>OZ025291.1:375847975-378347975 GCA_964019185.1 Maratus speculifer
AAAAATTTTTGAGATGAGTCTTTTTTTTTTTTTTTTTTTTTTTTTTTTTTTTTTTTTGAGATGAGTCATAATATTTTTTAATGACTCACCTAATTATATTAAAAAAAAAAAAAAAAAAAAAAAAAAATTTAATGACACCTAATTATAAAAAAAAAAAAAAAAAAAAAAAAAAAAAAAAAAAATTTAATGACACCTAATAATAAAAAAAAAAAAAAAAAAAAAAAAAAAAATTATGACTCATCTCGAAAAAAAAAAAAAAAAAAAAAAAAAAAAATTATGACTCATCTCGAAAAAAAAAAAAAAAAAAAAAAAAAAATTATGACTCATCTTAAAAAAAAAAAAAAAAAAAAAAAAAAAAAAAAAAAAAAAAAATTGGTGGCTCATTCATGGAATCTTATTTCTATTTTTGTTTTTGGAAATGTGTTGTGTTGTGTTTTAGAGTGTTTCTTGTGGAAACGTGTGGTTTGGAGTGTGTTTCTTGTGGAAACGTGTGTGGTTTGGAGTGTGTTTCTTGTGGAAACGTGTGTGGTTTGGAGTGTGTTTCTTGTGGAAACGTGTGTGGTTTGGAGTGTGTTTCTTGTGGAAACGTGTGTGGATTGGAGAGTGTTTCTTGTCAAAATGTGTGTGGGTTGGAGTGTGTTTCTTGTCAAAATGTGTGTGGGTTGGAGTGTGTTTCTTGTCAAAATGTGTGTGTGTGTGTGGGAGAGTGTTTCTTGTCAAAATTGGTGTGGGTTGGAGAGTATAAAAAGAACTTCACAAATTTTATAACAAGATTCCATCCTCCATGGTTGGATGAAATCTTATTTGTGAAGTTGTATTTGTGGAAATGAGTTTGAAAAAAAAAAAAAAAAAAAAATGTTTGTGTTGTTTGTGTTGTTTGTGTTGTTTGTGTTGTTTATGTTGTTTGTGTTGTTTATGTTGTTTGTGTTGTTTGTGTTGTTTGTGTTGTTTGTGTTGTTTATGTTGTTTATGTTGTTTGTGTTGTTTATGTTGTTTGTGTTGTTTGTGTTGTTTGTGTTGTTTGTGTTGTTTGTGTTGTTTATGTTGTTTGTGTTGTTTGTGTTGTTTGTGTTGTTTATGTTGTTTGTGTTGTTTGTGTTGTTTATGTTGTTTGTGTTGTTTATGTTGTTTGTGTTGTTTGTGTTGTTTATGTTGTTTATGTTGTTTGCGTTGTTTGCGTTGTTTATGTTGTTTGCGTTGTTTGCGTTGTTTATGTTGTTTGCGTTGTTTGCGTTGTTTATGTTGTTTGTTGTTTGTGTTGTTTATGTTGTTTGTTGTTTGTGTTGTTTATCTTGTTTGTTGTTTGTGTTGTTTGTGTTTGTGGAAATGTGAAATATTATAACAAGATTCCATGGTTGGATGAAACTTTATTTCTAAATTTGTATTTGTAGAAATGTGAAATATAACAAGATTCCATGGTTGGATGAAATTTTATTTCTAAATTTGTATTTGTGGAAATGTGAAATATTATAACAAGATTCCATGGTTGGATGAAATCTTATTTGTAAATTTGTATTTGTGGAAATGGATTGGAGTCGAGTGTCTGTAAAAATGGGTTCAAATTAGGGTAAAAAAAAAAAAAAAAAAAAAAAATGTTTGTGTTGTTTGTGTTGTTTGTGTACAATTTTATTTGTGTATCCAATGTGTGCTAAAGCCCATCTGTGGTGGGACTTTGAAAGGGAACCTAACCCGCATTCACGCTCGAGGAGAGTTTCCGTTTTTGCCGGAAGCTCCCTTCGAGTTCGAAGGGAAACCACAGAAAACCTTCGAAGGCTAGGCCGACGGTCTGACCGTCTACCCGACTCCGTCTCGGGTGAAACTGGTTTCCTGTAAAAGAAAACGCCCTGTAAAAGAAAACGCGAAGACACGCGAAACTTGGTACTTGAGTCTTGTTTCCTGTAAAAGAAAACGCCCTGTAAAAGAAAACGCCTTGTAAGATCGAAGCGCGTCTTGTAAAGAAAAACGCGAAACTTGGTACTTGAGTCTTGTTTCCTGTAAAAGAAAACGCCCTGTAATTGAAAACGCCTTGTAAGATCGAAGCGCGTCTTGTAAAGAAAAACGCGAAGACACGTGAAAACTTGGTACTTGAGTCTTGTTTCCTGTAAAGGAAAACGCCCTGAAAAAGAATACGCGTTTTCTTGTTCATTGTAAAATCGACGAACTATCGATGCAATAATATCAAAAATATCAAATATTTATCAAGCATTTATCAAAAATATCAAGTATTTATCAAAAATATCAAAAATATCAAGTATTTATCAAAAATTTATCAAGTATTTATCAAAAATATCAAATATTTATCAAGTATTTATCAAATATTTATCAAGTATTTATCAAAAATTTATCAAGTATTTATCAAAAATTTATCAAGTATTTATCAAAAATTTATCAAGTATTTATCAAGTATTTATCAAATACATTTATCAAATACATTTATCAAATACATTTATCAAATACCAATTTCTTAAAAAATGAAAAAACGTACCTTTCATAGTAACCTTTCATTTTTACATTTTCTATGAAAACTTGACTTTAAAAACATGACCTTCTTCAAAACAAACTTCCCCACAGGATTTTTTCACTTTTTAAAACACCCTTATAAGGATGTTCTATCAAACACTTTTTAAAACACTTTATAAAACAAAACCTTTATAAAACTTGACCTTCTTCAAAACAAACTTCCCCACAGGATTTTTTCACTTTTTAAAACACCCTTATTATAGTATAAGGATGTTCTATCAAACACTTTTTAAAACACTTTATAAAACAAAACCTTTTTAAAGCATAACCTTTTCATACACTTTTTACCTTTTTAAAACACTTTATACACCATTACCTTTCCCCACCACTTTATAAAACAAAACCTTTTTAAAACATAACCTTTTTAAAACATGACCTTTTCATACACTTTTTACCTTTTTAAAACACTTTATACACCATGACCACCTTTTTAAAACCAAACCTGTGGCCACCTCTCATGCATCCATCTCTCTGTGTGAAAAAAGAAAACCACCCACCTTTGTAAGCCAGGGAAATTGGCCGGCAAGCCGCCGAAGCGGCTCAAACCGGTCATCATCATCATAATAATAATAATAATAATAATAATTATAAAAAAGAGTACCACCTTGGACATTTCTGTCTCACGCCCCCTAGACAAACCGTTCCTTCTTTCTTGTCGGGATCTCCTTCGCTAGACCACGCTTCCTGTTCGCTTCCCCCTTGTCCACCTTCCAGTCTTCCAGAGTGCCGCCAGAGCTTTCATCCCCCGAGGACCGAATTCGACCCTCAGATATCCGAATTCGGGTCAAGCGACTCTTTACCACGGTGGTTCTACGCGTACCCAAAGGCCTTGCGCCCCCGTAAGGGGATGGGCAACACAGGCGCTCCCTCCATCGCGTTGTGACCACCCTTTCCCACCGTGGCATCTCCCAACCCCGGAGGCACCTGGACCGCAGTGCACAGAGGCCTCCGGTCCTGAGAGACTTCTTCTACTGCGCGCCCACGGCACACGGGGTGCCCCAGGCGCCTTCCAGCCGGTTGCCTCTCATCGAGGCCCCAGACCTACAGGCTCAAGCAATGGCCATGCCGGCACAGAGCGTCAATTGACGAGGTTCGTTCCCATTACGGTGCGAGACACGGTCAGGTAATCTCTTTGTACCAGGAATTCGAATCCCGAACTCCCCATGCACGTACCGGGTCGCCCTGCAAGGGGCGCCGTTTTCGGAGGAACCTCTAGACCCCGCCAAGAGACAACCGGCCAACAGTAGCCCTTCGGACACCTTGTCGAGCTCCTTTAAACACCCGGAAGGGATTGGAAGGTTTGAAGGGTTCACTACTGGAGAAGAGCGGCTAAAGTACAGACGATCCCTGCTGGAGAAGGGGGAGCAGGGTGGCTCCCATCACTCTGACCCTGGCGCCGCACTGGGAAAAGAAGTGGCTACCGGGGCCACGGTAGCCCTCGAGGAGAATCCTGCGAGCGGCCCCTACATACTGCATGGGAGCGGCGGTCCTCCGCACTCTCTCTTCCATCCGACCTTACGGAGGGCCAGGAATTTTAGGGCCGTGCATGCGAACCCCCTGCCTATACTAACCGACAGCGAGTATCGCGGTCCATGCTTGCAACTGACCCACAGCAGAGGATCGGAGAGGAGGATTGGAGTGACCCCATGTCCCCGGTATGCGGCCATCCGGCGAGTTCGGGGTGTAGTATCTGTATCCGCCTCCTCGCCCAGCGGGGGAGGGTAGGATCTGAGCAGCCCCCTGTCTCTCCCCTTCTGTCTAGAAGAGGTGCCACAGAAACGTCGCCATCTGAAAAGAAGAAGAAAAAGGACATGAGTGGAGCAAAAAGAAAATGGACACTCTTTTCATAGTCAAGTTTCAATTTCAAAGAACATGGCAAAATTTTAAAACTCTTATCCTCTAATGAAATACACTTTAGAAGAAAATGGATTAAAAACTTAAATTTTCAAAGTGTTGGATACATTCTCTTTAACAGAAACTTTTTTAACAAAGTCGCAAAATAAAAACAATCTTTTTATATTCAAGTTTAAATTGTCAACATTGTCGCATAGCCCAATTTTCAAACTCTTATCCTCTCATGAAATACATTTAAGAAGAAAATGGATTAAAAACTTAAATTTTCAAAGTGTTGGATACATTCTCTTTAACAGAAGACGGCGAAATTTTCAAACTCTTATTCACTCATTTCAGAATTGTTTCAAAACACCCTCTCAAAAAATCAATCTTTTTAACAAAGTCAAAATATAAAAACAATCTTTTTATATTCAAGTTTAACTTTTAAAAGTGTTGGATACATTCTCTTTAACCCGGCGAAATTTTTAAACTCTTATTCACAAACTCAATACATTTCAGAATTGTTTCAAAACACCCTCTCAAAAAATCAATCTTTTTAACAAAGTAACTTTTATCGCATAATAATACAAAATAAAACACTCACAGGCAGAATAATCCAAAGGCACAAGCATCGAGAAAGACGAAAGCCAAGTGAACGAGCTAGTGAATTAACGGCCTTTTATACACCCGTTTGACCCAATTAATTTTTTTTTTTTTTTTTTTTTTTTTTTGTGACCTCAATAATTTTTTTTTTTTTTTTTTTTTTTTTTTTTTTTTTTTTTTTTTGTGACCTCAATAATTTTTTTTTTTTTTTTTTTTTTTTTTTTTTTTTTGTGACCTCAATAATTTTTTTTTTTTTTTTTTTTTTTTTTCAAGGTGTTGGATACATTCTTTTTAACAGAACATAGCGAAACTTTTAAAGAATGAATCTTTTTAACAAAGTAACACATTAAAAACTTAAATTTTCAAAGTGTTGGATACATTCTCGCATAGCCAAATTTTCAAACTCTTATTCTCTAATGAAATACACTTTAGAAGAAAATGGATTAAAAACTTAAATTTTCAAAGTGTTGGATACATTCTCTTTAACAGAACATAACGACATTTTCAAACTCTTATGCCCTCATTTCAGAAGAAACCGTCTCAAAAAATCAAACTTTTTAACAAAATCACAAAATAAAAACAATCTTTTTATATTCAAGTTTAAATTTTCAAAGTGTTGGACGCAGCAAAATTTTCAAACTCTTATGCTCTCATTTCAGAAGAAACCATCTCAAAAAATCAAACTTTTTAACAAAGTCGCAAAATAAAAACAATCTTTTTATATTCAAGTTTAAATTTTCAAAGTGTTGGATAACAGAACGCAGCAAAATTTTCAAACTCTTATGCTCTCATTTCAGAAGAAACCATCTCAAAAAATCAAACTTTTTAACAAAGTCGCAAAATAAAAACAATCTTTTTATATTCAAGTTTAAATTTTCAAAGTGTTGGATAACAGAACGCAGCAAAATTTTCAAACTCTTATGCTCTCATTTCAGAAGAAAATTGTTTAAAATACCATCTCAAAAAATCAAACTTTTTAACAAAGTCACAAAATAAAAACAATCTTTTTATATTCAAGTTTAAATTTTCAAAGTGTTGGATAACAGAACTAAGCAAAATTTTCCAACTCTTATACTTTCATTTCAGAAGAAAATTGGTTAAAATACTATCTCAAAAAATCAAACTTTTTAACACAGTCACAAAATAAAAACAATCTTTTTATATTCAAGTTTAAATTTTCAAAGTGTTGGATAACAGAACGCAGCAAAATTTTCAAACTCTTATTCCCTCATTTCAGAAGAAAATTGTTTAAAATACCATCTCAAAAAATCAAAGTTCCAAAATAAAATAATACGAAGTAAAATACTCACAGAAATCCACAGGCACAGAAATCCACAGGCACAGAAATCCACAGGCAAAGAAATCCACAGGCAAAGAAATCCACAGGCAGAGTAATCCACGGGCAGAGTAATCCATAGGCAGAGTAATCCACAGGCAGAGTAATCCAAAGAGCAGGCACAAGCATCGAGGTACACGAAAGCCAAGTGAAAGAGCTAGCGAATGCACGGCCTTTTATACACCAGTTTGACCTCAATAATTTTTTTTTTTTTTTTTTTTTTTTCAAGGTCGCAGAGGGTTATGCAATAGGATATAGGCTTCGTATACCTTACAAAGCAAAAAAAAAAAAAAAAAAAAAAAAAAAAAAAATTTTTTTTTTTTTTTTTTTTTTTTTTTTCAAGGTTGCAGAGGGTTGTGCAATAGGATATAGGCTTCGTATACCTTACAATGCATTAAAAAAAAAAAAAAAAAAAAAAAAAAAAAAATTTTTTTTTTTTTTTTTTTTTTTTTTTCAAGGTTGCAGAGGGTTGTGCAATAGGATATAGGCTTCGTATACCTTACAAAGCATTAAAAAAAAAAAAAAAAAAAAAAAAAAAAAAAATTTTTTTTTTTTTTTTTTTTTTTTTTTTTTTTTTTAAGGTTGCAGAGGGTTGTGCAATAGGATATAGGCTTCGTATACCTTACAATGCATTAAAAAAAAAAAAAAAAAAAAAAAAAAATTTTTTTTTTTTTTTTTTTTTTTTTTTTTTTTTTTTCAAGGTCGCAGAGTGTAGAAATGCAGTATAAAAGGCCGTGCATCCGCTTGCTCGTTCACTCGGCTGTCTTGTTTCACCCAGTTTTTGCCTGCCTGCCTGCCTGCCTGCTGGATGACCTTACCACCGCCGATATACAGGGCCGTTTTCCAAAGACTTGGATTCTGTGGAAGATGCAGGAGGAGACTGGTTGCTTTCCGTGAGCTTTCGGGCAGACGGGTTTAGTTTATGAAGACTGCCACTTCCCGAGACATGGATTGAATTGGGTGCCATTGGAAAAGATGGACTTGTATTTTTTCGGTGACCATTCTACGATAAAACTCTGTTTTCTTTGATAGAGTCCAGCCGCATTTCGAAAGACATTTTTCAAAGTGTTGGAGTGGTCGAAACAGGCATCGAACTGAAAAAGATTGACTTTTTGTGACATTTCCAAGTTAAAACCGTTTTCTTGTATGGAGCCCAGCCGCATTTCGATAGACTGCGACATTTTTCAAAGTGTTGGAGTGGTCCAACTGAAAAAGATTGAATTTTGTGACATTTCCAAGTTAAAACTTAAACCGTTTTCTTGTATGGAGCCCAGCCGCATTTCGATAGACTTAGAATTTTTTCAAAGTGTTGGAGTGGTCCAACTGAAAAAGATTGATTTTTTGTGACATTTCCAAGTTAAAACTTAAACTGTTTTCTTGTATGGAGCCCAGCCGCATTTCGATAGACTTAGAATTTTTTCAAAGTGTTGGAGGGGTCCAACTGAAAAAGAGTGATTTTTTGTGACATTTCCAAGTTAAAACTTAAACTGTTTTCTTGTATGGAGCCCAGCCGCATTTCGAAAGACTGCGACATTTTTCAAAGTGTTGGAGTGGTCCAACTGAAAAAGATTGATTTTTTGTGACTTTTCCAAGTTAAAACTGTTTTCTTGTGTGGAGCCCATCTGCATTTCGAAAGACTCTGATTTTTTTCAAGTGTTGGAGTGGTTGAACTGAAAAAGAGTGACATTTCCAAGTGAAACCAGAGAACGGTTCGTGAGATTTTCCCAAAGAAGACCTCCCTCTCTTTCCACCCCATTCCCAAGCGCGCGCTGACGCAGGCTTCAGTAGCTCTCTGTCTCGAGGACGATGAACAACTGCATGTGTTGCTCTCTGCCGGTCCACAACGGCTCGCGCTTGACGCGGTGCCAGCATGCGGTCCACCCGCCGTGTCTGCTGGAGCAGGTCCGAGATGCCCGGCATCTCAAGTGTCGGGTGTGCGGGGCCACACTCAAGGCCGCGGACCTCACCTTTCTCTGGATCCATTACAAAGAGAGGTTGACGGATGAGCAATTTCGTTGGTTGCGGGAAAAAAGGAACGAAATTTTGATTCTCGAACTGGATCCAGAAGATTTGGAAGAATCTCACCTCCAAGTCTAAAATGTCTCATCCGTCGCAGAAAAAAGAGTTGAAAGGGGAAACCTGTTCCCCTTTCAACTCTTTTTTTTGCGCCCAACCCCTCACCAACGTTGGTCCCGAAAGGGATTTATTCGTATGAAATATGTTTAAACATTAAATATAAATATACATCCTATTATTCTTTATTCTATTATATCTTACCTCTATCATAACTTGATTATAAAATATATTATGATACAAGTACTAAAAAAAAAAAAAAAAAAGAAAAAAAAAAAAAAAAAAAAAAAAAAAAAAAAAAAAATTTTTTTTTTTTTTTTTTTTTTTAAATAATATTTACATTTTATTTTTACATCTATTCATATGAAATATGTTTAAACATTAAATATAAATATACATCATATTATTCTTTATTCTATTATATCTTATCTCTATTATAACTTAATTATAAAATATATTATACTACTACAAAAAAAAAAAAAAAAAAAAAAAAAAAATTTTTTTTTTTTTTTTTTTTTTTTTTTTTTTTTAATAGTATTTACATTTTATTTTTACATCTATTCATATGAAATATGTTTAAACATTAAATATAAATATACATCATACATTTCTTTACTCTAATATATCTTATCTTTATTATAACTTGATTGTAAAATATAGGATACTACAAAAAAAAAAAAAAAAAAATTTTTTTTTTTTTTTTTTTTTTTTTTTTTAAATAGTATTTACATTTTATTTTTACATCTATTCATATGAAATATGTTTAAACATTAAATATAAATATACATCATACATTTCTTTACTCTAATATATCTTATCTTTATTATAACTTGATTGTAAAATATAGGATACTACAAAAAAAAAAAAAAAAAAAAAAAAAAAAAATTTTTTTTTTTTTTTTTTTTTTTTTTTTTTTTTTTTTTTCAAGGTCGCGGAGTGTAGAAATGCAGTATAAAAGGCCGTGCATCCGCTTGCTCGTTCACTCGGCTGTCTTGTTTCACTCAGTTTTTGCCTGCCTGCCTGCTGGATGACCTTACCACCGCCGATATACAGGGCCGTTTTCCAGACTTGGATTCTGTGGAAGATGCAGGAGGAGACTGGAAAAAGATTGCTTTCCGTGACCTTTCTGGCAGACGGGTTTAGTTTATGAAGACTGCCACTTCCCGAGACATGGATTGAATTGGGTGCCATTGGAAAAGATGGACTTGTATTTTTTGGATACCGTTCGACTCGTTCGCTGAGAGGATGGCCAGACATTCTCGACTCGTGTGTGTGTATTGCAACGTGCCGCAGGGAGGACTGGGTTTAATTCTAAGAGAGTGTGGTCACGGATATCATGCGGGGTGCATCGTGCATTATGTCAAAAGCTGTTGTGATAACAGAGAGCTCCCCCTGACGTGTTTGGAATGTGCCACCTCCATCCACTGGCGAGAACTGAGGGCCGTATGGACGGTCCTCTGCCATCCCCTGAGTCCCAGCCGGCTCGGAAGGAGCCCCGCCGAAAGAGAATGTAGACTGTGGTTAGAAGAGGCCATTGAAAAAGAAAACAAGACATTGGATGTGTAAAATAATGCATGTCCCATGCATTCTATCCTATAAAGAATGGATCCCTACATACTTTCCCTCTATCATATATTTTTTTTTTTTTTTTTTTTTTTTTTTCAATACAGTTATGTAGTAAATTATTTTTATTCAACAGATGTAAAGATAAAATATTTATATCATAAAATATATTTAAATACAATATTATTAAAAAAAAAAAAAAAAAAAAAAAAAAAAATTTTTTTTTTTTTTTTTTTTTTTTTTTTTTCAACATATATATATATATTTGAATCGCATGTCCCTTAGACACTCTCTGCTTATTTTCAGTCCTAATCGAATGAAATCTCGAAAGTACACCTTCTGATTCACACAACTTTTTTTCAAATTGACGGAAAACGTTGAGGTGTATCCTCTTGTATGGGGTGTTTTAGGAATCCTCTTGGGTTGCGCAACAGGACACCTATTCCAAAAAGAGGATTGAGTGTGAAGGTGAACGACACGGTGCCTTTTCGTGATGCCGCGGGCTACGACTCCCCATACACAGAAAGTGTGCCAGTGGACATGGCTTTAAAAAGTCTCTTTGTGTTTTCTAGCGCCTGTGCTTTTTTTTAATAGTAGCATTCATATTTTATTCTTACATCTGTTGATATAAAATATAGTTTGAGAACTAAACTAAATTTCTTAAAAGTACATTATAAAATGCTTTGTTCTATAACTGTATTATAAAATAGTTTATACTACTACAACATTATTAGAAAAAAAAAAAAAAAAAAAAAAAAAAAAATTTTTTTTTTTTTTTTTTTTTTTTTTTTTTTTTAATGGTATTTATATTTTTACATCTATTGATATGAAATATATTTAGAGAATTAAATATCTTAAATATATATCAGAATACTTTAATATATCTTATCTCTATTATAACTTGATTATAAAAGTGTATCCTCTTTTAAGGGGTGGTTGCGCAACCTGTCCCCCCAAAGGGATGGAGCGGGAAGGTGAAGGGCAAGGGGTCTTTTCGAGAGGCCGCCGCGGACTCCCCATCTACAGGGAGGATGTCAGGATTTTAAAACGTGCCGTCGGGTGGGAAGATGAATGACAAGGTTCGTGGTGTCACTCTCCATGCACTGGCAGTATGCCACGGGGCACTCGATACACGGGATCCGATGCGGGGCGAAAGAATCAAGAGGAGCCCCCCAGTAAAGAGAAGAGAAACAAGAGGTCCTCTCGACAAGGGAGGCGGCTCGTGTGAAAGTCGTCTAGAAGCCCCCCTTCAAACGGGTCTGAAACCATTTTCAGAGAAACAGGTAAGTATTTAAAAAAAAAAAAAAAAAAAAAAAAAAATATATATATATATATATATATATATATATATATATATATATATATATATATATATATATATATATATATCCTTTTTTTTTTTTTTTTTTTTTTTTTTTTTTTTTTTTTTTTTTACTTAAACTTTAATTTCAATTTCAATTTCAACTTTAATTTTAACTTAAACTTTAACTTAAACTTTAATTTTAATTTCAATTTCAATTTCAATTTCAACTTTAATTTTAACTTAAACTTTAACTTAAACTTTAATTTTAATTTCAATTTCAATTTCAATTTTAACACTTAAATGCTACTCCCTGAGGTGCGGGGGCTCGCTCAATGTCTACCCGATTCCCGGACACAAGTATCCCGCTCCCAAGAGGGGTGTTGCCTCTCTTGATTCAACAGGTCCCTACCCAAGAGGGGCTCTCTGGATTCAACAGGACCCGGGGAATAGAAAAGTTGGGTGGCCTTCCACGAGAGGGATGGGAAATGGATTGAGAGAACTCTACGTCTTCAATGGACATTATACAATCATTTGCTCTAATATATCTCATCGCTACTATGCTTCACTTGTTATAAAACTATATTAGACTACTACTACTTGTATTTTATTTTTACATCTATTGATATGAAATAAATTTAGAATATGAAATACCTTAATTATACATCATAGAATACTTTACTCTAATATATCTCATCTCTATTATAACTTGATTATAAAATAAATTATACTACTACTACAATAAAAAAAAAAAAAAAAAAAAAAAAAAAAAAAAAAAAAATTTAAAAAAAAAAAAAAAAAAAAAAAAAAAAAAAAAAATTTTTTTTTTTTTTTTTTTTTTTTTTTTTTTTTGTAGTAGTATTTATATTTTATTTTTACATCTATTGATATGAAATATATTTAGAAAATTAAATATCTTAAATATACATCATAGAATACTTTAATATATCTTATCTCTATTATAACTTGATTATAAAATAAATTATACTACTACTACAATAAAAAAAAAAAAAAAAAAAAAAAAAAAAAAAAAAATTTTTTTTTTTTTTTTTTTTTTTTTTTTTTTTTTTTTTTTAGTAGTATTTATATTTTATTTTTACATCTATTGATATGAAATATATTTAGAGAATTAAATATCTTAAATATACATCCATAGAATACTTTAATATATCTTATCTCTATTATAACTTGATTATAAAATAAATTATACTACTACTACAAAAAAAAAAAAAAAAAAAAAAAAAAATTTTTTTTTTTTTTTTTTTTTTTTTTTTTTTTTTTTTTTTAATAGTAGTATTTATATTTTATTTTTACATCTATTGATATGAAATATATTTAGAGAATTAAATATCTTAAATATACATCATAGAATACTTTAATATATCTTATCTCTATTATAACTTGATTATAAAATATATTATACTACTACAAAAAAAAAAAAAAAAAAAAAAAAAAAAAAAAAAAAATTTTTTTTTTTTTTTTTTTTTTTTTTTTTTTTTTAATAGTAGTATTTATATTTTATTTTTACATCTATTGATATGAAATATATTTAGAGAATTAAATATCTTAAATATACATCATAGAATACTTTAATATATCTTATCTCTATTATAACTTGATTATAAAATATATTATACTACTACAAAAAAAAAAAAAAAAAAAAAAAAAAAAAAAAATTTTTTTTTTTTTTTTTTTTTTTTTTTTTTTTTACATTTATTGATATGAAATATATTTAGAGAATTAAATATCTTAAATATACATCATAGAATACTTTGTTCATCCTTCTGAAATTTTACAAGTCCAGCGTCTTGTCTTTATAAAGGGAAAGGTTGAGTGGCCGTTTGAGAGAGGTTCCCCGTGGAGAGAGGTCAGAATGGATGTCAGATTCACACCGGACGCAAGATGTAGATTAAAAAAAAAAAAAAAAAAAAAAAAAAAAAAAAAAAAAAAAAAAATTTTTTTTTTTTTTTTTTTTTTTTTTTTTAAATCTTGCGTCCGGCGTGAATCTGTCCTCCATTCTGACCCCACTGCATGGGAACCTCTCTCAAACGTCCCTTCAACTTTACCCTTTATCAAGAGAGGGTGTCTGGACTTGTGTTTCGCGTCGGACGACACCCGAAAATAAAGTGTCCAGCAGGGATACGGAAAGGGGTCGGAACGTTCCCCTCGGTCCGAGCTTTCGTTGCACCGGGTGGCGTGCCTCTCGTGGGGTCGACCGGGGGAGAGGGGCCCGTCGGAAATTTCGGGTTCGCCTTTTCAAAAGGCCCTCCCGCACGCGGTGGGGGTAGGAAACTTGGGAGGGGGGGTCAGGCCGATGACCCTCGAGACGGTCTTTCGAGGGGTCCCTCGCATCCCGTCCCCAGACAGGTCGTTGACCCCTGAGGCGTGTTGGCATTTCCGCGGTAAAAGGGGAGGCAGGGGGGGACCGGAGAGGGCATCGACCCCCTTCCAACGACTTTTCGCTTCGTTTCCCTTCCTCCTCTGCCGAGACCCCCGTTTCGAACGCGGGCGGCACCCCACTCCCTTTTGGGGGCCCTCGGAGGCTTTTGGCGGAAGTGTTTTTCGCTGGTCACGCTCCAACGCGTCGCCGGATCGCCGAAAGAACATTGGTTTCGAATGGCTCGATTTTTTTCCAACCCGTAGATAGGTGACATGACCCCTCTAACCCGAGCGGTTCTGACCCGACCCAAACCCGCCCGAGACACGCCCCACGGGGACCGGGTCATGTGACCTATCCACGGGTCGGAAAAAATCAAGCTTCTCAAAAATGTCTCGGTTTCGGTCGGCATCCGCTTTTTCGAGGTCAAAAGGGGTCAAAACCGCGAATCGGGGAACCCGGAAAAGGCCCTACAGGACCCCCCGGTCGCCCCACGCCCTCCCCAACTCGCTGGGAAGAAGCGGACCGACGCGTAGAGTGGGACGTTTTGAGGGGGTCGTTCGGTCGACCGCCCGGGCCCCGGGCCACAAAGTAGGCGTCTGAATTTCGAGGGGCCCCGGACCCTTTCCACACGACCGGAAACGACCGAAGCGACACCGTCGGGAAGAGGGGGGAGAGAGGGGGACCGCGACAGGGTCCGCGATCCCTTCCGCCCGAAACCCGACGCGACAGGCGTCCTCCAAGTTTCCACCCGAAAGTGGGTCAGGGCCCTCGACCCCCCCGTGGACCGCGGAGAGGGACGAAACTGGACGGGAAAGAAGGCCCTGCGAGAGAGGCACCTCCAGTCGGAGCTCGAGGGTCGAGTCCCAAAATAAAGTTCAAGGTCGCCAAAAATTTTTTTTTTTTTTTTTTTTTTTTTTTTTTTTTTTTTCAAGTTTTTGAACCTACATCTTGCGTCCGGCGTAAATCTCTCATCCATTCGGACCCAGCTCCACGGGAACCTCTCTGAAACGGCCACTCAACCTTTCCCTTTATAAAGACAAGACGCTGGACTTGTAAAATTTCAGAAAGCATGAAAACGAAAGGGGCCGTAGAGAGGTCCGTGGGCCCCAGAGGACACTGGGGAGTGTCGAATATCACATTAAAAAAAAAAAAAAAAAAAAAAAAAATTTTTTTTTTTTTTTTTTTTTTTTTTTTTTGTAGTAGTATAATATATTTTATAATCAAGTTATAATAGAGATGAGATAAGATATATTAGAGTAAAGTATTCTATGATGTATATTTAAGATATTTAATTCTCTAAATATATTTTCATATCAATAGATGTAAAAATAAAATATAAATACTATTAAAAAAAAAAAAAAAAAAAAAAAAAAAAAATTTTTTTTTTTTTTTTTTTTTTTTTTTTTTTTTTTTTTTGTAGTAGTATAATATATTTTATAATCAAGTTATGATAGAGATGAGATAAGATATATTAGAGTAAAGTATTCTATGATGTATATTTAAGATATTTAATTCTCTAAATATATTTCATATCAATAGATGTAAAAATAAAATAAAAATACTATTTAAGAAAAAAAAAAAAAAAAAAAAAAAATTTTTTTTTTTTTTTTTTTTTTTTTTTTTTTTTTTTTTGTAGTAGTAGTATAATATATTTTATAATCAAGTTATAATAGAGATAAGATATATTAGAGTAAAGTATTGTATGATGTATAAATAAAGGTATTTAATATTCTAAATTTATTTCATATCAATAGATGTAAAAATAAAATACAAGTAGTAGTAATCTAATACAGTTTTATAACAAGTGAAGCATAGTAGCGATAAGATATATTAGAGCGAAGGATTGTATAATGTCCTTTGTTCATCCTTCTGAAATTTTACAAGTCCAGCGTCTTGTCTTTAAAGGGAAAAGTTGAGTGGCCGTTTGAGAGAAGTTTCCGTTTAGAGAGGTCAGAATGGATATCAGATTCACACCGGCGCAAAATGTAGATAAAAAAAAAAAAAAAAAAAAAAAAAAAAAAAAAAAAATTTTTTTTTTTTTTTTTTTTTTTTTTTTTTTTTTTTAATGTGATATTCGACACTCCCCAGTGTCCTCTGGGGCCCACGGACCTCTCTACGGCCCTTTCGTTTTCATGCTTTCTGAAATTTTACAAGTCCAGCGTCTTGTCTTTATACAGGGAAAGGTTGAGTGGCCGTTTCAGAGAGGTTCCCGTGGAGCTGGGTCCGAATGGATGAGAGATTTACGCCGGACGCAAGATGTAGGTTCAAAAACTTGAAAAAAAAAAAAAAAAAAAAAAAAAAAAAAATTTTTGGCGACCTTGAACTTTATTTTGGGACTCGACCCTCGAGCTTCGACTGGGAGGTGCCTCTCTCGCAGGGCCTTCTTTCCCGTCCAGTTTCGTCCCTCTCCGCGGTCCACGGGGGGGTCGAGGGCCCTGACCCACTTTCGGGTGGAAACTTGGAGGACGCCTGTCGCGTCGGGTTTCGGGCGGAAGGGATCGCGGACCCTGTCGCGGTCCCCCTCTCTCCCCCCTCTTCCCGACGGTGTCGCTTCGGTCCGTTTCCGGTCGTGTGGAAAGGGTCCGGGGCCCCTCGAAATTCAGACGCTCTACTTTGTGGCCCGGGGCCCGGGCGGTCGACCGAACGACCCCCTCAAAACGTCCCACTCTACGCGTCGGTCCGCTTCTTCCCAGCGAGTTGGGGAGGCGTGGGGCGACCGGGGGGTCCTGTAGGGCCTTTTCCGGGTTCCCCGATTCGCGGTTTTGACCCCTTTTGACCTCGAAAAAAGCGGATGCCGACCGAAACCGAGACATTTTTGAGAAGCTTGATTTTTTTCCGACCCGTGGATAGGTCACATGACCCGGTCCCGTTGGGGCGTGTCTCGGGCGGGTTTGGGTCGGGTCAGAACCGCTCGTGACAGAGGGGTCATGTCACCTATCTACGGGTTGGAAAAAAATCGAGCCATTCGAAACCAATGTTCTTTCGGCGATCCGGCGACGCGTTGGAGCGTGACCAGCGAAAAACACTTCCGCCAAAAGCCTCCGAGGGCCCCCAAAAGGGAGTGGGGTGCCGCCCGCGTTCGAAACGGGGGTCTCGGCAGAGGAGGAAGGGAAACGAAGCGAAAAGTCGTTGGAAGGGGGTCGATGCCCTCTCCGGTCCCCCCCTGCCTCCCCTTTTACCGCGGAAATGCCAACACGCCTCAGGGGTCAACGACCTGTCTGGGGACGGGATGCGAGGGACCCCTCGAAAGACCGTCTCGAGGGTCATCGGCCTGACCCCCCCTCCCAAGTTTCCGACCCCCACCGCGTGCGGGAGGGCCTTTTGAAAAGGCGAACCCGAAATTTCCGACGGGCCCCTCTCCCCCGGTCGACCCACGAGAGGCACGCCACCCGGTGCAAACGAAAGCTCGGACCGAGGGGAACGTTCCGACCCCTTTCCGTATCCCTGCTGGACACTTTTATTTTCGGGTGTCGTCCGACGCGAAACACAAGTCCAGACACCCTCTCTTGATAAAGGGTAAAGTTGAAGGGACGTTTGAGAGAGGTTCCCATGCAGTGGGGTCAGAATGGAGGACAGATTCACGCCGGACGCAAGATTTAAAAAAAAAAAAAAAAAAAAAAAAAAAAAAAAAAAAAATTTTTTTTTTTTTTTTTTTTTTTTTTTAATCTACATCTTGCGTCCGGTGTGAATCTGACATCCATTCTGACCTCTCTCCACGGGAACCTCTCTCAAACGGCCACTCAACCTTTCCCTTTATAAAGACAAGACGCTGGACTTGTAAAATTTCAGAAGGATGAACAAAGTATTCTATGATGTATATTTAAGATATTTAATTCTCTAAATATATTTCATATCAATAAATGTAAAAAAAAAAAAAAAAAAAAAAAAAAAAATTTTTTTTTTTTTTTTTTTTTTTTTTTTTTTTTTTTTGTAGTAGTATAATATATTTTATAATCAAGTTATAATAGAGATAAGATATATTAAAGTATTCTATGATGTATATTTAAGATATTTAATTCTCTAAATATATTTCATATCAATAGATGTAAAAATAAAATATAAATACTACTATTAAAAAAAAAAAAAAAAAAAAAAAAAAAATTTTTTTTTTTTTTTTTTTTTTTTTTTTTTTTTTTTGTAGTAGTAGTATAATTTATTTTATAATCAAGTTATAATAGAGATAAGATATATTAAAGTATTCAATGATGTTATATTTAAGATATTTAATTCTCTAAATTATATTTCATATCAATAGATGTAAAAATAAAATATAAATACTACTATTAAAAAAAAAAAAAAAAAAAAAAAAAAAAAATTTTTTTTTTTTTTTTTTTTTTTTTTTTTTTGTAGTAGTAGTATAATTTATTTTATAATCAAGTTATAATAGAGATAAGATATATTAAAGTATTCTATGATGTATATTTAAGATATTTAATTCTCTAAATATATTTCATATCAATAGATGTAAAAATAAAATATAAATACTACTAAAAAAAAAAAAAAAAAAAAAAATTTTTTTTTTTTTTTTTTTTTTTTTTTTTTTTTTTTGTAGTAGTAGTATAATTTATTTTATAATCAAGTTATAATAGAGATAAGATATATTAAAGTATTCTATGATGTATATTTAAGATATTTAATTTTCTAAATATATTTCATATCAATAGATGTAAAAATAAAATATAAATACTACTACAAAAAAAAAAAAAAAAAAAAAAAAAAAAAAAAATTTTTTTTTTTTTTTTTTTTTTTTTTTTTTATTGTAGTAGTAGTATAATTTATTTTATAATCAAGTTATAATAGAGATGAGATATATTAGAGTAAAGTATTCTATGATGTATAATTAAGGTATTTCATATTCTAAATTTATTTCATATCAATAGATGTAAAAATAAAATACAAGTAGTAGTAGTCTAATATAGTTTTATAACAAGTGAAGCATAGTAGCGATGAGATATATTAGAGCAAAAGATTGTATAATGTCCATTGAAGACGTAGAGTTCTCTCAATCCATTTCCCATCCCTCTCGTGGAAGGCCACCCAACTTTTCTATTCCCCGGGTCCTGTTGAATCCAGAGAGCCCCTCTTGGGTAGGGACCTGTTGAATCAAGAGAGGCAACACCCCTCTTGGGAGCGGGATACTTGTGTCCGGGAATCGGGTAGACATTGAGCGAGCCCCCGCACCTCAGGGAGTAGCATTTAAGTGTTAAAATTGAAATTGAAATTGAAATTAAAATTAAAGTTTAAGTTAAAGTTTAAGTTAAAATTAAAGTTGAAATTGAAATTGAAATTGAAATTAAAATTAAAGTTTAAGTTAAAGTTTAAGTTAAAATTAAAGTTGAAATTGAAATTGAAATTGAAAATTAAAATTAAAGTTTAAGTTAAAGTTTAAGTTAAAATTAAAGTTGAAATTGAAATTGAAATTAAAGTTAAGTAAAAAAAAAAAAAAAAAAAAAAAAAAAAAAAAAGGGATATATATATATAATATATATATATATATATATATATATATATATATATATATATATATTTTTTTTTTTTTTTTTTTTTTAAATACTTACCTGTTTCTCTGAAAATGGTTTCAGACCCGTTTGAAGGGGGGCTTCTAGACGACTTTCACACGAGCCGCCTCCCTTGTCGAGAGGACCTCTTGTTTCTCTTTTCTTTACTGGGGGGCTCCTCTTGATTCTTTCGCCCCGCATCGGATCCCGTGTATCGAGTGCCCCGTGGCATACTGCCAGTGCATGGAGAGTGACACCACGAACCTTGTCATTCATCTTCCCACCCGACGGCACGTTTTAAAATCTGACATCCTCCCTGTAGATGGGGAGTCCGCGGCGGCCTCTCGAAAAGACCCCTTGCCCTTCACCTTCCCGCTCCATCCCTTTGGGGGGACAGGTTGCGCAACCACCCCTTAAAAGAGGATACACTTTTATAATCAAGTTATAATAGAGATAAGATATTAAAGTATTCTGATATATTATTTAAGATATTTAATTCTCTAAATATATTTCATATCAATAGATGTAAAAATATAAATACCATTAAAAAAAAAAAAAAAAAAAAAAAAAAAAAAAAAATTTTTTTTTTTTTTTTTTTTTTTTTTTTTTCTAATAATGTTGTAGTAGTATAAACTATTTTATAATACAGTTATAGAACAATAAGCATTTTATAATGTACTTTTAAGAATATTTAGTTTAGTTCTCAAACTATATTTTATATCAACAGATGTAAGAATAAAATATGAATGCTACTATTAAAAAAAAGCACAGGCGCTAGAAAACACAAAGAGACTTTTTAAAGCCATGTCCCCTGGCACACTTTCTGTGTATGGGGAGTCGTAGGCCCGGGGCATCACGAAAAGGCACCGTGTCGTTCACCTTCACACTCAATCCTCTTTTTGGAATAGGTGTCCTGTTGCGCAACCCAAGAGGATTCCTAAAACACCCCATACAAGAGGATACACCTCAACGTTTTCCGTCAATTTGAAAAAAAGTTGTGTGAATCAGAAGGTGTACTTTCGAGATTTCATTCGATTAGGACTGAAAATAAGCAGAGAGTGTCTAAGGGACATGCGATTCAAATATATATATATATGTTGAAAAAAAAAAAAAAAAAAAAAAAAAATTTTTTTTTTTTTTTTTTTTTTTTTTTTTTTTTTTAATAATATTGTATTTAAATATATTTTATGATATAAATATTTTATCTTTACATCTGTTGAATAAAAATAATTTACTACATAACTGTATTGAAAAAAAAAAAAAAAAAAAAAAAATATATGATAGAGGGAAAGTATGTAGGGATCCATTCTTTATAGGATAGAATGCATGGGACATGCATTATTTTACACATCCAATGTCTTGTTTTCTTTTTCAATGGCCTCTTCTAACCACAGTCTACATTCTCTTTCGGCGGGGCTCCTTCCGAGCCGGCTGGGACTCAGGGGATGGCAGAGGACCGTCCATACGGCCCTCAGTTCTCGCCAGTGGATGGAGGTGGCACATTCCAAACACGTCAGGGGGAGCTCTCTGTTATCACAACAGCTTTTGACATAATGCACGATGCACCCCGCATGATATCCGTGACCACACTCTCTTAGAATTAAACCCAGTCCTCCCTGCGGCACGTTGCAATACACACACACGAGTCGAGAATGTCTGGCCATCCTCTCAGCGAACGAGTCGAACGGTATCCAAAAAATACAAGTCCATCTTTTCCAATGGCACCCAATTCAATCCATGTCTCGGGAAGTGGCAGTCTTCATAAACTAAACCCGTCTGCCAGAAAGGTCACGGAAAGCAATCTTTTTCCAGTCTCCTCCTGCATCTTCCACAGAATCCAAGTCTGGAAAACGGCCCTGTATATCGGCGGTGGTAAGGTCATCCAGCAGGCAGGCAGGCAAAAACTGAGTGAAACAAGACAGCCGAGTGAACGAGCAAGCGGATGCACGGCCTTTTATACTGCATTTCTACACTCCGCGACCTTGAAAAAAAAAAAAAAAAAAAAAAAAAAAAAAAATTTTTTTTTTTTTTTTTTTTTTTTTTTTTTTTTTTGTAGTATCCTATATTTTACAATCAAGTTATAATAAAGATAAGATATATTAGAGTAAAGAAATGTATGATGTATATTTATATTTAATGTTTAAACATATTTCATATGAATAGATGTAAAAATAAAATGTAAATACTATTTAAAAAAAAAAAAAAAAAAAAAAAAAAAAAAAATATTTTTTTTTTTTTTTTTTTTTTTGTAGTATCCTATATTTTACAATCAAGTTATAATAAAGATAAGATATATTAGAGTAAAGAAATGTATGATGTATATTTATATTTAATGTTTAAACATATTTCATATGAATAGATGTAAAAATAAAATGTAAATACTATTAAAAAAAAAAAAAAAAAAAAAAAAAAAAAAAAAAATTTTTTTTTTTTTTTTTTTTTTTTTTTTTTTTTTTTTTTGTAGTAGTATAATATATTTTATAATTAAGTTATAATAGAGATAAGATATAATAGAATAAAGAATAATATGATGTATATTTATATTTAATGTTTAAACATATTTCATATGAATAGATGTAAAAATAAAATGTAAATAATATTTAAAAAAAAAAAAAAAAAAAAAAAAAAAAAAAATTTTTTTTTTTTTTTTTTTTTTTTTTTTTTTTTTTTTTTTAGTACTTGTATCATAATATATTTTATAATCAAGTTATGATAGAGGTAAGATATAATAGAATAAAGAATAATAGGATGTATATTTATATTTAATGTTTAAACATATTTCATACGAATAAATCCCTTTCGGGACCAACGTTGGTGAGGGGTTGGGCGCAAAAAAAAGAGTTGAAAGGGGAACAGGTTTCCCCTTTCAACTCTTTTTTCTGCGATGGATGAGACATTTTAGACTTGGAGGTGAGATTCTTCCAAATCTTCTGGATCCAGTTCGAGAATCAAAATTTCGTTCCTTTTTTCCCGCAACCAACGAAATTGCTCATCCGTCAACCTCTCTTTGTAATGGATCCAGAGAAAGGTGAGATCCGGGGCCTTGAGTGTGGCCCCGCACACCCGACACTTGAGATGCCGGGCATCTCGGACCTGCTCCAGCAGACACGGCGGGTGGACCGCATGCTGGCACCGCGTCAAGCGCGAGCCGTTGTGGACCGGCAGAGAGCAACACATGCAGTTGTTCATCGTCCTCGAGACAGAGAGCTACTGAAGCCTGCGTCAGCGCGCGCTTGGGAATGGGGTGGAAAGAGAGGGAGGTCTTCTTTGGGAAAATCTCACGAACCGTTCTCTGGTTTCACTTGGAAATGTCACTCTTTTTCAGTTCAACCACTCCAACACTTGAAAAAAATCAGAGTCTTTCGAAATGCAGATGGGCTCCACACAAGAAAACAGTTTTAACTTGGAAAAGTCACAAAAAATCAATCTTTTTCAGTTGGACCACTCCAACACTTTGAAAAATGTCGCAGTCTTTCGAAATGCGGCTGGGCTCCATACAAGAAAACAGTTTAAGTTTTAACTTGGAAATGTCACAAAAAATCACTCTTTTTCAGTTGGACCCCTCCAACACTTTGAAAAAATTCTAAGTCTATCGAAATGCGGCTGGGCTCCATACAAGAAAACAGTTTAAGTTTTAACTTGGAAATGTCACAAAAAATCAATCTTTTTCAGTTGGACCACTCCAACACTTTGAAAAAATTCTAAGTCTATCGAAATGCGGCTGGGCTCCATACAAGAAAACGGTTTAAGTTTTAACTTGGAAATGTCACAAAATTCAATCTTTTTCAGTTGGACCACTCCAACACTTTGAAAAATGTCGCAGTCTATCGAAATGCGGCTGGGCTCCATACAAGAAAACGGTTTTAACTTGGAAATGTCACAAAAAGTCAATCTTTTTCAGTTCGATGCCTGTTTCGACCACTCCAACACTTTGAAAAATGTCTTTCGAAATGCGGCTGGACTCTATCAAAGAAAACAGAGTTTTATCGTAGAATGGTCACCGAAAAAATACAAGTCCATCTTTTCCAATGGCACCCAATTCAATCCATGTCTCGGGAAGTGGCAGTCTTCATAAACTAAACCCGTCTGCCCGAAAGCTCACGGAAAGCAACCAGTCTCCTCCTGCATCTTCCACAGAATCCAAGTCTTTGGAAAACGGCCCTGTATATCGGCGGTGGTAAGGTCATCCAGCAGGCAGGCAGGCAGGCAGGCAAAAACTGGGTGAAACAAGACAGCCGAGTGAACGAGCAAGCGGATGCACGGCCTTTTATACTGCATTTCTACACTCTGCGACCTTGAAAAAAAAAAAAAAAAAAAAAAAAAAAAAAAAAATTTTTTTTTTTTTTTTTTTTTTTTTTTTTTTAATGCATTGTAAGGTATACGAAGCCTATATCCTATTGCACAACCCTCTGCAACCTTGAAAAAAAAAAAAAAAAAAAAAAAAAAAAAAAATTTTTTTTTTTTTTTTTTTTTTTTTAATGCTTTGTAAGGTATACGAAGCCTATATCCTATTGCACAACCCTCTGCAACCTTGAAAAAAAAAAAAAAAAAAAAAAAAAAAAAAATTTTTTTTTTTTTTTTTTTTTTTTTTTTTTTTTTAATGCATTGTAAGGTATACGAAGCCTATATCCTATTGCACAACCCTCTGCAACCTTGAAAAAAAAAAAAAAAAAAAATTTTTTTTTTTTTTTTTTTTTTTTTTTTTTTTTTTTTTGCTTTGTAAGGTATACGAAGCCTATATCCTATTGCATAACCCTCTGCGACCTTGAAAAAAAAAAAAAAATTATTGAGGTCAAACTGGTGTATAAAAGGCCGTGCATTCGCTAGCTCTTTCACTTGGCTTTCGTCTACCTCGATGCTTGTGCCTGCTCTTTGGATTACTCTGCCTGTGGATTACTCTGCCTATGGATTACTCTGCCCGTGGATTACTCTGCCTGTGGATTTCTTTGCCTGTGGATTTCTTTGCCTGTGGATTTCTGTGCCTGTGGATTTCTGTGCCTGTGGATTTCTGTGAGTATTTTACTTCGTATTATTTTATTTTGGAACTTTGATTTTTTGAGATGGTATTTTAAACAATTTTCTTCTGAAATGAGGGAATAAGAGTTTGAAAATTTTGCTGCGTTCTGTTATCCAACACTTTGAAAATTTAAACTTGAATATAAAAAGATTGTTTTTATTTTGTGACTGTGTTAAAAAGTTTGATTTTTTGAGATAGTATTTTAACCAATTTTCTTCTGAAATGAAAGTATAAGAGTTGGAAAATTTTGCTTAGTTCTGTTATCCAACACTTTGAAAATTTAAACTTGAATATAAAAAGATTGTTTTTATTTTGTGACTTTGTTAAAAAGTTTGATTTTTTGAGATGGTATTTTAAACAATTTTCTTCTGAAATGAGAGCATAAGAGTTTGAAAATTTTGCTGCGTTCTGTTATCCAACACTTTGAAAATTTAAACTTGAATATAAAAAGATTGTTTTTATTTTGCGACTTTGTTAAAAAGTTTGATTTTTTGAGATGGTTTCTTCTGAAATGAGAGCATAAGAGTTTGAAAATTTTGCTGCGTTCTGTTATCCAACACTTTGAAAATTTAAACTTGAATATAAAAAGATTGTTTTTATTTTGCGACTTTGTTAAAAAGTTTGATTTTTTGAGATGGTTTCTTCTGAAATGAGAGCATAAGAGTTTGAAAATTTTGCTGCGTCCAACACTTTGAAAATTTAAACTTGAATATAAAAAGATTGTTTTTATTTTGTGATTTTGTTAAAAAGTTTGATTTTTTGAGACGGTTTCTTCTGAAATGAGGGCATAAGAGTTTGAAAATGTCGTTATGTTCTGTTAAAGAGAATGTATCCAACACTTTGAAAATTTAAGTTTTTAATCCATTTTCTTCTAAAGTGTATTTCATTAGAGAATAAGAGTTTGAAAATTTGGCTATGCGAGAATGTATCCAACACTTTGAAAATTTAAGTTTTTAATGTGTTACTTTGTTAAAAAGATTCATTCTTTAAAAGTTTCGCTATGTTCTGTTAAAAAGAATGTATCCAACACCTTGAAAAAAAAAAAAAAAAAAAAAAAAAAAAAAAAAAATTAATTGGGTCAAACGGGTGTATAAAAGGCCGTTAATTCACTAGCTCGTTCACTTGGCTTTCGTCTTTCTCGATGCTTGTGCCTTTGGATTATTCTGCCTGTGAGTGTTTTATTTTGTATTATTATGCGATAAAAGTTACTTTGTTAAAAAGATTGATTTTTTGAGAGGGTGTTTTGAAACAATTCTGAAATGTATTGAGTTTGTGAATAAGAGTTTAAAAATTTCGCCGGGTTAAAGAGAATGTATCCAACACTTTTAAAAGTTAAACTTGAATATAAAAAGATTGTTTTTATATTTTGACTTTGTTAAAAAGATTGATTTTTTGAGAGGGTGTTTTGAAACAATTCTGAAATGAGTGAATAAGAGTTTGAAAATTTCGCCGTCTTCTGTTAAAGAGAATGTATCCAACACTTTGAAAATTTAAGTTTTTAATCCATTTTCTTCTTAAATGTATTTCATGAGAGGATAAGAGTTTGAAAATTGGGCTATGCGACAATGTTGACAATTTAAACTTGAATATAAAAAGATTGTTTTTATTTTGCGACTTTGTTAAAAAAGTTTCTGTTAAAGAGAATGTATCCAACACTTTGAAAATTTAAGTTTTTAATCCATTTTCTTCTAAAGTGTATTTCATTAGAGGATAAGAGTTTTAAAATTTTGCCATGTTCTTTGAAATTGAAACTTGACTATGAAAAGAGTGTCCATTTTCTTTTTGCTCCACTCATGTCCTTTTTCTTCTTCTTTTCAGATGGCGACGTTTCTGTGGCACCTCTTCTAGACAGAAGGGGAGAGACAGGGGGCTGCTCAGATCCTACCCTCCCCCGCTGGGCGAGGAGGCGGATACAGATACTACACCCCGAACTCGCCGGATGGCCGCATACCGGGGACATGGGGTCACTCCAATCCTCCTCTCCGATCCTCTGCTGTGGGTCAGTTGCAAGCATGGACCGCGATACTCGCTGTCGGTTAGTATAGGCAGGGGGTTCGCATGCACGGCCCTAAAATTCCTGGCCCTCCGTAAGGTCGGATGGAAGAGAGAGTGCGGAGGACCGCCGCTCCCATGCAGTATGTAGGGGCCGCTCGCAGGATTCTCCTCGAGGGCTACCGTGGCCCCGGTAGCCACTTCTTTTCCCAGTGCGGCGCCAGGGTCAGAGTGATGGGAGCCACCCTGCTCCCCCTTCTCCAGCAGGGATCGTCTGTACTTTAGCCGCTCTTCTCCAGTAGTGAACCCTTCAAACCTTCCAATCCCTTCCGGGTGTTTAAAGGAGCTCGACAAGGTGTCCGAAGGGCTACTGTTGGCCGGTTGTCTCTTGGCGGGGTCTAGAGGTTCCTCCGAAAACGGCGCCCCTTGCAGGGCGACCCGGTACGTGCATGGGGAGTTCGGGATTCGAATTCCTGGTACAAAGAGATTACCTGACCGTGTCTCGCACCGTAATGGGAACGAACCTCGTCAATTGACGCTCTGTGCCGGCATGGCCATTGCTTGAGCCTGTAGGTCTGGGGCCTCGATGAGAGGCAACCGGCTGGAAGGCGCCTGGGGCACCCCGTGTGCCGTGGGCGCGCAGTAGAAGAAGTCTCTCAGGACCGGAGGCCTCTGTGCACTGCGGTCCAGGTGCCTCCGGGGTTGGGAGATGCCACGGTGGGAAAGGGTGGTCACAACGCGATGGAGGGAGCGCCTGTGTTGCCCATCCCCTTACGGGGGCGCAAGGCCTTTGGGTACGCGTAGAACCACCGTGGTAAAGAGTCGCTTGACCCGAATTCGGATATCTGAGGGTCGAATTCGGTCCTCGGGGGATGAAAGCTCTGGCGGCACTCTGGAAGACTGGAAGGTGGACAAGGGGGAAGCGAACAGGAAGCGTGGTCTAGCGAAGGAGATCCCGACAAGAAAGAAGGAACGGTTTGTCTAGGGGGCGTGAGACAGAAATGTCCAAGGTGGTACTCTTTTTTATAATTATTATTATTATTATTATTATTATGATGATGATGACCGGTTTGAGCCGCTTCGGCGGCTTGCCGGCCAATTTCCCTGGCTTACAAAGGTGGGTGGTTTTCTTTTTTCACACAGAGAGATGGATGCATGAGAGGTGGCCACAGGTTTGGTTTTAAAAAGGTGGTCATGGTGTATAAAGTGTTTTAAAAAGGTAAAAAGTGTATGAAAAGGTCATGTTTTAAAAAGGTTATGTTTTAAAAAGGTTTTGTTTTATAAAGTGGTGGGGAAAGGTAATGGTGTATAAAGTGTTTTAAAAAGGTAAAAAGTGTATGAAAAGGTTATGCTTTAAAAAGGTTTTGTTTTATAAAGTGTTTTAAAAAGTGTTTGATAGAACATCCTTATACTATAATAAGGGTGTTTTAAAAAGTGAAAAAATCCTGTGGGGAAGTTTGTTTTGAAGAAGGTCAAGTTTTATAAAGGTTTTGTTTTATAAAGTGTTTTAAAAAGTGTTTGATAGAACATCCTTATAAGGGTGTTTTAAAAAGTGAAAAAATCCTGTGGGGAAGTTTGTTTTGAAGAAGGTCATGTTTTTAAAGTCAAGTTTTCATAGAAAATGTAAAAATGAAAGGTTACTATGAAAGGTACGTTTTTTCATTTTTTAAGAAATTGGTATTTGATAAATGTATTTGATAAATGTATTTGATAAATGTATTTGATAAATACTTGATAAATACTTGATAAATTTTTGATAAATACTTGATAAATTTTTGATAAATACTTGATAAATTTTTGATAAATACTTGATAAATATTTGATAAATACTTGATAAATATTTGATATTTTTGATAAATACTTGATAAATTTTTGATAAATACTTGATATTTTTGATATTTTTGATAAATACTTGATATTTTTGATAAATGCTTGATAAATATTTGATATTTTTGATATTATTGCATCGATAGTTCGTCGATTTTACAATGAACAAGAAAACGCGTATTCTTTTTCAGGGCGTTTTCCTTTACAGGAAACAAGACTCAAGTACCAAGTTTTCACGTGTCTTCGCGTTTTTCTTTACAAGACGCGCTTCGATCTTACAAGGCGTTTTCAATTACAGGGCGTTTTCTTTTACAGGAAACAAGACTCAAGTACCAAGTTTCGCGTTTTTCTTTACAAGACGCGCTTCGATCTTACAAGGCGTTTTCTTTTACAGGGCGTTTTCTTTTACAGGAAACAAGACTCAAGTACCAAGTTTCGCGTGTCTTCGCGTTTTCTTTTACAGGGCGTTTTCTTTTACAGGAAACCAGTTTCACCCGAGACGGAGTCGGGTAGACGGTCAGACCGTCGGCCTAGCCTTCGAAGGTTTTCTGTGGTTTCCCTTCGAACTCGAAGGGAGCTTCCGGCAAAAACGGAAACTCTCCTCGAGCGTGAATGCGGGTTAGGTTCCCTTTCAAAGTCCCACCACAGATGGGCTTTAGCACACATTGGATACACAAATAAAATTGTACACAAACAACACAAACAACACAAACATTTTTTTTTTTTTTTTTTTTTTTTTACCCTAATTTGAACCCATTTTTACAGACACTCGACTCCAATCCATTTCCACAAATACAAATTTACAAATAAGATTTCATCCAACCATGGAATCTTGTTATAATATTTCACATTTCCACAAATACAAATTTAGAAATAAAATTTCATCCAACCATGGAATCTTGTTATATTTCACATTTCTACAAATACAAATTTAGAAATAAAGTTTCATCCAACCATGGAATCTTGTTATAATATTTCACATTTCCACAAACACAAACAACACAAACAACAAACAAGATAAACAACACAAACAACAAACAACATAAACAACACAAACAACAAACAACGCAAACAACGCAAACAACATAAACAACGCAAACAACGCAAACAACATAAACAACGCAAACAACGCAAACAACATAAACAACATAAACAACACAAACAACACAAACAACATAAACAACACAAACAACATAAACAACACAAACAACACAAACAACATAAACAACACAAACAACACAAACAACATAAACAACACAAACAACACAAACAACACAAACAACATAAACAACACAAACAACATAAACAACATAAACAACACAAACAACACAAACAACACAAACAACACAAACAACATAAACAACACAAACAACATAAACAACACAAACAACACAAACAACACAAACAACACAAACAACACAAACATTTTTTTTTTTTTTTTTTTTTTTTTTTTCAAACTCATTTCCACAAATACAACTTCACAAATAAGATTTCATCCAACCATGGAGGATGGAATCTTGTTATAAAATTTGTGAAGTTCTTTTTATACTCTCCAACCCACACCAATTTTGACAAGAAACACTCTCCCACACACACACACACATTTTGACAAGAAACACACTCCAACCCACACACATTTTGACAAGAAACACACTCCAACCCACACACATTTTGACAAGAAACACTCTCCAATCCACACACGTTTCCACAAGAAACACACTCCAAACCACACACGTTTCCACAAGAAACACACTCCAAACCACACACGTTTCCACAAGAAACACACTCCAAACCACACACGTTTCCACAAGAAACACACTCCAAACCACACGTTTCCACAAGAAACACTCTAAAACACAACACAACACATTTCCAAAAACAAAAATAGAAATAAGATTCCATGAATGAGCCACCAATTTTTTTTTTTTTTTTTTTTTTTTTTTTTTTTTTTTTAAGATGAGTCATAATTTTTTTTTTTTTTTTTTTTTTTTTTTCGAGATGAGTCATAATTTTTTTTTTTTTTTTTTTTTTTTTTTTTTTTTTTTTTTTTTTTTTTTTCGAGATGAGTCATAATTTTTTTTTTTTTTTTTTTTTTTTTTTTTTTTTCGAGATGAGTCATAATTTTTTTTTTTTTTTTTTTTTTTTTTATTATAATTAGGTGTCATTAAATTTTTTTTTTTTTTTTTTTTTTTTTTTTTTATAATTAGGTGTCATTAAATTTTTTTTTTTTTTTTTTTTTTTAATATAATTAGGTGAGTCATTAAAAAATATTATGACTCATCTCAAAAAAAAAAAAAAAAAAAAAAAAAAAAAAAAAAAAAAAAAAGACTCATCTCAAAATTTTTTTTTTTTTTTTTTTTTTTTTTTTTTTTTTTTTTTTATAACTCATTTGATTCAATGACTCATCTAATAATCATCTTTAAATATCTACATCATAAAAACTCAAGATTTCGTTCTCCAGGGTTGGATGAAAACTTATTTCGACTCTCGCCCCGTTTTTCGTTTTCCAACCTAGTCACACGCTTTCTACAAAGAGCCTCCATGCCCGCTCTCGTGACACGGAGGCCCGCCACGGTGCGACCTACGGTTTTTTTCCGTCCCACCCTTCTGTGGCCCGAAACGTGGAGCGTGCGACTCGGATCGCACAGAAAATAACCGGTGCGACGATTTTAGATGCATGTCTCCCGAGGGACCCTAGCCCGGACCCAGGCGTCTAGCTTGGGAACCAGGCGTCTGTTTTAAAGCAACACCTTGGGAGCATGGCGTCTGGTTTAAACCAACACCTTGGGAGCCAGGCGTCTGGTTTAAACCAACACCTTGGGAGTCTCCAACTCAGGCGTCTTTTTTAACCCTTTCAGGGGCGGTGTTTGCAGTGTGCAAACACATATTACTGTTCCAATTTCGAACTGGCACCAGTATAATTTTAGTACAATTTGGATTTTATAATATTCGTGAAAAACAGCTCTTGATTATTTTCAAATAAATCTGTTCTTAAATTGTGGTGTGAATCAATTATTTGAACATTTTCGGAGCAGAAATACCTTGCCCCTGAAAGGGTTAAACAAACACATTGCGAGCCAGGCGTCTGTTGACAGTACGCCTTGGGAGTCTCCAACTCAGGCGTCTTTTTTAAACAAACACATTGCGAGCCAGGCGTCTGTTGACAGTACGCCTTGGGAGTCTCCAACTCAGGCGTCTTTTTTAAACAAACACATTGCGAGCCAGGCGTCTGTTGACAGTACGCCTTTTTTTACACAACACCTAGTCAGGCAGACCTTTTTTTGAAACACAGTGTTTGTACGCCTTTTTTACACAACCCCTTGGGAGCCAAGCGTCTTTTGAAACCATACTCTCGACCACCACCACCCCCCTCGTGCAAAGGTTTCGTTCCGCAACGGGGCCACTCCACTCTTTGAGGAGAGCCGCGTCTGGTTCGGAATCGCCGAGGGTCCGGTGCTCGAAACATTGTGCAGTCGACTGTACCCGATGATCACACCTTTCTCAAAATCAGACAGCTCTGTTCATCTTGGCATCATGCATGCGATTGATGTCAGTGTTGTTTTCGACACCACATTTAACAGTGGAGAACTTGACGTATTTCAGGATCGCAGATATCGGCATTTGCATAAGAGCCATTATCAATTATGTATCAATGGGTAGATTTGACACAAATGCTTCGATTTTTTATAATTATTTTTATCCTGAAATAGGTTCGTTCTCGTAATTATCTAAGAAAAGAAGTAAATCACCAGTAAAAACTTAAATGGAGATTTGGCAATTTGCGTAAAATCTGACGTCATTCAACAGCTTTCAGAGACCAATTGAAAATCAGTTCACTCCTTTCCACAATAACTTTCTGAATTTCCACGAAATTCGATCGGATTTTTTTATGGGTAGCTCCATAGAGTTGAATATTAAATTATTTAAAATGATAAATTTTATCGTTCACGCATACGCTGATTAAAAAATATTTCATACAAATACTCATATTTTAGAAAACTTTTAATATATTTATATTTCAATAGCACCTTATTCTTTCTACTACATTTTGCGAATTTTTCTGAATGTGGCTTTATATTTGGTTGAAAATATTGCATGACATAGAACATTTTAGAAAATATTTAATATATTTATATTTCAATGAATTTTGGTGAACTCCCCTCCCCTCCCTTTTCTTCTTTGCAAAGCATCTGCAAAAGTATTTGCAAAGAAAAATTTTCTAATTTATTAATAGCCGACTTATTTTAAAACTTAAAATATGTAATGCTGATTAAAGTAGTCTGCTTTGTTTTAAAAAAATGATACCTTAAAATCGTGAAACCGAATCAAAACGAAAAAAAAAATCTGCTTTATGCGGGATTTTTATGCCATCATCATTAGATTCTTCTATGCTTTGGTATAGGAGAAATGCTTTGAATGGGACGATTTTGACAATATCATGCTAAACATAGACATGGAAAAAATCGCCAAACAAAATGTACATTTGGGACACTTTCATCCTAGCGCCCGGGGCACATGCCCTTTTCCCCCAACCCTCTCTTAGTTTTGGCCCTGAATGTGAATAAAGCTTTTTTTCTTTTCTATCACAATTGTCAAGTTTGAATTTTTTCGAATTTTTTTGAATTTTTTTTTGAATTTTTCAAAAAAATCGCTCTATTGCCATAAATATACATACTATTCTCACAAAAATTAGTGTACATATTCTACTGTATTCATATATTTGTATTCTAAAGCGATAAGTCGTTTTGTGCATTTTCATGTACAGGGCGATCCCAAATATTTCTATTATTCTTTGTTTTTTGGCCTACCCCCTAATTACCCGCTTAACAAATGAATGTAAATAAATATAAAGTGAGACATAATCTTTATATTTCTGAAGTTCCAGAAGAATCCGACCAGTATATTTTTAAATATTTGACAAAATGTCAAAAACTGAAAGTGTACAAATACTTTTTGGTAGATAGTGTATATACACAGCCCTTTATTTCCCATCATCTCACCTACGCATTTACCTTTATGTTTGTATTGTATTCAAGCCCATGTTAAAAAAGTCTTGCAAATGCTTAGTCGATTGTAAATTCTAATTTGAAAACTGGTTGTTAAATTCCTAAGATAATTGAAACAGAAAACGGCTGGAATTTAAATATATTTTTCACTGTTTATCAAAATGAGACAATCCAATCGGTAGATCGCTTATCTTTGATATTTGCTAAAATGCAGGCTTCAGAATAGTCAATGTCGTTTTGTTAAACAGGGCCAGCGTAGTTTTTAACGTTCATAAAGTCATTTGATCTTCAAAAGTAAAAACGAAAAACAGTGAGATCTTTTGGGAAATTTCCCCGCATTTCCAAAACACTGGTGCGATGTAAAATGTTCGACGTATATCTGATTGGAAATTTCTTTGAAAGAAAACTTTTTAAATGCAGAAATATATTTCAAGTTTTTTAAATATTGGACGCCTCTTTATACAGTATTTACTCAGGATTCTTGCATTAAGATAACATTACTGCATTTAGGGATTATCGCATTTAAGCACAATGACTTTATATCTAATCAGTATAAGTTTTAGGAGTTTATCCAAAGTTTTAAAATGTTTTATTATTATTTATAGTTGAAATATTCCTAAAAACTAATGTTTTAATTTGAATATAATTCATAAAAACGATTGTACAACTTTCTAATAGAAATGAAAATGTTCACCTACTTCTTACATAACTATGGCATAATAATAGTACCTTATAATATATTTATTTAATTACAGTTAAGTCAAAACTTTCTATCAGATTTTTTTAATGTATTAATTCAAAACTGAACATCTATATGTCTAAGGAAGTCTAATTGTAAAAATATATGCAAACAATATTTTTTTTCAGAAATATTTCTCAGCAAAAGCAGCTTTTTTTTCAAAAAGTGAGGTATTGAATTCAATTGAAAGAAATGAAATGGAAAAATAGTGAAGACTGTAGAACGAGAAATTAATATTTCCAACTGAGTGTAAAATCGCCCAGGCCGGGAATCGAACTCAAATCCTTAGCTTTCAAGGACAATGTTTTACTGTTTAAGCTAACTGGGCCGATAACCGGCGAGCCATTTTCGCTCAAAAAACTTTATAAGTCATAACATCTGGTATATCATTTAAAGAGTTTTCGAGTGAGTGATATGTCTATAAGGGAACATTGAAAATCCCATTTCGTGTGTCCAAATGTGTTTAGCACAATATGCATTCGAATCAATTATTGCCATCAATAAATATTATATTCCTATTAGTTTTAAACAAAATAGTTAAGTCTATATTCTTATTTTCTTTCTGAGGCTAGTAATTATTATTATTATTATCATTACTATTTTGCATTTCTTAAGGAATGAAAACTAATAGTAACTCCTTTACTAATAGTTATTTCTAATATTTAATTCGAATATAAATTCTAATATTAAATTAATAGTAAAATCTTCTTTTAATTTACATATTCATTACTTTTATGTTCAGCGACTTAGTTCATTTTGAGTAATTTACTGTTGTAAGATATACAAAAATATTCCTAAATGAATGTAATAATTTATAAACAGAAAACGGACCTTCAAAATTACTTTAATAAATTTAACTCTTGGTGAATAAAGTTAAATTTGAATAAAATCGAAGCAAATATTCTTAAAATTTTAAGTAATAAATAAGATCAAGTAAAACATATAAACAAACCGTGATAAAACAGTTTAAATTTTATGTTTTAAAATGAATCACCAAATGTAAAGATTATACATGAACTGAGCAACAATTAAAGGCCTAAGTTTGTTCTTCTGCAAGTTGGGAATGATAGATGGTTTGCTTAGGAACATTCTAGAATATCTTTTCGTGTGTCAAAATGCATTTAAAAGAATGTTATTTCGGATCATTTATCCGATCTAACTGCATGATCCATGGATTTCGTATTCGTATTACTGTTAAACAAAATATTTAAGCCTATGTTATTTTTTCCTTGCCGACACTCGTACCTAAAATACATTTTGTTTTTATTGGGAAAAAGAAATAATAGTAACTCTGTTAACTTTTCTTGTAGTCGCATTATAGGAAGTTACGTTTTTGCGTTTTTCGCGTTAATTCATTTTATGTGATTTACAGGTGTAAAATAAACAAAAAATATCGGTATATGAATTTAATAGATTAAAAATACCTAAAACACACATCTAAAATATAATTTATGTTCATTTCAGTCTTTGAGAAAGAAGTTACATTTTAATAAAGTCGAAGGCAATTGTGGAAAAAAGGAGCCATTTTGTGCGTTAAATAGTTTCTTTATTTTCGTGTAAATGTTATTTCTTCCTATTTTTTTTAAATGGCATTTTTCACATGCATTATACTACACGTGCATGATGAAATTGTGAATCAAACTGAATTAAGAATACATAAAAATATTTTCTGTACAAATATAATAATCTAAAAAGGCTTATTTGAAGCTTAGAAAACGAAGATTACTTCCATTCACTTCACATTTTCCTAAAAATGTTATTTTTTGGAGAAGCGATTGTGAGAAGCGATTAAAGTCCTTCTGAACGTTTTGTTCTTCCACAAGTTGGAAATGAAATATGGTCTATCGGGACACATTCATAAAACCCATTTTCTGTGTCAAAATGCGTTTAGAATAATGTACTTTCGGATCATTCATTACCATCCATAAATTTCAGATTCGTATTAATCTAAAGTGAAAGATTTAAGTGCATATTCCCAAAGCTTTACTACTACTATTAATTGAAAATTATTCTACATTATTTCAAGAAAAAGAAATAATAGCAACTTACTTATTTTTTAAAGCATTGCAGGTATTATAGTTTAACCCTTCACTATTCTCATAAAAAATTACTTAATATCTATTTTTCGGTTTAATAATGGAAAATTGGAAAAAAAAATCCAATTTTGAGCTACAATTTTTTTTTTATTAGGGCGTATATCCTATGTACCGTGTGTCCCAAAAATGACTGATGGATTTTAAAATTCAATAACTTCTATTGAAGGACAGGTGATCAGTGCTGAAGCGTCGACCTGGCCTTCAATGGCCGTCAGCGACACCTATTGTTTGAGATGCGAACTAAAATAAAAAATTACGGTAAAAAACTCCTGACATTATATATAACCCTCCTGCAAAAATTTTTTAAATACCTGTCACCGTTTGCAAGTTATTGAATTTTAAAATCCATCAGTCATTTTTGGGACACCATTACATAGTTTTTAAATATTGCATTGCTATGTTTTGCAAGTAAAGGGACTTAAATTAATTCATTTTATCTGCTTAACACTGTGCAAATTTCTTTATAATAATATTTTTAAGCTTTCAGTATATAGAACAAAAATAAATTTTGCTTTAACAACTTGATCGATTTTTTTCCCGAACAAGAAATAATAATTTTATTATCAAATGCAGTCATCTGGCAAGGACTAAATATGCGTCATTCCATTCTTTGGTTAATGAACAGTTACAGCAATCATATTGTCCAAATCCAAAGAACACAATTAGAATTATAGTACGAATTGAATATTTACAACTGAGCGAAAAATTGACCCGGCTGGGAATCGAACCCAGATACCTGGGTTCGATTCCCTTAAAAGGCCAATGCTTTACCTGTTAACCTACCTGGACGATAGCCCGCTGCGGTCTATTCTGTTGAGCTGTCTAAATGACAGACCAGATGTTATGACCAATAAGGTTATCGGAGCGAAAAATCCCAGGTAGATTAACAGGTAAAGCATTGGCCTTGTAAGCAAAGTATATGGGTTCGATTCCCAACCTGGTCAATTTTTCGCTCAGTTGGAAATATTCAATTCGTATGATTACTTTACCAATCAGTTAGATTGTGTTGAAATTAATAGTTCAGAATTATAGTGTTTTTAGTTATGTGCCAGATGTGGCACACCGTGCAGTAAAGGGTTAGTTAACGCGTCTAAATTTATTTCTTGTAATTATGAATTGGAAAATTGCACCACAAATTATACTAAAAATATGTACTGAAATGAATACAGATTTCTAAATGGTACACTTATAAAAATAGGACGGACGTAAATAGGTGGACGTATGTGTTTATATTTTGAAACTTTAAATTCCATTTAACATCTTTTGTATTATAGGTTGGTCGAGGCCTTATTCTAAATAAAAACTAATCTCTGACGGACACATACATTTATTATAACGAACGGACAAAACAAACAAATACAAAATAAAACATCAAATCGCTCTTCGTGGTTATTCACAACTATCTTTATCAAACATCAATTCGTCGTAAATATTTTATAGTTTTTTAAAAGTCTCATCTTAAAATCGTCATTTTTAAATCGTCGAAATCTCCGTCTTAGTTTTAATCCAAAAAATTCACCGCCGTCGTTGAAAACATTCTATTTACTTTTTTCTTTTTCTCCTCGTCACACATCTTCGCTATTTCCCGTTTCTAATTTAATCTCGAAGCAGAGTTCCGGTAAATGAGTGGCGTACGGAAAATACGGTCCAATTCAGGTGCAACAGAGAGTGCATCCCACATGCGAGATTATATCCCACATGCGGCCGTCCTGACATCTGGAGCTGCCGCAGCGACATGGGATCTTATAGAATTTGAAAAGAAACAAAACAAAAACAAAAACAGTAACTATTCTTAGGGGGAAAAAAAGTTCGTTTCTACACTAGAAAGATCAGTCAGTCTTTCTTCTGAAATGGTGTAACATCTTATGTAATTTTCCTTTAAAATCGCTGACTTTTAAAATGCTCAGACATACACATTAAAGATAAGGGGGAAAAATAAAGTTTCGGTTATCGTCATGCCAAGGCTTCATATATTCAGCATACGCACTAGTACTGATCGGTCCTCCAGTTGATGAGATTTTCTCTACGTCGTAGATATCGTTAGACTTCACTTTGGTTACTTTATATGGAACTAGGAATTTAGATTTCAATTTTAACCCTGGTCATTATTGGGTTCTTTTAATTGCTACGAGGTCTCGAAGGTTATATTTCCGGGGTTTCTTACGTCTTAAATTATAATGCTTGCAATTTTCTTGTTGAATTTCCAGAATATTCTTCTTAGTTTCTTTTCGCAATTCTTCTCTATCTTTCATGAATTGTTCTTCGACTGCACTGTTTAGGAGTTCAGTAATTTGTAAACCTTCTTTCATTTTTGTACCAAATAGTATTTCAAACGGTGTTCTCTTAATGCTTCGTTGGTAAGTTGAATTAATGATTTGTTGAACTTTAGGAACATGTTTAAAACATTTGGTCGGTTCGTCTTTGGACATTTTAGAGATTGCTGAAATTATGATGGAATTAAGTAGCTCTACTTGACCATTAGCACGGGGAAGGCCAGTTGTAATTGTCTCGTGTTTTATATTTTCATTTTGGCAATAATCAGCAAATTCTTTGATTGTAAATGCATGACCTTTATCACTAATGATTTTGGAAGGGTTTCCAAAAGTGTAACTTTGTTGTTGCAGTTTCGATATGACTTCGGCAGAAGTAGTAGTTTTACAGGGATATAGCCACACGAATTTGGTAAATGCATCTATTAAAGACAAAATATGTTTAAAGTTTTTGTTAGTCGATTCGAGAGGACCTAAATGATCAATGTGGTAGGTTTGGAGGGGAGTCTCCTCTTTGTGTAAGGGATGTAACTCACCTTCTTGTTTCCCATGTTTCCGATTATATAAAAGGCATGTTACACAATTTGCTATAACTTTATCAATCTTATTTGCCATATTAGGGATAAGAAATTCTTCATTAAGGAGTTCTTCACAACGTTTGCGTCCGCAGTGTCCTTTGTCATGAACCTGTTTAGTGACGTTTTGCTGCATTTCATCCGGCACAACTACCAGATCGTAACCTTTATGATTTTTATAAAGAACATTATTTTTGATGAAATAATTGTCATATGGCTATGTTTTCAAAATTTCTTTGGTGGCCTGTATATGTTCGTCAGTGTTCTGTGATTGTATGATTTTGGAAGTAAAACTGTCTTGAATGGTCATACATACGGGATTTCTGCTTAAGGCGTCGACGTGGCGCATACGTGTACCTTGTATGTGTTCGATTGTATAGTTATAATCAGCTAACATTAAAGCCTATCCAGCTATCTTGGTGCAAAGATCTTTTTTATTCATAGTTAGGGCAAATGCGTTACAATCTGTGACTATCTTGAAAGGAATACCTAAGATATAAACACGGAATTTTTAAGAGCTTCTATGACAGTCAAACTTCTAATTCATAACTCGAATATTTACGCTCCGTATCTGTTTTTTTTTTTTTTTTTTTTTTTTTTTTTTTTTTTTTTTTGCTCATAAAGTAGACAGGGTGAAATTGATTATCAATAAAAGACATTTGAAGGAGGACTGCTCCGTAACCATCAATAGATGCATCGCAATGAACTTCTGTTTCATTACTAGGGTTATAAATGCTTAAAACAGGACCTGAAGCAAGAATGTGTTTCAACTGATTAAATGCATTCCGCTGCTGGTCACCGAAGTTAAATTTAGTGTCCTTTCTAAGGAGATCGGTTAAGGGCTTAGCTATTAAGGAATAATCTTGAATAATTTTACGAAAATAGGAGGTTTGTCCGACAAATGAATGTACATCTTTTACACTTTTAAGTTCTGGAAAATTTAGAACAGCTTTCGTTTTTGAGGGAGATGGATGCAGTTGGCCATTTTTAATGTGGTAACCCAGAAATCAATTTATCGCTGTAAAAAGTGTCATTTTTTTAGATTCAGTTCTAAACCATATTCGGACGCAGTCGTAAGAAAGCGTTGTAATTTCTGGAGTCCTTCGGCTTCGTTTCAGATGGTATTATGAAATCATCCATGTATATAATAAGTACTTTTTCCTTAATGAGATCGCGAAAAACATTATAAATATATCTCTGAAAACTAAGGGAGCATCGCTAAGGCCATAATTCATGTATAGAAATTCAAATTGACCAGAGTGTGTTACAAAAGAAGTGTATTTCGACTATTTTCTTCTACTTCAACATGAAAAAATGCATTTTTAAGATCAAGAGTAGTAAATACTTTTGCAGAGTGAAACTGATCAATAATGTCATCGATTACTGGGAGGGGAAAACGTTGTTTATGTGCTTTAGCATTTAGCCTCCTATAGTTAACACACAATCTATATGAACCATCTTTATTTTTTAATCAGGATAATAGGTGATGAAAAATTACTGGTGCTTTTTCGGATAATTCCCTTTTCAAGCCATTCAGAAATTTGTTTTTGACTAATTCTTTCTTTTTAGGACCTAGGCGTCTGGGAGGACAAGTAACAGGTATTTCGTCTTCCATATGAATTGATAATTTAACATCGGTAGTTTTTACTTTTCGGGGGGGAATAATTTTGAATAAGTTCCGAAATTTTTGAACGTATAGTTTTATTGGTAAAAGGAGATAAATCAAGATTAATATCGTCTAATACTTGAGCAACATTAATCAGAAAATTATTAGACATATCTTCATTTTTCTTGATTTTTTGCATAGAAATATTATTTTGAGAAACTGTTGAAATACTCTGCTGTATTATATCTGTACCAATAATAAGATCAAAAGATATGGAATAATCGGGTACTACAAAACATTAGTGGTATAATTAAAATCATCTATACTAACATCCGTTGAGAAAAAACCCAGGGGCTTGATCATAGTGTTTCCTAATCCAGTTAATGTGATAGTTGAATGTTCGAGGTTCGAAACTGTTGGGAGTTTGCGATAAACATTTTTTTTAACAGACTTCTTTCACTTCCCGTATCGATCTAAGAAAGAACATTTACTGACGAAATAATTACTTGTTTGGTCATAAAAGTATTCGACATAATGGTGGAAATATTTGATGGTTCAGGCTTATTTCTAGATTTCCTTGGTTGATCACATTGAGCCGACTTATGGCCAAAATTCGAACTATTGAAGCAGCGAGGGCCTTTGTCTTTATGCCTACATTGGCTACTTTTATGGTTAGCTAAACCGCAATTGAAGCAGAGAAGATCAGGTTTTGGACGAAAATATTTCTCTTTCAACGGCATTTCTGGTTTGGATTTACGAAATTTAGTGTTCTCGTAGTCATGCCGAATTTTATCATAAATTTTGAGCTTTTGTTTAAATTCTACTATAGATTGGCAGCCATATAATATTGATTTCTAAAAACAGGGTCGGGTATACTGTTAATAATGTATTGCATCAGTGCTGAATCTTCAATGTTACCGCGCGAACGTAATTGTTTCATTACAAGAAAATATTCTTCAAATAATTCATTTTCCTGTAATTTTCGTTTATTTAACATGTCATGTAACTCGAATTATAAGTAATGCCAAATTCTGAAATTAAAAGTTCTTTAAATTTTTCGTAAGAGTTAATATGAAATTCTGTTTGTACTAACAGCTGGTAGTCTAAGAGCTAGCAACGTCAAAAATCACGTCATTTTATCAAGGCTCATTTTTTTATATGTTTTTTCCTTTTATGGTAGAATACGTTTGCAAGCGGTCTGGCAGTCGGGTGACGTTGCGTTTACCTGTGGCAGAAGGGGTTGTGCAGGTCAAAAAGCTTCAAAATCACGTCATTTTATCAAGGCCCATTTTTTAATATGTTTTTCCCTTTTATGGTCGAATACGTTTGCAAGCGGTCTGGCAGTCGGGTGACGTTGCGTTTACCTGTGGCAGAAGGGGTTATGCAATTGAAAAAATTTCAAAAATGCAGCATTTTATAAAGGCTCATTTTCTTATATGTTTTTATGAAGCTTAAAAATTACAAGATATTACTCTTTCGATAGCAGACAACCTAATATTGATTTTCCAGACACAAATTCGGTTGCAAAGTTAATGCCAGACGTCTTTAAATATGGCAACGAAAGTGCGTGTTCCAAGAGTGGTTTATAATTTAAATTTTATAAGACATCTTTACGTCATTTTATCAAGCTTAAAAATTATAAGATACTACTCTTTGGATAGCAGACAACCTATAATTAATTTGCCAGACACAAATTCGTTGCAAAGTTAATGCCAGGCGGCTTTGAATACGGCAACGAAAGTGCCTGTTCCAAGAGTTGTTTCTATTTCAGAAAATTATATGACCTCTTTACGTCATTTTATCAAGCTTAAAAATTGCAAGATATTTCACATTGGATAGCAGACAACCTATAATAATTTGCCAGACACAAGTTCGGTTGCAAAGTTAATGCCAGGCGGCTTTAAATATGGCAACGAAAGTGCCTGTTCCAAGAGTGGTTTATAATTTAAATTTTATAAGACATCTTTACGTCATTTTATCAAGCTTAAAAATTACAAGATATTACTCTTTGGTGGGCAGACAACCTATAATTAATTTGCTAGACACAAATTCGGTTGCAAAGTTAATGCCAGACGGCTTTAAATATGGCAACGAAAGTGCCTGTTTCAAGAGTTGTTTATAATTTAAAAATTATAAGACCTCTTTACGTCATTTATCAAGCTTAAAAATTACAAGATATTACTCTATGGATAGAAGACAACCTGTAATTAATTTGCCAGACACATACTCGGTTGCAAAGTTTATGCAAGACGGCTTTAAATATGGCAATGAAAGTGCCTGTTCCAAGAGCGGTTTATAATTCAACAAATTATAAGACCTCTTTACGTCATTGAACCGAATTTGAAACCCTGGATTTTTCTGAGTCTTATTGATTAGATTCACTATTTTTATGCGCCTGATTTTTTACACGATACTTTTTCAGAGCCTGATTGAGTAAATTTGTGATACTTTGTGCTTGATTGACGAAAGTTGCATTTTTTTTAAGTCTTACCAACAAGCTTTGTCATTTGATGAAAATTTGTGCACCCTTAGAAAGGTTAAGGTGTAAAAGTGCTATTACACGTAAAAATTGCAAGCGACAAAAATCGCCTGCGTTTTTTCGTGTTCTTAGTATTTCATTGGCTGTTCGAGAAGAGTCTTTACCATCATTTGGATTTCCAAGCATTTGATTGGCTGTTGCCGGCGACTCACTTCGTTCCACGCGTCAAAGACGCTCCGACAAAAGAGAATCGCGCGCTACCAAGTGACTCTCTTGGTCCCATAGGATTACATGGAGACGCCTGCGATTTGACGCCTGCAGCAGCGCATGTGTAATAGCACCTCAAGAATTCATATAATTTGTTAACATCAACTTACAGCTTAAATATTGGACAAATAAATTCCAGTGTGGCCAAATCCGTGGCACCCACCCTAATATTAAAAAAAAAACTTATATTTTGATAAACAAGAGCTTTTTTTAAGTAATCTTTATATTGAAAAAAAAATTGCCGAATGCTGCCGAATTTGTGTCTGGCAAATTAATTATAGGTTGTTTGCTATCCAAAGAGTAATATCTTGTAATTTTTAAGCTTGATAAAATGACGTAAAGAGGTCTTATAAAATTTAAATTATAAATCACTCTTGGAACAGGCACTTTCGTTGCCATATTTAAAGAAGTCTGGCATTAACTTTGCAACCGAATTTGTGTCTGGCAAATTAATTACAGGTTGTCTGCTCACCAAAGCATAATATCTTGTAATTTTAAAGCTTGATAAAATGACGTAAAGAGGTCTTATAAATTTTAAATTAAAAACCGCTCTGGGAACATGCAATTTCGTTGCCATATTTAAAGCCGTCTGGCATTAACTTTGCAACTGAATTTGTGTCTGGCTAATTAATTATAGGTTGTCTGCTACCCAATGTGTAATATCTTGTAATTTTTAAGCTTGATAAAATGACGTAAAGTGGTCTTATAATTTTTTTAAATGTAAACAACTTTTGGAACAGGCCCTTTCGTTGCCATATTTAAAGCCGTCTGGCATTGACCTTGCAACCGGATTTGTGTCTAGCAAATTAATTATAGGTTGTCTGCCCACCAAAGAGTAATATCTTGTAATTTTTAAGCTTGATAAAATGACGTAAAGAGGTCTTTTAAAATTTAAATTATAAATCACTCTTGGGACAGGCACTTTCGTTGCCATATTTAAAGAAGTCTGGCATTAACTTTGCAACCGAATTTGTGTCTGGCAAATTAATTACAGGTTGTCTGCTCACCAAAGCGTAATATCTTGTAATTTTTAAGCTTGATAAAATGACGTAAAGAGGTCTTATAAATTTTAAATTATAAACCGCTCTGGGAACATGCACTTTCGTTACTTTATTTAAAGCCGTCTGGCGTTAACTTTGCAACCGAATTTGTGTCAGGCAAATTAATTATAGGTTGTCTGCTACCCAATGTGTAATGTCTTGTAATTTTTAAGCTTGATAAAATGACGTAAAGAGGTCTTATAATTTTTTGAAATATAAACAACTCTTTGAACAGTTCCTTTCTTTGCCATATTAAACGCCGTCTGGCATTAACTTTGCAACCGGATTTGTGTCTGGCAAATTAATTATAGGTTGTCTGCTACCCAATGTGTAATATCTTGTAATTTTTAAGCTTGATAAAATGACGTAAAGAGGTCTTATAATTTTTTGAAATATAAACAACTCTTGGAACAGGTCCTTTCTTTGCCATATTTAAAGCCGTCTGGCCTTAATTTTGCAACCGAATTTGTGTCTAGCAAATTAATTATAGGTTGTCTGCCCACCAAAGAGTAATATCTTGTAATTTTTAAGCTTCATAAAAACATATAAGAAAGTGAGCTTTTATAAAATGGCGGATTTTTGAAATTTTTTCAATTGCATAACCCCTTCTGCCACAGGTAAACGCAACGTCATCCGACTGCCAGACCGCTTGCAAACGTATTCTACCATAAAAGGGAAAAACATATTAAAAAATGGGCTTTGATAAAATGACGTGATTTTGAAGCTTTTTGACCTGCACAACCCCTTCTGCCACAGGTAAACGCAACGTCTCCCGACTGCCAGACCGCTTGCAAACGTATTCTACCAAAAAGGGGAAAAACATATAAGAAAATGAGCCTTGATAAAATGACGTGATTTTGAAGCTTTTTTACCTGCATAACCCCTTCTGCCACAGATAAACGCAACGTCTCCCGACTGCCAGACCGCTAGCAAACGTATTCTATCATAAAATGGAAAAACATATTAAAAAATGAGCCTTGATAAAATCAGGTAACGAAAACGTTGCTAGATCTTAGACTATGGGCTTTTCCTCGTAAGGATCTTTTAGCAAATATACATTTATGAAATTCTGATAAATTGAGCATGCTAGCGACATTGTCAAAATTACTTAACCAAACATTTATGTCCTGAAAAGAACTGCCATCAAAAGGCGGTATAACGCTTTCAACATAATTAAAATTAATAGTAGATGGCAAAATCTTTGAACTGGAAATTGCTTGCTTTTATCAAAATTTAATGATTCGGTATTACTTGCAGTGTTATTATTCAATGTAGTGTTATGTGGAGACATTTCAGTTTCCGAATCGCTATCACTTTCGTTCTGAATAATATTATATTGCAGTGAATTCAAGTCTGAAAGATATGTAACTAATCGGGTTGCAAGTTCAGTTAAAGAACCTTCATTAGAAATACAGAGTAAATTAAAAATTGTGATTAAATCGTTTAAAGAAAAATCTGCTTGAAATTTCGTAATTTTATCTTTGAATTCAGTGTTGGTCGTATGGAAATCGAAACCAGTGAAATCACAAATTCTTTTTCTATTTGATCGATCACCTTCAGTGTCGAACAATAATTTATGTAGCAATTTTATTTTATTAGTATGTTCATTTTTAAATGCAAGTTCCCGTTCTTTGATGTCGACTAGCTTCATATTAAATGTAAAATATAGAATAATGGACTCACCCTTAAAATGATATCCGGCTTGAATCTGAAGAAAAAAAAATAATTCACGGCGATGAAGAAATATGATGGGTTTTAAAGTTCTGACACCAGTTTTATATAGGATGGTCGAGGCCTTATTCTAAATAAAAACTAATCTCTGACGGACACATACATTTATTATAACGAACGGACAAAACAAACAAATACAAAATAAAACATCAAATCGCTCTTCGTGGTTATTCACAACTATCTTTATCAAACATCAATTCGTCGTAAATATTTTATAGTTTTTTAAAAGTCTCATCTTAAAATCGTCATTTTTAAATCGTCGAAATCTCCGTCTTAGTTTTAATCCAAAAAATTCACCGCCGTCGTTGAAAACATTCTATTTACTTTTTTCTTTTTCTCCTCGTCACACATCTTCGCTATTTCCCGTTTCTAAATTAATCTCGAAGCAGAGTTCCGGTAAATGAGTGGCGTACGGAAAATACGGTCCAATTCAGGTGCAACAGAGAGTGCATCCCACATGCGAGATTATATCCCAAACTATTGTATCCTGACGATGTTTACAGAAGCGATTGAAACGTTGATAAATTTTAAATGTATTTTAAATATATTCTTTTTATAAGTGTACCATTTAGTAATCTGTATTTACTTTAGTACATATTTTTAGTTCATTTCCTGTGATTCAGTGCTACGAGATAATGATGATTTATTTAGAAAATTTCGCATTTTGCTTCATGTAATGCAGAATGTATATATTTAAAGTTAAGGCAAAATGAAATTATAGTATTGTTCGGAATATGGCGTCTATGAAAAAATGATTATTTTATGAAAGAAAAAAATTAAAATATTGTAAGAAAAATAAAATCTTAACTATTATGATAAAATTTATTTTGAAAAAATTAAAATAATTTTTTTGGTTTTTCAAAGGATGAAAAAAAGTTTTTTATATAAATTGTTTTACGAAAGTCACAGGTTTTACAATTCTATATTTTAGTATACTTACATATTTTTAATTTGGAAATAATTTCTATTTGAATAATGATATTTTGTTAAATTTAGCGTAACTTAGAACAAAGAGCACGGTAAAAAACTAGTTTAATATATAATATATACATAATAATCTTGTAATCAAATAAATATCCACTCATTGTAATAAATGATACAAATTGTAAAATTCATATTTTATTTTCCAAAACACATTGATTTTTTTACCGTAAAAACGTTCAATTACATAAATTTGAGCCACATTGTAGCAGATTTAAATTTTGGAATTAAATTTTTTAATTATTTTTCTCATACTCAGCATATAATATGACATCTTTTACGCATAGACAGGTTTTGGATAATTTTTTAAACTATTATATTGAATCGAAAATCATCTAGCCAAAATTAGGTCTTTTTTCATTTTTTTTCGAAATTCAACTTCTTTGTGGCAATATTAAAATTTAAATAGATTTTTTTCCTTTTAAAATGAAAAATGAGTATTTAATATTTAGAGTATTTAGCTATTTAAATGATATGATTATAATGAGTATTTAGCTATTTAAAAATATAAATAGCTTCAGTTTGTAGTTCAACGGTTTTTAAAGAAGAGATGCTTCCCAAAATTTTAAACACAGTAGATTTTTGTTGTTTCTCAGGGGGAGGGGAGGGAAAGGGATGACCACCCGAGAAACTCAGCTTTCGCTTTAGAGTATAAATGCAATCCCGGGGTGAAGATTTTTTTACTTTACCGTTGAAAAAGAGGATAATGATTTCAAAACAATCCATAATGATATATAACATCAAGAAAATAATAATACTACAAATACAAAAAATAATGCACAATCATAGATTTTGTGAGAAAGGTTTAAATTTTGCTGTCCCAAAAGTTTATAGACAACAGATATTTTCCGTTTATCTTTCAAATTTCAAACATTTTTTATAATCACTTCCAAAATTCAATCGGCGATAGAGAAAACAAGAGTTTAAAGAAATTCCAGCTTTAAAGAAAACATCTGTGTTCAATTTTCAGCTTTAGATCTTGAACCGTAGCATGTTGACGTCCATTCGTATATATGTCTTTAGTTAATTTTCCCCAGAAATTTTATTTTGGGTTCAGGTCAGGACATATGACCGGTCAGTCCGTAATTGATATTTTGTTTTGCACAAACCGCAGTATTGTAGAGTTGGACGCGTTAATAGAACATATGAATCGCTGGTATATCCATTTGTCTCTTCCACTCACTAGCAACTTTCAAATGGAAGCGACTGATTTTCGAACGTTATCTGGTTAAGCCGAATCCTCGGGACCATTTATTTTTTTTCAGCACAAAATAAAAATAAACACTTATTTATTTATATATCCATTTCATGCGATTTTAGACACACTGAACAAAAGCGTCACCATGCCGTTTTGTAAACTAATGCTAAAACTTTTTTTGGATAATCAACAAATGTATCCACCTGCAGCTGTTGATGTATCACGAATATTGGAACGCTTACTTCTTTTGAAACTTATTTTACACAAAGTTTTTTTTTTCCTGAAACTAATCTCAAAACAGCTCAGTCCTGTCTTTTAGTTTTTTTTTTTTTTTTTTTTTTTTTTCAAAACCGCCATGTTTAACAAAATATGATTAATAGCAAACATGATGATTCCAAGTTTCCTTACAATGCTTACAACTTTCCATCCACGAGCCTTTACATGATAGATTTGCATAATTCCTTTTTAGGAAAAATGTACATTTCGAGGCATTTAAACAATAAGGAAACGGGAACACGGATTACTTTTATCTGAGAAAACAATTGTGTCACAAGTATATGACCTCAAAACATGCAAATTTGGAATATCAATATCTAATTCAGCTTTTAACACTGGCTGTCGATATATAATTTGAAAAGTTTTATTTATTTATTTATTTATTTATTTTTTTTATGTAAATCTGAGATTGTTAACAGTTGTTTGAGCATTTTATTATTTTTATTTTGTCATTATATATTTCCAAATTTAATGAGTCTTTATTACAATTTTAGCTAACTGTTAAATAAAAAATTAGTGTTAGTAAGAATTAGTGAAAGTTATGTGTACACCTTTCGAACGTGCTGTAATTAACGATTCAATTTTACATTGTAAACAATATTTCTCGTTAATGTTTTCATTGTTTTACGTAACAAACTATAAAACAAAAAATATGTTAATGCATTACATAAAATATTATATAAAATAAAAAAATATATTTAATATGCATTTTATTCTTGATTTATGCTTATAATTACTTAAAATTGAATTCATTTATAAAACAATTGTATGAAATAATATATTTGTAAAATCATCTCTACTATTTTAATTATATTAAGGAATCGTTAAAATCAACAAAACATTTTGAATCTAAAAAAAAAAATAATAATATTAAAAACTGAATTAACTTCTGATTCAAAAACTAAAAAAAATAATCCTGTCATTTTTCTTCGTTTTTTTTTCACCTTTTTACGAAATAATTTTTCATAATCAATTGCAAATTTAAATGAAAATTTATAACATAATTACTTTATTTAAATTATAATTCTTTTAATATCAATAGCGTCAATTTATACTGAGAAATTGTAACATTCTCTTGTAATTAATGTTAGAATTATTTGTAATTTATGTTTGGAATCTGGCATTATACCTTGTTCGCTATTGTATGTAACCATAGAAACGTAAATCGTCTGTTTCTTTCTAGTTGTTTTTTGTTTCGCCATAAGGGAACGCAGCGCATCGCAATATGTTAAACATAGTATAACCACAGTAATAGTAACATTGTATAGTATAATAATAGTAACAGTAGTTATTATAATAGTTATTAACAGTAGTTATAATAGTAACATTGTATAGTATAAAAAATGTTAAATAAAGTATAAACAGTTCTTTTAAGAATGTGAGTTTATTAATTAGGTTAATATGCACTACTACAATTAATTTGTTACATAGAAAACAAATTAATAAACAAACAAAAATTTAAATTAAAAACAAATTTTAAAATTATAGTCTGACATGTGAGATTTAAGTTGCTAATTATTATCTACATGATCAAAATTATGTATAATTGTACCACATAGCTAAAAAAAAACAGTCATTATTAATATCTTCAAATGTCTCTCAATCGTCTGAAAAATAAATCATTCAAAATCTGGAAAGGCAAACATTCTCAGTTTAGAATTCATCTGTTTATTGTCTCCGTTTGAATATTTATAATAGAATAGATAATTAATAGATTATAAATTAGAAATGTACATTATAGTTTGTAGCACAATTACATAATATCTAAAATCGGGTACTTATAATATTCTAAGTTTCTGTTTTTTATCGACAAATTGTAATATTCTCTTATAAATAATTTGTTTAAATGAAAATCAATTAATAGTTTAAATAACAATCAGAATTTAAATTAAAAATATATTCTATATTTCTAATTTGACATACATAATTTAAATTGCTAATTACTAAATAGATAATCAAAATTGTGAATAATTATACTGCATAACACAAAAATAAACATTCAGTTTTAATATCTTAGCTAAATTCATTTTCAATCGTCTCCAAAATAAATCATTCAAATTCTGGCAAGACAAATATTCTGAGTTTAGAATTGATCTGTTTATCTTTCTCCGTTTCAATTTCGCTTTTCTGAAAAATTCTATTCAACTCAAGTGATCAGGTATCAATCGAATTTAAAGGATAGTTTTTAATTTGGTGATTCAATGTGCTTGTAAAAGAAAAAATATCTCTTTTAATTTTTTTCATCGCAAAAATGAACTTTGATGTAAAATATTTTTATTTTGTTTCGCATTGTTATAATGTACCATTTCAAATGAGAGGAAAAATATACCAAGAAATATTTAATAAACACACAAAAAGAATATTTAGAAACACATTTTTTAACATGGTTTTGCTTTTACATGGTTTACTAGTAGGGTAACATCCCCAGTAATTGGCAGGGACCAGTGATTGGCACATCCTACAAAAATGCCCTAAAATAAGATTTATATCCGGTATTTTAACAATGCAAGACCATATACCAGTTATATGCTTATTTACTTTAAAGATTATAACTTTGATTTATGCTACTACATGGCAATAGTGCTTAGGAAAGAGAAAAAATATGGCTTGTATCAAATTAGCCATTTTTGTCTTAAATGCGTCTTCTCTGGCTTAAGAAAAACATGCATTTCAATTCATTATTATCTGATTTATAATATATTTTAAATTTTAATTGATAACAGTTTTTTTTATTTGAAAAGTGTTGCTTTAATTGTGGAAAAGTATTTTTGACACAGATATTTGGATTTCAGAATTAGTGATAGATGCTAATTAATGGTTCTTCAGTTTTGCTAGTTCCAAGTTATTGGCGACTATCCCAATTACAAGGTAATCGCCAGATTTGAGATTAAACCATTTATGTTGGCCATTTATTTTATTTATTTCCTTTTAAAGTAATAAACTAATTCTGTTTATCAATTGTTTTAATTTGTAAATATGAGATATTATCAGTAATTGGAATCTATTAAAGCTTCATATGAATTACTGGGGACAGCATGGCAGTTACTGAGTATGAATATAAATATATTGTATTGTTTTAAAGTGTTCACATTTCAGACTAATATGCTGATTTCTTACTCTCAAAAACTTGAAATATGCCATCTTCAACTACACTAAATTCACTTAATGGGATTAAACCCAAATTATTGTATTCTAAATAAGCACTGATGAATGCAATGAATGCTGCACATACTGAAAACACGAGCGGTCAGGAGTGCAGAAAATATTTTCACTCCAAACATTTCTCTGAATCCATATTACGAAGTTTTGCGATATGTTATAGAATTACCAAAATTCTGTGTTACTGTAAATATTAGAAATCCCCCCCCCCAAAAATCTCAACTTATGTGTGAGTGTATATGGTATATAATATTCTAAAATCGATTTCGTGAAGGTTACTAGATGGATATTTCTATTTATAGCGATTTTTTTTCTATTTCAAGGAATTATGTTATTTATTGTTAAAATTGAAATCAAACTTATATTTATCTGCATTATTCCTCCAGATCCTAATTGCTGGATTGAACATATTCTACAGCCCCTGATTTTGGATATGAAAATCAAGAAAATTTAGAAACTATAATTTAGAAGATTCAAAATCTGATGGAGAAATAATATGTGATGATTCAATAGATATTGAAAATTTCAATTTGGGTCTTAGATATGATGATAAAGAAATCGAAAAGGAAATAAATTTCTTGAAAGAACATTACTATGCAGTTTATGATAAACAATATTATGTAGATCATATTATTGATTTAAATTGTGCAGAATCTACTGTTAAATGTTTACACGAAAAAACTGAAAACACATATTTGACCATCAAAGTCAAATATAACAAATGTAGAGAATTATTTCGTTTTTTGTTTTTTCTTGAAATTATCAAGCATTTTTTTCTCTGGAATCATCTATTATTTGAAAAATAAAAATTGGATAGTGACAGATAAAACAGCATTAAATTCCATATTACTATTTTTCCATGTAACATTTCAAATTATGTTTTAATTTTATATTTGGCAATACTATTTTATAACTGTTTTATACAAGTGTAAAACATTTCTTCCCAACATCAAGATGTATGTTTTAGCATTAAATTATTTATGTGATGATCAATATTTTCAGAATAAAGTTGTTACATTTAATATTATCTATCTATGTTATCTTACAACCAAACTTTTCTTCATATATTATGTTATAAATATTATTTTCTACCATATGTGTAGGAGTCAAGGAACTTTGCGGACAAACTCTACTGCCCTGAACTGACTCTGTCATGAACATGTTCGGCTGTGGACAAACTCTATTGCCTAGGGCAGACCCCATTGCTTTTCGTGAACGGTCGCGGACAGAATATTTTGCTAAATTTAAGTTTCTTTGGAGTTCGAAAAAGTGGCAACGGCAGAACTGAAGAATGAGATTCTGGAACTTTCGACGCATTGAGTGTGGACAGTAAGCTGTAGTGTGATATATACAGATATGTAATAGTGATTTTTTTGGTTAAATAGTAAAAGTACGCGTTTTGCTTTCTGGTTTTGTGTCGCGATAAATAAAGACGGAAAATGTATAATGTGTTGTTCAGTTCAAGACTTCATGTGTGGTTAATCTTCTACAGATTATTGTGTTTTAAAATGAACTAATTTACGAAAGTACGCAGCGGGAAGTTTATTATATGTTTCTCAAAGTCATAGAATTTTTCACATATATTACCTAAAAACACAAAATATAAGTTTTTTTCTTATATAAACATGTTCCAATTACTGGATCACAAGGTGTCATACGTTGGTGCTCTAGGTGCCAATTACTGATGATTACAGAGACTTTTGATAAATATATTTTTATAAAAATATTTTTTCAAATATTTTTGCTTTCAGTGGGCAAAATAGATGCACAGATATGCAGTCTTTGATTTAAAAATATTTGCAGGTAAATATTTTATTTCTTGATAATGAAATCAGAAGTAAATTTAAAGACAAATTCTTAATGTGCCAATTACTGGGGATGTTACCCTATATACGTACGACACGTTTTATGTTATTTATCATAAATAAATGTTTTTTATAAATACATATTAAAAAAGTTGTAAAATATCTATATAGAATACATATCTTTATAGAATATGTATATATATAATATGCAAATAAACATACCTTGTAAATACTATTAAAAATAACTTTCAAGTATTTTCAAATTCATTGTTCGTCATTTAGAAAAACAACCATGTTTTTCCAAAATAAAATTATCAAGCTTCTAAATTTTCAACGGTCATTATTTTGTCAAAAAGTCTCTCAACTAAACAAATTCTATTTCTTGAGTCCTAACAGTACTTTATTTATAACGGCAGTCAATTATTTATTGGCTAGGGTTGTATTCGCCGTAGAGCATCACATATCATTAAAACTTTTAATGAGTCCCTGTAAAAAAAGCCCTTCAATAAATATTAAGTCCAATATTATTTGTTTTCTTATTTAGTAATGCTGACAGGGGAATGAAACACTAATATTTTATAAACTGGTATTCTTTTATAAAATGATTTTCTCGATCATATTTAATCTGAAATTTATTTAATTTTACGTGTTATAAAAATACTTCTGATCAGGTTTATTTTACGCTGTTGTGGGAATTAACAAAATTTAATATATTAAATACTTTTCATGATATTTGACTGCAGTTAGTTCTGTCAGAAAAAATTTAATTCTTGGAATGAATAGCAAATTAATCAAGAAAATAAAAATCCCACGAAACATCTAAAATAGGAATGCAGGTGAAAGAAATTCAGGCTGTTAAATAACCATTAACCCTTTGTTGCGTACTATCTACTATTAAGGATAAAAATACTTTTTTGTTTCCTAGCCAGTCAAATCCATTTGCAGTTTTCTATTTAAATATTATGCTACTATGTGAAATCTATGCTTTCAGTAGAAAAATTAAGATAGCACCACTACTCGAGTAACGTAGCAAATAGAAAATTACAAACTTATCGTCGGATGTTTATCAGTTTTTAGCTATGCAACAAAAAGCTTAAAACTTATGAAATTCTAAAAAAAAATATTTAGTATTTCATAATGCTCTGTTTCTCGGAAAAGATTGTATTTACAAACAACTGTAATATATTTAAAATAACTGCAACATATTTAAAATATAATACTGTCTACTACAGAGGACAAAAATGTTATTTTGTTTCCTACCAAACAATTTTATTTGCTGTTTTCAATTTAAAGATTATGCTGCTGTGGGAAATCTATGCTTTCAGTAGAAAAATCAAGATAGCACCATAACTCGAATAACGTAGCAAATGGAAAATTATAAGTTTAACGTCGGATGCTCGCCAATTTTAAGTTTTACTACAAAAGATTGTAAACTTATGAAATACTAATAAAATATTTAGTATTTCATAATACGATGTTTCTCAAAAAAGATTATATTTGCAAGAATTAACATATTTAAAATGAAATAATTCTTATTTATTAACATAACAAAGTCCATTAATATTTCATACTAAAAAGAGAAAAAAATTCCATTTTCAAAAGAAATAAAAAAACGTAGGCAATTAAAATGTTTGAACAAAACAACTAATATTCCAAACACGAAAACTTAAAGTTAAATTAAAAATAGTTATATATACTCCTTTTTATGATAAATAGTCGACATGATCTCAACCGTAACCCGCGTAAAACTGCGATTACCTTAACGATTTTCTATCTCATTAAGGAGAAACTATAATTTTAAGCTTTTTTTTCAAATTGAAATTAAAGATTTATGAGTCATGGGATCTAAAGAAAAATTATTTTAAAAGACAAATACATCTGAAATCCTTTTTTACTGCTTTTTCTCAAGTAAATTAAAGCATGTCTTATTCATAGCTTGAAATAAACAGAACTACAGTATGTAATACATATTATTCATATAATTTAGCGCATCTTTTGTATGCTAATTTGATTTTTGGAATTAAAATTTTCTTTCAATATAAATGGTTCATTTTAAATTTTTACCGAAATTTGATAAAGATTTAATTAAGTATTATTCCTTTTCTTATTTGGTAATGCTGACAGGGGAATAAAAACTAATAATTTATAAACGACTGCTCTTTTCGCAAATGATTTTTTCGATCAAGATTAATCTGAAATTTATTTAACTTCACGTATTAAAAAATATATTCTGATAAATTTTAATTCATCCTCTTTGGGAATTAACAAATTTTAATGCTTTAAATATTTCTCATGATATTTAAATGTAGTTCTGTCAGTAAAATTATATTTCATGAAATATATAGTAACGTATTCAAGTAAATAAAAATATCATGAAAAATATAAAATACAATGAGAAGTATGAAATTTAGACTGTCAAAATAATCATTAAATTATGTATTTTTCAATTAATTGAATTTCTATTTCTGTCTGAAATATTTTTGTATCAAGCATCTTAAGCAAAATGGCATTATGTTTTTAGGTATATTTTTAGAAAATTTGCTTTTTTTCGATACTTTTTTCAGTATCTTTCAAAACTTGGAAAACATAGAGGAAAATAAACATTTATTTCTCAGAAATTTAAGACAGCAGCAAATAATTTAATTATATTTAGTCTAATATCTATTAGATATTAGATACTAAATATTAGATATTTCTAAAAATCTAATATTTACAAATTTTATTTAGTAACTATGACTTGCCCCTTTGAATTAGGTCAAGATATCGAATAACCTCAAATATGCCTGCGAAACATTAAATAAAATTCCATTTTGGAAGTAATTTCATTACTTTAACATAAAATTCTTTGACTCTATTATGTCTTATTTGGAAATTAATGCTGTGTTAGAGTAAACATATTTTATTACTTCTTCATCTTCTTTATTAACTCTTCTTCTTCTTCTTTATTCTCCTTCTTCTTCATATTTATAATTCTTTTATTTTATGAAGAACGGTAAATCATGTGTCAAAAACCAATTACGATTACCCATTTTACCAGAATAATTTAAAATGAAACCTGAAATTCGTATTGTAGCTTGATTTAAAAAATAATTGCTCAAAGTCAACATATTTCGCCGGAATATATTCATAGTGTAACACAAACATTATATATATATATATATATATATATATATATATATATATATATATATATATATATATATATATATATATATATATATATATAAGAATAATTTTTTTTAAATGCTTGTATGAAAATATAATTACTTTACAAAATGTTTTATGTATTTTAATATAAAAATGTGTCAGACAACAAACACTTTAAATAGTGTAATTTACAGATACTTGCATAAAATAATTATGAAAGTACATCCAAATAAGTAAACTAGGGATCTTCATTTAAATTACCTGTCTGAAATATATGTACATTTTTTTCCATTTTTCCGATTTCAGATACTTTTTTAAACAGCTTAAAAAATGATAGCATATTCTTATAGCTAATCTTATATTTTGCAACAAAATTTTTTTTAGCAACAGAAGACTAGTATAATATTATTAACATTTGAGTGAGATATTTTCTAGAAGTTATGTTATTGACTTTTTCAAAATTCGCAATATTCGTACAATAGTGTAAATGAGTATTTTACACATTTGTTCCAATAGTTTCAATGTAAGGCAAATATTATTGAAGCCTTGAGGTTTAATTGTAGATATTATCATGTAAATTTGCCAGTTACGTCTACATATTTATTTAAAAATCCTAATTTTTATCAGAAAAAAAAATTTGGTATTTATAACTTTATTTGATAACAGAATTTTTGTGATTAGATAAAGTAGAAATTATGTTTTAAAATTCTGATTTTGGGTGTGAGTATGAAATTTCGAAATAAAAATGAGTGACAAACTAACAATTCTGTTTCCATGTATTAAGATTTATGATACAGTAACTATTCATTTTAAATATTGTTAAATTAAAGTCAGTATTTATTTACTATTAGCATTTCTTTCGAAATATTTTCAAGGAATGGTAGATTGGATCAATTCTGAGCCGCAACATATCCAGTATGTTAATTACTAGATTGGCAGTAACTCTTAAAAACTAAAAGACTATTCCTTTAAAGTAACTACTTCCTAAAACATATATTTAATATTAATTTTCATTAAATGATATACCAATTAATTCATAGTTTAAACCAAAAAATAAATTGCAAATATTTTTTCAAGGTGAAAATTATTTTTACCTGTTTATTTATTTTATTTTTTATATCACCTAATTTTAAAACCTTAAAATAAATACAGCAAGTATTCTTTTATATTTACTTATTTATTCCTACTATTTTACTGAATTATTGGTCATCAATAAAGTTTTCGCTGTTTGAATCTTAAATAAATGTGTTAGAGAATCTCAAGAAATGCATTTGTATGTTACTCTCAGTCAAAATGGAAAATTGCAGAAAATCTTAGCATTACTTTGTTTATTTCTAACATTTTAAGAAGACGTTTCTGCGAATGTGAAAATTTAAAATTGTATGATTTATATAATTTCGATGTATTTTTTGTCTTGAAAGTATGAATATTCTCTCAGAACTAAACAAAAGGATAAATGCATCTTCGCTTGCTTTTATATGAAAACATCCACATCATATTACTAGTTCATGTTGTTTCTTATTTATTTATAGGTGATTGAATGCTTAAAAAATTCAAATGTCGCATTTTAATAACCACTAATTTTTAATTATATTTTATTTAATTGTACAGCTATTTATGTAGGCTGTATCCTTTAAATCAAATGGAATTTTTCGATCATATATTACAGAATGTTAAACGTAAAGGAAAAATTTTTTTTCACTAAATTTACATTAATATTTTATGTAAGCTTAAATCAAACAAAGAATACCTGTAAATTATTTGTTTAATTTTTATGTCCGTGTCATGAAAGACAATTTGGAGCAGTGAAGGATACTCTTATGCCCAAAATGCCCCGTTTGTTTTATTCCAATATTTGGATTCGCTTAGCGGTTTTCTAAAATAGTGCAATTGGCCTTATTCTTGCATCATTTTGTATGCTATTAAATAAATGGAACATTTCCTGAAAAAAATCTTTGTTAAAAAAAGAAATAGCCTCCACTTATAGGTGATTCGCTACAGAGCTTAAAGAAATTTTTGAAAATTTAACAATATCCTATTGACAACAGTAAAATTTGAATTTTATAATAAAAATTTCGATCGGAATATGTATAATATGCTCAATATTAAATGTTCCGTCCTTTAAATTCGTTAGTATACAAATAATGTTTTCTAAATCAGAAAAATGCAAAAAGTAAGTGTTTACCACAAAAAGTTCCGATCATATTTTCGACAATTATTTTTTTTTAAGTTTCAGTAGACAATAACAATACAATTTCAGCTTTAAAAAATAGAAACTGTCAGCAATAATAAAAAACTCTGCTAATTTTGTATTGCTAAATTAAAGCACTACAGTAATCTTCACAACTTTACTAAGATTAGCTTATTATAGCACAATACCAATTACTTCCACATCTTATTGTTCACCTTTAATGTAAATTATTTATAAGAATTTAGAATTACAGACATAACGTATATTACAAAATATCTATACCAACATATTTATAAAAAGTATAACAGAAGAAGCTTTTATTTGAAAAACATGATCAGCTCACATGAAAAAGTGTAAATAAAATATAGACATATAGGAAAATATTTAATATTTCATCAAATAACAAGTTGTACACACCGATTGGGATTTACAAACGGTGTCAGATCAATATTATTTGTAAAAAAATATTTTTTTTAAAATTTTTAAATAGTAGAATTTTAGTTGTCTCGTTTAATGCAAAGGTTTTTAATATTTTTCTGCAATAAGATAAGGCGAACAATTTTATTAAAAATTTTACCTTTTCGGGTTTGGTGAACTACTAATAGCAGATCATCTTTCCACTAACATATTTTTTCAGTATTTAGTGATTGTTTTCAAAGAGCTTCATTTTTTAAGACTTCTGTTGAAAGCATACATTTAATTTTTTAACTAAAATTTAGTCCTACAAGTCAGAAACACTCATTCAAGATAGATGAAATTTCGATTATAAGTCGAGCACGCAATTCTTTTAAATTTGCTCTCATTATTGATATTATAAATGATAATTATAATTTAGTTTTGGTAGTTAAATTACCATCTTTTTTTATTTTAAATAGTAGAAATGTCTCTGCCATAAAACGTGTAAAACTTGTATTACTTTAATGATTTTCTATCTCATTAAGTAGAATTTAATTTCGAGCTTTTTACTGAAAAGCTTTAAGTTGAAATTAAAGATCTATACTCCATGGGTGTCACATGTAACTTATTTGAAATAGATAAATACATCTGAAATTTGTTTTAGATGCTACTTCCAAGTAATTTAATATATAGATTATTCATGGCTGGAAATAAATATAGCTACATAATTCATTACATATTTTTAATATTTCTTAACACTTCTATTCTAATCTGAGTTTTGGATTGAAATTTTCTCTCAACATTACTGATTCAACATTGACAGCTGAATACAAATAATAATAATTTATATATTATTCTTTTCTCAAGTGAATTTTTCCATCAGAATTAATCTGAAATTTATTTAACTTTATACATTAAAAGTAATTCTGGTCAATTTTATTTTATGCTGTTGTGCAAATTAACAAATACTTTTATTTTAAAAATTTCTCACGATTTATTACTGCATTTCTGTCAGAAAAATTCTCATTCATATAATGCATAGTAAATTATTCATAGAAGGGAAAATCCCATGACGGATTAAATACATACCCCAAAAATACATGCACGGATTTAACGTTGTTGAAATAATCATTAAATAATCTATTTTTCAATGACATGTTTTTTTTTTTTTTTTTTTTTTGTTTCGATAGGAAAAAATTCAATTTGTTTTTCCATCAATTGTCGTAAGTAAAATTGCATCACGTTTATTAATTTTATTATTACTTAAAATTTGCTTTATTTTCAAAAAAAAATAAAAAAAAATTAAATAAATTTTAGAACTTAGCAAACGTGGAGGAAAATTAACATTTATTTATTTAAAATGTGTGCTGGAAGCAAATAATTGAAGTTTTAGTCAATACATTTTTTCTTTTATCTTGTTTTTGGATAATTTTACAAATGTCTATTTTACTGCATTATCCCATAAAGAAATTTAATTTATTGGTTGTTGTTGCCAGCGATGATGTTATTTTTCTACGAAAATACATTTTTACCGTTTTTGATTTTCAAGACATACCTTCAAAACACATAAACTTCAGGTGGTAAATATGACTTGTTTCTTTTATTTAGGCAAAGATATCCAGAAACATATACGGTGCACTTTAAAAACATATAAAAAATTCATTTAGATGTCAATTTCATTTTTTTTTAATCTGACGTATTTTCACATTTTATTCATTATGACGCCAGTCTTGGAGTAAATTTTCTTTTACACTAAACATATTTTATTACTTGTAAATTTGTAATTTTATGAAGAAAATATAATCATGCGTCAGAAATAAATTAGAACACTTAACATAACTACAAGATTTTTTCGAAACATCAAATTTGAAATAAGGATTAAAGTCCTGTTTAAAAACTAGTTGCTAAAAGCCAGTTACATACCCGAATAATTTCATTATGTAATGTGAATCATTATTTAATACCATTCTTTATATATCAGGATAAATTTATTTTTCAAATAATTTAAAAAATAAAATACTTTTAAGAACTTTTTGTGTATTTTAATATGAAAAGTACGATAGAGAATAAAATACTTTAAGTGCTATAAATTACACATAATTACATTAGAATACATAGCATATATTTAAATATTAATACAATTTTTTTCATTATTATGTACAACGAAATAAATAAGCTAGTTTTCTTAATACGTTGAGTTCGACATATGTCATCGGTTTCAGACACTGAATTTTTCGTTTAGGCCGCTTCTGTCACCAGTGACTGAAAGTCTAAAATAGGATATAAAACTTAAAATATATATATTCTTTTAACAAATTACTGAAACTTTAGTTTAAATTTATTAACTTTTATTTATAAAAGTGTATTTTCTTAATAATTGCTTAAAACAATATCTTTTTTTTTCAGTTTTATATCATATTTTACACTATGAGTCATCGGTAATTGATGCGGCATAAACGGAAAGTTTAGTGGCAGTCACCTTACCACTCAACGTTTTCATTTTAATGATATTGACAAACTGTATGCATGCATTTTTTTAAATATATATTTTGTTAAAAGTGCATAAAAAATTGACAGTAATCACTTCAATCAGATTTTATTTTATGCTACAACTATATTTTAGCACCAACAAAAGATTACTGGAACAAATTTAACTCTGGGAAGTTCAGTGGCAGTCACCTTAGCACTCAACGTTTTCATTTTAATTATACTGACAAAATGTATGCATGCAATATATTTTTTAAATATATATTTTGTTAAAAGTGTATAAAAAATTGACAGTAATCACTTTTTTCAGATTTTATTTTATGCTGCAAATATATTTTAGCGCCAACAGAAGATTACTGGAACAAATTTAACTCTTTATCACCGCATTATGAATTCATAAAAATTTTACATTTTAAAGCATTTTATATAAATTGTTTAAACTAAATTAAAGATTTACATAACCATTTATTAAATTTTTCAAGGTTTTTAGAAAGATTGAAGGATTAATTAAATCTGAATTTACAGGGATATTGTACAATATTTATAACCCCACTCAAATCTTTTATTTTAAATTGTTTTCTTAGTATTTTATAGAGTTATAAAATAGGCAATTATGATGTTCTTACGACATAAATTTAGAAATATTTCCGAATTGAAAAATCTCCATCCCCCTTCCTCAGCGCAAAGAAAGCTGAAAGATACAAAGGAAAAGGGAATCATCATTTTAAAAATATTTTTTGTTTTATGTAACCAATAATGCTTTTGGAAAAAAATAAAGTAATGTATCTGTAACTCATTCTAAACAGTATTACAACTAATTGACGTATTAAACGAATTTTATTATAAGTAATTTTAATAGTTCTTATAAGTACATTCGGTAGATAAAGGTTAAATCAACTGATGGACTTCCTAGTTGCGTGGCAACTTAACATCCAATGTGGAGGGAGTTCGATATTTCCAAGGGCATTAGGCAGTCTTTCCATGAAATGCCCAAATTTATGAAACAACAGCAAGTTATTTTACTTGCTAACAAAGTAGAGCGAGTAGTTACCAACTATTAGCGATATTTACTAGATACTGTTATTTTCGTCCGATGCAATATTGAGCCGCAACACAATCAGTGTATTGTTTACTATATGGACAGTAACTCTTAATATTTTTTTTCTTATTTTAGCAACTCCCTACTTCGTATTTTTTAATATTAATATTCGTTAGAAAATATACCAAACAATTCATAGTTTAAACTCATTTTTCTTCCTATTTACATGTTTATAATTTTTTTTTTTGACTACATGATTTAAAAAACTTAAAATACATATTTAATTATCCCTTGATAATTACTTATTTATTCCCTCTATTTTACTGGAGTTTCGATGATTAATAAAGTTTTTGCTGTCACAAACATAAATAAAGGCGTAAGAAAATCTCAAAAAACACTCTTAGTCGCAATAGAAAAATCCAGGAAAGCTTAGCATTATTTTGTTCATTTTCTGCCTTTCAAAATGTTTCTGAGAATCTGGAGATTTAAAGTGGTTTAATTTACATAAATGAGAGGAAAACTTTTTATTTCTCTGAAAGCATGAGTATTCTCTCAAAAATAACCAAACAGATAAATACATATTCTTTGTCAGATGGTAAGTTGAATGACTTGTATCGTTGCATAAGGAATTTTTACGTGTTAGAATCTCTATTGATTCTCTTACATTACGTGTATAATATTGTTTGGAAGGACATATGTTTATATGATCAATTTCATCTTGATGTAATTTTGCGAGGGCTTATGTTTTTCAATACCTTTCATATCATCGATATGCTTCTTTTCCATGTATTTAAACCTGTTTGTCAATCCTATATAGTAATGCATTGATCCATCTGCTCTAATTAATTGCATTTTATAAAATCCCGAATAGACACATTTATATTTAAAAGAATTTTCTGATACAATATATATACATATCTCAATCTACTTAAATCTTTTCGGGAATGATTTCCTAATTTTTGAAAGAAAAAAAATGCAAAATCTATGTTCTCCATTTTAATATTTATTTTTGTGTTTTTATATATATGTACAGAATTCCAGTCGTAATGCATATGAGAATTTTAATGCAGATGACCATGGCTATTTACCTGATTTTTTTTGTGGGGGGGGGGTAAGGATTGAAACGGATTTGTTTTCAGTTATTATAATTTAAAAAGTTTTTAACTGAAAATTTTAATTGGAAAAATAATCCCTTTTTTTAATTAAAAATGAAAAAAAGGTATTTTATGAAGGTTTAGGAATGCCATATTTATTGTTCTAACACAATTTTATAAAAAATTGTAAAAAAAAAAGTCAAAATAATTTAATGCTATATTATATTTTTAGAAGGACACTTTTACAAAGGGCGATATATTATAAAGCTTCCCTGCACTACTACTGAATCTAGAACAAACTCTTCATTTGAATTCGGCAGTCAGTCCAATTTTCATTTTTAAAATTACTTTTAGATGGCCAATATAAAAAAAATAATTACCGTATTTACTCGTGTATAAGGCGCACTTTTTTTTCGAAAAATCAGGGCAAAAATTCAAGGTGCGTCTTATATACACAATAATTTTTTACTGTTGGATGCAGTTGAACTATATACATATGAAACAAGAAATCATTAAAAACAGATATCAAAACTCGGAAAATGTTACTTAATTCAAGTATTACTGCATATTTATTTCACTCCTTGCAGTTTTTTATACAACAGAGCTAGTGACATTATCTAAACGCTAATTAGCAATTTTCTTTACCGTCATTCATCCCTATTTCCCGTCATTTTCTTACAACCCGAAGTGTAAAAATGCATTTTCGTCTCGTTTTCTGGTCTGGTATAATGTTTATTTCGACTTTTTTTTTTTTTTTTTTTTTTTTTTTTTAACTGAAATTCATTTGGTCATTCTTCATTAGCATATCCAATTTATGGTGCGCGTTATACACGAGATTTTAAGAAATCGCCATTTTTTCTTGTAAAGTAGGGATGCGCCTTATACACGCGTGCGCCCTATACACGAGTAAATACAGTATGCATTTTATATTCCATTATTATACCTCATTTCGAAAAACGAATAATATTTTAAGATTATTAATTATGAAAGCGAAGGAATCCCAAAAGAGAAGATACATAATTTGGCTTTTATAGCCAGGTGTGATGGGTAAGATTATGCATGCATTTGTTAGCTTCCATTTCAAGCATGACAAGAGTAGGATACATGTCTGCTCTTAAGATTATCAACTGGACTCAGACATATAGAAACAGGCTATATTTTATAACGGTAACTTAGGCCATCGTTATTTTGTGTTATAGTAGTTGTTTTGAATGTCTAACAATTTGAAGTGTTAACTTGGTGCAGATTTATAGATTGATATAGTCACTACAGGAAAAATAATGTGGGAGGTTTTATTGAAAGACCGAATAAAAGACACATAACACTTAAGAATTTTATAATATTTAAAAGTTAGTTAAAAAAGCTCTCTTTTATTTAGAAAGCATCAAATTACTTTCAAGTTGGCAATCAGAAATCACAGGATGACAGATATGCCTATGAATAAATTAATATCCATCAACACACAATACATATTAAAACATACATAAAGTAATGTATTTTTTGTTAAAGCTAATTTTAAGAATACAGATAATAACTTCAAAAACGAAAAATTAGCTGGCGGAAAAATTAATACTGAATATTAACTGTAATACTGAATTAACTATAATGAAACATATTTTGCTGAAATAATTCGAATAATACTCTCAATTACCTTTTTAAAATATCAACAACTCATGAAATTTAATTACTATTTATTTATTTTCCTTCTTAATACTATTCTTTTTAATTAACACTTTATCGAGAATAAATAAACAAACAATGTAAACTTTTCAGAACAAAAGAAGTAAAATAAAGAAAAGAAAAAGAAAATGTTTTAAAATTAGCATTAACTATAATGGGAAAAAGTATTAAAAGGAACACCTCATTTCTAAACTCTTTATTTGTATCTCTTCAAATAACGAAATATTTAAATTTTGGAATTTGCATACTTTTGACGAAATTGTTTTCTTGTTAAAGGAGTAGCATTACCCAAAAATTTAAAAATGATAAATTTAATTCTTTAGCATTTTGTTCCTTTCATTAATAAATCCACGTACTCGCTCTCTATTTTTTCTTTTTTGTCTCCGTACTTACTAATTCAAAAATAAATAAATAAATAAATCATTTTATTCCTTTTATTTAATTTTATATCTGTGCAGTCTGACAATTTGCTGTTTAATAAATACATAAAAAATAGTTAAATGGTATCACATGTAAATTATAGTCTAAATTGATTACATGTAACAAGTCTATAATCAAACTTTAGTGATTTTTCCGTCAAATTAAGCCTTTCTTTACCCCTTAAATTAACGTATAGAAATTTCAACAATCAAAAATATTTCGAGATTGTTCAGAAAATCGGCGTTTTAAATTTTTCATGCTTTTAAAGTTTATAAACCTGTTTAGCGTTAGCTTGAAAAAGAAAGAAAATGTAAAACCTTTTAAAGTAAATATTAAAACATTACAAAAATATATATTACAACTAAAAAGCCATTGAAATGCATAGTATGTTTTGTCATAACTTGAAAAAAATATTTTGTTTGCTTTTATCGTTTAAATATGAAAAAAAAAAATGTGTTTTATTAATAATTGAAAGACTATCCTACAAGCAGCATAAATAAGAAGCGACTTGAAAATAATGGGAAAACAACTTTTACAACATTAATTTTGTAGCCTTATTCTTTCAAAATTTTCCATCCCCCCCTTAAATACATACATAAAACCTAAGACAATCTTCTAGATTTCATAAATTTTCGATTAATCAAAGACATAATGATTAATCATAATCGTAATAAGTAATCATAATCAAATTGAATATTTTCTTTTCGTTAAATTCTATAGATCCTAAAAATATCGAACTATTGAAATATGGAAAAGACAATGAAATTATTTATTTTATATTCTGCTTTATATTCTATCTACTAAAAAAACAAAACTTATCTTTTCCTTTTCTGAGGAGAATAATACACTTTCTATGGTCAGAACTTGATAGCAATATATTAAATCAAACATAAATCTTCAAGCTGCTTCCGACTTTTATCTTATAATTCCATTGATGTGTCTGCAATGAGTATTGTTCGATACACCAATCGAATTTTTTAAAAAAAGTAAATATTATGTGAGATTTCTACATTAAAATAGATGATTAGTTTTGCAAAGCGCAGTATCGCTACTTTAATAATGTATTATTCTTTTATCTAAACATTATTTATTTTGTTCGGTACTATAAATCGTACCGTTAAATGCATATAAAAATGATTATGAATACCCGATAATAGCCACTTAATTTCCCTTTTGAATGAAATATGTGTGTTTAAATTGAATTTAGAGCTTAGTTTAAAATTCTACCTGTTATCAATATTTATTTTATGTAGGGTAAAAATAAATGTGTCTTGCTTCATAAACATTTTAAAAATGGAGATAAGCCGAAAGATATATTTTTATTCTTATAATAAATGTTTTGATGTCAATAAAAATGTTTAGTATACGAAATCGTTTGAACTAAAATTATTTATAGTGACTAAATTCTCTTTTTTTATATATTTTATCTAAATAGTGTATTCTGCAATATAAAAATGATAAAAAAAAATATTATCCTATGATAAAAAAGATGTAATATTATTTTTAAGCGGATGTAAAAAAGCATAAGATATAGTTTTATAAGAATTTCAAACACAATAATTTTAAAGTATCCATGTGTAATAGGATACAGAATAAATATTTTCAAGTTACGGGTTAATGGATTTTTTATCAGTTTTAAAACTGCCTTAAAAGTTTCAGTGCATGGTAAATTTTAAAAAATCAATATTTTGGCATAGATTATGAGACACTCTATCAAGCAAAGTGCGTCAAACCCAGTACTCCTAAATATTTGTATTGTTCACCTACACACAATACGCTGAAACTGTATCTATGTCGCTCTTTGAATCGCATAAAATAAACTTTTCTACCAATAAATTGAACCAACATCAAAAACTGCTGCAAAGTAAAAAATATTTTTTTTATATAATATTAATAAGAAATTAATTTAAGAGCGTAGTATTTACCATGCGTATTATTATATTTATGTACATTAATTTGATTTTTTTTCAATCGGTGCCAGCCAAGCCAAGTTACATGTAGTTTTCCAATAGACACATATCCAAGTAGCTACGAGTTTTTTTAGGATTTAATATTTAGTTTAAAAATTTAACTTTATTCATTTACGATTTGCATTGGATAATTAATTTTAATTTTAAACTTGGTTTGGCTGGCACCCACTCCAAAAAATCAAATTAATGTACATAAATATAATAATACGCATGGTAAATACTACGCTCTTAATTTAATTTCTTATTACTACTATATAAAAAATTATTTTTCACTTTACAGTAGTTTTTGAAGTCGGTTCAATTTTTTGTAGAAAAGTTTATAATTTTTCTTTATTCTATCAAATTAATATAGAATGAAGTAATTGTATAAATCTTGGTAAAATAGTTTTGTGTACTTCTGATACTTGTATTAATTAAATAATAAACAGAAAACAATGCATGCATTTTTTTTACTATTTTATACCCATGTGAATTTATTTTTATGTCATTTTTAACCAAAACATTTGAGATTCAAGGATTAATGATACAAATTCTTTGCATAGTACTCATCAGTAAAATAAACTTATATGAAAACTAACACTTTTTCGAACGCTATTAAATCGCAACCAAAAAAATTTAAACGATTTGGTACGTTTGAGACAAGCATTAGCTCGTCATCAGTACAGTAACAAACATTCAACTTGAGGAAAAATAAATAAAAAACAACTTTCAGAATATATCCTGTCAAAATGTTTACATCGAAGTTAAATTTGTGTCAAAACAATTAACATTGGATTCTTTATTTACGGTGAAGTCACTTGTATACCAGGATATAAGAAAAATATATATTGCAATTTTTTAATGCCGTTTAATTATGGTTGACTTCTAAAAAATCGGGATATTATCTGTGTCTAGGACATGAAGAACTAACTATCTTCAAGTTTAAATTTCCTGAGTTGAATGAATATTTACTACCATTAAACCATTAAGTTTCGATTTTAGTTTTTTTCACCTAGTTCTATCTGTTCGAATTAACTATAACTTCGATTTAATTGTTTGACCTAGTTCTTTCAGTTTAATTTAATTATAGCTTCGATTTTAATCATCTTGCCTTGGTTCCTACTATGAGTAGTTTTCAAATTCCTCTTTCAAATGTTTAACTTTTTTTTACTGCACTGATGAGGAACTAATATTTGCCATGCTGGGAACAGCGTGAAACATTGCAAAGAAACACCATCTGCTGAGATATAGATGTAAAAACAAATCGGAATTATTCATGTCAGGTTCTAACGGAATGTAAAGTTTTATAAAATTTTGTGTATCAGAACATTTGAAATACCCTAGAGGGAAAAGTGAAAAATGCAGCATAGCAGAGCCAATTATTGGACAATAGTAATTAAATTCCATTTAGCAATTATTGTGTTACACACGGAATAATAAGCATACACACAGATACATTTTCTAAAATTAGTAAATTTATATTCAGTACATCACAAAAGTCGTACTTGTAACAAACATTTGAAGTCGAGTAATTTCGCTAGTCCAATACTTTTTATTAAATATCTATAGTAATCTAAAAACATTTCACTAAGTGTGTGACTGTCTGTCTGTCTGTTCGCGTAGGATTCCCTTTACTCACTTTTTATTTAAACAACCAACTTAATTTTATTTAACAACTCAGATATTTTAATGAAATTTACTAGCAATTTATATAATATTGAGATATAAATTTTGTTTGGAATTTATTAGATTCGGGGGGGGGGGATATAAATTATTTTAAAATAAAATGTTTTCCCCTCAGTTTAATATTGTATATGTTTATTTATAGCTATGACTCATTTCTTTTTATTTATTTATTTATTTATTTTTTTGGAAAACATCTCTTTTTTAACTTTTACCTGTTATTTCAGTAAAAATTTGGTTTAGAAATGTAAACATTAAAACATAAAATATTAATAAGTGTTGTAGGATTTCGATGCATAAACCTAATTTCAGACGGAAAAATACTTTTTACAAATAAATATCAACATTTTAGAGCAAACATTATTCACAGATATTAATAACATTATATGTATAAAGCACGCTTTGTGTACGCTGCCAAAGACAATGAGATCCCCAAACGAATTTTTGTTTAGATAGACTTTTATTTAAAAATAAAAAATCTTGCAGAATTATGTTTGTACGACACTGAAAGCAGTTGTGCGCTTTCATTTGAAACATTCAAATGTTTTTCGGTTAAATATATAAAATCATTGAAGATTAATTTGAGATATATTTAAGGTCATTGTGTCACGCTCGGCAAATCAGTTAGTGTAGAAAAGATAATAAACTATAGGATTCATTTAATATTTATTTTCTAAAATCGTTCTTTTACATAAATATATTATACAAAATGCAAATAATCCAACTAAAACACCGCGTAAAAATAAAAGAGAAAATGGGGGTGGGGGGGGGGAGAGATTTACTATCTATGCTTGCCCTTAAAGAAAAATGCATGTAATTATAACAATAATATTTCTTGATTCTGTTTCTGTTTTTACAACGAATGCCGAATTTTAAAACACTGCAATTTAAATATTTTGGTGAATTCTTTCTTCTTAAAGAAATAGGATTTTCATTGAAAATTTCAATAAGATAAATTTTACTTTTAGAACCGTCTTAAAAAAAGTTCAAATCCATTCATTCTCGTATTATTTTTTTATCGGTGAACTGACTTCTCGAAAAATTTAACTTATTCATTTCAAATTTAAATTTCCTTTTATTTAACTTTATAGTTTTTTACTTTCATTCTCTTATATTCATTTCTGACATTTGGTAATTTGTTACATATCATCAAAATAAAACGTGAAGGTATAACAGTGTAAATAAGTAAAACGAAAGAATTTTTTCACTTGTAAAAATTCCTGTAAGGCCTTTTAACAAGATTTTATAAGTACAAAATCACATAATTTTCAAAATTTAATCATTCCCTATAGATGCTCCATTTGGTCTAAATATATTTTCTTTTAAAAGGATAAAAAGAAAAAAGCATGTTCTATGAAAAAATATTGTGATATATATATATATATATAATTTATAAATTTCATACTTAATTTTCAAAATAAAATATTTCTTTTTCTTTTATAATGATAAATGATAAATAAAGCAAAGATTACTAAAAATACTAAGTGGTATAAATTTTGAATAAAAATCCCAGATTTCCGCAGCATAATATAGCGGAAATAATGTTTAAATCATAAATACTAAGTTTACACTTTCTAGCTAATTTGCTAATACGTTTTGCTAATATTTTTCATTTCCAACCGTTTCAGACGTTGTCAGTAACAAGGCAAATATTTAAAATTGGAGAACAGATTGTCACCTGAGAATAATAAAGTTCTATTTGTCGAAAAAAAATGACTTATCGATATAGATAGGTTCTATTTGTATCTAAAGAGGCATTTTCCATCAAATCGATGTTATATATAATTTACGCAGGACCTTACAATCATATAATGACATTATTTTAATCGAAAAATTCATTCATAGATACAAATAGAACATTTCTGTATCGGCAAGTCAATCTTTTCAAAAACACAGATAGAACCTTATTAATCTCAGGTGACGTGATGTCTAAAAACAATATGCATTGTGTGACCTTAAAGTCATAGTGCTGGTTTGACCTGTGACCAGAAATCAACGAAACAAGATGAAAATGTGAAATATCCACCAAATAAGGAAATATGCTTCATGTTTTATACTTGTTAAGTGCAGCTCGGTGTGGCCTACATTTCTTGTACGACACACGTCTAAATGATAATCAAATTCTCCCCACGAACAATTAGGAACATATGGTGTAAACGAGTAAAAAAGGACTGTGATTCTCTATTTTAAATGAAGACCACATCGAACTATATTGAACAGGTATGGAACGTGGTAAGTTTTGTTTTGTATTTGGTGAAGATGTTACACTTCCATCTTGTTTTGTTGTAGTAATCTTGTTGTCTAAAATATCAGTGTGCGACATACCACTTTCAGAATTAACCACAGCATTTCTGAATACATTTTTTTTTTCAATAAGGCGAGGGCTAGGGTATTCAACTCGAAAACTTTAAAAACATTCTATGTTACGTATTCAAGAATAATATTGTCATAAAGGAAAGCTATTAGTTACTGAGATTTTTTAGTTGCCCAAATGAAAGGGAGACTACAATTATATGTCAATAAATTGTAATATTATTATTATAAGTACAGTGTATGTGTAACAATTGAACTGTATTGTATATAATAACCATGGCCATTATACCATTGATCCCAGCGCGTATATGGGGAGCAGATAGCTTCAGTGTAGAAACACATAGGTTGCTAAAGTATCCAGTTTTCCCATGATGTCTTGCACGTCCTTGTCTCAGGTAAATCTCTGACCTTTAAGAGACTTTTTATAGGCCGAAGTATATGGCCGAATATACTTCGGCCGTAGATAACCGAGTTACACGGGGACAGATCAGGAATGTAAGGAGGATGTGGCAGGACCAAGTATTGAATAACTGACCTTTGTGCTGATTTGGAAAAATTCATCTTGCAACCAGCAGCGGAAACTCTCCTGAAAAAATGATATTGCTGCCTAGTCGTCAAGTGCGCAGATGTAACAGGAAATAACACAACGCCATCTGTCCGCAAACACGTGAACACATTGCGATTTGATACTTATACAACGAACTACAGCTGATGTATCCTTTTCATATGGGCATACCTTACATTTGAACACATAGGCTAAAGAAGACTTTTGATACTGCAAGGGTTAAATGAATCCAAAATTTACTATTTTAAAAAATAATTTATTAAGACTCTTTATATAAGTGTCTGACATAAGTATTGAAAAATAAATTAGACAAAATAAAGAAACATACAAAATAAAGAGTTTTATATTTAAACTTTTTTTTATCAAAATGGAAAGCTAATAAACAAAGACATGTTTTTAAGAAACATTTAATCGAGATAAATGAAAATATTTTTCTTAAGTTTACCTATTATCAATCACATTTCATTAAACTGAAAAATATTTAACTTTTACTCTTAAATTCTCCTCCTAATTACTAATTTAACCGCTTTAAATAATCTTTCTTAATTTTCTAAATAATTTAAATATGCTTTTTTTTTTTACGTGAATTTATTGAAGTGCTCTTAATTTAATACAATTCAAACCTTCTAAAAATGAATTTTACAATGTGCAATTAAATGAAGAATTGGGAATTTTTCAATACTTGGTAAGTTAAAAATAAAATGTTTAGTTTAATTGATATTTGAAGTGCTATTATGAAAACAGAGCATATTTGAAATAACAATATTGAAGATGAAACACTTGAAGCAATCAGAAATACCCATATTACTTGTTTGCGCACGTGTTTATTTTATTTTAAACATAATCATACCAATTGAAGTAGAATTTTTAAAAATCTATTTCAAAAATGTTCATTTTGTTTAAAGGATGAATTTTAAATAAGACTTCGCATGTTATTCTAGAATGGAGTGACAGAAATAAACAATGAAGAAACTGTAAATCCTATTTATAAAGATTGCCAATCTATAGAAAAACCCTTTCGTACTGCTACGATATGTACCTCCAATGTTTGTCAACACATTTCCTGAATGCCCTCAAATCTAAATTTATGTGTAACGGGAAATTGCGCTTTTCTCAAAAACTATCTGACCTAGGGTAATGTCTATAGTTTTCGTTAATATATTTGTCAACATTTAATACATATATTTTAAATATATGGATCTTTATTACTTCCCCTTAATTGAATTTTTCATGCTTTTTGGTTTACGACTAAAATTGTTGTGACAGACAGACACATAAGTAACCTTATATAATTTCTACTATTTAAATACGGAACCATAGAAATATTATAAAATCTCAAAATAAATAAACAAAAAAATGTAATTTAACAATTTACAACGACTATTTGGAAAATAATATTTTCAAAGACTATAATCTCATACTTATAAATTATTTATATACTTAAAAAAATAATAATAACAACATTTTTATGATGTTCAAAACATTCCTTACGTAATAACAGGGCGGGTTTTTTCTAGCTGGGCCCACTTGGCGAACTCTAATTAACTGTATTGTATACAATGATGATTATATGTATTACAGTAAAACTGTAAAAATAAAACCTTTCTATAACTAATTCCTGCCTGTAATGAAACAAAATTAAGTTCCGTCGAAATTAACACTCTATAAACAAGTTTTCTGAGGCTGAACAATTTAACATAGAAAAAATTATATTTTATTTAACATAGAAATATACTGCCTTGAGAGTACTTCATATTACGTTTTATTGTTTTAATGTAAAACGCAGATTATATCTTAAATTTGTTACAGTGAAACGCGAAATGGGTTCATTGTTTTACAATAAAGTGCTAGTTTGTACGGTAATTTTGTTGCAGTGAAAAATTAGTATTATTTAATGTTTGTCACTAAAATCTATGAAAACGAAACTGTTTAAATTAGGAACATTTAATCATTCTAATGATTAACTTACCTTAATTATGTGTTTAATAAAAACAGTTCTTACAAGATAAACCTGTTTGAAATGGAATATTTTTTCAGTCCTTAGTATCTACTTTTTAAGAGATATTACTGCGATCACACTTACATACTTGTTTAGAGTTTTAGATTATAGAGATTTTACAACTTTTATAATAATGCTATCAAGTTGTTTACCCTAAAATTTTGACTGTTTTATCTAGTTCTTTATTATTTTCTTTTGATAAAAATGATTATTCCTTAACTGAGTGAAAAAAAAAATTCAAAATTTTCGATAACTTATAAAAAACTCTTTTTGTGATATTTATGTCTATATCGGTAATAAGTACTGGAACCGATCGTTGCCAAAATAAACATGTAAAAAAGAGTTTATATACATGCAATAACAAAATGATCTTCCTTTTATGATACTTTTAAATTTTAATTTATTGTTGCTACGATCTATGAAAGAATTTAATAATATTAAATTATCAATATGGATTGGTTAGTTTAAGAATAAATGAATTTGAAAGACACATTAAAAATAGCAATCTTTGTGATCTGAAATCATACTAACCAATTTGTGACAAATTGGAAATTAAAGTTTGAAATTTTTGACATGTTCTGTTTAATTAGAATGTATCCAACACTTAGAAAATTTAAACTTGAATATGAAAAGATTGTTTTTTAATGTCATTTAAAAAAGATTCATAAGATTCATTTTCTGAGATGAATCCTTTTCTTGTTTTATGTATAAGATTCTGTTGTAAGAAAAGGGTTCCAACCCTTTGAAAATGTCCACTTGAATCGAAAAACGTGGCTTTTACATAGATAGTAAATTTTTCAAATTTTCAAAAATTATGTTACATATTTTACAGCGGTTTAAAAAATTTTAATGGTACCATCAAGTTCTTCACCAGGAAGTCTTGACATATTTCGTATAGTTTTTTATTATTTTTCTTTGGATAAAAATTATTATTCCTTATCTGAGTGCACACATTTTTTAAAAATTGTTTGATAACTTCTCTAAAAATTTGTTTTATGATAATTTTTATTAGATTAGTATTAATTACTGCTATATACTTTTAAAATTTATTATCTAATTATTGTCCCCCTTTCTATAAATTAAATTTATTGCTACCGTATTAATCCATTAATGGATATGTTGAGATATCAGAATGAATTGTAGTTATAATAATAAAATTTCAGCTTCTAAATTGTTCCAATTTTTTTATTTTAAATAACCCTTCCAGAAGTTAAAATTATGTTTAAAATCTTTTTAAAATATGCATATATTTTATTAAGCTTTTGGAACCTTATCTGTTTGACATTAATACAGAATAATGCTTTAAATATTTTAATGAAGAGTAATTTGCATAACTTTTTATTGAAAACTACTTTCATGGGATTTCACGATTATTTATTGTTATTTCCAAAATATATCATTTTATATTGAAAACGTCTTTCTGATTTGTGGTGCGATTTTATTCCTATCAATTTTTAAAGCACCGCTGACTATGACAAATCTTCAAATACATTTAAATGGCGTTTTAGATTTTTTTTAAGTCAAGCGAAATTTGTGTCTTGTTTTAAATAGAAATAAATGAATTTATTTTAGGCAAATGCTTTTGTCTACCGATAAAATACAATCATGTTTAAAGCAATTCTTAAATGGATATATATATGAAAAACTTTCAAAACATTTTTGAAAGCAAAAGCATAGAATTTTCAGGCATGATTATTGAAAACATTTGTAATTAAACAGTTTATCATAAATTTTTGGAAAATAAATTACATGTTAAATTATAAGATTTTTGTATTCTGAACTACAGTTTCTGCTTCGTTCCTAGGCTGCTACCAAAAATTTAGTTAAAAATGGCCAATTTGCCAGCCTTTTCTTAAACATTCTCCGGGGTTTTTGCCCCTCCTCCCAAAAAATATTGATTGCATTGTTTCTTAATTAAATACAGGGTTGCTATAATCTAAATGCATGTACTTGAAGGACTCTACATGTTCAGCTATTTCGAATATGTTCAGTTAATACAAGGTGGCCATGATCAAAGTGCACGTACTTGAAGGCTCTACAAGCTAAACTATTTTGGAATTCGTTCGGAGAAATACAGGTTGACCCTAATTAAAGGGCACTTGTTTTAATTGTTTCAAAAGCGAAATTATTTGTAATATGTTCATTTTAATACAGGGTAGAGAAAATCAAAGTGCGTGTGTTTAAATTGCTCTGCAAGCTAAACTATTTGAAATAAGTTCAGTTAAATAAAGGATGAACAAATTAAAAGTGCGCATGTTTAAATTTCTCTATAATATAAACTATTTGGAATATGTTGAGTTAAATACATGGTCGCCATTATCAAATTACACATGTTTGAATTGTTCTAAACGCTAATTTATTTGGAATACATTTAATTGAATGAAGGTAGACTGTATTCAAAGTGCACTTGTTTCAGTTGCTTTACAATATTGATAATTTTGAATATAATCATATTCAAAATATATTCAATTTTAAACACATTTTGAATATATTTTAAATACAGGGCAATCATAATTCAAGTGCACGTGTTTTAACATAAGTATAATTTAAAAAATTTGGAAGACGTGCATTGAAATACAGAATGATTATAAGGAAACTAAACATATTTGAAGGATCCTACAATCTAATCTATTTGAAATTAAGTTTAATACAGGACCACCATTATCAAAGTTAATTGGTTTGAATTGCTCTGCAAGCAAAACTATTTGGAATGTGGTCAGTTAAACAAAAACTGGCCATAGTCAAAATGCCCATCTTTATTTTGTAATACAATATAAACAATCTGGAATAACTTCAGTTAAATACAAGGTAATCATAATGAAAATGCACATATTTGAATTTTCTACACTCTAAATTATTTGGAATACTTTCAGTTAAATACATGTAGGCCATAAGCAATGTATAAGTGTTTAAATTTCTATAAGCTATATTTTTCGAAATATATTCCATTAATTCAGTTATGTTGCTCATAATCATCAGTTATGTTGCACATATATTTGAATTGCTTTAAAAACTAGACTATTTGAAATACATTCGTTAAATACAGGGTGACCATTATCAAAATGGACAAGTTTAGATTGCTCTACGTACTAAACTATTTGCAATATGTTCAGTTGCCCATTATGAAAGTGCACGGGTTTGAATTGCTTTACAATATAAACTAAATGGAATACTTTTTATTAAATACAAGGTACCTCTTGTAAAAGTGACGTGTTTGAGTTGCTCTACAAGCTAAATTATTCGGAACCGTTCATTGAAAAAAAAAGATGTCCATTATAATAATACACATGATTCCTCTACAAGATAAACCTTTTTTAATGTATTCAGTTAAATACAGGTCAGCCATTATCGAAATGTACGTGTTTCGAGGCATCCATAAGCTGAACTGCTTGAAATTTCAATTAAAAATTTGCACTTGGGATAATTCCAATTTATAAATATGTTATGACTGATTGTTATCCATATATTATGGTTGAATTTGCCAAGATGTAAAACTTAGACTTGTACGTGATTCGCCACATCCCAACCTCCACCCCAATTCTTCACTGTGTTTGATAGTGAAAACTATATTGACATACACCAAGTTCGTATCTGTAAAATGTTCTTTTTTATATTGTTATGAAGTCTCGAAAAGAAAGGGTAAAAGAGCAGATTTTTTATATCAAGTGTAACAAGCTAAGTATATCTTTATCCGGACTGAATCAAAAGGAATGTATTACGATAAGGTTCGACAAAGCTAAAATTAACATTTCAACATCAGTCGTTATACTGTTCAATAACCCATGAATCCATTGAACTTTTACTAATTTTACATAGGATTTATGCTGTTTGTAACAATGTCCTTTCATAAAATATTCCCGCAATTTGGTACAATGTCCTAGGTGTTTCCGGAGCTTCTGAAAATCAAAACTGATCCTTTCATCCCTCTATAAAGCAATGGATAAAACTCGCTTGCGTCACTTTTATTATATTTTTATTTATGTTGTATATATTATTTATGTATTATATTATTATGTCAATTATCTTCTCACTTTGAAAATGAGCGTATGTGCGTCGAAAAGATTTCAGACATACATTAAATAATAATATTTTCATATATTTTTAACACCGTTTAACTAATTATATGTATATTTTAAAGTTAATGTTACTATTTTAAATTTCAGTCATGATGTGTATTTGGACTGTTACATGTTGCCAATAAAATAAATTCTTGAAATCAATAACATTAATTAGAAAACCTGGAATATATTTCAATATATTTCAAAACTTAATTTATAAAAAAAAAAGATCAAAGTTGACACTTGTAGGGAAGTGCCTTTCATATATTTATTGATGGTACAATAACAAATATTGCGAGACATCACTATTGCTGTACTCCTTTTCAGCAGAATATTTTCAAATTCAGTGAAGACAAGCAGACAATAGAAAAAAATACACAAAAATTTTAGTTTAGTTCAATGCATAACTTAACAATTTTTAGATGGTACAATAATGTAAGTAGCCGAAACATTGCTATTACAGCGCCACCTCTCAATGGCATATTTCTAGGCTGGAATTCCTACTTGCTGCAACCAAATGCATACACAAAAAATTTGGTTTACTTTTTTGTATAACATTATACAATTTTCAATGGTACAATAGCGACATACAGACAGATTTTGTTTAAATACTTTTTTAGGATGTCTGACCCCTACAACATCTAAATTCGTCAAAAATTGGAAAAAAAAAGATTACATTATTTTTTTTCTATTAAAGAAAGTAAAGAATTCATTTTTACAAAAATAATTCGTCGTGTTTTTATTAACGAGTTTCAAATATATACGTCAGTAAATTTGCATTATATATATTTTTTAAAAGCAAATTGAATTGAAATAATTTAATTTTAAAACGTTAAGAAAAAACAACTGCTTCATAAGTTTTCTAAATCCAGTCACAAAAGATTTATTTTCATATAATTTACTAATGTTGTTAAAAATGCTACATTAGGAACAACTAGATTAAAAAATGACCTTTCAACTAGAGGACTTAAATCTCGTTTCTATAACTCACATTTTATCACAGCTCAGTTTATTTAAAAATATAAAAAAATAATCGAAAGTATTTCCCTTTTTAATGTTTTTTTTAATTAAAACTTTTTTCTCTATGCATAATTTATAGGTACATATCTATTTCTATTCACACATAAAAATAAAATAAAAAATAAATTTAAAAATAAAAAATATGAATTATGTTATTTTTAGAAATTAAACTAAAATGTGAGTACAAATAAATTCCTAGTTAATAATAGGATGAAATACCCAATTAGTTTAAAGATAAAGCAAAAAAGCCAAAGAAACATATTTTTTTGTGTTAATCACTTCAGCTAAGCCAGATAAGGGTTTTAGAAATAATTGTAAACATAAATTATATGCTAGTTATTCCTATTTTCTCTTCGAAAAAAGTTTAACATTTAATTAAGATCATGTTGTTGAAAATAATTGATTTTACAACAATTTTCTATTTGTTTACATAGATATATTTTTTTAAGTGAAAAAGAGAATAAACAATAGAAGACGGTTTTGTACTTATAATACAAAAAATCAGCATAAAAAAACCAGTAAATGAATTCAAAGCTTTAATTATAAAGCTAAAATGAAATTGCAAATTTCTCAACCATTCCAAGAAAGTTACAAAGTGTTTATGATTTATGTTTGTCTGTCCGTCTTTTACCGCTCTAACTTCGGTAAGTATAGGGAACAGTGGGTTTTAATAGGACAGTGGGATTAATGGGACAGTACTTTTTCTCTTTATGTATCATTCTAAACATTTTATTAATCAAATACTGTATAAAGCATTGACTGCCCAATCTTCAGCTATAAAAATTTGCTGATCTCCATAGCCTTACAGCTGATTAAATTAAAAAATTATTTCAAGAATCAAAAGTATTTTTTTTGGTTCTAGCTGACTTTCCCGGGCAGAAACTGTGCGGAACTGTCATTGAAAAATATAACATTGGAGAGGACTATATTTATATTTCGCAGATGTCATACATACACCGCATTGGTACGATTTTTTTTCAGATTTAAATTTATGAAAATCTTTAAAAAACTTTGAGAAATTTACATTTTAAAACATTATGGGTCCATAACGTAACCCAGAATGACGGGGGAAATTTTTTTACGCTAGATTTGTAATGTATGAAGCTTAAACTTCCATACATTATTAGACATATTACATCACACAATGAGAAACGTTCACCTTCCCACCCAAAAACGCTTCTATAAGGAAAACCGGAAAAATGAAATAGCAAAAAGGACGGTGAGGAAAATATAGCTATGCTAGAATTTTTCTCTCCGCTGTAGCTCCCATAGAAGCAAAACTATACCTTTTTAAAAATTGAAATAAAGTTAATAAATGACCAAAATTAGGTGAGTAACCAACAGCAGGGGGAGTCCACAAGCTCAGGAGTGTCATCTAGCTTAACCTTAAAAGTTACAAATGGTAGAGAATCAAATGATTGAAAGTTTAAGTTGTATTTTAAGGGAGGATGCAACCCCCCCCCCCCCCGGAAGAGACTCTTAAAGACAGAACTTTAAAAAGATATGCCTAAACGGTTTTTAATAGCTCTCAAATGAGTGCTTCACATCAAGATATAAATAGGTTAAAAGTCAAATAATATACTACTCTCTCACTTGAAACCGAGATTAAGCTTTTAAAGAGAGATCAAAAATTCTAATTGAATTCAAGTCATATTTACTCGTATAAAAGCATGATACAGCCATAGACAGCTTTGTAAACCACCATCTTAATTGCATACCTTGTAGTAGTAAATCATCCACAAGATATTGCATAATTCTTCTTCATAGAAACAATTGCGCATGGTGGTTAGCAGACTAGCTACTAAATCCAAAATTTGGGTGTATGCGTGGCGTATCTATAAGGGTATTATAATTTTCTTTGTACCGGAAAGGTAATTTGAGATTTTTTTTTGTTTAAAAGTCCTCACTAAAGTCATCCTTATCACAGCAACATTCCGAAAACAGATCGAAGCATAAGAAAATCTTTCCACCCATCCTTGTTTAAAATTTCAGTCTGAAAGAAACTGTGTATTTTAGGATCCATTAATAATCTGGACCTTTAGTAGTCCAAACTATTTTCTGGACTCTGAGCCTTGAAATAGTATATAGTATATGTTCCGGTAAGCTCATCAGTCTAGTACGGGACACTCAGTAATTAATTACCAAGCAAACGTGGTACTTACTATTTTATCGATTCTGAAGGTATGAATGAATGAGTGAATCTTATGAAGTTCGGAGTTGATCTCTGGAGCTGTAACATGAAAGTTCTATGTGAACAGACGTGCTAATATCTACACCACTGGGTTACAAAATTTTAGTGTAACATAGAGGGTGTTCCAAATATAATGGTATTTTCTATCAGAACACTAATCTATTGATTTATTTCATAGATTTTTGAAGAAATGCTCCCCTTAGAAGAAAGGATAGCCATAGTTTTTGGAAACTGGGTGATAAAACACATGAAGAGAAGCGTACATTGTATCATAGAAAATAAGAAAACATCCACAAACAAGGGATAATATCACGCTGCTTATGTGCGTTGTCTTCTTTCAACTGCCTCACGAATGCTCTTGACTGCATCATCATATGTCGAAGGTCCTCCAAGATGTTTTTATCCGTTAGGCTGCCAGTTAGTTTTATTTGTTTAAACATAGCCTTATATTGGCCTTGTTAATGAGTGATTTCCGTATTTTCGATGGTATAGTTGACGTATTTCTTCATACAATTTATCATCTAGTTTGCAGAATACGATGTCTATTCTTTCTTCTAAATAAAGCAGTCTTCAAACACCTGTGAAAGAAATCAATTCATTATTGTTTTCATAAAAATGGATAATAATTTTTGAAATATAAATTATTTTTCGTTATATATATATAAATGTATGAAATACAAAATACAGAAAATAAACCATGAAAATGAAACAACACATTCCGTTGACTATATTTTCTAACTTGTAATGAATGACAACTTCATTTCAAAATATTGAACTTTACATTTCTTTTTTTTTCTGAGTGCTTAAATTTTATTGTGTTATAAATTAAACATACTAAGTTGATAAAAACTCTCGGATGAATTCTTCACATGTGCTTGAAAGTTGGTTATAACTTTAAAAATATAATAATCTTTAACTTTTGTGAGAGAGCGAAACATTTGATAAGAGATTAAAATTTTAATAAAATTCAAGACATCAATTGTTTCATATAAAATCAAGAGAACGTCGCAGGCTGACTATAATTTAGCGTTGTGGTTAAGTCTTATTTTCACCTCCCCGTACTAGTATATAATGTACAAGATGTGATATACTTCTTGTTTATCGTCTTCTTTTCTCACTGTGTTTAAGAGCCAATTTTTTTAAATTAAAATTTCTGGCACATTTTTGTTTCTTCGATACCTGCGCTATATGGATGGGGTGACAAAACAAGATTTTCCTGATATATCATAATTATATCTTCATATTTCATAATTTTCTTGAACGACAATATTGAATTGGGTCACATTTTGCTAAAAAGTCACCTCTGAAGGCATCCTTACAACAGTAATATTTCAAAAACTGCTGAAAGCTTAACCATTTCCTGAGCCACGTGCCATATCTGGCATATGCATAAAATTATTATACTTTTCATTATGTGCCATGAGTATGGCTAGTTTGATCTATAACTGATCTAGAACACTAATTCTGTACAATTCCTATTTTATAGTGCATACATTTGTACACGTTTAGGATTTTAAAATATGACATGGACACAATATTATCCTTTGTTTTTTGAAAAAAGACAATGAAAACAAAGAAAAAAATAAAATAAATCGTTTGATCCATTAAAGTAAGTTTTACTTTTATTATTTTTTCTGAATACTCAAATGTATTAATAAAAAAAATTTTGAGAGTGTTCAGCGGATGAAAGTATTTGATTTAATCTATTTAGTTGCAAAATATAGCAATGCAATATTTTAAAACTCCAAATGTGTACTCATGCCAATAAAACATCAAATATTATATATGCACCAAAAAATATCAAATGTTAATAAATTTGAAATTTATTGTTAATCAAATCTGAAAATTTTAAATTTATTCATTTAGTAATTTTTTTCCCTTTTAGACTAAGACCGTTTAGATACAGATTTAAAAAAATCCTAAAAATGAAAAAAATAGTACAATACTGGGAAAATACACAGGACTGTGAAAATATTTACATTCATTTTTTGTCTAAATTTTTAGTCGAAAAAAATAAATGTGGATTTCTTGATTCATCATTAAACATAATGTATGCTACCCCAACCTTTTTTCTTGACCCTTGTCCCCGAGGTTCTAAGCTCCAATCACGTGGTCATTCTAATGCGGTATTCTCAATGCTTTGTTCTTAATCAAGTTTCATACTCATTTTTTTCGGCCTAAAAAGAATGAATGGGTAAACATTTTCCAAACTGTAGCAAAACTTTGGACCTGCTGCGTGGTAGCAAGGCGCGCTGAACCATATGCCACTGGATTTTAAAAAATTGGTGTAATAAATAGTGGTTTTTAATTAAGTATATATGGGATGTTAAATAAGGAAAAAAGAATTATAAAATTAAAAAAAAAACTTAACCATGAAAAAAACCCTTTGCTAATACCTTTAAATAAAATAAAATAAAAACCAGCTTTCGTAAACGATTTTGTTTCGTTTAAATATTAATTAGAACTCTCAGGGACGTATCACTTTTTTACGCAGTATATCCCTTCTAGCTTAAATGGATTTTCTTGGAAGTTAATAAAAGTCTAATTTTAAACTTAACAACAAAAAAAATTGCACTTAACAATTTTTATCATTAATTTGATTTTTAGGAAAATTGGAAGAGTTCAAAAAGAAAATAAAATGCACTAATTTAATTTGTTCGTCCTTTTAAATAATTTAAAAGTCTTGCATATAACTTCTTTCTTGAAAAATAACGAACACTTGTGTTCATTTTATATAAAGTGTATTATATTTTCTAAAGAAAGTAAATTGGGTTTCGTTAGAAGAAATAAATTAGTTAAATCTCCAGAACACTTATTTTAAAATTTTATTGTAAATCTAAACCTGTAAGTTAAATTTAAGTTACCGATTCAATTTGGAAATGTATTTTTTTTTTCTTTTTCTCTTTTTTGTGCTTTTTTTTCTTTCTTCTTTTTTCTCCGGAATGAGGCTATAAAAGAATATTAAAATAGAAAAACTGAACGAAATTGAAAAAAATTATCAACTTAAAATAAAGATCTATATTATTATTTTTTTTACATTAAAATAGCCCCTTTTTTAAAAATTAACCGGCATGGATGCCAATAGTCGCCATCTTGAAACGTGTCACAGAAAAAAAGTAAAAGCTAGATTGAAAGGGTTTAATGTATCGGCCAGCAAGTATTTTCAGAATTGGGCAATTTAATCCTTCAGACGGTCGCTGCAGCTTCGAGATCATAATAGCAGATATATATATATATATATATATATATATATATATATATATGTATGTATGTATTAATGCAATTAACATTTTTCTTGTATAGATAATGCTTTGAATTGGCTCATTTGTCTCGTTTGGCATTTGAAAACTCTCATTTCAAATGCCAAACTCCAAAACTGCTAATTACACTGCTAAACAAGGTTTCTATTTCTAACTAAGTATATGGTGACTTTTATATTTTAGGCGGTGCTGTGAAAGAATATGCCATGAAAAAGTTTCCATTACCCACAGATTTTAAAAAAATTCTAAATTTTGAAAATCTGAATTTTGTAGTATTTTTTCGACACATATACCTTATGAAATTTATCATTTGGTATTTTAGTAATAACAAACTTTTAAATAAACACTTACAGAGCTTAAAATTAATATTTAAAACAGTGAAAATATGCATTGTTTATAAAGTTTCAGATAAATGTAGAAGAATATTTGTAAAAAGAACTGATATTAATAAGTAATTTTCTACTTTATGTATCGGTAAATGTCTTATCTGTGGCTTCTCTCTTATAGGACACTGTTCCAAGTTATATTGACAATTTAAAGCAGACATTAAGCCACTTATATAATTACAATAGCATAAATCATATTTTCTTGAAAAAAAATGCCGAATATTTCTTATGTCAATCTCAATAAATTGATATTTTTGTATTGTTTTTCGGAAGATTCCAACCTTGCAAATTTGATCAAAGTAATTCTGAGTTTTTCTTTGATAAATTTAAAACTCTCACAAAATCATTTAATTCTTTTTGAGCAATTAGGTGTGGCTCTTCATTTATGCCAGGAGAATAGTTCATATCAGATGTAGAGGATGTTTCAGTTTCATCACTTTCCATTTCTACTGCTGCATTAGTAAAATTCTCTGGAGGTTTATGTATTTGTAAATCATCATTATGTAATGCTGGTCACATCGCTGAATTAAAGTTCGGGTACTTATTTTTATGTTAACTTCTTGCAGAGAATCCTTTAATTTTTGCAATACGTTAGTAGCAGTCAGTTACATGATCCTTCGGCATGCTCCGTATCATGGTATAGCAAAGGACATATACTTTTTTGTGCCTTTCATCCACACCCGGAGGTTTGTAGCACATTGTGTACAACAAGAATGAGGTGTCCATTTCATATCTTGTTCACGTACTTTATATCCAGAGAACATATAATAGGCAGTCTTTATTAACGGCGTGAAAGAGCATTGATGCTTTTTCAAAGTGAGCTTCCCGCACACATAGCAAAAAGAATCGGGTTCATTAAAGCATCCTCTAGACATGTTTTGTGTATTGTAGAGGAAAATAGGATAATTATAATCAAAATTTAATTAAAAAGTCTTATAGAACAAAGAAATAGTAGTACACTCGCCCCGAAAGTTTCAACTGTCATGTATTTGCGTTAAAGTCAAATACTGTAGGGGTGGCTGGAGCTGTCTGTTCAAGATCGCCAAAATAAAATTTATTAGGGGGACATCTGTTTCTACTCTTTTGCTGTATCTTCTATCGTTGTAATAAAAAAAAGGTGAATTTATTTTTTTAGTTTGTGTGAATAAATACATAAAAGATAATAATGTAATATTATTATAATGCCCATACGATGCCTAAAACGTAACGAAAAAGTAACGAACTGATCGATTTGTAACTTGGAAATAATGTATAACACATAATAAAGATTTTAAAGTATATAGAGCATTAAATTTCACGAGGGACCGATCAAAGTTTTAAAAACGTACTATATTTCATGCGAATTTTTGACAAAACCCTGGGATGAATATTGCTTACTTAATATCAAATTTCAAAAGTATACTTACCACTATTTTCGAATAGTTATTTCATTAGATATCTTAAATTTTTGTTCATTCGTTCATTCGTGATGGAATGTGAAACTAAAAAATACAAGTTTTCTTTTTTTTTTTTTTTTTTCGTTTTCTTTTAGAGCACACTTATTATGCGGTGCCATAAGCAGCCGGGACATGGTTCATAATTTGTTCAGTTCCAGATTAGATTATTTTTATGAGATTTTGCTGTAGATTCCAGGATCATTTCAGAATATTATTGCAGACCAGTTCTAAGTCGGGCGACTCAGCTGGTATTATCAAAGGCATTATATTCTTATTTATATTACAAAGTAAAAATTATGCACATGAGCAGTACTGACTGATATCCTCAGTTGTAATAATCTAAACATTCCATTTCACCCTTTTATTGTAACTTATACACTTTAACAATGCCAAATACGACAAAATATAATGTTAGAGAGCAATTTGTTTGAAAACTGCACTTTAATTGCCTGACTTTTCATGTTTTTTTTATAACTATATTAAAACATGACAGTTACTTTATATACTAAATATACTTTTCTAAATCTAAATTTAACAGATATGCATTCAAATATGCGCTAAATAAAACATATTGTCTTATTTAGTAAGTAAAATTTAAGTGAAACTTTTATAAGTTTTGTCTACAATTTCTGATGAAAATTAGCCTTTTCATTTTATTTCCTAATACTTTAAAATTAATTTCCAAAGATAAAATATTTTCCGGGAAAATCTAAAATAATATACATACATACATTTCAATATTTAAATTGAATGCATGAAATTTTGTTAGTTATTTAATGTTTAAATATTAATAAAGTTTCAACTATTATTTTATTCAGAAAATAAAGTTACATATTAAATAACTTAGTTTAAAATTTATTCCGTATTCTGTTTATAAACGCATTTTTTTCTCAACATTATTTATAATTATTATCTATTCTCCTAAAAATGAAAAGTCTTACATTATTTATTCTCTGTTATTTTTAATAGATCTTTAGATTTTTCTGTTTATTTTTAATAGACACATCAATGTATTATGATAAGAATTATTGCATAAATTAATTTTCTAAAAACTACTTTTTGTTTAAGAAAAATATAAAAACAAATTAAGATTTTAAATAATTTCTGGGCAAAATTAGACTTATCTGATATTATTCTAAATTATCTTAAAATAATTCACATGTTGCATATACCAGGTGTCCCAAAAATGACTGATGGATTTTAAAATTCAATAAAAACGGTGACAAAATTTTGGCAGGAGGATTATGAATAGTGTCAGGAGTTTTTTACCGTAATTTTTTTATTTTAGTTCGAATTCCAAACAATAGGTGGCGCTGACGGCGATTGAAGGTCAGGTGATCAGTACTGTGTGATGCGTCGACCTGGCCGTCAACGCCACCTATTGTTTGAAATTCGAACTAAAACAAAAATTTACGGTAAAAATACTCCTGACATTATACATAACCCTCCTGTAAAAAAAAAAAAAAAAATAGCTGTCACCGTTTGCAAGTTATTGAATTTTAAAATCCATCAGTCATTTTTGGGACAATAGTTTTAAAAATTACTTACATGCTTCATTTTTTGTGCTCCACAATTCAATTTTTACTTTTTTTAAATATTTCTTTTTTTTTTTTAATTTATTTTTCAGAATTGTTATTTTTTAAATGTAACTATATATTTTCAAAATTTCTTGGGCCTGCCACTATGTCACTGTAAACGTCAAACATTTAAATTGATTTATTCAATGTAATTTAATTTAAATTTCACAGAAATGCAAAGCATAAAATATGTTTAATAATAATTTAAATATCAAAATATATGTAGAATCCAAATTTAATAAATTTAAAGATTGCACTTGCGAATTCATTTGCTGTTGAATAATGCTACTAATGAAATTTTATACAGAACCAAAGTAGTAAAATAAGTAGATGTATTAAAAAAAGGTCAAAATCTTTTTTTTTTTTTTTTTTTTAAATGATTATTTACTTTGAATAAATTGCATTTCTAATACAATACAAATCTTATTTTTAAACAACCGAAATTATTAGTTAATAAAGTTTAAAAAAATTATTAGTTAAATAAAGACTTTTTAAATAGGCGCTATACACATTAAAATATTTTATATTTGTAGAGCATTAAATGTATAATTATGTAAAGAAGTAATAAAAGAATGTCATTCTGTATTTCTTAGACTAAAAACAGTGTTAAAGAAGAAGCGTTAATAAAACAGAAAGATAAATATGCTATATACAATGTAAGTTTACATTAAAAAAAGTAGATACAAGTTGTAGAAAGATATTTTTTTAATTTCACCCACCTTTAATTTTATATGACAAATAAAAATTAATCCTGATAAATATAGTTTTAAAAAAACTAAAAAACACGCTTTAAAACACGCTTTTTAAGTACACTGTTAAAAAAATTCTGAAATTCACGTTCATTTTTTTTTTCCTGAATTTCACAGAAAAGGTTCCTTTTCACTATAAAAGGGCATTTTCCGTTACAAATCACAAAATTCTATCATATTTCCTAAAAATAAAGAAACGGATGGAAATAGAAACAAAAAACGGAGACACTCTGTTGTGTGGAGGACTACATGGACGAGTGGTCAAGGCACCACACTGCTAATCACCCGCGAGAGCAGATTATGGGTTCAGGTCCCACTGGTGCATGGAGTAATGAAAACATAAAAAATCCCTTTTAAATTGCATTTTTCTGTTTATTTTTCTCTTACTTCTTATTAAAAAATCTTTTAATTAATTAGAGAATAAATAAATAAATAAATAGTGTACGGCAATTTCAAAAAAATGTCGATACTTTTTTTTTTTTTTAATTAAATAAAAACTTTTTTTCATTCATTCATTGAAAAAAAAAAACACAAGTTTTAAACAGTGATTTCTTTTTTTAATTTAAACTATTTAAAAAATTAAAATTTATTTAAAAAATATTAAGTATTATGCATAAGTCTAAAATAAAATAAAATAAACCGTTTACAAATATTCTAAGGAATGTATTTGAAAGGAAATCTTTAAAAAGCACAACAGATTTTCCCACGCACTCATAAAAGACACACTTTTTGAAATCAAGCACCAGCAGCTTTGGTTCAGTTCGTAAGGATTTGTTCCGTAATCTAAAGGCCCCGAGTTCGATCCTCAGGTCGGCGTGAGCTAAGTTATGCAAAATAATAATTAAGTAGAATAACATAGCAGTTTAAAATCACTCGGTAATTTCGAACTCTTTGACGGTTAATCGAATCATTAATTTTAAAAATCATATTAAATTATTATTATTAAAAATCAAACTTTGTAATGGAAAGTTACTGATTCTTTAAACGGAGTTTTCCCTTCTTGTATTTTTCCACAACGGAAAATCTACTAACGGAACGGTAAAAGTTCGGCTACTTTGCTGCCTGTAGTTTCACCGTGAATTCACAGATTTATTTTTAACAGCGTATATCAAACTAAAAAGTGAAAAAAATAATTCGTACTATAAGCTGAAATTGAAAATAGATGAAAAATATTATATTACTATAAAATCATTGTTATTATAGAAATCAATTAATAAGCAATAAATAAAATTATCGTGGAAAAAAAGCGTGGGATGCTCCATCTACCACGCTCCATCTATCAGTTCTTAAGAAGCACCCCACGCTTTTTTTCCACGATAATTTTATTTATTGCTTATTAATTGATTTCTATAATAACAATGATTTTATAGTAATATAGTATTTTTCATCTATTTTCGTTTTCAGCTTATAGTACGAATTATTTTTTTCCCTTTTTAGTTTGATATACTTAAAAAGCATGTTTTTTAATTTTTTTTAACTATATTTATTTTTCACTTTTTAGTTTGATTACTTTAAAAGCGTGGTTTTTAGTTTTTTTAAACTATATTTATATTTAATACAAAAACCAAATTAATCGGTTGGATAGTTTCAGAGTAATTGGTGAACATACATAGAAAAAAAAATACATACGCGTCGAATTGATAACTTCCTCTTCCTTTTCTGAAGCCGCACCTTTTAAAAATAAAAATTGTACTACGGAATTTTTTTTAATTTTACATAGATGTAAATAATGTCAGGAGTGGGGTTCGAACCCACAATCTCTTTTAAAAAACAGAGCTTCAATCCAGCGCCTTAGACCGCTCGGCCATGCTGTCTTCACTCCATTCAGTGAACGTATTCAACACTTTTAATTAGCGAAAAATCACTAATTATATTAGTTTTTACCTAATTACTAAAAAAAGTACTGAACCAATTTCGATGAAACTGAAGTGGTACTAATTCGAGAGCATCGTCTTTCATTTAACACCAAAACCAAGTTAATATGTTGCATGGTTTCGGAGATTCGGTGAACATACATAAAATAAGGAGAGTTACTACCTTACAAACCCACAAACTCACAAACTAACAAACATACAGGTGAAGGTAATAAGAGCGTTGTCAAAATTGAATAAATCTTTACGAAGTAAAAATATGTACGAAAATAACGAGCATAAATACGATTAATTAGGACTGAACTTAATAAAATTAGCGAACATAGCATCCCATTCAGTGAAATTCACTCATGCACAGTTAAAACTAATGGTGACACATTGCACCTTTTAAGGGTGAAAGGCTTGTCTCACTAGTGACATCCCTAAAGGAGCCAAAATGGCACCCTTAATTGGGGTGAAAAGATGACACCCTTAATCCAGAGTTCCCAATAATAAAAAATTTAAAAGTATACAAACCGACTTTTGGACCTCGTTGGATTCGAACCCACAACGTCAGATTACAAGGTCAGCGCTCTAACCATTTGGCCATCAAGCTCACCTTCAAAGCCTCCCTGAAATGTTCAAATGTCCTGAAAATCAAAGGTTGCTTTATATGATGCTTGCCAAAAGTTAGCTGAGCGAAGTTCTAAACGAAATTGGGATAGCGTATAGCGGTGGTAGTCATCACAGGAAAAAATTGCTGTGTTGATCCACCAGTGATAGCGAGTTGAAGGGCAAGGATACATGTAACAGAGCATGCGCAAATGACTAAGGGGTGAAAATTGTCCAACGGTATGCATTGCGCGGTACCCTAATTAGCGTGAAACACTCAATGGCACCCCAAACACATTTTCAAGCCCGCGGGTGTCAAATAGTAACACCTTTTCGCCCCTGGGCGAAAAATACAACCGGTTTGTCACCTTTATTTTTAACAGTGTGCAATCAATTGTAAAGGATATCTGGTCTTCGTTTTAAGCATCTGGATAGAATAAACTACATGTATAGAAATTATTGGAAATTATGGATATGTTATTAGAGTTTTATTTTTTTAACACAATCTGCGTTATTTAAATGGCAAATAATTTATACGTTTAGTAAACTTTCAAACTCAGCAAAAATGTTTCCAGACTTAGAGACACATTTTTTAAACTTGTTTGTTTTATTAATTAATTTATTCTTTAGAGACATTTTTCAGTTGTTATGGCATAACAGCCAAAAAGGATGTTGTTACAGGTACATTCTATGAAGTGCAACTATGTAAATCTTATGACGTTGGTTAATTTAGTTGGATGGATTAAAAAATAAAAAGAATATTGTCCAGTTTAACTGATGGCATTGAGATCACATACTATTCGCATTAATTGAATATATTACATCCTTATTTTTTCAAAGAATATTGCCCCTCTAAAAATAACAATATAATAACTAATTGTAGTAGATTATATCCCATTATATTTATTCAATGAACTCCCAAAACATATCAGGGAAGCGCCTTATCAGTTTAAACGTATATACAAAGTGCAAGCAAACCTGATATTTTTAACATGAGTTATCGCGTTACATTCATAAATCCTTACATTACAGACAGACAGACTTCGGGCACATTAGCTCTCAGGCTTTGATTGCCTGTGAGCTAAAATATGCTTGAAAATTATTTTTAAATCTTCTGTAAATTTATACTCAGATTTCAAACAAATGTATTTTTTTCTAATTGTTGAAGCAAAAATGCAACTTCGGAAATGTAGTTTAAAATCGTTTACCCTTCCAACCATCTAGATGGAAATAGAAATACAAGCAAACTTTTGTTCTCATAAAAAAGTCATGCATCTAAACATAAATAATTAATTTTATATTTATAGAAAAACTGATTTGTCACAATAAAAAATTCCCTGGCTATTCTCTGGGTAAAATGCATATTTAATGATTCTAAATCATTCTTAATGAACTAAACATGGACTGACTCATAATGAAACCAATATAACATAAAATATATTAATACACATATCTTAATTATAAAAAACGCATACACACACATATATGCATACAAAACAATGTAACCAATCATAAAAAGGTTTTCTCATTTAACAAAAATAATTAATCCATATTAAAATTCAATTATTATAAAAATAAGTTATTAAATAAATAAAAATATATCTCGCACTAACAACCTGCTGCGCATTTTTCCAATAGTATCTGTACTACACATAGAATGAAATACATTTTACCTTTGCAAGGTATGGGTTTGGAAAGACGCGAAAAGTAGAATAATCCATCGAAATTCCCACCCGAACATCACGATGAATTTAATAACAAGGAAGGTCTCTATACGGACATACACCGAAAAATCTGAAAAAATTATGAAATGTTCTTCTTGTGAGGGTATATATGTTTATAAAAAAATTGGTAGGGCTTTCCTTAAAAAATAATGAAAATTTCGTTATTTGGCGATTTGTCATCAATTGGCGACGAAATACAATTTTTAAGAATGCTTTTTTTCGGAAAATACACTTTAAAGAAAAAATGTTACATGTTGAACCTGTTTAAATAATTTTAATTTAAATAACTTTATTTTCTTCAGTTTTAGCTTGTTTTAACAATAATTTTGTCACATTCATATTTATATGTGTTTATTGAAATTTAACTATCAAAAATTACGATTTAAAAGGAATTGTAAAATTTAAATTAATCAAAATTTTTCAGCATTGTCCATTTTAGCATTGTCGATTCAATTTCGCTGCTATGGTTACGACTTCATCTGGCTTTTATTTTTGAATACGCCTAAATATTTGAAAATATTTTTATCAACATGAAATTTTTTGTATATGAAAATATTTTTTTCAGTAATGAATTAAATAATTGCTACGACAAGTAGTATACATATGTAATACAATTCTATTCATATGTATAGAATTGTATTATTACACTGTAATAATGTAATATGTAATATTATTATTACATATTACATAAGTGTATACATATGTAATACAATTTTATATACATTAAATTCTCTAAGTGTTTAAATTTAAACTCACTAAATATATTTTTCACGTATTCTAAAATTCCATTAACAGACAATTTTCAGCTTTTGGCGAGGGAACGTGCAACTCAGCAAATCGCTTCACTGTAAAAAAAAAAAAAAAAAAAAAAAAAAAAAAAAAAAAAAAAACTGACGATTTTACGGAAATATTACTGGTAATCTGAACGCTAGTACAATTTACTGTTTTTTAACGAAAAAATTACGGGAAATATTCCGTTTTTCTTTTCGAGTTTTTCGCGGAATTTACGGAAAATTTTCCGTTAAAATAACAGTAAATAGTACTAGCGTTTAGATTACCAGTAATACTCCCGTAAAATCGTCCGTTTTTTACAGTGTTGTAGAGTTCGTCTTATCACGCAAATACTCAGAAGCATTTTTTTCTTTTTTTTACAGAGTTTCTACTGTAATTCCGCCGATACTTTAACCGATAAATTTAACCGATACTTTATTACATACATGAGTAGTTAGTATTTTTTTTTTTAATATCCTGAGTATTCCCAGTAAGGAGACATTCCTTGTAAGAACATTAGGTTGTTTTTCCACTCGACTACATGCGCTCCAATAAAATCATTACACTAAGCTAAAATAAAATCATTAATCGCTAAAATAAAATCATTACCCTAAGGACAAATTGATTGATTGCAAAAGTAAAACACAAAAACATCAACAGCACTCACTTGTCCCATAAAGTCTTTATAGAAAAAAAAGGATGCAGGTCCTTGAATAATTATATTTACTGGGGCTACTCCAAACACTCAAGTGACCCGAAATATATGACCCGAAGCTCCAGAAATCCGGGAAAAGGTCAAGTCAATTTTGAAATAAGCGACATTTGATGGCCAACAGTACTTGTTTTGAATTGATAAAACCACATAATGTTTTCTTAATAGACCGGCTCTATTTCTCCGGTATTCAAAATAGAAATAAGAAAATACCGCTTAATAATACAAATTACAAAATATAGTGAATTTGAAAACATGCAAATTAAAGTTGATGTCATGATCGGTATTCACCGTTCCAACATCCGAGTAAACATTGAAATTTTTTAGAATTTAAAAAATTCATCATGCAAAAAAAAATTGATTGGGCATATGATTACAAACGTCGATACGACGTCAGCGTTACTCACGTAAATTTATTTTAATCTAATAATATAAAGCTGATGTCTAAGAAAATCCAAAAATCGGCAATAAAATTTTTTGCCAAGAAATTTTTGCTTTTCATTCAAGAACGTTTAAAGAAAAGCATTATTTTTTAATAAAAAATTTTTAATACAAATTTTATTTTACTTAAGAAAGGTGTTATAATAATGAAAAATAAATGCTATTGACATGTTTCGGATCCGTTTAATAAGATCCATAATCATAATAAAAGTAATCATAATTTTTTTTATTATGATTATGGATCTTATTAGACGGATCCGAAACATGTCAATGTCATTTATTATTTATTTATTATTATAACACCTTTCTTAAGTAAAATAAAATTTTTATTAAAATGTTTATGTAAAAGGTGAATCTTTTAAAAGCTGGTGATTTAGAAAAGCATTATATAATTATAAAAAAATAAATATAAAAAATTACAGTGTACTAAATTATACAACTTCAATAATTTATCAATATTTCAATTTTGAAAATATCATATTTTATGGGATTCACAAGTATTGAGGTAAACAATAATTGTTATTTTGATAGGAATATTTAGCTAAATTTCAGATATAATAAAACTAATCAGAATTAATAAAACGAGAAATAGTGGCAAGTGAAATAAAATAATATTTGAATAAATTCATGCTTATAATTCAATGTTACATAATAATTTACATCTGAAACGTAGACAAGGAACCATCTGAAGGAACCGTAAAATATGACAAATTGGAAATATTTTCGAGACTAATTGTGTAGAATTAAAATGTAGCATATGATGCATTTTGATGGAAGAAGATAAAACGAACTGATAAATCAGCAGCATAGTAATTGAATTTTTGAAAAGGAAAATGGGAATATTTCACGGTTGATTTACTCTCCCCATACAGAATATCTTACGGTTTATGACATGGATTTTTCCTCAAGCAAGCATGAAATGCGTACTACCATTTTAAAGAAAAAATATGAATGCATATGTGTTATTGAATAATAATTATATTGGATTAAATCTAAAAAAAATATTTTATTAGAAATTATCCAATGAATGGTTATAGATTTTGAAATGCAGTACATTATTTTATGAAAAATAAGCTTTTGGTTAAAATATACTTTTCAAAAAAATTTAAGCATCAAGCAAAAAAGTTAAGAAAACAGTGCGAGACAGCTAGAAATAGACATAAAATGGATAGTACGCTTGTATCATATGTATTGCAATATAGAAAAAAACTGACAACAAAAAATGTAATTAAGCTTTAATTCTTTGAAATGATGGAAATAAGAACATGTGAAGATGATTTAGGGCAACAATTTGGATACATGTAATACATAATAGGAAATATACTATTTGGAAATGATTGAAGAGTTTTAATACGGAGTGCACTCTACTTGAACTGCTGAGACCGCTGCAAACCTGTTTCCCATGGATGCTACGATGATGTTATGAATAGGACTTTGGAGAACCGAGGATTTGGGTGGAAATTAGGGGTCTCGGATGAAATTTGATAATTTTTTTAACATTAGCTTGACTTATACTGACCTAGAATGACACTCTAACAAAAAAAATTCTTAAACATGTGACTTAGTCCAGATATCTTCTAGTGTAAAGAAACATTAAAATACACAATATTATCAAAATCGTTTGAACCTTTTTTCAGGTACAGTTATCTTCACCCTGACAAGTTGTGACCCAAATTGACCCACTAATTAAAATTTCTTGAACATGCGACCTAACGCAATGGAGTTCTCCAACCTAAAATCTATAGAGGAAAAAGTTTAGTCAAAAGTGCTAGAGATATTTCCCAGATAGAATTACCATGACACACAGGGATCCAAACATGACTCGCTAATAAAAATTTCTTGAACTTGTTTCATAGCTCAAGGGTCTTTTTTTAATTCAAAATGATAGATTACGAAATATAATCAAAATCGTTAAACCCGTTTTCTAAATGGAATTAGAGAACCCAAAAATGAAACTTTAATCGAAATATCTCGAACAAATGACTGAGTAGAATAGTAGTTCCCGAAAAAGGAGGGATACAAAATTTAGTCATAAATGACTGAAGAGTTTTTCAAATATAATTAGCTTCATTCATAGGGATCGAACAATGTCCCACAAATAAAAAAAAAATCTCGTACATTCAACCTGGCCAATTCGTTTTTTACTAATTAGCGATTTTTATTAGAAATTAGCCATAGAGATTTGACCAACCATTTTTAGAGCTTGATCAAACGGGAATTTCCAGAAGTGCCCATAATCAATATTTTTCGCAACATACTCATAAAAGTCACCCCAAGTGGCAAAACTGCTATAGTTATTAAATTTAATAACTATATTTAATAATATTATTTACTAATATATATACTATATTACTTAATAAATATAATTTATATTATATTTATTATGTAAATAAACTATATATATATACCGGGTGTCCCAAAAATGACTGATTGATTTTAAAATTCAATAACATGCAAACGGTGACAGCTATTTAAAAAAATTTTGCAGGAGGGTTATGTATAATGTCAGGAGTTCTTTTTTACCGTAATTTTTTATTTTAGTTCACATCTCAAACAATAGGTGGCGCTGACGGCGATTGAAGGCCAGGTGATCAGTTCTGAGTGAAGCGTCGACCTGGCCTTCAATCGCCGTCAGCTCCACCTATTGTTTGAAATTCAAACTAAAATAAAAAATTACGGTAAAAAAAACGCCGAAAATTATACATAACCCTCCTGCAGTTTTTTTTTAAATAGCTGTTACTATTTGCAAGTTATTGAATTTTAAAATCCATCAGTCATTTTTGGGACACCCGATATATATATATATATATATATGTCATCTTTACATAATTTTAGAAAGCTTAAATAATTAGAAAATATTACTTTTTGGCTACCAGAAAATCATTTTCGAAATATTTTGTTCGAAACAGAAATATTGTGTCTCAATATCAGCGTCCCTAAAATTCACTTTTTCGATAGTTATGAAAAGCATCTTGAAATCGTCTATAATAGTTTTTGGGCCAACTAAAGTGTCTAACTTTTATGTTTTTTATTTCATTAAATATGTTTATTGAAGATGTTAAAATTTCAAAATGTCTCAAAGTTTTTTGGGGGGTAGGAGAAGAGGAGGAAGGATGCAAAATTTTTGGAACTTTTAACCTTCATTGATTGGTCAAGTGCTACGATTTTTCAGAAAGACATTTAATTTTGTATTTAAGCATTACAAAAGAAGTATATATCTAATCATGCCTCTCCTTCTCATTTAGATATTCACGAAGCTTATTTTATTTGTAAAAATTCTAATACTCTTGTCAATGATCTCTCATCATCCCCCTCCCTTTCTCCTGAATGGAAATTACTTTTGTAGTGTTTTTTTTAATTATTATTAATTTTTACTTTTTAATTAATTAATTTTATTTACTATTTTTACAATTATTTTATTATTTTTAGTTATTTATTTATTTTATTATAATTTTAATTATTTTTTATTTTATTTTATTATTTCCCACTGTTTTCTTTCTCTTTTATTAGTTTATCATCATTTTTCTCTTCCATCTGGACTCTTTTAGCCAGCGCCACCTGTGGCACTCTTTGTAACTCTTCCTTCTTTCTTTAACTTTATCTTTACTTTTCTTTTCCTCCTTGGTTCTGTCAGGTAGCGCCACCTATCGCACTCTTTATAATCTCCTCCCTCTTTCTTTCACTTTTATTTCCACTCTGTCCCTTGTGACATGTTTTTGGATTAGCTGAAGACGAGCTGTATTTTTGAAGCTCGAAACGCGTCCTGTTTAAATTTTTTATGGTAATTTTACAAAGTTTTTAGCTTATTTATTTATTACAAAAGGAGTGTGAAACAAATTTTCGTTGTGCCTCAAACACCTACCTAAAATGTTTAACAGCTTTCCTGGTAATATAACTAACAGAAAAAACAATTCCATAATTAGAATTATGTAAATGTAACATTACATTCTGTATAACGCGTTTTGTCGATCTACAAAAAGTTTATTGATGTATCGAATATTATATTTCATTAGATCATTATACCATATTCCTCAACATTATCATCCTCAATTATATCAGATATCGCAATTTCGTTTATAAAATAAGGATACCAAACGATACTGATAAAAAAAAGATGGCTATATTTATGTCCTATACATCTGTTTAAATGTAAAAAAACTCTTTTTTGGAACTTAAAGTATTAGGTTAAGCTTCTATAGAAAATAAAGCAAAATCTGGTAATTTGTCTTTCCCGCATGACAGCATAAGTATTTTCTAGCCTTAAAAGAATATTATTTTATTCTATTATATGTTCTTGTAGAAGAAACGTGATTTTATCTACTGTAATTCGAAAGAAAATTCTCATTTTTCTAATTCCATGTATTTTGAGTAAACAAAATAAATTGATAAGAAAAACTATCTCCAAAAAACAGAATAATTTAGTAGAAATACCTGTTTTTATTTTATACATTTTTTTTTTAATTTTACAGAAAAGATGAAATCTATTCTGCAGTAAACGTACTCTTACAATTGTAAGGAATATAAAGTATATACCGGTTGTCCCAAAAATGACTGATGGATTTTAAAATCCAATAAATTGTAAACGATGACAGCTATTTAAAAAATTTTTGCAGCAGGGTTATGTACAATGTAAGGATATTTTTTTATCGTAATTTTTATTTTAGTTCGTATATCAAACAATAGATGGCGCTGACGGTGATTGAAGGCCAGGTTGACGCTTCACTCATAACTGATCACCTGGCCTTCAATCATCGCGCCGTCAGCGCCTCTTATTGTTTGATATGCGAACTAAAATAAAAAATTACGGTAAAAAAAAACTCCTAACATTATAGATAACCCTCCTGCAAAAATTGCTTAAATAGCTGTCACCGTTTGCAAGCTATTGAATTTTAAAATCCATCAGTCATTTTTGGGACACCCGGTATATATATAGATATATATTTAATATATTGTCCTTATTCCAAATTCATATTTTTAGAAATGATAATAATGATTAATTCAAAATGTTTATAACGTTTCTTGTAAAATTTGCACATATATGCACACATAATGATTTCGAATTTTTAAAAATTCATTCTATTCTCTGAATATGTTCTTTTTAACTCACACTATGACCCAAGATTGTTTATCTTTGAGTAAAATATAATAGAACTAGTTGGATGTGCCAATTCTAAAGGTTTATTTTATCTCATATGTGTATTTTAATATTTAGTTACACATGTTAATACGTTAATATTATTAAGTCAATACTATACCAACTATGATTTTCATCTTAAATTTCTATTTCAGTCAATTAAGCGGAGTGAAAACTAGTTTTTGTATCTGCACGAGCCGATGACCACTGGAACGATAGGCAGTTTTTTTTTTCAAATTCAGGAAAGATCTACTCACCATACCCCCAAAAATTCATACACAAAAAATTTAACTCAGTTCTATGCATAACTTCAAACACTTTTTAATGATAAAATAATAAAAATGGCACAGACATCGCGATTATAGTACCTCCTTTCGACGGACTTTTTTGAATTTCATGGAGGATCAACTAGCCATAACCATACACTTACAAAAAAAAAATGGTTTAATTCGATGCATAACTTCATGTAATTTTAGTCGGTAGAATATTGAAAAGGGCAAAAAAATTGCTATTGCAGCGCCTCCTACCGGCAGAATATTTCAAAATTATAGGAGAACTTGATTGCTACAGCGAAAAACATTCACAAAAAATTTGGTTAAATTCTATGCATATCTTCATACACTTTATGATGGTAGAATGACGACATACGGACATACACACACGGACAGATAGACATTTTGTAAAAACATGTTTTTTGGAATCTCTGACCCCTAAAAAGTGTAAATCCGTCGAATAACGGAAGTCGAAAAAAATATTAAATTAAAATACTTTCTTCTATTGAAGATAGAAGAAAGTAAAAAAAAGGGAAGGGGTTGTGACTGATTGCGTACATTTATTTCTGCGGAAATATGCGGAAAGATGAAAGAATTTATATGGTCTCTGAAGGCTATCGTATTTTTTTATTTAATAATTTTTATATACTTTATCATATTTGTTTCTTTCTGAGGGGATTTTGTTTATAAAACTTAAAATTTTGAACCTGAATTTCATTTTTTCTGTGTTAATTCAAGACTTCTTCTCAGTTCAAAAACTGATATATATATATATATTTTTTTTGTGAGGCATTGCATTCATGTAAAATTCTATAAAGTGCAAAAGCACATGTCGAAAGTGTGAAAAGAGAGGAATTTTTATGTGATGTTTTTGTGCTTCTAGAAAATTTATGTTGCACAAATAAAAATAATGTTCGGATTTGTTTAGAAAAAATAGAAGGAGGTTATTACATAGAAGGAGGGAAAGGAAGTTATTGCTTCTTAAAAAATCGTAATATTGCTATTCATGTTTCCTTAAGATTATACGCTATTTGCACTGGTGAAAAAACTTTGTTTGCTAAACATCCTGAGTCATTTAATCTTCCCCTAAATCTTAAACATATATGTAACAGTCATGGTTTCTATGTTGGGTAGAGAAATAAAAACAATTAACTAGTTTTATGAATGTATGTACTTACATGAGGAAAAAGAGAGAATGTCCGCATAAGCGCTACAGTATTACCTGAATTATGTATCTTTTTGTGTTTTATGAGTTAAATAAATTTCCTCTATTGATAATTGGGGAATATTTTGTATCTTATCTAAGGAGAAAATCGCATAAAAAAATAAATATTCTGTCAATTTTTTGGAATAACATCCGTCATGGAAGTTATTTAAGTAACAAGAGTAAGATAAACATTATAATGTAATTTTCATAACAGAAATTTTGAAAGTATAGGGTTATGAAACTTAGAGGATATTATTATTTTAATTGAAAATCTCTAGTTCTTAAACGATGAAGTTAAAAAATAATAATTTAGAAAAACCAGTAATAGAATAAATTAAATATCTAAACCTATAATAATATTTGAATATATCTATATTAAATGTATAAACTTAGCATAACACTTATATTTTAAGAAAGATTTGTGGTTTAGACATTTCTTTTTTTTATTTTTCCTAGCCCTAGCAATGAAAAAGTGTTACAGGAACTTTTTATTTGTAAAATGTAAATCCCACGTGATTCCTATCAAAAGGATCTTCTTTCCTATCCAATTCACCTGGTGGAATGCTTAAAAAATATTTAAAATAACTATTAGGTAATGTTACATTTAGAGAATAATATAAAAGCTAGATAATTTTTCTTTTTCAAATGACAGCATAAGTATTTTTACTAGCTTTAGATGATAAAATTTGTATCATCATTTATGTTCGTATATTTCGAACGTAATTTTTCTTGCATTGTATTTCTACACCCCTCCCCATAAATTACAACGTGTTTGCTTTCGATAGTAAATTTAAAATAAAAACAAAATAAAAAAAATGAAAAAAATCAACGATACAAAATAATACTTAAAAGTTGCTGAATAGTTTAATGCATAATATTGTACTTTGACAATAGGATTTACATAGCATTTCATCGGAAGCCTCATTTAAACTTAATTTAAAAGAATTACGTTTATTTCTATCACAATACAAAATATATAATGTTACAGCTAATAAATATAAAAAATTGTGATATAATGTTCTTAATGGTATGTAAAATGTCAGTAAAAAATCCTCTTGAATTGGAAAACTTTAATAGCAACCAGTGTTCTCGCCGACATTTGACTAACGTTAGTAATTTGGCAAATTAAAAATAAAAAACATTCGCCAAATGAAAAATGTATTAGCAAAATAAATTTACCGTGTAACACACACACAAAAAAAAGATATCTTTAATCCCTTTTTTATAACTGCGACAACGATTGTTATTAATCTAATTTCAAAAATCCGCTTCGCCATGTACGTTTTGCGTGGATTGGTTCCATACTTCCATTATCTTTATAAACATGACTGTACAGATTTTCTGGTACTTCAGAGTATTTAAAACTTTTATAATGATTAATATTGCATTATTAAGCATCAATTCTATGCATGCCCGAATAGAGGAAAGAATTTTTCTAATTATGATTTTTGAATGATGAAATAATATCTTGTTTTTCATACTGCAAAATCACCGATTTTTGTACGCGTCAAATTATGTAAGAAACGTGTAAGAAATTTATTTAGTTATCAAATTTATTTCCTAGCAGGTATGGGTTGAAATGTAATCATCTTGGATTCTATGATGCATATTTAAAAACTGAATAATTATGACACAAATATTGATATAACTTTGCTTATTTTTTGTCTTTTAAATGTATTTGTAATATTTGGATTTATTGTTTGAAGTTTCAAACTATATACGTGTGTGTGCATGTTTGTGTTACATAGATTTCTTACCACACTCTTGAAACATTGTAGATGAATCCATCAAATAATAATAGATTTGTACCTGTTTATAGGCTGTGTTAATTTTGCAGTTGATAAACTAATCAAATATATTAATATTTTGGCACCAGTTGAGATTGTCTAAGTCCAGTAGAAACTCCAGTACTCATTATGTAGTAGAATTGCATTCAGAAGATCAATTTATACGGATTGTAAAGCAACGGAATGGGAACTCTGAAAGTTTTATCATAAAATGCTTACTGAGCCATACAAAAATAAATGAAGAAAGAAAAAATAAAGAAAGAATGAAAGAAAAAAAGAACAACTCTCGCATAACCAGAATTTTCGTATTGCCCTCAGACTACACCACAATATACTATTTTATGTTAAAACGATCTTGCTTCAACAAATTTAAACATTGAACTTAAGGATAAAACACCAGTGAACAGAGTTATAGAAACAATCAACAAATACAGAAACTCTCTCTGGGGCTCATGCATTCTGATTTTACTCGCAAAGCGTAGAAACACAAATCTGAATATAAAATTCGGAATGAATAAATCAATTTCAGAAACGAATCTGCCATGCTATGTGCGTGGTAGTTCATCCAATGGCGGATGAGAGACGGACGGAAATGGAAGAGAATTTCATATAGGTTGACGGAATGATTTCTATGTAATACAGTACACGTCAGACAGGTGCATGGGAAGATCATTTGTAGAATAAAAAAAAAAAAAATAATAATAATGGCTTCCGAATATACATAATTTATGACTGTATATTTTAATTTATGACTGTTTTTTTAATGTACGGCATGTACACAGTTAAAATATTTTGCACAAATACATTAAAGAAGATTTTTTATAGTCTGTGTGAGAGCGATTACTTTAGGTTTAAATTTATAGTTAAAATATTTTTAAACGATCCAACTCGGACAGTCTAAGTTGCAGAGTATAAAGAAAAGGCGTTTTCAAATATAAATATATATATTTTTGTAACTGCCCACTACCGAAACCAAAAGAGCATTTTTATTTGATAAATATCAATTTTTGCATTCGAATAAAGATTTGGATTCTATTAAAAGCAATACTTTCGTATCAATAATTAGTCGAAGAAATCGCCAAAAATCTTGTGTTGTTCAAGCGCATCATCCGATTACATAACTTTTAATATTATTATGTTGGTAATTATAATGTTAGTGATATTATTTTTATTTGTAGATGAATTTTTAACTTCGTTGCGGTTTATCAACTTGAAACAAATGCGGAATTATTCATGTTATGTTATGTGTTAGCAGATTTCATAATCACTTGGACTCGATACAGATTGTTTTTTTAATTAATGTTTGAAAATTATATAAAAAAAACCCAGAAAATATGAGTGAATTGCAATAGAGTTTTCAAAAAAAAAAAAAAAAAAAATCAATGAACTTTTTAAAGAAATTGCAGATGTTAGTAAAATCTTATATTTATTTTACGTTATGAAAGCTACTAATGCGCGGTTTCTAGCAGTTAATAAAATTAAGGTAAAAGTTATTGCTCCTTCACAGTTGTTTATTGTGTTTCCCCTCTTGCAAATAAAATGTTTTTTATAGTTTTAGTTTATAATAATATCAGTGTCGTTTATTTATTTTTTTACACAATTTTTTTACATATTTTTTTTCACATGTCATAAATATATATTCCCCGTAAAAATATTTATCCATTTACTTTCATGTAAAATATTTCCAATTTTCATAACGGTAGAAAAAAAATTCCATTTCCGTTTATTAGATAATAAAATGTTCTTATTTGTTTCTTTAATGCCTCAAAAGAAAGAAGAAAAATTGTAAATGAAAGCTTAATTACATCATTAATTTTTCAGCTCATTATTAAAATAAAACCTTACATACAATATTAAATTATTTAACGATTAAGGAACTCCATTTTTGTTTAAGGTAAACACGAAACTCTGGCATATTTTTCTAAAAATTATATTATCCCTTTTTTTAAGGAATAAAAAAGAAGAAAAGAACAAACAGGAGATTTATTCAACAATCCTTGGATCTGTAGAAAAGGAATATAAATGTTTGATTAGCCTTTTTTCTTGTTATTTTAAAAATAATCAAGAAAACTTTAAGTTAGTTAAGCTAAAATCAATCAAAAAATTAATCTAAAAGTGTGAATCCAGTTTAGACAAGTAATTAGAAAAGTTGTAAGTTTTGGAAATTTAAACATTTAAATATTTTACTAATTATACGCATGTATACTTATTGAATATTTATATTCATATATTTATGTAGTTTTATATTTATGTGTGTTGCTAAAGTATATCCGACATATGCATCATAAAGTTTGCCATTGTTTGCTATACACATACTCGGAAACATTTGTGATTCAACAGTTATTTGTGTTATTTATTAACTTGAAATTTTCTACACGGAAAAAAAATGAAATTAATTTTTGAGAATATTTGCATGACGATTATCTACGACTTTCGACATGGCTTACTCGTAAACAATGTAAGACGAACTCACTTCGATTTTTTGACTATGCAGCACCATATAAAACCATCGTATATCACTAGTTTAGTCAAATAATTCGCAGCCATCGTTCGCACAAGGAAACATTCCAAAATCGATTATTGTGCGAAAAATCGTGAATGTTGTACGCGGACCAATAAAGCAAGATCATCATGTGACATACCGCAAGATTGAAAATTTCCATGATACTACTATTACATGACTATACAAGATTTTTACATGAACATTTAGAATTGCGCGGGTTGTAATCTGCATAATTTAAATCGCTCAAAAAAAAAACTCATGTCGATTTTTTTGAGCACATGCTCGTATAATGCATTCGTGCAGTATCAAAATTAGTATATATCTTGCACACAAGTGGTGAATCTTGGATCTGTGTGTAGAAATTCAAAAGTGAAAAGCAGTCGAATGTATGGGTTTTTCAAAATGAGTGAAACCTAACACAGTTTTCTCGTGTAACAAGCTCATCGAAGCAAGTGATCGCCTGATTTGTGGGGATAAATGACCAAGTAGATACAACGCCTTTAAAGAATTGTAGAGTTTGTCTATAATTAAAGAAATCTTTAAGAAATAGCAGGAAAAAACTAGTGATGCTGCATCATTCTTCTCCATGATAAGCCCACCACGAGTTCTTGCACATTACCAAAATAATACAATATTTGAGTAATCAAAAAATCGAATTTATGGGCGATCCAATGTGTAGTTGCATGTGTCCCGAATGATTTTTTTGCTCAATTCAATGAATAGTAAACTACGTAGTCAATGATTTTCGGTGCCATAATTTAGTGACAGCTAAACCGATATCGTAAAAGTGTTATCAAAATTAGCTTAAAATATAGGGCCAGATTCCCAAAACTTTTAATGAACAATTGACTCATAAATTTAAGTATTTCACTCACCACCACGGCTTAATTTCTAAGACAAATTAAGAAACAAATCGAATTTCGTTAAATAATCGTAAAATAAAAACTAAATTTACCAGAGTATCGCCAATAAATCCAAGACTTGGATTAAAGCATCGTTGAAATGTACGATTTTCGTCGAAAGATTTCGGAAAAAACGCAATTTTGGTTAGAGGATTTCTAAAAAACACATGCAATTTTCGTCAGAGGATCGAGCAAAATCATGGGATTCTCCTCAGTTGATTGCGAAAAAAGCAATTTTACTCGATCGCGAGAAAAAACTCAAAATTCACCAAAGGATGCCGTCTTAGACGCTAAAATTAGTTTCCAAATAAAAACAAATAGACCTCGCGCACTTTGGCAACCGTAAAGCTGCATATATATTTAAAACGTTTGCAAAAAGTGCGTTAAAAAACATTTTAAATAATATATGTTTGTTTTTATTTATTATTTCGGATTCACAAGTAGTGTCCCTCGTGCATGTGTGTGTTAACCATTTAAAAAGCGATTTTCAAATTTTAAATTTATTTATTAAAATAACTACATAAATGTGATTTTTGCGACTTACACAATAACTGCAGTAAATATAAGTAGTAAGTATCTTTACAAAATCAAAACGATTGGTAAATTAATAATATAAACAGCAATTTTACTACCTGTATAACAAAGCATTCATCTCGGGACTCAAAACTAAAACATCTACATGTTATCTACAAATAAAAGCACACATCCATTGTTTACTAGAGATTCTTTATTTGCGTTTTATACTGTTCAGTGTAATGTGTGACTTAATAAATGTCTTTTTCACATGATCGCCTTAGTGAATTTGTTGGCTGTAATGTTTTCTTGTTAGTTCAATTCGGAAGAGCATGCGAAATTAATAACGAAGTTTCTGCTTATGAGATACGAATTCAACACATTTAAACTCAGTTAGAAAAACTACTCATATAAAGAAACACTTTAACAAAGAAAGACAATTTCGTTAATAGTTTTAAAGGAACTTATTTTGTATTTTCTTTACACTCTGATAATAAAAGTTGTCCTAGGGTAAAACGTCACATTAAGATACTATGTTTGATTTTTAAAAATGACAATAATCTTCTATCGTACATAAAATAAAAAATAAACAATATTCGATTGTGGTTCCGATACTAAAAAGAATCAACCGGAGTAATAACTCCAATGGATGGCGTTATTATCCAGGTATATTTATTTCGCAGCATATTTGAAACTATAAACTTCCTTGCGAAAACATCGAACATTTTTCACAATATTTTGAAAGTACATTAAATATACTCCAAAATAACGATAATAAACAAAGTATTTTCCGATAAATATATAATCTTCGGTTCACAGACGTCAAATTTTATCTCTCAAACTTTAGACAGGGTGTTTATTCGTACGGGCTTTATTATAGCGATTGTATTTAGTAATGTAAAAAAAATGCGGTTGTTTTTGATTCAGATAATTCAACGACCTTCTACGAAGAACTGGTAGGTGCCATCTCTCGGATTCTCCCATAATTACACGTAATATAAACACTTGGTGTTATTACCCAAAGACATCTCATATTTTTAAAACTAAGTAAAATATTAAAATTTATTTAAGAATATTTTATTGTGTAACATACAGAAAAAATTGTACATAGATTAATACTTCTGTGATTAACGTAGTTTTTTTATGCCTAAAATATATCTGTTTCTTAATTTATTTTAGCAATCAAAAGTATAGTTTTGTATTTGTTAAAAAATAAAACCTATTTTTATTCTGAACAAAACCTATTTTTTCCTTTTTAAAAAAGGAACTTCGATACATTTTTCTTTTTGTTATCTGTGATGAACATTATCATTAAAACTCGCATTGTAATTAAAAAAAAAACTATGTATGATAAAAACGAGATTTACTGTCAGTCAGTTTATTAATACAGATGCGGTTATAATTGTGATTTCTAAAATAAATACTAGGCATTAGAAATTGTTATTATATAAAATATTTTAAAATATTCACTCTAATTATTAATTTTTAATGAAATATGTACGCGTTCAATGTGAATTTCAGAATTTGCAGATGTTTTGTACATAAATGTAGTGAAATACACATAGTAATATATTTAATATGACAAATAAATAATACATTTTACATTTTACTTAAAGCGTGTTGAAAAAAAAAATGGATTCCACTATAAACATTTTTTTAATGCACAAAATATTTCAGATTCTGAATTTATTTTAACAATCACAGGTATAATTTAATGTTTGTTAAATAGCAGAAAACTAAAATTTTGATTGATTAGAAAAAGATGAAGTTTTTGTACATTACAAATGAACTTTACTTAAAAATTCTAATAATTAAAAAAAGTAAAAAAAGTAATTTTTTTCAATAAATCGCATACAGATTGATTGAGAAATGATACATTTAAAAAATAATCAGATAAAATTTTAATTCTTGTGGTATTTTTTTCGTTATCAAATTATTAAGTCTTATTTGTAAAGGTTTTTTAGAAAAACACATGCTTAAATAATTATTCCCTTTTCTGTTTTAGAAAAACACAAAAATAAAAGCTGTTGAATTTCATCCCAAATTTTAAAACAAAAATAAGATGTACCAGAAAGTATTCTGTGTTATTCATTGTATTTCTCTTGTAAATTTTTACAGACATGGCGAAGATTACAGTTCTTCAGAGATGTTCGGATCAACCCTATCTTATTTTCCACCTTTACGCGTCGTAGCACCAAAAGAATCACATGGTAATTCTTCCCGAAACATACGGATCTCAAGTGATGTTAAAGAACAAAAGTAATGCTACTTCTGTTAACAATTCATCTGCTTGAAATTTTACTTCTTTTTAGAAAATAAAGTATTGCAAAATTAAATTTCTCTGATTTTCCTTTGACAGATAATTTAATTTGCTAGATCTTGAAAACATAACTATTTTATCCTGCTTTATATTCATGGATTCTGTACGTGATCTTTACTATATGCCGTCCTAAGTCTTTCCCAGTTTTCCTTTAACTTATCGGAAACAGAAAGTTTTTTTTTAATAATGAATTGCGAAAAGAAAAATAAATATTTAGAAAAACAGTTGCATAATATTAAAAATATATATAAAACAAAATCAATTTATAATATATATATATATATGTGTCTGTGTGTGTGTAATAATAAAAAAAATCGCCATTTTCTCGTTTCGATTTTGTTCTAAATTCATATAAGAACATACTTTCATTATTATTTTCCGTAATCTACTAATATTTAATTATCAGCTAAAGTTCCCTTTTTTCTTTAATTCATCATAATATATTATTTATTTACCTAAAAGAGTCAACTGTATTAGTTAAATGTCAATATCTTATTTCGAAATATTAAAATCATTCTATAAATCCATTTTCCCTTTTTAGAATAAAAAACATCTATCCAAAACTTTAATTTTATTTATTTTTATTAAAATATCGTCTGTCGGCAATTCCAAATAAGTCAACGCCTTGGACTGTTCACTCCTGTGTAGTTTTGTATATTACGCCAGTAGAGAAAGAGTATCAGCCTCAAGCTCCTCTCCTAGATCAATGGTTGTGTTAGAAATACAATACACATGCCTTAGGATTACCCTGATTGGGCTTAACATACGTGTGTAAGCCGGGAGGTGGAGCCCGAATCTCTGAGTATTTTCGGAGCGTCAGTTTTGGCTGTAAAAAGAGTCAAAATCGACTGACCTTCCAATTGTTAAACAACTTATGCTGCTTCTCCGATTAATTTTAGAACGTTTTGCAGAGTGGCGATATTTTTTTCGAAGACGGCTTTGCACCGATCCCTTTTTATTCTTTTATTATTTACGGTAACATTGACTTAGAGAGTCATGAAGTCTAACTATGATAATAGAATTTAATGTCCGAAATAGTGGGCTAAAGAATATTCTTGTATTTTATGCTTAGGAGATGTTTTGATTGTCCTTTTTCCGTGAATACAGTATTGATGGAGATTGAGGAATGTGTGGAGTGACAGGGAAAGTGAATGGCAATAAAATGCGATGTTCCCTGTTCTTATGTATTTTTAAATATTTGAAGTGACAATGCCTTTCATCGTGTTCCATCTGCCAGCTTGTTTCGGCCCGGAATATATTGGAAGTAATGTGTTTTCGGATGTGATTGGTGATGACATATCGACCGTCTACATTGATCGTGCCATCGTTTTTCGCTTCGTCGCTTTTGTTTCTGCGGGAATACCCCTATATCTTTACACGCACACGCACTCACACACACACACACACATATATATATATATATATATATGTAACGTCTTCACGGGTGTTGTAGACGTGGCATAAGAACTTGGGACTCGGGAAACTCTTGTGGGACCGAACTCTTTTTATTAGGCAGCTCTTCGTACAGATGAATCCGCGAGTCCGGTCAGATTTCCCGGAGCCAGATGCGTCGATTATGGAAAAGTTTACATGGTTGTAGGTTCTGCAGGCCTCCTCAAATCTGCTAAGTCTCTCGTTTTTCGCGCTTGTTCTTGCTAATATGTTAGGGATTGTCATATTTTCCAGCAGAGGGCAGAGTTGTGAATTTGGGAGGTACATTTAATTTAATTGGTTAAGAAATATCTGGGCACTCTGAGGTAATTTAGGCGCGGCTGTCCAGGGCTGCATGCTGATCCTACAAATTAAGAATTGCGCTTACCTAAGCATTTTTAATCTTAAAGAACATCCAAAAATGATCTCTGAAAGTAATAAATGTTAGGTTGGGAAAGAAAGTTACCAGGGGCAAAAATAGCTTTAAGCTTAAGAATTAAAGTTTAAAATATTAATTGGGAACTTTAAACTTTTAAATTTTAATTTTAAATTAAAGTTTTAGAAAGGGGTTAGTTTTTATCCTTTCATATCCCCCCCTCCAAGTTGAGGTCCACCAGATTTGCCTGCAAATCTGGGGGGACTCCCCAGGAAAATGGAGAAGACAAAATTGGATAAGAATTTACTTATGCAAAGCTAGAGATTAAGGTTAATGTTAAAGTTAAATCTAAATTAAATGTAATGTTAAAGGAAAGTTTTCTAAGATGTGAGGACTGAATTTTTCTGCTGGAAAAATATTGAAATTTTAAATTTTGAGGAAAAACTTTATGATTTTAAGTTTTTATGCTAAAATTTTGGTTATGGCTCTCGAGACGACCTGACCGAACTTTACATAGGAATGTAAAGCATATTATATGACAGAAAATATGAAAATATAAACATAAAGAAAAGCTGGAAAGAAATAATAATTCTGGAAATGTCTGGGGAAATACAAGTATAACATTATACAATTTAAAATCGTGACCATATTTCTTACTTGGAAGTCCTGTGGTCAGCAAAATTGTGCTTTTGTATATTAAAGTCTTTTAGCACATATTTCTTAGTTTTATACAATGTTAAATTGTCAAAATATAAATTTATGCACAAATATGATATTGGAAATACACATAAACATAAGAAAATTTAAAAAAAATTCTTTTCCATAAAATTTTAAAATCATGTTATTATAAAAGAACGATGATACAGGTAATATAAAAATGTGATAAATATAAAAGTACGCTGATATATGGTTACTGGGGAAAATGTATGGTCTATGTAAAAAAAAAATTCAAATTATAGAAATATTGGTAAATCTGGAAAAATTGGAAAGGTTTCTTCACATATTTTGAAAATGTGAAAAATGTTAATGTGTTGGTATATAAAATTGATGAAAATAAAAGAAGTAAAAATTAAATATAATAAAAATATTGAAATAAATATGAAAATAAAGAAAAGATAATATATAAAATGCTATTTACATTATTTATCCTAAACCGTTGTAGGTTTTAGCATGTCCTAAACCATTAAAGGTTTTAGCAAATCCTAAACCTCATGGAGGTTTTAGCAAAAATTAAAAAAAAAGAAAAATGAGCTTTGGTTTAATTTTTTTGTGAGAAGATGCAGATGCAGTTTACCTATAAGTAAAGGTATTTATTATTTTGCAGACTGAGATATGCTTTACTCAGTGGCATTAATAAATCCAAGTTACCACTTCATAAACTACATGTACATATCACTGATAGCTCATAAAAATTTCCTGAGTAAAAAAAAAAAATCAAAGAACATTTTTCCTTATAAAGGCCAGAATGCTCTTGGTTTTCCTTGCAAATTTTTATGCAAATAGCAAAAATCTTTAATTTTTAAGGTTTCTTCTACTGCAAATGGGACAAAAGGGGGAAAAATAGTGAAATATAAAATAAAGAAAAATAAAATAAAATAATGGATCCTGATTCAAAACAAATAGGCCAATGACCCTGCATTTAAAGCACATGGGCAACTTATTGACATTTTTGTTGTTGTTGTTAATGGATCCTTTTATTTTCATTGAATGCCCGAGTATATCTTATCAACAGTTGCCACATTTGCTGAGATGGTAAGTCATTGAATCCTTTTTATTTGTAAAAGGTGTATTCTGGTTCAATTTAACAAACTTAAAAAAAAAATGTTTTAAAGACTTAATGGGCTGGAACCATGGTCATCTTTAAAAACTTAATGTGTGGATTTAGACACTATTGGGTTTACCACGGCTAAAGTGGGGTTACCAAGGTCATGTCTAAATCAATGACTTAATTGTTTGAAAATATTTTTAACTTTTTTTTAAAAATTGACAGGGGTGAAATACCTGTTCAAATATTTATTTTAATGAAATAGGAAATGTTAAAAAATGGAATAGTAAAACATGGTTGGGGCGGCCAACTCACTGGGTAATATACTAGGAAAGGACATAAGGAAATAGGGGAATACTAGAGAAAACAATATAATTTTTAAAGCAATACTGGGTAAAAATATTAAATTAAAAACTCAAACATTAAAATGTATCATAAAGTAAAATATAGTATTTGGCTGTATAAAAATCTAAAAGGAGTAATAAATTGTATAAATTTCTATATGTAGAATGAAATATTTGGAAAAAACATGGATTGAACTTTTCTCATTATGTACAAATAAAACACTTACCCACACAAAAAGGCTCAAAATATGGAATAAAATAATACACAAACTGACAAATTACTATTTACAAATATATATGTAATTATTTTTATAATAAATATTGGATTAATTAGAAAGAATATTCAAATTGAATTAGCTTTACATTAATATTTCTCAGCACCTGAATTGACAGTACACACAAATATACCACGTTTAGCAAATTACAAAATTATTTATTGTAATTACTACGCTACCTTAGCTTAAATAGATAATCCAATTTCTAATTTTTATCTGTAGAACAGAAAATATATCGCTACATAGCCACATTTAAGAATTACTTTAAAGGTCACTTTAATGAAATATTTAAATGCGTCAAACAAATAAAATCTATTTTTAACAAAATGCGTAAAAATTGAAAAAGCGCATAATGTAAACTAATATTTTTTCTTAGTTTTATTTTGTTTGTTTCGCCACTTTTCTAAAAATTCAAATTACTGGAAAAAACAATCCAGTTTTCACTTGTTCAAAATGAAAAAAAGTCTATACATTTATTTCAGGAAGGATGTCAAATTCATGTTACATCTTTTATTCTTCAAATTCATAAATTCAATATTACTGTTATAATAGTTACATTTGTTATAATAGTTTACATTGTTGATAAGTAAACTATTTATAAAAGCATAACCAAATGTGAAAAAGATGACTCTTCATCGATTTTTGAATCGTGTTTAATCATGTCAAAGGAATAATTTAAAACTAGAGAAGGCATGCTTTTGACCTTCTCTTTTTATTATAAGAGCTTTACGTATCATTATTATTTAGTTACGTGAAGTTAAAGCATCAGACTGGTTTCACACATAAATTACAAATATTATTTTTTTTTTTTTTTTTTTTGGAGGATTTTTAATTAACATGCAGTTAGTTACATTTATCAAAGCAACGAAACAGGAAAAATATGCATTTATTATTTTAATGCAACCTAATAACTAAGAAAACTGCGACGTGGCATTCCCAAATTATTATATGTATGTCTTAAAATATACAGCATAGTAATGCCACTGGTTAGATGGTTTTCACCAAAATCTAGTTAACAACAATTTATGTCAATTTATAACTAATGTGAAATTTAATGAAAATCCATGCATTAGTTTCTGAGATAGAACTACTGCTAAATATATAAAGGAAATCTGCATAGCATCGGCTGATTAAGTGATGTATACCAAAAAATAATCAGAATCAATTTTTGATTAGGTACTAACTGAATCTGAAGTTTGATGAAAATTCATGCATTAGTTCTTGAGATATATCACGATCACGATTTTTCTGTTGCGAAATCATGAAAAATTCAGCATAGCAGCGTCATTGGTAGGCCGATTTGCACCAAAAACTAAACAGCACTAATGTATATCAGGGACTAACTGAATTTAATTTTGGAAAAATCTGTGTATTAGTTCCTCAGTTACAGCTATTACAATAATCACGAATAACGCAGCATGGCAGTGCCACCTGTTGAGAGATTTGTCCCAAGACGTAGTTAGCGCCATGTTATATCAATGACTAATTAAATCTACGGTCTTATGAAAATCCGTGCTTTAGTTCTTGAAATAGAATTATTGTGGAAATTGTGAATAATGCACCATAGCAGCATCACAAGTTGAGTAATATACACCGAAAGCAAGTAGTTAAATTTTATATCGAGATCTAACATAATATAAAGTTTTGTGAAAAACCGTTCATTAGTTCTTGAAATAGTGCGCAAAAACCAAAACTTTTTGTCACAAGCAGAGGTAAAGATTCACAAGCAAATATTTTGTAATAACATGTTTTTTTTTCTCTTTTTTTTGGGGGGGGGGGGTTGCTGACCCCTACAACTTGTAAATGTGTCGAAAAACGAAATTCGAAAATATTTCACTAATCGATTACTTTCTTCTTGTAAAAATAGAAGAAAGTAATAAAAAAAGTTATGAAACACGCATCATTTAAACAAATTTGTAAGTTTTTTATTTAAAAAATATTTAAAGCCATTTTGTTTCTTGCTGACATCCATATTATTTGTTTCATTCCTCAACATAAAATTAATTTAATTTCATGATATTAGTTAAAAATTGTATTTTTTTTTCAATGAACTCTAACTTTGTCTCCTGTATTGTCTATTAAATATGTGGCAAAACGAATCTTATATCTTTTTTAAGAATCCAGAAATATTTAAAATGTCTTAAATTGGCTGCAGCCTGATCTTGTACTAAGAATTGTAGGATTAATTAAGCTAATACTTTTTTTTTTATATTTGTGCATACATGTTGAATAAAAATAAATTTAGATATATATTTGTTAAGTTGTAAAAATAAAATAATAATAATCAAATAAAGCTTTCTTCTATCTCCTACATGCAAATACTCCCTAAAAAATGAAGCATAGAAGCGTCACCATTTAGGTGATTTACATCAAAATCTAATCAGCTACAACTTAAGTAAATTTCCAGCTGAATCTGAAGTTGATTAAAATCCGTTCATGATTTTTTTTTAATAGAACCACTTTGAAAATTGTATAAGTATGAACAGAAGCGCCTAACGTTGTAGAGCAATTTACTGTTAAAATTTAATAGCACTAATTTATATCTGGAACTAACTGAATCTGAATTTCGCTGAATATTAGTGAATAAATTCTTGCGATACATCGTTTATTTTTTGCGATAATCATCAATAATGCCGCATAGCTGGATCACTTTCTACGTGATTTGAAAAAAATATATATCAACATTTTAATATATCAAGGAATAAAAAATCGTCCATTAGTTCTTCAAATGTAGCTATTGTGGAAATCATAAAAAAGGCTGTATAGCAGCTCTACCTATTGAGCGATTTACACCAAAATGTAATCAGCACAAATTTATATAGGAATAACTGTGTCTAAGGTTCTATGGCATTCCATTTATTACAAATGGTTTGTGTCACATACAGACACTCATACAGACATTTTGTAAAAACATATTTTTCGGCTTCTCGAACCCTTAAAACCTGTATTTCCGTTCAAAATCGGAATTAAAAAAATTCACAAATCCAATACTTTTACCTTGTAAAGATCAAAGAAAGTAAAATAATAAAAATAATAATAAACTATGTAAAAAAATATTCAAATGCAACTTATTCAAGAGATTTTCCATCTGTATTTTATCCCTAAGAGATTAGTTTTCTTAGAGTTAAATGTATGTGACATACGAATCCCTGATTAAACGCAACAGCTATAAATTCTACCTTTCAATTCAAATCGTTTTCTGCATTTTCTTCTTTTTCTTTAAGTCTATTCTTACAAAACGGAGTATCCAAGAATTGTTTTAAGCATTATTATCATTTAGAATATATTTTTAAAAATATTAAGCAGCTTTTTTCTACCTAAGATGACTTTTAGATTTATTATCATTATTTTTTTAATGAAGATATTATGTGACTTATAACTGTAATTTATCAAGAAAATGATAAAAATGACATTAACAACCGTTACATGTTTATATTAATCGTGTTTAAATTAAATACATTGTTAATTAAATTGTTCTTCTATTTTTTATAAATAATATTGCATATCCATACGAAAAAGATGCGATGGATACTGACACATTAGTGCAGATTTATTATCATGTTTCATGTCAAGTTTTGCCGCTGTTAAAGAAAATTCATTAAATTTACGACAAAATCTGCTGTCAGCAATGTTGCCAGCAGTTTTTTTCCGTAAAATTGCTATAAAATTAGATGTAATTTTTTTACATCCAATTTTACCGCAAATGTTACCGCAAAAACTGTTGGCAACATTGCTGACAGCAGATTTTACCATAAACTTAACGGATTTTTTACAGTGCACTATGAAAATGAAGAACACTGAATGAACACTGAATGAACACTGCGTCAAAAAAAAAAGAACTTTGATACATCACCGCGGCTTTTTTAAACTACAAGTCTTTTCTTCGAAGTGCAGATGCTAGTATTGTTCTTGTAACGTCTTAATGTGGAATGGAATGAGGGAGATAAATTGTACTTTTGTTTAATTTGTATTTTGTTTACACTAAAAAAAGTATAATTAATTATTATACATTTATTTTTAATAAGTAATAGAACGTTATGGTACATGATAACATGTATCATATGATGTTATGATAATATTTTATTCTAAAAAACAACGTAGTAACAGAAATATTTGGTTTTATGAGATCAAAATTTTCAGTTTATTTTTTTCCAAAAAGGTTAAAAGAAAATGTCAAGTAGCTTGAAATTTCTCCATTATAAAATATGAGAACTACTTTAAGTGTAATAATTTAAGCATGCTACATGCCAAAAATCTTTATAAGCACCAAAACTTACGAAACAGAAAAACATAAGTGCAGAAATAAATAAAAAACTGCATAAAGACAGCATGAATTGTAAATATGTGCGTAAAAAACATAATGTCGTATTCTAGTATAAATTCAAATAGACAAAATGAACAATAGAACAAGCAATCCAATTGGAAGTGTTCGTACTTTTATGTTGTCTGTATTTTTCTTAATATAAAACAGAAAAAAGCAATCATCGCATTGTAACATAAGCGTTGAGGCCAGTCAACTGCACTTGTATTCTTTTGGCTAATATTCACTTGGGAGCATTTTCTCAACTTAAATTTGCACTCATTTAATAAAAAAAGCTCAATGGAGCGTGATATTATTTTATTCTTAGAGGCTGAAAAAAAATGAAAAAACCCGCACTAAAAAATATATATATATATGATAGGTTATTTACCTAAATTGGTGGTGGCATGCTGCATCCAGTTTTATGGGGTAATTTTGCTTATATCATAATGTTATATAAACTGATATAACTGGTATAATATCACATATTATTGTAACGTAAGTCAGATTTCAGTGGTCAAATTACTCAATAGATTGCCGGAAGTAAAGCTGACACAATTTGTAGAGGAACATAAAGTTTTATAATATACATAAACGTTACATAAAGTTTTACAGTGATTGGTAATTGCTACTTTCGTCTGTATTAAAAAGATTATATTCTGTATTAAAAAGATTACGTTTTCATAGCAAAAAACAAATATGATCAGAAAAAGATACACCAGTATCTTAACAATATTTGTGAGTTTTGTCAGAATCTAATAAAAAAAAGAGCATCGAGTCAAAATGTACTTTCATCTATCTTTTAAGGTATGCGATATAGTATCTCGTATAAACTTTCCATAGAAGAACGATTCTACTTTTGTAACATATGAGTCCCCGGATGAAACGGAACAGAAGTGAATTTTACCTTCGTGTTCAATTCATTTCTTTGACTTTTTACTTATTTCTGAACATTTGTTCTTAGGACACAAAATAGTTCTTAGAATGAGAAATAGTTTTCGGTTTATTTTAGAAGAAAGAAAGTACCAGGCAGTTCATATTTTCTACAAGGGATAACTTTTGATTTTATCTATTTTTCAAATTCAATGAAAAGTAGCAAGACCGTTTCACACTACAAAAAAATACAGCTAATTTATGTATGTAATTAAAAATAAGTAGTTAATAAAGCTTCAAAAACATTATACGTAAAGTTTTCCGCCGAACGCAGGCACCTGATTCGACGAGAGACTTGGCACGATGAGAGGCTTGCAAAAATATCATTGCGCAGATCCGGTATGTACTCAAGTATGTGATCTGGGAATATCAAACTGTTTTTCACTTGCTAAAAAAATTCCGTGATTGCTAAGAATTTCTTTTTCATATTGTATTTGGAATAAATTTTCACATCTGTACTATGATGGGGCCTGATTTTTTTCAACGAATACCAATATTGAAGTTTACTGGCAGATTGCAGAATAATCTTTTAATTGTGGTAAGTATTCGTACACTGTTCGTTACACACACACACACACACACACACAAATTCATTAAATTTAGGGCAAAGACTGCAGGCGGCAAAGTTTCCAGCAGTTTTTGCCGTAAAAATTGCATTAAAATTAACTGTAAATATTTTATTATGTCTAATTTTACTTCAATTTTTACTTCAACAACTGCTGGCATCATTGCTGTGCCATAAATTTAACGGAATTTTTTACAATGAAGTGATTCTTAAAAGAATCAAAATAAAAGCATTATATCTGCATTAGCAGTGTCAACCTTTATGGGGAAATTCTCTGAATTGTCATCTATGCCACTACTTCAACTGCAACTATCTCAATTATTAAGTAGTTTCTACAATCCTCGATGTCATCTTGGATTGTTTATTTCGTTCAAAATATCACAATATACAGATATATATGCATATACATAGTCATGTACACAGATTAATAGATAAATACATAGATATTAAATGCGTTGAGTAAACCATATTTATCATTATAACTGAAGAATTTAAGATAGGAAATATATTTAACCTAAAGGAACATTTTCTTCTTTTCAAATAGACACCGAAACCCATAATAATCTGTAAAGATTTTCCTTTATCGAACTTTTTTATATTTTACAATATTCTTTACCGTCTCTGAGTGATATTAATTTATGTGACAAAATTTATATCCAATTTCTGAAGCATTTATTGATTGCAAATAACTGAAAAATTGCTATCGATGTTTCAATATTTATTCCTATGACAATCAACGAATTGATATACATTATTAGTTGTTTTACTTCTTTCATTATAATTGCTTTTCTAATATTATTTAGAATTATATTTATTCTTACGTACAAATGTTTACTGAAGGTATTACTTTTATTTGGGGAACTGAATTAGCTAAGACTAAAATTAAATCAGTTTATAATGGAAATATAAGAGAAAATGTATCTGTTCGCAGAGTTCATTTTATAAACAATTATTCAAAATTGAGATTTACAAAAGTTTAATCTTTACCATGAATAGAAAACATATATTAAAACATTATAATAATCAATTCCATTCGCATAAAATGCAGTTACAAATCTCTGGAGGAACAAACGCTATTTATACATATACAATTTAGATTGCTTTTAATTAGACTAAGAAATTTTAATTAACTTTTAAAATATATGTTCTTAATGATTAATAGAGAATAGCGTTAAATATTCAATAAATGTATTCTATTGGTAAATAATTTTGCTAATTACCAATTTCTTATCTAATGTAAAAATGAATAATTTTTTTTATTTAAATTATCTTAGCAAATTTTTCAGGGCACGAAATAATATTTTGTTGATAAAATTTTAAGAATCGAAAATGGCAGAAAAAATTAATTTACGTAACTTTTAAGCAAAGTAAGTTTGAAGCACAGGATTAACAAGTAATATTTTGTAATATTGTCCATTTGAGAAGAATGTCTGTAGCAGATAATTGAAATGATGCACTTGAAATTTTTAAGATGAAAAGTACAAACATCACACGAATAGATATTGCTGTAATAGGCCTTTAAAATGTTAAATAAAATAAAAAAATAGCATTGAATGTGCATAATATATCCCCTTTCATATATAATTTTTAGGTAGATTATGTATGTAATATTGCCAATTGTGTCTCCCCTGTATTGGAATTTCTGATCTATACTGATCATTACACTTAGACCTAAAAACTAACATCAGTAAAAAACTTTATATTTTTATGTTGAATGTATTTTGTTATTTAGCGTACTGAAGTTTTAGAGATTTTCTATTGTTAACCAGAAATATCCTGTAATATATACATCATGATATATTTTACAATTTAAATATCTTTACATGCTATAAAAAACTTTTATGTCATATTTGGTCGATTTAAAAAATTAAAATGACACATTAATAAAGTGTTTATCATCTTAAAATAATGTGTTTAAGTAAAATTAGTTCCAAAAACTAATCCGTCTCAACAAATAAATTTTATCCTATACATCATCCCATACTTTCAGAAATAACTTTACTGGAAGTGTCTGTTATAAAGGCATATAATCACGTAATTTGATTTAGTAGACCGATTATTAGTTTTAATTAATACTGAAATTTGAAGTATTTCAGAAATGCTCTTTATTTTGATTTAATCATAGACATTCTCAACTTCATTGCACAAGGTTGTAAAATCACTGAATGCCTGTTAACACAATATCATTGACCTACTTCATTCCTCTTCGAACTCATAACTATCACAATATCGAAAAAATTTATTCAGTTTAAGGGGGCTCAGGGATTGAAAACTTTTCAAAAAATCGATTTTTTTTATGATGTAGTTTGATTATTCAATTAATTCTTAACTCAATGCAAAAAACCGCATAAAAATATTAGCATTTTTAACGGAGTTATAAGCATTTATGTACCAATACTTACATAGCCGCATCCATATAATTTCAACTTTAAGTCGTGTTTTCTCAAAACTTGATTTTTGACGACTAACACCAAGATTTAAAAAAAAAACTATTTGATGGAATGGCTTATTTTTTTTTGCATGCAAATAACATCATAATCTGGATTATGAATTAAGGATATAACTATCACTTAATAAAAACAGTATTAAAAAATCTCTCAAAGTTGAAAATTTAAAAAACCCTAAAAAAATACAACTTTTTTTTCATTAAAAATACTTAAAATATTAAACTATCTAAAATAAATTAATTCATAATCTAGATAATGATGTTATATGCATGCAAAAAGAAAATTAAGCCATTCCATCAAATAGTTTTTTTTAAATCTTGGTGTTAGTCATCAAAAATAAAGTTTTGAGAAAACGCGACTTAAAGTTGAAATTATATGGATGCGGTTATGAAAGTGTTGATACATAAATGCTTATAACTCTGTTAAAAATGCAAATCTTTTTATGCAGTTTTTTGCATTGAGTTAAGAATTAAATGAATAATCAAATTAGATCATAAAAAATCGGTTTTTTGAAAAGTTTTCAACCCCTGACCCCTCTTAAAAAAATTAAATGTGTTTTATTTTATTAATTAATACGTTTGCTGCCAACTACAAGAATGCTCGTATTTGGTAAACTGGATTTCCTTGCCAGCTACGAGATAACTCATTATTAGCATCATTATCTAAATGCCGTTTACGAGTATTGCCAAAGAAAACAAATACACTGTTTAGGTGTCTTGCACACAAAAAAATACAGTTGGCGTACTGAAATGGATCTTTTATATCGATTTAACAATTTAAAACAATTTAAAAGCATAATATCGGAGAGATGACTTAGCATCTGTGGACACATGTACTATCTAAACTTTGGCAGCGAACGTATTAAAAAACGATTCCAAAAGTTTCTTCTCAATTGCTTTCAAGTGATTTGTAGCGAGTTCATGTTTTATAAATTTTAACTATCATGAAATTGTTTTATGAAAAAATCTAATTAAATGGCACAGCAGAATTATTCTAATGAGTTTTTTTACATTAAATAAGTCGTTAAATTGAAATTAAAATTTATTCGCAAAAATTACTCATGTATATTTATAAAATTATTATTAAGAAATATTTTTGTATTTTAAACACGACTCATTTTATTTTTTATTATCTAAGTGAAAAAAAAAAAACACACATAAATTATAATTTTCGTTTATAATTTTTTTAGAAAATAAAAAATGATTTCAAAATTATTTAGTTTTTTTTTCAAGTGCTTTAAATCGAGCTCATTTTTATACAATTTATAAGCAAGGCGAAGATATTTTATGAAGCATTATTATAATTAGTTTATATTTTACAAAAAACAATCATTATAATTTAAATGAACTTATAATTGTTTTATAAAAATTGCTTATTTAAATTTTCATATTTTTTATTAAGAAATATGTTTGTTATTTAGACTAGACTGAGAGTTTTATTTCAGTAAATAAAAAAAGTACAAAAAGTACTCAAATTTCCATTTTTCAGAACAGTAAAAGTATCCTTTTTAATGAAAAATATTTTTTCATCTTACAAATTTTGCATGAAATTATTTTAGCCTGAACAATGTTATTTGGTTTGAGTTTTCAGTTAACAGGAAAAATAAATTCAAAACAAAATAATTTAATATTAAATACAAAAGTAGTTTCTTTTGAAAAATAAAATATCACACATAAAATAATTATGCTTTTAACGTTTCTATTACATCAGTATTTACTGCTCAAAGACGATAAAATACATAAAAAAGTTAGTTATTTCAGACGCAGAAGATATAGTATGATATTATAATCCATATTATCCTGTAGTAAATATTTATACATAATATTTAAAATATTATTCGCAATTAGTGCATGTAAAAGAAATTTAAATTCATAAAAGTTATAAAAATTGCAGCCATGCCTACACTCTAAAATTATTGGAAAATTACTGATGTTTTTCTAGAAAAATTGCATTCTAAGAAAGTTTTATGTAACGGCAACAACAAGTATACGCATAAAAAATGTAGATTTACACTGTGAATCAGAAAATATTTTAAGTTACTATAATTTTTTTAAGAAAATTGGATTTCTAGAACTTTTTAAATAACGACTACAAGGGTTACAGATAAAATATCAGTAAGATTTTGTAAATCTCGTAGATGCTTTTGTAAAGTTACACATTTCTACAGATTTGCTTATAAGTTTTGTAGATTTATACTTTTTTCATTTTTTTAATGAAGTGGACAGATAAAACTTCAGTAAGCATGTCGATTTCGGTAACTGTTCATCTGTTAAATCACTGACTTTTTTTTACAGTGTTGTTTCTGCTTGATGATGGTACGCTGTAATACAGAGAGCTTTGATGATTTTACGTTAGGTAATATTATCTTGAATTCTAACATTTAAGAAAAAACCAGCTATTCCATCTGATGTGTCCTAAAATCCCGCATTGAAACTCCAAGAAATTGTTTGTCTGAGTCTTTATGTGAAACGGTGTGATAATTAGGTATATGTGGTCATTTAAATGCGATATATACGGTAGCTTATATAAAATTCACGCATAAATCTCTGGGGTCACAAACATTACTCATACCTTTCCATTTCAGATTTCTTTAAATCACACTAGGAAATTTTCTTTAGCTCATCTTGTTAACTAACAAAATGTCGTGTTATACACTGAATAAATGTATTCTGTTGTTCACTATTTTTTCTTATTTAGCAGCATTAGCTGTAGTGATTAGAATCAGTTTATTAGACGCTGCTTACCTAAGCAGTAATTTCTGTGAATATTTTTATCGCTTGCCGAATTCTAGGTGTATCACATGTACTTTACAATCAATGAAGTGCTCAGTCCTCTGTTACTGAAGTTGTATCATCTGGTGCAAACTTCGACAGCATAATCAAGTTTTAAAGTTCGGTATATAAAATAAAACAGTAGTAGAATCTATTGTTTGATAAAACTCCTTCTGTAGTAATTAGATAGTAATATTTTGAAGACATTTTATAGTGGAAATTACAGTGTTTCTATTGACATTTTTATTGTGAGATTCAGTGATCAACTTTTAGGTTCGGGCGAAATTTCTATGTAGCCGGTATAAATCATTTTTTATTAAACATTTGATATACCTTTTATTAAAAAGTTTATAAAAAACAGAATTAAATTATGTCAATTATTTACCTTTTTGCTTCAATTCATTTTAAATGTGAACCATTTTATCGTACTACCAGAGAAGAAATTTATACAAATCATTTTCTGTTTTTTTCTTTATATTTACCCGTTATTTCCATAAGGGATGATAAGATTCTCCTTTATATTGTTTTTTTTTGTGAAAAATCCGATTTTGATTGTGGTTCTGTTTCAGTTTCATTAGTATCTAAATACAATGTATATATCTCTCTGCCGGATTCTTGTTCTTTTTAACGTGTTTCGTTAAAGTTAAAAAGTAAATCACTAAAAGCCAATGTTTAAACATACAATATATAAATCAAGCACTCTGAAAATAATCAGTCTGTACTTTTCATGAGTACTGTGATGTACAATTTCAGTGTATAAAACCAAATATCTCCCAACTAGAAGCAAAAAGAAATCTCAAATGTGAGTAAATAAAGTGCCGAACAAACCTCATGTTTCATCAACTTATGAGATCAAAGCGGATGTGAAATATCGTGTCAAGATATTCGTGGTAAACTTGCTGTTATAGAAAAAGAACAATTCAATTTACATTTTTTCATGGAAACCCTGTGGGAAATTTTGATACACCTGATCGTTCCTCGTGATTCCGGTCTATTGAATAATCTGCTTATCACATGATGCCTAACTTCCGTTTTGATCTCGTTGATTGCTGGAACATTATGGTTATTATGTACTTTTTTTACTGGCATTTGGGTTTTCTTCTTCCATGTATTGTCGTTGATGTTTATTTTATACACCAATTATGTGTGTTACAGTACTCACAAAACATTTACATCTGGCTATTTTCTCAGTGTTTGACTCATATATTTTGTATTTAAATTTTGTTTTTCTTAATTTAATTTTCCGCACAACTTTTTATTTATTAAAGTTGAAATGTCTTTGTGGTATCGGTTCGTCTGTCTTTCTGTACACCAACTCTCGTGAATAAACTTGGATAAACATATAATAAATATATGTTCCTATGTAATGCTAACTATCTAATATAGACTATGTAGAGTTCATAGTTCATTGGAGAAACCACTAAAAATATCCGGTAAGATTAAGTACCGTATAAAAAAAATTTCCAGTCAATTTCAGTGATGTTTTACTATTTAAAATGTAGCAAAATTATTATGAATAATTTTTGAAAGGTGCACTGGAATATACTTTATATGGAATTAGGACTGTAGCATTTATTTTTTCGTTTGAACACACCCACGAATAAATTCGATTAAAAATTGGTGTACGGAGAAAGTTTATTTGCAGCGTATTTTAACAATATTATATTATATGAAATTCAACTTAATGGCATATTATGTAAGTGTACCAGAAGATGCTTAGTATAAAATATGACGTATAAATACGTAATCCTTCATAAAACAGGGGCACACAAAAATATTTAACACCTATAAGTTTTTAAGCTACTGTCTGTAAGTGATAAATCTTTAACTGAAATGACTGAATATCTTTTAAATTTGTAAAAAAACTAATATGTATATAATTGGATAATTGTAATAAGTTAATTATTTGGGTAAACTATTTTCTAAAGTTTAAAAAACAGCATGTTTCACTCTTAATGTTAATCGATTTTAATATAATTCATTATAATATTTTACATTTTTAAAAAAAGTTTTCAGAAAAAGTTTTTAACAAATAAACAACTAAAACAAGAAAAAAAACTAGAATAATTCACAAAATGTCTACCATGATTTTTTAGAAGAAAGCTTTAGAATCTAGTTCTGTTGCAAATACAACTTGAAGAATATAAAACACAAAGCAAAAACCTTTTTATACGCAAAAACAAAATATTTTTAAAGTTAGTATAGAATTGAAAATCTTAAAAACTAGAATTTATAAAAGACAAAAGAAATATGTACCAAAGTATAACATATCTTTTTTTCTGTATCATGAAAATATTTGCTCTCTTATATTAAATTTTAAAAAAGTATTCCTATTCGGATTTAGAGAAAACATATTATAATATTAAATAAATAATAGATGTTACATGACTTATTTAAATTTCCGTAGAGAATGAAATTATTGAGTTCATTGCAATTTCCAAACAAACAAAATATAAATATTTTGGAACACATTCTGTCACCAAATTTACAACACATTAATTTGTTGTGAATTAGAAAACTTCATATACAAAAGTTTTTTGCATTGTGATTGTGTTTCTAATATTTTTTAAATGTGTTGATATCTAGAAATGTGTTCTTTATATATTTCAAATGTGTTGCAATCTAGAAATGTGTTATAAAAATAGTGTTGATAATTTTGTTGAAATCGTGCTTTGAATAGTGTTGATAAAAATATTTTCTTATAATAGTGCTGTGCTGCACATATGAATTTGTCACCAACACTACACAATTTAGAAAAATACAAAACAAAACATGTAAAACAATTTCGAAAGAGAAATATGAGACACTTTGTTTAATAGAAAAAATTGCAGAAGATTACTGAGTGAGTTGACTATTTTTCCCAATAAATATTAAAAACTGTTTTTTATTTTTAAATATATAATTTTTATCAACACATTTTGCACAATCTTTTTCCTGACACAAAATATCTGCAACATATTTATAAGATAATCAAAAGTGATTTTAGTTAGAAGCGTTAACTATTTTGTTTAGTAATGTATAAAAATAAAAATTAAAAGCCAAAACAAAATATGCAATATCAGAATATAATTAAAAATCTACTTGAAATCACCGTAAGAAATGAATTTAAAAAAAATCTACATTTATTTACGCGGCACAGGGAACTTGTTTGCATAGAGCATGTCTATCACTATGTGATCACTATGTAAAACAGTGGTCAGAAAAATTACAGTCACAACGGGGATCAAAATATAGCTTCCTTTATAACTTCTACATTTTGTCATTTTATTTTTCTTATGTGATCTTAATTCCATGTGCCCACTCTAAGATACAGCTAACATGTCTTTTAAACCTGCATTTCAAATGAAATTTCGTTTTTAAAATTTAGTATTTTACATAATTCTTGGAATTTACATATTTTAACACTTTCTAACTTAGTAAATAATGTATAAATTAAGTTTATCTTCACTGTTTGATTTTTACGGACCTAAATGCCGTAAATTTACTCGGATATTCTTGCAACTAATACATTTTATTAAAGTTAACTATTCCATATTTAGTATTGAAAATTATATTTGTAGCATATACAGACCCGTAAGAGAGTCACTGAAAATAATTCCGGTTTGTCGATTGAGAAAAATCGTTAATTAATGTTAAAAAGGCCGGAACACAATCTAACACAATCTAAAATATATTGGAATTTTCAGAATCGGTAAATACTAGGAGAGTACTTAAGAACCTATAAAAAAGCGTGGGCAGCATACATCGTTCACTTATAAAGATAGGCAGAAAAATTCGGTTGTAGAGATGTTTCTTAACACTAAATGGTTTGGGTGTCAGTTTGGAGTTGTACAACATGTATTTAAATTTGAATGTTTTGCTTATTACTTGCTATAAATAAAATTTATACATTATATACAGTTAAGGATACAAAAAAAGTGCATTTTCATTTGTTGACGGAAAAATCTGAAAGGTAACTTTCAACATTACTGAAATATACAGAACTAAATTTTTGCATAATATGCACTGTAAAACGTTTAAATCTGTAGTTCAGACACTTGTCTGCAGGAAAGTTTGAAAATAGTTTTTCAATTATGGATGATATTTCCTGATATTGGGTTTTTAAGTGTCCTATGCGTTTTTTAAATTATTTAATTAGATATCATTTTTTCACAAGGCAACAACATTTGCTAGATTATTCTGGAAGTGTTGGACATTGTCTATTAATATATGCTTGACGTGTACTTTATCGTTCCTGTTTAAATATATCGTAAAGTTAGGTACCTTTCCCTTCAAGGAGTTTAAAGATATAATGAACAAGCAAACTAATGTCATGTTGCTAGCTTTATTTATGGTACACTGATGGAAAAAAAAATCCCAACACCAATAAAGACTTGTGTTAGATAAACGAAATTTTGTAAGCATGTTTATACGTCTGAAAGATGACATCCATTCAAATTTCACGCTTCGCGCATAAGTGTGCTGCTAATAGCGCCACTCACAACTTTCAAGTCAGGTTTCTTTTAAATGCGCGCTGGAAAGTTCGTGAGCATTATTTATCTTCAAAATTTAACGAATTGAGTAGAGATTGACCAAAAATGCCTTAAAGAAGACAAAGAAGCCATTATCATCAGCTCCCCGCGTTGGAAAGTTATCGTATAATAGGGCTATGAGAAAATGGATTTTCCTTCAGCGATTTCGCAGAAAGACTTGGACGGAATGCATCCACTGTGCATGATTGTTGAGAGCAGTGGTCAAGGGATGGTACAGCCTCAAAAAGACCAGATTCCAGGTGACCACGTGGCACTACGGAGAGGGAAGACTGTCGTATTGTGCGTACGGCTGTGGCGCATCGTACTGCATCTGCGACAGAAATTCGAGCTGACGAACTGCACAACGAACTGTTAGAAATCAGTTACTTCAAGGACAGTTCCGAGCAAGGCGCCCTGTTGCATGCATTCCACTGACTGCAAGTCATTGCCGTTTGCGACGCCAATAATGTCAAGCCAGAGCTCATTGGACGATGGAATGGAGATCTGTTGTGTTTTCTAATGAAAGCATGTTCTGCCTTGGGGCCAGTGATGGCCGTATGCTGGTCAGAAGGAGCCAGGGAAACATCTGAAACCAAACTATATGTGGCCTAAACACACTGGACCTACAATCAGGAGTCTTGATCTGGGGAGGCAATTTCCTATGACACCAGAAGCTCTCTCGTGGTTATCCCAAATACATTGACTGCAAATTTGAATGTCAGTCTTGTAATTCAACCTGTAGGGCTGCCATTCATGAACAACAATCAAGGGAGAGTTTTCCAACAGGCTAAAGCTCACCCTCATACCGCTGTTGTAACGCAACGAGCTCTACAGAGTGTCGACATGTTACCTTGGCCAGAGAGATCACCAGTTCTGTCTCTCAACAACGCGTATGGGATATCATTTGACGACAACTCTAGCATCATACCCAGCGAGCACTGACCGTCACAGTATACCATACCATAAAGTGACATTCGGCACCTCTATGACACAATGCGTGCACGTGTGCAGGCTTGCATTCAAAATTCTGAAAATTATAGCGGCTATTAATGTAACAGTATTTAACATTTGAAATGCATTTTATAGAGCTTAGATTAATCTGCGATTTTGAAAATATTATCAATTAAACATGTTAACTAGACAAATGCACTGTCCGAATTTCATTACCCTACAGTAAGTATTTCTTGGTGTTGGTATTTTTTCCGTTAGTGTAGATGATTTTATTAATTTTTATAAATAACGTTGCCTATGTATCCTGCATCTATTTAATAACACTAGGCAAATGAAAATACCTGCAATCAGTGTTATTAATCTAAATAAAAAAAATCAAATCTCTTGATTCCTTCAATTATATTAAGTGGAAACATTCGTCTTATTTAATGACAAATTATACAATACAAAAAAAAAACAAAAAAAAAAAAACAAACTTATTTTATATTATTTAAAAAATGCCAGCAACCAAGCAATTTGAATACAGAAACTTTCACAATTTGATGTTAAATCTATATGAGGGACGTTATTGAAATTTATAGTTGACATTTTAACATAAGAAGAAAGCTTTGCTACTATGGAATGATTTGACATTATGGAATATATCAACCCGTACGGAGTTTCAGTTAAGATTAAAACTGTTTAAACGACTTCCCAACACTCTGAAAATGAACTGCAATGAGTTCTGTTAGGGTACATGTTGTTGAGGTTTTCATGTTTACTTTGAACAGTTGTCTTTACTGAGGTGTTTCCTGTTTTGTGTTTACTAACATTTTTCCTCCATGCTCTACACTATTAAAAATTCTGTTTTAGTTTGAACCAAATTTTGGTGCTCAGTAACTGCTATCATGAAATTTTAAAATACCGCACCAACATTTGGAACTTTCTACTTCTACCTCGTTCCAACTATTGGCTCTATGCTTCAATATTAGTTCTAAATATTGGATCAAGATTTCATCATCTTACAGTGTTAGCTATTAAGCACCAAAATGTGGTACAAACACAAAAGACCAGTCATGTGAAGATGATCAATCCATTCATTCCGACATACCATCTAAGATGTTCGTATTACCATATTGTGCACAGAAGAGAGAAAATTGCTACTGAGCTCCAACATTTCGTTTAAACTAGGACAATGTTTTAACAATGTAACGTATTGACGAGTGAAGAGGTTATTTTTTTCACATGGCGTATCGGCTAATTAGGAATATTAAATGGTTCAAGACCAGTCTTGTGAAGATGAACAATCCTTTTATTCCGACACATCATCTAAGATGTGTTTTCTACCATAGTGTTTTTTAGTGCACAGAAGAGAGAAAATTGCTTGTTGAGGAAGATTCACAATGAAATGTTGAAATCCAACACCAACATTTTGAGCTTCCTACTTCAATCTCGTTCATATTTTGGAATTATGCTTCAACATTAGTTTTAAATATTGCATCAAGATTTCACCATCTTACAGTGACCAGCTATTGAGCTCCAACATTTCGTTTAAACTAGGACAAGATTTTTAACAATGTAAAACGTGTTGACGAGTGAAGAGTCTTTTTTTTTCACATGGCGTATCGGCTAATTAGGAATATCAGATAGTTCAAGACCAGTCATGTGAACATGACCAATCATTTCATTCCGACACACCATCTAAGAAAATATTTAATTTCATACTTTTTTCCCTCGCTTTTTAGTTTTGGTTTTGTTTGTTCTCCGGTAGATGTCACTACTTGTCCATCCAGTTGTTCTGGCTGATTTCTTCTCATTGGTTGCCTCTCTTTAGACGGGATCGTTTCCGTAGCTGGTATATAAGCCTACGTCTCTCTGTCTCTTTGCTCAGTTTTGCTTTTTCTAGCTCGCTGAGTTTTGCACTGATGTAGAATCTCCATAGTAGATTCGAAACGGCTCTTTGCTCCCTTTTCATACTTTATTTGTGCGTTTATAAGTGTTGGTTTTCTATCTTTAAACATTTTTGCACAAAGGCTTTATTTGCTGTTTCATCTAAGATGTGTTTTTATCATATTCTGCACAGAAAAGGGAATATTGCTTGTTGAGGAATATTCAGTGTACCTACTTTTCAATGGAAACTATTCAGAGAATGAAAGAGACATGTAGTGGATAAAACCGTCAATATTTGCTGTTTGGTTCCATGATTACTGTTGTAAGACAGAAAAAAACAATTGCATTTGTGATTTTCATAAAAAAAATTATTAAAAAAAACTTCTTAAAGAATTTGTTGATTTGTATACAATGTTTTAAAATTTAGTCTTGGTTATTCCTGTTAATCATGGATTTCTTGAATTTGTTTATTTGTAAACAATGTTTTCAAGTTTAGTCTTGGTTATTCCTATTAATCATGGTTTTTCTTGAAATTTTAAGATTTTTTAAAAACAAATTCTTCATTTTCCGATTGTTCCATATTACCCCAAAAAAGTAATTACATTGAAAAATCTAAATATTTATGCGCATACATTTTTTTTTATTTCAAACAAATTACAAACTGTTAAGAAATAATTAAGATTTGTTCATTCTTCTGACATTCTCCACTGCACATTCTACATTCATTCGAATTTCTTCTAAATGTATAATTTGCTGTCACGATGTAATAATATCACGATGAGTCAAATCACTTGTAAATGAGCGTTTTGTGTTTTTCAATTCGAGTTACAATTATTTTTATAAGTTCACTTCCTATTTCGCTATCCGTTTTAAAACAAACCCCCCTTACCCCCCCCCCCAAAAAAAAATGTACAGTAAAAATGATACAAGTTGAAAAAGGGACCATTATAAATTGACCTCAGTTATCTTATGAAAAAAACAACAAATATTGAATTGCAATTGAGTAATTAGTGCACTTACATAAGATTAGCTTGCAAGATTTTCGGGAGACTGACATAGGATAATTTTGTTTAAATAGCTATAATTATAAACGAACTCAACTGCTTTCAGTGTTCCTTGACAATATATATCACTGTTTTTATACTAACAAAATATGTTTTTAACATTATTTAAAATAAATGCTGTAGGGGAACTGGGGCACACTGATACAGTTTTTTTCGAAGAATTTTTTCGGTGTCCAGAAAGTAGAAATTTCGGAATATTTTTTCATGTGGTGTCAGAAAAACGTCTTTTAAAAACGTTGTTTTATAAAATATTTTTGCATGTAATAAAAAAAAGGTCATTTGTATTAATATACTCTGTAACCGGGGCAGATTGATACAACTCATGGGGCACTTTGATATGTTTGGGAAAAACGGAGACAAAATAACACTAATGTATATTTTTCATAGAAAATGAGTTAGCAAACCATTTTATATTTGTTTATAGTAATTCAAATCATCCATATTTTATTTGTAAGCAATATTATAGCAATAAAAATGAAATGTATAACGACCTGATCTGTCTGTTTCTTGTCTGATTGTTGGCTGTGGTAACTTTGTCATATCTGGAACTTCAACCCCAGCATTATTTTGGTGAAAAAATTACCAGGTTTTCTGTTATATATATTGGTTCATAAACAGAAAATAAAGGATAATTATACTAAAAATTATGTTTATAAGATAATTATCCTTTGCTGTGTTGCAGCTTGTTTCTCTTACTTAACATTTTTCATGTGAAAAATACATTTTTCTGGAGAATCGATATAAATCGAGATTTGCCAGGCTGCCGTTATTTTCTTTTGTTAGTTCTACTAGCACTAGCTGTTGGGTATGTTCTTCTGTTTTCAAAAATACTATAAAAGCTCTAATATAAAAAATAGAGCTTTTTCACATCAATAAAATCGAATATTCGAATTTTTTGGCGGAAAGTGGTTGGATTAAAGAGTGTATGGTAAAAAAATAATAGTAAAAATTAATGAAAAATTAAATGGAAAAGAATTTAGGTTGTCTGTAGCTACCATGGCGCATATTTATATGTATCAATGTGCCCCGACATAGACTGTATCAATGTTTCCCATACTGTCAATTTTAATAAAAGGAATCTCAATTCCAACACTTCATAATTTGCTTAACAAAAAAGATTGAGGAACTGATAAAGAGTAACTATACTTGCCAGAGAAAATATTCTTTTTGGTTGAAAATTCTGAAACAGTTGTATAATACCATTGCAATTGTACAACTTCAAATTACTTTTGACCTACAAAAATAATAAATCACTCGTCCCATTTCATCAAATTATTGAAACATACAAAGACGTCCTGTATGCAGTTACATACATTAGCTTCATCTTTTGGAGCTGTTTTGAAACTTCCTGTAATGGCTCTGTGAGCAGTAGAGGGGGTGTATCAATGTTCCCCAGTTCCCCCTAATTGTTTGGTAAAATTTATTTAAGAGATGCACCAAAAATATGTTGTTATCCAATCTTTTTTTTTTTTTTTTTTTTGCTTATTTAAGGAAAAGAAATATCATTTTTTTAATTATAAAGATTGCTACTAATATATACATTATATGGTCAAACGTGGCGGGCCAGTTGCGATTTTAGAGGATTTGCTAAACATCTGAAAATATGTATGAGGAATTATTCTAAAACTCCAAGTGATTAAACCGAATTGTACGCGTCATATGTTTCCCTGAATATTTTCTTCCGAAATTCCAGAGAGGATCGTCAACAAGATTGAAAAAGAGCGTAAATCTTGTGGATAACCCTCTCAAAACTAACGTAATGAAAGCATTGAAATTGCAAATTACGATTATGATGCTTATTGCAATAAACTGTATTCATTTTTATGAGGATAGCATGTGTAATCGTAGAAAAATAAAGTTTTTTTTTTTTTTTTTTTTTTTTTTTAAATAAAAAACAGTTCCAATTTTTTTCAATTTTTTGCTTATAAATTCCAGAGTTCTTAATATAAAAAACTTTTTTCTAGAAAATATGAAAAAGGAATATTGTACCCAATACCCTGTAATCAGAATTTTAAAAAAAAGTAGGAAAAATGAGCAGGTTTACTAAAGAACTTTCACTGCGCTTGCATCACAGCAATCTAAATGTAATTTGCATAATATGTTAACTAAATGTATAGAGCAAATTTTGTAAAAGTCTCAATAACATAGCTGGAAAACTCTGAAAATCATCGTTGATAGAATAACATTAAAATCCGTTATTCCCAAATAAAGCAAAAATACGAGGGTTGTATCCATATATAATATATAATACATATACAATATTGTATATGTTATATTGATACTAATAAATGAATATCTGGATACAGCCTCTCATCTTTTGCTTCACATTCGGAATAACGGATTTAGAGCTAATTATATTGATGATTATTTTCAGAATTTTCAAGCCATGTTTTTGAGAATTAACAAAAGTTGCTCTATATATCTAGCTAACACATTATGCAAGTTACATTTTGTTTGCGGTTACACAATGACCACAGTGAAAGCGCAGTCACCGCAATGTCACCGCAGTGAAACATTATTTTATAAATCTGCTCATTTTCCAAATATTTTTATTATTTTGAACTCTGATTACAAAGCATCATGTACAATGTTTATTGTCATTTTTTCTAAAAAGAACTTTTTATATATCTTAAGGAAGACCCGAACCCCATTTTTGGCCAAAAATCATCAAAAGTTCTAAAAAAAATTATCTCAGAAAACGATAAAATACATATTTGCGAATATCCATGCAAAATTTCAGAACTCGGGAACACTTGGAACAGATAGAAAATGAGCTTTTTTTAATTGTAGTCACTAGAGTTTAAATGACTAGCGGTCATTTAAAATGTGTTTTCCTGAAAATGATTTTTTCCGTATTTTGCCTAAATTCAAAGTACTAAGGCTCAGTGGTAAAATGGTTTAGAAACAAAGTGTTTATGTTTTTAGAATCTTAAAAAAAATTGCAACAAAAGTAAAGAGAGATATTTTTTTTAACTATTTCTGAAAATTTTACATAAATTGGTAAACATGAAAATTATAACGAATTTAAGGAAATTTACCATGCGTAATTTCTTTCTTTTTTTAACTGATTAAAATAGAAAATTAAAAATATCTCACCCTAGGTCGTTTCCATATACTATAACACTATTTAAGAAATTTTAGTAATATCAAAATATTGAAAATTGTATGAGAAGTAGTAATTTTAAAAAGTGTATTTTTCCACAAAAAAATCATAAAAATGGACATAAAAATATACTTTTTAATAAAAAGTGAATTTTTTTGCTAATTATTCCTTGCAAAAAGATTCTTAAATAGTACACCAAAATTCATTACTTTAAAATCAATAATAAAAATTTTGGGTTTTTTTTCTTACGGGTCTCCCTTAACAACTCTACAAATTATAAGCAAAAAACTTGTCAAAATTTGGTTCTATTTTTATTAAAACCGTAATTTCTCAGCGAGAGTACATGCTAGCTTCATAAAAATTAACGTAGTTTATTACAATATGTCATGTAATCAGAATTTGCAATTTTAACGATTTCGCTACATTAGTTTTCAAAGGGTGATCCATAAGATTTCCGTTCTTTTTTAATTTATTGGCGGTTTATTATGGGATTTCGGGAAAAAATTTCAAGAAAATTTATGACCTATACTATTCCGTTTGCACACCTAGAGCTTCAGAATTATTATTCATGTGTTTTTATAGTTATTTAACAAAACATCTAAAATAGAAAGTGGCCGGCGACATTTGGTCATATAGTGTTTATGCTAAGTATATCCCTTATCATTACTTAACCCTATCTTATCATTATTTCCCTTATACATATCACATTTATTACTTTAATTAATATATAGCTTAAGAATTTGGTAGAAGTTTAATTTATTATTGTAAATCTATCACACTATTTTAATTGATTAAAAATATTACTTTCATATCGCTGTAAAGAAATCGTAGTAGGCTTCAAAATTCAAATCGATTTGAAAAAATAACAATAGAGATACTAGTGCTTTTTGAACTTCTTTAATTTTAAACAAAACAATTTTACTCAAAACAGTCCAAATCCTATATGAATCTCTTTATAAATAAAATCTGATTTATTTTAAATAATCTTTCGCTATTGTAAATTTATCACAGTAGTTTTAATGATGCAATATTTTATTTTCAAAAATCGTTGTGAAGAAGTCTTAGTATGCTTCAAAATATAAATTGATTCGAAAAAATAACAGTAAAGCTGCTAGTGCGTTTTGAAATTCTTTTATTTTAAGCAAAAGCATTTTACCCAAAACAGTCCAAATCCCATTTTAATCTCATTATAAATAAAAGCCTACTTATTCTAAATAATTCTTAGCTGATACAATCATCCGAGAAAGACATGCTTTGTTCACAAAGATCAAATTGAACTGTTGTTGTCAATATTCATGAATGTAATGCAAATACAAATATTAATCTTCTTTACAATAAATCCGAATGTGTAACAGAACAAGCTGTGATAAGACTCTAAATTCGGTAGAATACATTTTTAGCATATTAATATAATAACTTACATATGGACAATAAAATAAATTGAATTCATCAGATTAAATAAGCGTAAAAAGATTATAAAAGATACGACAAAACAACAAGTTAAAATAACAAGAATAATTTTCTTTTTAATTATTAGATTATTCTTTTACATATTAAGAGCTGTTTAGTAGAAATATAATATTTATAAAATAAGTAATTACATTTTTTTTATTTTCAAGAAATCTTCCTTTATTTACTGAAGGCCTACTGGAACCTAGTACGAGATTTTGAATGTCAGTGATATTAATCTAAATTTTAATCCTCCATTACTCAAACTTGTTTAACACACGATCATATACTGATGTGTTGTAAACATTCCAAAACCATTATTACAATTTTTATGTTTTAATGTTTTATAACTATCTTGTATATTAATTGTAATTAAACTAGCTTAATTAAACTTATTTTAAATAAATGCAATTCATACATACAAGAAACATTTTTATTTTGTAATATACAGTAAAATGGGGTGAATCGGAACACTTTTCAAATTCAACGTTAAAAAAAAGCAATAACTGATATTTTAATTTTTTTTATTTTTGTACTAGAAATTTCGGTCTTGTTTTGTTCTTTATACTTTAAGCAAAAACGAAACATTTTTACTGTTTATATATAAATTATTTAGTTTTTTAATGGTGTTCCAATTCACCCCGCAGATAGGGGTGAATCGGAACAAATGTTATAATCTTTATTTATTCAGATTCAAACTTTAATAGGGTTAATAAAAACAGGTAATATTGATAATGGAGGAATAGGAACACGTAGTTATTGTGAAACCAAGCCTTTGTTTTACATACAAGTAAAGATATGCCCTATTAAAACTTAGAAAACAACTCTGAAATCAATAAAAATAAAAATTTATTTTAAGGAATTATATTCGAATTGCAGTAGTAGAATTTAATACAAATTCAGCCTTGTTCTGTGTTATCCTTTACTAGTAGCCAATGGGTAAGTAAATATATTGAGTAGCCCCAATTGCTTTATGTATTAATACGATCTGCTATTACATCCTCATCCCCCAGCCTTTAGTACTGTTTACCTCCCTCTCTTTTTCAATTCGTTTTTCATTTTGTGATGTTTGTGTAATGTTGTGGATGTCAGAGAATAATTCTGTGCAGTTTTTCTAAGTAATTTGCTATTTTTAAATTATTTTATTGTGTGTTCCATGTCTGTTCGATTAGGCGTTGACTTTTTTGTTTAACCAAGTAATTTCTTGGCACCTTTAAACTCTTCAAGTAATTAGAACAAACAAAATATTGTTACAATACATATTCATACTTATATTTTCATATATTACATGAAACTACTACTCTATAGAAAAATAAACCATGGGAGAAAACGTGTTCCGATTCACCCCGTAAATCTTAAACCTCTGATGTTACAAGCCATTTTTCATTTTTTCATTATGTAGTTTAAAAATAAATAGAATTTATTACAACATATCGTTTACAGGTCTATCATTAATTAAAAACCCCCTCTCTTAGGTTTAGAATACGAAAAATACTATTGCTACATACAAAGTTTGAAGACGTTGAAAAAATAAGGTTTTTGAGGATACTCTTGAAGTTTTTTTATATACCCCAATAGTAATGCCAACATGTCAAAACTGAATTTCCCAACTCTTAATGTTATTACCTTCTTGTAAAAAAATTGGCAACTAAAAATATCATTTCATACGTTTATAATGAATTTATTTGTATGACCAGGAAGTTTCGTTCCTATTCACCCCATTTTACGGTAAGTTGGCATATAGTAGACTAAAATTTTATAACTTAAGTAATGCTAAAGTTTTAGTAAATTTTATATTAAAAATATTTGCATTTATTGCATACAATATTTATATTTTAAATATATTCTTTTATGGCATTTCTGTTTTTTCTATTACAACTTGTGTTTTGCTTATGTATAATGATTTGTTAATATTATTTATTAAAACCGATTTTAGTTTGGCATCATAATCTTACTACAATATTATACCACCTTATTGGTTTTTTTCAATTTGTGGTCAGAAAGTCCCTCATAGTGCTCTTCATCACCCAAAAATTATATTCTGTACTGTCTGCCTCATCTGTAAATGCTTTTGTCTTTACATATTAATTAGTAATTGTTTTACTCTTCCCTCTTTTAAAATTACATCATTTTCTAAATTTATAACTTCAACTATTAATCTGAATTTTAGTTCCATTAATTTTGTAACGGTTGTTTCCTTTTAAAATAATTTTACAGTACTCTCTTTTTAAATTTGCAATAGAACTCTGTACTTTAATGTAGATGTAAAAATTATTATTTCTCCCTAATGATAAATTTTAGATTATTTTTTCTTATAGCTAAGTGCTATTACTATGTAAAATTGAATCATCTGCGTATCGCAACATTTTTAAAACCACATGCTCTTATTCTGCAACGGTTATAGCTATTTTCATTATTAATACTTTCCTAAATAACATTTATTTTATTTTATTAACATTCTTTTCTGTTCTTTTTTATATCGTGTGATCTTTCTCAACCCCCTGTAAGGAATTTATTCCTTGTGGTTTAGACATCTTATATTGTTTCTTTTATCATTTGTCGTTGATTATTTCATGTTGTGTCCTTTGACTCCTATCATTGAGTTATTAGTAACTCAAATCAAACTCAAGCCTTTTACCTTCGCATTTTCGCCTCAGAGTTCGTTATTGACTATAATATTTACATGTGTTTTGCCAACACTTGCTTTTACGAGAAAATGTATTTTTAATTAAGTTTTAATTAAGTGACTTTGATAACATAATATGTAAAGATTTATGCTCTCCTCTTCAGCTTCGACATTTCTACCGAAAATCTCGAAGCGTGGCCAAAAGCCTGCTTTTAATAAAAGTATAAATATATTTGTTTGATACTTGTTTTAGTCATATTTGTTTGATACTTAGTATGCTACATTTGGGAAGGCTATTGTCTTTATTCAAATAATACATATTTAGTCACTGACACTTCTGTAACGCTGGAAAAATAAAAAAAAATCTTTAAAACAACAAATCTACGTCACACAAGTCTCGGATATGCCGATCAAATCGAGATGACTGGAGGGGAGAGGACTATTGTGTAAACTTTGCTAAGCATGTAGTATGCTTCAAAGCTCTAATAATATTTAATCTATTAAAAAACTGCATTGTTCTGTGGATATTAATTACGTAGTATATCTTTGTATTGGGACAGAAACATTGCTTGCTCATGTGCATGGAAATATCATAGCTAGTTTCAGATGCTTATTTTCATCATGTACTGGAGTCGATGGTGATTTAAAAAAATCCCTGTCGGCTTGGCCTATAGGCGGAGGTAGATTTTGAAGAGTTTTCATTTCAACAACAAAAAATAAAATATTATTAACGATAAACCCAGATTAACTACTTTATTTGACCTCTTTAAAAAAAAAATTAATTTCATTTTTCTGTAAGAACTGATTTTTTCAAAATCCTCTTAAACGAAATTCGGCTCAAATGCCCATTCTAAAACATATTTTGAATATCTATTCGGAATTTATTAAAAAATCGACCAATACGCACATTATATAATTCCTAAATAACAACAACAACTACAAAAAAAAACTGTCAATTGAATGTGTTTGAGAGCAAAATTGAATTTAAAAATTAGTCATAAAATAACCAATTAGTTATTTGAATACATCCACAATTCTTTAATCAAGATCACTTTGGGAAATTTTGTGCGAAATGCCTGATTTGACAATTTTTTTTTAAATATATATATGCCTTTTTCAAAAAAATGACCAATACGGCCCATTACACAGTTCCTAAATAACAAATAACTGTCAATTGAATGCGTCTGAGTGCAAAATTGAATTTAAAAATGAGTCATAACATAACCAATTTGTTATTTGAATACATCCTCAATTCTTTATCATGATCGCTTTAAGATTTTTTTTTTTTTTTTTTTTTTTTTTTTTTTTTTTTTTTTTTGCGAAGTGCCCACTTTGACAGCTTTTTTAAAAATTATATTTAGCCACTTTCAAAAAATTGATAAATACGTACATTATATTGTTTCTAGATAACAAAAAACTGTCAATTGAATGCATTTGAGAGCAAAATTGGATTTAAAAATGAGTCATAAAATAACCAATTTGTTATTTGAATACATCCTCAATTCTTAAAGCATGATCGCTTTGCGAATTTTTGGGCGAAGTGTCCATTTTGGGATTCTTTTTTGAAATATATTCTGCCTTTATCAAAAAACTGGCTAATCAGTCTCACTATATAGTTCCTAAATAAGAGGACCTGTAAATTGGATGCGTTTGAGAACAAAAGTGGATTTAAAAATGACTCAGAAAAAACGCAATTTGTTATACGTCCTCAATTTTTCTATCACTATCACTTCGGGAAATTTTGTTCAAAATACCCTTTTTGGCAGCCTTTTTTGAAATATATTCTGCCTTTATCAAAACACTGTACAATATATCACTTTATATAGTTCCTAAATAATAGGATCTGCCATTTGGATGCGTTTAAAATAAAAAATGAATTTAAAAATAAGTCAGAATATAAGCAGTTTGGATTTGAGGTTTTTTATCAAACTCTTTAATTTAATTTAATTTTGATATACGAATTGGTCCTACGAAAAACTTGTAGATATTATTGAGAAGATGTAAAATAAATTTAATTAGATTTGATTGCTTAAGAATTGAGTAAGTTATAGATTTTTTTCTTTTTCCTCCCCCCTTTTCCTTTTCGTTTTTAATTTTTTTCATCCGTAAAAATTGGTTCTACCAAAAACTTGTAAATACAAAAGTTTTAGGTACTGTTGAGTACATTTCTAAAAAAATTAGTTGGATTATATATCTTGAGAATTGACGAAGTTATGATTTTTTTCTCCCAAAAACCATGTTTTTCGCCCCTTGAGCCCACTTTTAACTTTATCAAAAATCTGTCAAGCATACTGTCAAGCAACTTTTAACCCATTTTTTAGGAGTACTATAAACTTTAAACGGATTCGATATCTATTTTAATTAGGAAGTTATCGCGTTTTTTCGGTTTTCACAAAACCCCTCTCTATTTCCACTCCCTTAGTCCGATTTTACCCATTAACGAGCTCGACCGAGATTTTATGCCCCTTGATTTTATGTAAAAATTTGAAGAAGATCTGAGCATAATTATGGAAGTTATCGTGTCTAGAAGAAAGTGAAATATATATATATATATATATATAGATAGATAGATAGATAGATAGATAGATAGATAAACTTTTTTACTGATGGTAGTTTTGGGGTCTTAGGAGTCATGATCGGTGTAGATCTGCAAAAATTTTTCAGAAATTCCAACATGGGAGAGAATGCAATAGGTAGTATTTCATACGAAATCTACCTAAAAGCACTAAAGTGCGTTTCAAAATACAACATTTATAGCTCGTCATGGATATGCTCTCGAATGTTTATGACTTTGTATATGAATATTTTCTTTTCTAAATGATTCCATACGTTCAAATTTTCTACCACAGTTAAAAACGTAACAACCCGCGTGTACGAGCGCAAAAATTTAAGGAAAGTGAAAAAGTTAAGGGTTCATCGTATAGATCATATCTGCTTGGGATCGGGTTAATTTAAGGCCCTGCAATAGTCACAGAAAAAGCCCCGGATGATAATGTAAAGTCTATGGATGCGTTCTTTTGAAATATTTCGCTCAAATTCTAATATTTTAATATTATTTTTTGCATAGTATAGCTGAGGTCCACAACCGGCATAGTTTTTAATTTTTCTCTATTGGTTTCAGATTTTTTAAAAAATATTTTAAATTTCAAAACCGGTTTAAAACTATCCTGTTATAAAAAATATATAAGCAAAATCAAAAAAGTAAAAACTAGCCCTGTTGTAGATTGTCCTTAGCTATCCTATGCAAAAATAAAAGAAATCATGTAAAAATGTTAAAATTTGAGCGAGATATTTAAAAAGGACTCTACCATAGACTTTACATTATCATCCGGACTTTTTCAGTGACTATTGCGGGGCCTTAATGAACCCGATCCCAAGCAGATATGATCTGTACGATGATTAGCGATGCTACTTTCTCCGACCTTCCTGTATTCCGTCATGCCGGCAAGTCCGTCAACAAGTTTAGGGTTTCTCGATCCGTGTTGCCCGGCAAAAGAAAAACTAATTGATCGCTCTTTGAATTACTCATCCAACTTTCAGCACCTTCTCCCTAAGTTCTGTATACTAGAAGAGAAACTGTCGTGCATTTTTTCGTTGGCTCAAGTGAAACATTCAGTATGGTTGACTAAAAAAATACAAAACGTCTGACCACTTATTATGAATTTTAAAAAAACCTGTACTATATTTAACACTACTTTTACAAGCAGAATGTATGAACTTCATATTTACAAAAAATCGTGAAATGTTGTATAAAAGTATTCAAGAAAATAAGTCTCACTAATCAATGTCAATAGGTTTCGAATCCTTCATACTGAAATAAGGCAGTTAAGTGCCTCATATTGTACAATGAATAAAATTGGGATAATAATATATGATTAATACAATTAATCAATTAATAATAATTATTGTATATTATATAGTTAACAACAGCTGCAGAAAAATAGCGCATAGGTGCGAGAAAATAGAATTTTATTTCTTGAGAAAATAGAATTTTATTTCTTGAGAAAATAAAAAGATAATTTGGTATAAAGTAATTATAAGTAACGGGTAGAAGATCCTGTAGTAGAATTGTTTAAAATAATGGATCTAGCTTAATTCATCATAGTTGTTACCGTAGTTTTAATTCCCAGTTAAGTCAACTAAATATTTATATAAAGTAACTGGCTTGTATAATGAACTCATCTTCTCATGTGTACATACTGAATGCTTATACATGTAATTCTCGTGTACATATTTTTATGTTACAGTCCTCCCCACTTAATCGGGTAACGGATAATCGAATACCCCGCTTATTCGAATAGAACACTCCGGAACCGAATTTATCGTCATTGGTTCTATGTTATTTTCCCCGCTTAAACCGGAATACTTTTCGCGAGCCTCCCCGCTTATTTGAATGACATCTGTCTGACCAAGGTTTGAAAACAGGCGCGAAAATAATGTTTCAGCTTGAATTATTCCTCATCTTTTGTTATTTTAGGCTTATTTTACTTTGAAAACAAATTTTCAATTCTTCCTCATTGATTTTGAACGGCAGATGTGTAATGGTCAGATCATATGATCTCCCCCTCCTTTTTCTTCGAAAGGATGAAATAAGTTGCTCAATGTGGATTATTTTTGCATTTTGTAAGTTTAGGCGCGTTTTTGTTACGAAACGAGAGTGGCTATGTATTCTAAATGGAAAGCTTTAAGGGTGGATTCAAAAAAAAAATTTTCCACCCTTAATAGCTCGAAATTTTCTGATACATTTTCAGACTCATTTTTAAAAGTAGAAACATGAAATTTGGTGAGGTAATTTTTTAAGAGATGTACAAGAGGCTGTGTGATGTTTCGCTCAGTTCATTAGAATTTGATTTATAAACAATTACTTTCACGGTATGATGAGTTTTTTTTTTTTTGTTCCGAGATCACCAGCTTCGGAAATTCCGTTCAAAACGTCATCTTTGATAGCATTTTTTGCAATATTTTCTGCATTTATCAAAACATCGACGACAACGGCACATTATGTAATTTCTAAATAGAGAATATGCCACTTTGATGCATTTGAGAGCAAAATTGAATTTCAAAATAAATCGGAAAATGAGCAGTTTGGATTGGTTTGGAGGAGCCAAATAAGAAAGCAGAAGTCCAGGTAGCAAAAGGTTTTAAAATATCACAGATGTAAGTTTCCAACATTGAACGCAATGCTGAAAAAATCCAAAAAGAACACCGATAAAATGGAAATTTGGATCGAAAGAGGATACATAATTCCAATTTTGATAACATTGATCAAGATGCGCTGAAATAGGTTTAGCGAAAAGAGCGAAAGTTGATTATGCAGAATGAATATGCAGAAAGTGCATGCTAACGAATAAAAAACGTTTTCACTTTTTTGTGCATAATCCCAGTAAATGCGTAAATTCCACGTAAACAAGCCACTTTTCATGACGTTTTTAAACCTGTGTAAATAATGCGAATTACAAATAGTAAAGTTTTAACGAAATTCCAGTGAGCTACATGAAGTGTAATGTAAAAAAATAGCTGTATGTATTGAAATTAATTACTATGTACTTAATTTATATTATTATTTGTATATATTTTACTAATTTACGTTATTATATTAATGATTTTACTATGCTGTTGATTAATCATGCTTTAGGCGATTTCTTTACTTTTTATTACGCATTAAATGTTACATTTCTGTGTTTCCCGTTTAATCGAACCCACTTAAACAAATATTATTTTTGGGACCATCAATATTCGTTTAAAAGGGAACGACTGCATTGCACAATAAGATATTTGTTGTATATAATTTATTTAAGATAACCTTCGCTGTTAAAAAAAATAAAGCTACCAAATTTTTCCGAGGAAACTTGGATTCTTATAGTTTTATTTTTACAATTACATTTTAAAAATTTTCTATATATACATTTAATATTTTGTCATTCACACCTTAAGATAAATTCTTTTTATTTGAGTTTCTTTATATTATGTAAAAACTGAAAAAATATATACATGAAAAGAAATTTGACATGGGTTGTATTTTTGTTGGAACTTAAAAGACAGTTTTCGTTTGTTTCGTGTCATATATTTGACAGCTTGATATTACTTCTCACCAGATTTAGAATTTTTTTTCAACAAAATAGGCAGAAAATTTAAACCACATTCTAAAAAGATCTTGGAATAAATTTTGCAAAACTATTTAAAATATTTCTTTAAGGAAAAAAATTCAAAATTTTTCTTTAATATATTTTATTTAAATGTTCATGGTGATTTCAGGAAATGAATTCTTGTTGTTATTCGAATTTTAAATGAGTTCGATGTGTGCGCGTCGGAAAAGGGGATTTTTTTCCCTTTATTCCGAGATAGTAATTGTTATCACTCATAAATTTGATAAGACTAGAAAAGATACAATGGAATGTGATTTTGTTTTCAAGGGTGTTCTTAAATCAAAAAGGGTAACTTTGTGACATAGGTTTTGATTTATTTTTGTTTGAAAATGCATGTAACGAGCAGGTGTTTTTATTAAAAAACTGACTAATTGCACTCAGTATAGAGTTTTTTCGTAAACTCAATAGATCTTTCATTACAAGCCTTCAAAGTTGATGTTTTTGAACACATTTTCCGAAGAGAGCAGAAAAACCGGTCGAAAAGAGGAGAAAATCACCCCTAGTAGCAAACCAATATTGGTCCAACGTTGCGCCAATACTTCATTTATTGAAAATATTGTAAATAAAACACCAATATTGCCCCAATATTGGGATGTTTACATTTTGCCCTTATTTAGCCAATATTTGCAGCCAATATTATGCCAATATTGGGGTTTCATTGGAAATATTGCCAATAAAACGCGAATATTGTACAAATGTTGGCGTTACATCGGAAATATTTCCAATGAAATTCTAATATTTAACCAACATTGGCGTTTTATTGGCAATATTTCCAATGAAACCCCAATATTGGTATAATATTGGCTGCAAATATTGGCTGAATAAGGGCAAAATGCAAACACCCCAATATTGGGGCAATATTTCATGCCAGTATTGCGCCAATGTGCCAATATTGCTCCAAGATATAGCCAATATTGTCCCAATATTGTTTGGCTTCTGGGGACGTGATCGGAATAGGAAATAATTGGATAGGAAACTATTATAAGGAAACTATTATATAAGGATTATCATATAATGGAAAACTAAATTTAATTCAAAAGCGCTTCCCTAGTCAGGCCCTCCAGTTTCATACATTTCCCTTGAAAAATGAATATGTAAATGTGTCAAAACGTTTTGCACTTGTTAAGAGGAACAGTTGAGAACACCCTAATATAATGGAAAGTTAAAGTTTAATGAATTGCTTAAAAATGAATGAATTCGTTAAATAATGCCTAATATATTTTGATTGTATTTTATTTATATTTGCTTATTATGCAAGAATACTATGATACATTTACTTTCTTTGTGTTTATATAACAAATGATTTTTCGTTCTATTTTTTAAACAAAAATGCATTCAAATGAACTATGATAAAACTTATGATAAACTAAAAATAAGAATTATGATAAGACTTTACAATATGATTTACGATAAAAATTTTGAAACGAAACAAAATTTGTTTTCATTAAATAGAATTTGCATCGCTTCCCCCATCTAAATATATTTTGGATAAAGCAGTTTTTGCACGACCAAATTTAATTCAGCAAACACTTTCCAAATAATTTTTGAGTTATATTAAAAATGAGAAAAATAACTATAATAAAGTGCAATTACTTTAAAATAATTAGAATATAAAACGGTTGCATTTAAAAAAATTTCTCTCAATATATATATTTATTCATTCACAATTTAGGACAAACTTTTTTATATTATGTTATTGACCTTTTTTATATTATGTATATATATATATATATATATATATATATATATATATATATGTGTGTATGTGATAAGAAATTTGACATGGGATGTATTTTTGTTGGGACTTAAAAGACAGATTTCGTTTGTTTCGTGTCATATTTTAGACAGTTTGATGTTACTTCTCACCAGATTTAGAATTTTTTTTCAACAAAATAGACAGAAAATTTAAACCACATTCTAAAAAGATCTTATAATAAATTTTGCAAAACTATTGAAAATCTTTGTTTAAGGAAAAAAGGCCCAAAGTTTTTTTTTAAATATATTTTATTTAAATGTTCATGGCGAATTCAGGAAATGAATTCTTGATGTTATTGGAATTTTAAATTATTTTTATGTGTGCGTGTTGGAGAAGGACATTTTTTTATTTCAAGATAGTAATTTTTATTGCTGGTTATTTTGGTAAGACTAGAAAAGATACAACAGATTTTGATTTCTTTCTTAATATAGCGAAAAGTCAATTTTTTCAAGAACGGATTAAAATGGAAAAATTCTTCTTTAAATAATGTCTGGGATATTTTGATCTAGATATATTGATTGTATTTTATTTAGTTTTGATACTTTTTTTATTCATGAACACCTTATATACAGCCAATATTGAAATAAACTATCACTAATTACATTACATCATACCATTACGCCAATATTATTTAGTTTGGCTTTGATAACATGCAATGTTTCAAAATTGAGAAACCATATGTTCATTTCAGATCCAAATGTACTATTTTGTATGTGTACACCAATTTACTTATTTCTAACTACTTAATTGTTTTCAGCGAATAATTTTCTAAGTATTTTTCGTTTTTAAAAATAAGGAAAATAACTACAATAAGTACAAATACTTGAAAATAATCGCAATATAAAAGAGCTCTATATTTTTAATTTATTTAAAAAACATTTTCTCATTCACACCTTAAGATAAATTCTTTTTATCTGTCCTTCTTTATATTATGTAAATAAAATATAAAAATAAATTCTAGATATATGAAAAGAAATTTGACATGCGCTGTATTTTTGTACGAACTTAAAAGAGACAGCTTTCGTCTGTTTCGTGTCATATTCTTGACAGTTTAATATTACTTCTCACCAAATTTAGAATTTATTTTCAACAAAATAGGCAGAAAATTTAAACCACATTCTAAAAAGATATTGGAATACATTTTGCAGAACTATTGAAAATTTTCTTTAAGGAAAAATTCTAAAGTATTTTTTAAAATATATTTTATTTAAATGTTCATGGCAATTTCAGGAAATGAATTCTGGTTGTTATTGGTATTTTAAATTATTTCAATGTGTGCGCGTCTGAAAAGGGAATTTTTTCCCTTTATTTCAGGATAGTTTTGTTTGAATTCATTTTCAAATTTAATATTTCATTAATAATTGTAAAACAAATAAAATAAAAATGTTATTGGTTGTTCACTCCTCCAAATAGAGATTTTAATCGAATTAGAGACTTACTCAACTGAGTAATTCAACTTAACCCCCTGACTGCCCAGCCAAAGGGTAATATTGTAATGTTGTTTTCTCTGTAATTTATTAAAAATATAAAAAAAGATGTTTTTTTTTAACCTGATGCAAAATACGTTATTAGTATCGGTGTATAATCTTTGATAGCATCAATCCTAACTTAATTTTTCAGAACTGGGTTTTATTTGTGTAATTATACTAATTTAAATATTACTTATGCTGCAGTGAAACCTGCAGCTTAGTGTGTGAAAAAATCAGCCGGCGGCAGTCAGGAGGTTAACAAATAAATAAAAATAAAATACTATAAATAAAAATAAAAGAAAATGGAGATTATAGCAGAGAAATTTCCTATGAGCTAAAATTTTAGTATTATTTGAATTAATTCATTGAATTATTTCTATCATTTTTTCCTTTCATGTTCATTATTTTTTTAATTAATTCATATCTTTACCTTTTTATCAATAGATTAAAATTATTTCATTTGTTGCAATACCGAGGATGGGACAGCTTTTGGAAAAAAAACGTGATTTTTCAATTTAAAATCTTAAAATGTATTTACTTTAATGAAGTACTAAATTTAGGTTCGCCCAGAACAAATTGGGTAATCATAATTTTTTTTTAATGTCAAAAAACGTGCGTTTCTTTTAAAAGCTAAAATTTCTTCTAAAATATGCTTAAAAAATTATATATTTTTTCTTATTTATATAAAGTTTCTGAGTTTTTCACATGAAAAGAGTTTTTGTTGTTGTTAAACATTTATTAACTTTTTCATTTATTGGAGAAATAAAAAAACGCTCTGATATTTTTTTCGTTATAATATTTTTAGAAATAGTTTGCTTTGTTCACTATTGTACTTTTATGGTAATAAACCTAATAATAAAACCTATAATAAAAAAAGATTAATGATAAAGTTAGAGTAAAAATGACAACTTTAAATATTACCTGAACTTAAAATCATTAACACCGAAACTTGCGTTTGTCATCTGTTACGATGATTAATTTGCCATTAATGGAATATCAGGATGTGTTAAATATATAACGCATTTTTTTAGGGAAATAAACATTGGATCAGTTTCCTCTCGTTGACTGTACAGAAAAATCTCACACGTGCTCTCTTAATTCGTTTCTGCGAACAATCCTTATTTTGTCTCTAAGGTGTGCTGTCGTTTTACATTTTTCTAGCAATCTGGATAACATACAATATTTTAAAGTTTGGCACAACCCCTATGTTATGTATTAGTGAATAATCTACTTTATTGAGGAGACATGAGTCATCTCAGTAAAATGAAATTGTAATTGCGAAACATTTAACATCATGTATTTTACTTTGAAATAGAAATAGAAATAGAAATACTTTTTCTTTATAGCAAACATTATAGAATTTTATTTCAATATTAAAAAAAATTAATTTCACGCATAAATTAGTTTTTATGGACTAATTAACTTTTTACGTATTTTTTCAAAATAAATTTGTTCCAGACACATAAAAAAAATAGATTGTTGACTACAACACTTTAAAACTTTTTTGGTGTCAGAAGCGTGAAACTTTAGAATAAAAAACGATTTTAATTTTAGCTTAAAATAAATAAAATTAATTAAATTTTACTAAATTTTAATAAACGCATATGAAGATGCGTTAGATTTTATCGTTTTACAGTAAATACGTGAGTAAAATATACATTCAATGAAACATTAGGTGTATCCTTAATCTCGTAAGGAGTTTAGTGTAATACGCATTTCAAAATCTTAAGAATAAAATTGAAAAAATATCAATATTTAAAAAAATATTAGAGAATTTATAAAAATATTTTTAAAACGTTTTTAAAATTGAAATGAAATACGCAGTTACTTTTTTAACCTTCCCACTGCCGAGACCGGATATATCCGTTCACTAAGCTGCAGGTTTTACAGCGGTTGAAGCTTTATTTAAACTAATATATTCTACAAATGTAATCGTGTTTTAAGAAATTCAGTTATGATGGATACTTTAAAGGCTTATAAACATATACGTAACCAAAAAGATACCATGATAGAAAATCCCTTTTTCATTAACATTTAAAATAAATTACAGCGAAAACAAATCACAATTTTGCCCTTTTGCTCGGAGGAAGGGTGTTAAAACGGACTTTTAGATGGACATTTAAATGCAGTGAGTTTACCATTTGAACCATAATTAAAAAAAAAAAAATTTGAAAAGGTACACTGAACTCATAAATAGTTATTTGGTATTTTCTGTTTCTTTTTTTAATATTAACGGATTTTTACTTCTTGATGCGTATTAGGAAGCACCCGTACTGCTCTAAAAGCTTTTCTGTTGTTAAAGCACAAATCAACTCAAGTATATACACTTTTCAAATAAAAAATGCTCTTTCTTCCTGATTTCCTTAATTATTAATAATTGTATCTTCATATCTATTAAAACAGCAAGAATAAAGAAATTTATGACAAAACATAAAATTTAATCATTTTTCACTTTTATATTTTACGTACATTTTTACAAAATGGAAACCATTGTAACACCCATTCTAAAACGACATTTAACGCAAATAACCTTTTATCCTTTCGAATGTTTATTTTTTCCGCCCACATTAGGATTTGAAGTGTAAGTGGTTGTATTTGAATGCCTTTTTTTACAACGTTATAAATAAATGTAAATTCATGCGCCTTTTGCAGAAAAAAAAACTTATGCTGTAAGAAAAGAAAATAAATTTTGTATCTAAAAAGTATAACAATAGTCTCTCGGAGTATGAAACATATACTTTTGAAAGGAAACATTATGATGACATATGCAAAATACACCATAAATGGGTTTGCCACTATGTTATGAAGAGACGCTTTTAACAAAGGGTAAATCCATTATATAATGGCTACCAATATAGAATGGGGAAAAATGAAATTGTATTGTGTTTTATTCTCAATGTAGGGGCTTTTAAGTATTCAATGGAGATCATTGTTCCTTTTTATGTAATAAAATAAATAAAATTATATTCTAAAACGAAAGAAAAATGTAATTTGTTGATTCTAGGAGTAGTTTTAACCTTTAAGAATATGCCCATACTTTTGAAAGGATATATTATGATGGCACATGCAAAAAGCACCATAAATAGGTTTGCTATTAAACGATCAAGATGAGTTTTTAACAAACACTAAATAGACTCTTTATTGGATATTTTAAAATTTATTCATTTTTCAAATGTCACGTTCTTTTGAAAAACTGAATTACTTCTTGTATAAAAGTATTCAAAAATTATAATTTTTTTCTTTTTTTATATCAGATTTTTCAGCTTTCTAATAAAAATTTGGCTCAAAGAATTTTACTCTTGAAAAAGGATTGACTTTCATAGTATATGGGAAAAAAGACAAAGTTGATTTTAGAGATTGATTCAATTATATATAAAAATAAATAACATAGCTTGCTTGCGATTGCAGTTTTAGAGTAATAAACCTGTTTAAATATTGTTTGAAACCATATTTAAGCTAAAGTTACAGCGAAAAAAAAATGGTAAATGTCACATCCGTTCAAAACCGTTTGAAATTGAAAACTATATTAGTAATTTCTTAGGATTATATATTAATAATTTATGTATTAAAAATTATTGTAAAATATTTAAAATAAGAATCCTTCTGTGATGTACAACACAAATGCGTATAAGGGAAGTGGTTTACATAATGGTTAAAAAATGTGTTACATAAAAATAATAGAAAGTAATTTACAAAAAGAAATAGGCAAAAACGAAGAAGGGTAAGTATTTGGTGTAACAAATATCTCTTACACTAGAAATGAACTAAAGAAAAGCTGTTGTGCTTCTTAATACATTTACAAACCAAGATAAATACAGTACCGGGCAAATTAATGCGGCAAGATAAAAAAAATGCGCATAAATCAGCCTAGAAGTTACTTTAGCGTATTACACTTAATATTGGTATAAATTATATGCATTACTTACACAATGTAACGAAAAAAAAATCCGTTAAATCTAGGGCAAAAACTCATGGCAGCAATGTTGCTAGCAGATTTTGCCAGAAAAGTTGCAGTAAAATTACATGTAATTTTTTTTATTACATCTAATTTTACTGCAATTTTTATGGCAAAAACTGCTGGCAACATTGCTGCGCCGTAAATTAACTGATTTTGTTTTTTTATAGTACAGTGAACATTTTTACATATAATTAATCATAGATTTTAGTACTTTGTATGCCCGTCGCTAGTAGTTATGACTACCGTTATGTGTTTTATCATCCCTTCTGAGTCGTTTGTTTCATTTCATCACTATAATACCATGCACGAAATACTCGTTCAATTGTTTAAAAATTTTTTTTAAAGAAATTGTAAACAAAAGCACACGTTAAAAATCCTCATAATGTTTTTAAAAAATTAATTTAAAATTAAATAAAAAAGTGTGTGAATTTAAAATCGTTACAACTCAAAATAATATATGTCGTATTTTTTTGTATTAAAAAAAAGAGAGAGAAACATTTAAATGTTTATTTTGATTCAGCATTTTACAAAGTATTATTTTTCTAATTAAAATATTTTAAGCAGAAATTAAAAATTATTGTTGTACCTTTTATTAAAAAAATCATATTTTTAAAAAAATTAAATATTTTTTTTAATGCTGAATCCAAATTGATATAAAACAACTAAAAAAATATATGTTGCAAGTTTTCAGCATTTAAATTTAATGGTTCTTGAATTATAACAATTGAAATCCGAAAAATAGTGAAAAAACCCATCATTCAGGAAAACGCATTTTCGCAAAAAGCTATTTCATATGACAGCCATTGCTTGAAAGATAGGTTGTGAAAAGGAACAAAAACAAAAATAATAGTATATCCTTATTTAATTAAGATAGAAATATGATTTAAATATCATTTTATGTATAAAAACGGATAAAATTTCAATTTAGTAAAATTGTTTTTGAAAATTTGAATATTTTTGTGAGCCGGATCTCCTTAAAATGAATTTTGTAGCATAGTTTGTTTACAGAAATTCACAAAAGTGTTTCGCTACATTATGGTCTACGATGAAATTTCTTTTGCAAAGTTTTTTTTTTCATTAATTCAAACATACTGAAGTGAATATAAATCATTGAAGTGCACTACATGATCGTTATTATTGAATATGTTGTGAGTAGCCCTTTTAATTAATACACAGCGACACACAAAGTATTTCTTTAACGCATTGCCTATGGTAATAATTGCTGAAAGTACTTTTTCAATTGAGGTGTGAATTCGTACATTTAGCAATTGTGTTTTACATACAACTTTATGTTTTTAAAATATTTTGATGTGTACATCAAATGTGTGTGTCGATATACAAAAGAATTGAATGTCATTTACGTTTTTGAAGAAACTTGCTGAAAGGGAATTTCCAATCCTGCTTAGCATTTCCTAATTAAACAACATTTTACATTCGTAAGTATTATGTACTTATAAGTATATAGATGGTGAAATTCGCAAAATATTTTTTTTTAGTTCTATAGATAGATATTAGAAAACTTGAGTCTCTGAATCTCTTTTGCGTTTTACAAATTGTTTCTTTTTCACCTCAATAAAAAATGATGTTTTTTGCAGTTTTTTGAATGTGTTGTAAAGTAAAACATGATCGATACACGATTTTTTTCGTGTTTATTTTTTACGTTTAACTTATTCACAGTATTGAATAAAGTAAAAAACAAAAGCTCGTCTTTTGAGCATTTGACGATTGTAAATAGAAACAAATGGCAGCTGCTGATTTGTTATCTGATTAGACGAAATATATGATAAATAAATATGTCATTATCTTAGACTGATCAATACAAACGGATAATAGGGACAAATTATGTTGAAATTTCGAAATGTATTTTTCATTTATAATTATCAGTTAGAAAAAGACCTACATCATCAAAAGAGTATTCACCGCATATTCACAGTATCCGCAAAGAAACTCTTCGAGAGGGTTGAATTCTGATAGGGATTGGCCGACGCGTTTTCACGTAACTTGGCGATAATTATACTTGACGAGCGATAGATGCTTCTGTCGAGGAGTTTGATTTCCTTCCGAACCGAGTACGAAGTAACTTTTCTCTTGCAGCATTGCATTGGATGGAACGTGTCTTACTGAAAGCTGTACTCTTTAAAAGTTTTTAAACACAAATTTTTACTTTGTACTCGGTTTACTTTGTACTCGGCTCCGAAGGAAATCAAACTCGACGGAAGCGTCTATCGCTACGCCAAGTATAATTATCGCCAAGGTACGTGAAAACGCGTCGGTTCATCCCTATCAGAATTCAACCCTCCCGAAGAGTTTCTTTGAGGATACTGTGAATATGCGTATTCACCTGTAATTATGTACAGAAAAGTACAGCCACTTGTACAAAATTCATTTGCTTTTTTCAAAATAGCTTAGGAATCGTTACGTAAAATACAGATACTGAAATCAAATAATTGTCGCCATTATATCGACAAATATTACATCAATTTTTTAACTTACTCTTGCGTAACTTGCAGAACAAAAACATGTTTTAATAAAGCGAATTAAATTTAATGATAAACACGTTGAAAAAACACGGTGACTAATACTGAACTTTCCGTTTAGAATGCATCAGTCCCCGGTGACTGACTGTATAAAATATGATATCAAAGTAAAGACACTGTATTGTTTTAAGTAATAATTGAACTAGCATAATCCTGTAATGAGTAAAATTTAAGTAAATGAAAAATAAATTGTGAATAATTACTTAAAACAACATATTTTGTTTTGTTTTATATAACATTTTAGACTATCAGTCATTGTTGACTAACACTGGACAAACAGAAATTTCAGTGTCAGTTTACCTTTACACGACATGACACTCAATGTGCTAATCTTGAAAATCCATCATATATTTTAAAAATATATTTATTATGACAACAATCAATAATACAATAATAATTGATTTATCATAAATATAAAAAAGCAAGTTCCTTTTTATTAAGCATCAAATGCAGGGCTAAAGTTTTCATATATTTTTATCTATCTCATATTTCCGCACACGCGAGCAAAGGAGAGTTGAAATATTCGAAAATACTTATAGCTGCTTGAGTGGATTTTCCTATCTGGAATCTGGCATTCCTATCAATGACGGGAGATGAACGCTATGATCAACGCCAATGGAGTTTTGCTTTCCAGTATGATATTAAAAAATTTTGATGAGAAATGTCAAGAACTTCTAATAAGAAAAATAATTCGAAGATTGTATTTTCATTTCGCATTCTTCATTTATCACGGTATTCAAATATTTTAGTCTTTAGTAAATTTTAAAATTGTGCGAATTTTAAGCAACTGATAAAATTTTAAAAAAAATGTAACAACGCTTGAAACCTATGATTGCATTAAAAAACATACAGTTAAAGTTGATCTTATAAATTAATATTTAAAAAAGCATAATTTTCAAACTGAAGCATTCATTCTTCAAAACACACAAATAGACCGGGAGACGGCAGCACTAACAAGCCCCTCATTGAGGTCACGACTAAAATTCCACAATTAGTTAAAATTCGATTTGCATATTAGAACTCAATCGGTGTGCCAAGTCATATAATAGTATGAAATATCTGAAAACCCGATTTCAGTAATTGACTCGTAGGTTTGCCATTATGTTTCACTGCGCACAAAGGTATGAAAGCATGGAAAACAGGGAGCAGGAAAACTCAATGGTAAACCTAAGAGTCAACCTCTAAAATCGTGCTTTTGGATGTTTTTCACCATGTTAGGACTTACAAGGAAGATCTCCATACGGGCATATCCTGAAAAATCTGAAAAAAATACAAAATGTTCTTCTCGTGTGGATATATACGTTTATAAAAAAAAAATTCGGCGTAACTTCCATTCAGTAACCGTAAAAAAATAAAGAATATTTCGTTATTTGGCGATTTATCGCCGGTTGGCGATGGAATGTAATTTCAAAAAATACATTATGTCAAATACACTCCAGGAAAAAAAAAAGTTTCATGTTGAACTTGTTTTGATAAATTTAATTCAAATAACTTTAGTTTTGTACGTTTTAGTTTGTTTTAAGAATAATTTTGTTATATCGATATTTATATGTATTTATTTTCTAATTTAACCATCAAAATTTGAGATTTAAAACGAAATTCATAATTTAAATTAAATTTGTTTCCTGCTCAATTGAGAATTGTCGATTAGATTTTGTTGCTATTTAAACTTGTGGCTTTTATTTTTGAATACGCTTAAATTTATGAAGATAATTTTTCTCAATATGATTTTTTTTAATCTATGAAAACACTTTTTTCTAATGATTAATCAAATAGCTACTTCAACAAGTAATATATATATATATATATATATATATGCGATATAATATGTATATATATGTATATAATATATTAAAGTCTCTCATTGTTTATGTTTAAAATCATTAATTACGATTTACACGCATTCTAAATATCCAACAGTTTTGAGTTGCATAATAATCGTTTGCTTTTGGCGAGGAAAAGAGCTGCTGGCCAAATCGAGTGACACTTTTGTCTTTTCACGCCAAATATTCAAAATTATTTAAATTTTTTACATAATGTCTAATGCGATTCCGCCACTAATTTTGACTGATCCTTTATTACATACATAAGTACTTTAATTAGTATTTTTTTGATAAAATTCTGAGTATGCCCAGTATGGAGACCTTCCTTGTTAGAAGATCCATTACATTTTAATATGTGAATCGATTTTAGGTTAATTCTGAAATTTCAGCCGTTGAAATCAATGAGGTGATTTTCTGTGTTTCCGCCTCCTGGTTTAATACGTTTTACGTCCATTCGAAACTTGCGCCGTCGTTCATAAATATTTTACTGCTCGTTTACCGATGTATTTCTTAAATATAAATCAAGACGACACTTGCAAAAAAAAAAATGTGTGTTAATCTGGAAAAATATACTATAATACTAAAATAATAAAATATTCTCTTCCAAATTCTCCAGATTACTTGTATATTTAAGAGCTTTAAAGCATTGTTTATAAAACAAATGCCCTTAAATTTCCAAAATATATTCGAGTAACTGCTGAAATATATCAATCAGTTTCTCAACAAAAAATAAATGTTTTGCACATGCTATCAATTCTCAAGTAAACATTTTTTTTCAACAAATGTGCTTCAAACAACAGGATTTATATAAACAGAAAATTAATATTATTTTTTTACTATTACATTTATTATTTAAATTCCGCAACTGTAAGTATTAAATGCATAATCTACAGCATAATAAATCGACAACTCTGTTTCAGAAAACTGATTAATACACTATAAAATATCTACTTGGTTACTATGCAAAAAATCAGTGCACCATCGGGTACTTTGTTGCTTTGACGCTTTAGATCTTTAAATTATTAGTTTGTGTTTGTTTCTAAATATAACGAGAGATTTTTGAAATCAGGTTGACACGGAAAATGTTGTCTGTCATATTTTCTGTCGTCGTTAACAGGATTCGTAGGCTTCAAAGATTTTTAAGCTCCTTTCACCGACGTTTTTCAAAGAACTATCGGCTTTGCTTAACGAAAATTACAAAATACGTTACAACAAAAGTGAGTAACAAAACATACCGTATTTACTCGTGTATATGGCGCACGCGTGCATAAGGCGCACCCCTACTTTACAAGTAAAAATGGCGATTTCTTAAAATCTCGTATATAAGGCGCACCATAAATTTGATACGCTAATGAAGAATAACCAAATGAATTTCATAAAAAAAAAAGTCGAAACAAACATTACACCAGACCAGAAAACAAGACCAAAATGCATTTTTAGACTTCGGGTTGTAAGAGAATGACGGGAAATAGGAATGAGTGACGGTAAAGAGAATTGCTAATTAGCGTTTAGATAATGTCACTAGCTCTATTGTATAAAAAACTGCAAGGAGTGAAATAAATATGCAGTAATACTTCAATTAAGTAACATTTTCCTAGTTTTAATATCTTCTTTGAATACTTTCTTGTTTCATATGTATATAGTTCGACTGCATCCAACAGTAAAAAAATATTCCGTTTATAAGGCGCACCTAGGAGTTTTGCTCCAATTTTTTGAAAAAAAGTGCACCTTATACACGAGTAAATACGGTAAGTAACAAAACTTTTTATATGAAAAAAGACACTATGCTGAAACTTTGTAAGCATATAATATTTAACATTATAATAAAGGTTTAAAAGCATCTGCCTTTCTCAAAAGCATTTTAAATGAAAAGAAATTAGTTTTCAATGGTTTTCACTCATTTCATCCTGCCAGTTTTTGAAATATTTTGAAGCTCTTTACAGAGAGTTTATATATCTTAAAAATAACCTCGGAAACAAACTTCAAGTTTCTAGTCTTAACAATATCCCTAAATTACATTTTAAAAATATTTATATTGATCCAGCAGGTCCTGAAATATTTTCAGTACCGACATAAAATGTATAACATATTGGGATGGTCATGAGCATTTTGCCACAATTATTTTTGAAATATGCTTCATAGATCTAGAAATTACGCGATAAAAATAATCACACACAGTTAAACCTTTAAAATATTTATATTCATATTATTAATTAAACTAATATAAAAAAATCTTAATTATGACCCAATTGTATATTAATAAATGATTTTATCATGTAATGATCTATCACTCTTTCCAAACTACGTATCTTAATACTGAATGATTAAGTAAAATTTCACAAGCATAAATGATTAGCATAAATTTCAAGAAAAGTAAAAGGTTCATTGTCCAGACTTATTTTATTGCAATAACCTAAATAAAATGTTACCAAGGAAAATAAAATGTGTTGAATTGTCAGAAAGAAATTGTTAAAGTTTTAGACATATTGGAAGAAAACATTGGAATATCGTATTCTAAATAGAGCCATAAATGGGTATACATGTAATAAATATTATGAGATGCATTTACGAAACAATAAGTACTACGAAAAGGATATCATAAAGGATCGTTCTGAAAGCTTCGGAATGAATCCGGGTTGTTTTAAAAGCAGAATTTTACACTATAGGGAAAATCACTGCTGAAAAAAATTACAATAATAAAATAGTATTCAGTATTTTAATAACAGTAATTTTAAAGTAGTATTATTTATACATGCATGTGACAGCATGAGCATGAGGAATTTGCGATAGATGATAAATAGGTTTGTTTTTCTTCTTAAAAAATGGTATTATTAAAATTATATTTACGGATTTTCTTGTATGATTAAAATTCTCTTCTTCTATGTTTCGAATTTGGGTTGATATCAAATGGAAATAATGAGTTTCTCTCAGTTAAAATCGACTCGTGCTAATGCAACTAATGTGCATAATGTGCATAATTTAACTAATGTGCATAATCTGCAAAATGTAACTAATGTGCTCAAATGTACATAGCAATTCAATGTTGCTACAAGAATATGAACAATTTATTGACGGTAGATTTAATTTTGTGAAACAAATAATTTGTTTTGTTGCAATCAAAGAGTTAACTTTCTTACATTAGATATACATGAATTACATGTATATCTAATCTAAGAAATAATATATTCAGATGCAAAATGCAGCAATTGATTATACATATTACTTACCTATATACACTATATTGCCATTGATTATGGGAAACTTGCGATTTTAGACATTTTACGAAATATCTAGAAAAATACATGAGGAATCATCTCGAAACACTTAGTGTATAAATATAATAGTATAAGTCGTACATCTCCCTCCGTGAAGATTTTTTCCCGAAACTCCAAAGGGGGCCGTCAACAAATTAAAAAAGAATGAATATCTTTTGAATAATCCTGTCAAAACTAATGTAGCAAAAGAGCTCAAACTCTAGATTGTAATTGAATGCCTTATTGTAAAAAATCTTGTTCATTTTTATGCAAATAGCATGCATACTCGCAGAGTAATTAAGGTTTTTATAAAAATGATCCCAAATTTTTCCAGGTTTTTTCCTTATAATTTTCAGAGTTCTTAATATAAAATATTATTTTTTTCAGAAAATATGACAAACAACATTGCACACAGTACCCTGTAATCAGAATTAAAAAATAATGAAAATTGTATAAAAAATGAGTTGGTTAACTAAATAATTTTTTACTGCGCATGCGTCAACGATATCAAAATTTCATTTGCATATTATGTTAGCTAAATGTATAGAGCAACTTTTGTGAAAGTCACAAAATCATAACTTGAAAATTCTGACAATAATCGTCAATTGAATAAGTCGAAAATCCGTTATTCTCAAAATGAAGCAAAAACAAGAGGGTTTGCATCCATATATTCATTGATTAGTGTCAATATAGAATACACAATATGCGATGTACTACTGCATTTGGATAAAATCCCTCATTTTTTTGCTTCATTTTGGAAACAACGAATTTTTTTCTTTTTCTATAGACGATTACTTTCAGAATTTTCAAGCTATGATTTTGAAACTTTTACAAAAGTTACTCTATACATTTAGCTAACATAATATGCAAATGAAATTTTGATATCTTTGACGCATGCGCAGTAAAAAATTATATAGTAAACCTACTCATTTTTCATACAATTTTTATTATTTTTTAATTCTGATTACAGGGTACTGTGTGCAATGTTGTTTGTCATATTTTCTGAAAAAAATATTATTTTATATTAAGAACTCTGAAAATTATAATGGAAAAACTTGGAAAAATTTGGGACCATTTTTATAAAAACCTTAATTACTCTGCGAGTGTGCATGCTATTTGCATAAAAATGAACACAGTTTATTACAATAAGACATTCAATCATAATCTAGAGTTTGAGCGCTTTTGCTACATTAGTTTTGAAAGGGTTATTCAAAAGATATTCATTCTTTTTTAATTTGTTGACGGTCCTCTATGGCGTTTCGGTAAAAAATCTTGACGGAGATGTATGACGTATACTATTATATTTATACACTAAGAGTTTCGAGATGATTCCTCATGTATTTTTCTAGATATTTAGTAAAATGTCTAAAATCGCAAGTGTCCCATAATCAATGGCAATATAGTGTATATATATATAAATGAAGAATGAAATATATATAAAATATATATAAGAAATATATATATAAAAGAAGAATGAAATATATATAAAAATGAAGACCCAAATTGGATTGAAAGATTTCTGCATACATAATTGTTCCAATTTGGAAAGTTCAGTTTGTAATACAAAATCGTTTTAAATAAGTCTGATTTTTATGACATTAAAACAATTAAAATATCTTAGATAGTATATACATTATACCGCAGAAATTTGATTAATTTAATGTTAATAAAGATCTGCTCTGTTTTGAACCATTTTGGGTTATCTATTTTGGTAACAATACTCTACCATATTGGAATCCTTCTGTACCATTTCAGGAAAATTACTGTACCCAGAAATCTTTCAACCCAATTTGGGACTTCATTTTTTACTGTATATATATATATATATATAGGTAACTACTGACTCTCTCTATATATAGATATACTACATTTTATCATATGTAGTATAGGGTAAGTCTTGCAATCGTTTTGAAAATCGAAAAAAGTTTTTTGACGGATTTACACGTTTTAGATACTGGAGATTCCGAAAAACATATTTTTAGAAAAAAAAAAATTGTCGTCCGTCCGTCTATGCGTCTGTCTGCCTGTCTGTAAACGCACTATCTCCCGAACAAATTGAGATAGAGACTTGAAATTTTGTATGTACTTAGTATGTAAGAATGGGACGAAGCCTATTTAATATCAGTAACCTCGATTCTGCGAAACTATGTTTTTCGGACTCTCGAAAAATTCGTTCTTATGAAAGGTACATAAAAATTTTCGAATTTTTTATTTTAAGGACTAGACGTAAAAGCCAATAAAATAACACAAATTTTGCATAAAAAACGAAATCGATCGGATTATTGGTTGCCGAGATATTTGTAATCATGTTTTTCACATTCCTCGATTTTTCATTACCCTGTATTTCATTCAAATTTCAATTCAAAGATATATTTTAATTGGAAATGAGACGCATAATCCGACGCAATACTTTATTAGTTAATATGATTATTATTTTTGGAGCTATAAGGATGTTTCTTTTACGGAATCCTTTACTACTTGAATATTTTGGCGTTTTATATAATTTGTCGAAATTGGCTGATCAGCAATTCATTAATAGAGCATTATTATGTATATTAAAACTGTTTAAATATACGTTTATATTTTATTTTGGATTTGCGTTGCATTTAATGAATAGTTTACAAGCGTTTTATTTTCATATGTTATATTATGAATATCCATGATGTGTACGTATTACGGTGGTCCCCTCACGACTAGTTTTATTATTAAATGAATTGCAGTTAAAACTGTACAGTGTGCAACTGAACTTATGAGTTAAACTCCAAAAGAAAGAAGGCTACACATGACGAAGCAATTTTCATATAACAAAGTATGGTGAGAAGTGAAAAGTGTTGACGAAAATAAAGAAATGTAAATAAGTGTGTTATGAAATAGTAACTCTAGTTAATGTTTGAATATGCCACCCCAAACATTGATTGAGGTCGGCCAGCGTCAAATACGTGCTTTGCGTGCATACTAAAGATTCAAAGTGCTTCGAGATTATTTGCAGCAGAGATTAAATATCGTTCAATAAATTCTTCATCACGGTGATGCCTCGTAGGTGATACATATGGAACCTTTGAAGCATTTTAATTTTTGCCACATAAGTAGTTCTTTGTACGAAACGTTCTATTACCTCTTGCGTATATTAAAAATTATTACTATGTATGCAAGTGGAGAAAATAAAAAAAGACATCATTATGCAATGTATTAGAAGGTAAAATAAACAAAATAATATTTTCAATAAATTTCTTTGATTTTTTATACTTGTGTTAAATCAAAATATTTTACACGCGAACATGTAGTAATTTATATTCGGTGAGTGAAAAAAATCTGCTCGCTTTTTTGTAAAACAGAAACAAAAGGCGTGAAACATAAAAAGTTAAGCACCTATGAATTCATGCAAGCACCATCATTAGGTATGACCTCTCTCCATCTGACTGTAAGTGAACCCCATGCAGGTAAAACTCTACCATTTGTGAACTAAAATACTGTTGTAACGCCTATTTTACTATCTTCTTAATAATATTGAAATTCAGACGAGCGAAGACATAGTGTATCGATCCAAAAATGGTGATAAATATAAGGTACAAGATCAGGACTATACGGCTGGTGAGGCAAAACGCTCCAATCAAGGTCTAGGATTTTTTGCGAATCCTCAAAATATGATGCCTGGCTTTATCGTGATGATAGGGAACTCCACAGTGATTGATGATCTCTGGGCACCTAAATTTGCGTATTGCTCACAGGTCTTCATTGATCGTTTAGTTCAGTGCGAATACCTCATTGTTGATTTTTCTTCTGGCATTACACCATATGCATAGTAAAATGTTTTTGGGATGCTTTGGTCAGTGGAAGACGCTAATGACATACAGTCTTTCTATGCTTCATTTTACGGTACAGTATCCACTTCTCATTATCCTTCACAATTTCATTCAAAATTTGATTATTCAGTAAATCAAAGAAACACATGTGATGACCCTCTCCTCACATTGCTTTATTGTAAGCTGGTATGGTATCCATTAATCGAACTTAGATAAGGAATCCGGGACCATGCATTGTATTTTGACTATTTTTGCCATTAGTTTTTTTACTACTATATGTGGATAATTTTTTATTTCTGTTTTCATACCCCTGTCAGAAACAATAGAATGACATCCAGGACAAGAATGATATTTACAGCACTTGCGTCTGACGTGGAATTTCATAAGACAATGGCAGCAGATACTATCATCCTGGTATCATCCGCATACACGTGATAAATATTACGGTAAGCGGTGGCAGCTGTAACGCTTTTATCATACTGGCAGAGTAAACAATGTCTGATGTGGTCTTTCTTACTTGTCATCCTGTTTTCCGTTCGGCATCAATTCTACTGACAAATGTTATGTCTATGCATAGTTTGCTACTGTACTCGTTATTGGTCAATTTCCTCTCCTCGAAATGTCAACTGTAACGTTCATACTGCTCTTGACACTGAATAAACTTCAAAACAGGTAGAAATTTTGCACTCATTCAATATTTTACGAGCATGTTTCGTCCAATACACTGGTTGTTTCATCAAGCGAACGTTTTATCAAACTGAATGAATCAGTTGTTAGGAAATCACGCGATCTCACACGCGATCAGCAATGAACAGTGTAGAAAAAAGAGAAAAAGAGAAAAGAAATAGTTGAATTGACATTTTAATACTTTGTTTTATTTGCACGCTCTTATGTGATTGTCTCATGTAAAAAGAAATTGAGAAAAACAAAATTTTGATGTATTTTGTGGCAACAGCCTGTTTTCTAATTTCGAAGATAGAAAAAGTAAAATGTTGTTGGTTTTTATCATATACGTTTTATTCTTTTAGATTTAGTGTTTTTACTCACCGTAGGTGTTGTGATTTGTCGCAGCAATATGAGTACTAAAGGTACTAAATGTGAGTAACATTTTCCATTAAAATTTAAAGTTTATCAAAAGATATTAAATAGTAAAAATTAGAGTCGTAGAGGTAAAAATTACTATCGTGTTACCAGTAGTATATTGTCCATACATCAGTGAAATTTGACTTGTGTTTTGAAACAATAGGAACCTTTTCTTGGAATGTCGTCTTACTTTACTAAAAACACTGTGAACGCTATTGCACCATTATATTTTTAAATGTGTCAAAAATGTGCGCTTTATGTAATAACTTTTTTAATTGATTATATGCAGTAGGTTTTCATAATGATCGAAAGAACAATAATCAATATACAGAAATTAGTCTTGGAAAAATATCTGATTAAGATTGCAAGTTTTTTTTTTCAAGTTCCTACAGCAGAATCATTTTTTTAAGGTTCATCTTTCATAATCTGATTTACCTGACTGTAATACTATTCCCCACAATTATATAAGTAAGCAATATATAATTATATTTTATGTTGTCCTCCAAAGTTATTTAACGTTGAATAAAAATCGATTATATAGATTTTCTCAAACAGTGTATTTACGAGTATTATAATTGCGTACATCTGATTTTAGAACTTTCCCCATAATTCTCTCAGACAAGCTAAACATAAGCATGCATTAAATATTAAAAGATTTCTATAATATTGTCTAACTAACAATGCTCGCCCTTTCGAGAAACTTGTGACGAGTTGAAAGATCTGAAGTTATAAGCAATAGGAACAAAATTCCACTTTGAATATTACATATATAGCAGATTAATTCAAAAATGTAGATAAAAGTCATAGGCATCAAAACAATGCAAATTACCCTAGTAATATGATTATGTTTTAATTATTAGAATTTAATTAATTAATATTTTCATAAACACAAAAGTTTTAACAGACAAAACTGTTAAATTATAAAAGGGAAGCTTATATACCAATCTAAGTATAACAACATTTTTGTTTTCTCCACACGTTTCTCTTTCTGTTTTCTCTTATTTTAATCTATATGCGTAATGAAATAATTTTAAAATGTATTGACTTTCAATGAAGAGTTTTCCATATGTATTGTTAGGTATGACACACTAAATTTATTACTCTTAAAAAATAGTTGTGTAGTATCATACCTTAGTTTTGAATTCTAATGTTCAAATTTATTAAAATGTGAAATAATGGTCAATATATTAAAATAAGTATCACAATATCTCTATTTTCCCCGACTTTATCTATTTCTATTGTCTGTTATTCTGATCTATATACGTAATGAAATAAGTTCACAATAGATTGCCTTTCACTGAATAGTTTCACATAAATATTTTTACATTATGATCACTATATTTATTAATCTTAATAATGCATGCTTTCATACTCTAAATCTGAAATTATAGTACGCAATTCAGCCAAGTAAGAACAAAAATATATTTCAGAAACCGTGAAATATGGAATATTAGAGTGTTAAATCAGTCGAGAATTGCTTCCATTTTCCATTTCTAAAATTCAATTTCTATAGTGATGATTTATCAGATCTTTAAATCTTTTGCAATGAAAATTTATCTCATGCTCTAGTTTTATAAAGTGAGTCAATTCTACACAATGCATCTTGGGAATTTTCATAATTCGTCATTTTTAAGGTTTTCGTAATAAAAGCTAGACACTTTCGGTGAAAATTAATGTCGAATGTTGATAAGTAATCATGGATTCATTTAAATGTTATGGAGATTCATTCGCTTATATTTAGGTTGTTATACGCTTTGATAAGTTTCCACACGTGAGTGTTTTATGTAAATTTTCTTTGTGTTTGAGTTTGAGTGAACAGTGCTTTGATGTCTATAGCTACAATTGCTGTTACCTCTATTGACCCAGTAAACACAGAAACAAATACATTACACTTTATTATTACAGAAAAACCAGTACATATATTTAATACACATCACGGGGACAACACAGACACCCATGCCGCTAGCTGGACTCGAACCAGGGACCAGCGGTGTGGAAGCAGCTGCCCCTGCCAACCACTGCAGTTCAACCAGTGGCAGCAGCTGCCACTGGGTCGGCGTAAATTTTCGTAACGGGATTTTAGTTATTGTATATTTTATACTTGGCAATGCACCGTCAAGAAATAAAAAAATTTCGTAATATACGAAAATATACAATGACATTTAAATAGCCTTCTTTATACGCAAAGCGTTGAAAAACACATAAATATTAGCATTTAGGAAAAACATTATAAAAATCAAAGTTTCTATTGCCTTCATTGATTATTTGAAATGCATTAAACAAAGATATAAACGCTTTTTATCCAGGAAAACTATTTTAATAGTGTCATTTCAAAAAGAAATTTATTCATGTTTCGGCAGACTTATTTTTAAAGGCAAACTTGACACTTCATTACTAATATTAAAATTAATATTAATTTGTTGCTCTGTGGAATGTTTAATTGTGAATAGATAACATTTAAAAACCACTATTCCTGTTTGAAAAAAGTGATTAATACATTATTAAAAATTTCCGAAACATTTCTAAAAATCAATGACAGCACATATAAATGTTTATATTTAAACAGAGCAGTACTTTGAAATTTTAAACTTTAAAAGGGGAATCTTGTTTTTATAAAAGTATTTTAAATCTCGAAAACACATGGGTTGCCCAAATGCATTGCAAAAAATGCATGGGTTACTAAAGATAATGAAAACGTTTAGAAATCTTTTTGTTGATTTTTAAATTGTTCGTTGATTGGAAAGAAAACTTTTTTCTTTTTACTGATAACAGAAAACTTAAATCAGATATCATATTTTAATGCATTTCATCAAATCTACTAGCTCTGATATTCAGGATTTAATAAATTTAACTAACTCAATTTATTTAAAGACCAATTTTACGTTTTAAATAAAAAATAAATATCCAAAGTGATATTTTAATGGTAGAAATTAGTATTTGATTAACTTTTATTTTTTTTATATAAAATGAGTATTTAATATTTTGATTATATTGTTATTATTTTTTCGAATTTAATTTTTTTAATAAAAAAGACAAGTCAAATCTTCCTTTGTTTACATCACATTAATTTATTTTTAGTGAAAAAAAACAGCTAATTAAATTTCTGATAATTTGACCACCAATCGTAAATTAATCTCTCAAGATTATTACATGTAAAATTACCAACTTTTTGTCTTACCTGATATATCTTTTAAACAAGCTATCAACATTCTAATAGAAGTTTAAGCATCACTATGAGTAAGTTTTCTCAATATTGCTACAAAGCAATTTTTTTTTTTTTTTAATGGTGATGTCTATTGCTAAATATTTAACTAATTTTCTTGACGAAAATTTCTATAAAACATTAAAAATAAATTAATTAATACATCGGTGTATGGAGATGAAATATTATTAGTTTTTAGGAAATTATAATAAAATTAAGTGGTGTAAGAAACGAGCATCACTCTATAATCAGAATATGGAAAAAGTGTACACTCGTGCTCAAAGACAGAGATTTTTGAGATGTGGTTTATTATTTCCGGAACTACTAGACAAATATTAATGAAGTTAAGTATGTATCCACAGTATTGTAAATTGAAACTTTTTTTTTTTTTTGTTTTTTTTTTTTTTTTTTAATTTCAAAATTTACCTATGCGGAAAAGATGTTTTGTTGGATGTAGATTAATGGAAAAATAGTTCAAAAATTGTTTAAAAATTTAGTTTTGCCGTAGTGGGGTTTCATTTTTTAAAAAAAGACTTGATTTTGTTTAGATAATTTTTGACTCAAAATAATAGTTTAAAAATTAATCAAAACTTATTCATGCGTAAAAGATGTATATTTTGAGGAAATATTAAGAAAAATATGAAAGTGTAATTTAACATAAGAAGCACTAAATTTTGAATACTTATAATTCTAAAACTATCATTCAAATAATTTGAATTTTTTTATCTGGATACAGTTTGAACTAAAATATTAAAATAATTTGTTAAAATTGGGTTTTGCCTATGAAAAAAAATGTGTGTTCCTTTTAATATACAGATGGTCCCTTTATGCATCATTTAAAAGTAGACTTTATTTCCAATCGTCCCTATCAGTAACTTTCTTCTACTATAGTTTGTGTATCAATTAGTAGGGGATGATTACTTTTTTCACGACTGTACAGTGTACACACGTTGACATATCACTGGAAAAATAAACTTTCATCAGTTATAATGCGCACGCATCATCGTGCGTAATAATCATCACCATCCGACAGTATAAAACACAGCTTTCCATACTGAACAAAAAAGTGGGTTATTAGGGGGTATGGTCAACTGTTGCAGTTATACAGTTTTCACAACATGAACTCTTACTGGAAATCAGAGAGTTTATGGCTTCCTGTGGCAATTATTCTACCCCTTCAGCAAATCTGTTTTTTGGCTTTTTTTTCTGGTCGTAGAAGATCAAAAGAATGTTTTGATTTTCTTTCCCAGAGTGTCCCAGGCAAAGTTTATTTCCGGTGATCTGCACGTTAATCCATCAAACGCATATCTCGATTTTCCAGACATTCGTTGACCAGATGTGCTATTATATCATGGCGCACACGTTAATCCATCTTTATTCGTGAAGAAAATAACAGAAATATGAACATATAATTTAATATAAATGCAATTTTTAATTTAAGTTATTATGAATTAATAGTAAATGTTGACTTCTGGAGATAAAAATATATATTTTATTCTTGATTCTATTTTTTTCTTAAATTAAAAAAATACATATTCGTATGTATAGAAAAATTAATATTTTGTAATTTTAAGTAGCTTAACCCGCGAGTAGTCGCGATTTTTTCCACAACATCATAAGTCGCGCTCGGTCTTTTCGCCGCCTGCCCCCCGCATATCAAATATGTAAAATAAGAAATATTTTTCTCCTAAGATATGAAGATAACATTTCAATGATTATATAAATTGGCAGTTTTCTTAAATTATGCATTTTATTCATGAGATAAGGAGTAATTCGAAAAAGTAAAAATGAACTGACATTAGTGATTGTTACGAAGATTTTTTCGTCAATTTCAACTTTGTTTCTAAAAATGTACCTGAAAGAAAAACAGAGGTGTCCTGTTACTTCATTAAGGTGTTCGAGAAACTTTCAAAGTCAGCTACATGGTAGATCTCCGTGGTATTTGTATTTTGATACAAGTTAGGAGAAGATAAGTTATACGGGCGGCGAAAAGACCGACACGCGACTACTGACGGGTTAACCTAAAATATACATTTTATACAAATTTTGATTTATATATATACATATATATATATATATTAATGAAATACAATTAAACATATAATTAAGACACTAAATTAACATTTCTGATATCTTTTAGATACCAAAACTTTCGACATCAACATTAATTAGAAATATTTACTGTTTCTCTAATACATTGAACGGCATTTCTGTAAAATCAAATTACGGATTTCAGTTATGTACTTTCGCTTTATCACGTTTGCTTTAGGAGTTTCTGTTTGACACTAATTGATGATTGTAGAAAGTTCTGCTACGATAACTTTTGATATTATCGCCTTTTACTGTGGTATAATATTGCTAAGGAGGCAAATATTTCTTGCATTAAGTATGCATTAGAAATATTCTTATGCAGTTTCCTCAGTCTTAATTAAAAATTTATGAATTTTATATAACTTAATATTGTTCTGTATTTATTAGTATTAGAAGTCAGATATTTTTTTAAATAAGAGAATCAGTATTTTATATTGAAAATCGTTCAATAATATCCCTGAATCTAAAAGCAAATTTTCTTTCATTTTAGAAAAATAATCTTATATATAATGTCCTAATATTTACATCATGCTGTTTTGATAGGTAATACATTTAATAGTAACAAATTTAAAAGTAGAATTGTTTGTGATTTCTTTGTTTTTTCTCTGTCCCACAAAAAACTATAAATTTGTAATAAAATTAGTATTTATTTTACTAATTAATAAGTACATATGTTATTGTCTAAAAATATCACAAATTGCAAAGTTTATATTAATAAAACGAGAAATTACATTTTATGCAATATTTTTTTTATTTATTAATTCATATTTAAAATAATATAATAAAAATAGTCAATACGGTTCTTGAAGTAAACATATTTTTATTTACCGATCCCATTAGATTGTGTAGTAAGTGACTCAGTAACATGTTATTATTTAAACATTTGAAATGAAACGCAAACTTTTGAATTGCACAAATGTAACTCTATGAATATTTTTAAATAAATCGAATTTATCAAAACGGTTTTTAAAAAAAATAACTTTTTTTTTTTTATAAAATACATAAACTCGTAAAATTAGCTTAAAATTTAAAAAAAATTTCAACTTTCATTTTGAAATACATTTATCATAAAAAAGCATTGAATTCTTTTTCATAATACTCAGTAATTTGTGTATATCTAATACTTGATTTCTGCTTTAGATTAGAATTATTTAAAAATCTATTTATCATTATTATTATTATTTCCTGATTTTTTTCTGCATTTTTGCTATTTAAAGTAGTGTAGTAAGAGAAAGTTTAAATAGCATGTATCTTGTTTTTATTCAGATTGTTTGATTCCAATTTTTTTATTAAATGATACTGCTTCGCATTTTGAATAATATTTATAATACATAAAATAATATACATACATAAAATTTATAATATATAAAATACATATAATACATAATATATATTCCTATGTATAGAAAAATGAACATTTTGTAATTCTAAGTAGCATCACAATAAATATACATTTTATATATATATATATATATATATATATATATATTAATGGAACACAATTGAAGATATGATTAAAACCCTAAGTTAAATCTTCCGATATCTTTGAGATACCATAACTTTTCATATCAAAATTAATTAGAAATATTTATTGTTTCTCTAAAACATTGAAAGGCATCTCCGTAAAGTCAAATTACGGATTTCGGTTATGTACTTACATTTTATCACGTTTGCTTTAGGAGTTTCTGTTTGACACTTATTGATGATTGTAGAAAGTTCTGCTACGATAACTATTGAAATTATGGCCTGTTACTGTGGTATAATATTGCTAAAGAGGCAAATATTTCTTGCATTAAGTATGCATTATAAATATTCTTATGCAGTTCACTCTGTCTTAATTAAAAAATTATGAATTTTATAAAACTTAATATTGTTCGGTATTTATTCGTATTAAAAGTAAAATATAAAAAAAAAGAGAATCAGCATTTTATATTGCAAATTGTTGGATAATGTCAGTCAATCTAAAAGTAAATTTGCTTTTATTTTAGAAAGATAATCTTATATTGTCCTAATACATGTACCATGCGGTTTTAAAAAGGCAACATATTCAATAATAACAAATTTAAAAGTAGAATGTTTGTATTTTTTCCTTTTTTTCTTTTACATATTAAAAACTATAGATTTGTAATAAAATATTCATTTATTTTGATATTTAATAAGTACATCTTTTGTTGCCTAAAAATCTCATATATTGCAAGGTTTATCTATATTATAAAGGCCAAACGCATCTCTGCGTAACGCATACATCATTTTGCGAAAGGCAACACTTCATGCAATTTCAGTTTTGCATTTTTTGCTACTGCAAATTTTATACTTTTAAACATCGGATATTTCTGATTTTAACGCCGTTGTATAGAGAAAAAAATGTACTTTTAAATGCAATTTGTTTCAAAGCTGTACCTCAATTTGTTTTTGATACATTAATTTTTTTATAGTTTTTAGTACCAATTTTGTAGTTGTGGCAACAAAATTACTCCATTTTCTCTGAAAATTGAGGAAAAAATAAATTAAAATTAAAATGCGTATACTTTACTAAAAATATCGTCTGTTATAAATTTCCGTGATTTCGGCTTTATTTCATTTTTATTCATCAGTTAAATAACTTCAAGTTTTGAGTTAAGGTGATTTTAAAATGATAAAGTTAAAAGAAAATGAAAATAATGAAAATGAAAATGAAAATGAAAATGATGAAAATGGATGAAAAAAAAATACCTTTTTTTTAAGCATGGTAAATATGGATATGAGAAGTACGTGTTTAAATTTTGAGAACATGAAAATTATGACGGGTTTTAATTTCGCGTGAAATTCTATGTTCGTGTCAATTAGGAATAAAATTAGATTTTTTCGCATGTATACCAAACATTAGAATCTCAACTGATAAATTCGTCATAATAGCTGATCTTTATTATATTTTATTGAATTTATATGCGATTAAAGTTTAATTAAAAAAATTGGACAACTGAGTTTTATAGTATTTTGTTAATCTTAGCTTAAATTAATATTTGTTTGAGAGGTAGACTAATCAATATAAGATGCATTTTTCACAATAAGTAATTTTGTAGGTTTATTAAAAATCAATGAAGCTGTTCCCTTTTAAACATCTTTTTCCATCGAATTTCGACGGGTTCCACCTCGTATTAAAAAAATACAAAACTATATTTTATGTAATATTTTTTATTATTTATTCCATATTTATAAAAACATATTAAATATAATCAGTACGTTTCTTGAAGTAAACATATTTTTATTCACTGATCTCATTAGCTTGTGTAGTGAGTGACTCAGTAACATGTTATTATTTAAACATTAGAAATGAAACGCAATTTTTTGAATTGCACAAATGTAATTCAATGAATATTTTAAAGTAAATCTAATTTATCAAAAGGGCTTAAAATAGAAGCACAGTTTTTTTTTACAAAATACATGAACTTGTAAAATTAGCTTAACAATTTAAAAAAAGTTTTTAACATTAATTTTGAAATATATTTATCATAATAAAGTAGCGAGTTCTTTTTTTATAAGATTCAGTGCTTCGAAAATTAAGAAATTTGTGCATATCTAATACCGGATTTCTGTTTTAGATTAAAATTATTTTAAGTCTATTTATTATTATTATTATTATTTCCTGATTTTGTACTGAATATTTTTTTTTATTTAATACAGGGTATTAAGATATTGTTTAAATAGCATGTATCTTGTTTTTATTCAGATTGTTCGATTCCAAACTTTTTTTAATGATTTTACTTCACTTCTTTAACCGTTTACACGCCAAATTATTATCGCTATGCAATTATAATTTTGTTTTTCCTATATTACAGCTTCAAAAGTTTTAATTTATGCATAAAAATAACAAAACAAATATTTCTGTAGTTTTTTTGCCTGTTAGGTAAAAAGATAAAAACAAATAATATATTTTTACACAAATTAATGAATTTGCATTTCCCTCATACCTGCGATAAATGCTTAAACATACATGTTTTTTTTTCAAAAGTTCAAATCAACCTTGTATTTTATAGAAAAATAAGGACATCGTTATTATGTTGGAAAATATATGTTTTGTATTACAAATAATGCAATGTTCCCATTTGGGGGACATTGGCGTTTATGCGGTTAATATATTCTTTAGTCTTCCAAGTAATATAGGTTCTAAAACGTGTTAATAATAAAACAGATTGAATAATATTTATAATACGTAAAATTTAATTAGTACTAGCAACGCCTTTGTCTGATATTCCTGCTTTAAATCTACCTAGCCTTAGATCTTACAATTATATATCTTATTATTAAATGTAAAAATTCTAATTTCTGGAAAAATAATTTTGTACGCATAAATTGTAATTTTACTAGTAAAATTTGAAGAATTTATAAAATCATAGAAAAATACAGAAACAGTTGGATACCCATCAGATTACTTTCGTGCTTTTTAAAATTTTTTGTGCGCTCTCTTCTATATTTACAAATACTTCCAAATATTTTCAAATTATTCCCAATATCTTTACGTAATTTTTTCATTTGATTATTTTATTTTCAATTCAAAGACAAATCATCACATATATATTATCAATAGAGGCGTTACAATGTATATATATATATATATATATATATATATATATATATATATATATATATAACAATGTACTGCTTTGCATTTGAAACACAGCGATATAATTCTGATACATCTTCAAATGTAAAAGCATAAAATAAGCTAACTCGACTACTTAACCACTTCAACGGCTGCCCCGAGATAAGTCGGGGGTTAAAGCACTGTTACCCCATACCCGTCGCCGGTTAAGTGGAAGCTATTTAGAATTGAAATGGAATCTTCATTTTATCATAAATAAGATGCTTACCAAGTTATACGCATTTTTGGTCAAGTGACCACCGGTTTTTCTTTTTACTGGAGTTGCTGCGTGGAAAATTCTATTCAAAATGGCAAATATAACAATATTATCTCAAATATGTTTTGCGTTTATAATTAAAATATAAGCGTTTTTAAATTCATAAGTTTCTGAATAACAAAATCTGCCTGTGTCATGTCCTTTCGAACAAGAATAAATTTAGTAATATGTCAAAAATTAAGACCTTTGAATAAAAAAAAAAAATCCTTAAAATAAATCCTTCATTTAAAACGGTATCTTAAATTGTTGCTCAATAATTTCATTTGATGAAAGTGATTCTTAAAAGTAAAATTGTAAAGTATATTTTAAAAATTAAAACTTAAAAAGTGATTTGTATATCGAGAATAGAAAACTATGTTTAAGAATAATTTACGTTTTATTATACAATTCATAAAAAAAATGTAGAATTACTCGAAGAGTTTAAGAATTAAATTTGAGATGGAAACCAGCATAGGATAAGAAGCATTATCTGTTCGGTCATATTGGCAAAATACGTTCTGTGCAAAACGAAATGTGTTTATTTCGAATTTCACCTTATAATTAATATATAAAAAAATTAAAATATAATAAAAATAAATAATGTATTAAAAATATAATAATGTCTTTAATATTTTATATGTTTGATTAAAAAAAATCTTATTATGTTGTGTGTATATTCATTATGTTGTGTGTAAATGTGTGTGATGTTGCATTACAATAAATTTAATATTTATTTATAAGAATTTAGAAAAGTTCTATTCTCAGCATTATTAATTGTACTTATAATTATTGAATGAAATGTTACACAAATTCATCCAGGTTAAATGTTTCTTAAAAGAAATCTCTTAAATTGAAATTTTGAGCTATCGTTCACTATATACAAAATACACGCTTCATATTTGATGCATTAAACTTTACGACAATAATAAAAATGCTAAATGAGGTTCTATTTATTCATGAAGTATTAAGTAACTGCTAGCAATGTAAGTCTAAATATAGCCTGTGGAAATTTAGTTTAATGAACATATAGTCGTGTTAGATCAATAATTAATCTTTCAATTTGCATGTCTACTTTCAGGTTAATGAATATAAATGATCTACTTTTGCATAATCATAAAACATTGAAACATAATGCGATGGTCAAAACAAAATTATTCGATCAGAATATGAAAACAAAATCTGCATTTTGTTATTATTGTTATTTATTTATCTAAGTTTTTTTTTTTTACTTATCTCAGTTAGATAAATAAAAAAATAAACTAATAAACAAATTAAAAATATATATATATTTATTTTTTAACACAAGAGTCAGATTGTTGTTGCGAAAATTGCAATTTTCTTCCAAGTAAATGAAAAAGGTAACTAATTTTTACATAATATATTTTACATAATCTCGAAAAATTAAAAAAAGAAATAAATAATAACAAAACATACGGATATTGAGACTAGAAGCTAGATTTTTTTTTATTTAATACTTTTTAAGTATTCAATATGCAAATATTACATGTAATACACTTTTTCTTCTAAATAGTTTATATATCAAGGAGGTCACAAGTATGGTAGACAGGATCCTATCAAAGAGACGTTTTAGAAGGTGCATAAAAATGTTTTATCCACTGCCAAAGTGAACGAAGTCTGTAAACAGATGGATGGCATGATGATGTGAAAACATTCATGATTCCCTGTAGAGGTACATAAAACAGATTTTATGATTGATTTTATGATTACTTATTGGCTGTGTGTCCTCATATGTTCAATTGCATAATAAACTTAGCTTTATTCAGTATCCGGATGTCATAAAAATATTAGAAATAAATAAAAAAATGATAGTTAATTTGTTAATACAAGTGAGAGAATGTTGCAACAAAAATTCTGATTTCCATGTAAGTAAATGAAATTAAGTAATATAAATTATAGTTTAAACTATAAGATTTTGATTTATTTCACTAGGAAAAGGTTCTGAAAACATAAGAAAGTTCTTTCAAAAATGATGTTAAATACCAATCTCCTGAAACAGTTACACAATAACCATCATAAGAAGAAAGCGTGAAGGCGTGAAAGTTCATGAATGTTCTTTGATTACTTAGCTGGATCTGAATATGTTTTTAAGGAAGAAAGGAAGAGAGGAGGGGGTTGAGGGTACATACGATAATTACGTTTCAAAACAACTAGAGATATTTAGTAACCAGTTACTGGATACATTGTTAGAGTGTATATCCCCGCAGCTATTTAAGTAATACATATTCATGAACTTTCACGCCTCTGATTTTTTTCTTTATGATGTCTGTTTTACAACAGCTGAAAACGCTTGGGCAATAAACTAATTTCATAATTTTCCTGTTTTAAAAACCTTTTTATGTATTTTAGCGCTTTTTGTGTAAAATAAATCAGAATTATCAACTCGTATTTTTTATGAAAAAAATGTATTTTATAAATGCACAGTGAAGTTAATCTCCATTTTTAGAGAACATGGTAAAATCACATTAATATATTAAAAATATTCTGATAGAAATTTGATTTTTATTACTTAAATACCTCTGTGAACTAAATTGTAATTCAACTAAGAAACGTTCTATATATTTGCATATATATTTTGATTTATTCAAGCACATCCATTGTAATGTATTTAAGTTGATTTCTGCAGTCTTGTGGATGATTTTTATAAGGTGTACACGAAACATAGTTACTGTATAATTATTTATTTAAATTCGAAAATGAACAACAAATTAAACACATAACTACTAGTAAAGAATTACATTCACTATCGTCATAAATAGTAAATTATTTTAATATTATTGTGTGGCCTATCAAATAAAAAATGTTACTTGTACTATGTAGTGTAGAGTAAACCTGTACCTCAAAATAGATATATTTCTCATTATACCTATAAGTAACACATTATCATTGAAAAAAAATAAGCGATCATTGTTGCTAAATATATTGCCATGTTTATGACTTTTGCATTCACTTAGCATTTTATTACATTCAAAATGCATTAAACTTTTAAATAAATAATGTAAGTAACAATAAATCACTAAGGATTGTCCAATAGATTATTAATTTTAACAAAGGAATATTTATGAGCATTCATTTTAAAAAACATTTTATATTTCAAATTTTGAAAATTGTTCACTTTCGCAAAATTTTGATTTACATTTTTCTTCCCATTATCAATTCGGGTAATGCGATTCATCGTGTTCATTTCTACGTGTTGCATTTTAAAAATATCTTTTATAAATATGTATAGACGGCAATTTTCCTTTAATAACTTATGAAGTTACATTATTCTGAAGGTATAAAGTCAAGTAAAAACCGTCCAAAAAGAAATGAAAAAAAAATCTTATGTACCACTGATCAATTAGTTTAAAATAACAATAAATACTGTGATAATATAAATAATCTGGTAAATAATGGTACTTATGGCTTCTCAAAAATATTTTAATGGTCACCCATTTTTAAAGTCTTAATAAAATCTGAATAATGTGAAACTGCTCACATATTTGTGTATTTCTATGGACTATTTTTATTTGGCTGGTTTCTTACACATTTAAATAAAAAAAATACTAGAATTACGGAAATCCATACAAAATATCTGTAGATGCAGTTTATTTCACAAAAACTGCCACCATAATTTTCATAATATGATTTTTTATATGTTATAACTCTATCCTCTGAATACAATTAACTTCAGCAAGCTCAATTTGTTTTGCTACTGTATGGTCCTACCGTTCATCGAGCCATGTCTCAGGATAACAATGTCTGTATACCTTTTTATTATAGGAACTCTATAATGAACTTCTAAAGATGCACACCAAATATTAACCCTTCTAATTCTTCTAGATCTGAAAATAATTCAAGACGCAAAATTCCCACTTGTAACGAGGTAGTACCTTAACCTATAAAAAATCGCACTATTATACATATCTTTGTAAAAGGTTAAACACATGTTTTGGACCCTTCATGGCAAAGAATTATTTTAACATAGTTTTAAAAATTATTGTCAATACCTACATTTTTATAGACAGTTCAAAGAGCTATATGGGAAAAGGTTTAGCTTATTGTGTATAGGTGAGCAATACAGATAATTACGGATATTGTGTTTGGCAAAAAGTGTTTCATAATCTATGCTGCTTTTAAAAGGCAGTTTTAAAACCGAGACAAATTTCATCAACCCGTAAGTTGAAAATATTTTTCTGTGTCTTATTACATGTGGGTATTTTAAAATTATTCTGTTTGAAAGTCTTATAAAACTATATCTTATGCTTTTTTACATCCGCTTAAAAATAATATCTTTTTTATATTAACATAATTTTTGTATCATGTTTATATTTCAGAATATGTAGATAAAATATAAAAAGAGAATTCAGACACTATAACCAGTTTATTCCGTACGATTTCGTTTACTAAACATTTTCTGTCGACATAAAAAAGGTTCATTATAAGAATAAAAAAATATATTTCGGCTTTACTCCATTTTTATAATGTTTACGAAGCAAAATACATTTATTTTCGACCTGCATGAAATAAAAATTGATAACAGGTAGAATTTTAAACTAAGCTAAAAATGCAATTTAAACACACATATTTCATTCAAAAAGGAAATTAAGTGGCTATTATCGAGTATTCATAATCGTTTTTATAGGCATTTAACGGTACGATTTATTGTGCCAAAGAAAAGAAATAATATGTAGATAAAAGAACTATACATTAATAAAGTAGTGATACTACGCTTTTCAAAACTAATCATGTATTTTAATGAAACAATCTGACGTAATATTTACTTTTTTTTAAATTCGATTGGCGTATCGAACAATACTCATTACAGACACATCAATGGAACTGTAAGATAAAAGTCGGAAGCAATTTGAAGATTTATGGTTGATTTAATATATTGGTTTGCTACCAAGTTCTGACTATAGGAAGTATATTATTTTTCTTAAAAACAGAAAAAATAGGTTTTATTTGTTTTGGTATGTGGGAGAATGTAAAATAAATAATTTCATTGTATTTCCATTATTTCAATAGTTCGATATTTTTTACCATAGAATTTAAAGAAAAAATTCAATTTCATTACGATTAAATATTATACTTAAAAAATTTAAAGGAATTCGAAAATGGAAAAATTTGAAGAATAACGCTACAAAATTGTAAAATTATTCTTTTCCTCGCTTTTTAAGTCATTTCTTCTTTATGCTGCGTGTAACATTGGCTCTCAATTATTACTAAAACACAAAGATTTTTTTCCTTCTTCAAATGGTAAAAACAAACAAAACTTTTTTTCAAGTTATGACAAAACATACGATACATTTCAATCGATTTTTAGTTGCAATATATAATTTTGTTTTATTTTAATATGTATTTTAAAAGGTTTTACATTTTTTTTCTTTTTTCCAGCTAATACAAAAGAGGTTTATAAATTTTTAAAGTATGAAAAAATTTAAACACCGATTTTCTAAACAATCTCGAAATATCTGAGATTGTTGAAATTTTTATACGTTTATTTAAGAGGTACAGAAAGGCTTAATTTTGACTGAAAGTCACTGAAGTTTGATTGTAGATTTGTTATCCTGTAATTAATTTAGACTATAATTTATTTGCATTAACATTACATGCATTAATTTATGTCACTTAATTATTATTATTATTATTATTATTTATTTTTTATTTTCATTTTTATTTTTTTGAAGATATATATCTATGACATTGCAAAAAGTGAAGCTTGCACACTTGTAAAATTAAATAATGGAGCAAAATAAATTATTTTTTTTAAACAGTGAGTACGAAGATAAAAAAAAGAAAAAAAATGGCGAGCAAATAAGTTGATTTAATAATGAAAAGGAAAAAAGCTAAAGGATAAAAATTTAACATTTTTAAAATTTTCGGAGAATTATACTGCTTTAAGAAAAACACAATTTTGTCGAAAGTATGTAAATTCTAAAATTTAAATTTCGCCATTATTTGAAGAAATACAAATAAAAAATTTTCCAAAGAAGTGTTTCCTTTTATGTATTTTTCCATTTTAATTAAGGCTAATTTCTAAACATTTTTTTCCTTTTTTTTTTTTCTTTTACATCCTTTTCTTTCTGGAGAGTTTACATTGTTTGTTTATTTATTGTCGATAAAGTATTAATTAAAAAGAATTGTTTTAAGAAGGAAAATAAATAAACATTAAGTAATTTTCATGGGTGGTTGATGATAGTGGGTTGAGAACATTATTATTTCAATTATTACAGCAAAATATATTTCATTATAGTTTAATGTTCAATATTAATTCTTCCGCCGGCTAATTTTTCGTCCCTAATATTTAATATTTAATTGTGTTCGCATCTGTATTCTTAGAATTAGTTTTAACAAAATTACATTACTTTATGTGTGTTTTAATATGCATTGTGAATTGATTGAATTAATTTATTTATAGGCATTTCCGTCATCCTGTGATTTCTGATTGCCAAATTGAGAATAATTTATGCTTTCTAAATTAAAATAAACAGCTTTTTGTATATTATTTAATTGCTACTTATGTGTATTATTTAATTCTCAAAGTGTTATATGTCTTTTATTGAGTATTTTAATAAAACCTCTCGCTATATTTTGCCTGTAATGACTAAATCAATCTATCAATCTGCACCAAGTAAGCACTTCACATTTTTAGAAATTCAAAACACCATAACACAAAGTTACTATGGCCTAAGTTACGTTATAAAATATAGCCTGATATACATGTCTAAGTCCAGTTGATAATTTTAAGAGCATGCATGTATCCTACTCTTGTCACGCATTAAACTCACGATGACAAATGCATCCATAATCTTACCCATCATACCTGGGTATAAAAGACAAATTCTGTGTCCACTTAATCTCTTTTGTGATTCCTTCGGTTACATAACTAATAATAGTAAAATATTATTCGTAATTCCAGATGGAGTATAATAAAGGGATATAGTGCGTGTAATTATTGTTTTATATTTACCATCTAAAAGTAATTTTGAAGATGATTATTGGACTCACCGCCGAATTCGAACGAAGAGTTTGTTCCGAGCTCAGTAGTAATGCAGTGAGGCTTTAAAATATTTCGCCCCTTTGTAAAAGTGTCCTTATGAAAATATAATATAATACAGAAATGTTTTTGATTTTCTTTTTTACAAAATTTTATAAAATCGTGTTAGAACATTAAATATAGCATTCTTAAACCTTTATAAAATACATTTTTTTTATTTTTTAAGTTAAAAAAAATGATTGTTTTTCAAAGTAAAATTTTCAGTTTAAAAATGTATACCTTGTAATCTCTGAAACAAGTTAATTTCATGATTTTCCCTCCATAAATCACGTATTTAGTCTTGAACATCTGCAAGTTTGCATTAAAATTCTCGTACATTTTACAACTGGCATTTCATGCATATATATGGAAAACGAAAATTAATTTAAAAATGGAGAACCTAGATTGTACTTTATTTCATTCAAAAATTGTGTAATTACCCCCCCCCCCCCCCGAAAAAAAAATAGATTGAGATATGTATGTATCTTGTATCAGAAAATTCTTTTAAATATAAATGTGACTCAAATATAATATTTAATTAAAATAAAATTATATATTTTAAAACGAATCACTCTTAACGAATCACACTTTAAAAAACCCTTAAATGTACAAAAAATAATTACCAAGAAATAATTAAAACAGAAATTCAAAAATCAGTTTAAACGTGCATAAAAATATTTTATAAATGCAATATATACAAGAAACACGCTTTTCTAGAGGCATAGTTTCATATATCAAGAGAATCATAACTTAATGAGGCTAATTCAGTTCCAGATGAATCTGACATTTTATTATGACTCAAACACAACCATATATAACAATTTGTGACGCATGCTCTGAACCGAAGTTTGAATGCATGTCATCTTTCAGGTATTCCTGTTTATTTACATTACGGACGCGGACATTTAAACAAGTCAGAAATGTCTGCATGTATTTCTATGTGTATGTATACAAAAACTTTTTGTATTTTTATTTGTTTAATCAAAATGTTTTAACTTTTAGCTTTTGTTGAATATTATGAACAGAAGTTATGTCTTTTTTTGTCCATCTTCTCTAAATAATGGCATTTCATAAAATCCTGCATATTTAGTGCACATGTTATTCTTCAGTTTTAGAATTGGTTTGGGGAATGTAATTTTTTTACACTTAAAATTTGTGCAATATTTAAGTGTAAAAAAATTAGAAGATGGACCAAAGAAATATTATATAGGAATGACAAACAGGTATTTTAAATAATAAAAAAAAGAAACATATCGCTTATATGAAATATATATATAAAAAAAAAAACATTAGCCCACGCAAAATTACATTAAGAAGTAATTAACCGTACAAACTTAGTGAAAGTAAAATAATTGCCCTTTTCAAACAATATTATACACGTAACATAAGAGAAACAATAGAGATTTTAACACCTAAAATTCCATATGTAATGATACAAAATCATTCATGTTACTAAAACTGTGGCCCGGGATACTCAATGATTTTGAAAAAGAAATAAATTCCAAGTAAAATATGAAATAACATGAATCACATAAAAAACTAAATGATGGCATTTCAATTCAATGCACCACAGACCGTAAAATTCTGGAATATAAATATTATTTATTCTGAAAAAAACTCGGTGAAGTGATGACAATTTTCAACAACTAAATAAAACTATTTTATTGTTTTTTAACCCTTTGACGGTTAAAGCACTTCTATTCATAAAATACTAAAAAATACTAAAATGATTGAATGACACCGGAATTTAAAAACAAATTTATTTCATAATATATAAATGTTTTTTTTACGTTCTTTGTAAAATTAAAATTTTCATTTAAAAATTCCGGTGTCAGTATAGCATTTCGCAATTCAAATTAAGTGGTATTCTGGGCGCGTATACGCGCTTATAACCACGAACGGGTTAAAATCTTAATTTTACACGTTTTAGAAATTAGATAGAAGGTATTAACTTGGCATACAAAAAAGACAAGAATCGCAATTCACTACTAATTAAGTTTAACCAAACCGTGTTTGATATATACAATTATATGTATACAGGGTGATTCAAAAAAGATTGGCAAAATTTTAAGAGGTGATAGTACACATCAAGACAAACAATATTTAAATAGGAAACCAAGGGTCCCAAAGTCTTCCGAAGGAGATAGGCGCCATTAAAGTGTAGGGTTCAAAAATTCAAATGATTATGAAAAACAGAAAAATCGATCGATTCGTTTGAGGTTTTCACTAAAATTATTCTTTATGTCAGTATTGTCTTGAAAATAAATTATAAAGATAAATTTCAAAAAATGCCGATAGAGGGCGCTTTAGACTTTGGAGCAACGAACAACTATTTTTTACCGTTATTTTTTGCGTCTCACTAATTTTTTTAGAAGCTTTGACATAAACTTAAATTTTGATCTCAAAATCTGTGGTTAAGTAGCGCAAACTGAACTGTGTTCAGTGGGAGTCGGTAGGTTCAAATTTCAGATGATTATAAAAAAACAGAAAAATTGGTCAATTCGTTTGCGGTTTTCTCTAAAACCATTCTTGCTCCAAAGTCTAAAGCGCCCTCTATCGGCATTTTTCGAAATTCATCTTTATAATTTATTTTCAAGACAATACTGACATAAAGAATAGTTTTCGTGAAAACTGCAAACGAATCGACCGATTTTTCCGTTTTTTATAATCATTTCAAATTTTGGACCCTAAACTTTGATGGCGCCTATCTCCTTCGGAAGACGTTTGGGACCCTTAGTTTCCCATTTAATATTATTTGTCTTGATGTGTACTATCACCTCTTAAAATTTTGCCCATCTTTTTTGAATCACCCTGTATATATATAAGCTTGTATTTGCTTAATACATCAGCGACTAATGGCTTAACACACGGTTAATTTCAAATACATAATTCTGTCTCCAGTGCAATACTTTTTTAATGTGAAAAGTAAAAACAGACTTATTCTTTTTGTTGTAGAATTTTCTTCAGCTGTGCACAATCTTAAAGACTTAAGGATTTTGTGCACTTGCATCATTTATTAAAATTTTGTGTGGTTTTTATATTATTATGTAAACCAAAAAGTTGTGTAAATGATATATTTATTTTCCCCATTATTATATTTCATTGCATTTAATTGTTTTTAGAAATATAATGAATACTTTTTTCATATAAAAATAATGTTTCATGTCATAAAAGTTCCAGACAAACCCAAAGTACTTATAATTTTTATTAACACAAAATGTTTTAGATTTCATTAGAAATTTAAAAAAAATGTTTTGATTTAATCTAATAAAAAATGCTGGTATGCATTAATAATGCAATTTCTGTTACTTCCTGTAATTTTATGCATACACACATACATATAGATTTATTTTTATTGAACCATATTAAACAACACTTATTTAACATTAACAAATGGGAAATTGAAAGCCAAATATGAATTTGTATCGTATACGAAAATCATCCAATAACATCCCATAATAACCAGCAAGATAAGGAATTTATCATTAATGAATCGCTACTATCACTGAAATAATGCGTAATATGTGTAAAAAAGGAAAAACACACACTCACACACACATATATATATATATATGTGTGTGTGTGTGTGTGTTTGTATTTGTATAGAGTAGAAGGGGCCACCTTTGAACTGGGGCACCTTTGAACACTCTAAATATTTTCCTTCAAATAAATTATTTTTAAAAAAAATTAGACAGCAGCACGTTACTACTGCTTTAATGCCATAAGTATAAAAACTTGCATCATTTTAATGCTTAGGGAAAAATGTTAGTTTTAGTTTATAAGCTTTGATTTATTCAAATACTTAAGCTGAAGTGTGTAAATAGTTGTAATGCTAAACTGCGAGTGATGGGCACCATACACTGTTAAAACTAATGGTGACACATTGCACCTTTTAGGGGTGAAAGGCTTGTCTCACTCGTGACACCCCTAAAGGAGCCAGAATGACACCTTTAATTAGGGTGAAAAGATGGCACCCTTAATACAGAGTGTCCAATAATAAAAAATTAAAAAATATATAAATCGACTTTTGGCCCTTGAAGGATTCGAACTCACAACGTCTGATTACAAGCTCAGTGTTCTAACCGCTCGGCCATCGAGCTCACCTTCATTCACTCATAGCCATAGATTTTACTTGCCGTCACATAAAACAGAAAGACACACGTCACAGCGCATGCGCACGGTTCCACTCACCCGATGAGGTGCCACATTGCTGCGAATACGAAGTGCATGGCACCTTATTTAGCTCCAATCACCCAGTAAGAGACCTGTCGGCACTGCAACCACATATCCAAGCCCCTATGGCACCCTAGGGTTCCAAATGGCACCAGTTTGTCAGCTTCACTTTTAACAGTGTATGAAGTAAATAGTTATGAAGCTATCTAAATGTTATCATTTTTGGATTTTTTTTAAGTAAAAGGGGGTTAATTAAGAATGGCAGTGAAAATCGACTTATATTGTTAACAAATGCCCTTTGCTGCACACATATATTACAAATCCTGCATGAATCAGTGATGGGAATATTCAAATCTAAATTAATGCATTCATGAATCTGACTTTGAAGATTTAATTACTGATGCGTAAGATCAAAAAGTAAAGATTCTTATTCTGGAAGATTTATATGTGAATGATTACATTTTAGTTCAATTTCAAGAACTATTTTTCATTACATTGGTTAGATTATCCTGCAATTGCAGGATATAACGGAATTTAATCTCAGGTTTCTTTCTAAAATAAGGAATTAAAAAAATATTTTCCAGAGACATCGGATATCAATTAGGTGGATTTTAAAGGTATTGTTAAAAAGTTGCCAAAACCAAACACTACTGTAGGAACACTCTGTGGTTTTTCAACAAAGAACAATGACATTATACGGGTTCATATAAATTTTGTTAAATAATATAAGAAATAGTAAGTTCAGAAAAATGCATTTAATTTATTTTGTTCACATTATTTTACATTTCTGAAAGATATGCTGTTTTTCATAAAAACTCTTAATATGTTCTTAGTTTGTTCATTTTTTCAAAGATGCCCCTTACTTGTTCAAACGTACCCATACATGGTGCAGGTTTGAACAGAAATCTTTCAGCTTTTTAAATCTTCACAACTTATTTAATTTATTTGGAAAACATTTAATTTCTGATTCTTATTATGAAGAATTTCCTTGTTTTTATTACATAATTCTTGAAAACACAATAAATATAACTCAACTAAGAAATGTATTGATATTTTGAAAAAATAGTTAAACATGTCCTACTCTCCCCTATCTATAAATACTTTCACTTAAAATTGTCACCATTTTTTTATAAACCATATATCATATTATTAATTGTATTATGCATTACAAATATGTAATAAATTTAACTTTTTCAAAAAAATGTATAACCGACTCCAAAAAAAAAGCGCTAAAAAGAATTAAATAATTCTATAAAATTCTCTAATTACAAATCGTTATCCAATAACCACACATTGACTATCATGTACGTGTATAAAACGGTTAAATTTAATATATAGAATTTAATATCCAACAAACATATTTTTTCGAGAGAATATTTTTTACAAGAGATTAATTTACATATTTTTGATTTAATTTTTGAATATATACGTATAAAAAGTAAGGAATTACTTTTTGAAGTTGGTGCTAAACAATCATAATCGATAATGATTTCCCCATTTTATTTATGGTACTAGACATAATATATCCACAATTGTTACTATACTTAAGATAGTTTGGCACCAACTTCAAAAAGTAATTCATTGCTTTTCATATGTATATATTCAAAAATTAAATCAAAAATATGTAAATTAATCTCTTGTAAAAAATATTCTCTGGAAAACCTATGTTTGGTGGATATTAAATTCTATATATTAAATTTAACCGTTTTATACCGGTACATGATAATCAATGTGTGGTTATTGGATAACGATTTGTAATTAGAGAATTTTATAGAATTATTTAATGCTTTTTAGCGCTTTTTTGGAGTCGGTTATACATTTTTTTGAAAAAGTTAAATTTATTTCCTACTTTTTAGTTATTTATACCGTAATACATAATTATGTGTACTGACATATGATGGCTCTTTGCAACGCATTACTAATGAACGCACTTTGCTGAGTTCTGATGTATTCGCTTCACTTGTCACTGTTTGATTGTCAACTTTTCAAAAGACACTTACAATATCGGTTAGCATCGTTGTGAATCTTTAGGATTTCTGGATGTAGTAACTTCTTCAGATCTGGCACGACGAAAAGCTACCGCATTCATGAAATCTTAAAGTCAACATCTAATCGTATGGACATCGGAAGTGGTTATCGAAAGGTGACAATGCCTCAAGTAAAGTGTCCTTACATATAAGCGCGCGGCAAAGCGCTTCCATGTATGAGTAAACAGCAAAATGACTCCATGTATCAATGAATTGTAAAATGATTTTATAGTGTAGTCAAAAGTACTCTTCTTTCAGTCAGAAAAAGCAAAAAGAAAGATTTTAACAAAAATCGCTCTATGATTCAATAGATAAACAACAACAATCTAATTCCTATAAATGCATTAAATTCATCGGAAATGATTCGACGAGGAATCCGAAAATCATAACTTGGGCTGCATCTATAAAAGAGTGACAGCATTCGATGCCCAAATACTTTTTTCACGAACGCTTTTGTCCCAACTAAAAATTTGAAACTCACTCCACCGCTTTTATAAAAACGATTATTTAAGCCTATCATGGAGCATTCTCATGGGTCAAAAGACAAATATTTTATAAAAGCGGGGGAGTGACGATGCAGCAAAAGAGTAAAATTTTTTACAGTGTATGTATGAGATATTCCATAAAAGGGATGGAGTGACGATGCAGCAAAAGTTAAATTTTCAACAATGTAAGCAACAAGACATTTTCTATTATAAAATTTGATGATGATTTCCTGGTAGAATTCGATTGTACGCCGAATAATCCTTTATTTCTACACAGACATAAATACATAATCCATATTATTTTACAAATTCGTGGACATACAAGGACAAGATAGCACAAAGAAATATTACGACACAAGAAAAGTACTACGGGGAGCTACACATAAAGAGTGTGTGCAACGGAGCCAGTGGGATTCGAACCCACAATCTCCTACGTTCTCAAGAGATTAGCAGCGTGGTGTCTTAACCACTCGGCCACAAGGACTCCCTTGATGACTCATTTTTGTCCAGAATCTTTTCAATCAATCGTATACTGTGCTCCATGTGTCGTCATATTCACATCGAGAAATCCTACATGAAAAAAATCTGAAATCATTCTGGTGTCTAATCCGGTAACCAAATCTGAATCTAAAGATAATTTTGCTACACATATCTATGCACTTTATTTTGCATTGATATGTAGAGATAATTTTTTCCTCCAGAGCAAAATATATACTAAAGGATTTTCATCTTTTCAACAACTTAAGGATGTCGATTAGTACCGATGTCTATTTCCGCTTTAGTGGATGCGAGAACTTGTCCATTTAAGCTTTAACATTTCGGAAATTTATCGCATCCAGCAAACTTTAAGGCCGCACACTAGGCACAGAAAAAGTCCCGGATGATAATGTGAAGTCTATGGGGGCATTCTTTTCAAATATCTCGCTCAAATTTTAAAATTTTTACGAGATTTTTTTTTGCATAGGATATTTCACAACCGACCTAGTTTTTACCTTTTTCAAGTTTGGTTTCAGATTTAAAAAAATATATATATTTTTAATTTCAAAACCGGTTTAAACGGTTCTGAAACTGAAACTATCATTATATAAAACATACATAAGCAAAATCGAAGAAGTAAAAACTAGGCCGGTTGTAGATCATCTTCGGCTATCCTATGAAAAAAAAATTGTGAATCTAGCACATAGCAATGTACTTTAATCACTTTGTGAATCTGGCATAAAAAGCACCCTGATACACAGACACTCTTGCTTTAACGTGTAAGGCTCTTTAGAGATGAATTTTCAGCTTTTCGATATCGAATTCTCATGTCTGGATCGATGTGGATCTTTCACTTTGGTGGATACGAGAATTGTTCCAGCTAAGATTTCGTACTTTGAAAAAAAAAACAAGTATGAAAAATCATGCGTTAAGCATAGATTATGAAGCACTTTCCAACACTTAATGAAATCTTTAACAAAACTTTGTTATTTAGGGAAATAATAGTGTATAGCCAAATATACCCAAATATGTATTCCAGTACATTAGAACAGCCCTGTATTTCATATGTCAGTTCATATAATGGGAAAATTTAGCTTAGCAAGAAAATACCCAGTAGCTTGAAATTTCTTTTTCAGCAATTCATACTATTAGATGGAAACATACTTGGATACTTTTGTTCAGCCCTGTAGCTTACATTGTACCTTTATTACACGTCAGCATTAGGCTAAAATTTATTGTAAACTAAAACACTTTTAAAACAACTGAAATCACATTCTCATAAATCATCATTCATACGCGTCCATGTACCGAATTCTTTGCGTGGCCCTGTATATCCTTTTATCTATATTCTGCAAACATTTCTCAGTAAATTGAATGAAGCTCAGCGTAAAAATGCATAGCTTATTTAAGAACCACGTTTAAATAATTTACGCTCATATTCAGTAACGTTGGTGAGCTCTTTATGGGTAGCCCTGTATATCAACTATAACATTTCTACACACCATATAATGTGCACATATTTAGCGAAATATAAACGCGCATATCATAATTAAAATGCATTTCATCCCTCCATCAGCCATCATCGGACACATATACGGTACTTCGGAAAAAATATACTATTTGAAATCTTTTGTGTGGCCCTGTAAATGCTATGTTCTTCATATTATGCAAGACAATAGCGTATAATTTATATTAAGCTTCAGAGACATATATCAATTTTATTATACATGAAAAAGCTTAATATATTTAAAATATATAATGGGGAACTTTTGATTCACCCTGTAGATAAACTAATCATGGTAGAAACTTCATTTTCGATAGGACTTGTGCTAGGGTAAACGTCAATAACGTCCTAAAATTTCATGGCAATCCGACTATATTAACGATTTTTCCCCATAGGCCGTAATGTAATGGGAAACTTTTGATTCACCCTGTAGATAAACTAATCATGGTAGAAACTTCATTTTCGATAGGACTTGTGCTAGGGTAAACGTCAATAACATCCTAAAATTTCATGGCAATCGGAGCATATTAATGATTTTTCCCCATAGGCCGTAAAGTAATGGGAAACTTTTGATTCTCTCTGTAGATAAACTAATCATGGTAGATACTTCATTTTCAATAGGGTTCGTGCTAGGGTAAACCTCAATAACGTCCTAAAATTTCATGGAAATCCAAGTATATTAACGATTTTTCCTCATAGGCCATAATGTATTGGGAAACTTTTGATTCGCCCTGTAGATAAATTTATCATGGTAGATACTTCATTTTCAATAGGGTTCGTGCTAGGGTAAACATCAATAACGTATAAAAATTTTATAGCAATCCGAGTATATTTACGGGAGTTAGAGCGCGGACAGACGGACAGACGGACAGACGGCCATCCGGCCAGACGGACAGACGGCCAGACAAACCGAATGCATAAGCACTTTTCAACTTTGTTGGAAAGTGCTAAAAAAAACTAGCATCTCTGCAACAGTGGTTAGGATCCAGAAGGATTATTCGCTGTTAAGCAAAACAAGATTAATTAATCATAAGCCTTCATTTTTGAGAAGTTTTCATTGCTCGAAGGAGAGAGTCTGGAATACATGGAGTGAAAATCTGCTATCGACTTTGTAAAAAAATTGGCCCTTTTGCTGCATCGTTACTCCATCGCTTTTATAGAATTTCTTTGTTTTATCCAATGAGAATGCTCTATAATAGAGCGAAGTAATCGTTTCCTATAAAAACGATGGAGTGACGATGCAACAAAAGGGTTAAATTTTTTACAATGCAAGCAGTGCTAAAAATTTGTATCCTTTAAATGTGCAACGATGCTACTGAATTCCAAAGTGTCGATCACAGCGACATCTGCGGCATTTTCGTGATACATTATCTAGACTAGCAATAATTCTTACATTTTTAGGAAATGTCCTGCAGATGTCGCTTCTATCTTTAAATTTCATTAGCATTGTTGCACATTTAAAGAATAGAACATTTTAGCGCTTTTTTTTAGTGTTACAGAGGGCGTGTTCAGCACAACTTACCGGTTACTTACCGACCACTTACCGATTGCAGACAAGTACGAAATGAAAATCAAAGCAAAGTGTGACGTCAGCTAAAATTCAACAGAATAGTTTTCATTGATGCCACAATTTGCTTTCGTACTGCCCTACAATCGGTCGGTAACATTGGTTACTTTTGTAAGTTGTTCTGAACACGCCCTGAGATAGCCGATTTCCACACTATATCCCCTAGATGCTATATTTCCGGTTTCTTGCATAAGAGAACTTGTCCGGAATCCAGGTAAAATTCGCGCTGTTAGCAAAACCAGATTAACGAATCAGAAGCCTGAATTTTAGCAAATTTTTCAACGTTTTAAATAAATTTTCTTGTTAATAAATCTCGTTTCGCAATCAGCGCAAAATTTATGTGAATCCTGGCCCTCGTCCAGTTAGGATTTTGCACTTTGAACACTGTTAAAAATTTGAAACTTTTACTTTATCGTCTATCCATCGCTTTAATAGAAAATGTTTACTTCATTGTATTATGGTGAATTCTCATTGGTCAAAACAGAGATATTCCATAAAAGCGGTGGAGTGACGATGCAGCAAAGATTTCAAACTTTTAACAGTGAAAAGATCGTGTGTCTATGTAAGTGTAACATAAAAGCATGTAAAAGGAACACTTCTAATTGGTCGATTGCTTCAAAATGAATGCGAAACTTAAAGTTTTTATTTTTAAAAAAGTTCTAATTATCAGATTTTTATGAAATTCGAATGGGACCACATGGGCTTCATACGGTTTCAAATAAAAAAAGAATTATCAAAATCGGTTCATATTTGCAAAAGTTATGCGTGAACAACAAATACATACAGGTCGAAATCATAACCTCCTCTTTGAAGTCGGTTAAAAAAGGTTAGGTAGATTTTAAGATGGTATATAAAATGTATAATACATATATGTACATATATGTACACTGCTCGACATTGAAAATGCAACACCAAGAAGGAGTGGTCAGAAAGTGATGAAATTTGGGGGAAAGACAGAGACAGCAAGGAGCATTAAGTGATCTTTATTTCAAAATGATAGTCAGAATACAGAACGAAAACGGCGTCGGCTCAGTAGGATGTAGGACCACTGCGAACTGCGATGAACGAAGAAACACGTCTAGGCATAGAGTCAATAAGAGCGTGGATGGTGTCCTGAGGGATCGCGTTCCATTCCCTTTCAACCATTTGCCACAGTTCATCTTCTGAACGAGGCTGGGGCAAAGTCCGCAAAACGGCGTCCAATCACATCCCACGCATGTTCGATTGGTGACAGATCAGGAGAGTACGGTGGCCTGGGAAGCATCTGTATACCTTGCAGAGCATGTTGGTACATGCGAGCACTGTATGGTCGGGCGTTATCCTGCAGAAAAATTGCATTAGGCTGCCCCTGAAGGTAGGGGATTGCCACTGGCCGCAGTACATTATCCCAGAATCGTTGGGCCGTTATAGTGCCCTAAATACGAACTAGAGGTGACATTCAATTATACGCAATAGCGCCCCAAACCATTATGCCACGTTGTCGCTAGGTGGGGCGTTCCACAGTTATTGCCGGATTTGATCTGTCTCCACGTAGATGCCACACACGTATGCAGCGACTGTCACTGGATAAAGAGAAGCGTGACTCATCTGAGAACGCGACGGTTCGAAATTCTGTCATCCAAGTCGCTCTAGTCCGGCACCATTCCAAACGTTGGCGCCTATGCTGTCGAGTCAATGGCAGTCTTCTTAACGGACGCCGTGAGTACAGACCATGTTCAACCAATAGACGGGAAATGGTTCTGGTCAACACGGAAACATCCAGGGTATCTTGTACATGTTTCAGAATCGAGGTACAAGTGACTTGCGGGCCCGCCACAGCTTGTCGGTGGATGCTTCGATCCACGCGTGCTGACGTCACTCTGGCTGCACCTGCACCCCTCAATCTTGCCACATTTCCTTGTTCCAACCATGTTCGCCATAGCCGATGCACCGTGCTCGCATCCATGTGGGTATCAGCTGCGATTTGACGTAAAGACCAACCCCCTCTTCTCAGTCCCATCACCATACCTCTCGTAAAATCGTCTATCTGCTCGAAGTGCCTTCGTTGACGGCGACCTGGCATTCTCTTCTATACACGTATCCTCCGAGACAAAAACAAAATTTCTTCAATAATTCATCTGGCAGAAATAGCGACACGAATATTGCCCATTCTAGAAGTTCCTTCCCTTATATCTTACATCACGTGCGTCGGAGACCTATGCATTTCACATCATTTGCATAACTCAGTGACATGCGCCTACTCTGAAATTTGCATAAATTTTTGACTACTCCTTCTTGGTGTTGCATTTTCAATGTCGAGCAGTGTATAATAATATATGTATATATGTATACAGGGTGAGTCATAAATATCGAAACAATAGGCTATCTCCTTAAATATTGCCCCTAGCCCCATACTTCCAATTGCAAAAATTCATAAAAAAAGGTGAAATTTTTGATAAGATAAGTTGCAACTCCACGGGGGGTCTATTTGAAAAAGTACGAAAATTAACTTTTTATACGGCCCCCGTAGGATAAAAATTCCAATTAGGAAAATTTCCCTTATACAGTCCTGAATAATACACAAAAAGTTGCATCTTCATATCTTCAAAATTCGCGGAGTTATAGCCGTTTGAATATTTCATCAGGATTTAAGGGGTTGGTCACAAAATGAAATGCGCGCAATTCAAAAGACAATGTTACTTTAACAGTTGTAGGAAACGTGTAAAAATCTATGTTTTGAATTAGAATTTTGATTTTTTTCTTTTCTTCTGATGGTTAGCCATATAATTTGCTAAGAAAATCACATCCTAAAATTTATCATAAAATTTATAAAAATTTCACATGGTTAGTACTAGTTTAAATGGGATGGTTAAAAATCGTAATAACTCCAAACATTATTTATCGGATTTCAATTTCTTTCTATTTAATTAAAAATGAAAATCTTATTTTAGTTTTGTTTCGGAATTTTTGTTTTTCAATATTTATTTTAGAACTATTAAAAGTATTTATTTAAAAAATAATAACTTTTAAATAATCATATGTTCAAAAGTAAATATTTTTTCATTTTTTTTTAAAGCAAAACTAATGTAAAGTAATTAAAAATAACATTTTCAAGTTTGTACTTTTTTTCCTTTAACAATTCTTAACTTTTAATAATTTAAAGACAAGAAATAGTCGGGAAAAAATGTCATTATACAGAAAAACGAAATGCACTGTTTTACTGCCCATCAGTTATTTAAAAGAATGCTTTTCTAAGACGCAGATTAAGTCCTTTTTAAAAATTTAGCTCTCACAACTTCATGTTTTTTATCGTCCTGGAGAGGCTGTTAAAAAATCTGTATTCTGGGCTCAGGTCAGATCAGGACCAAGACGTTACTTTTTACTGAAGACTCGCCTATCCGGGTCTAATGTATTTTTCGTACCGCAGGGGACTGCTTCCTTTTTCCCAGGCCTGCACTGGACGGAATTTTCAATCCCGGTCTCTAACAATCCGTATTAAAATCACAGACCTAATACGTGCATAAAATAAGTAAAATTTGGTTTAATCAATATTTTTACGAAAACCACATAAATTTTAAAATCTCTTTTATTTTACAAAAAAAAAAAAAAAAAAAACTTTATAAAATTTATTTTTTTAAGAATAATATATTTAAATGCTAAAAAAATTAAATACAATAAAACCAAGAAAAAAATCTGCCTATGATGGAATTCTGTCTTAAACAGGAAATGTGTTGATCCATGCAAAATAAATACAATAATACCTGAGAAAAAAAAATAAACTCCATTTAACCCTCCTAGGAAGGGCATTTGTCTATTACTTATTTTATCTTTCCTATGTGATTCCGTCCTTAAAAGGTTTTTCTGTATAACATTTTTCAAAGTCTCCAACGCACGGGATATGGATAAGCGATAATAAAATATAAGTTAAAAACTTACATATAAACAGAGACTCACTGATAAAATAAATATATCACAGACTTTGGCGCCTCTTTAATAATAAAAAGTATAAATATAAAAAAACGAAGTTCTATATTAAGTATTTTCGGTCAGAACTCCTCCACGCGAAACAATTTTTAACAATACTGAAGTAAAAAACTATGTAGAAATTCACGGTTGAGCCTTCTATGATTTAAGATTTTTTCCAGGCTGGTCCGGATTATGATTTTAACATTATTCCATACCGGGCTGAACTTTTTCCCGTATGGGTCAGTTTAGGACCGGAACTTGATATTTCGATCTATTCAGACATCCAGTGCTAACGATCAACATGTTTTGAAAACAAGTTTTGATTTAAATCAATACGCTGCTTTATTATGTCCAAATAAGAGACACGGCCTTAAACCGACATATAATAACGGACAATTTTGGACGATCCCCTATTTGCTTTGAAAATTGATGAGAAACACTTCGTTTACAGGTATGGTAAAGTGGTGTAAGTCACGAATTTTTGAGAATTTTCTATTTTAATATCTCTGTCAGGTTTTTAGATACGGAGATGAAATTTTTTTTGTTCATTTTAGGAATAGATAAGGAATAATTTCCTAATTAGGAATTTTGTTCTACGGGGGCCGTATAAAAATTTAATTTTCGTATTTTTTCAAATAGACCCCCCATAGAGTTGCAACTTATATTATCTGAAATTTCACCTTTTTTTATGAGTTTTTGCAATTGGAAGTATGGGTCTAGAGGCAATATTTAAGGAGATAGCCTATTGTTTCGATATTTATGACTCACCCTGTATATAATAATATGTATAATAATATATGTATATATGTATATATAATAATATATGTATATATGTATATATAATAATATGTATAATACGTATATGTATAATAATATATGTATACATATATACTGGTAATTCATCTCACTTAAACGCAAAGTATGTCTATCGCAATATGTTATAAGCCTGAATATTTATTTGCAATAAAAATATTCTACCTTATTAGAGTAAAATGTGAATTGTCTATATAAAACTTTGCTTCTTTTTCATTAAAATAATCCGGGAAATAAGTATTAAAAATTTAAGACCGAGAAATATGTATATAAAACTGTATTTCATTTTTATAACGTAATATATAAAATATGATATATATATATTTTAAATGATTGAATGAATGTATCAATTATTTTAACCTGAAACTTTTCTCAAAAATAAAAATAACCACTTCTATTAAAAACGCAAATCGCTAATTTTTAACTTCAAAACAGAAGAAAGATTTATAGTTGGTATTAAATTATCCAAAGTTCTTTATATAAACGGATTTTGACACCAATTATAAAATTAATATACATCGCATAAAAGATTTATGTTCTTTAATCAACTTGCTGAAGAAAGTTATTACTTCGCTACCGAATTTCCATATTTTACACTTCTTTTTTTTTTTAACTCACCTTTATTCTGGACGAAATAAAAAAATAAGAGAAAAATTGTCTTATGATAATAACTATTAACATGAATAATGACTAATAATTAATGGTTACGATTCTATTTAAAAGAAGGGAAATCAGCAAAGCAATCTTTTAAGAATAATGGAAGCAATATTTTACATTTAGATTAGTGCAAATACTTTAAGAGAGAAGAAAAACAAAGCTGTTGCTTTTTATGAGAATGATAACTAAGAAATTTAATAACAAAGCATAATGTAATTTATTTTAAAGCATTTTTGAACATTTTAGCCGTAATATAAATAGAAACTATAAGGATAAGCAATATTTAATTGTAGTTGCATAAACTTAAAACATTAATAAAACTGTCCGTATACTGTACATAAAAAAGAAATTGCTTGTAGTTTTAGTAAACGCATTCGACAATCGATCGAATAGTATCAATAGCTAATCGATCGAATAGTATCAATAGCTAATCGATCGAATAGTATCGATAGCAAAAGCATATTCGCTTTGTTTATTGGAAGATATATTTTGATGATATAAAGTAAAATATTTAGTATAATAAACGTGATGTATGGTGACTATACTCAGTTTAACGTGCAGAAAAAGGGAACCTCAAACCGTTAAGTGTCAACGAATTTTTATACGAAATTCATCATACGTTCCCTTTTCTATTTTTGCACCAAAAGCACTGTCTTGATGGAATTTTTACGGAGGAATATTGAGATGCTTGTTGAAGGGAAAACATGCATTATTACATCTATTAATGCAATCAAGAATTCAGGTGCTAAAAGTCGTTGTGAAAGAATTTTTTTATCATAGTATATAGTATTGTATATTGTTAGACCTGGTTTACCATATTTTGATTAACTTACATTGCAATCCAAACGATAATAATTTGAATTTCGTACAATGCAACATAAAATAAAATGTTCTTAAACAACGTAAATGGAATATAATCACGGACGATAATATCTTTTACTAACTCCTGAGTTACCTAAGAACCTGAAAATCTTTATTTAATTTTAATAACCCCCAGAAACTAATGTACTTTCAACGAATAATTTATTAAAACAAACGTTTTATAGTAGTTTTGAAGTTTATTAATCAGTTTTTTTAAGTTTGTTTCTATAAATAATTAAAATAAAAAATATATATACAAATTTTTGAGGTTTTTTAAAAATAAGTATGATTTTCTGATTCACAGGTAAGTAGGAAGAGGTTACTGGATATTTTTGTTCATGGTAATGGTATATTTTTATTGATAACTAAAAATTGCTGTCGAAATCTAAATTTTATCATCAAATTTCATTAGCATTTCATTAGCTGTTTGAGAAAACGCTTTTCTGTTGTCATAGTTACAATATTTTGACTTGCTTTTACTAGAGAATCGCTTCGTTTCAGGTGTCAAAGGCGTTTCGAAATAACGTAACGACAACGTAAATTAATAGCTCATTCTCCAAGCAACGTTCCTGAAGGCATAGAATAACTGTGAGACGCCTGGAATTTAAAGTGATTTGCAGTTTGATTTCTCATTTAATAGTGCTTTTAGACACATTTATATTTCTGTAAATAGTAAAATATTTTTTTTTCTAAAAAAACAAATGAACAAGACCATCCATATAAGCGTACAGTCTAGCTACAACTATGACAATTAGAGAAAAATACAGGATTTTTACCGAAAAGATACTTTATCAACATAAAAAATGATTAGAAGAAAGTCTAAACTATTAAAATTTATTGAAAAGAGATTTTTTTTCTTTAAAGAAATTCAACGCAGTGTAAGACAATTTAAAGTTACATATTTTAATTTCCCCTTCCAAATCTTTTTTCCCTAACGTTTCTTTAAAAATTACATTATTTTCTAGAAAATTTAAATCTCTTCTTTTACACGTAAGTATATAATTAAAAGCTTTCTAACTTATTGCTACACTTTTTCTACATTAAAAATATGTGCAAAGTGTGAATAAAGAAATATTTTTAAATTTTAAAAGACAAAAAAGGCTAACAGAAATTTTTAACTTTAATCACGATATCATTAGCAATGGTCCATAGATAATTCATCTGAAATAGTATTTAATTTAAAACATTGAATTTTTTAAAAAAGTTGTCAAATAGATGCATTTAGATTTGTTTTGTGAATTATTGTATAAAGATAAAAATTTCATTTACATAAATGCAATATCAAGGATTTAATTAGGTGGTTTATGTCCTTATTGTGTATTAATTCTATATAATAAATTATCCGGACACGGAACAAAACACAACACTTTAAAAAATATTTTATCACTACAGCGCACTCAATTCTTACTAAGTGCTTCCATAAATTTCTAAATGCGACGAATGTTGTTCTAGCATATTCAACGAATTTTTGTGACTGTTTTTTTAAGATTTGTAATTTATATAATTAATCCTTTAAATTAGGTGATTTGTAAATTTACTAAAGCATACTTATACAATATTATGATATATTTCATTTAAATAAATTATGGTAAAATCAAAAATAATATTTGTTTAATCTTTGTTGAATTAATACATTAGGGATTTTCACATGATCATGTTTTTCGTTCGTTGTGAACATGCATATGTTTTTCAAGTGAGGAAACTAGTAAAATACAAGTTTTTTTTTTTTTTTTTTTTTTTTTTTTTTTTTTTTTTTTAAATAAAAAATATGACTTAGTACTAGATTTATATACTTAATGGAATAAAATATAATATTTAAACAGTAGACTATTTTATAATTTTATTTGACCGAAAAATCATGCAAATAGAGAAAGAATAAATAATGTTATTAAATATTTCTAGATGACACATACTCTCCAATGACTTAGCGTATGAGAATTCGGGTACAAACTATAATTTGCACATTAACGAATTTACTTAAAACAAATCTATTTTGCCAATTATTTTCATGCAAAAAAATCATTTAATAATAAAGCTTCTGCATCAATCTTCCTGCTATTCTGGAAGCCGTTTCCAGATGACTATATTGCAAACACAAGTTTAGAAATTCAGAAACATAATAGCTTGCTATGTATTTCTCTACACACATTTTTGCCTTATTGAAATAAAAGTGATGAAGGCTTTAAGTTTTTTTAATATTAAATACATTTTTGAAATATATAATGCGCAAAAACAGGTCAGATTCTATTCAAGTATAGTTTGGCCTGCAAATGGAATCACACCCGGTAATATCACTTACTGATGACAATTTATTTCACTATTTCTTAAGCTATTTGTTAAAAATGGTTAAATCAACAATCCAGGCAATAAGCGAGAAGCAGCAGGATCAATCTTTGTAAAATGCTTAAAAACTATTGGAAAAAAGTAAATTCTGCACAAAAGCTGAAAATCAACCTGGAAGCAGTCTGCAACTAAAGGTACTGCTGAAATATAAGGTATGAAGAAGCCTACAGCACAAAATTATCTATATCCGTACCTTCTAGATTGCAAAAAAAAAAAAAAAAAAAAAAAAAAAATACACATTCCTAATCAAAATGTAAAAGATATAATGAGGTAGAAGTAATCTAAAAATCAAAATTGTTTCTTTAACGATTCCATCGCACACCTTGCTTTTGGTAAAAATTATGTTACATTGGGCATTCAATTGTTGTATTCTCTTTTGTACATGATCAGTTCAATTTTTTTTCAATTGTGAATGTTGAAGTGTTGATTAATTAGACTTATCCAATTTTATGTATCTTAATGTTATTATTTTATTGTTTAACTTAGTATTAAACTAATTTTTATTGTATAAATAGTTCAACTATACTTATTAAAGTTACATCTTTATGTATTTGATCTTTTTATTAGGTATTTCAAACACCGATATATTTAAACAAATATTTTCAAATGAACTTACATGGTATAAAATGCAGTAACCTTTCATGCCTCTACTGTACTTTAAGATTCCCTTAAAAAACTTATAAAATTCATTTAATACGTGGATTAGTAAAAACACAGCTTAAAATGTGTTAATCAACATTTATTCCTCAAAAAAACAATACTTTAAAAAAATATGTTTTGCTTTTGTATCTCTTCAGATTACTTCACGTCCAAAGACTGGGGGAGAAATGCTCCAATTTGTAAATATTTCTACATTTCTATTTTAAGAATATTATATTTGTATATTTCTAATTTTACTAAATACTTAAAAGATAAAGAAATATTAAATAAGATATCTGAAAGGGTTAATAAATATCGTAGAAAATCCCTATGATTTTAAGTTTAGTTAACTAAATTCATTTGGCAAAATATTTGAAAAAATTATTAAATAAGTGTGTAAACCTTCTAATATAGTTTGAAAAATTCAAGAAACATTTTATAAAAGATGAGAATTTGATGAAACCATAAATTGGAACACGAAAAGTTAAAACAGTACTTTGAAAGCCTCATTTAATTTTTTTTTCAATTGAAATGTGACAAAACAGCCTAAATGCAGAGTTGTATATTGTTAACTTAGACTACAGGTGTGTAAACTTAAATTCTTCCAAAATTTTGTTTTAATTAAAAATGCAGTATATAATCTTTTTCTGAATAATGAAATGCACATCAATTTTATAATTTTCAAATATGCTCTAGATGTGACAAAATTGTTTTAAATTTTGTTTTATATACAAATTTTTTTGCATTTTAATTTAGACAAATATTGCATTTGTCCGGCATTATGTTATTTTTATATTATTTATGTCTATTTAAATATAAACTCTCTTTATCATTTCAGTTATTAATGAATTCGAAGTGATTTCTTGAAATATAAACATTATCTGTAACGCAAAAGATTTCTAAACGACAGAGAGCAATCCTAAGCAGAAGGAATAACTATTACGATTCAACAAATAATTCTGATATTTATTATAAGCGTTTATCTGCCACTGACTGTTTCAGAAAAAGGCTACATACAAATGCTTTTAATGAAATCTAATGTTATTACCGAGTGTCCCAAAAATAACTGATGGAATTTAAAATTCAATAACTTGCAAACGGTGACAGCTATCAAAAAAAAAATTTGCAGGAGGGTTATGTTTAATGTCAGGAGTTTTTTACCGTAATTTTTTATTTTAGTTCTCATCTCAAACAATAGGTGGCACTGACGGCGATTGAAGGCCAGGTCGACCTTTCTCAGCACTGATCACCTGGCCTTCAATCACCGTCATCGCCACCTATTGTTTGAGATGCGAACTAAAATATAAAATTACGGTAAAAAACTCCTGACATTAAACATAACCCTCCTGCAAATTTTTTTTAGATAGCTGTCACCTTTTGCAAGTTATTGATTTTTAAAATCCATCAGTCATTTTTGGGACACCCGGTAAATGTGCTATGCTTACTGAAAGTAGAATTTTTAAAAAGCAATGATAATAACTGATATGGGTCGTATGTAACAGAATTTGTTTTAATGAAAACAATTTCAAGAATATGTTTGGATTATGGCAATGATTGTGAAATACACAGTATCATTCAAAATTTTAAAGTTTTCACAAAAATACCCCCAAATTTTATTTTTATTAAAAGGGTAAAATATATTACATCTGTTTATAATTAATTTAAAACAAATATAAAAATAAAGGCATATAAAAGTAACATAGAAAAATTCTTTAACAATAACAAACGTTATTTATGTTACAAATTTTATATTATTATGTTTGTGATTTATAATTTTGTAAAAGAATAAGTTATGTATGCATGTTATATATGTATATTTTCATTAAACGTTTTTTTTCTTAATAGATGTTCTTTATTCTAGTTTAAGTCAATGAATTTCATCTGTTTAAACATAGATTTTGAAAAAGAGATTAGATCATAGATTTGAAGAATTATGAAATGCTGAACATATGTATTTTTGAATAAAATTTGAAAACATTTACTAAACATAAAACTTTACATAATCCTCCAATGTTCATTTTAAGGAAGAAGTTTTTTATTAAATATTTTAAATTTTGAAAAAAAAAAAACTTTGATATAATTTAGGCAATGAATCAGTTCGTAAAAATAAAACTATTTCAAAAGATTCAGTACTAAGGGGATCCGGAACACAAAAATTTTCTAAGAAAATTGTTTCATTAAAAATAAATTTGTGTTTAAAATGATGTTAATTTTGGATCTTAATTATCTCTGCTTAAAATAATGTTATATTATGTTTCTCTCTCAATTGGAACAAGAAATATTAATATTTCCGTTTTGGTATTGAAAATCTAGCTCAAAGGGAATGGTTGACATGGTTGATATTATACGAAAGGTTGACTTTATGTGAAATGCGTTTTTCTTCATGATAGGTTTTTTATAACCACGTCTCCTGTTTAAAGTATTATAAAGTAAAAACCGTTAGAGATTACTGAATCATGTCTTTTTCAAGTATTTTATTTTAACTTTGATTCAGCAAGTATTTACTTTTGAAAATATGATTTTTCAAATCAATGCTACATTATTTATTTTTAATCATTTATTCAAATATTTTTAATTTTCATAAAAATTAATGTTTTTAAAAATTCTGAATCAAGTTTTTAATTTATAAATTTTTGTTTGCTTAAATGAAGAAAAAGTGAAACTCTACATGTAAAATTTGGAGTTATAACGATTTCAATGGACCCCACTTAAAAAAAGAAAAAAATCAATTTAATTAAAACAGAAAATCATGAGAAGTTTTATCATATGATTTTGTTTACAAAAAATATGATTAACCATAAAAAAAATTCAAAAATTTCTCTCAATAAATAAAAATTATTTTAAAAAGTATCCTCGACCCTTTAAATGTAAAAATATTTGTAATTTGATTTATCATGTAAAAAAAGTTAAACCTAACAATGAACAAAAGAAATTGCTTACCTTCAATAAACTGCTGTATTTTCAACGAGTTCTCTTCATAATATTAGAGTAGAGAAAGTATTCGAGTTTCTAAAACTCATTTAAACTATAAAAGACATTAAGTTTTAAAGCCATCTGAGAGGTTTAAGTCTCTCAGTTAAACGTATAAAACGTTTTCTTGTCACTCGATATAGAAGTTTACCAAGAAACATTACCACCGTAAGACTTAACGTGTGGTGATTTAATGATATAGAAAGCTTGAAGGCAAAACATGATGTTTCTATAAAATTTATTATGCACTTCTCTACAAAAGTTTGTGTCAAACGCAAAATATATTCTTAAAATGTAAATACACAAAATTGCATATTGCGTAAAATATTTGTAGTAAAATTGTATTTAAAGACAAATATTTAAACCAGAAATGTTTAATTGGTACATAATATTTAATAAAAATAAGATATAATATGAATTCGGGGACAAAACATGATGTTTCTATAAAATTTATTATATACTTCTCACCAAAAGTTTGGGTCGAATGCAAAATATTTTTGTTTAGATGCAAATACACTAAATTATGTATTATCCAAAATATTTGAAATAAAATTGTATTTCAAAGACAGACAATTAAAGCAGCTTGGACATGTTTAACTGGTACATCATATGACATTGAAATATAATATGAAATCTAAAATATACTGCTTAAGAAATTTTATTTTCTATTTATATTTTTTGTTATATAAAGAATAAAAAAAAGTCTTACAATTTCAACCAGGTTTTTCTTCTCATAAATTAATGAGTTTTGTGTCTACTTATCCTTATTGATTTCTATAGTATATATATATATATATATATATATATACAAAATATTTCAAAAATATATGACAAAAAATAATTGCAGTTGAAGGGGTTCTATGCAAGCTGATTTCGTAGTACAATGTGGGTTCAAAGATGCAGCGTTACGGTAGTAGTAGGCGATTTTGAGTTCGGTATGTAAAAGCAATTTGGTCTCTTGAATCGTCATTCGCAGCACGGATTTCGATCAATTTAGCATCGTTACATCATTTTAGAGATTGCCGGTATGCATTTCATATATGAGACTGCATGATGAAATCGAACGTCAGTCAAAGAATTACATGGAATGATTTCCGGTCAAAAATCATTCTGATAGCCAAACGTTTGAGCTTCCTCGTCGGATGTTGTGCGCGGGTTATTCGTTTTATTCTTCGAGGCGTGATACGTACATTACGAGATATCGCAGGATTCCTATCGATAAAAAAGCAGCATTATGCACAATAGAGGGTAATCCTTTGAAAAGCTCGAGATCTATTAGACGTGAGTTTAGTGGGAGCAATTTACTTGCTCAACCCCATGCATAAAATGTATGTCAGCAAGCTATGCATTGGCATATGATGCACTTTGTTCAAAATATGCACGGAGAATGACGATTCGCGTGAGCATAAATTTTTCCTCATCGCTGGATTTCCGCATACATTTTCCTATACGAAATCTGCTTATTTATGTCCCTCTTCCTGCTTTTACAAATCTGACATATAATTTTGAAAAATCTTACACGAAAAATTGCTACATTACATGTTTATAAAAAGAAAGCTCATTAACATGAATAAAACGAATTGACACATAAAAATATTAACATCGACAAATTTAAAAGGAATGAGGGAAATTTCAAAGAGTAGTATATCTAAGATAGTAGTAGGCGAATACACTGCCAAACCAAATTAAACTTTTGTTATTTTACAAAAATGAAATCCGTTATTTTTATGCTGTTTTTTGTGCTGATTCTGAATTTAATTTATATTTATTTCGGCAGGCTTTACTTTTTAGATATTTGAGTAAAAGAGATATTTGAGAGTTTATTTGATTCTTTTAAACTAAATTTATGTAAATTTAGTTTAAAAGAACATTGTTTTGGAGGTTATACTGACATGCGACAGTGAAATGCTGTGCCTAATTTACATATGTTCATGTTTTTAGAATGCTTCTTGACAACCAAATATTTCTACCACGCAAATATCATATGTTTCTAAATCGATCGTTTGCTCTCATTGTATGTCTGTTATCTACATTCTTACATCACATCTAGTTTTTTAAGAAAGTGTACTATAGTTTTTTGGTTAAAATTGGCAAAATCGCTTGTTATGCTACTTTGTGATGTACTACAACAAATCATGAGAGATTTTATTACCTTTTATTAGCATCTATTTATGAGTACCTAAATTGTTTTTTCTATATCTTAATAGAACATGACACTTTTAACCTTCTTGCCAACAAAGTACTTAGCCCAAAAAATAATCTTACATCAAACTTTTATTAATACTGTACAAAAGCAGAAAATCATTTTACTAAAGAAATTAGACCTGATTAAAGAAACGGATAACATCTAAGCATAAAAATCTAATCTAATAAAAAATATAGTCAATTTTATGGCAACATTTTACAAATTGACAGTAATAAAGTCATTACACTACTAAAAAACATGAAAATTAGGATTATTAATTTATAGATAAATGTTAGGAGTATGAAGATCATGATATTCATCTGAAACAAAAAGTCTAGTAATCATCATCTATAAAAAGTAATTTATTCTGATATTTATTGCATCTAAAATTAATATAAAATACCACAAAAAATTTAAAATCTTCATAAACATGAGCATTCATATTTCTCAATAACTCGACAACCTAGAAAAAAAATGTAAGTATATTTATAATTAGAGTAAAAAATGATATAAAATTAACTTATTTCAGTTTTGTGACAAAACAAATGTTATTCGGTCTTTTTTTAGTAATAATAAAAAAACTACATCATCAAATTAAATTTAGAAAAACTATATTTGTATCCCGTGAAACATATTAGATATCTATTAGGTCTGGATCTCTTATGAAAACATAATCATCATTTTAATTTCTAAAAGTAAATCTTAAGATGCGCTTCATTATTTTTATTCAAATTAATAGAAAATGATGTTTCAACTTAAATTATTATAACATCAAAAGTGGATTTTACTATAATTTATAAATAAAACAACATTTTAACACCCACGTATAAAAAAAGGAAAATTAATTAGATTTTTACCAGTTATTTTTACAAAAGCAGAAATAAAAAAATATAGAGGCAGAAAAAACTTGAATTTTTAATTACGTTTTATTTGTAAATGTGGAGGTTTTCTAGAAAATTAATAAACACTAATCAAATTCACGTACAGTAAACATATTTTTGTTAAAAGCTAGTTTTTTTACAGAATGAAATAAATCCGAAAAAAATTTTGATTCGATTTTTAATATTGAAAATATTAATTCGGTATTTAATATTAAATAAAATGTATGCGTATTCCAATATACTTAATACTAGTCAGAGCATGGAAGAATGTTTTCTAAATTACTGCAAAGGACCACAGTCGAAAAGTGTTCCATCCTTATCGAATTAATTCTTAGCGAATACTTTTGACAACATATATATAAATTGACATTACAAAATTGATATATTTCATAATATTTATAAAAAATAATCAGTAAAGTTAATTAAAAAATAGGTGTTTGGAAATTGCAGAATGAAATATTACAATATTTTCTAATTACTTTTTCTGTGTAGTATATTTGCACAAACTATTAAATGGCATTGGTGATTAACTGTGAATAATTCCTTATTGCAATTTTTGAAGAAAATTTCTGAAGCTCACCTTCAAAAAATTCAGGACTAATAATTAAATAAAAGAAAATATCGTTTAAAGCATCTATTTTATAATTGCATAAAAATGTAGAGTTTGGTTTTGCTCTGAAAATTAATGAATGCCTTTTAATTAATGAGACGGTCATTTGGTTATTGTTTATTCTTTAACTTTATTCCAATGCATACAAAAGAAACTGCATCAAGTTTAAGTAAATTTCCATCTCCTTCAAATATATAAAACAAAATAATGAATATATGAAACAAAGCAATGACTGCATTAATTTTTATGAAATTTATCGCAGAACGTGTAATATATTTGATAAAACAGTGATTTAAAAATATCTTTTGTGTGTCTTCATTTTTTATACCTCTCATACTACTTTTCCATAACGATTCTGACCATGCGTTGCTATGCAAATCTGATTAATTTTTGTGATGGTTCCTACCACCCTTTAAAGTTTTTTTTCACTGATTCCGGGTCAAGATGTATATACAATAAATATCTCGTACTTGTCCTCTGTATTAATTTATGACGAAACTATGTAATTTTCTATATGGCTGTATGCCGGATTGTGATTATTTTGCTTTGAGGAGGAAGAAAAATTGCTTTGAGTTGTTTAAACCTCCTTTTTCTTTTGCAATGTCCGTGCCAATTAAACATGATCAATTTCGCTTTTAACTGAATAAGTAATTTATTGTTCACAAAAAAGAAAACTCTATTCGATTCCAAAGATTCTTTTGTCAGATCCAAGACTGTTATGTCTTTCTATTAAAAAATGAATTTGTAAACATGTAAAAATTTTTGAATTTGTTGAATAGAGCAGTTGAGAAGACAGACGTAAGTCATAAAAATCGAAGGATAACAATAATTTTCATTGTTTTATCTTAGAAATTTCTTGGAGAAAAAAAGATTTGTCTCACATTTTTGTTTCTGATAGATGTATTGGAAAATTTCAGATTTCTGTCTATGATAGCATTACATTGAAAATTTTGGTATTGAACATACACAAATTATTTTTTGTTTAGATAATATGCAGAAAAATTAAAATTCCTGGTGAAATTTTGTTAATTAGTAATATTATTTCACAACACAATGCATGTTAAATTTCTTTTTAACAAAGTTAGAGGTAATGTAAAAATAATATAAGCAAATAGCATAATTTGAATAAATAGATCACACAAACTACATTGTGGAAATTAGTATATAAATTTAATATAAAATATTTAAAATTTATTTGATTGGAAATCTATCAATCAGTGAATTACACTTAATATTTTAAAAATACAGCTGAGTACAAGTACAGAAAATAAGAAAATTATTATATCAGAAAATCCTATTCATGATGAAATTTCTCAAAATTTACAAAAAGTTTTGATTTAAAATCAAAATATAAAAAAGATTCGTCAGAGTTACCGATGAGTTTTTTCTTGTCGAATAATCAAAATATACCTTAGATGCTGGCAAAATTGTGAAAAAAAGTATTGAAATGTCTTAAGCAGTTCTTTATTATATACAGGGTGGTTATAAAAAAACTTTGCCGATATATGGAGATCTAGCGGCCAGTCCGTTACACCGATCGAGGTAAAATTTCTGATATAGATATTTAGAGGTATGTGAGCGAGATTCTGAGACCAGCAAAAATGGCGCTAACGGTTACGGTTATAGTTACAGAAACTCGAAAATTTTCAGTGGCAACACCCAATTTTTTCATCGTAAAATGCTCAGCGCATGCGAAAACCCAAAAGAGCGTTAAAACGGTATGGTTATTGCAATAATCGGACGCGGTATGCTCGCACTAAGATCAGCTCTACGAACGGCCTCTATAAAACACGACCATGGCGCACGAAGGAAATTTGAATATGACAGAGACAAAATACCACTCACGGAAGGTCGTTTTCCAGATAGTCAGCGTAGAAAACGGATAAAAAGTACGGTGGGAATGTTAGTTCTTCAGTCGGAGCTCGCAGATGCCAACAACATGACTTCGTTCATGGTGAGTTCGTAAAACTATTATCCAAATGAGATGAATGCTGCGAAAACCTGGCGCGTTTACCGCTGAAACCATCGCCAAATACATGGGCTATGCATTTCACAAGCTCTTCGTGATTTAGTAATGAAATTCGAAGAAATTGGCTGCACCTGTGATAGTCCGCGATCCGGACGACCAATTGTTCCTAAGGATACTTTTATGGAAGTGCATCAAATAGTGACCAGAGGACGCATGCAAACTACAAAAGGTGCATTTCGTGTATTTGATATACCAAAATCAATGGTCTTAAAGTTACTACGCTCTGTAATCCGCATGTTTTTTTTACCGGTACCAGCGCGACCAGATGTTGGAAGTGAGAGGCCATCAACAACATATAGACTTTGTTAATGGATTTCTTATCCAATATGATGCAGATAACGATCGACCTATTCGCATATTATGAACGGACGAGCACATTTTACCTTAACTGGTAACGTCAATGGTCTCCGCGATCCCCCGACCTCATTCCTATGGATTCCAGTTTCTAGGGATATCTAAAATCTAGAGTGTAAATGTGTAATCAGCAAACTTTTCCGTATTTGAAAGATTCTATCAAACGTGAGATTTCAAACATCCCTCATGCGATGGAACGTTCGGCTGTATTGTCCACCGTCGCCACCACGCAATATGTAATTGCCTGTGATGGCACCCATGTGGAAAATGTGTAATCAAAATAAAAGTTTTCTCCGATATGTTTTGTAATCAGAGATTAGTGTACTGACTCTGCGTCACATGGAAATTTACTCCTTGCGTCACAATCGTGTTTTTTATGGGGGGGGGATACGCAGAACAGTTTTTGTGCGTGCATACCGTGTCCGTTTCTGGCTATACACGTACGGTTCCAACGCTTTTAAAGGTTTTCGCATGCGCTGACCATTTTGCAATTTAAAAAATGGGTATTGCCATTGGAAAATTTTAATTTTCTGTAACTATAACCGTAACTGTGAGCACCATTTTGTTGCAATTCAGAGAATCTCAAACTCATACCTCTGAATAGCTATATATGAAAATTCACATTGATCGGTTGGCCGCTAGAGCTCCATATACCGGCAAAGTTTCTTTTATGACCACTCTGTATATGAATATATACAGGGTGATTACAAATTTTTTTACAATGAAAGAGGGGTGATAGTACACATCAAGACAAACAGTATTAAATTGGAGACTAAGGGTCCAAAACGTTTTCCTAAAGAAATAGCCGCCATTAAAGTTTAGGGACCAAAATTTCAAATAAACATAAAAAACGGAAAAATCGGTCGATTGATTTGCGGTTTTCACTAAAATTAACCTTTATGTCGGCATTTTCTTGAAATTAAATTATAAAGATAAATTTCGAAAAATGCCGATAGAGGGCGCTTTAGACTTTGGAGTAACGAACAACTATTTTTTGCCGGTATTTTATGCATCTCATTAAATGTTTTCGTAATCTTAGAGTCAAACTTAAATTTTGAGCTCAAAATCTGAAAGTGGGAGTGTTTAAGTAGCACAAACTGAACTGTGTTCAGAGGGTTCAAATTTCAAATGATTATAAAAAAAAAAAAACGGAAAAATTGGTTCATTGATTTGCGGTTTTTACTAAAACTATTCTTTATGTCGGTATTTTCTTAAAAATAAATTATAAAGATAAATTTCAAAAAATGTCGAAAGAGGGGGCTTTAGACTTTGGAGTAACAAACAACTATTTTTAGACGTTATTTTTGCATCTCATCAAATGTTTTCGGAAGCTTAGACTTAAACTTAAATTTTGAACTCAAAATCTGAATAGTAGGGAGTAGTTAAGTAGCACAAAATGAACTGTGTTTAAGGGGGGGGGGGTGTTCAAATTTAAAATAATTATAGAAGATGGAAATATTTGTCGATTTGTTTGCGGTTTAAAATAAAACTATTCTTCAAGTGAGTATCTTCTTGAAAATAAATTTTAAAGATAAATTTAAAAAAAATTCCATTAGAGGGTGCCTTAAACTTCAGAGTAACCAATAATTAATTTTAACCATTATTTTTTTGTTCTAATTAAATGCTTGCAAAAAAATTATTAAATGTTTTCGGAAGCTTAGATTTAAACTGAAATTTTGAGCTCAAAATCTGAATAATTAGGAGTAATTAAGTAGCACAAATTGAAGTGTCTTCAGGAGTTGAAATTTAATCCTCCCCCCTCCACGAACACAATTCAATTTTTCGCTACTTAAGTACTCCCAACGATTCAGAATTTGAGCCTAAAATTTAATTTTATGCATTTGAAAGCATTTAATGAGATTAAAAAATAACAGTTAAAAATAGTTGTACGCTACTCCAAAGTCTAAGGCGCCCTCTATCGGCATTTTGTAAAATTTATCTTTAAATTTTTTTTTCAAGAAAATGCTCATTTAAAAATTAGTTTTAGCGAAAACCGCAAACGAATCGACCAATTTTTCCGTTTTTTTTATAATCATTTGAAATTTGAACCCTCTGAACACAGTTCAGTTTGTGCTACTTAACCACTACCACTTTCAGATTTTGAGCTCAAAATTTAAGTTTGTCTCTAAGCTTACGAAAACATTTAATGAAATGCAAAAAATAGTTGTTCGTTACTCCAAAGTCTAAAGCGCCCTCTATCGGCATTTTTTGAAATTTATCTTTATTATTTAATTTCAAGAAAATGCCGACATAAAGAATAATTTTAGCGAAAACCACAAATCAATCGACCGATTTTTCCGTTTTTTATGTATATTTGAAATTTTGGTCCCTAAACTTTAATGGCGGCTACCTCCTTTGGAAAACGTTTTGGACCCTTAGTCTCCTATTTATCATTGTTTGTCTTTATGTGTACTATCACCCCTCTTTTATTGTAAAAAAATTTAGAATCACCCTGTGATGGTGTTAGATCATAGGCCCAGGTAATTTACTAAAAGGAAGCACACACACAAAAAAAAAAAAACTCCGAAAATGCGAGAGTTACATTTTACGACGATACATTTATTTAGCTAGAGATAACAGACTGCAGGTCCCCCTAAGGGGAAGGTAAATCTCAGAGATCTAGAGAACTACATGTTAACGGTATGATGGCAATCGGCGAAGTGACGACACAGCGTCATAGCCCTTATCGCCAACAAAAGCATAAGAAGTTTTTCATACAAAGAATTTTGGCTAAAATTTGATAAACCACACCTTCAGTATCAGCTAACTTTTGCGGTCTGGGAACCCAAGGATTATTTTCACATCTGCGAATGTTTTATAGGGTTATAGAAATATTTTAAACTTGGGAAGTATATGAGATAAGCTAACCGTTACATACATTTGCCTTTTGCAGACAAAACTTTAAGTTATCCAGATGCGCAATTAAACAGATAAGACAGCACAATCAGGATAAACAGAGACAAAAGTATTTCTAGCTTTAAGCATTAATTTTGAGAATGAAAACAGGGTGTGGAAGGCAGATGTTAATAAAAATATAACGGATAAAAGATTATGATGAACTAAGCCCAGAGCTTTCTTTATTTTGTTAATAAGTGCGGTATCTATGGGCAGATGTTTGTTTAAAGATACCACAGAAATTTGTGAGAAAGAAAGATCTATTATTATTTTCTACAGAGAGCTCCAAAAGATGAAAAGTTGAAACTTCTAATAGTGGGAGGATGAAAGCTAGAACTTAACTGTTAAATGTAGAATTAATTTAAACTACTGGGTTTATTAGTGAAAAGGGAATCTAAAATAAAACTAAGATTTTATTAAAGGGAAATAATTATTGCATTTATGAAGCGGAAAAGGTATGTAGCGATAATCTCCGCTCCTTATGTAAAAACACATGAAAAAAAAAAAATGTGTGTAAAAGAAAGCACATGACCTGGTATCTAATATACCTTGACTTAGAGAAAAGCACATGACCTTGTGTAAAAACACATGAAAACAAAACTGTGTGTAATAGAAATCACATGACCTGGTACCTGATATACCATGACCTAGAGAAAAACACATGACCATATGTTGAACGAAAAAAAATATAACTCAAAGTAGAGAAAAGTAAAAAAAAATGTAATTATACTATCAACAATCCTTTTAAAGTTAAAATATAATTGAGAACCAAAAAAAAAATATACACCATGAAAAATGGATTAAATGTGGAAAATGTAGCCTCTATAACAATAGAGTTGAAATATTGTTACTGTTAACTGCATTCCTGTTACTGCATAAACAAAACATTAAAGGGGAAGGAAAGGTGTGCTTGATTGTGTAAATATGTTTAAACTGGTTGTGTACACCAACGCGAAACAACCAAAACCAAGTGAAAAACAAAATTGACGACCCGCATCAAAATTTTCACTCTTACTTGCCTTCTTTCTATTACTCAACCATCTGGCGCCTGATAGCCGAATAAGAAAAAGAAATAAAATGCATTTGTACACAAGATTAATGTGAATGGAAAACTTGTTAAAATTTAAAGTGTAACAGGAAATGTGAGGGAACCAATCACTAAATGATTTATAAAAAGGAAAACCAATCTGTCAAAATGTATAAAGAATGCTTAAAAGCGTAGTGAATACATCCTTTAGTATGTAGTGTGACCAGGAAAATTAAATTAAAGAAAAACATTATTTCTCATTTGAAATAGACTCAGTTGTATGAAGCAATTGTCTTTGTATGTTTATATATCTCTTGACAGCTAGGCAGTTATGAGAAAAAGCTGTATGTTGAATGTCAAGATGGGTATTACATGATTCATTGCACCTCATGCAATTAATGCATTTAAAATAAAACATTTAACCCTTCAAAAAAACAATACCAAAATTCCCCCTTTTTTTTACCTGACAAACAGAAACTAAACAGTTTCAAAAGGCTTTTTTAAGAAGGTACTGGCAAACTTAAGGGCAAAAATTTTAGTAAAAACGAGAAAAGGAATCTCAAATTGCAATTACTTAAGAACAAGTAAAGTCAGTAACCCTTAAAGCGCGGACACATAAAATACAAAAAAAACTGTGCTATTTAAGTATGCAACACATAAATACTAAAACAACATGCATTGAAAATAATAATACTTTTGAAAAGTGAGCATGAAAAGAGAAGAATGCTTTCAAAAGTGCAAATTAAATACTAAAATTTAAAATGTATATTGTTTAAGTTAATGACCACTAAAATTTCAAAAATGTACAATATTTAAATTAAAAAGAATCTTCTCCGTTCAAGCTGATAAAAGAACACAAACTATTTTCATTATGACGTAATTGTAACTACTAATAAAATTTGTTTCTATATTTCAGTTTTGTCAAAATGATGAGTAATTATTATTATTATTATTTTTACATAAAACTTCTAGTACTCAAACATGTTTCTATCACCTTTTTTTACTTTCTTTGTTTAGGTCCCAAGTCACTTGTGCTAGTATTGATATGAATTAAATAAAATATGCAAAACTGGGTGCGACAACCCTTAATTGCATTAAGATCGTAACTTCACAGCTTTTGTGTGATTTATTGTTGACCTACATAAACTTACACACTATTTTATTCACTTTTCACTAATTATGTATGGGTACGACGACCCGTTTTTTTTTTTTTTTTTTTTTTTTTTTTTTTTTTTTCTAGCACAAATTTTACACTGCTTTATTTAATGATGAAAACAAATGAAATGGGGCTCAGAATAACCTGTTGCACACGTCACTCACAAGTAGATTCAATATGTAAATAACAACACAGGCTTGCACATCGACGAGCACTTTCAGAACACTTTTTTTGTATTTCTGTAAGATTGAAATATTGAAGTGGTCTTATCATTGAAATGGAATGAGATGCGTGTAGGTTCGACGACCTGCAACGCATAAATTTTGTTTGACTTCTTTTATAATAAGATAGCTAGAAGATATTACACACATATTTTTTGACACAATGTTTTATCACAGAGCGCTGACATAACTAATGTCTTTCACATAACACGATTTTTTTTACTAGCAACACCACTGGGTCCATATTGATTTATTTTGCATGCCTCACCGATAATTTTCGGTATCACAACAGACCCGATGAGTATGCTTGTTGCCTTTGTTGCATCCACCAAAAACACACTAGATGAAATCAGAATACAACTTCTCATCGGCAGAGAGCACGAAGATTTTCGGTTTCTGGTAAAACGTGAACTGAAACAAAAATTCCGACCTTGAACCGGACGACCCAGGTCAAAATTTATGCTTGTACCAGCAACAAAAATATGCTAGTTATTGCTAGGTATTGCTATGTCTACTAGATTTCCAGCAAAGTGGGCCAATACACACCATGAATTGCTGGAAATTCTATGCTATTATACGCTAGCTAGCACCACATGCTATATCGCTAGCTTGCACAACAAAAGCATGACAAGCTATATGCAAGCATCCCATGCTTATTTCCAGCAAAGTGGGCCAATACACACCATGAATTGCTGGAAAATTTGCTGGAACCAGCAATGTGTAATGCTAGTTTATGCTATTTTACTTGTTGGGTTATAGCACTTGGTGCTTGTTTAGCAAAAAAATACCAGCATGAATTTCGACCTGGGGAGAGCTGATAATTGGTGCCAATCATAGATATTGCAGAACGACAGGGAGTAAAAAGGAAGACACATTTCTTCTGAGTGCGGGTTTCGGGAAGGAGAATACGTCACACAAAAATATACATACGGCCTTGGCACTTCGGAAAAAGGAGAGCAGTCTGTAGAAAACAGTCCGTCGATGTTTGACGCATACATTTCGTCGACGTTTAAAGGTTTTTTTTTTTTTTTTTTTTTTTTTGGAGCAGTGCTGATTCGTTGATGTCCGAGGGTGCTTGATACAAGATTTTTTTTTATCGAAGATTTTAATTATGATTTTTTAAAGTCTCTGTGTGTGTGTGCGTTTTTTTTTTTTTTTTGACCGGAGAAAAAAAAGGCCAGATGCACCAGATATATTCATGTGATGGTGTTAGATCATAGGCCCAGGTGATTTACCAAAAGGAAGCACACACAAAAAAAACTCCGAAAAAGCGAGAGTTACATTTTACGACGATACATTTATTTAGCTAGAGATAACAGACTGCAGGTCCCCCTAAGGAGAAGGTAAATCTCAGAGATCTAGAGAACTACATGTTAACGGTATGATGGCAATCGGCGAAGTGACGACACAGCGTCATAGCCCTTATCGCCAAAAACAGCATAAGAAGTTTTTCATACAAAGAATTTTGGCGAAATTTGATAAACCACACCTTCAGTATCAGCTAACTTTTGCGGTCTGGGAACCCAAGGATTATTTTCACATCTGCGAATGTTTTATAGGGTTATAGAAATATTTTAAGCTTGGGAAGTATATGAGATAAGCAAACCGTTACATACATTTGCCTTTTGCAGACGAAACTTTAAGTTATCCAGATGCGCAATTAAACAGATAAGACAGCACAATCAGGATAAACAGAGACAAAAGTATTTCTAGCTTTAAGCATTAATTGTGAGAATGAAAACAGGGTGTGGAAGGCAGATGTTAATAAAAATGTAACGGATAAAAGATTATGATGAACTAAGCCCAGAGCTTTCTTTATTTTGTTAATAAGTGCGGTATCTATGGGCAGATGTTTTTTTAAAGACACAACAGAAATTTGTGAGAAAGAAAGATCTATTATTATTTTCTACAGAGAGCTCCAAAAGATGAAAAGTTGAAACTTCTAATAGTGGAAGGATGAAAGCTAGAACTTAACTATTAAATGTAGAATTAATTTAAACTACTGGGTTTATTAGTGAAAAGGGAATCTAAAATAAAACTAAGAATTTATTAAAGGGAAATAATTATTGCATTTATGAAGCGGAAAAGATATGTAGCGACAATCTCCGCTACACACCCTGTATACAAGGCGATTGAATTCTTGTCTATATCTGATTTCGTAATACACGCACAAAACTCCCATTATTAATTTAACTGTATAAAGTGAAACATATCGAACAAAATAAATTTTAAACACATTTATAAGATATCTATTGATCAATCATTATATATTTTTAAAATATTAAATTAAAACAAATGACGGACAGATATTAAAAGAATACTTATAACTAATTTTTTTTCTTTTAAACGCATTAACATTAAAATAAATTGACCACATCTCTATCCAGTGTTAAAAAACTTCTTTAATTTCAATTTTGAAATAAGCATGAATATTAATACGTAGATTAAATATGCTTCTAAAAATCAACATAATTGGAAAATCAATATAATGCACAGCAATTAATATATTTACAGCACAGTATAAATTTTAAAATTCTTATCGACTTTGGTAAAGTTTCAATGACTGTGATAATGTTACGTGATTATCATAAAATAACTTACAAGTTTATTCAAAGTTTTATCGCAACAGCGAAGTAAACACTTTTTCGTTTTTAAACATAATGCTATTTTAGTATAAATCAATATTTTAATAAATCTTAAATAATTCGGAGGTCCAGAAAACTATAAAAGTTCAATATATATTCAAAGATAATTCTAATGGAAATCATCAAATATCCAAATAGACCAATGAAAGTTATATAGAGTATATAATATTTAATTTTTTTTTTCAATGATCTGTATCCTTATACACTATATTGCCATTGATTATGGGACACTTGCGATTTTAGACATTTTACTAAATATCTAGAAAAATACAAGAGGTATCATCTCAAAACTCTTAGTGTATAAATATAATAGTATACGTCATACATCTCCGTGAAGATTTTTTACCGAAACTCCATAGGGGACCGTCAACAAATTAAAAAAGAATGAATATCTTTTGAATAACCCTGTCAAAACTAATGTAGCAAAAGCGCTCAAACTCTAGATTATAATTGAATGCCTTATTGTAATACACTGTGTTCATTTTTATGCAAATAGCATGCATACTCGCAGAGTAATTAAGGTTTTTATAAAAATGGTCCCAAATTTTTCCAAGTTTTTTCCTTATAATTTTCAGAGTTCTTAATATAAAATAATATTTTTTTCAGAAAATATGACAAACAACATTGCACATAGTACCCTTAATCAGAATTAAAAAACAATGAAAATTGTATACAAAATGAGTTGGTTTACTAAATAATTTTTTACTGCTCATGCGTCAACGATATCAAAATTTCATTTGCATATTATGTTAGCTAAATGTATAGAGCAACTTTTGTGAAAGTCACAAAATCATAACTTGGAAATTCTGAAAATAATCGTCAATTGAATAAGTTGAAAATCCATTATTCTCAAAATGAAGCAAAAACAAGAGGGGTTATATCCATATATTCATTGATTAGTGTCAATATAAATACACAATACGGGATGTTACGACTACTTTTGGATAAAATCCCTCATTTTTTTGCTTCATTTTGGAAACAACGGATTTTGTCCTTTTTCTATAGATGATTACTTTCAGAATTTTCAAGCTATAATTTTGAGACTTTTACAAAAGTTGCTCTATACATTTAGCTAACATAATATGCAAATGAAATTTTGATATCTTTGAGGCATGCGCAGTAAAAAATTATTTAGTAAACCTACTCATTTTTCATACAATTTTTATTATTTTTTAATTCTGATTACAGGGTACTGTGTGCAATGTTGTTTGTCATATTTTCTGAAATTTTTTTTTTATTTTTTATTAAGAACTCTGAAAATTATAAGGGAAAAACTTAGAAAAATTTGGGGCCATTTTTATAAAAACCTTAATTACTCTGCGAGTATGCATGCTATTTGCATAAAACTGAACACAGTGTATTACAATAAGGCATTCAATCATAATCTAGAGTTTGAGCGTTTTTGCTACATTAGTTTTGACAGGGTTATTCAAAAGATATTCATTCTTTTTTAATTTGTTGACGGTCCCCTATGGAGTTTCGGTAAAAAATCTTCACGGAGATGTATGACGTATACTATTATATTTATACACTAAGAGTTTCGAGATGATTCCTCATGTATTTTTCTAGCTATTTAGTAAAATGTCTAAAATCGCAAGTGTCCCATAATCAATGGCAATATAGTGTAGTCTGTAATTAATGTCAATGCAGCATACACAATATTGTAAGGACTACTATATTTGAATACAAAAACTTTTCTTTTTGCTTCCTTTTGGGATCCATGAAGCTTATTCTAACAACGATAACTTTCAGAATTTTCAAGCTATGTTTTTGAGACACTCAGAAGAGTTGCTCAGAAGGTTTAGCTCCCACATTTTGCAAATAATATTTTGATAGTTTTCACGCATGTGCAGTTAAAAATCATTTCGTAAACCTGCTCATTATTTGTACAATTTTTATTATTTTTAAATTCTGATTACAGTGTATTGTGTACGATGTTGCTTGCTGTATTTAAAAATATATATATATTAAGAACTCTGCAAATTTAAGCAAAAATCTTGACAAAATTTGGGAATGTTTTAATGAAAACCTCAATTTCTTTATGACTATACATGCAACATTCTTAAAAATGAACACAGTTTATTACAATAAGCCATCTAATCATAATCTAGAGTTTGAGCGGTTTTGAAACATTAAAATTTGCAGTGCTTTATAAAAGATATTCATTGTTATTCAATTTGTTGACAATCCTCCATGGGTTTTTTTGAAAAATGTATCGCATAAATACATCACATGTACTACTAAGTTTACACACCGGAAGATTCTGGATAATTCCTGATGTATTTTTCTAGATATTTTGCAAAACTTCAAAAATCGAAATTGTCCGGTCCCGTTTGGACTATAGATACATATAATTTTAAGGTTATTTACTTTATTATTAACTTATTTATTTTTTATAATATAATGATATAAATAAATAACTAAACTTATAATTTCAATAGTTGCTATAAGTACAATATTTGGTTCAATTTTAATACATTTGTACATACATACACAACATATTTATATATAACAATATATACAATGTTTATAAATAATTATATATAACTAATAACTTAATCTGTTTTACCATGCCAACAGCCTGATTAAAAACTTTTCCTATATTAAAATAATCATCATTACGGGTTTTCAATAATTGTAACGATTAACTGCACATAACAATTTATGTTACGTATTTTTGAGTATTTAAATATTTTAATGCTTTATTTTTCTGCATAACTTATTATATTAAAATTTTAGTAAATATGTTTATATTCCAATTAATATTTTCTCTATAAAATAAATAAATAAATAAACACTTAATTATATATGGCGTAAAAACGCTTTTATATTTTGTACGCCAAGTAATCTTTTAAAAGATAAATAATTAAATTTCTTCAATCATTCATTTAAAAATTTAGTCACTTTGAAATATTCTAGTAGCACCTATATTTAAAATGTTATTAAAAATGTAACGGGTGAAACAAATGATATGTGGCATAAATAGTATTTAAAATAGGGCTTCTTTAAAGATTTAATTTCAATCATTAGATTCATTCTGAAATATTTCGCAATTTCCTCGATACTTACTCAAAAATAGCTGGGCTATTGTAAAGTGTAACTTACATAATAAATAAATATAAGAACAATGTTTCATAATTTTGTTATTTTTATTAATATTTATAAGACACGTTTGTTTTATGTTTTGAAACTCTTTCAATTTTCTATGTTTAATAAAACATTATTATTATAATACTATTTAGAGAAAAAATTCGTGCTCAGGTGGTTGTTCATATGAAACTTTCTTCTTCTAGCTTTAAAAGAAAGTTTGGTTATTATTCATCAAGCAACTAAAAGTAGGTATTACATATTTATAAGCATTTTAAGTTTTTGCGCATATATTTTATTCAAAAATTGTGTATAAAAATACATTGCAATGACTTATTGCAATGACACTCTGTATGAAACTAGTTTTTGTATTTGTCTAAACAAAGTATTTTCATTAGACTGTAAAATGCTTAAAATTACGAAGTCTAGAAAATGAGAAAAACGAAATGTCATTTCCATTTCACCTAACAATTCATAAGTTCTTCTTAAAAAGCCTAAGAATATTGGTTTGATTGAGAAATAAATTGCGACTTTTCAATTAGTCTAACGTTACAGAAGCTGACATGAAGCTAGACATGAAAGGTATGGGAATGATTTTAAGAAGGATTCTTTGCAATTAACTTATACTATTTGTAATAAGTGAGTTTCTAAATTAGATTAAGAGATATATAGATGGTAGTATTCATAAGAAATGAGTCTTTGTTCAAAGAGACAGATGTAATGAGCGAATTGGTACAATTGCCTAGTATTCTTCAAAATATATACCTCCTGCATCAATACACTTTTGCAGGCTGCATTCCCATGATTCGAAGGAGTCGTCGGCTAGGCTTGTCCCGGGATGGTTTTGAGGGCTGCCATTGGCTTTTTTTTTAGTGTCTTCGATCTAGTTGAAGCATTTATCTTTTAGCGCTGATTTTAAGCGCGGAAAGAAGCAGAAGACAGGATGCGACAAATCTTGACTATAGGGAGGATGTGGGACAATTGGAATGTTCAGCCGAACCAGGTAAGCACTCACAATGAAAGAGGCGTCGTTGAGCGTGTTATCTTGGTGAATTTTCCAGACATCCTTGATGTATCTTCGCTTTCAGCCTCTATATGTCAATATATAAGTTAACGGCTCCCACCATCGTCGCTAGTAACAGGTGCGCGCGCCGATGTACACTAGCGTCAAAATAAATTGAGGCTCATTACTTATGAATTCGACTTAAAAAGTTAACTTAAAAAGTTAAATAAAGGAAAATAAGATCCTTAAAAGATAAGAATGGTTTAAATATTTAAATTTTTTATTAACTGTTCTAAATTTCCTTAGAATAAAATTCATGAATTTTGACATTCCAAATCAACCTGACTTCTAAACATCAAATTCAGTGTTATAATATACATAAAGGTAAATTTTATATTAATATTCATAGTTCTAATATACAAAAGAGATACGATTTAGATGGTCTCTTTGGAGAATCTAAATTGAGATTGTAAAATACAATTTCAATACTTCAAAGATATCTAGAATAGAAATTTCGTTTCGAGAGAAAACATCTTACGTATGATAAGGATTATAATAATTAATTATAAATTAAAAATATATTTGCTCTCTATATGTCAATATATAAGTTAACGGCTCCCACCATCGTCGCTAGTAACAGGTGCGCGCGCCGATGTACACTAGCGTCAAAATAAATTGAGGCTCATTACTTATGAATTCGACTTAAAAAGTTAACTTAAAAAGTTAAATAAAGGAAAATAAGATCCTTAAAAGATAAGAATGGTTTAAATATTTAAATTTTTTATTAACTGTTCTAAATTTCCTTAGAATAAAATTCATGAATTTTGACATTCCAAATCAACCTGACTTCTAAACATCAAATTCAGTGTTATAATATACATAAAGGTAAATTTTATATTAATATTCATAGTTCTAATATACAAAAGAGATACGATTTAGATGGTCTCTTTGGAGAATCTAAATTGAGATTGTAAAATACAATTTCAATACTTCAAAGATATCTAGAATAGAAATTTCGTTTCGAGAGAAAACATCTTACGTATGATAAGGATTATAATAATTAATTATAAATTAAAAATATATTTGCTCTAAACTTTATTAGAGGAAGGAATCATGCTCCTTACAGAAAATCTTTCAAAATGAAGGCTGAATTGCTAATGAAACTGTATTTCGCCTGACTTTTTTTCGCCTGACCTGTTAACTGAAGACAGTTGAATAATTTTAAATATTCCAACCCATCAAAATCATCTTTGCGAAATTGATGTTATAAAGAGATTTATTTTGGTAGAAAGAAGTATTTATCATTCTTGCGTTATTGTACTATCTTATATAATTAGTTGAATCGAGTGAAAGTCTCATGCATATACTTTAAATTTATTTTAAAATATAAGTTTTATATCTATCATTTTTATGGACATGTTTTGCTTAACATAATGTAACTTTTTATAGTTACTCCTTCATTAGAAAATGTCGCTGAAATTACAATATTAAGAATACAAAAAAACTAATATTAGACTGCTATTTTGTGCTGAATAATTCTAACCATACGATGATGATGAGTTGCTATTTATGAGCTGACAGATAAGCTAAAATTAACATGCGGGTAATAAGAGAAGGTCAAGAATGTTGGTAATACGGATGTTATAAGCTATGATGTGTTGATTCTTTCTTCGAAATTTTTAGTTCGAAATATCTGACCAGAAGTCGAAAAAACTCTTTTTCTCCATTATCCCCTTAAAGGCGTTTTTTCATCTGTAGTTAGTGATATTTGGGGGCATTTCATCATTTAATACATTTATTTCGTCACCGATATCCTATAGGTAAATAGACATACAGTGCCCCGTTAAAGATGATGTATACAAAAGTATCATGAAAAACAATTTTTTATTAAAAAAGAAGAAAAACAGAAAAAAGACGAAAAAAGTAGAATTAATATTTTTTGTAATTTTACTATGTAATTTTCGGCTGTTCAGATTTAATACAGAGCATATAAAAATTAATTATTTCAAAAATTATCTTTAACGACAACTATTTATATCCCCATATTTTATAAGCAATTGTTATTAAGTTAGCTTTTGTTAATGTATTAGAGTACCGAAAATTTTAAATTTAAGCGTTTGAATACGCAATCAAAATATGTAATAAACAACTGACTTTAGCCATAAACTTGCAAAAATCATTATCCACTCATTATAAATTTGATAATAAATTTATTATTAATAATATTAAACATTTATTATTGCTTTTAATTTACATTAATTCTCATTAATTATGCTTTCATTGAAAATTGTTTTCGTTGAAACAATTATGTGCTGACATTTAAATTCTTGAAATTGAAATAACATGATATTGATGTAACAAAATACTTATAATATCTGATGATTACAGTAGAATCTAAAATGTCGTATAATGTTTATTAATTTATTTATTTAAAAAAAAAGACTAAATAAGTAAAAAAGTGGTTTCAATTCCGTTGTGAAGTGATATGACTTCACTTTTAGTATTAATTACATAAATAAATTAAAAGTAAAATATTAATTTTTTAATTTCATATTCTCTGTTTGTTTGTTTGTATATTCAATGGTGCAAATACTTTGTTTAACTACAAGTGGATGAAGATATATTGAAAATAGAAAGCATATTGCCCAGTTAAACTGGTGGCATTGAGGTCACGCATGCTAATTGTACATTACAGCCTTATATTTTCAAGGATTAATGCCGTTCAAAAAACGAATTAAGGGGGGAAATAGCTCCCCTCATTTCCCTTTTTTGTATTTAATAATTGAACCTCCTAAATTAATCAGGGATATGCATTATCATATAAAAAATCTATATCCAAAGTCCAAAACAAATCGGAAAAATTCTTAATAAGAAACCATTTATATAATTTAAGAAGAGTTATCCCCTTCGTTTATACTTAGTCAATAAACTTTCAAAACTATTCAGCGATATGCCTTATCAGAAAAAACCTACACCCTAAAAGGCAAAGCAGAATAAGCCCTTAAAAGCAAATGGGATAATTCTAATTAATAAAAACTTTTATTAAATTTAATTGGGGAGAGTAATCGTAAGTACCCCCTTTGTACTCAACAAAAGAACCCCATAACTAATTAGGGATGTATCTAATCACTAAGAACCTAGATCAAAGAATTGAAGCATATCGGTTAATTGTGCAAGAAAATACATTTGCCTAAATTAAGAAGGTTAATCCTACCGATCCCCCATTTATACTTATCCAATAAATTCCCAGAACGAATCAGGGAAGCGTCTTATCCGTATGAGCCTATATCCAAAATTTGAAGTAAATCAGTAAATTCTGCGTGAAAATACCATTAACCTAAATTAAAAGGGGGAAGGTTACCTTCCATTTCCCCTTTTCTTAGATTTAGCCAAAAAACTCGCAAAACAAATCAATGTTATTAATTTTATTATTATTATTATTATTATTATTATTATTTTCTTTTTTGCAGTGCATAAGAAAGATAAATATTTAAGGTAATCTTAAACACATCCTGATGCAAACAATTTCCACAGTTATTATTTTATTAATTTTTAAACGGATTTGAATTTTTTTTTTCCAGGACGCTTAAAGGATTAAATCGTGCAGAATGCTTAACCATTAGAAAGTAAATGATATAGAAAGAAGCTTTAAACAAAAAATCGTAAGTATTACGCTCCTAAATCCACTGCTATAATATTTTTATGCTCCGTAAAGAAATCTTTTTTTTTTTTTTTTTTAATAGTTTTTGCTGAGTAACTGTAACGTTAATCTTCTCTAAGTAAGAAACACTTCGCTTTACATAAGACCGTTTTAAATATATATTTGAAATCAAAAGGAAAAAAAATGAAATATTTTTTTTTTTTTTTATTCAAGTATTTCTAAAAAATTGTTCCACAATCGCAGATTAAATTTTGCCACTTTCATTAATGTTTGCTTACATACATAAAATCTTTTTAATTTTCCAAATTACATTATGTGATAATGATTTCGAAGTAGTGCGTAAATTATCGTAAACAATAAATAAAAATAAAATTATACAATAGATTGTGGTCTAAATCATTTTATAATTACAACACGTGTACATTAAGTTCCATTAAGGAGAGGAAATTCCGAAGATTGTTATATTTAATATTTCCTTTTAGTTGTTCTAAATTTTTAATTACCCAGCCACACTGATTTCAAAGAACAAGTTATGTATAGTTTTTAATTGATAAAATTGATTAGTCTTAGGTTGTTTTAATTAGAATATTTCACTTTTGTTTTATATTTAATACAACACATAAATAAGATAATTAGATTGAGAATTGTTTGTGAAAAAATTAAATTTATTTTCGATTGTTAAAGTATTTTGTGAGTTGAATAGTTCTGTTATGATTAAATATCATACATACATACAATGTTAAGAAATCCTATATTATATTTTGTTTGCCTTTCCTTTAAATTTAAATGAAGAAAAATATCAGATTTACTAATGAAACCGTATTTTCTTTCATTTTTCTATCATTTCTTATTAAATGCAGAATGATACAGAAAGCCGTGATGTTTACGGTAGACATAAAACAATGAAAAAATTTTCTTGAAACAGTTTTTTAAAAAATTGCAGACAGTTTTAGTGTGTTTACATATACATTTATCAGAGGTTAGTTATACGTGACGTGTATTGATAATTTGATCTCCAGAAAAATGGTTGCTAGCCGGTAGTCCTTGCATCACAAATGGTCTATGAAGACATTATTTTTACTTTTTACGTATTATTAATTAAAATAAAAATATATATTTAAAAAAATCATGGTATTTTTAATATATATTATTTTAGTTTTTTTAATATATATTATTCTAGTTTCAAATTATATCAAGAATTTCTAAATATGATAAACATGTTACGGCGTAGACTGAGATTTATTAAGAATAATAAATATATATCCTAAACTTCATTGATGTTTCGCATAGAGTATTGCTTCAATTGTTTTATCTTAAATTGCAATAAAGAAACAAACAATAATAATATAAAGGATTGATTCCATTATAAGAAAATAATCATCGCTATTAAAATTTATATTAAAATAATTGATTATTTGAAATGAAAATGCACCGGGAAAAAATATGTAATTTAAATTCATTAAAAATGTTTTGGAAATACTTTAATTCTTAAAAAATACAAAGCGAATAAATAAAAATAAAATAATAATAATAATACGGATACCTCCCTCCCCCTAAAAAAATAATGGTAGAAAAGTAAAAATAAAAAAAATGCGATATGTTTTCAAAATTTTTATTTGCCAACGGTTTTTAAGAATATGTGTAAAAATGCTACTTTTTTTTTTTTAAAGTAGCAAAATAAAAATTATTATTATTGATTTTTTTAAAAATTCAATAATAATAATTTTCATTTTATTTAAAACTTAAACAAGGAATAAAGTTTAAAAAAATAGAATCTGATTGCTTCACAATGATTTTTAAAAAACATGTTTAAAGAAGCTAATAAATTATACATTTTTTTTGTTCAAAATTTAATTTAGGCATTTAATAAAATGCAATTTTATATTACTGACATGAATCGTTTCTCTCATCAAATATTTTTTTAATATTAAAAAAAGAAAAAAAGGAAGGAAAGAAAATTGATTAATTTCAAGTTAATCCAAATATTTAATTATTGACGCTATTCTCTCAGTTTTACTAAATCTTAGTATTTAGTAACACAGGCCAATAAATAAATCTTTAGATAACTTATTTTTTCCTTGAAATTAAACGGTTTTTCTCTTTCTTTATTCTCTGTATTTTTATTTAAAGAGAAGATAATAATTATATATTAAAATACATTGTCAGAATATAAGAAAGAAATTCATTTGTTAAAATAAGAAGTCTTTAGAATGATTGTTTAACATACACACTCTTAATTGTTCTAAGAATATAAGTAAATGTGGTCTTTAAAACTTTACAGGATTATTTATATTTATTTAGAAATATGTGACACAAAAAAACGTTTGGTAATAAACTATTTGAATGAAAACGTTCATATTATTTATTTATTAAATTTTATTTAAATTTTCTACTGACTGGAATTCACGTTATGCCACATATTGTAATTTATGTGATGAAAATTACACTTTGCAAAAATGAAGTCCCTTAGTTTATAAAAGAAAAAAGAAGGGATATTTATTTGATTTCACCCCCTTGTAATTATATTTTTCTTTTGATGTAGCACACAAAGTAAAATTGAAATATAATTGCACACAAAGTTTTTTTTATTTAAAGAAGGATGAATAAGTTTTAATAAATTTTATAGCATGAATTCGATTACATTACGAAAGGGTGCACTATTTAATAAATTGATATTACATTTTTTTTAATGTGTTGAGAAGAAACACTGTTTACAACTTCAAATAACAAAATATATTTTCGGTTAAAGGAATCAATATGCATATATATTTTTTTTTCTGATAAAATCATGAAAAAAATCTTATTTGATTGAACCTTATCTTATCATTTAGTTATCTAAAAGTAAGAGCGTTAATTTAGAAAATAGGAAAATTGAATTAGTCTTTTTGTCCCATCAAATGATTTAACGGGAGCTAAATTGGGAGAAAGAGTGAACCCATCAATAAATTGTGTCAAGAACTAGAAGTATTCATTAATTTCCCTTTTACTCTAAATAAGAGGCTTCTTCGAACAAAACGAAAAAAATAAAAATCTTAGTGAAATCGAAAGTATTTTCCCTTAAATTAAGAAAAAAAATTCCTAAAGTTTAATTGAAGTTTAGAATTCAAATTAATTCTAATTAAATGAGGATAAATTTAGTGCGCCATTATCCACAAATTGGTTAACAAATATATAAAATAAAATAAAAAACAATACTATAAGGGTTTTTTATCAATAAAAAGGTTTTCTTTTTACCAATAAAGTTAAATAAAGTTTTTTTCTAAGTAAAATTGAAATTATCTTATAAAATTTTAAAATAAATGAAAAATCGCATATAGTTTTTTTTCAAGGGCATGTAATATATTTTAAAATTACTTAAATATGTATAAGTATTTAAAGTTTAAAATTAATGTTAAAATTAGTGTTAAAGATTTAAAATTTCGAATTAATAATGTTAAACTGTATTATGCTTGGCATAATTATTTTTCACTGAGAGAGTTTCAAATATTTTAGTAAAAATTGATACAAATACTATCACCAAAATATTTAAAAGCATAAAAAGTAAAATGTCATACAATACAAAAATGTCATCAGATTCAAAGTATGCTGTTTCGTTTGTAAAATAATTTTTATGATATCTCTGGAAATTTTTTATGCATTATTCTAGATAAAATATTTATCATGGAAAATATTTTAATTCATTAATTTATTCTTGTTCCATTCCGTGGTGTATGATAAATTTTTAATACTTTATTCATATTCGAGAAATCACAGACAAAAATAATATAGCTGAGATTACAAGTTAAAAACTGACTGAATAAAATAATAATAGGCAAACTATCTATCGCACCAGTTTAATAACATACATTAAGTAACTGAATAACCTGCTGTGAAATGCTAAAGTAAAAATAATTTCTTATAAAACCATAAAAACTTTAATAAATGAACAAATCCTTTCGGAAAAACTGATTTTTTTCTTGAGGTGCAGAAAATATGTCCTGTTACTTAGAAACCGACAGAAAGACTGCAACTTACAATAACATACAATCAATTACAATGAGAAAATATTGGGCACAATACAAAATGAACAAATCCTTTCGGAAAAACTTATTTTTTTCTTGAGGTGCAGAAAATACGTCCTGTTACTTAGAAACCGGCAGCAAGATTGCAACTTACAATAAATGCAATCAATTACAATGAGAAAATATTGGGCACAATAAAATATAAATAAATAAATAACGAACTTTATAGCGCTAAATCACTTTATTTCTTATTCCAAACCATTTCGTTAGCCATAGCTTACCATCATCAGCAAAAATTATAATTGCTCAGAAAAGGAAATTGTCGAAATATATGTTGGAGAACATGACTCAGTGAAAAACTTCATTAACTAATAAAACTGCAGGAAATGCTAGGAAACAGATTGAAAGATAAAGTTCATCAGCCAATAAAATCGCAACGGGAAATCTTAGTAAACGGGCCATTTAAGCAGATTCAGTGAGCAAGATTGTTGGCTAATAAAATTTCGAAAAAGCTCAGAAAACATCCAATAAAACATAATAATTGTAATCTGAAAACATGCAAGTGGGATTTATAGACGGGAGATTTTTTTTTTTTCTAAAATACAAAAGCGTTTTCTGTTTTAACTACATGTTCATTGTTTCTCTGTGTAAAGATTGTGTTCTGTGCCTGATGCTAAAAAAATTTCCTAAAGACCTTGCGTAGTTTTTTTTTTGTGTATTTCATAATTATTTTCAAATGAAAGACGTTATAAAATTCTCCTATAAAGAAAAATTAACAGAAAATTCTAAAAATGTTTCATGTGACTCAGTTAAAAAACTTGTATATTTCATCATAAAATATAAATTAAGGATTAGCAGGATCTTACCAAATTTGTGATCAGAATTAATAGAAACATGAATTGAAACTTATGAAACTTAATAGAAACATGAATTAATAAGTTATAGCACGGGAAGCTCTTTTATAATTATAAATAGAAATTATTAAGTAAAGAAAATGAAATGTTTTGTGATCTATAAATAAAAGCTACATTTGCTCACAAATGAAAAGCGCCTTGCATTTAACAGCGGAATACACTTAGTTTTATTAAGAAACATAAATATGTATCATAAACTTCAGTAACTTTTGGTATAGATTAATGCTTTAATTTACCGTAAATTATAATAAAAAATAGTCATAATATAGAGAACTTCTTGCAATATTACAAAAAATAACAAAATGAAAATTGCTAAAAGACATTATAATAAATTATATAAAGTATTATATAAAATATAATATATATATATATATATATATATATATATATATATATATATATATATATATATATATATATATATATAATATTATAATTATTATAAATTATAATATAAAATATTTGATTATTTGAAATAAAAATACGTAAGGATGATTTAAGCAAATGAAATGCATTTGACGACTTTGGGGAAATTTTTAATTTACAAAATATACAAAAAGTAATGAATATAAAGAAATGAAATATATAACAATTACAAAAAAATAAAAAGAATAGAAAAGAATATAAATGGTGAAATAGAACGTAAAATACCAATATCATTTAAGAACTTTTATATATATATATATGTATATTTCAAACCTAATCTAAGTATAAAATCAATAATAAAAAATTCCATATACTTTCAGAATGTTATACAATGAATTTTTTTTAAAATATCGTTGAAAAGAAACATTTTTCCATGTTTTAAAATTAGCCTTTGCATTATATGAGGAATGTCGGAGACATTTCGAAAAGTCTGAGGGGAAAGAAGCGGATTATTTATATCCTGAACAAGTTGTCACAAAAATTTCCAATCATATATTACATGAGAGATGTCGGTAAGATTTAAAATGACGCCCCTAGGGAGGTTTTCTAATGTCCCTTGGAATACACTATTCCGCCTCGCTTTCAAATTTTCATATATTATAATTAATATTCATTAGGCTACTCTGTAAAAAAGTTCATCGTAAGAAAGAGTGGTTTAAGAGCAGTTCGATAATATAGCATATGGCGGATTAAAAAAATAAAACACTTTTAAAAATGTTCGACTCCCATATTAACTCAAATCACGAGTGGAAATTTAAAAATCGCTGAAACCCGTGTTTATTTTTTTAAGTAATTTTCTTTCAGCAATTTCATGCTCCCACTTAAAACGGCTATCGAGAACTACCAGACGTACTAAAATATCCGATCTCTTTTAACCCCCTTAGATGGGATTTCCTTAAATGGATAATATATATCTTAAATAATCTTTTAGTATTTTTTCTGCCATTTTACATCCCTGCCTAAAACGGCAGCCAAATGCTCTAAATTTTTCCAACCTCTTTTAATAAAAATTAGGAGGAGAATGCGTAAAATCGCAAAAATACGCGTTCAATTATTTTTTAGCAGACTTTTATGTGATATTTCAAGCTACAACTATAAACGGTTTCTGAGACATATCAAGATGTTCTATGGTTTTTGATTCCCCATTTAACCCCCATGGGATTAGGGGGGGATTTTCCGAAATGTCGATTTATTGTCATTCTTAGAGAAACAAACAAATTGCATTACCTCTTTTGTTGCGAGACATTTTAAATATGTTATTTCAGATATGACTTATTCCATTATTCAACAAAATTTCTTTTGAAATGTTTTGTATCTTTTAAAAACATTTTTTTCAAGTGATTACAAAGAATGGATATCTTATTTATTCTTCTGATAATGAGTAAATCTCAAACTTTTAATGAACTATTCAAATGTGCCTTACTCTTTGAAAATATACTTCCTTTAAATAAATTGCTTTATATACATGTTTTTTCAATAATGATTGCAAGAAAAAAATGTGATTCTTTTGATAATGAGTGAACGTCAAACTTTTATTAAACAATACAAATATGAGTTTCTCTTTGAAAATATATTTTCTTAAATTGCTTTTCCCCTTATTTGTATTTTAAAAGATATTCTATTATATGAAATTTTCCTTACTATTATTATTCTACATGAAATGCTAAACGTAAAATGAAAGACTCAAATAATATGCATGTAAAATAAATGCTCATGTAAGAGATTTTTTTTTTTCAAAATTAACAAAACAGTATATAGAATTAATAACTAGACTATTAATATTACTTTAAGAAAATCACACATAGTACATATTTAAGAATGAAATTATACAATTTAAAAAAAAATCAGTATCTTAATTAAAGCATTTATGTTTCTCACATTATTCATATTCTGCCATTTTGCTTTTTTCTATAAACAGAAATGATAAATATCACGAATATTGTTTGAAAATTTATAAATATTATTTTATGCTGCACTATTTCTTTTCTTTGATAATCAAACAGAAGTACGTATATTTTAGATATTTGATACTAAAACAAGAATGTATTAACTTCAGTCATTTTCAATATTTCTTAAATGTTTTTATCTCAGCATTATATTACTATTAAAATATTCACTTGTAAAATCTTTCACATAATTTGATTTTTTTTTGTCTAGAATTTTTTGTCTATACTTTAAATTTTAATAAAGTTTCAATAAAGTTTATCCTGAATTGGAACAGTGATTTTTTAATTTTTAATGAATTTTTTAATGCGATTTTTAGTGTTTTCGCACATTTTGCGGCTATTTTCTGACATTGATAAAAAGAAAATTGTCACAAACTTTCAGCCTAATTTGCTAAATATTGTTTGCCACGATTTTTTCTATTTCAGCAATTTTCAGTGCGATTTTCCATGAAATTTTTGGTGTGATTTTTAACGATTTTTTTAGTTTTTTAGCGTTTAGCATCGATTTTTTGTTATTTTTGCCAATATTATATATTTTTGTATAATTCATGGTCTTATCTATTTATGAACTTCATGTAAAAAAGGCAAAAAACATAAACATAATGAATCTATCAATATAATAAAGTCTTAACGTATTTGTGCATAACGTATACGTTATTTTTCGAATGGCAACACTTTCAAATTTAAAATGAAATTTCAGTTTTGTATTTTTTGCTACTACAAATTTTTAAACTTTTAAGTATTGCACAGTTTCAATTTTTACACCGCCATATAGAGAAAAAAAATGCACTTTTAAATGCAATTTGTTTGAAAACTTTATCTTAATTTATTTTCAATATATATATATATATATATATATATATATATATATATATATATATATATATATATATATATATATATATATATATATACAGGGTGATTCAAAAAAGATGGGAAAATTTTTAAGAGGTTATAGTTCACTTCAAGACAAATAACATCAAATGGGAAACTAAGGGTCCCAAACGTCTTCCGAAGGAGATAGGCGCCATCAAAGTTTAGGTTCCAAAATTTTAATTGTTTATAAAAAGCGGACAAATTGGTCGATTCGTTTGCGGTTTTCACGAAAACTATTCTTTATGTCAGTATTGTCTTGAAAATAAATTATAAAGATAAATTTCAAAAAATGACGATAGAGGGCGCTTTAGACTTTGGAGTAAGGAACAACTATTTTTTACTGTTATTTTTTGCATTTCATTATTATTATTTTTTTTTTTTGAAGGTTAGACATAAACTTAAATTTTGAGCTCAAAATCTGTAGTTAAGTAGCACAAACGGAACTGTGTTCAATGGGAGTGGGTAGGTTCAAACTTCAAATGATTATAAAAAACAGAATAATTCGTCAATTGATTAGTGGATTTCACTAAAACTATTATTTATGCCAGTATTGTCTTGAAAATAAATTATAAACATAAATTTCAAAAAATGTCGATAGAGGGCGCTTTAGACTTTGAAGTAAAGTACAACCACTTTTTACCATTATTTTTGCATCTCATTAAATTTTTTTTTAAGCTTAGACATAAGCTTAAATTTTGTGCTGAAAATCTGAATCGCTGAGAGTGGTTAAGTAGCGCTAACTGAACTGTGTTCAATGGGATTGGGAAGGTTCAAATTTCAAATGATTATACTGTAACGGTTGGGTGCTCGTGCTGGGAGTTAAATGCAGACATACTCAGGAATTAAGATAAAAACACAGTTTATTAAAACTATAAGGGCTCAAGGGAAGTGGAGATAGTCTTAATTTTCACAACTGGGAATACTTCTAAAAGATTGAAATCATACTCACAGCACCGGAAATTAGCTCAATCGGGGCAACTCTGATTACTTCTCACTACCTTTCAGCTAAACTGCTAAATAAAATCTAATTAGACAGCCCGTGGCTGTAGATATCCTTTATTCACTTTGAGATAATCAAATGCAATTACTATTAAATTTCTTACCACGGCCAACTTCTCAAATTGAATATTGAAACTCCTTCACAACTCACGGGAGGCTCGATGCTACTTGCAATCTGCTAGATACCAGCGGGAAACACACTTCGCTGACTAATACCGCTCGAACACTCGGCTGGCTATCGCCAGGGATTCACTTCGCTATCTCATGTCACTAGTCACACTCAGTCTTGGCTGGCTAATGCCAGAGACACTCCACACACACTCAAACTCCAAGCTTTTATATGCTGCAAACTGATATACTTCACATTTACATAATACTACTAACCGCGAGCCTAACTGCAGAATCCGAAAGAGACACACACACTCTACAAAGTTAAAGTAAAAGAGAGGATAGATGTCGCTTTTACGCTTACACATGTTAAATTATTGACGTCACGATCTCAGAAATACTAAAGTGCCTTTATGCAAAGGTCACTCCCTCACAATACAAAACTGAAATATTGGTCGATTAGTTTGCGGTTTTCTCTAAAACATTCTTTATGTCAGCATTTCCTTGAAAATAAATTTTAAAGATAAATTTCAAAAAAATTCCGTTAGAGGGCGCCTTAAACTTTAGCGTAACCAACAACAATTTTTAACTGTTATTTTTTGTATCTAATTAAATGCTTGCAAAAGCTTAGACTTAAATTTTGAGCTCAAATTCTGAATCGTTGTGAGGGGTTAAGAAGCGCAAACTGAACAGTGTTCAGGAGTTGAAATGTTACCCTGCTCACCCTACGAACACCGTTCAATTTTTCGCTACTTAATTACTCACAACGATTCAGATTTTGAGCTCAAAATTTAAGTCTAAGCTTTTAAAACATTTATTTAAATTAAAAAAAGATAACGGTTACAAATAGTTGTTGGTTACTCTAAAGTTAAAGGCGCCCTCTAACGGAATTTTTTTAAATTTATCTTTATCTTTAAATTATGTAAATTTAATTATTCAACGCAATCTTTGAAAAGCTTCTCAATAGGCCAGATTTACACTCCCTATAAAAAAATTGAAACTTTCGACAGAACTATATTTTTCAAAATAAAATGCGGGAAATCAATAAAAACCAGATTGTTTCTTCGCGTTTCTCTGCAGGGCACAATCCTATAAATACAGACAAAACGAAATATATTCTTAAAGTTAAAATATGTTTTTATAATATTTTGTGTAATTGGTTAAAAAAAAAAAAAAAGATTTAACCCTTCCCAAAACATTAGTAAAAGGAGGTCACTTTGCGACTCACGCTTAGAATATTTTAACTACGCTAAAAGAATCAAAACGTACATATTTAAACACAATATTTTAAAAGTATCTCAATAGACCATATTTATACCCCCTAAAAAAATTTCGAAACGTTCAGATGAGTAAATGTTTTTTTGCATAATAAAAAGTGCAAAAAAATTGATTAAATCAATAAAATATTTAAGCTAAACCATTTTTATAATCTATGGTGCAATTGGTTTCAAATAATATGAGATTTAAAACGTTCAAATCCATCGGAAAATATCCCAGCTCATGGAGAGCATATTTTTTCTATACTAAAAGGAATTAAGTGTCCGTATTTTAACACAAACTTTTTAGAGCATTTCAATAAACCAGATTTGTTTCATTTACAAAAATTTTGAAAGTTTCGTATGGATAGAATTCTTCTCTGATTACTTTTACAATAAAATACCAAAAAACATTTGCTTTCAATTCAATATCTTTTCGCGATTTTTTCATTTAAAAATGGAAATTCTTACAAAATGGACCCAAGAATATAATATTACAGAAACTTGAGTTTTATTTAAGGGTCATTTAAAAAACAGATAACACATTTCAAAACTGAATAACATCACGGGCCCGGACAACGTCGGGAAGATCAGCTAGTATCAAATGACCACAAATGAAAGCATAAAAAATAACAAACCACTTTCTTTAGGAAATTTGAATTTCGTATTCTGATTTTTTTACGTTCAGTTATTGATTCTGTGAATTTTATTTATGTGTGCCTGTTAACAATGTTGAAATATTTATTCAAAACATGTTCAATATTTCGATATGTCAGCTTATTAAACTTTAAGTTATCCCCAGCAAAAGGAAATGGGGGTAAATATCAAGTTGAACAGGTCAGATTATGTTAATTAGCGACATAATAACAGTACTGTATGACATATATGGAAACAATATTAATTACAATTTAATTGAAAAAAACTACCCTTTGGAAAATGTCTTTTAGAAAACTTTAAACAAAGTTTTATAGAATTCTATATAATTATGGCCCGTTTTTCTATAAGCTAGTTTGAAATCTCTAGAAATACCTGAAGAATTTTAATAGAAATGTCATAAGAGTGAAATTGTTTATTAGAAGTTTGATAGAAATTTTGCTCTACAAACATACCTATTAAAATTTTACAGATATTTCTATAACTTTTAAATTTGCTTATAGGCAAACCCATTAAAAGAAAAAAAAAACAAAGATATTCCATAATTCTATAGCATTCTATAGAACTTTTTGTAGACTTCTAAAAGATATTTTCGTAAGGGTAAAATTTCAAAATATGATGGAAAAAATCGAAGAGGCCAAATATTAAATCTAAAAATTAAATGTAGATAACTCTAAACAAAAGGATTTCAATGCATGCGCCCTTGCACGATCTGTTTTTTTATGTGAAAAATTAACAACACAACATTTGAAGAAAATGCCAGGAAAAATGCAAGATGATATTTACAGAGTTTTTTTTTTAAAAAATAAACCACTGACTCGAAAATATATCATTCTATAGAATTCTAAATTTTTGGTTTCTTTATTTTTCTCTCTTTTATCGTTAATAATGAAAGAATTTGATCTAATATTTAGTTTTTTCAACATAAATCAATATTGCAACAATGATCCTTTTGCTTTCATTTATGAAATGTCATAATTTTTTCTACAATGTTAAATCCATTTCATTAAATACAGCACGATATTTTAAGACATTAATGAAATTTTATCATTTCGACACAATAAAAAGAAGAGCCATCTTGAATTTCCTGGAGAATGTTAAAAATTAGAAATATAGACTGCGTCGGTGTTTTCCAGTTATTAAGGTAATAAAATGATTTCGCTAAAAACGAAACAAGAATCAAAAATTGTTACATGATAGTTATATAATTGATAACTGTTGTTACACAAAAAATTGTTACACAAGTGCCTCCATATGAATAAAATGGCTCTTTTTTTAAAACCATTCAGCAATTCATGCCAGATATTGAACATATCAATTTAGAGAAGCATAAAAAATGTAAAACGACAAAAAAAATTAGTAATAAGTTTACCCTTGTATCAAACCAATATTGGTCCAACGTTGCGCCAATATTTCATTTATTAGAAATATTGTATATAAAACGCCAATATTGATTATATAGTGGCATTTCATTGGAAATATTTCCAATGAATTCCTAAGATTGTACAAATGTTGGCGTATCATGGGAAATATTTCCAATGAATTCCCAATATTGCACAAATGTTGGCGTTACTTTGGAAATATTTACAATGAAATCCCAATATTTAACTAATATTGGCGTTTTATTGGCAATATTTCCAAAGAAACCCCAATAATGGCATAATACTGGCTGCAAATATTGGCTAAATAAGGGTAAAATGTAAACATTCTAATATTGGAGCAATATTTCATGCCACTATTGCGCCAATGTGTCCATATTGCTCCAAGATGTAGCCAGTATTGGCCCAATATTGTTTGGCTACTGGGGTAGTAACAAAGTGAATTAATTACGATTAGAAATGAAATGTAAAGAAAAAAACACAATTAAACCATTTTTTATTAAATTAATTGTAGTAGCAAAATATATAGTCGGCATTTTTTATTGAAAATATTCTATTATTTTTATTCTTAGTATCTCACTGTAATGCATATTTTTATGATTCTAAGAGTCGGTTAAAATAAATGTGAAATAAACGTCAAATATATTAATATTTTTCAACATAACTATGACTAGAAATGTCTGATTATTTTCACATTTATAAATTATGAAAACGATACAAAATTGAAAAAAAAATATATAGTGCTTCATAAACACGTAAAAAATTCAGATGTTTATCGCAATTTAATTTTTCACTCATTTCAGAAACAATTTCACATTACAAATAAATTCGAACTTCAAAAAAAAAAATAAATATTTCTCTAAGCGAAAACTGTTTTTTTAGCGAAAGAAAAACAAAGAAAAAAAAGCTAAGAAAGACAAAAAGGCAGTAAAGTACCTCATTCAAAGCAGAAGTTAAGTAATTATTATTTGCAAAAATAAAATTTATTACTTTACATAAACGATTTAAAACCTTGTGGGTATTTGTTTTCCTGGAAGTAAATAACTACATTTTTATACTTAAAAACATATCTATAGAATATTAATTATAAAACTAAATTTAATTTATTTCTACGTGCTTTCGAAATACATATTTTATATACAGATTTTTTAAAGAAGTTTTCAAGTAGTGAAGAGATAAATTGCTTTTTATTGAATAGCGCATAGTTATTCGTCATATAATGCTTTTCCCTAAAATTACACCAAAAAAGTGTTTGAGATAAATTTGTGAACATAATCCGTAAAATGTTTCTAAATAGGTTTTTTTTTTTTTTTAAATCAGTGTTTGAAAAAATAGTAAACTAATGTATTGTATTTTAGATTTTATTATTTGAAAATTAAGTTCTACTTCTAATATTTTTATTTATAGGATTTTTTTCTAAATTATATAGAAAAACACCACTGTTTTTTATTGAATTTTCAAAATTAAGTAAGTCAAAATGATTTACCAGTGATGTATTTTCTAGTTATTTTTTGAATATTGTTATTAAAGAAAGCATATGTTTTTAAAACTATTCGATGATGTTTTTCTTTTTAGCATAAACAACATTTTTTAAAGAATTTTAAAGCAAAAAAATAAAGCCAAAATTTATTACTTATAACTGGTACTTAAAAATATTTTACTGCAAAAATTTATCATTATAAGAAATATAGAAAAAATCAAATTTCAACATGCGACTTTTTAAATTTACTCTATAATTAATTACTTTTTTCTGTACAATTGTAGAACTCAAAAGGACACTTTATAGAATAACAATTAAGTAAATTTATATTCCATAAAAATGAACTGAGAAATATAAATTTTAGCAAAAAAATAAATTTTACCGTGCTGTCTGAAAATAAAAAGTTTAAATGTTTAAAAAAATAAATTGTATTTCCCATGAATTTTGAGCAGTTAAAAATCACATACAAATAAATAGGTTTTAAAAAAATGCTACGATTAATTTTGTTTATTGGTTTCTTACAGATTTTATTAACAGGTTTATAAAAAAAGTCATAGATTGAATATTAATGTATATTTCTGGCGTTCTTTAATTTCTAATTTAAACATCAAACTTGAAAATAAAACGCAAAATCACTAATTTTAAAGAATCGGTAAACATATATAAGATATTTCGACATTTTCATGGTATTTATAAAGTTGTATAACGCACAAATATATTGTTTTTCTGTTAAATGTAGTTTTTATTTGTAATATACTTTGTTTCATGTATTTTTCTAATTAAGAAATCATTGCTGCTCTATATATTTTGATAATCAAGAATTTATTGATGCTCTATATATTTTGCAATTAAGTATTTTCAAAATATTTTTAATTTAAGAATAACATATATCAGTTAAAAATTTAACGTTATGTCTGTAGAAGTTTATTTGTGAAACAACAACGTCATATAAACCACGAAATCTAATTAAGCCAACATAAACCAACATTTTTGTAAGATATTGTTGAAAAGCAAAATATATATGATTTCAATTTTATCTTAACCTATTTACGATTGTACAATATTTAAATTTTTCAAGCTATAAATACAAACAATTAAGTAAGCACACATATATATACAAAGATATGCATAAATTTATATACATTTTAATAGTAGTTGTCACATTTGCATTCGTATCGGGATTTCTTTTAGAGAGAACTATCAATGAAATATAACAGTTACTTTAAGAACTGATTGGGTTCTAAAATCAACATAAACATAGATTTCAAAATATATGAGGTATAGTAAAAATGATTTCAGTAACATGTTTGAGATAATATTTATAGATAAATTATATCTTAAAATAATCTAAATAAATGTCAAATATATGACAGAATGAAATGTTTACCTTGCTTTTAACATTAAAAATCTATTTCACATATATTGTTGATTATTTTAATCGCTTTTTAAGTAAACCTGAATATTTTATAGCTCATATTATACATTTTTAAATAATCTATTTTGCGAAATTTTATATATGTTTAGTTTTTTAGATCATTGTACAGCCGTTCCTCTGAAAATTGGATAAGTTGCGGATTTCAAAGATCACTAATTTGTAAAAGCGATTCCCTCTATTTCTGAAAAATTAAATGTTTAATTTTTTTAGTTTAACTCCCAAAGTTAGCACAGGGTTTCAGTGTAAATTTTAATGAATTTTGTGTTGTAAAAGCAAATTATTTCATCGCAGAGTAAAGTGGGAAAAAGGGATGCAAAAGGCATTATGTTTTTATTAGCGTCATTTTCTTATAAAAATTAAAATGAAAAAATATTTTTTAAAGAACATTTGGAAAATATATAACTTGCTTTTTTCATATTCAGATTGTATTAATCTTCATTCAACAGAACCATAAATAGTTTGCCGTTAGTTTCAAATAGTATCTGCTTACTTTTTTGGCATTACACAAAATCAAAAATTCTACAAAATTTTAACCTTTAACATTTATTATTGCCTCCCTGAAAAAGAACTGAATTTATGAAAATTAATTTTAAAATAATTATTTCTGAAAGTGCATTTTTTTTCTTTAATTTGTAAATAAATAATTTTGTAGTCGCTGCAATAAATACACATGCTTTTGTTGGCAAATTAACGTAAAATTTTAATTCAATACATGTAGTTGACTTTCTTCTTGTGTAGTATGATATATATGATTGATTGTGCTCATTTCAACTCTCTCATACATTAAAACGTATATTTTATTTTAAATTTCACAAATTTTGCCGATATCAGTAATATATTTACATTTTAAATATATCTAAAAGTAATTTAAAATACATGAGAAAAATATGTCAATGGAAAAATATATTTTAAATCTATATTTTAAATATTGACACTTTAATAAAATACACAATAAAATTACATTAAAAAGCTGCTAATTTTTGGACATTTTTTTTCCTTCTTCAGTACAGCAAAACGTTTAAGTCATGAAAGAAGAAAATAAAAACAATTTACAGAAGGAACCATGACAAAACAACTAACTTTGAAGTTAAAATAATAGCAAATCAGTTTACTCTGAAGGAAATTAGCTTCTTTCGTTTAAAGGGGAACTTAGTAATGTTTTGTACTAGGCTTCAAGAAAAACCTGATTTATTTATGCGTTGTTGTTCTGTTTCATAATGGCAGAAATTGCAAAATCTCTGGTGTGATCTGTATCTATTCTTGAACATTTAGTTTAAATTTCATGATGTTCTGAATTTATTATTATTTTTTAAATCTTGAATGCATATTTATATTCCTTTAATCTAATTTCAAATGTGGCATGTTTTCAAGTTCCGACAGTAAATCTTGACTCACACTTTTTTCAAGTAGAAAGTAAATGATATCTTTAAATTTTTAGATGAAATTTTGATGTTTAAGCTACACAGAAAAAGTCATAAATGTGTTTGGGCATTGCTCATTTAATAGTTCAGGAATTTATTGAAAAAAAAAATAATCCGTCAAAAATGTTCGAAAGAATGATCATAATTGATCCACATAAGATGATCCTTAAAAAATAATAATTCAAAATTTACACAAAAATTTGTGTCATAATCATAGAAATATTTCATGTGTACTCTTATCGCAAAGAAAATACACATATATCAGTATTTGATCGAGGTGTGTTAAACTGTTTGTTTGAAACATTAAGTATTTTGGAGTCGCAGTAATTCAACCAACATGTACGAGACGGAAATATTTCTAACATAAAAGATATAACAATTTGCTAAAGAAACAACACTTTAAGAAATGATGATAGAACAAGTGAATAATATAGTGAAACTATTTTCCAATCATTTCAAAAGAAGAAGCAATCAAGTAGAAAAATAAACAAGATGGAAAATTCAGTAAACGTTCTCTACTGGTTAATATTTTCCCTTTAGTAAACTAAGTAATAACAGATAAGGAAAAAATATAACTTTACTCCTTATAGATTTTTTTCAGAAATATATATAAAACAATTAAAATTTTAGTAAAATAAGACCTCGTAAAATAGTAAATGGTTTCAAATTATACATTGTACTTTATGTCAAATCCATAGTGAATAATTTAAAAATATAATATTAAAAGCTTATTTAAAAAAATCCGCCTAAAATTTTCGAAAGGACAAGAGCATATATAAAAATGTTGTGCATGAAACTAAATATACAAAATTTGCGGTCAATTTTATCTCAAGTTAATGTATCTATTATATGCATAGCATGGATCACAAAGTGAAAACAAATATAGTTATACATGCAGGACTCCCAAATGGTCCGCGAACTGAACATCGGAATTTTTTTAGAGAAATTTTCTTTTTAGATTTTTCTTGCAAATTGTCAAGAAACCACGCTTGGAAGTTGATTCTAGCTCAAACCTATTATGAAATTTTCTGTTAAAAAATACTGATGTTCAGTTCGGGGACCATTTGGGAGCCCTGTACATGTACAAAATGTCTAGAAATTGATTGTGAGAGACCATAAGTATTTTGCAGTCGCTGTAATGAAACCGACATTTACGAGACAGAAATATGTTTGACAAAAAGACACAACACTTTACAAATGACCATAGTACCAGTGAATAAAAACAATAAAGCTTTTTTGCAATCCTTTCAAAAGAAGAAGAAGCTATGTAGAAAATTAAACAGGATGTAAAATTCTGTAACCAGTAAAGATAAACTTCACTGGTAAACAGGTTTTAAATTATGCATCCGTCAATAGGGATTAATTGAAAATGTAAACAGGAATTATTATTATTAACATGGATTATAATTATTAAAACAGGAATGCAAGCACTGCTCCAAGAATTGCTCATTTTAGTCACTAAATCATTTTAGTCATTAAAATTAAATATAATTCTTTGCATTGTAAAATCTCAGAAATCTTGACATTAAATAAATCGAGAAATATTTCAAAATTTAATCGAATTGGTTATTTCTGGCGCAGCGCTTGCATCCCTGTCAAATGCTCACCCAAAAAACCCGCCTAAAATGTTCAAAAGGACAAGGGCATATATGAAAATGCTGTACATTAAACTAAATATATATAATTTTTGGTTAATTTTGTCTCATCATATAGTTATCTTATTTATGGCATTGATTATAAAATAAATACAAATCAAGTAATGTACAAAATGTGTAAAAATTGCATGTGAAAAACTAAGTATTTTTCAGTCGCAGTTTTCGCCGACATTTACGAAATTTAAATATTTATGACAAAAAGAAACAACGCTTCATCAAATGATGATATTATAAGTGAATAAATGCAGTAAAACATTTTCCCAATCATTTCAAAAGGGAGAAACAGTCAAGTAGAAAAATAAACAGGGCGGAAAATTCTGTAACTATTAAAGAGATTCTTTACGGGTTAACATTTTTTGCTTTAGTGAAATAAATATCAGATAAGAAAAATAAATATCAGATAAGAAAAATAAATATCAGATAAGGAAAATAAATATCCAGTTTATTTCTTTAAGACAGAATTTTTCTTCAGAAATGTAAATAAAAAATGCATAAAATAAGAATTTATTAAACACTAACTAAAATGGTATACTGTGTATCACATTCGGTTAAAGGGATAAGGTAATAATTTAAAAATATAGTTTTAAAGTCCGCTCAAAAAATATTAATATTTTTAAGTTATCCACTTAAGTCTTTAGCTTATGGATGCTTATTTTTTTCCATAAACAGTACCTAAATATGATAAAATGGTTCAATAATAGTTCATAAGGATTAAATTAACTTTAATTACGAGCAACAATGAAATTGTTAAAGATAATGAACTATTCTCAAATTTTCTCCGTGATATTTAAAAAAAAATGATTTTGCAATCATAATGAAATTTGTAAAAAGGCTGTTTCAACTATTGTAGACCTTTCACGAGAAGAGACCTGCCAGTCATACGTGACATAGCTGAAGACGATTCCATTACCTTAAAATTGGCATAGGGCAGAAACGGAAAGGTTACCATATTCGTTGACTTTGCCACGTTTTGGCGCTATTAATTTATTCATTGTACGATTTTTTTTTCTTTCGAAAAAAAAATCGAAATTCTTTTGAAAATACGATTTTTTTTCTTTCTTTTTCGTTTGATGATAAAGGAACAATTACATAAAACAAAATAAATTTTCGTAATTCACTTTTTTTAACTTGCAAACACTAAACTAATAAAAGAAAATATTACGTTATATTTTGCATTAAAATCTATAATTAATAAAATTAAAATACACAAATGTATTATTTAAATTTGTTGATATAAGTGTATTTGAATATGGAATGTCCAAACTATCGAAAAATAAGCGTGTAGTTTATTTTTATGGCAATTCGAAAAAAAAAAAAATAATTCTCCGTTTAACTACACGGATCTTTCTGATTCATGCTTGGTTCATTCTTGAAGCATGATTATTCGTATCGTAATCAAACCGTCTGTAATATATTTTCGTTAAATGAATCTCACCTTCATTTGTATAAGTGACTGTTGTCTCAAGATGGCAGTTTTATTCTTCATCTGATTTTAGCTCAATAAACATGGATACCGACAAAAAAATCTAGGCAGAGGTACGAACGTATGCGTTTGCATTGTACAGTCCAGATTGCGTATTTAAAAAGGAAGGATATAATCATAAAATAAATCAAACTTTGAAACATATTTGACAAATAGCAGGGGGGGGGGTAGGGTGGTAAAATCTCGGACGAAAATTTAGTTTTATGTTTAATTATTTTATATGTCATTTGCGAAAAGAATATTTTACCAGTTTTTTCATCTAGCCGTACATAAAATTTTTAGATAATTCAATAGAAATTTTTTAAAAAATAATATTTTTTTCCTGTTTATGCAAGCTTAGCACTGTCAGCTACAAAAGCTAGCATGTTTAAAAATTGTTGCTGCCTTTTTTTTTATATTGATAATCAAGCAATAAATATTAAAATGCTCCTTTTGAACAATGAATATATATAGAGTAATATTTCCAGCAATTACTTTTGCTTGAATTTCGAATTATAAATATTAGATGCAACTCAGATCTGAATCTGATGAATTATAATTTTCAAAAATATCTTCGTCAGAACTTTCAGAATCTGAGCTGGCAATAAGAAAAATATTATATGTTTTCTCTTCTTTGAATATTTATTCTCAATTTTTAAAAATATTTGCAGTTCTAGAACAAATTAGCCCGAAAGTTATTTCCTGGCAACTTCTTGTTCTTTGGAGCAAATGGATGAACTGAAAAGGTGGAGTTATCTTTCTCCACCAGTTTCAACTAATATACCTTCTTTAAAATAGACTCTTCTAAAGAAAAGAGTTCTTCAAGTCTCAACTCGTCATCGGTCAATAATATCCAAAAGGACTTTTTTTAAAAGATATTCTTTAGTTATGTTTGTTTGATTTGCTGAACTCCTGAACATCAATAAGCATATTTGAGTTAGACAAGCCGAAAAAGAGATGCTTAATTGTTCTACTGGCATTGATTATAACTGCAACATAATGAAACACAATTTTATCAAGTCTACAGAGATTCTTCAAAAAAAAAAAAAAAAAAAAAGGAATACAAAGCATGTGGTAAAATTACAAAAGTGTGAATTAATACGCTTGCTCACCATTTTCACAAGTACCCCCAATGTGTTGCAAAGGATTAAATCACAGATTACAAAAGTTTATTTAAAATGTAGACACAATCTAATTCAAATCTTAAAGTTCAAACACATTTACTCTTTGTATTTTACCCTTTTACGGTTTCCGAGTATCATATTCCCACACTTTAATTTGTGTGAAGGGAAAAATACTTTCTAAAATTGTACCAAGCATGTTTCGAGCACATGTTATTTGCTTCAAATAGAAAGCGATATACATTTTCATATAATTCACAGATTTAAAATAACAGTTATCGATGCATTTTGTTTTTAATGGTAATTTCTCTTCTGCAATAATTTAATAATCTTATATAAAATAAGCATTTTGTAATATTCCGTTTCATATATATCTTTTCATTTTAAACATGCCTACATTATCATATTATTTCATGATTTTATATAGGGCATTTGTAAACTGCAGTCAAAATTAAAAAATATATATAATATGGAATTTTTATTTTTGCAGGTTAATTACATTTAAACTTAAACTAAACCAGAAATAAATGTTTTTTAAAGCCTTTGTTTTAAAAATTGAAGATTTTTTTTTTCATTTGAAATTCACTGTAAAACAGGAATAAAGAAGAACGATTGTAAAACAAAATAGTTAGTATGTTGAAAGTATTTAAATAATCCTTCTAACTGATATATTTTACAGCATTTATATACTTACAAAATGCACATTATTTAATATTTGAAGACAAAAAAAGTGTTTTTATCCACATACATGTAATCTAGATTAAAAATACAGATTCGACAATTCAATTTATCTAACTATCCGTAAAAGATGATACAGCCTGTAATTACGGAATGGGATAAATGGATAGGCTTATTTTGAGATTCTGCAGTATTTTTCTAAATCGACATTTGAAGAGCGATGAACTTTTCTCTTTGTTTGAAATATATATTTATTGCAGCATATAAAAATATTCAAGTAATCATTTTGCTATTATTATTATACTTAATGACAGTATATATATATATATATATATATTTACTCTAATTGTTTTAGTTCGGCTCTGTGTTTAGAATTTACAAAAATATATATAAAAATATATCTCAACTTTATTCGTATATTTTACTATTTACATAAACATGTATTTTTTCACTAAAAATGGTTGAATCATTTTAAAAACGTAGAAAGATTGATCGAATTCATTTTTACACTAAAAAATAGCTTTTCTGGTGGACAAAAAATGTGGGTAGAGGATGGAGAATTTGTACATATTTTCTGTTTTGAAAAATTTTCATTAATATATAATGTAAAAGAAATCTTTGCTTTCATAAAATATAAACTCAGTTTAAAAAGATAGCTTAATGGGAACATTTAGAATGGAAATTTTGATTTGAATGAATTATAATTTGACACTCTTTTCGCAGATGGAAACAAATACATAATTTTTGCATCCTATAAAAATATTCAAGTAATCCTTTTGTTATCAATTTCATATTTAGTTTTTAATATACATTATATATACATATATATATATTATATATTATTATTATTATACATATATATTTTATAATATATATGTATTTATTGTAGTTGTTTTAGTTCAGCTCTGTATTTAAAATTTAGAAATATACACATATATATTACAAATTTTAAATTTTTTTTCGCCAAAACTAACCTTTATACTATATTAATTTCCTTATAATACTATTCTATACTTACTTCAACTTATTAAATTAAAATCTTGTTTCTAGATCTAATCTGTTAATCTTTATGGAAACGATATAAATTCTTTATTCGCCTTAAAAACATTTATTCCAGTATGCGTAAATTTAAAAAGATGACTCTAAATTGAAAATATTCTTAATTAAACTTTGTTTCTTAATATTCCAAATAAAGCTCGTTTTTTCTATGTTGTTATCAACCCTTTTAAATAAAGTCTTTTTAAATTTATTCCAAAACTATAACTTTCAAAAAGTATCATTATTTTATTTTATCTATTTTTTTATTTTCCCTCATTCAACATTTGATATTGTGTATATCAATAAATTCATTTTTTTTTCTTTTTCTCTTAAAATTAATCGTCTATAAAAAATCGTCTGCCTAAGATAGTCGAAAATTCTGAGTCGATTATAAATTGGTTAAATAATATTTTTTAATTAAAATTGTCGTCTGTCGAATATTAATCTCGGCTCTGGGCATAAATTATGTTTACATAAAAGAATGATGTTTTGAGAGTAAAGAATGTTCTAGAATTTTCTTTTTAGATTAAAAAGAGGAAGCCTCGAGAGGTGGTAAGAAGGATTCTTGGGTTCTCTCTTCCATGAGTACGGCTGGTTGTAGTAAATTATGGAATATTTTTTTGGATTTTTCGGTAAAAGATCGTCTGCAAAAGGAGCTTTTCTGTCTATTATAACTACAGTTTAATAAAATGAACTTGCAGCGGCCAAGGAGTAATTTATTGGATCTTCTATATTTATTTTTTTTTTCTCGCTGGCCATGACTTCTGTGCGGAGAAAGGGAAAACCGGAGATGATGTTTCTGCCCCCTAACTTCAAAATGTCACACACACACACACACACACACATATATATATATCAACTTTTTTTTTACCCTCGTTTATTTTATCATTTACATAAACACTTTTTTTTACTAAAAGGATTATAAAAAAACATCTCTATGTATTTTCTATTAAAAAGTTAACTAAATTGGTTGAATAATTTTAAAAACTTGGAAAGATTGATCAGATTAATATCTACAATAAAAAATAAGCTTCTTTGAAGTAAGAAATCATTGGATAGAGGATGAAGAATCAGACGTATATTTTCTGTTTCGAAAATTATTATATGGCAAAGTTTTACTGATGCACAATGTGCTAGAAATCTTTGTTTTCACAAAATACAAAGTTCAGTTTAAAAAATTGTAGCTTAATGGAAGCATTTAAAATGGATTTAATTTAATTACGAGCAAAAATAATAAACTAAATAATCGTTTTTAATTAAATAATTGATAAAGAAATGTGTATACTATCTCTTTCTGCATATTACTAATCTGCTTTTTACTAATATCTATAGGTGATAAAACGAAAAATATCACAAATCTTCAATAGTAGTTCCCGTGAATTTTAGGTTTTAAATTAATATTCTTTTTTTTTTCAATTGCATTATCTATATACAGGGTGTTTCAAAAATGACTGGTATATTTGAAAATCAATAAAAACTAAACGGGTAGCGATAGAAATACACCGTTTGTTGCAATATACTTGTGACAACAGTAAATTTCCAGGCAGAAAAACTTTCGAAATTAGTTACAATTTTCAACAACAGATGACGCTGCAGTCTGGAAAAATCTAAAGTATGATATTTTCCACATATTCACCATGCACAGCAAAAATATGGCGTAGTCTCTGAACGAAATTACCAGAAACATTTATTAACGTGTCAGGCGGGATGGCGTCACAGGCAGAAGAGATGTACTGCTTCAGTTGTTCAATTGTTTCTGGATTGTAGAGATATACCTGCTCTTTCAAGTGTCACCACAGAAAGAAGTCACAGAGGTTCGTGTCTGGCAAATAGGGAGACCAATCCACATCGCTTCCTGTGTGTGTGGGATAGCCCAAATCAATCACACGATCTTCCAAATGTACAATCAGGAAATTAAAGACGCCGGCCATGCGATGTTGCCGGGCACCAGCTTGCATAAACCATGAGGTGTCCGCAAGGTCCTCTCAGGCATTTTCTACCGCCTCAAATTCACGAAGAATGTTCAGATAGCGTAGTGCAGTAATCGTTTCTGATTTGAAAAATCGGCCAATGAATCTTTCGGAAGAAGTAGCAGCCCAAACCAATAATTTTGGAAGATACAGGGACGATGGGACTGCAACATGGGGGATCTCGGGTCCCCATGCCCCAGTTTTGTTTATTGACGAAGCCATCCAGGTAAAAATAAGCTTCGTCAATAAACCAAATGCTGCCCACATGAATATCGCCTTCATCAATCCTTTGCACCACATCGTTAGCGAAAGTCTCTTGTCCATCAATGGAAGCAGCGGTATGGGTTGGGCGAGTTTAAATTTTTTATAGATAGTGTAAACTCTGGTGCATGAGACGATACGTGGACGTTGTCTTTTGGACTGTAGCTATAACACGGCGAATGAAAAATCGAAGCCGCTATTGGATCACCTGATGCACAAAATCAGCATTGCCCTCAGTAGTTGCCGTATATAGTCACCCAGCCTTTCCAGCAAGTTCATCCTTCACGTTCCCAGTTTGCTGAAAACTGTATCACTTTTCGGTTCTTTGGTTACATTATACTTCCGTTTAAAAATTCGTGTTGTTGCAACAACACTGTGTTCTAGGCGATGAAATTCCAACACCAGAAATATCCTCTATTCTAAGGAATAAATCATTTTTTCATAGCAAACTTGCAATCTGTAAATCGTACTCGCTTACAGTTGAAAGACGACTTACAGAATGGCGAACTCACAGACTGCATTTTCTTCTATATATTTCAAATCGCTTGCAGTGCCATCTGTTGTTCAAAGTTGTAACTAATTTCGATTGTTTGTCAGCCTGAAAATTTACTATTGTCCTAAGCATATTGCAATAAACGGGTAGTTATAGCGCTGCCCGTTTAGTTTCTATTGATTTTTCAAATATACCGGTCATTTTTTAAACACTTTGTATAAACATATAAGATTTGTAAATACCACTTTGAATGTTCCTACATTGGACACCTTTATAAAACATTGGATACACTTGAAAAAACTTACAAGAGGCTAGCTTACGCTTTAAATATGATTTCAGTTTGAAATTTGTATAAGTTGATGTTATATACATATACACTATTATATAACCGTGTACCTCTCGGGGAATGTGGCAGGCTTGCTGAGGTACTTAAAAATAATATTGCTAATGGTGGAAACCAAAAAAATGACTTGTTAAATTACAAAAATGTTAGAAATCACAGTGAAATTTTTATTGATTTATCATATGATTGTGATACAAACATTACAAATGAAATGAAAGCACGTTTGCATGATCTTGTTGAGTGGAGGTTGTTTATGAGAAACACTGGTATTCCGAAATGAACAACTTAAGAAAGGGTTATGCGGAAGTAAAAAAGTTGGGAAACACTGAGTTATACTGTAGGGAAAAAAATACATCTCCAAACATGGCACAAAAAACTTGTAGATAATCATATCGTATTAATCCGTACCGTATAAACCTTCTATAAAAATGTTAAATTTACAGAAAATATGCGACATTTTTAATTAAGAATGATTTTTATGTACAAAAATGGATATATTCATCTCTAAAAATTACGAAATTAAGTTTCTTTTACAGAAAAAAAACTTTTTTCCTTAAAAGCAGTGTTTTTATAAAAAATGTTGCAAAAATTACAGATTTTTATTTATTTTTGTTTATTATTATTATTATTATTATTATTATTATTATTATTATTATTATTATTATTATTATTATTATTATTATTATTGCAGTGCATAGTTTATAACTTTAAAAATATTTGACTTGACACACGCGGAAAAAACGTATTTATTTTTCTGTAATCATGAAACATTAAAATAAATGAAATTAAAAGAAAATCTAAATAAATAAATAAATAAATAAATAAATATTTATTATTATTATTATTATTATTATTATTATTATTATTATTGTTATTATTATTATATTTTTATTTTCATTTATTTTATTTTAATTAATTATTTTTTTTGCTTGGGTTTAAAAAAATGCCAAAACATTCTTCGAAGAACTATTCAATTTTTTGCATTTCATAAAGGAATAATAATAAACTCTGAACGTTCACATTATTAATTATAAATTCTAGGATAATAGTTATTATCATTGAATTTTTGAAAATTTTAGTTAATTTTATAAATTATCTTTGACTGAAACTTGTGCATCGTAAGCATAAAATCCAATATTATCCATTTTGTTTTATACCACTGCAATATACTTTTTATAAAACTACTATGTTACATACTATTGAAAATTCTATTAAAATGGCAGCTGGTTATTTTTATTCTAAAGTTTGTATTAGTTTTTGAGATAAGGGCTATTTCAGGAACCTTAGAAAATGCAGCACAGCAACGCCAAATTTTGTCGAATTACATCAAAACGTGATCAAAATAAACGCATATAGCAATATACCTGTATCTGAAGTTAGACGAAAATCTCTGCATAAATTCTTGAGATAAAGCTGCTAAAAAATCTTAAATTTGTAGCTTATTAGTACCACGAGTTGGACGACTTTCACCCAAAAGTATATAGCACCAAACTATATCAAGGTCATTGAATCTGAAGTTTTGTTAAATTCCGAAACATTAGTTCTTGAGATAGATCCTACAAAAATTGTATGAGATACTGACTCACAGAACCACTTTTCTTAGACAGAAAATTTCTAAAAACAGATGGCAATCAGATCCTTCTAAAACTTATAAATTACCTAAAAGCTAGAAGTTGAAGTTTTTCAGAAATTCTATACTTTCTTTTTATAAAGATAGAGGAAAATAAAAATTATAGAAATATTTTTATTATCTTTTTATTTTTTAGGGGAAGGGGTAAATATTAGTATTTACTTAAATTTCAAATAAATATATTTATTTCTTGCAAATTGGTTTTGATCGATAATATCTTAGTTACATATTAAGATACATTTTGTAGTAAAATATTATAGAACTATTATTTTTGTCTTAAATGACTGCAATTAATTAAAATGCAAAAAAATATATTTGATTCTTAAACGTTATTTTTTGTCAAAGATACGTTAATTTACATTTGTTGTATGTTTATTTTTATACATCGTCTAATTAGTAAGATATTCCTAGTACTAACACAGAGTGTCGACTTACAGAAACTGGCAAATTCCAATGGCAACACCCATTTTTTTTCATCGCAAAATGCTCAGCGCATGCGAAAATCCTAAAGAGCGTTGGAACCGTACGTGTATCGCAAGAAACGGACATATTATGCACGCACAAAAAACCGTTCTGGGAATCCTTCCCCCCCATAGAAAAAACTCGATTGGGACGAAAAGGAGGAAATTTGCATATGACACAGAGTCGGTACACTAATCTTTCATTACAATAGAGATCGGAGAAACTAAAAGTTTTATTTTGATTACACATTTTCCACATGGGTGCCCCATCACATTGCAATGTGTAATTGCCTGTGTTAACCAACTTAGTAGTTACACGTTAACGTTTCTTATTGGCAATCTTAGTTAAAATGATTTTTTTTCTGACAACACTGACAGGTGACATATGAAAGGTGTCGTCAACACGTACAAGATTCTTAATGCATAACATGTGTCAATTATGTTATTGGACCACTTCCTGATTTAAGGGACAGAGGACGTTAATTTTTTTTCATCATAGCAATTTGAAATTTTATGCATATATACATTTTATCAAAAGCGTATAGAACACCTTCAAAAAATTTCCAATCCTTTAAAATTTTATTTAAAAAAATTAAATTTTTAAACGAAATTTTAAAATTTCTCTCCTGTAATTTTTGATGTATTTTCTTGCTTTTAATTTTTATCACTTAAAACTTTATTATAAAAGAATTTGTGTAATTTTTTTTAAATCTCTTGAATAGTTAATTTTTTACAGAAAATTTTCTCAATTCCATATCGATTTTCATCAAAATTTTGCCTTTTAATAAGTAAAAAATCAAATTTGACTACATTAATGAAGACAAATTTTAAAAAGCTTACAGAATTTGATTCTAAAGAATATTAGGATACTTCCTTATCAATTTCATTAATATTGATCAAAAATTACGTCGCAAGGAGCATTTCAAAAATCTATAAACACTGAGAAATTAGTTTTGAGTAAAACATATTAAAAGTATGTAAATACACTTGTTTTTATTATTTACTTCTTAAAATCTTCATAAATGATATTTTAATAAGGAAAAACTGTTTTGGTACTATTATGCTAATGAAATAACCCTATTTTGCGACGATTTTCTATAGACGAATTTGTTCAAATAAAGGTCCACTGTTCCCTTAAATATATAAATATTTTCACTTGTTTCTGGAAATTATGTTCACTGCAAAATGTGAAAAAGAAAAAAAAAAACCCTGACAAATCAAAGAAGTTTAATCGGCACCCTGATTATGGCTTTGTCATCATAATGAGTATTTAAAAGGAAAGCGTAAAACATATCTGCAGAGCAGGTCAAGAGGAGTAAAATCCGCAAGTGGAAGTAAAAAAAAAAAATGCGAATTTTTTCTAAGGGCACTCGTTTTGAAAACTTTCGCAATAAATTGCTACTCTATGAGCGAAAGTTTATTTTTACCTATAAACCCATAAGTATGCAATTATGTGTATTTCAAGTAGTTTAACAATCTACCCGTAAACAAATAAAGAAAAAAAAGCTTCATGTTCTTTGTAATGTAAATTTTACGCGAGTACCCAATAATTTGGCCACCCGTTGTGCTAAAGTTATTCATATGTGAAACAACACATTCATTTTTCTGAACTTTGATTCGTTATTTGAAGGTATTGGTTTTATTATTTTATCTGTAACAATGTTAAAATTTGTTGATATATTTAAAAATAGTATTTTTAAAATGTATGATGTTTTTAAATGTTTGAAACGAATTTGAACACCAATAATTCATTTAATCCTTTATGTACCGACGGTATTCATAAAAATCATTAAAATAACTTATTATAAAATCCTTTTAATACGTCAGTTACTTGTAATACTGTTTAGAATGAGTTACAGATACATTACTTTATCTTGTTTAAAAAGCATTATTGATTCTACAAAACAAAAACATTTTTAAAAGGATGATTTCTTTTTTGATGATTTCTTTCTTTTCAGCTTTCTTGAAGTTGAGTGAGGTGGATGGAGATTTTTCAATGCGGACATATTTCTGTATGTAAATTATAAGAACATCATATTTGTATATTTTATAATTATACAAATTGCTATGAAAATAATTTAAAATAAAAGATTTGACAAGGATTATAAAAATTGCACAAAAACACTGTAAATTCAAATTTAATTAACTGTTAAATCCTTCAATTCTTCTAAAGTCCTTCAAATATTAATTAAATGGTTATGTAAATTTAGTTTAAACAATTTAAGTAAAATGCTTAAGAATGTAAAATGTTCATGAATCCATAATGCGGTAGATAAAGGGTTAATAAAAAACAGCCTTTAAAATAATTTAGAAAAGGAAAAACTCTTGAAAGAAAAATCCAAGAAAATCTTTTCTCGAATAGTTATATATTAAGTCAGATAAAAAAGGGAATTTCCTTTAAGAGTAATGTAAAACAATGAGATTTTTTTTCTTCATTTCAAATAAAATATATTTTCATCTGATGCGTTTTCTCGAATTTCCCGAACGGAACTCAATTTCCGGTTTCTCGTAAATGTTTTATTTATGACTCCGCTTTCACTCTTTAGCTTTTTAAATGTTTCAATTGACAGTAATACGTAGGATTGAAATGGTTACTTATCAAAACAGTTCAAACTATTGGATCATTTTAATGATGTTAAAAAAAAACTGTAGTTAAACTAGAATTGTCTTGTTGGAAATAAATAAAAAATAAAAATACGCGGGAAAACAAAATAATATCTTACAAAGTATGATGAAGAAAAAAAACCCTCTTGATAAATCTCAAACGACGTATAGAAAATATTAGATTGATTTATAACACGATTAAAATTGTGTTTAAATTAGTTAAATATAATTTCTTATGAAGGGTTTTTTGCAGTTCCCATACATTGATCTTCAATTTATTCTCTTGAGCTGATTTATATTATCAGATCAGATTATATCATTGTTAAGGTTATTTGGGTGAAATAGTCCTCCAGTGTTCGTTTCCAGGATGGCTCAGGTTGAAGAGCATTAATGATCTCAGTCAATGCATCCCTGGTTCGAATCCTGGCCCGGGCTTTTTTCCACCAAAATAGGAAATTTACTTCTGGTATAGAAAATAAGCTCATATTTTTTAGTATATTAACCTTAACATACAAACAGTATGTGCCAATTATAATACACTGTAAAAATGTATATCTAGATGTAAAGTTACAGATATCTGTATGTTTAGTAAAATTTTATCTGTATACTGCATAAAAAAGATGCAAATCTATAAAACTAGTTTTTTTAAACCGATAGAAAATTTATGGCTTTACAAAAGAAACTACTACAATTACACTAATCTTAATAAAATTTTACTTTTAATCCAATTTGCAGATACATAAAAAGGTTTAGGCATCCTAGTTACCTAAAAAATTTTTAGTAACCTTACACGTTTTTTGATTTACATATCAAACATGTGTCTGATAGATTAATTTTTGTTTTTGCCATTGTATAAAAATTCTAGGCATATTTACAAACTATGCAATTCACACGAGAGAAATATACAATTTCATTACCCAATTCATTAAATTCATTTTTCTGTTTTAAATGTATTTTTTTATCATAAAACTAACATTTAATTTTCATCATTTTCAAACATATAACCTTTTATAAAAATTGTAAGGTTTATTATTATTTTTTAATGAAGAAAATGTCTTTCTGATTTATAGTAATAAATTAAACATTTTAAAATATGAATTTTAAATTTAAAATGTTTACAATCGCATCATAATTAATTCTCCAGCGCTTGATAAATGATATTAATTCATAAAGCGTAATGCAAATAATTTATTTTACCATTTATGCATTACTCGTGTTTATTCTTTATCACTTTATCAAAAATTACACGCAAACTCGAGATAAAAACAAACAGACAAAACATAGCGGCACTCTCCGTTCGTTCCAAACTATGTTTATAGGAGAGGATTGACGGAGAAATTTTTTCGATTTAAAGATTTTTAATGTACTAATTGATACAATGTTTAAAAATTAGTAGTTTTTAAGTTTAAAAATAATAAAATTTTATCTATAATAATAATTCAATTTTTAAATAACATAAGTAATTAAATTATTTTTGAAATGTCATATGATCATGATTATGTTACACCACAAAAATGCATGAAAGAAAGTCCTTTTCCTGTGACATCTAAAATAAAGAACGTAACTTTTAGATATCTCATTAAAAGAGATGAATTATAAGTATTTTAAGAGTCCAGATAAAATTTCTGGATTTATTTACCTATGAGATAAAACTAGTTCTTAATAATGATATATGGACAAATAAATGCTTTTCACATAACCAGAAAACGATAAATCTGTTTTATGTTATATTAACAAAAAAGTCTATGAAAATTTTTCGTCAATTCTGTAAAGTACACTATTGTCGAAAATTAAGGTCATAAACATAAAATATGTGAAAAATGAATTAGTGTTCGCTGTCTTGCCGCGAAATTTGGATCAAAGTTGCTTTAACCCTTGATCTACCGAATTATGAATTCATGAAAATTTTATATTCTAAAGCATTTTATGTTAATTGATTAAACTAGATTAAAAAAATTACATAATCATTTAACACATCTTTGAGCGGATTTTAGAAGGATTAAAGGATTTAGAAGGATAAATTAAATTCAGTATTTTGTAGAATTATAAAATGTACAAATATGCTCTTACAATATAAATAAAGAAATATTTCCGCATTGAAAAATCCCCATCCCCCCCCCCCTTAGCGCCAAGAAAGCTGAAAAGTTAAAAAAGCAAATGTAATCATCCTTTTAAAAATATTTTTATTTTATGTAACCAATAATGGTTTTGGAACAAAATAAAGTAAAAATAAAACAAAGTATCTGTAACTCTTTCTAAGCAGTATTACAGCTAATTGAGGTATTAAAAGAATTTTAAAGCATGCAATTTATTGGTACTTATAAGTACCGTCGATAGATAAAGGGTTAATGATCATATCCCTAACGCCTGGCGTACAGAAGTGTATGTCTTTTTTTACCGATTCTAACAGGAGAGCCCCGTTTTTGTGGAGACGAAGATCAGTGTTGGTGACAACCTGTATCTCTATAGCCCTGCCTTTATCTGGGGAGAACGGAGAGCTTGCTATTGCCCCTACTACATTATAGAAACCGACAAATTTGGTTGCAAATATTTGTCTGTGGCGGCATAATATTGGACATTTGTTCACCACTGCCTCTCTTCGATGCAGATACTCACAACGGACATCGTTCTAGAGGTGAGATCATTGAAGCCGTTGAGAGATTGTTCCGGGATGTTGTAGGCCGGAACATCACCTTTATCGACAATAATACGAAGCCTCATAGAGTTAAAATTGTTGAGGACTTTTCTGAAGAAGATAATATTTTCCGTATGAATTGACATTCTAGCTCTCCAAACCTCAATTCCATTGAACATGTTTGGGGTGGTCTAGGAAGAGACAGTACACCTCCCCCCCCTCGTAACTCTATTTCAAGATCCACCAGAAATTAAAAGCTGCGCTTTGGAACGAATAGGCTTTTTGCCACAAAACATTTATTGATACCCCCATAAACAGTAGGAGACCTCGTTGTTGGCAGCACACGGTGATCACACGCCATATTAAAGAGATTATTCAAGATGTAAATGCTTTATCTCTGATTCATTGTTTAACACTTTTTCATGTATTCTGTTTCTTAATTCACAATTAAAATCTTTTGAACATTGGTACATGGCTCTATTCTTTCTTCCATGAAAATATATCTCTGCATCAAATACCATGGCAACATATTTAATAGATTATCAGTTTTCAATGATTTTATATTTGTGACTCTTTAATTTTAGACAAAAGTATTTTATAAAAAAAGTATGTCAGTAATAAAATGAAAAGAGTTCGAAAATAAACCATTCAGTAAGGTTTAATTATAATAACCGGATATGATGAAACTGCACTGTAAAAGAAAAACTGCAACTCTACTGATATGATGTTAGAGAAATCGGCAAACTTACTAAAATTTTATCTGTGTACTGCACATAAAAATATGTACATCTACAAAATTACTTTTTATAAATCTACAAAAATCAGTAGCTTTACAAAGGGATCTATTAAAGTTACTGCAATCTTAATAAAATCTTCTCTGTAACCCGGGTTGCTGATAAATATAAAAAGTATCCCAGTTTCCAAAAATTTTGTTAGTAACCTTGCAGGTTTTCATATTAACAATGCAAACGCCTATCTGCTACATGAAGTTTTTTGTTTCAGTTACATAAAAGTTCTAAAAATTCTAGTTTTCTAAAAACAAATTTACAAACTTTACAGATGTTTTTTTTTTTTTTTTTTTTTTTTTTTTTTTTTTTTTTTACATTGTAAATTTTTTGTGATGAGATATGAACTTTGGACAAGAAAACGAATGTTCCTCTCCAATTGTCAACATTCTTGTTCACTAAATCTATTGCTCTATTGCTCCAAGATACATGCTTAAACATTCGAACAAGTTCCAATCAGTGCATCTCACAAAATCTTTTGAAAAAAACTTCCTTGATTTTACAACGTGTAATATCATATATTTTCTCGTTAATAGGCTGTTTTAATTGCATTAAGTATTATGAATATTTAAAGTATTTAATAAGAACAAATATAATTTCTAAAAGCCCTCCAGGCTTATATCTGGAGAAAAGGGTATCTTTCATATTTCTTAAAAATTCAGCTTATTTTGTTCGAAGACGAGCAATCAAAATGAGTGGACCGATTACACTGATAAACAAAGTTTCTGTTTCCAACTAAGTTTGTGGTGACTTTTATATTTTAGGTGGTGCTGTGAAAGAATATGCCATTGAAAAGTTTCTATCACCCTCAGACTTTAAAAAAATTCAAAATCTTGAAAATCTGAATTTTGTAGTATTTATTCAACACATATACCCTATGAAATTTATCATTTGGTAATTTAGTAAAGAAAATTTTTAAAATAAACACTTATAAAGCTTAAAATTAATATTTATAAACTAAAAATATGCATTGATTATAAATTTTCAAAAATATGTAGAAGAATTTTTCTAATAAGAAATAATATTAATAAGAAATTTAATAGATTATAAAGCGGTAAATGTCTCATCTGTGAATGTTCTGTTATGGGCACAATCACTAGCTTCCCTAATATAGTACCGACAGTAATCTCCGGGCATATGAGGGATCCATCTTTCTTCATATCGTGGATCCATTGCAGAAATATCCTAAAAAATATATCTTTGTATTGCTTTTCAGGATATTCCAACCTTGCAATCTTGATCCAGGTAATTTTAAGTTTTTCTTTGATAAATTTAAGTCTATCACAAGATCATTTAATTCTTCTTGAGTAATTAAGTGTGGTTCTTCATTTATGCCAGGAGAATAGTTTATATCAGATGTAGAGAAAGTTTCAGTTTCTCCAATTTCCATTTCTACTGCTACATTGTCATATATAAAATTCTCTGGAGGCTTCGGTATTGTAAATCATCATCATGTAATACTGGTTGTACTGTTGAATCTAAATTTGGGTGCTTAATTTTATGTTTACTTCTTGCAGAGAATCCTTTAATTTTTGTAATGCAAAAGTAACAGTCAGTTATATGATCCTTCGGCTCGCGCCATATCACGGATTTATACACATAGGGCATACTCATTCTTGTGCCTTTCATCCACGCCCGGAGATTTGTAGCACATCATGTACAACAGAAATGAAATGCCCATTTCTTATGTTGTTCACCTACTTTACATTCTAAGAACATGTGATAGGCTGTCTTTATTATCGGCGTGAAAGCGCATCGATGCTTTTCAAACTTAGCTCCCCGCACACATAGAAAAAAGAATCGTGTTCATTAACGCATCCTCCAGAAACTTTTAACATATTTTACAGGAAAATAGGATAATTGTAATCAAAATTTAAGTGAAAAGTCTTACAGAACAAGGAAATAGCAGTACATTTCCCCCGAAAGATAAGTTTCAATTGTCACGGATTTGTGTTAAAACCAAATGTTGTGGGGGTGGTAAGGGCTGTCTGTTTAAGGTCGCTAACATAAAATTCATTAAGGGTGACATCTGTTTTTAGTATCTTGTTGTATCTCCTATCGTTGTAATGTTTGTGTGAATCAAACGCATGTAAGAGAATAATGTAATACAATTATAATGCCTATATTATGCCTACATACTCAGAAACATATAAATGAAATTTCTTAAAATTGGAGGGTGATAGAAAATTTTTACAAACATATTCATTTTCAGCAGCTTGAAATCTATAAGAAACACCCAATTTGTATAGAGAAACAGAAAATTCGTTGAAATTTGTTTATCAGTGTTATATAACACTCAGTCCCAATTTTCATATTTCTGAGTTTGAAAGAGAACTTCGCAAAATTAGTTAGTTTTTGTTCATTAAATCTATTGCTGCAAGATACATACTTAAACACCATAACAAGGTCCAATGATTGCATTTCACGAAATCTTTTGAAAAAAGATAATTTGTCAAAACTTTCTACATTTTACTACATGTGATACATATATTTTCTCGTTAAAAAGCTGTTTAAATTGCATTAATTAATATGAACATGTAAAGTATTTAATAAGAATAAACATAACTTTAAAAAGTCCTCAATGTTTATGTCTGGAGCAAAAAGTATCTTTCATATTTCTTAAAAAATTAACTTATTTTGTTCAAAGACGAGCATGCAAAATGAGTGGACCTATCATATAAAATTAAATCCCAATTTTCATATTACTGAATTTGAATGGGAACTTCACAAAATTAGTTAACTATATCTAATTTGGCTTCATTTATAACAATTTTGGTTACCGATTTCTGAGAAACCTACTATTTGGAATTTGCAGGTAAATGTAATTATGCTTGGTTGGAACCTTGGTAATTTTTGTATATTTTCTTAAAATATAAATATCGTTTAACATCCCCTTATACTTTTGGATGATACTTTTCCCATTAAAAATAATATAAATCAATAGCTATCTCTCTTATTTTTTGGCCGAGTGTTTAAGCTTACAATTATTCCATAAAATTTTTATAGTAAAAATGAGGATTTCATATTAATCTGTAGAATAATGTATTTAAATATAATAAATAGTATTTTGCATTGTCTCTTTTTCTTAATAAACATAAATTTTTTCAATTTAAACAAAACTTATGAAAATTTAAGCCTGCAATTACATATTGAATAGATTGGGAGAATCTTAAAATACTTATTATTTTTTAGTGTTACTTAATAATAAAAAGATGCGCAAAATAGAAGCCTTTAATAATTAGTTTCTACATTTGAAAAAATACTGATTATTAATAATTCTTAAGATTAACAAAGAAAAGCTTCTTGTAAAAGAAAATGAGGATAATTCCGTAAACTGGTTAAAATTATTTAGTATTCAACTAGATATAATATGCATAAACTAAAAAAAAATCGATAAAAGAACGTGTTACGCAATGTAATTATATCACAAAATGAATTTATTTATTTTTATCACATTTGTGTTTTAGACATACAGTAGAATTTAATGAACTTTGCTTACATACATGTTTTTAACAACGCAAGTAAAATGTTTTTATATTTTTTTCAGAATCAATAACTGTTTTTTAAATGGATTTTTTTAAGATTTTTATTTTAATGTCTAAAATATTGCTATAAATCCGAAATTATCATTTACATTTTTCTACTGAAAGTCACGTCCTAATTTAATTTTCTCGTTACTTTTTTCAACTTTCAGAGTATAATAATTGGTAACAATTATTGCTGTTGAATGACGTTGCATTACTTTTAATTAAACAACAATCTATATGTATATTACGCTATCGTATGGGGCACAAAAATTACGATTATTTGTTATTGTTTAATGATAACGTCCAAATGAAAAGCATCTTATTGGTTGCTGTGCAAAAGGCCTTTGGTAATATTTAGGCTGTGGTAAATTGGATTTATTTATGTTTTGTTTCTTTGCTGTAATTATAGAGCTTGAAAATTTCAATATTATTTTTTTCTCTCCTTTTTACTTAAAAAAATAAACAAAAGTCATAAATTTTAAACTTTTCAGTTTCAAATTAAAGTTATGTATTATAAATAAACCGGGTGAAAGCATTTTATTATTATATTTTAAATAATTAATGAAATATAAAATAATACATGCACAGGTGCAATATTTGGCGATTTCTTATATGCACCAGCCTTTCATAAAAATACCGAGCTCTTGATCTATCAGAACAGATGTCATATAAGCACCACATTGGCATGTTATTTTTCTGAAACCAATTTGGCGAAAACATCGTTTTCAAATACCAGTTACATGCATATTTTTTAACTGATTTCTATTATCTTAAAAAGGAAATAATAGTAAGTAAATAAAAAGTTTAGTTAATAATTATAGAATAAAAAATTTTATATCATTATAAAAAAGAAGATAGAATTAAAGAAACTGTTTATTAATAAATAAATCACAATAGCAGGGTTACTATGTGAGGCATATATAATTGCCATGTTGTTGCAATCGTGCCAATGTGGTGCTTATATGACATCGGTGTCTATTTTTCTAGAAGAATCTTCAAATTTGGAAAAAACTGAGCAATTAAAATAAATAATGAATGAAAACAATAGGATTTCATGCTTAGTATATATTAAAGGGTGGCCAAACTGGTCACCAAAGGCGGCTAGTAATAATAATAATTTTAAATAAGAAATTTAAAAAAAATACTCGAGATATACACTAGCTGACCAGCTCGAAGATGTCCGGGAATGTGGGTATAACCTCAAAAATACTTGTACTAAAATTCAATCTTGAAGGTAAAAAAAAGTATTGAAATTGAAAAACATAGAATATAACATTCTCCTCACTCCCCTTTTACCAATATATATATATACATATAAATTCAGAAGAAAGATTATTTTTCAAAATTTATCCTTAGAATATATTTGTGTTTTTCTCTAAGTATTGAAAGTGAAAAACGTAGAATATAAAAATTCTCCTCACTCCCCTCTTACCAATATATATATATATATATACATATAAATTCAGAAGAATGAATATTTTTCAAAAAATACCCTTAGAATATATATTTCTGTTTTACTCTAATAATTTGCAATATTTAAAAAATTGAATTGATAATGCTACTACAAAATGACTAGATTTTAATTAATTCCTCTTCTAATATGAAATGGTAAGCGTTTATATGGATAATTTTAACATGTGTAGGTAATTTTTGTTGAAGCTTGAAAAACTTTATAATTAACAATACAAATATTTATACATTTATTATTCGCAATAGTACAACACAAATATTATGAAAAGATTATTCTGTAGTAGTATATACTGATAAGTTCTTTTCACTAGCCACACGATGGATACTTCACAGTTATTGAAAGTGATAAATGCTTAAAACTATTTCATGATTCCATGGAAATTCGAAAATCTCTGTTAAATGAACAGTGGCATATCTCATTAAATACAATTGTATTTAAAGAACCAAGCTTTTGAACAGTTATTTTCGTTAGAGAACCATTAAATTTTGTAATCACGTTATGTTTTACGTTGCAATTTAGGTTTAAATTATACTTGCAAGAATATGTTTTCTAGCATAACTATTTTGATGCTGTTTTTTCTGCAACGTTTTACATTAATAATATATTTTTCATATTTCGAAACATTGTTTTTAATTGGAAGTTATTTTGTAAAAATATGTTATTGCATAATACTTCATTAAATATGCCGAAAAGCGGAATTGTGCTTTTAAAGAAATACGCTGTTTTTTTTTGTTTTTTTTTTTAATGTATCATTTAATACGGAAATTTTCTGAAGCACAATCGACGTGCTTTTTATGACTTTTTTCTTGAATACTTAATTTTTTGGCAATAAGTTTAGTAATTTTTTTTCAAACGTGTGTTATTTACCAGGAAATGCATAACCATTCACGTTGTTTAAAATATAAAACTAATTCGAGGAAAATTAGTTAAAATTTGATTGTATTAAAATGATACTTGTCGTAATTTAAGAAAAATATAGATTATATTAGCTATAAATTATAATAATACATATAAAAAAATAATAAAATAAATACGGATTTTTGCTGATATTTTGTTGCAGTTTTTTTCTGATTCTTCATTTTCAATCTCAGAGACCCATTAAATGTGCTTGTGCGTCGTATTTTATTTCAAAATAAAACTATTCAAGTATGCTCTTTTAATGTATTGGTTTTATATTGAATTAAAAGTGTCTGTAAAGCTATAATTATTGTTTTATATTGTTTTCTTTTATCAAATATATGAAATTTATCAAAATTTCTAGTTCTTGGAGAAAATTCAGTTGTATAGTTAATTCAAGAGTAAATAATTTCGAAAACTCTAATAAGTAATTGAAACATTTAAAGTAGTTTATCTAACTTAACATGTAAAAATGTTCTAAGAGGGATTCATTGCGCCTCAGGTGATTAACAATCTTTCTAAAGAAATCACTTTCTCTCTGTAATCCTTAAAGTGATATACGTTCCAAAAGCATATCCTTCCTCCTATCACTTATTTTTAAAAGAGTTTCATTAAATGCTAGTTGCAAATAACGATGCTAGATTAACAAATAGTACTTCATTTTACTTAAATAAATTTCCTATCTATTTGGGCTCAATAAAACTTTGGGATTAAAAAAAAAACATTTAATAATTCTTGATAGGTTTCCATTTACAATATGTATATATATATATATATATATATATATATATATATACCGGGTTTTCCAAAAATAACTGTTGGATTTTAAAATTCAATAAGTTGCAAACGGTGACAGCTATTTAAATTTTTTTTGCAGGAATGCTATGTGTAATGTCAGGAGTTTTTTACCGTAATTTTTTATTTTAGTTCGAATTTCAAACTATAGGTGGCGCTGACGGCGATTGAAGGCCAGGTGATCAGTGCTGAGTGAAGCGTCGACCTGGCCTTCAATCACCGTCAGCGCCACCTATTGTTTGAAATTCGAACTAAAATAAAAAATTACGGTAAAAAAACTCCTGACATTATACATAAGCCTATTGCAAAAAAATTTTAAATAGCTGTCGCCGTTTGCCAGTTATAGAATTTTAAAGTCCATCAGTCATTTTTGGGACACCCGGTATATTCATATATATATGCAATTGATTGCGCACAAGAAAAATAAAGTAAATATTTGTTACATCTTGAGTTGTTTGTTTTTTGAAACACATTTTATCTCAAATATGCTTGAAACATTTTATTAAACCTTTCGTCAGCAGGAGCCTCAAAAAAGGCTCCTTCTTTTAATTGTGATATTTGAAAGAAAAAAGTCCTTCCGGGCAGGGCCGGGAGGAAGAGGTAACTTTCATATTCATTCTTTATTTATTTATTTATTTATTTATTTATTTATTTATTTTAAATCAAGTTATACTAGTTAGACATACGAAGATCAAATTAATGCACTGGAATACAGGATTATATAAGATGCAATATTATTTTTTGTCAATACTGCAGTATTGATCAGAATTTTTTGGATGTTAGTAATATTCTATTCATGCTTTTGGTTTTATTCATGGTTTTATTTAAAGCGATTTATAAGGTCGCCAAATTACGAGGTATCATGCAATATCTGCTATTTACAAACAGCATGATGTTTTAAAATAAACAATAAGCTTTGTCGAAATCTTTATACGTGTGCACATCCGTGTGCACTCACATTGTACGTGTGCACTCACATCGAAATCGGTTTATATATATTAATGCTGTCGCAGGGAAATTATTTTTAAAAATGTCACCCACATAAGAATTTATAATTGCTTTACCTCAGCGTAACCCTTTATGCTATTTTTTTTTTCATATTTTATAACAGCGTTATTTTTTGGCATATTAACAAATTATTGTCAGATATGCCGAAAAGTGGAATTGATCTTTAAAAAATAAATGCATCAATTTTTAAAATGCATCAATTATTACTGAAATAATCTTAGGCATTTTCGACGTGTTTTTACGACTGTTTTCTTGAATATTGTATTTCTTGGTAATAACTTTAGAAAACTTTAGTAATAACTTTTTCTTTTGCAAAAGTCTGCCCTCAACAGTGTTTTGAACCTTCGTTTGACTTTTGAAACACATGTTATCTCAAAGTTGCTCGACACATTTCTCACTAACTAAAGCCTCATATGCGGTTCCTAATTCGAATCGCAATATATGAAAGAAAAAAGTCTTTTCGGCCAGTGCCGGGAGTAAGAAATAGCTTTCATAATTTTTATTTATTTATTTTAAATCAAGTTATATTATTCAAATATACGAACCAAATTATACGAGATTCAATGCTAGTTTGTGTTAATACTTAATACTAATGGGAATTTTTAGATATTAGTTATCTTTTACTTAAGCTGGTTTTATTTAAAACGATTTATAAGGTCGCGAAATTCCGAACTTGAATCCGAAAAACTGCTTTACTTTTTATTTTTAACAATCTATAGCATTCGAAAAAACTATATTCAAGTTAAAAATACGGATTAATAAATAAAAAAACAGTACTTTCAGTCGGTTCCGAAAATCGGTCACAGAAAAATATGTTTTTTTAAATCCTACTTTAATGTCTAAAGTTTAAAAAAATCTAAATTAAATGACTATATTAGTTTCTGGAGTTTTTGAAATAAAGTACTATTTTTAGCCATGTGGGTAACTTGAAAGAGATTACACAATGTTTCGTTCGTCGTTATATTATGTCGTTGTATTATAATATTTCTTTTGCTTTGTGTTATTACATGTGCCACAATCCTTAAAGTATTTAACTATATATTGGCACACACACACACACACATATATATATATATATATATATATATATATATATATATATATATATATATATATATATATATATATATATATATATATATATATATATATCTGCACATACATGCATTTACAAATACACAGATATACACGGTAAAAAAAAATCAAGAGGTTACTAAAAATTTTTTAGTAAGTTTGTATTCCACAGAATTGTTTAATAACCATTACAATTTTTTTTGCAAGTGAAACAAACATTTCTTTTGTAAACTGAACAAAAGAATTTTTTGTATAACTAACTTAAAACTTTTTAGTATGAGCCAACAATAAAATTTTAGTAATAGCTCCAAAATTATTTTTAATAATAAGCCGCAATAGATGGCAGCACCAAACATTGCTACCTGCTCCGACAGGACTTCTATAATCCATTTATTTAAAGAGCACTTACACTGCATACATTCAAGGGCGTATTTGGTGGCGTCCAGCATCGAACCCGGGACCTTAAATCCTGGAGATCCGTGCATGACCACTATGCTATCACGGCCACAGCAAGTGAGTTTTAGCTATTAAAAATATAAAACTATTAACTATATTCGTTGCTAGCTTTTTTGTAGTAATTCTTACAGATTTTCTAGTAGCTGAGTAAGATTACAAAAAAATTTAGCTATTAAAAATATAAAACTATTAACTATATTCGTTGCTAGCTTTTTTGTAGTAATTCTTACAGATTTTCTTTTTTTTTTTTTTTTTTTTTTTTTTTTTTTTTTTTTTTTAGAAAAATACACATCCGATTGTTTTTATTATTTATTTATTTAGAAATAGTAAATTTATTTATAGAAAAGGAAATCAATTATAAAAACTTAATTTTTTAATATTATTTCAACTTCAATTTCCTATTATAATTATTGCCATCAAATTAAAAATCTTTCTCAGAAATTGATTCAAAAGTCCTTTTTAACCATTTAATTAAAACGTAATCATAGATTTTTTAATGTGACATTTTTTAAATTATCTTGAGGGTATGACAGGTTAAGAGTCTTATTTGCATTGCTATGCTAAGTGCGTGGTTTTTACGCTTATTAATAACAATGAGATGATCTCTAATAAAGAATATTAAAAAAGAAGAGCATGAATTAAAAAAATCATAGAAAAAATATAATTAAAAGTTTAAAAAAAAAGTATTTTTCAAATTTTTGCTTTATCAGCTCGAATTTTTATTTTAACACTTTAAAAAATAAATTCATTTGACATAGAGAATTTTTAAAGTTTATTTCAATTCAAGAATTTTTAAGGTTCATTATATTTAAAACAATTTTACTTAATATATTTTTAAATTATTCTTTCATGTCAAGTATTGTTTCAAGTCAATGAATGTAGGATGTATAAATATAGTAGCATTTTTAAACTAGGACTTCCCCCAGAGGGATTAGTCTGAGCGATATTGCTGAGAATACACATTTAATAACTTGCGATAAGTAAAGAAAATGAGATGTTACCTTTAATTGGTCATTCATTGTGATAAAATATAATGATGAAAATAAGCATATCGAATCGTAGAACTACAAAATCTTGTTGCATATACTATTTTTATAAAAGAAAAGCAAACCATGCATGGATATAAAATTGGAAATATGCAAAATGTTAAAAGTAATACAGAAAATAAAACACCAAATTTTTTTATATTGGAAATATAGCTCTTTGAAATGATGTCATGAGCATAAACTATTATGTTTGAAGAGAAATGGAGTGTATTTTATATGGTGTGAAATCCGTCCGAATAGTTTATAATGTTGAATATCTGTTTTCCACGGATGCAATGAGGTTGTCGATAAGAGTTAAGGAATCCTTTTTTAAAAATTTGTCCTAAACGAGCACTTACATCTTATAAGTTACTGTGATGCCAAAGTTATAGTTTCTGACCCCAACAGTATCCTAGAAATTGCAATATTCTCAATAAATTGGGTTTAAAACTTTTTCTAGAAAAAAAAATGTTTAATATGTGAAATTAAATTGTCGAATGTTTTAGAAATCGTATATAATCGTATATATATTCTCGTTCATAACGAGAATATTATATCTTAAAAGTTGCCACCGAAAAAATTTTTTTTAAATATTTAGTCATATCAACATCAAAGAATTCTCAATTTTAGAACTTTTTTACTCGTGCATTGATGGTGATTATTGTTCCTACGCAAAATATAGTATATTTTGCACGAAAAACACACAAACGTTAATGCTTTATAGCATAGAAATACAGAATCAAAAGCTATTCATCTCCTATTATATACACATAAACAGGGGTTGGGAAATACATCATTTTGCTCGCCAGTGGCGAGTGGATTTTATCATAAGGCGAGTGCATTTTTAGTTTTTGAAAAACTGTAGGCAATAGGCACATTATCAGAAACACTTTTTTAATCTAGATATTTTAACTTTCCAAATTATTACAGTGTAAGTATGGTACTAAGTTCTATCTAATATTAATCTTACCTTTGTTACATATATTTCTTAATATTATACAAAAAAGAATTATGAAAATGCATTGTAGTAATAGTAATTTTTTCTGTAATCGCGTGCGATTTTGTCATAACTATTTTCAACTGCGTGTGTTACATCTTGCTAGCTGGCGAAATAAATCCTTGGCTGGTAAGAATTTGGAAAATTTCCCCATACCTGCACATAAATTATCTAATTAGTGCTAGCAGATGAATTTTTAAATATACATAGATCAATATAATGCTTCATTTTTCTTTTATTAGAATTTCTTAGTATTCATTTTTCATTTATTTGTATTATTCAGTAAAAAACTCACTTTCTTAAGCCCGAATTACGTGAAACTTTTTATAAAAGCACCTAAGTCCATATAATAGCGAAGTATTGTGAAGAGTATTAAATACAAGGTAGTAAGACACTTAGCCAAACGCAGGTAATAAATCGCCAAATATTGTCCTTTTCGCCCTCTCTCGAAATGCATTTTTTTTTTCGTATATTTAAAAAACACGATTTTGAGTCATCTTATTTAAAATTCAAATAAATAAATGAGAGGAAGCAATAATAGCACAAGTCAAAACATTCATAAGTCAACATCAAGCAATTGTATCGTAGTTACACATGTGGAAAAAAGCTGCTTTCGGCCAAAAAACGTTGTCTTCACTAAATTTGAATCCGATTAAAAAAAGTAACGTGATTAATTAAAATGTTATAGGTAGAGCTGCCAAGCCTCCGGCATTTTGGGTACCGGTATTTTAATACAGAAAATGTTTAGTTAAATTGGAACATTCTGCGGATTTAAAAAATAACTTTTCCTATAAGAAAATTCTGCTATGCAATAAGCGAGGGTTTGGCATCTCTATATAGGAATATTTCGTAATCTACTTTTTAACCTTAAAAAAAGCAACGACCATTTTTCGGGTACAAAAAGTATTGCTAATTGTTCTATTTTGCATACAAGGTACTGATTGTAATATTGATACATCTATGGTGATAAATTTCCAATAATTTTTCAAATCCCATTTATTTCATTAAAAATATAAATCTTTTATTCATTTAGTTTAAAATAAATTGTTTTTAACTAATTTCATAATATTTTTGAAATATCACTTTTCATTGAAATATTCATACTTAATCCATAACGTACATGATATATAACTCTGTTATTACATAAGTCACCTTTTTATTATCATAAAAATTGTGTTTTTACTGATTTTTATTAACTCAATAAGAAAAATTTTGTGTTTTGAGCAATAGATGTCCGCATTTCCTATTATTTATTTATTTTAACAAAATTCTTTGTATTTCGAAGAATTTTTATTTAAATAGGAAAACCAGATGCCGCTGTTAATAAAGAAGAAAGTTACAAAAAAGGGTACAAAACGAGTAGACACATACTATCAAATATGGGAAAACGACGAATCCCAAAAAGACGTCGTATGAAATATCATCTTTTAAAGCAAAAAAATGAGATCTGATTATCGAGCCTACTGATTACAAAATGTGCATTACATTAAAAAAAAATGCTGCAAATATTGATTATTTTTTCTTTTGTGCAGGTTTGGCTTCGAAAGGTGCGCTATGTTGCAAAAAGATATAAGCGCCTATGAAAACACACCTGGTAAATTTTCATGCTCAGTTTTACAAATAAATATGGCACATATATGCCCTATATACACCGAGGTACCTAATTGGTGCCAAAATGGCGTTTAGTTGCCTAACATGCTGGTTATCATATAAATGTTATAACAAACTGTTTGTTCTAAAAATATCATCATTTATTGATTGTTATATCTTTTTTAATAACAGTAAATGTTTCATTTATTCCTTTTTTTTTTCATTTTGAAATAAATAAATAACGTGTTGTTATAGCATGCTATATGCATCTGGTAATCAAAACGATGTTTTCGCCTAATTGGCATAAAAAATCTCGCCAAATTCGGTGCTTATATCTCTAGTATATTATCTCAAGTATTTTATTTGGGTATACTATAATTGTTTTTACATACCACTTACTTCTTCTGGTATATAGAAATAGGTAAGTGGCTCCTTTATGCAGTATATAAATTATATAAAACTTTAAAAAATAGCCCCGTTGCCCCTTTTTGGATCGAATTAAAAAAAAAATCAATGTCTAATTCCAGTATTGCTCCCAGGTATGCATACATACTCCATATTTCAAAGTTGTATGCCAACAAGAAACGGATGAAAAATGGGAAAAAAATGTCACATATGAACCAGGGTACATAATTGGCGTCAAAATGGCATTATTTTACCTGAGATGGTATCCCGGCTTTATTTATTTATTATTTGTTTATTTACTCATAAAATGTTTATTTACTTTTACTTCCTTCTTTTAATTATATAAAATATTTCTTTTTATAGTTATTAATTATTATTATAATTTTATTTACTGTAAGTTCTTTTTGAAACTAGAAAATAATTTAAAAATGTGTATGTAAGCGTTATTTGAAAAGGGAGTTTTCGCCAAATGGGCTTTGAAAAAAATTGCGCCAAATCTGATGCTCTTGTGGTATCCGTGCCGAAAAATTAGTGACCAGAATTGACTTCCATACACATACAAAATATAAGTTAAAAGAAAACATGCAATGAAAATAAATTTAAAGGGAAAATGATGTCATAAAAGAGACTTTTTATTTAAAAACGTAATTGTTTCTAATTTTCACACGCGGAATATGTAAAACATTATTTTAGCGATCAAAAAGTGCTGTTAAGAGATTATCACGAAATCTCAAAATCAAAGTTTTTATGACATTTTTTAATATAAAAAAATAACAGTTTTATTTTCCTGCATGATCAAATTTTAAAATGTTTTATTGCATTCAATATTTCTGAGTGCGAAAATGATTACTATTTACTCCATGTACTGATTCGGTTATCCACGAAAATGTCCAGCCGGTGAAAATCACGCTCACCAAATTTCTGTGACGTATGCACATAAATTGTGCTTTTTTATCAGTTTTTTAAATATAACTTTTAAACTATTTGGAATTAATTTTTAAAAGTAGGTGCATTCACCAGATTACCTTCATAGGTACCTATTAGTACAAACAGAATCAAAATCCGACAAGTACTTTTTGAGATTTGCTTGACGAAAGAATTTTTTTGAATTTTAATATCGTTACGTATCTCTGAGTATAAAGACTTCGCTTCGCTCAGACAACTAATGTTGTAAAATTTGCTATAATAGTAATGGTAAACAAAATAGTAAACATTTTATTTTTATTAGAAACAAGAAATCCACTAAGAAAAAAATATACCGTTCAGGCATCTAGAATCTAAATTTTGGCTCTAGAAAAAATAGTTGCATGTCATCCTTATAAATTTTACGTTAATAACATTATTATTAACTATCCAAATAGATTAATATATTATTAACGAATATTTCATTGTCTGAAAAAAAAACGAATATTGTTAATTTCATACTATTCAATTAATATTCATAAGAAAATAGGCTAAAGAAGATTTTTTGGATATGTTTAGAAAATGCTGTGTTGCAATAAGATTTAACTTATATTATAAGTTTCTAATAATTTTTGCACCTCATCACACATGATTTATTTTAGGAAACTAACTTTTATTTCAAACGCAAAGACTGAAATATATATTTTTAAATAAAAGAATAGCAAACGGCGCAAAGAAAATTAAGGAAATAATATTAATTAATATTACTAAATACTTAATTATAAATGAAATCATATAGTAGAGGTTACTAAACATCCTGCACCCAGTTTGCGATGTTTTCATACTTTTGCGTGCAGGAAGACACAATGGTAAATTTACGAGTCAACTACTAAAATCGGGTTTTCAGGTGTTTTCCACCAATATATGACGTGAGAGACCGATTGTGTTTTAATATGCAACTAGATATTTATCTAATCCTAGAATTTCATCCATGAACTCGATGAGGTGATCATTTGTGCTGCTGCCTTTCCGTCTATAAGGTTTCGATATGGAATGAGGTGAACAATTGTGGGGGAAATGGAAAAAGAGTAATTTAAAGAGAGATTCCTAAGGAATTCAATGTAAGGTCAAGCTTCGTATCTTAAGGACACTGGGACCATAGAGAAAAAGCCTGGAAATATCATCCCAGAAGGCTCACTGTCGATTAAAATCACCAATTGTCCTTTACAGCAAGATATCACAACAGTGCGATATAGACTCATTTCTCTCATCATTTTTATCCGGTTGCAAGCAGTTGAAGTTCAATACGTTACTGATACCGAGTAATCCAGAAGTTCCGGGAGTTTTGAAATGCTAATAATTAACAAACTATAAACAATAGAAATATGCGGTTTTCACAGAAATGCTTAGAAACTTATGGGATTTTTTTTCGATGAAACAAACATATAATGTTAGTTACACTTTTTGACAACAGGTGGCGCTAATATTGATAGTATTATTTTTTATGGTTTGATACAGATCACTAAAAACAAAGAATTGGTGTCTAAGGGTTACAAATTTTCATTATGACGCTCATAGCTTAAAAGTACCGCCGTGAGCCGCTGTAAAACAACGTGCACAGCATCTTCAGAGCAAAAAGAAATTCCATAAGAAATTTCAGTTCATTGTGAAATTACAAGTGTACTGCACTCACCATGAGCTGATGATTTCCATTGAGTATTGGCATCGAATTCTATCTCATTTACGATTGGAAGAGACGTTTGGGGTTTCCTGCTTTTATCACGATCTTCCTATGAGCCCTTTTCTCAAACCTTATTTACAATAGCTTTAACGTATGTAATGGCCATTGAATATTTTTCAGTTTTAACTTCACGTATTGTACGATAAGAACACAACTCGATATGCGAAGAAAGCTTGTCTTAACATAGCAGTTACCACCAGACAGCAGCGCCACCTGTTGCTGAAAATTTTAACTATATATATTTAAAAAAAAGCATTGTAAATCATGTATCTGAAAACCGGACCTTTGTATTGTACATAGTTTCCTAATTATTAACATTTCAAAACTTCCGAAACTTCTGGATCACACGATATTTTTTGGAAAGGATAAATGACAGAGGGTTTTTTGCAATAAGACCTGCATCTTGCGTTCCGCTGATTTCTTGACACGAGAAAACCTGTTTAGCATAATCATAGACATTGGACTAGAAATTGGGACCATCTTATTGGCTGATGAGTCGCTGTTTACTTTTTTTAAACTGCATTTTTTATGTTTTTGCATTGATGTTTAATATTTTTATCTTTCAACAATAGTTTTTTCTTGAAATTCAGTCTTCCACTTGGCGTTAATGGTACTTCAGAACCAAATCCGTTCTCTTTAGAAATTTCAAAGTCATCTACTTTTGTAGAGGTATTTCAATTTCATCACAAACATCTACAGGCAGAAAATGTTACAAAACGCCGTCATTTATATTTTCCCGTTTTATTTAAGGTAGTTGAAAAATATCAATGCATTCTTCGTCAGAATCAACTGATAACTTATAAAGGTATTCCAGTATTTACTTTTTCGCGAATGTTTCATTTCTGTAACAAGTAATTTTTTTTCAAATATATATATATATATATATATATATATATATATATATATATATATATATATATATATATTACTTAGTTACAATTTATGGTATGTGACTAAAATGAATATTTTTAATTACTTTCATTTAGTTATTAAAACATTTGTTAAATTTTGAATCTTATATGAATTTTTGACTTTTATCAGTGGTAAAGTCCAAAAAGAAACCGAAATCGCTATATCCCCCCTACACACTAATTATTTTATTAACGTAATAATGACATCAGAAATGCAAACCAAACTTACCTTTTAAACTATGTCAACTATGTCTTTGTAGTTTTTTTTTTTTTTTTTTTTTTTTTTTTTTTTTTTTTTTTTTTACAAAGTTATAAAAATAAAATTGTATATTTTGCCCAATTTCGAAACTCATGTTCATTTTATGGTATATTGGCATGTAAAAACTTTATATTATTACAAATAGATTTTCCATACACGATTTTTCATTTTATAAAATCGGTAATAAGAAAACTAGAACTTTGTAAAATAAACTAAAAAAATTTCCTCTTAAAAAATTTTATGAAAATATATTTATGTATCACAATATTTTGCCAGTAGTATATAGGGGGAACTGGGGTACATTGATACATGGGGCACATTGATACACCCCCTCTACCGTTCACAGGGTCATTACAGGAAGTTTCACAACAGCTCCAAAAGGTGATGCTAGTGTGTTCAACTACATACAGAAAATCTTGGAATGATTCAGCAATTTGATGAAATGGGAAGGGTGATTTATTGTTTTTGTTGTTCAAAAGTAAATTTGAGTTGTACAATTGAAATGCTATTATACAACTGTTCCAGTATTTTCAACCAAAATGAATACTCTCCCTGGTAAGTACTGCTACTCTTTATCAGTTCCTCATTATTTATTTTTAGATATATTGTGAAGTGTTGGATTTGAGACTCATTTTATTCAAAATCGCTGTATGGGGCACATTGATACAGTTTATGACGGGGCACATTGATACAGCCTAAATCCTTTATTAGTTCATATTTTCATTATCTTTTATTATTTTTTTTACCATACATTCCTTAATCCAACCTTTTTTTCACGAAAAATTTCTAATATTAGTTTTTATTGAAGTGAAATAGCTCTAATTTCTTTATATTAGAGCATTTTATAGTATTTTTGAAAACAGAAGACGTAGGAACTTACCCAGCATCTAGTGCTAGTAGAACTAATAAAAGAAAAGGACGGCATTCTGGCAAATCTCGAATTTATATCGATTCTCCAGAGAAAAAAGTATTTTCGACATGAGAAATGTTAAGTAAGAGAAACAAACTGCAGAACAGAAAATGATACTTATATTATAAACAGAATTTTTAATATAATTATGCTTTATTTTCTGTTTATGAACCTATTTATAAACAGAAAAACTGGTAATTTTTTCATCTTTCATAAGAAAGAAGATAATGCTGGGGTTGAAGTGCTAGATATGACAAAGTTACCACAGCCAACAATCAGACAAGAAACAGACAGAACATCAAGTCATAATATATTTAATTTTGATTGCTTTAATAATGCTTAAAAAAATTGTGGGTGATTTGAATTTTTATAAATAAATATAAAATGGTTTTCTAACTCATTTTTTATGAAAAATATGCATTGGTATTATTTTGTCGTCATTTTTCTTAAACGTATCAATCTGCCCCGGGGATGGGGCACATTGATACAAATGACTTTTTTTGATTTTTTTTAAATTATATGCAAAAATACTACATAAAACAATGATTGTACATTTTTATAACATACTACAGAAGTTTTTCTGTCACTTCATGGAAAAAAAAACTTGAATTTTCTACTTTCTTGACACCAAAAAAAATCTTAGAAAAAAACTGTATCAATGTACCCCAGTTCCCCCTATACCATATTTAAAATTCCATAGAAGTAATCTATGAAGGAAAGAAAGTATATTTTCTATGAAATTCACTCATGTCACGCAAAAGGATAAACCAAATACTCTATCCATATTTCTCTCTGTTACTTTTTATTCTACTTTCAAAGTTTTTTTTGGAGAAAAATAAACATAATGCGGATGAAATATGAGTCTACTTTGCGTTCCAAAGCTTAGGGAATATTCTGATATTGTTTCATCAAACTATGTCTTTGTATACTAAACAATTTCTTTGTTCAAAGTTCAAAAGTGCATGATACTTTTTGTATTTTATTTAAAGAATTCAAAGGACATTTTTTTTATTCAAAGCTACTTTTTATTGTTTGATTTTCCTAAGTCTTTTCAGCCGAGATTGAAAGTTATTATATATGTAATTTCTTTATACTCGACTGACATGTTATTATTAAGATATTGACTCCATAAAAAATATTTTTTCAACTAAACATTTTTACACTTACAAATATAAAAAAAATGCTTTTTTATGTAAATTTCATAACATAAATGTAAAAAATAGTCGTTGGTTAGTATAAATAGTAAATAGTCGTTATAAAATAGTCACTTGGCGTTGATGGTACATCAGAACCAAATCCGTCTTCTTTAGAAATGTGAAAGTTGTCTACATTTGTAGAGCTATTTGAATTTCACTACAAACATGTACAGGCAAAAATTGTTAAAAAACGCCGTCATTCATATTTACCCCTTTTATTTAAGGTAGTTGAGAAATATCAATACATTCTTCCTCAGAATCAACCGGTAACTCATAAAGATATTCGAGTATTTACCTTTACCCGAATGTTTCATTTCTGGAGTAAGTAGATTTTTTATCTTTAAGTATGCATATACACACACGCACACACACATATATATATATATATATATATACATGTATATTATTTTGTTATAATATATGTTTTGTGAAAAAAAATGATTATTTTTATTTACTTTCATTTAGTTAAAAAAACATTTGTGATATTTGGAATCTTGTAAGACTTTTTTGAATTTTGTCATTTGAAGACCAAAATTGCGAATTGAAGACTAAAAGAGACCAAAATTGCGATTTTCTCCCTGCACACTTTTTATTTTATTAACGTAATATCGATGCCAGAAAAGCAAAACATACTTTTTTAAAAATATATATTTTTTTACAGAGCTATAGCAATAAAATAGTATTTTTTGCCCAACTTCCAAACCGATGTTTATTTTATGGTATATTGGCATGCAAAAATTTTATATTATTACAAATCAAGTTTTAATACACAATTTTTCATTTTATAAAATCGATAATAATAAAAACAACAACTTTGGAGCTTTGTAAAATAAACTAGAAAATTTTTCTCTTAAAAAGTTTTATGAAAATATATTTATTTATCACGATGTTTTGCCAGCAGTATATATACCATATTTAAAATTCCACAGAAGTAATGTATATTACTGAAGGAAAGAAAGTATATTTTCTATGAAATTCACTGATGTTACGTAAAAGGATAAACCAAATACTCAATCCATATTTCACTCTGTTATTTTTTATTCCACTTTCAAAGTTTTTGTAGAAAAATAAACATAATACGGATAAAATATGAGTCTTCTTTGCATTCTAAAGCTTAGGGAATGTTCTGATATTGTTTCATCAAACTATGTCTTTGTATGCTGAACGATTTCTTTGTTTAAAGTTTATAAGTGCATGATACTTTTTGTATTTTACTTACAAAACCCAAAGGATATATTTTTTATTCAATGCTGCTTTTTATTGTTCGATTTTCCTAAGTCTTTCCAGCCAAGATTGTAAGTTATTTTATGTGATTTTTTTTATACTCGAATGACATTGTATTATTAAGGTATTAACTCAATATTTTCTTAATTATACATTTTTAGATTTATAAATGTAAAACAGTGCCTTTTTTACGTGGAAATTTCATAACATATATACATAAAATAGCACATGCACATTCTTTTTGTGTCATTTAACCAACCAATATAGTTTATTTCTAAATTTTTATTTGCCTTTTTTTCTTTAGTTGCCATTCTTTGTGAATTTATCTGCATTTCTTTATATTTGAAAAATGAGCAATCATTAAAATAAAATAATTTGATAACGTATTTATTTTATTGTTCACTCATATTATGCCTTGGTATACTCAACACTTAGTTTGTTTAAAAGTCAAAGATGTATGATATGTTTTTTGCATTTTCTTTCAAGAACCCAACGGATATACTTATATTTAAATTTACTTTTATATATGTTTTAATTTACGTATTTTTTTCGTCATTCTTTCAAGTTATATATATATATTTTTAATTCTTGAAACACTTGTACACGCACGTTATACACTTGCAATAAGGAAAAAAAGATTATCTTAAGAACTTAGGTTTTTAATCATCAGCACGCTGTTTATTTACAAAAAGTAATTTTCACTATATGATTAAATGAGAAGTAAAAGTTATTATGCTTTACAACAATCTCTATTTCATTTTTTACAATGTATATCCTGATTATTTTTTTTACAATAAAGAAAGTGCGCGAATTAAGTTTGAAAAATTTCGTTGGCTTCATCCACCGCAATATTAAGGTGTCTAATTTTCTGAATTCTAATACAAAATTAATGCATTTTTTGACAATTAAATAACTCAATCGTATGGACCAATATTTTTATTCTTACTAAACCAGTATTTAAGTAAAATTACATTAATCCTAAAGAAAAATTGTTTTTCTGTAAATAATAAAACATAATTAAATTTAAATTTATATATTTTTAAAAAACTAAATTATCACATTTAAAAAAAATTACTGTGAAATCATAATCTATTTATGGTCCTTTATTTATTACAAAATATGTTAAATATTTATGTTAAATATTTATGAAAATCTGTCAAATCATTGTCAGGAAATCGAGGGCTTTGTAAATATTAATACCAATAAAGAAAAACTACTATGCTGTTTAAGGCGATAGGTAAATTTATTACATTAAATTTTATTATCTCAAGTACTACAAATTAGCAGAATTTTAAATTTTGTTTTTAAATTGTCAAATATGACTGGTATATAAATTTAAGATAATAACGTAATTAAATAGGTGATATATACAGAAGAAAAAAAATGAAAATCATTTTTAATGTTAAATGTTTGAAATTCGATATTATTAGTTTCAGAATTAATTTGAGGATAGTTATTTATTTATTCAAAACTCATTTTACAAAGTACTTTGACAAATAAGCAATGTACAGCTGAATTGTACCAGCTTTACTTGGCAGTATTGTTCATAACAGTACTTAGATTTATGTTTGAAACACTATCGAAAAGAGGGAAAATATTACGTCAATATTTTGGTATTATTTTCAGCCGATTAACTACGGAAGTAACTTTCAAAATTTTCCTGTACATAAAATGTAAGTTATGTTCTCCTAACGTCCTATTCTATTAAGTTTGTAAGACATAGAATTATATATAGCTCTTATATATCAGGTATATAAATAAAGTTTATTATGCAATAAAATATATATAAATCCCAATAACATTTTAACCATACAGTTTCGTGTGTTCACGATATTTGCGTTCTTGACTTTTAACGAGACATTTGGATTCTCATCGGAAATAAGAAGATTTATCATTTTTTGTGTAAAAAACCATTTCGGCCATCAAAACGTCTCTTGAATATGATTAACCATTTAAGCGTACGACCTGTTTTGTTTTTTCGGATTAATGATTTATAAAATAATACCTGCAAAAGTTATTTGTATGGAGATTTCTTTATGATTATCTTACATACTTATTTATCTTATACACTGAAAAAATAATATTAATATAACTTTTGTACAAAATCAACCCTTGATTTAAGAAAAAATACGTGATTAAAAACCCGGGATAGTACGCTTAAATGGTTAATTTTTTATTATATGTATGTAAATGTCACTCAGACATTTGTGTTTCTGAGGTTGTACGATGAATTAAAATTCTGTGCCAAAAATTAGAAGCTACTCTTTATTTGTAATCTTGAAGAAATTTTTTGCTATGAATTTCAGTTATCATAATAAAAACTAAATTTTCATACACATACCTATCAAAATCAACTACTTTCAGTGTAATCTTTTTAAATACAGTCGAATCCAGTCTAGAGGCACAGGTATCCTTTCAACTAACAAAATACGTGAAAAAATGACCTCTGTATGAACTACAATCACTCTATATTTAATTGACTTTTAATTATAAAATTGAAAACATTGGTTAAAAAAGGTTTATTTTATCAAGTAAAGTTTTTAAAAAGTAGTATACATATGCATGAAGTTTTAAAATTTATTTTAAAGGTACTACATTTTCTGAGAAAAAATTATACTTGCATGCATTGCGAGCACGATTTTTCACATTTGAATGGTTAAAATAAAGCAATATTTTTTAATGTATACATATATAATGTGCTTTCAAACTAATCAACAATTTAAAAAAATTAAACTTTTAGATCCGGAGTAAAAAAAATTATGTAAAGAAATTCGAAATATCTGGATTTTTTTAATAAAAAAATAGTGGTAGATTCTAAACTTCTAACTTGAGAAACAAAATAATAGGTCATTTTGTGATTCTATGTGTTTAAAGCATTCAGTGAAAATTTTGTGAAATTCTAGGCATCTGTTTTTAAGAAATTGTGCTGTAATGATAAAAAAAATTCCTTTTGAAAAAATTGACTTTAAAGATTAAGTCACCCACTGATCATACAGGAAAAGCTCAAAGTGTTTTAGACGAAACTTCTCTTCAACTGCAAACTTTTGTATGCAATTTGTTTTTTAGTGTTTCTAAAGTATCATATTTAATTATAAGGTACTTTTTGAAAAATCGATTTTTGGATTCTTTAACCCTTTCCGACGCACTACACTCTAAAGTTGGAATTTAAAGAAAAAAAAATTAGGCAATCTTTTTAGGCCTAGAGGAGTACACAGGTATTGTTTTGTAAAGATTGCACTAACCATTTTAATTATACAGCTGTTGCCGAAGTGGTAACCTCCCATAAGTAAAGCATTGATAAGCGCAGTGAGAAGAGCATTGCTGTGAAGCGCGTATTACAGTAAAACATTTTACCTATTATTTAAAAACAGTAGAGTTTGATCTCTGTGGTGCTGCCATCTAGAACTCATAAGAAAGATTTCAAGTAGCCATTAGAGTATTTTTTGAAATATTCACGGAGTTTTTTTTTCTCTAAACAGGGGGAACTTTAGGTGTTGCCGACTCGGCAACAGTGCGCGTTAAGGGGTTAAAGGGTATCTCACCCGTTAATCCCTTCGCGACGAGAGCCTTTTACGAAATTTTTAATGTTTTGTCACCGGTTTTTAGAAATAGAAATTTGTGCCTTATTAAATCGATAAAATTATCCGATTAAATAATGCAAATTTTACTGGTGAGGATAAAAAACGATTCTTAAGCCTTTTTGCGGCACGCAAACATATCGCTTGTCAGCAAGGGGTTAAAATGTTCACGGTTAGTATAAGCGGATCTCTTGTAAGCGGATTTTTTTCGATCCCTTGGATATCGGCCATAAAGCTGATACAAAACAATCACTTTTAACACGTAATAGGTTATTACACTATCCCGCTTAAATGCGATAACTTTTGATTTTAAAAGATCACGCTCAAGACGAGAATTTATTCATAAAGATACAAATTCCTCCTTTTTTCTCGAGTGTTGCCAATTTAGTGGAATTTTTTTCAGATAAGAAGCGCAGATTTCGAATAGTATTACAATTTATTTTCCCTAAAAACTGATTAATTATAGTGAAAATTACAAATCGGAAATATTGGGAGATAGAATAAAACAAAACCCCACTATTTTAGCAAAACTTCTATCCCTTGATCCCATCTACTAACATTCTTTGTGTCCTCCTTCGAGTATATTTTTATTGCAGTAGAGAGATATGTAAACAATTTCAAGCTCCTTTGGACATGTCATAAAAATTGTGATTAGAAATGTTCATATCTGTTGATAACGAGGTTTTAAATGTACATTATATCACTGCTATGTTTTATAATACATGTTATAGAAACTCTTAAAATTGAACAAATACGACTTAGGGTGAATAATGCATTTGTATTTTCTGTAATCTTTGATATTTGACAATAATTTTTGCACAAAGATTTATAAGAATACTTTTTTCGCAGATTCAAGACAGCAGATTATAATTGTACTCATTATTACAATTACTAAATATGGTTTTTAAAATTGGGTTCGATTTGATATATTTTTCTGTTAAAAAAAGAAAAAATAGTCTAGTAGGGAAAAAAATATTTTTGTTCTTTTATTTTTGGTTGCAACGTATTAATTAACAGTAAAGCAATGTTAGAGCAATCCATAAATCTATAAATAAAACTATCCATATTTACTTTCCATTATTATTCCAGTCGGCCCTATAAAAATACAATGATTTAAAGTGAAATACAATTAAAATTTTAACTAAGTATACGTAAAATACGCAATTTTCGAAAATAAACGTGTAAATAATAGGTCTAAAGTTCATTTAGACGATTAAATATGTAAATAAACCCACTTCCTGCATCACTACACAAATCACATTTAAGACACGATCTCGCTTAATACGCAATTTTTTAATCACTCACTTATTTTGTCTTATCTAGTCTTATCTTCGTCTTATCTAGTTTGGAAATTAACTAGTTCACTACCAACTACGAGAATACTCGTAGTTAGTAAACTTGATTTCCTGGCCAGCTACGAGATAACTCGCTATTGATATCCTTATCTAAATCGGCTAATACGAGTATTGCCGTAGAAATCACATGCATTGTTTATGTGTTAGTCACACAGAAAGAGACAAATTATGCACTTGGCGTACTGAAGTGGACTTTAGAACCTAGATACAATATCTAAACTTTTACAACAGAAAAAAGTATCTTTTCATTATATGTTTTGAAGAGTACCATGATTAAAAATTATTTGCTTTTTATTATGTTGAAATTTTAAAAGGTAAATTGAAACAAAATTATGCATGATAAGTTTAAATGCAATAAATTAAAGCATTATATCAGAACTTTAAAGCAATTTTAAATTTAAAGCATAATATCATAGATGTGACTTTGACATCTGTGAGCAGATGTATTATCTCAGCTGAGGCAGCGAACGTGTTACATATAAATATTCATTTCAGTATTTAAATTATGCACGTTTAAAGACAATTATTCATCGGGTTCAAAACAATGTATATTGAGAGGGGCATGTGACACGAATATGGATGATATTGACACAATACATACATTCACCAATTTTAAAAGCCTGCTTTCTTGAACGAATGCAAAGGTCACAACTGCAACTGTGTCGGACATTGCGTGGTGCATACAATATGATCTGAAATGGAATACCTTTTCGGATGTGTGTCGGGGACTATGGACGAACATTACTGAAGATTAGAAAGAAGTAGTAGAAATTGGATAAATGCATGTATCTTTTTATGTATCACCGATTTTTTGTTAGTCATATATTTTTGAATAAATTATGACACTGTATATGAAAAATAAAGCTGTAGAGAAACAATTTCCAGAAACAAATTTCCTTTAATAGATGTCGAATTTTCTATTAGATGATAGTTTCTAATAAAAATATTTAGTAGATAGCGATTGTATATTTTTATTAAATTCAAGTTATTTTTTCTATATTTTGAAGCATTTTCATATAGTTTGTAGGTTTTGTAAGAACACATTTTTCTCTTATTATTATTCAAATGTCAGCAATAGCGACTCTTCTCAATTTTATCGAGTTCTAAATATAGCTATTTAAATGCATCAAATTGCATCGACGTAAAATTCTATTGAAAGTATGTAAGAAGTAGTGAAAAGGCGTTTAAATGGAAATGGAAAGAAAATTTCTTTGTCCCTCGGGAGGATAATGGTTGTACTTGAGAGTTTAAATTGTTCCTCAAAGGTATATTTTATTCCAAAAACTAGCTTATAAGAACGTACAATACTTTTTTTACTCCAGCATTCATTGAATTTTTGCGGCAGAAAAAATTTATATATTTATATATTATTAACAAATTAATTACCAAATATCTTTTAAACGAAAAGACATAATTCGAAAAGAAAGTAATAATGTTGCGATATTATTTAATAAACGTTCACACGATTCGAGAGTTTATTTTCCATAATTAACATAAATTAAATTATAAGCTGGTCTGAAAAAAAACATAGCAACGGAATATTGCGTATAAAAATAATTACAGTTTTAAAAAATATGTTATGATGTCAAAGAGTATTTGAAACTTCCAAGCTTTTCTTATTTTTGACCTAAATAAAAGATAATCAGTATTTTTTAATAAAATGTTTAAAAAAATTAAATATTTTTATTAATATTTATATGTTAAGATCTATTTTTTGTACGAGAACGAAAATTGAAACATTCTTCAGCTCAATATTTAAATCTCTAAAATTATTTGAAATGATCTATGATATTACTACTTAAGAAAACCATATTCTGATATTCTGCGTCGCACAGTGTGGTATTTTGCTGAAAAACCTGGCCAAACATATTTAAATTATTTTGTGCGTTCTATAGCAGTTAAAATGCTTGACGGAAACGTAAAATATATTATTATGATAGAAACAAATCATTTTCGAACAATTTACGCAAATTATTGTCCTACTACCCACCATTCTTTACAGCATAATTTTCCATCTCATCTTCTTCATAATCGCTCGAAAACTAAATTCTGGCAATAACAACTCTTAAATAAAGATCGAAACAAAAAAGTAAGCCATTAAATACATTTTTAATTGCAGTCTATGAGCAAGTCTTTTCTTGAAACTTTTTGACTATATGAACGAAATTTGCGGGCTACAGCCACCATCTCTGATAGCTGCCGTATTGGGTGGTATGCATGTTCTTTAATAGTAGCTCCATGTTTTAAAATTTTGTGTAATGCGTGTGACACTGGGTCTCAACCGTAAATATTTACACAAAGGCTAGAAGTGCTATTTGCAATTTCGTGATTTTTTTTATTATCTATTTTATAATCACTAGATAGCACGTCTAGAATAGCTTTTAAATAGAGCATTAGTTTTATCTCAATTCCTGTAATTTAAGTTGATGTTTGTCAATCTGAGAAAACTTTTTTGAGGTAGTTCTGAAACCAGCTTTTGCAGTGTGTACCAGTATCGCATCTCAGTTTAAAACATACCTTGCTATTAGTTTTTTTTCTTTTATTGACAGTCTTTCTCATTTTTGCTTTTTTCTAACCATTTTTTTTATTAGAAGCTTTTTAAATGGAAGCAAGATGTAAAATTGACTCGAAAAATCTGATTCTGAGATGGAATAATGAAAGATCGAATTTCAATGAATTAGGATAAATGTCTTTAATTACTTTCAGCTTATTAAAATCTTTTTTTATGATTGTTTGCAAATATAGCATTTCATCGATGAATTGATTGCTAGTTAATAGCATTGCAAACTTTAGCATCGACACTAGTCAGCACTAATTTCAATTGAACTTTTGATAAAGCATATGCTGTGAGGATCTATGTATTTATTAAATTTTGTGCTTGCTGCTCAATGTACTTCTCCTCCTCTTGGATCATGTCATTATTTTCTTGAATGAATCTTGTTAGTATGAGAAAGCAAAAACCAGGATATGATGATACAGGGTTCTGCCACCATACCTTTGAAATCCATTTATTTGCTTATAAATATCAAAGAAGCTAAAGAGTTTTTAAAAGTGTTTGAGTCATTGAAATGTTTAAGCCATGTTTGAGTCAAAGGGATTTTCAGACTTTTGTTTAAATATTTCTTGTGGAGATCTGTCATAACCCCATTTGCAAAGGAGTTCTAAACTTATCAATTCTGCTTCACTTGCTGTTGTGAAAGTATTTTTTATGTATTAACACAGTCTTTGAGTAAAGTGATCTAAAAGATTTTAAAGTTTTACTTCCGCCATGTTTGCAGTAATGAAGTTATCTTTTTGATAAAATTGTTCTTTAGCTCTCTGAAGAAGTATATCGCGAGGATATACATATTTATTAAGTGTTCGGATGATATTAAAAAGGTATGTAAAATCTGCTGCAACAAACATGGCCAAAGTCTCAATTGGTAATAACTTCAGTGTACTTAAATTTGAGGTCTACGACAAATAATTAAACTTTTTTCGATATTTTGCTACCCTTGTTGGCCTGAATACAATGTCTTTAATAATTTATGAAACATCTGCATGCTCTGGAGCTTTTTTGCTCAGTTGAACTGCAATTGTTTTTGGAAAATTTCAGATTTTTATTGTTCCATTTTATATCTCTTCTGCCAATACAATTTTTAAACTATTTTGCTGGGTAACCGAGTTTCTCTACTATCTTTATAGAAAAATAAAGCGTTCCTTTGAGTCATTCTTTATTCTTTTCCCCAAAAAAATATTCAGAGAGCTCATTTTTTTTTATAACTATGTTTCAAAGATTTTATTTTCTAACGTAATCAAATATATTTGATTTTATAAACATTTCGCAATTTCGATAAGTTTCTCTTTTAGAAACTTTGACTCGTTAATTTTTATGTGTCACAATACTTTTATTACATCACTCATATATTTTTTTGATATTTCTACTGTTTTTTTTATTCAATAGAATAAAAAAAATAATATATGTATGTCTAGTAAATTTCTTCTTAATAATATAAAAATTTCTAAGCTTGTTAGTGAGTAAAGAACGCAATTCCTTATGGTTGATTTAAAATATAGTATTCAAAAAGATAACAGATAATTCACATATTACAAACTCTTGGTACAAAACCAAAATGTTGCATTATTTACAAAAAATCATTTAGTCCGCGTTATGGATGTACGATCAAAAGACGTTTTACTTAAAGAGAAAAAAAAAAGAAAAATCCAACTACTTAAAAAAAAGGATTTTTCCCCTTTTATCATCTGCACACCAAAGGGTATTCAGTAGGAATAAAAAACTACAGTATTTATTAAATGTAAACAGTTAATAAATTTTAAAAATTTAATAAAGTAAAGAAACTGCTTTTCAGAAACTTTTTTGAAATTTTGTTTTGTTTATTAAAAAATTGGGGAGGGGGCAAATTGGGGCAAATTGTATTTCATATCTTTTAATTAGAAGGTGTATAGGTGTATACATTATGAAAATACAAGGTGCAAAAACCATGACTTCCAAGTAAAATACCAGACAATTGGAGAGTCTACAGAAAGAAATGAACCCGTTATCATATGCACAGGATAGTCCTCTTATACCAACCAGAAAATGATCAACAAAATGCGAAATTAAAAATTTTGACTTTTGGCCAGCTTTTTAAGCAAAATACCACACTCTGCGTCGATAAGAATGTAGTACCCCCACCCTCAACAACGAACTTTTAACAAGCATTCCATGATTATTACGTTGAAGACTGTTCGGAAAATTATTATCGATGTTTCAAATAAAAATGTAGTGAAAATTTTATTTATAGTGACAAAACACGTGAATTTAAAGATGCTGAGCCAGTCTAAAATCTGTAACACGTCTGTTATTGCAGTTTTTGTACATAAATAATGTATTTAATACACATATAAATTTGTATATGCATAAAATTTATATAAAAATCAATATTATTATTATATATAAATAAAATGTTTATATTTTTGACACAAATGTCATATACGTACCATGTTTGTGCGATTTCAACAAAATAGCGATTTTATGCCTCACATCGCTACCCGGTTATTTTGTTTCAAAAATTTATTTTTTAAACTAGTCATTGGCGGTATAGGGGTGGCACCCTAATACTTACCCATCATTGATATACATAATATAAAATATGAAAACAAAACATTTGTAAACTATTTATAAAATGCATAGCAATTCCGAAATAAAATTCAAACATATATTTCTATATTTTTACACATAGTAATGCTCTATTAATGAATTGCTAATGAGTCAATTTCGACAAATTAGATAAAATGCCAAACTACTCAAGTAGTACCGAATTGCGTAAAATAAACATCTTTATAACTCCAGAAAATTAATAATAATATCTAACAGTTTACTTCGTTGGATTAAACGTCATATATCCAATTAAAATATATCTTTTAATTGAAATTTGGAAGAAGTACAGTGTGATGAAAAATCAAAGACTGTATAAAATAAGATTAAAAATATTACGAGAATTAAGTATCTAATCGAGTTTGTTCTTTATGCAAAATTTGTGCTGTTTTCTAGTCTTTTACATCCACTCTTTTAGAAAAAAAAATCGGAAATTTTTAAATATTTTTCATCAGAACGAATACTTTGAGAGCCCAAATAAAGTAGTTCCGTATAATCGAGGAGACTGATATTAAAAGAGATTATTTCCATTATTGTATACTAAGTACACACCAAATTTCAAGTCTCTATCTCAATTTGTTGGAAGATAGAATGTTTACAAAAATAAAGATAGACGGGGGATGACAGATATTTATGGGATGAAAATTACTTCTATAAATATCTTTTTACATTTCAATTCGATTTTCTTAAATTTGAAATGATTATAAAAATTTTCAATGATTACATACATTAAATTTCAAATCATTTCTCATGGGTTTATATGCTGATGAAAAGATGGCAAACGACCTAACCTATGACGAAAAATACTGAAAATTTATGTAATTTCAAACGCATCTAAAAACAGTACAAACTCCAAAATAATCAGACCACCAGCTTGACTACTTTCCGAAAGTTCCTTTCTAAAATTTGCAAAATGGTACTATTTTAAAACATTAAATACTTAAAAAAACTACGCATTATTTTAAAAAATGGTTATTTTTTAACTTTATTTAACAGTATAGTTTACTTTAATTTATAAAATGCCGTTAAATATAGAATTACGGTACGATTAATTTCAATTAACATAATTTTAATGCAGAAAATGTAGCATAAGAAAATAAAATTATGTACTTAAAAAATGTACTATACTCGAACACTGTAAAAAAATTCTGCAAAGTTACTAAACTTTTTTAGGAAACTGGAATTCCTAGAACTTTTCCTGTAACGGTAACAGCAAAAATTCAAGTTTCAGAGTCGGTTACATGAAATCTAGACACACGGCAATGTGTCAGCCAAGTTCACAAAGTAAAAGGCGACCCACCGGCCGTGGGTTATATTACCCGAACCATTTCGAGCCAGTTTTTGACTCCTCAATAACTTAAATTCTATTTGACCTACACAGTTGCACTTTTTTGTGTCGTGTAAGATCATCTTCTAATTTCCGAATCTTAAAATTGTTTTTAAAAATCTTTTACCGTTCACGAGAAATTGACGTTTGAAAACCACTGTTTTTACCACTGACTCACTGACTCACTCATAGAAATGTTTGACTACTTCCAGGTGACTTAGGAAGTTGAAATTTGGTGTGGAGGTAGGTTATTGGATCTATAAATAGGAAAAAAAACAGAAATCATCATTAATTAAACTTTAATGTTTGTTTAGAAGATAAATTATTGGATTACAATGGAAGTTTATGAGAATTTCACAAAATATCAGAAATAATGCCAAGTTCGCGTCATTTTTGGCGAGTATTGGGGCTATTCTCTGAAACTACCGAATCGATTTCAAAAGTAATGGTACCAAAATGATGATATTCGCCCCGGTTCAAACATAGACTATATCTTATGAGTGTGCCACTAACCAAAAGAGGGTTCAGAAGCGAAAAACATTCTAAAAATGTGATTTTTGTTTTACTGAAGGGCCTAGAAGCACACAATTTGGCATGTTAATTATTTATAAGATATAAATGATCACCAATGACATTTTCTAACAAATATCAAATTTTTATGGGTGAAAATCCGCGAAAAGTGTTCTAAAAAAGTTCGAAATACCAATTTTCAATCTCAGCAAAGAACAAACCGATCTTAAAAGTAATGATATCAAAATGATGATGACAGTCTTTGCTCCAATATAGGATAAATCTTATGTCGCTTACACTAACCCAAAGCAGGTAAAAGAGCAAAAAAAAAAAAAAAAAAAAAAAAAAAAAACATTCTAAAAATGCGATGTTTGTACATTAAGGGACTGGACTGGAAACATAAAGTTTGATATTTTAGAGTTTATGGGAATTTCGCAAAATATCAGAAATAGTGCCAAGTTGGCGACACTTTTGGCGAGTATCGGGGCTAATCTCTGAAGCCACCGAACCGATTTCAAAATTAATGGATGGTATTCGCCCAGGCTCAAATAGGCTATATTTTATGCGTATACCATTAACCAAAAGAGGGTGAAGAAGCAAAAAACATTCTAAAAATGCAACTTTTGTGTTACTGAAGGACCTAGAAGCACACAATTTGGCATGTTAATTATTTATAAGATATAAATGATCTCTAAGGACATTTGATAAAAAATACGAAATCAAAAGGGATGAAAATGTGCGAAAAGCGTTCTAAAAATGTTCTAAATTGGGATTTTTAAGCAATTTCAGCAAACAGCAAACAGATCTTAAAAGTAATGATATCAAAATGATGGTGATAGTCCTTTTTCCAATATAGGCTATATCTTATGTCGATTCCACTAATCCAAAGGGGGTAAAAGAGCAAAAAGCATTCTAAAAATGCGATGTCTGTATGTTAAGGGCCTAAAAACATAAAATTTGGCATGTTCATTAATTATAAGATATAAATTATCACTAAGAACATTTGTTAACAAATACAAAATTTAAAAGGGATAAAAATGCGCGAAAAGCGTTCTAAAAACTTTCTAAATAGCAATATTTAAGCAATCTTGGGTAGTTAGCAAACCGATTTAAAGAAAAAAAAGATGCCAAAATGATGGCGACAGTACTTGCTCTAACAAAATTATTGGATAAATTACCAGATTACAGTGGGAAGCTATGGGAATTTGGCAAAATACCAGAAATGGCGCCATGTTAGCATGACTTTTGGTGCATAATTTTTGTCGTCAATATAGCGATATTTTGCTAAGTTGGCTACAAACGTTTTTGGTCGACGAAATAATCAAGCAGTACCTAATCACGTAAAAGAAACATCCCTATTACTGGAATTTAAAGGAACATAAACAGTCCTAATGTTAAATTTTTAAATTTGACTAAAAAAAACAGTGAATAAATGCGGGAAAAAGCTGAAAGATTAATTAATATTAAATAAAACTAATTTAACTAATTTAACCTATTTATTTCAAAAAAAAACAAATACCTACTTATTGACAAAAAAAAAAAAAAGATATCCTGTCAAAAACATGAATGTGAAAGAATGCCAAGTTCGTTAAAGGTTTCGCTGATAAAAGAAGTGAGATCTAACTGCAAACCAAGTTCTTTCGAAGCTCCTTAAATCATAACTCCTGTCATGCATAATATTATATTCAATTGCTTAAAATGATTTGTTATGTTACTTGTTATTCAATAGAGCGACTTGGCAAGTTTTCAGCTACCAACAATTTAATCTAGAATCTGATTGGCAAAGATCTTGTCAATCGAATGTTCAAATAAGTATATTGAAGGTACTGATAAGTTAAGGAAGGGATCAACTTTCATTTCTGATCAACTAAATAGAAAAAATTGAATAAGAGAAAACTTGCCAACTCGCTCAATTGAATAACAAGTAACATAGCAAATCATTTTAAGTAATTGAATAATATTATGCATGACAGGAGTTATGATTTAAGGAGCTGTGAAAGAACTTGGTTTGCAGTTAGATCTCACTTCTTTTATTAGCGAAACCTTTAACGAACTTGGCATTCATTCACATTCATGTTTTTGACAGGATATCCATGTTACCGTAACATGAAAAGTTCTTGGAATCCCAGTTTCCTAGAAAAAGTTTAGTTACTTTACAGATTTTTTTTTTTTTTACTGTGTATGCGTGTCACGTGTTATTTGTATATTTGTTATTAATTCAACGATTTTCCCATAAAGTTATTTTATTTTTTTCCTTTATTTATTGCTATCATGCGTTAGTTGTTACTTTTTTCCATTTTTTAAAATAAATGCAGACATATTCAGAAAGTTAGTGACAGAAACCCTTTCTAGATTAAACGTGTATTCACTTAAATACACTACACTTCCAAGCTGCATGTTAATTTTACAACAATGGCGTAGCAATTACAGATTTAATGAATAATTTTGTATAATATTCTCTGAGGGAAATTCAATACATGGGTTTTGACAAATGCACTTCAAAGTAGATTTCCTAACTGGGACACCAAATTCAGTGCATGTAGTTTTAATTAAACAGGAATTAGCACAGACACGGTAATGAATATAATTCAACTCTGAAAACTTGCAGTGAATGTTCATGTCTCTAATATATGGAATTTACCTATGTTTTGTAGAACGAATGCGCAAAGAGAATGAAAGTGTTTAGTAAAAAAAATTTAAGGGTGAATGCAAATTTAATGTATATAAATATTGTAGGAACAATATGCAAAAGATATAAAAATGAACAATACAAATATTTTGATAGAAGACTATCGCAATATTGAAAAAAAAATATTTCTTAAGACGCCACACTACTGACTAAAAGTCCCGGATAATAGTCTAAAATCAATGGGGTCTTTCTTTTCAAATATCTTGTTTAAATTTTAATATTTTGACGTGATTTTCTTTCCGCATAGAATAGTTGAGGACGATCCACAACCGGCCTAGTTTTTACTTTTCAAAGATGTCAGATAAAAAAAAAAAAAAAAAAAAAAAAAAAAAAAAAAAAACTGTAACTTTCAGAACCGGTTTGAACTGGTTATGAAACTGAAACTATCCTAATATAAAAAGAATATAACCAAAATCAAATAAGTAGAAACTAGGCCAGTGGTGGTACGTCCTCGGCTATCCTATGGAAAAGAAATCACGACAAAATTAATATTTGAGCGAGATATTTAAAAAAACACCCCCATAGACTTTACACTGTCATCCGGGTCTTTTTCTGTCAGACGTGTGGCTCTTAAAGGACAATATTCTTCTTTTTGGTTGAAGACTAAAAAAATCTCCATTTTACCTTATGGGAACATTACCTATCATACATATTACAGAAAATTTCTACCACACAAATTTAAAAAATACAAATTAATTATTTTTTTTAAATAAAACAAATAATTTTACATTTGTTTCCAAGTAAATCCACAAGGAAATGGAGCCGACTCTTGCTTTCGGTTCGAGGGTACGGAAATCATCATATTTCCTTATGCTATGTCAAAGGAATATTTTCCATTCTTTTTTTTCTCAAATCTTCCGCAATTCTTTTCTTGTAAATTATATGAGTTGGAAAGAAATTCATGTAACACAAAGTTCTTTATTTAAAATATTAAAAAATAATAATAACAATGGAAACTGTTTCAGTAAGAGACCACCTCTCGGAGCGACAATTTTTACTGAAACGGAATGTGCTCGCTTTATGGAGATTTTACTGTACGTACATTGTTTCATTACATTGTAAATTTCATGAGTTAAACTGTAAAAAAAATATGTAAAGTTACTAAAAGTTTCCAAGGAAACTGTGATTCCTTGAACATTTTATGTAATGGCAACAGCAAAAATTTATGTAACAGGTACAGATTTGCACAGAAAATCAAAATATATGTTATTAAGAATAACTAAGAAGGTATAATAAGGTTACTAAGAGTATTTTAGGAAACTGGGATTCCAAGAATGTCTCATGTAACTACAATGCAGGTTACAGATAAAATTTTAGTAAGATAACTGTCCCTTTACTAGTTTCATTATAAAGATACAGATTTCTGTAACTTTACAAAAATTAGTTTTGTAGATCTACATTTTTCAAGTACTGTGTACAATTTTAATGTTAGTAACTGTACAGGTTTCGGCAACTTTACATCTGTAGGATTACATTTTTTTACAGTATGGAAAGAAATTTATGTAACTTCAGTGATTTTTCTTTAAAATAGATAAGTAAAAAAAGTAACAATGAAAAATGTTTTCAATTAAAGGTCCCAAATCGTAATTCACATTAGCATTAAACTTTCTTTACATTAAAGAAACTGTTATTTTGTTTTCTACTACATTGCTTAACAATTCATGTAAAGAATTTCTCCTTGTTGCCAATTAAAATCACTTACAAAGAACTGAATACATTTTTGCCCCGTAAGAAAAATGGATATTCTGGTAAATTGTTTGAATGTAATTAACAAGCACTGACATTTGTTAAGAAAATTAAGGAAATGGTCTCGTTAGCTGGATTTATCTCACACACGAGAGAGCTAAAGTAATTACCTAGAAATTCCGAGATAAAGGCACCTATCCACTAACCCATTTGGTACTGTAAGCACTTTTAAACGGTGTTTACAAAATTTGTTTTCTGGGTCAGTAATAAAGAAATGTAATATTTGGCTTATTTAATTAAAGGATTTTTGAAATTTTGTAATTGAAGGTAAGATTTAAAGAAAAAAAATGTCAAACGAATAAACGTCGTGTAAGAGATGACAGTCCCGAATGGGTTAAATCGAGATTCCTTAATCATATATTTAATTTTAAAGATCTTTGTCTAATTCTAAGTTATATAAAAGTTGCACAGGTCGTTTGCAGTCTGTAAAACACATTATTTTAATTTTAGAGTCACGACCATATATAAGTTCTTTAACACGTCCACACTTCCACATGTATGTCGGAAGTTTTCATCACGAATTAAAACAATATCATTAACTTTGAACTGGAGTGATGAGTTTACATTTTTAACTTGAAAAGCAGATCTAAGTTCTAATAGGTATTCGTTTCTCCACCTTTTCCAAAAATGGTCAGTAATTTGTTGCTTGTATTTTTATACGAGCAACAATACAAGGATTTATATTTTTTCATCAACAGAATCTTGTTTGAATTCTCTTGAGTACAGATCGGAAATCCATAAGAAGGTAAAGACATTAATCGTTTACAAACTAAAAAATTAGAGGGCGTCAAAGGTAATGGTTCAGCATTTTCTTCGTAGAGATAACTTAAGCGACGTGAATTGATCACAGCCTCTATTTCTGCAAGTACTGTTTCTAATTCTTCATAACTTAGACAAGTTTCGCCTAAAACTTTTTTCAAAGGTGTTTTAATTGATGGAATCATTTTTTCCCAGAAACCGCCCCACCAGGAGGCCCTAGGAATAATAAACCTTTATCTTATCCTATTTCTCCTTAAATAATCAAAAACTTCTTGTTTAGAAATTCTATCTCAAGCATATTTTAACACCAAATCAGCCTTAGAAAAGGTCTTAGCATTGTCACTATACATTATTTTGCAAAAACCTCTTCTAGAAAAATATCTTCGTAGTGCTAAAATAAAGGTTTGCATAATTAGATTGGTCACCAATTCTAAATGTACTGCTCTAATTACAGCACATGTAAATAGAGCAATATAAGCCTTTCTAGATCCGTCAGAAGTTTTATAATAAATCAGACCGGCTAAATCAACGTCCAGAGGTCTCAAAACTGGTGTTTCGATGATTCTGTCTTTCGGTAGAGGAGCTGCTTCCACCTTTCCAGGAGTAGCATTAAGTTTTCGGCATATCATGCATGATCTTATAACGGATTTCACAAATCTTCTTCCTTTCACTATAAAATACCTTTCACGAAATGAGCTAAGGTGACAGCTACACTAAAATGATATACTTTACACAATAAGATTTACTAGGGAGAATCCAAGGATGTTTTTCCTTCTCTGTAATTTCTTAAAACTGTAGTCTTCCGGATAAAACAATTAAATTATTTTCATCTAATTGGGGATTAAGATTGTATAAATTTGAATCTTTATTAAGGGATTTTTTTTTGTTAAACGCTTCTATTTCAACTTTAAATCAAGAATCCTGAGTTTGTTTTATGCAGTATTTTTCTGCTTTTTCTATTTCTGAAGTAATTAAAGGCCCTAAAATTTTAGGGTTTTTCGAAATCGCATTATGAATAAAACGCATTATCCAGGCGGTAATGTTATACACACGATTTAAACTACTATACTTAGCCACATCAAATATGGGTTTAGGAGAAGCATTACACAATAAAGTTAGATTTGATTTTGCTTTAATTTTAATAACAGCTTCAGAATCGATTTTTATAGATTTTTCGAAGGACACATATTTTCTGGAAGTGATAACCAAGTTGGGCCACACCACCATACATTATTATTCATTAACTTCGATAAGTTTTCCCCTCGCGTAAGCAGATCTGCAGGGTTTTCTTTTCCAGGGCAATAATTCCATCCTTTGGATTTGTCAATGACTGAATTTCACTGACTCGATTAGCTATAAAAGATTTCAAGTTTGTAGTAGAACCCTTTATCCAAAAGAGAGTTATTTCAGAGTCTGACCATAAATTTGGAATATGTAAAGCTTGTTTTAGGTATTTCCATATTCTAGCAGCAACTACCACACTGATCAATTCCAGTAGTGGAATGGTTAACCTCTTGAGGGGGGCTATTCTACATTTACTCCAAACAAAACTTGTTTGGATTTCACCAGCGGAAGAAATGCAACGCATATAAGCAACTGCTCCGTATCCTTTAGGGCTAGCGTCACAAAAAATGTGTATTTGTTTGTGTTTTTTCAAAAATGTTCATAACAATAGGAAAATATTTTCGGAGTATTTCAAATGTTCTTAAATGTAGAACTTGAGAACACCAAGTGTCCCACTCGATTTTCAAATATTCGGGTAATTTACTATTCCACTCAAAATCCCTTTGCCACGTTTCTTGCAACAAGGCTTTTATACGCATCATAAATGGGTTCAAGAATCTGATTGGATCATAAAATTTTAACATTTTAAGCACTGTTCGCTTGGTGGAATCATCTTTATGACACTCTTCAAAGGGCTGCGCATCTAACATCAAAACATCAGATTCAGTATTCCAAATTAGTCTTAGCTCTTTTAAGATGCTGTTTGTGTTTTCCTGACTTATGCCTGATTTATCAGATTCCCACATTTTCATACGTTTAATGGAGTTAGTTTTGAACATTCTCAAATTCAAAAATGTTTTGCTACAAATTTTACAATTTTCATTTGAAAACTTACAAAAGTTGGAAATGTGAAATTTTCTAAAACATTTAAAGCACCTATTTTCCGTTTTCAACTTTTCTCGCATTTCTGAAACGGACAGCGACTTACAATTTTCTGTAATATGATCACTTTTATTGCAAAAATGCAGTTATTTTTAACATTTGTTGTAATGCTGAGATTGTCGGGACGCTTCTTTTATAACTGTAAAAATTTTTCTTATTAGGCTTCTATTTATTTTCATGAATTGTTTTTTCAAAACCATTCAATTGTGTAGTGACTTCACGAGAGTAGATTTCTTCTTTAAAAAAATTATTAATTCAGTTACATCCCAGTCGGTACATTTAGCGCGCTTTCTATTGTATTCTAGAGTAATATCAGATGGAATAATTTTAAGAATAATTGGACATAATAAATGTTCATATGAACCTGATGCAACACCTAACGAATTCAGATTTCTTATTTGAATTTCGCACTCATTATATAGTTCTCTAAAAGCTTTAATATTACTAGAATTTCTCACAGGTTTAAAATTAAGTAATTTAGTCATGTGACTGTTATTTACAAGGTCGTTACGACCAAAACGACTTGTCAATATCGCTATAGCATGAACATAATTTTCTTTAGTGAACAAAAATCCTGCAATAGAATTCGCAGCACTTCCGCCTAAAAGTGACTTTAAGTAGGAAAATTTATCAATTAGAGTTAAATGCTCATTGTTATCAATGGCGTTCGAACATTGACTCCAAAATTCAATCCATAAACATGGATCTCCATAACATTTTTATATGTTAAGTTTTGGTAGTTTTACTAAATTTTGATTCAAAGTTTTTCTTACCTTTTAGAAGAGAACTATTGTTACTACTACTATCACTTTCATTATCTGAATTTCAGGATGAAATTATCTTGCTTAATTTCAGGAGTAACGCTATTATTATTTATAAATTTGGAAATTTTAAATTTCCATTCAATAATATTTTCATTACATGTTTTGGACTTTTAAATTTCCTTTTCAAATTCAGCATCAGGAACCAATGGTTCAATATCAGAATGTAATGATTTTAACATTTTAAATTTATCATTTAACTGCTGCATTAAAATATCTAACTGCGTTTTTTTATTTTTGATTTCTAATGTTTGTGTATCATCTAATAAATCTTTAACCTTATCAAATATTGTCGTAACTTGATTACGAAAAACTGCTCTTTTTTTCTTTAGCAGGTCAAGATCCATAGTAAATATAGGATTTGATATATTTATTCAATTAATCAGTAATTCAATTTATTTCAAATAATTTAATTTGATGTACAGAGGTGTGAAATTTATTAGAATAATTGTGATTTTTTAAAGTTTTTCTTGATTAATATTATATACACTTGCAATTTTTCATGAAATGTAGTTTGTTTTGTTGATCTAGTCATTTTTTCGCTCTTTTAGAGTAGTTTTGGGATCAATTTTTTTTTATGTTTTCATTTTTTAAAAAGAAAACTATTTGATCCAAAATAATCAAACTGTTTGCATTGCATAAAAAACTTATTTGATTAACAAACTATTTTAAAGTAAAATATTAAAATGATCTGCTTGCTGTGCTAGTATTTTCTTACTTTCCTTGAGTTGGCATCAGTATTATCTTATTCTCAAAACAAATATTTTTGGTATTTTGATTAGTTTATACTAAATAGTAACTTTTCCATATGTCAAAAGATTATTGTGTGATTATGGATAAAGTAAGTAATATTTCTCCTAGAAAACTAGCTGTGGTAATGTCTCATCCAAGAAAATAACTATACACAGCACGAAATGGCCAGATTTCAAAAATTTCGCAAAGATCTGTGCGTAGAATAAAAAGATCTTTGGACTCCAAATGTGAATATTAAAATTCTAGAGTAAGAAAATATGGAAGGAAAGTAAATTGACGACAAGGACAGAAAGGAAATTATTTCAAATTGCTAAAATTAAAAAAAGAGCAACTAATCTAGGGCTAAAAATCTCTTTGCAACGTATGGAGTGAATGTATATGATTCTTCTATCCTTAGAAAACTTGTCTCAGCTGGACTCAGTGCTCAACGTTTTCGAAAAAAGGTTAAAATCATATCTGCTATGGTAAAGAAGAGACTTGCTTAGGCAAAAGCTATACAAAAACAATTTGAATATGGCTGGAGTAAAGTGAGAAACATTATTTTTCCCTTAATTAATCAGTTGACCTTAAGTTGCTATTCACTTTTCTTGAAATCATGTTTTTTTGCGTACTGACTAAAGATACAAAACGGTTTATAAATTTGATTAAATTTTCTTTATAAAAATATTTCTCTACAAATTACATAACCTAAGGAATATTTTTTCTATTAGGTATGTTTTTCTGATGAATCAATGTTTATGATATCAGAAGAAAGCAGTCAATATATCAAGAGAAGGACCATTGAGGAATTTCCCCCAAACTGCATAGCACAAATGGTTTAATATCCTACTACAGTAATGGTTTGGAGCGTGATGTCTTCTCTGGGTACTGGATATTGTAGAAAGCATGATAGACTAGTATCAGAATAAAAAGACTAGTATCAGTGCTTGAAAAAGACTAATTCCACAATTGAAAGGCTGGTTTCCAAATGGAGATTGGATATTCATGCATAATGGAGGTCTGTGCCATAAAACGTCATCTATAACAAAAATTTTGGATTAAAAAAATATAAAAACCCTTCCGTGGCCTGCCAACAGTCCAGATATTATTCCCATTAGAGAATCTTTGGACCAATGTAAAGAAAAAATATAAGTTGTAAAGAAATGCAGCATCACAAACAAGAATGACATGAGAGAAAGACTCATCCTAATTTGACAATATAACAACGAAATACATGTTAACTGCCAAAAACTCATAAAACTTGTATTAAAACGTATCGAATCTTTAATAAAAAACAAGAGAATGCTCAGTAAATGGTAAATGTATCAATATTTTTAAAAATAATTTATTATTTCTTTAATATTAAAAAATTTACTATAAATTTCACAATTATTCTAATAATTTTCACACCTTTGTACTTACCTCATTCTTTCGTTGATCAAATTCATCTGACATCAAGTATTTCATCAAATCCTGGAGCATTGACGCCAAAAAATGAAGCATATCAGTTCGAAGATTGCAGGTTTTTATCGTTCGAATAATGTTCAAATTGTCGAATAAAGTTTGTATTGAAATGTCAGTTCAAATATCAAATTCTAAAAACCCAGTAAATTTTACTCAAATGAATTAAATGAACTTCAGATTAAAAAAAAGATATTTGCATTTAATTACAAAAAGGAAAATTAATTATTATTTTCATTCTGAGAGTTCAATTTTTACAGACACATAACTTGGTTCAAAACATTCTACTACAGAAGAATAAAAAATCGTCTGTCAAATAAAAACAAAAAAGGTTCGTTGCCAACAGCAACAAAGTGACAAAATTTGGTTTGCCAAACCAAGGAGGCATTCGTAACATACCCACTCATATTTTTCTAGTATATAATGCTTTATCTAACCCTACGCTGTATCTGACATTTTCATTATTCGCTTACATTTCAGAATTTTATTTTTATTTTTCAAACTTAATAATTTCTTTTAAAAATTGAGAAATGTGTTAAAGTAAATGTTTAAGGTACATGGAAAAAATTGGTTGAGCACTTTTCCCTATAATATAAAATGTAAATGTTATTTAAAGTTGGCTTGTAAGGTCAAATTGACAAGTCCGTTACCATACAAAATTTTTGAAAATACTAAGCTTGAAATTTATTAAATTTCCTAAAAACAACTTACTTTGAAGTGACTTATGTCCCTAAATTTCAAACCATGATATCTATCAATAATACTTCAATTAAATTAAAATGAGAGACAGTTTTAGCCTCAAGTTTTTGATCAAATAGAAATTATACAAGAACTTTTTCTAATAATTACAGTATATAGTCATGTAAATTATGAAATTTTAAAAAAATTGCGTATTTGTTTCTTAGTTGAATAAAAAATAAAAGTAGAATGTTGGAAAAAAATGATAATTATAAAAAACCGTGCGGTTACAGACTTGGAAACGGACATGACACTATGTTGAAAATGGCCGATATAGTGACTTATCCAACCCTACGCTGTATAGTTTTTTAAAGGATCACTATTCCTTTAGAAATGATTTTCTTTTGAAAAATGCAGTTAATTATTTATAAATTTACTGTATTAAATTCTCTGAATACGATCAATCGTTGCACTTGACCGTTTTTTATGTTCAATATAAAAAATAAAAAGAGTTTGATCGAAAAAAAAAGAAAATACCCCAGAAAGCATTGTATCTAACTCCATTGTATTATTAATTTATAAATCGATATTGATAAATGTAGGAACTTAGCCAGGAGCAGATCTCTGGTTGATTTCCCTTGATGAAAACATTAATGATGGTAGAATGCAGAGTAACATTTTACATCACAAGGAGGCATTTATATATTTACTAGAAAATATGTTATTATGCATATGTAACTGATGAATAAATAATACTCGCGAAATAAAATTTATGAAAAATATTATCGTATAAACTGCATAGAAATTTCTATTGAGAGACTTTACTTATGATTGTATTTGTGTTAAAGACGGAAAATAAAATAAGCATTTAATTCCTACTAATATTCACTATATTTGAAATATGGGAATTTTTTCTAAATCAATATGTACATAAGGAGATTATGTTTGCATTTATGTGTCTTGAATCTCGGGAAATGAGCCTGTATAACAAACTTTGCTATTAAAGTTATTGCAATCTCCATCTCAAGAAGTTTGCGGAATAAAAAAAAGTACTGTACGTACGAAATTCGTTCCTTTACATATACTATCCACAATGCTAACCCATAATTGTTACATATATATAGTGCGTATCAAACCTATATGGACAGGTTATTTTTTTTCAAATAACAGCTCAGAAAATGAGGTCATAATCACGAAAAAGTAATAAAAGTATGGAATTTTAGAGAACATTTATCTCAAAATAAAATTAAAATAAACTGCCTCAAAATTATATGGACAATGAAGCGAATTGTATATGCACTATCACAAGAATTGTACTTTCTGTGTTCTATTCATGTGACGTAACAATTTCTAAACATAAAATAATTGTCCGTTCTTCAATTGTCTAATACTTGGAAACTGCCTCTAAACTTCCAATTATCTGGTGCTAATATGGCTGAAATTTCACGATTAAAAGCTCAAAATATTAACATTTCTAATTCTGCTAACGATGCGTAGGAAATCCATAATTTATATATATATATATATATGTAATAAAATAAAAAAAAATTGCGCCATTTTTGTTCTCTCTTAGCTTCAATTCTAAATTTGTGGAACATATTTCAATCTTAGTTTCGTAACTTGTAACAGCTAAAATTCTTTTTCCTACTTTAGTTATTAATAAATTATTTCTTGCTTCTCAAAAAGGCGGGAGGTATTTTGTAAGCTTTTTACTTTCTGGAATATTCCTGGGATTTTAATTTTATTTTTTATTTTTAACATCGCGTGACAGGTGTTACTACGCGTTGCTAAAGGGCTTGTTCTTCCGAGGAAAAAATATAGTTCTTGCCAGGGACCGCCTGCTACGACCAATTAGAATTGATCATTTTTGTCCGTTTGAGGCTCGAGTTCATCCTAATTGGATTTTTAAAATGATTGACGCGGAGTAGGAGGGCGCTAGTTTTGTCGTGAAAATGATTATTTTCATTTGGTCTTTTAGGAGGTTAGAATGCATCTTTCCTTAAAACTACTCGGAAGCCATGTCATTTTTTACGAGAATGTAGAACGCCGAGAATGTTGCAGCTTAGTGAGCGAAGGCCGTAGTGATAGATGTGTGGAACGGTGATCTGTGGAGTAACTTAAGTTCGTGCTCTAAATAATAAAGAACTAAAAAACTGATTTCTTGCATTGTTATTGGAAAAACTCCTACGAGAACAAATCCATGGCTTATCCACTTACCAGAACGACTGCTCATCCCACTATTGAGTCTTAGTGAATAGTAGTATTCTACAAGCTTATACACTATTATAGAACATCGCCGTCGTTTTATTACATATATATATATATATATATCAATCAAAATGTGTGAATGTGGTTACAAAGCAATGCTCACGTGTGACTAAGGAGCACACCTTTATGAAAAGATAAAAAGATTTTACGAGCAGTTTCAATTCAAAAGAAAACTGTTACTGAAATTACAAGGATTTAAGCGTTTAATTTTTTGGGATCTACAGTTAATCGTTAAAAAAATGCAAGCATAATTCATAAATATCGCAGAATGTGTAAGACATCTATGTCGAAAATGCGCCATAGTAAGGTAGTATTCTCTATTGTTAAAAACACATTCCTCGGATAGATAACTTGTTAAGTGTCTCTTTAGTGAGGAAAATAATTTCAGTATGAGCGGTCATTATGGCTGGACATACTTATGGAATGATTTACTATGAGAATTGGGCGAGCTTTTTAGTCGACAACAAGGAGGGGTTCTCTCATGGTGTGGGGAACAATTTGTATTATTAATCAAATGATATTGCTATTTTTAACAATCGAAAGGGCTCTAGGGATAATCAAAATGTTCTTAAAAGCAAACTATTTCCATTTATAAACAAGTTAGAAAGAGAGAACTGGAAATCCCAACAGAAGAATGCGTCAAATCATATATGTCACTGAACATCAACTTAGTTTACGCAGAATCTAGTGACCGTTATAGACTGCACAGTCATCAGCCAAGACCGAAATCCAGTTAAATGCTTTTGGGGAGTGCTTGCTTGAGACGTGTATGCTTATGATTGTTTTTATTTTATTATTGATTAATTAAAATAAGAAATAGAACAGACTTGGTTCTCTTTATAACCCCCAAATTCTTGAAACACTAGTTCGAATTATATATTATAGTATTTTCAAGATAATTCAAAGGAGATCATAAAATTTGATACTTGAAAATACTCAAAAAGTCCTTACATTTTTGCGGCAGTCTATTTTGATTTTGATTTTTTAATAAGCTTACATTATAATTTCATGTGTTATTCATTTTTTCCTGATTATTAATTAATTTTTTGAGCAGTTATTTCAAAAAAAGGCCTATCCATGTATTTTTGAGACGCACTGTATATATACCAAGACATATACACACTTAAGATTTTGAAACTTTTGCTGCATCATCACTCCACCGGTTTCATAGAATATCTCTATTTTTGCCAATGAGAATGCTCCATAATACAGTGAAATACTCGTTTTCTATAAAAGCGGTGACAGCAAAATAAAAGCAAAAGTTTAAAATTTTTAACAGCATATACATACTAGATGGCAAGATAGATTGAACGTAAATATTTTATATAGAACTTGAAATTAGCTTGTTTAATATTTAGTCTAGCCGTGTTATCACAATCGACTAGTGAAATATTCTTTATAGATTTTAATAAATATGAAAATACTATTATATTGTTAATTATATCATCTACAATAAAGATAAGATACAACATTAGCATTACAAACAAAATAGTGTACGAACAATAATTAAAAAATAATAATTGTTTAAAATAACAGATCGTTTTATTGTGTAAATATTATTAGGATTTTTAAATCACTGATTTTATATTAAAAATGGCTTAGGTAAAAAAGATAGCTGAACACTAGAAAAACTATTTTTTACGACTATTTCAAACTTGATTCTTCTAGCAAAAAAAAAGGTGGAAGAAAAATACTGGATAACATGGTTTCTTTAGACCCCATAAGAATATTATGATAATATTTTAGCAAATCTGTTTACATAACACTAGATATATTTATAAAAATAAGAATTAATTTTCTAAACTCTATTTCTCATTGTTGTGTGAAATGCTCTGCATATAAGGAAAAAGAAAGTATGCGAATATGCAATTTTTTTTTCTCGTTATGCAAATTTAATATAATTTCTTTTATAACATTTTAGCTAAATTATATTGCAATGTTATTATATTTTATAAATGCTATAAAAATTTTTGTTATAAACTAATTATGAGTGTTGAAATTTATCTTAATAATATAACATAAAATTTCATAAATGATTCAATATTTAATATTTTTTAGTTGTTTAATCGACTTTTAAATACTAAATTGTTTATGTATTATTATATTAAAGTTGTTTTTTATCAGAGAAATATATTTATTTTCTAATGCTATAGAAAAACTGTTTGAAATATATCCTCATTTTTAAACAAAAAAGGTGACATTTCTTTTAATATTTTTCGGAATAAGCACACGCACATGTGTTGCACACACCAATATATACACTGATTTAAAAATGATGGGATAGATTAAAATTCATAAAACATCGAAAAATTTAAAAAAAATTAAAAATTATGTTTTTAAAGATTAAAATTTACTACTTATAAATAAATTCAAAACTATATAAAAAAAAAAACTGAAAAAAATGACCTTTTACAATCAATCGGTTCAACACTAGATTTTTTTTCTTTTTGTGATTATCGAGATATACGGATTTACTCGAATATTTAAATAATTGTTTTCTTTTTTGGCCCGTTTTTAGTTTATGAATGAAATATAATTATCATGAAGAAATTGGAAGCAAAGTGGAAAACAGTTTTTGATGACTTACGAAAAATAAGTGTAATAAATTCCATTATTAATAAAAACTTAAGCAAATCAATATAAGTAATGTAAACAAAACTTTGTTTTTCCATTTATTTTGTATTTGTGCTTTCTAAGGTGAAGAATAATTAAATTTACTTATCTAAATTTATTTTAAAACTTTCAGTCTTATTATAATTGGTATTTTTATTAATTGTATAAGTACTATTATATTATTGATATTTGAAATCTTAATAAGTATATTTTATTGTTATTGTTAATGTTGTTAAGGAAAATAAATGTTCCTAACATTATATTAGAAAATAGCCGTGCAGTATTTTATGAATATTTTATATTTGTTATTTTTATAAAAATTCGAAACATATAGAGGCTTTTTATTACCTGGTTAATTTTACTTAGTTATACTTTATTCGGGTTTTTTCTTTTGCATACATTTAGTGTTAAACTCTTTCTTTTAGATATGGATCTATTTTCAAGAAAGACGAAACTTTCTAATTTTCCTTAATATTTAGTTTTGATTTCAATATATTTAACTTTCATAATAGTTGCTGCGAATGAAAATACTGCACACATATACATATCGGTATAGTAATTGCACTCATAATATTTTATAATACTGAAAAAAAAACTTTAAATTAAAACGGATTAAAAAAAAATGACATCTAGCCGCATTTTATTTTCATTGAGTATGTAAGATTAGATGTAAAATATAAAAACACTCTCATATTTTACATTTAATGCATCGTTTCATTGCATTGTAAATTATATGAGTTGGAAAGAAATTCATGTAACTTCAGAGTTCTTTCTTGAAAATAGATAAGTAAAAATAATAATAATAATAATTATAATAAAAATGTTTTCAATTAAGGGCCCCAAATCTTATCTCACAATAGAATTTCTTTATATAATAGAAATTGTTACTTTTTTCCACTACATTGCTTAAAGCCCCACAATAGTCAATGAAAAAGACCCGGATGATTATGTAATATCTATGAGAGCGTTCTTTTCAAATATCTCGCTCAAATTTTTGTATTTTTACATGATTTTGTCTTGCACAGGATAGCTGAGGACGATCTACAACCGGCCTAGTTTTTAATTTTCGATTTTGCTTATATATTTTTTATATTATGATAGATTCAATTTCATAACCGGTTTAAACAGGTTTTGAAATTTAAGGTAATTACAAAACATCTGAAACCAAAATTGAAAAGTAAAAACTAGGCCGGTTGTGGGAGGTCCTCAGGTATCCTGTGCAAAAACAATCATGTAAAAATATTAAAATTTGAGCGAGATTTTTGAAAAGAACGCTCCCATAGACTTTACATTATCATCCGGGTCGTTTTCTGTGACTACTGTTTTATCTTAACAGTTTACGTAAAGAAATTCACCTGATTTTGCCACTTAAAATCGCTTACAAAGAACTTCATACATTTTCTCCTATAAGAAAATCAGATATTCTGTTAAATTGTTTGAAGGTAATTAACAAGCACTGACGTTTGTTACGAAAATTAAGGAAACGGTCTCGTTAACAGGATTTATCTCACAAAGGAGACAGCTAAAGTAATTACCTAGAAATTCCATTAAACCATTCGGTACCATGGGTCCATAGAAGCACCTTTAAACGGTGTTTAGAAACTTACTTTTCTGCGCCTGTAACAAAGAAATGTAATATTTGGCTTATTTAACTAAAGGATTTTTGATATTATGCAATTGTAGATAAGAAAAAAAAATAATAAAAGTGTCAAACGAATAAAAGTCGTGCAAGAGATGACACTCCCGAATGGATTAAATCGAGATTCCTTACCTATATATTTCATTTTTACAGTTTATGAAAGAACATTTGATGTAAAGAAATTAACCTGGTTTGCGAATTAAAATTAGTTACAGAGAGCTTAATACTTTTTCTCCCGTAAGAAAAATAGATATTCTGGTGAATTGTTTATAGGTAATTAACAAGCATTGTCGTTTGTTGCGAAAATTAAGGAAACGGTCTCGCGAGCTGGATTTATCTCACACACGAGACAGATAAAGTAATTACCTAGAAATTCCGAGATAAAGACTCCCATCCATTAGCCCATTTGGTAGCATGGGTGCATATAAGCACCTTTAAAGGGTGTTTACAAAAAAAAATTTTTGCGCCAGTAATAAAGAAATGTAATATTTGGCTTATTTAATTAAGGGTGTTCTTAAATTAAAAAAGGGCAACTTTGTGAGATTAGTTTTAATTCATTTTTGTACGGAAATGCATGCAATTAACAGGTATTTTCAATCAGAAATTATCGAATCGCACACATTTTTCTGTTTTTGTGCAAATGCAATAGATATTTCAGAACAAGCCGTCAAAAATTATGTTTGAACCACACTTTCCGACGAAATCAGAGAAACTAGTTAACGGAAGGTTATAAATTGTTTGATCACGTGATCAAAATAGCTTATAGCTCGATAGATATTATAATAATCATAAAATGGAAAACTTTGTTCAATTCGAAAGTGCTTCCATAGCCAGACCTTCCAAATTTATATATTTCCGCTGAAAAGAAAATTTATCAATGTGTCAAAATGTTTTGCCCTTTTTGAGCTAAGCAGTTGAAAGAAATTTTAAAGATTTTTTTTAAATTATGTAATTGAAGGTAAGATTAAAAAAAATAATAAAAGTCTCAAACGAATAAAAGTCGAAGAGATGACAGTCCCGAATGGGTTAAATCGAGATTCTTTATTCATACACTCTTAAACCGAAAGAGCTGATTTGGCTTCTCAGGAAAAAACTGTAATTTTTTCGATCATAAAAGAGTTGTTTTTCAAACGATTGAATCTTCTTGATTTAAATTGGTTTTTTAAATAGCTCAAGTTCATTTAAATTGGTTAAAAACAGTTCGTAAACTCGAGTTATTTCAACTCTTTTCGAGAAGCTGCCTTTCAAAACGTGAGATGAGTGGATTTCAGCTCAACTTGAGCTATTTTGTGGCTGACTTTTTAAGAGAGTATATTTAATTTTAAAGATCTTTATTTTCTACGACAAATATTCAAAAGTTACATAAGAAATTAGAAAATAATGTAAAACATTAATATCACATTCTAAAGATGTTGATACATTTAAATTTTAAATTTGAGTTTTTTTAATATTATTTAATTTATAAGATATTATGAAAGTAAATGTTTTTTTCTATAAAAATAAAAAAACACTCCCAAACAACAACAACATGAAGCAAAAAAATGAAATAAATAAAAGATTAAAATATTTAAAAATACCAAAATTTACTTACAGTTGCCTATATTAAAGCAAAGTTTTACTATTTTGCGTTTAAAGAATGATTCATTATTATATTTGTTTTCCATTTAATTGTCATTAATATAGAAAAAAATACTTGCAAACGTAAAAATTATTTTCTGTCAGATTTTTAGATATAACGAATATAAAATAGAAATTGTTATTTTTTCCCACTACATTGCTTAACAGTTTATGTAAAGGAATTCACCTGGTTGCCAATTAAAATTAGTTACAAAGAGCTTAATACTTTTTCTCCCGTAAAAGAAATTGATATTCTGGTAAATTGTTTTAAGGTAATTAACAGGCATTGACGTTTGTTACGAAAATTAAGGAAACGGTCTCGTTAGCAGGATTTATCTCACACACCAGACAGCTAAAGTAATTACCTAGAAATTCCGAGATAAAGACTCCCATCCATTAACCCATTTGGTACCATGGGTGCATATAAGCACCTGTATACGGTGTTTGCAAAATTTGTTTTCTGCACCAGTAATAAAGAAATGTATTATTTGGCTTATTAATTAAAGGATTTTTGTAATTGAATGTAAGATTTAACCTTCCGTCGGGTGCGCCTTTGTAAAAAGTACAACATTCACTATCTTTTTCCTTTAAAATAATATTCAAGCAGTAGCGGGTGTTAATAACCATTTGTATTCGTTTATTGAATCTCTTTACCAAGTTCCTGAAAGTTATTTGTATTTCAGATTGCGCAATTAAATGCTCCTGTCATTTTAATCCGTTAACAGTGCATGAAATATACAGGGTTTACCTGTAAACAATCCTTTAAAAAAGCGAGTATTATGCTTTATAAGCGATTAATTTATGTAAAATATAGGACTAATTATGTAAACACCGAAATTACATAATTATTGTCTAGTAACTCATTATTAATTTTTATTCTTTGTGATTGTAGTAGCTTTTTATACACCTAAGCTTCTGCTTTAGTATGTTATAACAAAATAAGTATATTGCGGAATACTTTCATAAATTGTGTTTAGAGAAAACTGATAACTCGTGTTTGTAAGTTTAATTATTTGTAAACTTAAGCTTAAACTTAATTTGTAAAATAAAGCAGTAATAATTGATTGTATTTTGCGTGTTGTACAATTTACAGCTCTTGCCCGCTCATGTGATGAAAATTTACGCGCCCGGCGAAAGGTTACAAAAAAAAAAGTGTCAAACGACTAAAAGTCGTGCAAGAGATGACAGTCACGAATGTGTTACATCGAGATTCCTTATTCATATATTTAATTTTAAAGATCTTTACTTTCTACGACAAACATTCAAAAGTTACATTAAAAATTAGAGAATAATGTAAAACATTAAAATCACATTCTAAATATGTTGATTAATTTAAAGTTTAAAAATAGTTTTTTTAAATATTATTTCATTTATAAGATTTTATAAAAATAATTGTTTTTCTTTAAAAATAAAAAAAACAACCGCTTCCGAACAACAACAATATCGAGCAAAAATAATTAAATATTTAAATGAAGGATTAAAATATTTAAAAAATACCAAATTTACTTAGAGTTACCTTTATTAAATCAAAATTTCACTATTTTTGCTTTTAAAAAATGTTTCATTGTTACATATGTTGCCCATTTAAATATCATTAATATAAGAAAAAATACTTGCAAATCCAAAAATTATATTAAGACAGGTTTTTTGATATAACTAATATAAAATAATAATTTTACTTTCCCCCCAGTACCACCTAAAATCATTAAACCCAAACACAAACCGAAACCAAAACCCCTCAAAATTTATTTTTTTCAGAATTTTTTGCATAGTTTTATTTAAGGATGTTCTTAATTGCTCCGCTCAACAAGCACAAAAGGTTTTTACACATTTACAAGTTCATTTTTTAACAGAAAGTTATAAAATTGGAATGCCTGACTATGGAAGCGATTTTGAATCGAACTTAGTTTTCAATTTTATGGTAAATAAATTACCTATCGAGTTCTAAGCTATTTCGATCACGTGATCACCCGTTTTTCGACCGGTTTTTCTGCTTTCGTCGAGAAATGTGAACAAAAACGTCAACTCTGAAGGCTTGTTATGAATGATCTATTGTGTTTAAAAAAAACAGAAAATTGAGAGCAATTAGACAGTTTCTGAATGACAACACGTGTTATTTTCATGCATTTCCGCACAAAAATAAATTAAAGCATATGTCACAAAGTTTCCCTTTTTGATTTAATAACACCCTTAAGTATTAATTGAATTTGTGTATCAAAATAAATTAAAATCGGTTACTGTGAGTGGCGCGACTTTAATTTTAGTTTTTGGCCATATTGTATTAAATGACTCATACCCATTCAAATTTTTCTATTATATGGGCGATTGCACTATTCGCTTACATTTCAGAATTTTATTTTTATTTTTCAAACTTAATAATTTCCTTTAAAAATGGAGGAAACCATTTTTAAAGTACCATTCAATTGTACCTTAAACATGTGTTGAAAGCAATGTTTAAGGTACATGAAAAAAAAATTGGTTGTGCACTTTGCCCTATAATATAATATGTAAATGCTATTTTAAAGTTTGCTGGTAAGGCAAATTGTCAATTCCGTTACCATACAAAATTACTGAAAATACTCAGCTTTTAATTTATTAATTTTCCTAAAATCAACTTACATTAAAGTGACTTATATCCTTAAGTTTCAAAACACGAATTTATCTATAATACTTCAATTAAATTGAAATGAGAGACAGTTTTAACCACAAGATTTTGATCACACAGAAATTATACAAAAACTTTTTTTAATAATTACAGTATATATTCATGCAAATTATTACATTTTAAGAAAATTGGATAATTATTTCTTAATTGAATAAAAAATAAAAGTAGAATGGTGAAAAAAATGATAATTATTAAAAAACCGAGCGGTAACAGACTTGACATTTGGTAACGGACTTGACTCTAATATGTTGAAAATAGCCGATATAGTGCCTTATCCAACCCTACGCTGCATAGTTTTTTAAAACCTCATTATTCTTTAAGCAATAATTTTCTTTTGAAAAATACATTTAATTATTCTTTACTGAATAAAACCCTCTGAATGCGAGAAATTGTTGCACTTCACCGTTTATTTATGCTCAATATGGAAAATAAAAAGAGAGAGAGACAAAAGAAAGGAAATATCTCAGAAAGTATTGTATCTAACTCCACTGCATTATAAATTTATAAATCGATATCGATAAATGTAGGAACTCAGTCAGCAGCAGATCTCTGTTTGATTTCCCTTGAGAAAAACATTAATGATGGTAGAATACAGAGTTACATTTTGCTTCACAAGGAGGCATTTATTTATTTACTAGAAAATATGTTATTCTGCATGTGCAACTGATGAATAAATAAATAATACATGCAAAATAAAAATTATGAACAATATTATCGTGTAAACTGTGATAGAAATTTGTCTTGATAGACTTTAATTATGATTATATTTGTATTAAAGACGGGAAATAAATAAATATTTCATTCCTAATAATACTGACTACATTCGAAAAATGGGAAAGTTTTATAAATCAATATGTACATAAGGACATTGTGCTCACAATCTCTGTGTTAAGAATCTTGAGAAATGAGCCTGGTGTGATAAACTTTGCTATTAAAGTTATTGCAATCTCTACGTTAAGAGGTTTCCCGAATTAAATAAAGTACTGTACGTCCAAAATTTAATTCTTTACACACACAACACACGATTCAAGCCATAATTGTATCATATATTCAGTGCGTCTCAAACGTACAAGGACAGGTGGGTTTTTTTAATAACTCAAAAAATTAAGTCATTATTATGAAAAAAAAAATAAAAAAATGGAATTTTAGAGAATATTTATTAAAAAATAAAATTAAAAATAGACTGTTTCAAAGTTTTATGGGCAATGAAGCGAATTGACTATATTATCATACTATTTAAAAAAATTGCATTTTATGCGTTCTGTTCAAGTCATGTAACAACTTCTAAACATAAAATAACTGCCCGTTCTTCAATTGTGTAATAGTTGGAAACCGCCTTGCAACTTCCAATTCTCTGTTGGTAATATAACTGAAATTTTGCGGTTTAACGCTCAATATGTTAACATTTCTGATATTGCTAAACACATGAAACGCAGGATATCTAGAATTTAAATATATATATACATATATATCAAAACGTTAAATGCTATTAGAAAACAACGCTAAGAAGCACATCTTTAAGACAAGATAAAGAGATTTTGCGAGCAGTTTCACTTCAAATGAAGAATGTTTTTGAACTTGCTAGGACTTAAACAGTTAACCTACGCGGAAAATGCGCCATAGTAAGGTTATTCTTTGAAGTAAAAAACTCATTCTTTGGACTGATAAATTGTTAAATGCCTCTTTAGTGATGAAAACAAATTCAGTATGGACGATCCTGATGGCTGGACATACGTTTGGAATTATCTCTGATGATAATTTGGCGAGCTCTTTAGTCGACAACAAGAAGAGGGTGATATGAGACGAGTGATATGAGGCAAGTTTTGTTTTATTAAACAAAAAATATTGCTTTTTTAATGATCGACAGTACTCTTGGGATAGACAAAATGTCCTTAAAAGTAATCTATTTTCGTTTGGACACATCTTAGTAACAGACAACTGTAAATCTCAACAGAAGATTGCATCGAATCACACCTGTTACTCAACATCAGTTTAGTTTACGCAGAATCTAGTGACTGTTAAAGATTGAACTGCCATCAGCCCAGACTGAAATCCAGTTAAAAACTTTTGGGGAGTACTTAAACGACACGTGTATGTTCATGGTAGACATTTTTTTTATTATTGAGGAATTAAAGTAACAAATGGAGCAGACTTTCTTTAATATGGCCCCAGATTTTTGAAATACTAGTTCGAAGCATATTTGGTAGTGTTTTCAATATATTTCAAAGGAACGGATTCATAATTTGAATTTAAAAGTCCATACATTTTTGGGGCAGCCTATATTGATTTTGATATTTCTTCATGTACTTGTATTATAATTTTATATGATTTTCATTTTTTCCTGATTATTCATTAATTTCTTGAGCGGTTATTTAAAAAAATAGCCTATCCATATACTTTTGAGACGCACTAAATATATTTTGAGACACACACACACACCCTGTTAAAAATTTGAAAATTTTGCTGCATCGTCACTCCACCGGTTTTATAGAATATCTCTGCTTTTACCAATGAGAAGGCTCCATAAAACAGAGAAATAATCGTTTTCTATAAAAGCGATGTAGAGACGCCACAGCAAAAGTTTCAGATTGTTAACAGTGTACAAGATAGATTTAACGTAAGTATTTTTATATGGAACTTGAAATTAGCTTCTTTAATATTTAGTCTAGCCAAGTTAACACAATTGAATAGTGAAATAACATTTATAGATTTCAATAAATATGAAAAAAAAATTATATTTTTAATTATAACATCTATAATAAAAATAAGAAACAACATTAGCCTTAAAAACTAAATAGTGTTCTAACAATCATAAAAAAATCTAATTATATAAAATAACGAATCGTTTTATTGTGCAAATGTTAGGATTTTGAATCATTGATTTTATATTAAAAATGGCTTAGGTAAGAAAAGATAGCTGAATGCTACAAAAACTATTTTTTACGACTACTTCAATCTTGATACTTCTAACAACAACCAAAAAAGTGGAAAAAAATACCGGATAACATGTTTTCTTTAGACCCCATCAGATTCTTATGATAATATTTCAACAAATCTGTTTACATAACGCTAGATATATGTATAAAAATAAGTATTAAATTTCTAAAATCTATTTTTCTTAGCTGCGTGAAATGATCTGCATAAAAGGAAAAATAAGTACGCAAATTTATAATTTTTTCTTTTTATGCAATTTTAATATAATTTCTTTTATAACATTTCAGCTAAATTATATTGTAATGTTGTTATATTTTATGAATGCCATAAAAAGTTATAAATTTGTTAGGAATGTTGAAAATGATCTTAATAGTATAAATAAAATTTCACAAATGATTCAATATTTAATATCTTTTAGTTGTTTAATCAACTTTTAAGTACTGAATTGTTTATGTATTATTGTATTAAAGTTAATTTTATGAGAGAAACACATTTATTCTTTAATACTATAAGAAAAAACTGTTTGAATTATATTTGCTGTTTTAAACAAACGATGTGCCATTTCTTTTAATATCTGTTGGAATAAGCACACGCACATGTGTTGCTCCCACTAATATATACAGTGACTTTAAAAATGATAGGGTAGATCAAATTTCCTGAAACATCGAAAATAAAAAAAAAATAAAATAAAAATGATGTTTTTAAAGATAAAAATTTAAGATTTATACATAAACTCTATATTATAAAAAAATATATGATCTTCAACACTAAATATATTTTTATTTTATTTATATATATTTTTTTTTTTTTATTTTGTGATTATCGAGCATTTTGTAATCGGTGGGCCTCGGTAATCAGAACTTGTTTTTTTTAGGTGCGTTTGTAATTATGTATATACGTAGCACCTATTGTTGTCGCTCAGTCCGTCCGTCTGTCTGTCTGTCCGTCTGTCTGTCTGTCTGTCTGTCCGTCCGCATATAACAACGCAAAAACTACCCAACCGAATCGTTTGAAATTTAAAATACATAATTATAACATAATTTTGTCGAGTCATTTCAAAATGTGTGAAAATCGGATGGATAGATCAATTACAGGGACACTCAAATGGATTCCGTTACATTACGGTCAATGGGGAAAAAAGTTTCAAATGCATTTTAATCGTTTGAAATTTAAAACATATAATTATTGCGTAATTTTGTCGAGTCATTTCAAATGTTATGAAAATTGGATGCATAAATCAATTACAGGGACAATCAAAAGGATTCCGTTACATTACGGTCAATGGGGAAAAAGTTTCAAATGCATTTTAATAGTTTGAAATTTAAAACATATAATTATTACGTAATTTTATCGAGCCATTTCAGATGTTATGAAAGTGCGATGCACTGATCATTTACAGGGACAATCAAATGTACTCCATTACATTACGGTCAATGGGAAAAAAGATTCAAATGCATATTTATGATGTTTCACTCATTCGAACATAATAGAATTGGCATGAATCTATGAAATATATACTAAAATATGCTTTCTGTACAATCTGTGTTGCAAAGAATTTTTATTATTAAATTACAGTGCCACACAAAAGTATTCCACTGCATAATGCTATACGGGGAAACATTGTTTGGGGCGTGTTTTAATTTTATTCAACTATTTCACATTTTATGAATAAGATGTACGTTGCTGAGGTGTAATGAAAATTAATTCCTGCATATTTACAGAAACGTAAAGATTTCGACTACTATACTGTATCCGGAGTACGCTCTACTATATCAGCAAGATCTGAATATTTTTAAAACTTCGTTATCGTACGAACGCACCTCATTTGCTACGTTCACGTGCAATTTCCAACTTGTTTCTTTAATAAACAATTTTTCATAAGACGTCTTTCTTTGAATTTTTTTTTCTATATCTGATAATTTGTGTTTACCAGTTTTGAAGTTTTTATACTTTCTTGTCTATAACAACGAATTTAGATTTTCTCTTCAAATAAAAATTCTTCTAAATGTAAAGAAGTTTGTAAAAAAAATAGAAAGCAGACATCCATTGCTCACAGCAAAATGTTTGAATGGTTCTGTTTGAGCTAATAAAAATTCAAAACTTGACTTTCCTATTAAGAGAGTCATATAGTACGTAAGCCATGGATTAAACATTAATACTCCTGGATCTAACATAAAAATGCAGAAACCATTTATGTCTATTTTCAACCAAAAACAAAAACCATCTTCAAAATGGTTAAAGAATTAAAGAATTTAAAATGATTTCTGTTTTTGGAAAAAAATAGTAATTCTTCAGCTTGATACATGATGAATATTTTTTGAAGCGTGAAGAAGTTTTATTATTTGAACTGTTAATTTTAAAAATAAAAGGTAGAAAATTTGATACGTTTACTATTACGCTTGTTATAAAAAGTTAGTTGTAATACGTTAGAAAATAGTTTGGGTATTATATAAAAAAAGTTATTTGTAATATGGAATATTTTATATTTTGATGTTATAAATCGTTTAGAATTTACAGAATTCAGTTCTTGGTTTAAATCTTCTAAGAAAAAACATGTATCAGAAAATCTAGTTATGTATTTAAACTAATGCTACATTTAAACTATTTTGAAATATTTGATTGGTTAATACCTAATAAATATTTCACAAACTTTCAAATCTGATGAAAACCTGGCAGTTTATTATTAGAGATTTTACAAGACAGTTTGAATTATTATAACTGGTACATGATTAAAAGTACATTAATTTCATATAATGAAGCAAAATTACAATTTTAGCATTATTGATGAAGAAGTTAAATGAAAAAAATATTAATCGATTAAAAAAGTGGATAATGAAAGCAATAAAATTGCAGGGTGGATTTGTGAGTCTAACACCACATTTTCGCCAAATCTACGTTTCATGTTTGAAGTCATCATGCCATTTTTGAATTTCATTTGTTTTTTGTCAAATTTTGTATACAATTCATACATTTGCTTAGTGAAAAATATAATATTATGGAAACAAACATAAAAATGCAAAGCGAATTTGTAAACATAACACATTCATTTTGCCATATCTACATTTAAAGTTTGATGTCATCATTTATTTTTTTGGATATCCAATTTTTTTTTTTTAATTTTTTCTACAAATTATACAGGATAGTGATGACATGACTATGATTTATATATTTTTCATATTGAGTTAAAGTGTAGAAAGCTACATTACATTATAAAATTACACTAGTTTAATAAAATTTTATTCGAATAAACTCAACAAGATACAAAAGTATCTTATCCGTGTCAGTATCAAAAAGTTTCGATTACAAGCGACTACTTCTTAATGCTAGCTCGCACCATTCATTCGAGATAAAAATCAGTTAAATACGCTTTGAGAACATATACAAAAGATATATGAGGAGCCCAGAAGCCAAGAGGTACAAGTGACAAAATGTCGATTTGGAGTAAATTGAGTTTAAAGATAATTAATGTTAAATTGGAACATCAATAACAATTGACTAAATTTAAATAGGAAACATCTGCTTGTTGCATTCTAATCTTTGAACTCTCATTTCAATAACTGTTAAAAAATAGAGTACAATTTTCTTTAAATGTATAATTAATCAATATTGTTTGTTTTTCGAAAAAAGTGGTTTATCTCTATAACTCCCCAAATAATCAGAAAATGACCTATATTTCTTTACCTGAAATGAAAAAAGCATATTTTCAGATACCCTGTGCACTTAACTCATTTTTTTCAATTTTGTCACTTATACCCGTTGGCTTCTGGGGTCCTCATATACTATGAAATGTATTTATTATAAAAATGGTGCTGCTAATAGAAATTAAAAATAGTAGCATGTAATTGAAACTTTTACGATACCCTCACGTACAGAAATTTAAATAATCTACTTCTTTGTTATTTAATATACAGGGTATTTCTACAGTCATGGTACAAGTTTTAAGGGTAGGTAGAGCACACAGGAACAATTATTTATTGTACAGGAATGTATAAGACCAAGTGACGCTTTAAGTTAAAAATACTAGGGTGGCAATTACACCTCTTTTTTAATTTTTGCAATTTCTCAGTCATTCCAGAATTTTATTATGCTATCCTTTTCTTGACGTTTCATAATTACTTAACAATAAAATTCTTGTTTGAAATTTTTTTTGGTATGAAATTGAAATTTTTTTAATTGAAAATAGAAATACAAATTTTTTGAAATAGAGATAGAGTTTTTTGTTGATACCACTGGCTAACGAGGGCAGTGAGTGACTGGTCAAAAACTGGTTCAATACTACGCATTCAAGTAGAAGAAATCGCCATTTTTGATTGTGCTATCGTTCGCCATGGAAGACTTTACATATACGAAATAGCCGACATGCATTTCATGTATGGTCGTGCAAATGGCAACGCCGAACTGTCCTACGAATGTATAAAGTGCAGTTTCCACGCTGAAGAATGCTTGATCATAGAATGTTTCAGCGCTTCCACCGTCAGCTCGTTGAAACAGATTCTTTCCACTAAAATAGCTTAAAATAGTTACAATCGTTGGTTTTCTATCTTTAAAGATTCTTTCCATGTCACCAGACAGGATTCTGGATGAGAAAGTACTGTACGCAGTGCAAGCCTGGAAGAAATTATTTTGTATTTTGTGAGTGAAAGGTCCGAATCAAGTACAAGAGCTATTGCACAGAATTTAGGTGTCAGACATCTGACCGTCTGGAGAGTGTTAAATGAAAATCGATTTATCCCTTCTGTTTTCAATTTCTACAATTTTTGAATCCGTAAGACTATTTTCTTCGATTGAACTTTTGCCAGTGGATTTTGCAGCAATATGTATTGCAGCCACACTTTATACCCTATAATTATGTTTACAGATGAGGCAATGTTTACGCGCGAGGCTGTATTTAATGCGCACAATGTCCAACTTTGGGTCCCCAATAATTCACATGCAAAGCAGAACATGAAGTCTACATATCGGTACAGTAATTGCACTCATAATATTTTATAAAAAAAATTGTAGATCAAATTTGGATAAACAAATGACTTCTAGCCGCATTTTATTTGTTTGGAACATATAAGATTAGATGTAAGACATAAACACACTTTCAGATTTTACTATAAAAATAGTTATATAAAAAATGAGCTATTTTTTTTAAATCATAACATTCAGCTTATTTCAGAATACAATTTAAAATCGAAATTTATTATTTGTTTGTCATAGCTAAAATAAACATGCAACTCTATTTCGTAATACACTACGTTTGTTACAGTTTAATCACGTTATAATATGATTTATATTCTACAAACGAACAGAAATCGAATTATTTTTTTTCAAATTCGAATGTTATACGCTCTTTCTCAAAAATGCATTTCATTTCGGATCCGAATTCTGATATTTTTATCAGCGCATTGTAATATCTGCGCACGCCAGAATTTGCATGATAAAAGCTGAAAGTCAGTCGCTGAAAACGTGCCGTTTGGAAACGGTTTCCATGAGTTACACCAATATTTTTGTTATGAGATTCGAGTTGCATGAGAAATATATTGATACCGACCTATTCTATATTATTTTGCGTTCCTTTGTTAGGTACGGATTTATTTGAATATTTAAATTATTGATTTTCTGTTTGGCTCGTTTTTATTTTATGGATGAAAGATAACACTCAAATTGAAATAAATTAAAAACCAAGTTTAAAACAATATTTAAGCTATCACGGTTTGATGACTAACAAAACATAATTGTTATAAATTTCATTATTAATAAAATCTCCAGCAAAAACAAGATTGGAAAGATAAACAAAACTTTGATTTCAAATTATTATTTGTTTGAGCTTTGCGCGTTGAAGAGCAATTAAATTAGATTTAAAAAAAAAATATTTAACTCAACACTTAGCTGATGAATATTTTTGAAAGAAACTTTATAAAGCTTAATTTTAGAAAACAAAAATTATGAATTTTCAAATAATGTCGATGTTTTCATGTTTTTTTACAGAATTTTTAATCTTTTATTACCAGTACTTAAAACAGTAATTTTTGCCTAATTAAATAAGGAAGATGCACGGAATAAATAATATAAAATTAGAATTAAACTTTACTGGTGAGAATAATAAGTCATGAGGGGAGTATGGATGCCCGTATGTGGTACGGGCAAATCCTGATTGGCAAAAACACGTTACCAGTTTGACAAACGAGCCGGAGAAGCGGTTAAAATATTTTAACATGCTTTTTTATAAATTTTTAATTAAAGTTTGAATGCAGTCTAATATTTGTTGATATTATTATTATTATCAGCATTAATATTATTATTATTTGAAATTCTTAAAGTAATATACATGAGTCTCACATTGCATTAGAAAACCGACATGCAATATTTTATGAATAATTTATATTTGTTATCTTTAAAAAAATTCATAATGAATTATATTAATTTTACACAGACGGACTTTTACTTTATTGATAACTTTACTTTATTCATATTTTCTCTCTAAATACGTTTCATGTTGATTCCATTTTTTTCCAAATATGCTCTTGTTTTCAAGTAAGATCAAAGTTTCTGATATTATTTAATGTTTAGTTTTCAAAATATTTAATTTTCTTAATATTTACAGTGAATGAAAAGACTGCATACATATTCATAACGGTATAGTAATTGCATAAGTAATACTTTATAATTATATAAATAAACATGTAGTGAATAATGTATGTATAAAATATGTTATATGTACAAAATATGTAGATTAAATTCGGATAAGCAAATGAAATATAGCAGTATTTCATTTGTTTGGAGTACATCGCAATTGTAAAAAGTAATTACAAATTTGGAATTTTAGAATACATTAAGTTGTGATTTGCAGAATATCAATAAACCTTACTAAATACTTTAGTTTATTTAAAGTATTTATGTTGATGTAAGGGAAAAAAGTCATAAATTCTTAACATTTTCTATCAAGTATTTATTGTAAATTATGGAAGTTGTTTATTAAGTACAAGGAAATCAGAAAAGTAAAATTTTGCTGAAACAGAAATTTAATATTAAACTTTAATAGTATGCAATGCTATTTATTACAGGTTACGTCAACATTCCCTTGAGTATTCATAAAAGATAAACTGGATAAAAGTTGGCTGACAAAACTCACTCTCTCCAGACATTATAAATTCTGACCTCCAAGCTGGTAGACGGTAGGTGCTGGGTTCGAACCCAATCGCGACCGTCGGCCTAACCGTTCGAAGTTTTCCGTGGTTTTCTTCGAACCTTGCGTAAATACGGGTTAGGTTCCCTTAGAAAGACCCCCACGGAGGGCAACCCACCCCATAGGGCCTGTATCCCATAGCGTAGATAATCGGCCGACAAAAATACAACAACACCATACAACAAGACATTATAAAAATTCTGTGTTTAATAAATTCTATGTTACAAAAGTAAACACATTAGTTTCGCAACTTACACATTGGTTTTTAAAAAATTCCGTACACCTCTGTAAATAAAAATATTTGATATTAAACAAAAGAAATTAGGAATTTAGTTTTCTGCATTAAAAATGCAATTATACTTACATTTGAAGATGAATAATTAATTGTTATCTGCATGAGTTCAGCAGCTATACGTATACAGTACTATGAATGCTATAAATACTCACTGTCAAAATTCTTGATATAAGATTGGTAGGATAAAATTATACAGGGTGTCCCAGGAAATAATGGAACAATCTTTAAGGAAGGTAGGGGGCATCACAAGGATTCAGTTTTGTATACCAACCCATGGTTGGAAACGCTTTCTTGACATGGTAGTGATGATATAAAACGCAAGAAGGACAGGACACGAATAAGAAGAGAAAATATCTTTATTATCCTTAGTCCAGTAGAAATGTAAGGAAACAGAACATTAAAGAAACACCGAGCGTTATTATAGTAGGTGTTTGAAACTACAACCCCGGGCCATGATGCATGCAGGCGCATCTCCGGTGCATGGATGATCTAATGTTCTCTAGAAAAAAACAAGAATGTCCTGAACTTCCCCAGCAGCTGCAACGATGCGTACAACTAGTTCCTCAGAACTTTCCAGTGTTATTTCGATATTTTTGCAGCACTAAGAATAATAAATATGTTTTCTCTCCTTTTTCACGTCCTTTCTTTCATGTGTTTTGTGTCGTCACAACTGCGCCTGTAAACTGTTTCCGACCATGGTGAGCTATGTAAATCTGAATCCTTATGAAGACCTTTACCTCCCCTTAAGAGTTTGTACCATTATTTCTGGGAACCCTGTATATATTTAACGGAGTTTATTAATATTTTTAATGAAAATTATTTTGAACATTAAATTAAATGTGGATAAATCTTCTAAACAATAGTTTGTCATATTCAAAGTTAAAAAAATATTATTTATAGTATATTTCATAAAAACACTTTAAGGGCTAACAGTTTTAATGTACGTTATATATAAAAAGAAGCTCTTGCTTTTTATGGTTAACAATTTGATGAAAATGGACACTTAATTATCGTAATGTAATTTAAATTAATGATTAATTTTCCTTATTTAAATTTCATGTTAAGAAATATGAACTATTTTTTTAGAAAATTGCAAGCTTTGATATTTATAATTGTTTTACAAATTATTTACAATTAACACTTTTCAACATAGTTATAAAATATTTAGGAATTCGATTTGTCTTTCCGCCGTCTGTCTGTACTCTAACTCGCGTAAATATTCCCGGATTGACATGTAACTGATATATCTCATTTAATTTTACCATAGCATATGCGTATGGGAAATGTATGAGGTTTACATTGGTTTCGTCGGCATTGAAAATGAATTGTACACCATTTGTTACTCAATTACAGGGACGCTCAAAGTAAGTACATTACATTGCGATCTATAAAGAAAAACACATTTGAGACCTACTATACTATTTCCTACGTACTAAAATGGATCAGTGAGGTGTACTACAATATGCTTCCTACAAAATAAGTGTTACTATTTTAGTATAAGAATCTTAGCATAATTTTTACAACTTTAGCAACTTGGCATAATTTCAGCGTTAGAATTTGGGAATTGTTAACTAATGTATAAAACAACTGTAAAAAAAAATTAAAGAACTTTTAATATTGTTTATATATGAATTTTTATAATCTATAAACATTTTACATAGAGAGAGAGAGAGAGAGAGAGAATATAAGTGTTTTTTATACAATTTACTTCAGTTTTTACATAAAAATATATAAATGGCTTTTTCATATTAAATTAACACTTTCAGGGGCAGAAGAATTCTGTCTGTAAAATAATGAAATAAATGACTGACACCAGAATATTCTAACGAATTTCTTAGAAAACATAAACCCGCTATTTTGCACTTTCATTACAAAAGCAAAATTTTATTAAAGTATTCTTGATGCCGTTCTCAGTTTTGGAATTTAAATAAGGTGGCTAGAGGGTCTAGCCACTGCCCTTGAAAGGGTTAATCATATAAATAATAAAAAATGCTTGTTAAAACGTGAATAAATGAAATATATATCAAAATATGTTACGAATTTTCGTACCGAATAAGGTGTGCGTAGTATTTGTCGTTCATTTTCATCGAGAGACTGAGCACTTCGTTACGGTACTGCATTAAAACAGTTGATGACTGTTCGTTTTAACTTCTAGTTTGCGATTTTTAATTAAACTCATTTTTTTGCATAGTACATTTCCGCTTATTACCGGAATTTTCTGTAAGAGTAATATTCTACTGTGCTAGGCAATGTAATTAAATGTAGTTCATTTTTAATTAATATGGAGTATACACACATTGAAATCTCTACTTCATATAGTGGGTCTGCACAAAAGGATTATATTGTTTCTTCAATTTATGTTAATTGTTGTAGTCTATGTATCTATCTGTACAATCTACAAAATGCGCTCAAAATAGTTCGGATGATTTTCTTTCTATTTTAGTTAATCGATGTAGTTTATATATATACATCTTATAAATAGCTAATTCGGATATTTTTCCAACTATTAACTTTAATTTATGACATTGAGTTTTCAAATGTATTATATGATCTCCAAGTTCATTACTTATACATCATCTTTTGCATATTGAACCCCAACTAAAAAAATATTATCTCACTTAAAAAAAATATTATCCCACTTAAAAAAATTCTAATTCGGTAAAAATGTATACAGGTGATTCATAAATATCGAAGCAATATGCTATTATCTTAAATATTACCCCTAGTCCCATCCTACCAGTTCCGAAGTTTTATAAATATACTACTAAATATAATGACAAAAATTGTAACTCTATGGTATGTTTGCTTGAAATAATGTGAAAAAAATTAGACCGCCTCCGTAGGGTGAAAATTCCAATTAGGAAAACTTTCCTTATTCATTTTTGATTTAAGCACAAAAAAGTCCATCTTCATATCTGGAAAACTCACATTTGTATATTTTATAAGAAGTTTTCGGATGTGCTTTTGATTATAAATTACATGGTTAGCCATCACAAAAAAGCAAAAAATAAAATTTTTAACTGAGTTAATATCTTTTTTTTATGTTTCCTAGAATTCTTAACATAACAGAGATTTTTTAATCCACGCATTTCAATTGTGTCAAATACCTTAAAAGCTGATGAACTTTTTAGATGGCCATAATTGCGTGAGTTTCGCAGATGTGAATATGGATTTTATTTTGCTTAATTCAGGAATGGATAAGGAAATTTTCCTAACTGGAATTTTCACCCTCCGGAGACCGTATTATTATTTTTTTTTGGGGGGGGGGGAATTTTTTCAAACAGATGCACCATGGAGTTACAATTTATATCATTATATTTAGCAGATTTTTTATGAAACATTGGACTTGGAAGTATTTAGATGTAGAGGCAATATTTAAGATAATAGCATATTGTTTCGATATTTATGAATCACGCTGTATACAAACATTATTAAATGTCAAGAAATCACCGCGAATTAAATAAAATATGAGAATTAGATTATTCAATAAAATTTAATTATATTAAAATGCACTTAAAAAATATTGTTTTTTAAAATAAGAAATTGTAATCAAAATATGTTCTTTTAAAAGATACCGTATATTTTTGAGGATAATAAAAAAAAAAATTGTTTTCGTTTTAACGTATTTAATTTTATCTCTGGTGGTGTTTACATTAGAAAATTTTAAACATTTGAAACATCTTTCATATCATTTTGTTTTCTGCCTCATCCGAATATTCAAAACATTCCAGAAGAAAGTATGTTTAATAAAAGCTACAATACGGCAATCCTCTAGAATTACATGCACATGACACCTTTCTATGAAAAGTTTTTTCTGGAAAATTATTTTTTTCACGTAAGGAAGTTAGATTTTACATACATAAAAGTGAATTAAAAGAGAAAGTATAGGTTTTTCGATGTGCTATAAGAAAAAAGTTGCAACATACTTTACACTCATAAATACGTTATTTTATAAAAAAAATTTGGCACAGAACAATTAACGAATTAAATGAAAATGCCTGTAATCCCAATTAATAATACTATTTTTCACAAATTTGTTTCAAAATTCGACAAAATTTTTAATGATACTCTTATTTACTGCATGTTAAGTATAAATAACTTACCCTAGAAATCAAAATATGTTCTTTATATTCTTATCGCATTTTAGAAAAAATGGATATTATAAACATTTTAGCATTTTGTTCACTTGCAAGTGCTTTTTCAACAGTTATGGATGATAGACTAATGAAATATAGGGTGGGAATCAAGTTTAACGTTTAACGAATCCGATAATTTTTAACTTATGAAATAAATACTACAAATATTTCAATTATAGGAACAATAAAAAGAGAACTATAAAACAAATCAATATGACATACGACTCATAGTTTTCGGAATGATTACAACACAGACACATATATAGATAAGGGGACATATTATTTATTTATTTATTATTTTTATTTCGTATTTTTATAACTATTTCGATTTATTAATTATTTCGTTGTTTAAAGAAGAATTTTACTCACAAAAAAACATTCTTGATTATTTCAACTTATTTTTTACAGTTATCTGTCTTCAATAAAAGAAATTGTTCTAATCGATTTTTTTTTCGACTTTACTTTGGAAAACGTTTAGGACCCTTGGTTTCCTATTTACTATTACTCCTCTTGATGTATTCTATCCCCCCCTAGCGTATATACCATGAGTTTAGGGACACCCTATATATTTAAATATTTATGTCTAAATATACAGTTTTGAAATGTAATGTGTGTAATGCATTACTTTGTATTTTTTGTTTGAAATCAAGTTTAGGCTGAAATGTTCTAATAGATAACTAATTTGAAAAAAAATTTCTAAACCATAGAAATTGAATAATTACTTTTGAGACCGACATAGTTTTGGCAGACCTATTCGTGTTAAGGGTCAGAGGTCCCCCAAAAGAAGTTTATATTGTTTGTCCGTACGTATGTCCGTAAATCGGATTGTCGCCATTTTATCATCGAAAAGTATATGAAGGTATGCCTAGAATTTTGTGTGTATACTTTTGGCTGTGGAAAGCAGGTATTTCTTCAATTTAAAACTTTCCCGCTGAAAGGGGGACGCTTTAATAGCAAATTTTGTGCCGTTTTCAATATTTTACCACCTAAAAGTGTAAGAAGTTACGCATAGAAATGAATTCTTTTTTCGTGCATGATTTTTTTTTTTTTTACAATGGCGTGCATGTCATCATTGAATTCGAAAAATAACTGCCGGAAGGAAGCGCTGTAAAAGCGATTTTCGTACTATCTTCATTATTGAACCATCCAAAATGTATAAGTTTATGAACATAATTGAAACAAGATTCTTGTGCTTGTTTTTTGCTATGACCAATAGGACCTCGTTCAATTTGGAAATATTCCGTCAAAGGGTGCGATGTAATAGCGTTGCTTGTGCCATTTTCATTATTGTACCCTCGATGACTATATAAAGTTATAAATAGAATTGCACGAAATGCTTTGTTTATCATTTTTTCCGTGGCCAGCAGATCTTCTTTGAATTTGGAGATGTTCTGGGGGAAAGGAGCACTGTTATAGTGATTTTTCTATCATTTTCTTGATTATCCGTACTTCTATTTTCCGTCGGATTGTGCAGACAAAGGAACTTGAATCCCTATAAACCGGCTATTTTAAACAAGATGACGACAGCAGAACAAGAGAAAACTATTGATTTTAATAAATATCATGATCTACATTAACTTATATTTACTCCTGTTAATTGACTGAAGCAGAAATTTAAGATGTAAATTAAAGTCGGCAAAGTTTTGAACTAGTAATATTGAAATATTGAAATAATCTAAGGAATTTAATATTTTTTTTATAAAAATGTGTAGTTATTTTTTTAGAATGTTAAGGTGTACTTATGAGATAAAAGAAAATTATAGAATTGGTTCATCCACTTACTTTTATAATCAAACGAAGCTTTTTTTTAAGCACAAAAGGGCATAAATTAATGTATGATATTGAAAAGAATATATGTAATAACATATAATTAACTATACAAATCTGTTAAAAAACTTCAAATATCTTATAACAAGATATAATTTTATTGATTATCGCCATAATTACAAGTTGTACAATTTTTTTGCGTTTTATAAAGTCGTTAATATTTATAGCCATATTGGAAGTTAGCAAAGAATATATTAAGCACTTTGGTGGTAAAATATGAAACTGAAGGTTTTTGTAGCGTGTGTGCAACACATCTATTTTACGGTGTCGGATTCAGCTTGGACACGTGCCCGAATTTCGTTAGAGAGATGTGTTGGTTAGAATTTCGTAATGTTTTTTAACACCCGACAGTGGAAAATGGCGTTAAAAAAATCGTAGCATATGCCTCGCAGACATAAAATGTAAAAAAAAAAATTAAAATTCAGCTAAAAATTATTAGTATGGACGTAAGAAACCGCTAAAAGGTCATCTATTACTAAATATTATCCTTTCTCCCTTGACGTAATTGGGGATAAACGCATGCAGAATTATTTTTTCGCTGTTATTTTAAAAATTTCTATATGCTGTTGTTTACAAAGTTAAAAAACTAAGTTAAAATAGTTAAAATAGTTAAAATAAAACTAAGTTAAAATAATTAATATAATTGTCTATGTAATTGTCTAAATGTGGTAAATATAAGTCTGGCCACGTTCTATATTGACTAAAATATTGTATATTGACTAAAATATTACATAATGTTTTTTTATATTTTTTCTCAAAAAGAAAAACGTCATTTAAGAATTTTTCTTAACACAGATGATAATATGGAATATTTATAGATATCGGGCGCTTAATAAAATCCCACATTTCAGCAATGAGGATGTGATTTCCGTGACAACCATGTATTTTCTTTTCTTGTTTATGTTAATTTATATATATATGTATATATATATATATATATATATATATATATATATATATATATATATATATATATATATATATATATATATATATATATATATATATATATATATATATATATATATATATCACTCGTGTGGTTATTATCAAAGGTTCATATGTGATTCATCATACATAATTGAACACTTAACTCAAGGTATGTTATACCGGCTCAAATAATCATAATATTATCATAGCTAAGAGTCCTTCAAGCTCATTATGCATCTGATATTGCATGTGGCGTCGGAAGGGCTTAATAGAATGACATTAAAGCTGTTTTTTGTTTCTTTCCATCCTTTAGTTAAGTCCCATTGAGTCACATAAGCTCATGAAATCATAATTGGAACCCCTTTTAGTTTCCATCGAAACAATTCAACTAGCATGAAAAAGTACGATGCACATATTATTTCATGAAATAAATATTTATTAAAATGTGTTGATAAAAATATGAAACAAAAACTTATTACATATTTTTTTTATATAAAAAAATATATTTATGAAAAAAACAGCTTTAAATATAATTTTCATACTAGTGAATTTTATGAAACTTGTGTATGATGAACGGTACTAGTTCTAAAGTTAAATCCTTTGTTCAGGTTAAAAAATAAACGTTAATTATTACATTACAATGCAAATTTTTAAAAATTCTAAATGTTGCTCTGGCCCGCTCCGAAAAGATTTTTTTATAACGAAAAGACTGTGTGCTGTATAATTAAGATGAACATTGGAGAAATAGAGTTTTTATGGGTACTACAATGCCAGCACAAAAAAAAAAAAAAAAAAAAAAAAAAAAAAAAAAAAAAATCTTGACACTTGCGATTTTAAAAATTTTTTAAATATCTAAAAATATGCATGAGGAATGAAACTCCAGATATATAAACAGAATAGTACAAATCATATATTTTCTCGAAAATTTTTCTCGAAATCCCGTAGAAGACCGTCAACAAATTGAAAAAAAAACGAAAATATTTTGGAAATCTAACGTAACTGTGAAATCTAACGTAGGAAAAGCGCTCAAACTGTAAATTATGATTAAGTGGCTTATTGTAGTAAATTGTGTTCATTTTTATGAATATAGAATTCTTATTGGAAGAGAAATTAAGGTTTCTATAAAACAGTCTCAAATGCGAATTGCACGGTTTGCGAATAATTTGCAGAGTTCTCAATAAAAAACACTGTTTTTTTTTTTAAGAAAATATGAGAAACCACATTGTAGAAGACACCCTCTAATCAAAATTAGAAAAATATTAATAATTGTATAGAAAAAGAAAAGGTTTACTAAATAAGATTTTGGTCCGCATGCGTGAACTCAATCAAAATATAATTTGCATAATGTGTTAGCTAAATGTATAGAGCAACTTTTGTGAAAGTCTCAAAAACATAACGTGAGAATTATGAATATTATTGCCGATAGAATAAGTCAAAGTCTGTTAATCCCAAAATAAAGAAATTGATGAGGAGTGCAATATTGTGTAGACACTAATCAATGGAATATGGATGCTGTCCCTGATCTTTTTTGCTTCATTTTGTAAATATCGGATTTTGATCTTATTCTATAGACGATAATTTTCAGAATTTTCAAGCTATGTTTTTTGAGACTTTTGCTAAAGTTGCAGTATAGATTTAGCTAATACATTATGCAAATTATATTTTGAATTTATTAACTTAAGCGCATTGAACCCTTATTTTGTAAACCTGTTCATTTTTCATACAATTATTAATATTTTTAAATTTTGATTACGCTGTTTTGTGTACAATATTGTTTGTCATATTTTCTTAAAAAAACATTGATTTTTATTAAGAACTCGGAAAATTATAAGCAAAAAACGTGGCAAAATTCGGAACATTTTTATAAAAACCTTAATTTCTCTTCGAGTATACATGCTATATTTATAAAAATGAACACAGTTTATTACAATAAGCCAACTAATCACAATCTGCAATTTGAACGCTTTTGCTGAATTAGTTTTGACAGGGTTATCCAAAAGATCTTTGTTGGTTTTCAATTTGTTGACGGTCCCCTATGTGATTTCGAGAAAAAATCTTCGCGAAAATATATGACTTGTACTATTTTGTTTACACTCCTGGAGTTACAGAATAATTTCTTATTGATATTTCTATCTATTTAACAAAACGTCTAACAAAACTTTAACAAAACACTAACTTTAACAAAACAAGTGCCAAGTTTTTTTTGCTGACACTGTAGTTAGATTTTTTCGTTAAAGTATTTAAAATTTATAACTTTAATAAATTAAGATTTTATATTTTGTCTGATAAAATTAATTTATTCTCTAAATAACACCTAATTATAAATTTAATATATATATAATCAAGCTACTTTATTCCATCTGTCTTTTAACATTTTACATTAATGCCAATTTTTGTCTCTGTTTAGATGCAATGTTTTAAAAGTTATTGTATTCATTTGATAACCTTTTTAACAGTTTATAATCATACTTTAAGAGAAAATTAACTTATACTGAAATATTTCTCAAAGGTGTTCTAAAAACATATGAAACTATGAATATATGTATGTATATACTTGAATAGATGTTGGAAAGTGGGATAAATTAAACATTTATTTGCGTGACTTAATAATTTGCTGGTTTAACTTATCCATGACACTTTTTTTCTGTAGCAGTGACATACTTTGCCATTTGCTTTTGAGCATGTAGTAATTGGATGCATTTCTTAATGCTAATAGATGTGTGAAATTTTACTTGCTTTGATGGTTTGAGTTTTTGAAGTTTTTTTTCAAGTATTTCGTTTTTAATTCTATATCTACTGAAATTGTGCCAGGAATATCAAATAGTGATGTAATGTAATCATTTTGCATATACAATTTATTATTCATTTCAAAATATTTATTTATAAATGTAAAATTGTAATCAATAAATTTTAATATTTTTTATTACAAAAGACATGTTAAAATTAAAAGACGCTCTGGTATGTTTATAGGACGTAAATTAACCAATGAAAAACTAGAATTTATTTTCAAAATAAAGAATTTATGTTGGGTATGTACTAATAATATATAATCATTCTGTGGTAAGGGGATTTGCTTAATCCGTTCATAATTTTATTTTTATGTGTATAATCAAACACAGTACATGAACAATGATCTTGATAGACATTAACACTCAGTAAGTCAAATCACAGAGGGTGTTTACAGATTTTTGAAAATGTATCAAGAAAGATAATAATTTTATTTTGTAACATGTTCCGTCTGATAGCTTCTTTGATAAACTATAGTAATAAATCTTGATTTCCAAAAAAAAAAAGATGAAATCTTGAATTATGAAGTTTTATTTTCTTTCACCAATTAAGTACAATATTTCAGTGTCCATCAATGTTTTTTGATGATGTGTATACAGAGCTTTTTCAAAAGCCCAGACGCGACATGTTGAAGGAGTTTGGTGGAAGGCGCTTAAGTAAAATATCTTTATTTCTAGTTTTATTTGTAGTTCTTTTTCCTAAGAGTATGAAGGTAAATTTAGAGATATAATAGATGGAACTTAAAAAATGAAGATTGTTGGGTCAAAAATATGAAATATTTCTTACAAAATATATATAATTATATATATCATAAATATTATAAAGCAGAAGTTCTGAAACTTCCAAACGAGTGTTTTCAAAAACTACCCAATGGATTTTTTTGCCGATTGTATCATTCGACAGGAAATATTTTTCCGAAGGTTTATGTCTCAAATTTACAGGGATAACTCTGATTTTTCGTAGTAAATTTTGTATTTTTCGGTTATTTTTGACAAAAGGGTTGCCAGTAGTTGCTTTTGGCGAAAATTATAATTGCTAAAAGAATTAAAATGGCTATATCTAATAGAAATATTACAAATATCTTGCAAATAATAGCAGGAAATAACTACTGATAATATTAACTAGCAAAAGCCATGCTTTGTTTGGATTCGCGAAGCATCTATCTATATTAATAAAAGAACAAAACGCTCTGTCTGTGTGTGTGTGTGTGTGTGTGTGTGTGTGTGTGTGTTTTTGTCTGCGATGGCTAGCAAAATCTATGGGACGTACGAAGCTCAAAATTTTTATGAGAGTAGCCCAATATCTCTCCTGATGCACCTGAGGCTCAGAATTTCAAAATTCTATTTATTAACTGAGTAATTAATTAAATTCCAAAGATCACTCTCATAAACAATCTCCTTTTTCTTCTTTTTTTCCCTTCATTTAGTTATGGTTGGTTGGTTGCATAAAATTTTCGCATAAATAATTAAAAAAGCTGGAACAGACCTTTAAAATTCATAGACTGGCAAACTGTCAGTTTAAATGATGATTTTTTATCACAGCGGTTGTAAACCATGGAGAAAAAAGATAGGTGGTGGTGAAGTAAACCGAAAAAAGGGTTGCAATATTAAACCATTTATCGCTCAAATTTTAATGTCCCAAACAAAAGCATGTGGAAGGGATTTTGTATTAATAAGACGAATTGAAAGAAATGAATTACAGCTGAAGCATATTCTACGAAGAAATAGTAATTTTTTAAAATGGTCTTTTTTCTATTATATTATTTATTTAAAAAAATGTTTGCTTTTAAAATAATTGAAATTGATAAATTCAAAATAATTAAATGTCCAAAATAAAATTAAATAAAATATTGAAAACATTTGATTTGAACTAAAAATTGTATTACTAAAAGTTTTCTTTTTTTCAGAACTTTTTAATACTCTATAACGTAGATGAAAAAATGTTTATGATTTAACAACATATTAATAACTCTATGTCAATATATAAAATATATTTATGAAAACATTCTTTTAGAATCATGCGCGAAAACTTAAATAACAAATATTAGTCTAAAATCTAGATTTCAGAGTGCAGTCGATTTTAAGACATTAACGAAAGAATGTTAACTTTTCAAGCAAAATCTTAAATGATGCTTCTGTATTGATATTTCAAAGTGACGACTAGGTTACATTTGTGTTAGATTTAAGTTACGGTAAGGTACTATTAAGTCGCAGTTAGGTTACAGACAGATTATGGTTACGGTACAAAAGTTTACGGTTAGGAATTTGTCCACAGAGTCAACATTACACATGCTTTGATTAAAAATATACACTTTTGTTAAATGGCACTGAAATTATAATACTACATACCAATCTTTTATCATCGCGTATCGATTTCATTCACGGTATAGTCGGATTTAAGAGTGATATAATTAGTTTGAAATTCAAAATATCTCACTTGGGATTTGTATGCGAAAAAAAAAAAAAAATAGTTACGTGATTTAACAGTGATTTTTAAGGGTAAATATCAACACTTTAACACGAAACTAACGCAATCGTTGGATACATGTTCCCTCCCGTGTTTCTTTGCTCATTTTAAATATTTTTAGAACTTAATATTAGTTGTTGTTTTTAAAACCGATTTTTCACAAAGTCAGCTGCGACGGATTTCAGACAATGCATTTCTGCATGCTTCCAGTTAATGACAAAATCATACAAATTTCAAGTTCGTTTAATATTGTTAATACGGACCCGGGCAACGCCGGGCGGGTCAGCTAGTTATTTTATAAAACAGATATTTGAAAGTAACACTAATTTTTAATATTATTTTTGCATCTTTATTAAACAAAAATGGTATTTGTTTTGGCGCATTTTGCTTTTTTATTTATGATGTAAGACTGGCATAATAAAATATTTTCGAAGCAAACTTTTACAAAATATTTTTAAATTTTCAACTAAAAGCTCTTTTAAAGCTGTTTTTACAATTTCCAGTAGCCACTGGTGTTTTTTAAAGTTGTTTGAAATATGCATGTTTCCAATCTTTGTAATTAACATCAGATAATCTTTGATAGCTCTTTTAGAATAATATATTTGAAGAGAGCTTGAAGAAAGTTACTTCTTCAAAATCCTATTTTCTGGAAAAACGTTTGAAATCTGCTTTCGTTGATACTATGAATTTTTAACTGTAAAACATTTTATTCTAATTTCTTCGTTTTTATACATGTTAGCGTATGAGAATTTTTGATATTGTAAAATTTTTCGTAAGGAAAATTTCTATTGAATGCTTAATTTTGAAGGATTTTCACTCTCGACAACGTTACGTACGTTTTTAAGCCAACTGGTGTCTATATATCCTCAATATCTACAACTGCTTCATCTAATGTTAAACCTTGGGATTTATGAATTATAACAGCAAAAGCTAACTGCAGAAGAAATTCTTTCCTTGAGAAATTTATGCTTCCATTTTTCCAGAATTTAATTATTGGGGGAATCGGTACGCACCAATTCTTATAAGTTAAATTACTGCAGTATTCAAATTTATCCATGATTATTCGCGATATCTGATCTGGTGGCTTGCGATTTTCTTTAATACGTGCAACATAGTCTAAAGTTTCATTCACTAAACCTTTTTTGGTCCACAAATAAGAACGTAACATTACTTTAGATAGATACAAATGATAAAGTAAGAAATGGTTAAAGCATATTTGTCGTTTCTGAATCTGCCAACTTTGCTTTAGTATATTTATAAAGAGCTTGAATAGAGGCAACATTTTCATGCAGCTCTTTTAATTTTTCATTTATATATTTGTTTATATTTTTGTTTGCAATTCTTTTGTTTCCACTTTACAAAAAAAAAAAAAAAAAAAAAAAAAAAAATCCATAATACAATTCTTTTAAAATGTTTGAGTGTCATCTGTGCAAATGATTTTGCGGAATAATGAAAAAATGTTTTATTTATTAACGAGCATCCATTATTGACATTTAATCTTGGAATTTGGGGGTAGATTTTTAATCGATGTGGTAATCTTTCCTTCTTCAGTTTTTAAATTTTAAAACTGAAATTTTTCCTGTAAGTGAAATTGACGAAATGGCGCAAAAAAATTAAATTAACAACTAAAACATTTGCAAAAAGAAATAATAGAGTTATACTCATATCTATATAATTTACGATTGAATATTAAAATATACTCTAAAAATTATCTTCACTTAAAAAAAAAAAAAAAAAAAAAAAAAAAAAAAAAAAAAAAAAAAAAATTATTGCGACCATTAAGAACCTAAGTCAGTAGTGCATTTTCGGCTTAAAAACACATTCTTTGGCGACAAAAGCAAGATGAAAATGGTATAGAAACGAATAGTAACTCACAACTTACAGTGTCTTTTACAATCAGATCTGCTTTTTTCTGCTGTAAGTTATATTATACGGAAATTCGATAAAAAAAAAAGAAAAAGAAAATAATAATAAGGGAAATAACTATCATTCAAAATTCATTTAATCAATTTCTGAAATTCATGTTTTTATTCTAACACCAGGGATAAGTCGCCAAAAGTTGAACCAATTGTTATATTTCGCGTTAATTTATTTTTTAAGCATTACAAATATTTTTTTTCATTTTCAAGATAAATATATTTTTATAATATTACGCCTCATTTAAGCGGTCTTTCTTTATTATTATTAATATTATCGGTAGTTATTTTCTGCTTTTATTTGCAAGATATTTGTAATATTTCTAATAGATATAGCCATTTTAATTCTTTTAGCAATTATAATTTTCGCCAAAAACAGCTACTGGCAACCCTTTTGTCAAAAATAACCGAAAAATACGAAATTAACTACGAAAAATCAGAGTTATCCCTGTAAATTTGAATCATAAACCTTCGGGAAAATATTTCCTATCGAATGATACGATCGGCAAAAAAATCCATCGGGTAGTTTTTGAAAAGACTCGTTTCGAAGTTTCAGAACTTCTGCTTTATAATATATATGATCATGATTCTATCTATAATTACTTACTCCATGATTTATATATTTTTTTCTGAAAATTACGCTTTTCATTTTTTATTTATTTGCTAAAATGCGTCCGTATTGGAAATGCATGTAAAATAAATTATTTAAAATAATATTTTTTTTAACGTTTTACTGTAAAAAAAAAAAAAAAATATATTGTGCAAATCTACAGATCATAATTTATTTTTGTGCTTAATTTGAAGTTAAAATATTGAATAGTTTTATTGTAAAGTGTACGACAAAATGTAATTTGAGTGGCCTAGTAGAGGATTCGCTTCGCTCATCCTAATAATAATAAAGAAAGGCTGCTTAAATGAGGCGTAATATTATAAAAATATATTTATCTTGAAAATGAAAAAAAAAAATTGTAATGCTTAAAAAATAAATTAACGCGAAATATAACAATTGGTTCAACTTTTGGCGACTTATCCCTGGTGTTAGAATAAAAACATGAATTTCAGAAATTGATTAAATGAATTTTGAATGATAGTTATTTCCCTTTTTATTATTTTCTTTCTCTTTTTTATCGAATTTCCGTATAATATAACTTACAGCAGAAAAAAGCAGATCTGATTATAAAAGACACTGTAAGTTGTGAGTTACTATTCGTTTCTATACCATTTTCATCTTGCTTTTGTCGCCAAAGAATGTGTTTTTAAGCCGAAAATGCACTACTGACTTAATGCCTGAGTTAGGTTCTTAATGGTCGCAATAATGTTTTTTTTTTTTTCAAGTGAAGATAATTTTTAGAGTATATTTTAATATTCAAACATAAATTATATAGATATGAGTATAACTCTTTTATTTCTTTTTGCAAATGTTTTCATTGTTAATTTAATTTTTCTTGCGCCATTTCGTCAATTTTACTTACAGGAAAAATTTCAGTTTTAAAATTTAGAAACTGAAGAAGGAAAGATTACCCCGTCGATTAAAAATCTACCCCCAAATTCCAAGATTAAATGTCAATAAGGGATGATCGTAAGTGTCACATTCACTTGACATTAAGCATAATATAAATACTAATTATGTCATCAAGTGATTTTTAATTCGACATTTTATTTCTACTTTTATATATGTTCCGCTAATTTGTTTTTCGTTATTTAAATGAAAATTTATGCTAATCTATATAATCTGGCTAATAGTTTGGCGATTTGTATAATTTGGCGAAATTGGTCGACGGTATAACCAAGTAGTACTGAAGGGAAAATTTTCCAATTCAAAGTAAATTTATGCAATTATGCGTTATTACTATAGATAAATTCAACATTTTGAAATGAAAAATTCCCTCTGAATAAAATTTACAAGTCTTTTTTAATTGACCATTTTCTCTTCAATGTTTCTTCAATCAAACTTTCGCTATTCTCTTTCGCCCAGGCTAACAAAAATGTATTTTAAATATTTTATTAGATAAAACGTAAATAACATTTTTCTATTTTTTAAAAAAATATTTTTAAAATCTAATTCTACCATTATATGTCTTACAGGACAAAATAGCAGAATTACTTTTAAAAATGGTTTTATCTGTTAATTGTATGTTATTTGTTTATTTGGGTGTTTGAATTTACTTTTGTCATCAAACAATGCGATTTTATACCAAGAAGTCATAAGCCGGAGCGATGTTCACAATTACTATATTCTCTCATTCTCTTTTAAATGTGTGAGAGCGTTTTTAGGATATTTTTTTATGTTTAATTGTAAATATATAAATAGCAGTTATAACAAAAAAAAAAAAAAAAATGCGTATAATGTTTAAAGTTTAGTATAAATGTCTTCTTCATCCAAACTGTAAGATAATTTAATTGCAACTTTTTTAATTTTTGGCGCAGATGTCATATACGCACCACATTCGCACGATTGCAACAAAATGGCGATTTTATGCCTCACATGGTAAACCGACTATGGTTGTTTATTTATTAATAAACTATTAATTAACTTTCATTTTGTTTTTTAAAATAATATAAATAATTTTGTTCTATAGCTATAAATTAAACTTTTTTATTTATTATTTTTTTTCAAATAATACAAAAAAATTAAAAAATACTTATAAAATTGGTAATTAAAAATCAAGTTCTCCAAATTGGACCAAGAAAAAAATTGTGCCAATGTGGTGCATACATGATATCTGTGTCAAAGTTTTTTCTTATACATAAGTAGGGAAAATGCAGTATAAATACCGATTAAAGTTTTTTTTTTTTTTTTTTTTTCAAATGGAAATTTTGTCACGGATTTGGTCATATACTCATCGAGGTATCTCACTGGCGCCAAAATGGCATTATTTGCCTCGTATGGTAACCCAGCTATAGTTGTTTATCTGATGATAAGTTATTTATTTACTTTCATTTTTTTCTTTTTTGAAATGATATTTGTTGTTTTGTTCTACAGTTACTTTTTATTTATTGTTAATTGCTGTTTAAAATGATAAAAAATAATAAAATATACATAAATTTCTTTGGTATTCTAAAACGAGGATTTTGCCACGTTGTAATTGCAAGATAATCGCGCTAAACCTATTGCGTATATGATGTCTGTGTAGGAATCTTTTGTGAAATATAAAAAGTGTAAATTGGCTACTACTTGATTATCACGTCAACCAATTTCGCCAAATCTTTCGCCAAATTTACATAATATTATCTTAAATAACTAAAGAGAAAATGCTTAAATACGAAAGAGCAAAAAAATTTGTTTTCATTTTTCAGGAGGAAATTTTCCAATAATAAAGTAATTGTTGTAGTGAGAATTTTAATGTGTGTTTTTTTTTTTATCGTTGGCAACTTGCTGTAACGAAAAATGTTTATTTTTTTTCCTGCTATTGTTTTGTAAGAGCTGGTTTTGTGAAAGCCATGTTAAGATGGTATTCAAATTTTTGAACCCTTCGTAATTACCACCCCTTTAGGCCGATTTTGCTCATTTGCAATTCCCACATAGATATTAACCATCTCAATGTACTTGACGAGTTTGAAGATGATTCTTGCATAATTATGCTCTTCATCGCGCGGACAAAATTTAATATATATATAAACTTTTTAGGTGAGAGTATAGCTTTGGGTTCCTGGCTTCACATAATGAAAAGTTGTGAAGAAATTTTTCTGAAGTTGTACCATGGTAACGACTGTAATAATGAATATTTCTTCAGATAAGGGAAAATTTTAAATCCTGTTGCCATAATGGTCTCATTTCGCTTCCAAATGTGCACTGCTAGTAATAAACTAAAATAGTTACTTCTAAACAGCTGGTTTTTGTGCAACGTTTAAGATAATTTAATATCACAATGGTGTCTAAATCGGTTTCAGGAATGAGCAAGGTGCTGCTGGAGGTCCAAATTATTTAAAATACAAATTTAAATTCACCAGTTCGTTTCATCCACGGTTGATTTTGAAATATTGACCAGCGCAGCGGGCATAGCCTGCTAGTAATATATAAAAAATAAAATAATAAACATCATTTTGATAAAAAGTGGAATTAATATTTGCATTTTTTTCAATTTTCCGTAATGTAACATGTTTTTTAACATAATCTAGTAATAGCCATAAAAAAATTAGAAACGCTTTTCTTGACAGTTTTTACTGAACCTCATTTCAGTTCTTTTTCGTCATTATTTTTGTATTGAATTAAATATTTCTAATAAAATCATATAGATATATTCAGGCTTTATCAAATGAAAGTAAATATTTCTATTATTTTTCCTTTTGCAAATAATGTTTTGTAAGATAATCTTACGCTGCGAAATAGATTGTCAAATTATGCTTTGAACAGTATTTTTATTTTTATTTTGGTAAGTTTAAAATTAGATTTTAAAAGTTCACTTACGTTCCTTATACAAATATTTAAAGAAGTTGGGATAATTCATTGGGTGCTTGAAATTTCTTTTAAAACATGTGATACGACTTTAGGTATAATAAGCGTTGTTGAGTGTTCATTTTTTAATTTGTAGTTGTTTTTTTTTTCCTAGTCACTTATAAACTGTTACGTTTATTTCCTATTTTATTGATTCTGTTCTCAATTTAATACATAAATTATAAAAATTATGTTTATAGAACTTTTTAAAATAATCGTATAAGAATATTTATCTTTGCAAAGTCTAATGTTCAACATCATAATTTCGATCTATTGTTCTTTTTCTGGTGACATTTTAAATGTTAATGGTACAGACGTAAATAAACCGTAACAACATTCACGATGTATAAATGTTATTATTTTTATTTTTTTAATTCTAAGAAAAAGTCGCAATATTTGTAAAAAATTGTGAAAACATTGTCTCTAGTGATTAAAACTCATTAAATAACGAAAGAAAATACATTAAAAAAGCTAACATTGTATGCAATAAAAGAATAAAATTGAATTTCTTTGTTTCTAATTAAATTATATGAGATGAATTATACTCATTAAAGATGCATTTTCTGTTTCTTTTTTTCCCATTTTTTCCTTTAGAAGTACCAAAAAAGCAATTTCAAACAAATTTTTTTAGCTGTTTTTAAGAAACAACGTTTTTAATGAAGGAGTAAATAAACAAAAAAAAAACATTTATTTGCAGAATTTTCTTTTTAATTGCTCTGTAAAAATTAGATTAATTGATACAATTTAATGAGATATTTTCAATAAAATTAAAAATAAGAGAAATATATATTTTTAATTGTATTGATTTAAACGTTTTCATAATTAAATTGAATAGTATTATACAAAATTATTTTATTAATTAATGTTTTTTTTATTAATATCAAAATTCATTAGTATTTTTAAGGATTTATATTTACAAATAATATCTCTCTTATGTGAATTCATTTTTTCATAAAAAATATAAAACTATTAATTTTAAAATAAAAATTATTCTAAGGAATTCTTTTTTAATTCCGTTAATAACTATTTTTTCTAATTATCAGCATTGCTCAAGCTCAAAATGAAATAGGCACTCCCACATTAAAACGTTTGGAATTGTTTGTAAAAACTATAAGTGAATCAATAATTATCTCAACACCTACCTTCATGTACGAGAATAGCGGTTAAAAATGTTGCTTTGATATTTGTGCAATGGCTGAAAAAAATTACTGCCATGCATAAAATATGTACCAAAACTAAACATGTTTGAAGTTGCTTATAAATCATAAGGATAGAAACAATGAATGTCTTGGAGTTAAGCTGTAAAAATTTAGTGATTAAAATCAAACTTTAATACTCATCAGCCTACAATATAGAAAAAAAATCAACATTAATCACACCTAAAACGTTTCAACACTCAGCGTTTTAAACTTCTTCTAACGACTTAACGGAACCTTAACGGAAAAAAGGGACTTACAATATAGTCACACATATTAAAAACATTAAACAAAATTTTATTTGAGAGAAAAATCATGATTCATTTTTGAGATATTATTATGATGATGATTATTATTATTGTCTTCATTTTTACTGATATTTCTCTAAAATTGTAGATTACATGACGTTATTTAAAGGGTTTAAACTAAATAAAGAGGACACGTGCTGGATTATTAGATATTTTTGATGTAATTTTCCCTTAAAATTTGAAAACAGAAATAATTTTTAGTTTAAATATATAGTTAAATAAAATTTTTCTTTAAATTATGTGTTTCAAAATAAAATAAAATAAAATGAAAATGAAAATGAAAACAGTCGATAAAATAAACACACATAATTCTGACACATATTCAACTTTTCTGAATCAATATGTTCAACAGAAGAAAAAATAAAGTCATCTGTTGGTATATTGCATTTTACAATTCCTTATATAATGGATATGTTTCAGTTTTACGTTCAATTACGGATTGAATTTACAGAAGAAGTACACATAACTTTCAACTAATTATTTCTGAAAGATCACTGCTAAGATTCTTCAGAAGGTGCACTGCAATATAAATTTTATAATTTGCAAATGAATGATTCGAGATTTTTGTTTTACTTACACCATAGGCTATTTTAATTATGCATTCATGGGATTGCGATGTATTAAGTTTTATATATTTTCTCATATTGCCAAAATGTCTCGATGTATTTCTAAAAATGTAGGAGATGATAGTTGTGTGACTCAAATATATAGCCAGGCTTTTGGACGGGAAAAGTGCCTGTCTAATGAGAATGTATTGAGGTGCAGTCATTTAGGAGACGTCAGATGATTCTCAATCATTTTTTTCGAATGTAAGAATTTTCATAAATATTTGTACGATTTGAATTTAAACATCATATATTTACTTTATGACGCGCTTGATCAACAAATTAAATGACCTTCTGGCATTTTATATTATCCATCATTTGGAAGCACGCATTATGAAAGTTCACGTACATGAGCACAAGCTCTAGAGATTTTCAAAATTAGAAAAGAGGCAGTCTATTAATTTTTATCTATCATGAAGCATCGATATATGAAGTAGCTATAAAGACATAGTGAAGCCGTATTGGATTGCTCGAAAGAAAGTGTATTGTATATTTAATGCGTTGGATTTAATGTATTGCAAAAAACTAATAATTAAATTTATCAATATGAAGTTACGTTAATGTTTAATTTGATGCTCTTTTAATGTCCAGTCATTCAAGTAATTCAATGTATGTATATATATGTTTGTGCATATGTTTCATTTACATTATCTGTGTTGCAAAAATGAATTCATCCAAGAGTTTACTTACGAAAATATTAATTGAAATAAAGTAATTCACTCTCGGCTATTGACAAATGGCAATATTATATAAATAAGGAATTTCTGAAAATATTATTTAAGTACGATCTTATATAAACTGCATAACCAATGAGATTATTGTGTGGAGTAATGTTTATGTCTCTCTGTGGATATTTTTTAAAAAAGTATAGAATTGTTTAATCATCTTTACCATTTATCTCTTTATTATTGCATCTTGAATTTAAATTGTTCAGGTTTCTTTTACAGGCTAATTTACTGCGTTTGGCATTTTAAATCCTTGAATAGGTTTATTTACATTTAAATTAATCTCAAGTTTCATGAGGCGAATAGTCCCTTAAAAATAACCACAACGAAATGTAAATTAATAAGAAAATTCAAAATTGGTTTTAATTTTAAAATCTAGGATCAAATACATATATGACCTAAACTTGAAATATTTAGAACTGTACTGTATTTTCCTCGCAACTTTAGATGATAAGGAAATGCAGTATTTACTTAGATAATTTCTATTTTGCACTCAGTTTTTCCAGTCAAAATTCACTAATTAAAACAAGATATTTACCTTTTAAAATTTTACCTTTAACAACAAATAAATGAAAAGTAAATTATATGGATATTTTTCTTTAAAATTGCATTAAATATGATAAATATTGGGCTTTAAAAGATTATTAACAATGAAAAATAAAGTAAATCAAAATACGCAAACACAGTATACATTTATTACAGAAATGAGATACTCTGGAATACATGAATATAGCTACATATAATGATTTTAATTAAATAAAAAATACATTTCATTCTTAATGATAAATACGAAAATGTTAAAGGTTTGATATTAAATAAAGTAACCCGAACGTTTTCTGGCTAGTAAGTTTTCCAATTAATATGTACTAAGAATCAGTGAAGCTGAAATTAAACAGAAGATGAAACTATGAAACTTTCTTCTATGTCGATGTAATTAAATAATTATATACATTTTAGTTTGCCTGAAGAGAGCTGGGAAGCTACAGTGGGATGTATTTTTTTGTATTCTTTCAAGAACTATTTTTTAAGGATATTTTGTCGATATTATTATATTGGAAACAATGTGATATTCGATAGATTCGGTCATATTGAACACTGTTATTATATAGATTTCTATACTTAAAGAAATATTGCACTTTTGATTTCTTGTCAATTTTCGAAAATTAACCCAAACTAGTAATCAAATTTTGTTTGTTTTTATGTACAGGGTGATTCATAATGAATTGACCAAAAAGAATAGCGCAGTGTGGCTGCCGTAATTTATTCGGCGAAAACAAATTTATTCTGCAACTACAATTATACCAGTTTTATTTGGCAAGAAGGAAAAATCATCCAATGACGAACTCGTCGCTAGAGGCGCTGTTAATCAAAATGACGTCCATGCAGGAGAAAGCGTACTGAGTTTTTGAATATGCCAAAACCTCCTCGGTAACTGTTGTGCAAAGACATTTTCGCACGAACCTTAACGAACGTCTACCCCATCGCTGGATTAGCCTTGCTGGGCCACAGGATTTGACATAACTTCATTAGCCACCGAGATCACCAGATCTAATGTCCTGTGATTTTTTCTTCTCTGGGATTTCGAAAAAGACGAGGTGTTTGTGCCTCCACTTCCCCAGGACTTAGAGGAACTGAAGCAGCGGATAACTGCAATGTTGAACTCAATCATTGGGGGTATGCTATCACGAGTGTATCACTTGCTTACCGAGTAGACATTTGTCGTGTCACCGGAGGAGCACATGTTGAACAACTGTAGAAACTTCAATAAATGTAGTTTTGAAGTAAATTTGAATTTTCTAAATATATTAATTAGAACGATCATAATCAAGTTTTCTTTTTTTCCCATTCATTATGAATCACCTTGTATACTAAATATGATATTTTGAATAATAATTATAAAAAAAATATGTTTTGGGGTGTTTCCCAAAGTTTAACAAATCATACTAATCAGAACGCTCTGCATAAGAAACATTGGAATATTACTCTTCATATGCAATTTTAAGACTGATCGACGTAAACTCAGAAAAATGATGGATCATCCTCGGTGAAAGAGAGTATCTTTAGAAAAAAATTAGATGCTTGTTTGATCAACTGAATTAGAACAGAAAATTCTTTCGTTATCACATTTCCGTTTCTTGCAGATTGCATCCATTTTTAAATATCTGAACAAGATTTATGGCTTCCATTTAGTTAATCCTGTGAATCTAGCAGTGTTTATCTAATCCTACCAAAAAGATCATTTTACTAAGCTATTAAAATCATTCACTCAATCGACATTTCAAGCGCAAGTTGTTATATGTTTTTTTTTTTTTTTTTTTTTTTTTTTTTTTTTTTTTTTTTTTAAGTAGTATATTCTAACAAACCGTATCCATTAAAAAAAGCACTTTGAAAAATTTCAACATCAGGTCAACATTTTTTTAAATAACGATAATATCAAAGTGCCATGAATCCGCGGAAGGAAGATAGACTTTTTTTTTCAAGATAATGAAAATATTCTGTCCTAAGGAGGAAAAAAAGGAAATTTCTCTAATTAACGGATATATATCAGTAGTAGTGCTGATAGGAGTATTTCCGTGAATTGAAGAAAGTTTTTCTGACAAGATAACCTCTTTTGGTGTTTCCCGCGTTTAGCACTCAGACGTAGTATACTTTAAAGACGTATATCAGGAAGTTTAAAAAGCGGAAAAAAACTGTTAAAGTCCTGTTTTTTAGCAAAACTTTTGGAAATATCTATTCTAAAAGCCACTTTTTAGATTATTATAATAGATTTTTTTAAAGAAAAGCATTTAAAAATATGAATTAGTTAATAATAAATATAAAATATTGAAAAAAGTTAAAAAATTCCTTCAAGAATTTACGTATTTGGTTTCGAAAAAGTAGGAGATTATATTCATATTTTATGGCGAAGAAAAACTTGGCTTATTTTCAAACATAGAGTTTTCTGGCATCCTTAGCTAAATGCCATAGTTCCAAAACAACGCAAGCGAAAAATTCATAGCGCTATATTTGGCAACTTACCTCACTTACGAACAAATAAAAATCCAGTAATCAAAAAATTAAAATATAAAAAATATTATTATGTGATTTTAACGCAGCAGCGTTATCGTTTCTTTAACTTTTGTGTATAGGGTTTCAAAACACACCAGATCACGATGCTAGGTGCAATTCACATTTTAAAAAGGATCTATTGTGAACGCACTTATGAGATTCACTCGAAATCGGTTCTCCACAATTTTTTTTTTCATTATTCTAATAAAATATTGGGAAACAAAATGTAAGCAAAACAATTCAGCTTATCAATCCCCTTTCCCAACACATATCTTTAAGTTATATGTATAAGAAAGAACTAATTTGGCATAAAATATTTATTAATCTATATTTATTAATATACCTTATTAATCTTAAGTTTGTTTCTAGTAAATAAAAAATATGCAATATATATTTTCTAAAATAGATAAAAAAAATAATCCGAATAGCAGATGGTGTCCTGAGTAAGTTCTAAAAGAACACATAAATTTTTAATGATAAGCGAATTGTTACTATCGAATTATCTTGTTTCTCGCTATCTGTAGGCTTTCTATTCGTTTTCGAAAGGAGAAATTGTAAATATTTAATGCATCATTAAACTACAATTAAACAAATTACTATTTAATATTCAGATCCAATTGCTTTCTGAAAAAATTAAGTGAATAAATGATTAAGACACCGAATTATAAAAGCATTAATGTAGTTAAACGGTAAGGAAGTTCGAAGTTCTATTCATAACTTGATGTAACTATTTTAATTGAAAAATAGAGGGGTTTTTTTTATTAAGAAAAGCACTTTTTATATTATTTCCATTTTTTTTTATATACATCTTATTAGATTAAATTTGTAGATGCTCTCAATGTATATATTTTTTAATTTTGCGGAAAATGTCCTCAGTTATCACACATCGGACACACATGCCAACACACATACATATCGGACACACATGCCAACCTCCGGCTTTTTATAAATCACAGAAACATATTTAGAACCAGAAATTTATTTAGCGAATTAAATTAAATAGGTTGCAAATGAGAACATAATTTAATGAAAGATCTGTTTAATTTAACAAATTTTCCGGTTCAAAATCCGTTTTCGTGATTTAGAAAAAGCTGGAGGTTGGCAAATATGTTATTAACGATTTTACTTGTAATTTTGGAAATTATAAGTACGAAAGTATTGCGTATTTTTAAACATATATAGAGTAATAAGTGAGAATTTTAATTCGTGCATTTTTTTAGAAGATTTGAGAAAATGTGCAAACGCGTACGTTGCTATACTCCATAAATTTAAAAAAAAAATAGCATTATTGCACAACGTCAAAATCGTTTTACTTATTTTTAATATACATCATTTTTACTTTTGTCAACATAGGTAGTACACTGACACGGCCTTTATTATGATAATTTAAAATGTAGAGAGTTTACAAGGTGCAAGATTATATAAGAGTTTTATAATATCGGACATTTTAAGATACCTATGATACTATAACTATGACCAAATAATAAGAAATAATGAAATAAAAAAAATGTTAAATGAATTATTAATATATATAAAAAAAAAAAAAAAAAAAAAAAAAAAAAAAAAAAAAAAAAAAAACCATAAAATCGATATGAAAATCCAATTGTGCTACTTTTATTATTCAAATGCTCAGAAGTAATTTAGTTTATTATTTACATGTTTTATTGATTTTATTAAAAAAAGAAAAAGAATGACATTCTCAAAAAGCTATGGGTCACACAGTAAATGATGACTGCAATACAGCAACAGAAAGTATTAAACCATTCAAAATCCTAAATGATCAAATTTTTAAACTTTAAAATTCAAACTCTAGAGAGACGCAATCAAATGAATTTAGTGAAACAATGATAATATGGTGCTTCTTTTTTAAAATTTGCAACAGGAAATGAAATTTTTACATTTAAATTTTAAAAATAAATATTTAAGTAGCATACTTTCACTTTTGGTACTAGTTTTAAAAGAGAAAGTATCCCCATGAGAGTAAACTGTTAATAACACAAAATAAATAAAAAACAGCTTTTTCTGAGATCAACCTTAACTATACATTACCAAAGTGGGATTTAAAAATATTGAAATGCAAACAGAAATTTTAAAAAATCTCAAATTGGATTAAAGTTAGCGTGCGGGTGTTTTCCATGTGTGTAGTTTCTCACTTATACTATAATATCCATTTCTTAATCTTTTGATCTCCGTCTTTCTATATTTCCGAAAAAACAGTTTAAATAATTTGTCACAGAAATGTATAACAATTTAAATAATCATTTAAATGATCCGAATATTAATAGATAGTAATAGTCAACAAAAAATATTTACTTACTTCATTATTGAAAAAAAAATTATGCTTCAAAAATTATTTGACAAATGTTTGCCTCAACAAAATACATTATTTAAAAAGACACAACAGCAATAAAAACACCAAAAAATTCCACATTATTTAAATATACACCTACTGTAGGAAAATCCAACTTTAAAGAAAAAAGAAAAAACATGTGTCAGGAATAGATTATAAAACATTTTCTAATACATTCAGTATAATGTAGAAAAACTGCGCGGTTTAATAAGTTAAAATATTATATCTAATTCAACAAAATGCAAATGCATTTTCTATTGGGAAGGAAGTAACTTGTAGTAAAAATAAGTAACGTATATCAATATTAATATTGTTGAATAAGTTTATCATAATTAAAACATGCCGTAAATAATGACCACCTATACCCTTATCTAGCATAATTCTTCTATTTGGACCTGCAAATTATAAATATTATTTGTGCGGCATACTCAACAAAATATATATTTCAGTGTCTGCTTTCATAAGACATGCGAATTTCATTGTATTTGACGGGTATAACATCATTAAAAAGGACTTGAATCTATTTTATCTCAATGGACGCAATGTAAAGAAATACTTTTGATTGTCCTTGTATTTGAACTGTTTATAAGATTATATTTAAATTTGAAATAATGGAATAAAATTTGGCAACAAATAAATATTTAAAATTTCAAACGATTTGCTTGGGTAGTGTTTGTGCTGTCATAAGTGTGCTGACAGACGGACAGACAGAAAACTGACGGGTGTATCAGACGACGTTTATATGTGCTATGTATTTATGTAATTAATGTACGCACCTAAAAACAGATGAATTTAAAAGCGCGTGTCAAAATGGAAACACATTTCCAGCAAACATTTCTTAAAGACAGTATTTTGAACTATTTCTTTGTGTATCCCTGTAAATGGATTTTAAATTCCATTAATGCCTTGTTCCAGCATAATCGTAGTGGAATCTAGTGATTTGTATCAGTTTTAACACTTTTGCGATAGCGTAATGTCATTAAAATATGCTTCAAGTGTTTTTTTTTCATAGACCATATCGTTTTGTAATTATTTTCTGTGACCCTGTAAATGAACTATTAATCCCACATACTTCATGCCCCATAACAAACATGCCTAGGGCATCCTAAATATGGTTCACCACGTGTATGAAACATCGATCTGTTTACTTGATCAAAAGCATAGACAGATGGACAGAAGGGCACACAAACCAAATACTTAAACACTTTTTAAATTTGTTGAAAAATGGTAAAAAGAGAAAAAAGTCATTTTATTTATAAAAAACAAACATATTTAATCTGAATTTCGTTTTTATCATGTTTATTTCAAACATTTTTGATAAAAATCAAAAAGGATTTTTAAAATGACAATTTAGTTTAATAGGTAATAGCCTATATCATAAAATTTCCAAGCAATTACTTTAGTTGTCTCATGAGAGATATAAATATTGTTAACAATACAAAGTTTCTTTTAATTCTCTAACAAAAAGTGTTAACATTTTATCTGAAATCAAAACAATTTAGAAGATTAAATTCAATCGTTCCATTTAAAAATATTTAATTTTTTTATTATAAATATGAAATGACTTGCAAAATGAGATATTCAACGAAATTTTTCGAAAGAAATGAAATAAAGTATCCTTAAAGACATTTCAGATGATCTTAATGTTTAGAAATATGAAAGGTGTTAAGTCATTTAATATATGTTAATAAAAATATGTAGTGCATAAAGTTGCAATTAAAGGCAAATAATGGCATTTTCACCGATTAAATCTGACAAGAGGCGCATAAAATATTTTTTTGACTTTTTTCTAAGAATATGTGATAACATTCATGTTGTAATAGTAAACATTATTTCAAAAGAAGCAAAGTGTTAATACATGATTTTAAGAATTTTTAACTCAAAATGTAAGATTATTATGCGTATTTGTTTTCTTCAAAATTGTAAGAGGTTTAAACATTGCCTTTATATGAGTTTTGAATACTTATTTATAACACTTATTATAATACTTATTTATATACTTATTTAAACATAGAGAGAAAACAGTTAAAATAGACCTGCGAGATTTTATATTCACATTCTTCCATAGTGTCTTTAAACGCAAATGCTTGCATTTTAAGTCGTAAATTAAAATTGTTTTCTTGATTTCTTCTGCTTTATTGAATGGTTGCAAGACAAGATGGCAGGTTAGCCCCAACCCCCTTCCACACTAATTCTTATTCAAAGAATTTCTAAAATTAATTAGGAAAGCGCCTTATCAAAATGAACCCATTTCCAAAATTTGAAACAAATTGGTAAATTCTGCATGGAAACACATTTGTCTAAATTAGGGGGGATCCCATGTTCTCCGCTTTATATTTAAACAATGAACAACCAAAACTAATTGGGAAAGAGCTTTATCAGAATGATCCTATATATAAAATTTTATAAGAAGAATATTAAAAGAAAGCTGATAATTCTGCATGAAAAACCCATTTGTCTAAATTAAAGACGTCAGATTAGCCTCTCGTCATCTCCTCCCCTTATTCTTATTTAATAAACCCCCAAATTCCATCAGTAAAGTGCCGTATGAGAATAAACCTATATGCAAAATTTTAAGTAAATCGCATATTTTTATCAAGAGTTATCACGTTATGTATATACGCCCGCACATATCTACATAAATACGAATATACATACATACGGAACCTGCGCGCACATTAGCTCTCAGGCTTTGATAATCTATGAGCTAAAAACACGTCGAACTACTTTGACCTAAGATAAACTAGATCAACCTAGTATAAACTAGAAAGTGTGGATCAGGCGGTGTTTGGGTTTAATTAAATCACGCCAAATTGAACTGGCCTAGGATAAACTAGTTCAGACCAATGAATAGGAAGCTAAACAAATTTATCCTATGAGCGTTAAGTCAATCTAGTTTGGACTAGGAAAAAACTAGTTTATCCTATAGGTCATAGGAACGTCGAACACCTGTCTTGTTAGAAGCCTTTGAAAAAAGTGCTTTCGAGAAAATTATGAAAGCGCCTTTTCAATGCCATTTCCGACTAAAATATTAGATCAACACATGATTTTTTTTATTTTAAATTTCTTTATGCAATGGCATAACAACAAAAGTTCATGTGTTCAAGAAATCAAAGAAGACCCTTTTCTCTCAATCTCAGAAAATTAGAGTGTTTTATTTGATGAAATACCTAAGTTCAATGAAATAATAAGTAATTTTATAAATCCATTTCTGGCTGGGTGATCGATCCCGAAAACATTTTTAAAAATACACAGGTTCAAAGATTCGAAACAGAAAATCTTAATTGGTCTTTAAATGTGATTTCAAAAACAAATCCATTTTAAAAAAGATAGGTTGACATCAAAGTTATAAAGGAAAATACTTCTTATCAAGAACGGGATGAAAATTACTTGAATATTTACTGTTATCAGTAGTTTAAGAAAACGGAAAAGATGAAGAAATGTAGTCCACAAATTGTACAAATGTATATTATTATTAATATATATGCATTGTAGTAATCAATATGTAGTAATCAATATGTAGTACATACATATATGTAGAGCAAATATATGTACATTTTTTAAATTGTTAACTTATTTTTTTAAGTCCTATTTTTATTAGTCAAAAACATATGTAAAAAATTTAACTATGTTATTACTTACGTAAATTTACAAAAATTAATGATTTTATCAATTCTTTTTCAGGGAAAATCCCAAAATAAATAATCAGCTTAATTCCACATTTCTCCACTGAATTATGAGATAATAAGAAACTGGGAATCAAAACAAACTCAAACCAGAAATTTAGTGCAATAAAAAACATTGAAGATTAACTCATTAACTCCATATATGTTTTCAATATATAAAATTTGAGCGTTAAATGAATTTTATACTACTCAAAACTAACAATATATCAATTTTCCGGCAACATATCCAGTATTAGGAACTTTTTATCATAAAAATATTGTATTATAGAACATATTTTATTATATCGACAATAATAATTAAGTGATAAAATTTATCATTCTCAAAAGAAACTTTGAAACTCAAATTTTAACTGTGATTTGCACTTACTAACTAAGTTTAGTAATCACAGTTTTACTTTTTATCTTGTACAATAACACCATAATGCTCTTAAAAATATTCTTACAAATAAATAATATATATATATATATTATTAAAAATATAAACAAAACGAAATTTTTAATATCTTTCAATATTTATCCCAATATTCATATTAATACATTAAATTTTTTATACCACTATATCTTCATATTGTTTTTTTTTTAAGTGCGTTCGTAACTATGTAAATACGTAGCACCTATAGTTGTCGTTCATTCCGTCCTCTGTCCGTCTCTCTGTACGTCCGTCCATCTGTCTGTCTGTCCGTCTGTCTCTCAGCATATAACAAAGCAAAAATTACATGACCGAATCGTTTGAAATTTAAAATATATAATTATTACATAATTTTGTCGAGTCATTTCAAATTTTACGAAAATCGGATGCATAGATCAATTACAGGGACAATCAAAAGTATTCCGTTACATTACGGTCAATGGGGAGAAAAGTTTCAAATGCATTTTAATCATATAAAATTTAAAATATATAATTATTAGATAAAATTTTGTCGAGTCATTTCAAATGTTATGAAAATCGGATGCGTAGGTCAATTACAGGGACAATCAAAAGTATTCCGTTACATTACGGCCAATTGGGAAAAAGTTTCAAATGCTTTTTAATCGTTTGAAATTTAAAATATATAATTATTACATAATTTTGTCGAGTCATTTCAAATTTTATGAAAATCGGATGCATAGATCAATTACAGGGACAATCAAAAGTATTCCGTTACATTACGGTCAATGGGGAGAAAAGTTTCAAATGCATTTTAATCATATAAAATTTAAAATATATAATTATTAGATAAAATTTTGTCGAGTCATTTCAAATTTTATGAAAATCGGATGCGTAGGTCAATTACAGGGACAATCAAAAGTATTCTGTTACATTACGGCCTATGGAGAAAAAGTTTCAAATGCTTTTTAATCGTTTGAAATTTAAAATATATAACTATTACATAATTTTGTCGAGTCATTTCAAATTTTATGAAAATCGGATGAATAGATCATTTACAAGGACAATTAAAATTATTCCGTTACATTACGGTTAATGGGGAAAAAAGTTTCAAAGGCATTTTAATAGTGTTACACTCATTCGAAGATAATAAGATTAACATGAATCCATGAAAATATACATTCTGCACAATCTGTGATGCAAAGAATATTTACTATTAAATTACAGGGCCACATAAAAGCATTCCACTACGTAATGCTATACGGGGAAACATTGTTTGGGGCGTGTTTTAATTATATTAAACTTTTTCTCATATTATGAATATAATATACGTTGCTGAGGTGTAAAACAATTTACTGCATGTATGTTTACAAAACACAAAAAAGCTTTCGACCACTATGCTGCATCCAAAGTACTGTCTACAATGACAGCAAGATCTGAATATTTTTAAAACTTCGTTATCGTACGAACGCACCTCATTTGCTACGCTTCACGTGCAATTTCCAACTTGTTTTAAATGGAATTCAGTGGTTATATACAAAGTCATATTCGGCAACCAATGAAGCAGTTTTTATAAATATTAATTTTTTCTAATAAAAGAACAATAACAATAAATGTAAGGAATAAAATCTGAGTGAAATTATAAGAAAATAAATAAATAAATAATTCATTATTTTTTTTCAGAAACTTACGTACTTAAAAATTATCAGGAATTACGTGCTTAAAAATTATCGCAACTATTGTATTCAATTCCTAAAAAGGAATTTATATTCCTTACCAAAGAAACAAATATATCTCCTGTTGGCCTTGTTCCGCTTACGGTTATATTCGTAATAAGGTGCATTAAATGATTTTTTTGTTGCCAGTTTACGTTAAGAGTTTTAAGGATTTATCATTAAACCTCAAACATTGCCGAGCGTATTGTAAAGATATGAGTACACTACGTTGCTAGTTAGTGTACTCATATCTTTACAAGTTACTATCCGGTTAACCTGCTGCTGCGTTGTATAAATTTCTTACCAATATAATGGGAAATCGTGGCAGTATAACACTGGTGGCTGATGACAGGTTGTGTTATTTCGGCAATTGTCAAATCCAGTAAACATCATGGGTTTGTAAGAAATAATTGAGATCAACAGCGTCCAGTTGAAAACACAAGTATAGGGTTCGCAGTCGTATTGTAATCTGATAATTAGAACATACGTGTGAAAAGACAAAGGATTAAAATTCGAATGTTTTCTCCTTGAAAAATGATCCGAATATAATGATGCTAAAACATTTAATTAACTATGTATTCTGAAATGTAAACAATACTCACCAGTGTTGCAGTAGTTAAAAAAAGCAGAAAATATAAGATGTAGACAGAAGCTAGATTCCTAAACAATCATACATAGGGTATACTCTTTCGCTTTATTTGAGACAAAGGGAGTATAATGAGTTTTAAAAAATTCCAGAGGGTATACGGCGTATACCTCCGTATACCCTCCACTACACCCGGGATCCCTACATTATAAAAACAGTCTCGCACCGCAAAAACAGTTCCACCAGGCTTGAGTATAATCCACTACATCATGATAAAAAGATTTCACATAACAAATATAGATATTCTACTAAACTAGAGACACATGGTAACTTAGTAGGAACACTAGAAAAACAAGACAGTTCAGCGCTCAATAACTTAGGCCGGTTAGTTTTGTTTTTATCGCCTGGAATACTCACCATAATGCAACATTTAGAAACAAACTACTCTTTGAAATGCGCACGCTTTATCAGCTAATAGTGAACGAAACGTGAACGTATTAGGAAATGACTGCCATATCTGTCAATGGAAGGATTTCAATGGAAATCGTTCAACGCAACTATAAAAAGATCGGGAAATTGATTCTTGGAATAAAACTAAAAAATTATCAAAATAGTTTTAGAAAACATTTCAGAATAAATCTAACTATTCTCAGAATATGATAGTTTTGGTATTTGATAAAAACCTATGAAGGAATTAAAATTTTTAGAGTAAGATTTCCATTAAGATTAAGATTAATAGAATGCATCCTCGATCAACGTTGCTCATTGAGACTGCTAGCATCTAGAATTACCAAAATCTCAATTAATAATAATTACTTTATAAATTTATAAACTGTATTTGCAAATTTAAAATATTCATTATTTAATATTCTAAAAATTATCAAAATAGTTTTAGAAAACATTCAAAATAAAACTAACTATTCTCAGAATATGATAGTTTTGGTATTTGATAAAAACCTATGTAGGAATTAAAAATTTTAGATTAAGATTTCCATTAAGATTTAGATTAATAGAATGCATCCTCGATCAACCATGCTCATTGAGACTGCCAGTATCTAGAATTACCGAAATCTCAAATAATAAAAATTACTTATAAATTTATAAATTATGTTTGCAAATTTAAAAACACTTTGAATAAAATAAAACAGACATTTTTTAATTATAAAAATATTTATATATGTGACGATACAAACTTCCCATTTTTCATAAACTCATCACTCTCGATTATCCACTACACACTTTCGTATAAATATCGGGTTATCCATTTAATTAATTTATAAATTGTAGTAATCAGTGCTTCTAAAGGATAGCCGGGAAATTTATCAGTCTTTAGAAGAAAAAACACCATATGAGTTGGATAAACTTTATTAACTTAAAAAATACAAACTTTATTAACTTAAAAAACTATTAATTTTTTAAAGAACATTTTTAAAGTTTCCAGTACATCTTTTAAAAATATCAAGTATAATTATGTTTTAGAAGAATCAGTAGTTTCGAAGACGCAATAATCCTCTTTACAGTCAGTATATTTCCTAGAGAACTCAAAATCAGGAAAATCATGACCAGTGCAGGAGTATTTTAACAAATGAACGGGTTGGAAGGCAAGGGGCTAAAATGTGTTCCCTTTTACAAGTGCTTTTAAAAAATATCCACTTTGTTATTGGATCAATTAGGAGAAACCTCGATTAATAGAAGCTCTGTTAATCAATGTTCTACTTTATATTGATTATAAAATTGAAACAAGTAACAAAAATCATGCCTTAAGCGTAGATTTTAAAACACTTTCCAACGCTTCCTGAAATCTTTAACAAAACTTTGTTATTTAGGGAAATAAGATGCTACTGTCCATAGCGAAATACGTATTGAAATACTTTTGAACAGTCCTAAATTTGATCGTTGTTTGATATATATATATCAACAATACAATGGAAAAATTTAGTTTACCCGGAAAATGCCTAACTAGCTGAAATTTGTCTTGCAGCACTTTATTCTAATAGATGGAAAATACTTCAATACTTTTGTTCAGCCCTGTAATTTATCCAGTATATTTACTATACGCCAGTATTTTGTTAAAATTTAGTTTAAAAAAAACACATTCTTAAAGCTACTTAAATCACATTTCCAGAAATTATCACATATGGGTTACCATGTAGCTAATTCTTTGAGTGACCCTGTACATCATTTTATCTATATTCTACAAACATTTCTTAGTAAACTGAAAGCAGTTCAGCGTAAAAATGTATAACTACTAACTTTAAGTCAATTACTCTTATATACAGTAAACTTTATGTGCTCTTTTCTGTAACCCTGTATATCATCTAAAACATTTATATATACCATGTAATTTGCAGACTTTTTGTAAAACTTAAAAGCACATATCATAATTGAAAATGCATTTCAACCATCGTTCAGCTATAATCGATAATACACAATATTTTGGATAAAAATATAAGGTTTGAAATGTTTTGTGTGTCCCTGCAAAAGCTATGCACTTCATATTATGCGGTAAATATTAAGTCTAAGCGCTGCATAGCAATTTTATTATACTTGGAACCATTTAACATTATTAAAATATGTCGCAAACAATTCCCTCCTTTATTATTGTGCAATGGAATTCTTTTGAGTGGCCCTGTAAATGAATAACAACTGTTATTTTGACAGCGTATTTTAGAGAATGCGTATTTTAGTGCAATTTGCGAATCCTTATAAATTTGAATAAGTTTAACAGGGTGCAACACCTTTAAAATTCATTTGAAACGTTTTTTTCCCATTGGCCGTCATGTATCGGAAAACTTTTGACTATCCCTGTAAGTAAACCCATCATAGTAGAAACTTTATTTTCAAAAGGGTTCGTGCTAAGATAAACATCAATAACAAATAAAAATTTCAAATCAATCCGAGTATATTTAGGGGAGTTAGAGTGCGGACAGACGGCCATCCGGCCAGACGGACAGACGGACAGACAAACCGAATGCATAAACACTTTTCAACTTTGTTGGAAAGTGTTAAAAAATAGACAAGAATAAATAATAGATTTTATTAAGAAGTAGGGAAATATTGAATATGCTGTAAAATTAGAAAAATTTAAATGAATATTGCAAAGTATAAATTTGATATAAAGTAAGTATTTTTAATTTATTTTTGGTCTTCTTATTGCTTCTCTAGTGATTAAATCTGCACTGTAAACTATTTGGTCAACTATATATTTTTTAAAATTCCTGAAGAGTTAGGTGGCAAATAACCTCTTGGGCGGTGGAAAAACTCAAGAAGCCGGTGAGTCACCAGTATTTTCTTGTAACAGAATTAAACTTATTTAATCGCGCACTTTTCTGTAAAAAAATGTGTTTTTCCCTATCTTTTTAACCGTGTATTTTCCTAATCTGTAGACGATAAAAAAAATTTTTGTCAAGTATTCCTATAGTCCTCTTAGCATGTCCTATTTAGACAATATTTAGCGAAACGTTTAAAACCGAAAATTTTCAATCACGTTTAGTTATGCAGTTTTCTGAGTGTTTTTAGTTTGGGTTATTTATGACATTTTAAATTATATATAACATATTTTCCATATCCTAACAATTTTCTTGTAAATAACAATTGTCACATAAAATATTATTATCTAATAACAAGCGAAAGTAAGGAAATCTACTTTAGAAAAAAAAAGAAGAAAGCAAATAATCGAAAGCTTTTATCGTAGTTTTTTTTTTTTTTCCAGAATATATATATTTTTTTTTATTTTTGATAAAGTGCACTGTAATGTGTATTGATTGTATAGTATGTAGAAAATAAATAATGATACACAATACTCTTTTACCTTCATTTTCAAAAAATACTTAAATGAATAAAATTGTTCAGATACATTTCTTATATTAAATATTTTTAATCTTATATCTAATGTAAAACTTATTAACGTGGTTTATTTTGTGTTACTTTACTTTTAATAATGTAGTTATAAATTAACTTAAGACGATTATAAAAAATATAGTAAGAAAATTAATTAAAAAAATAATTAGTAACAGTTAATTTATATTATTAGGATGAGCGAAGCGAAACCTCTACTAGGCCACTCAAGTTACATTTTGTCGTACATTTTATAAAAAAACTATTCAGTATTTTGACTTGAAATTAAACATAAGAATAAATTATGATTTGTAGATTTTCAGAATGTTATTTTTTTTACAGAATAACCTTTAAAAAATATTATTTTAATGATTAATTTATTCTACATGTTTTTCTAATATGGACACATTTTTGCAAATAAAAAATTGAACGCGTTTATTTTTATTTTTAGAAGGAAAATAAATCATGGGGTTAGTAATTATAGATAGATTCCGTCAAAATCGTTTGAAATAAAAAATTGAACCCTTATCTTTTTATTTAAAGAAGGAAAATACACCATGGGGTTAGTAATTATAGATAGAATCATGATTAATATATTAAATAAAATATATTTTCATAATTCTGCCAAAATTATTTACGCAGTTTATACTTGCGGATTTTAAAGTAATTATATTATGATATATTTATTTAGGTATTTACTTTGGTAAAGTGGCAACAAAAGAATCGTAAACAAGTAAAATTAATTCTTATATTTGGTATTTAAAGTGAATATTTCGCTACGCGCCATATACACCACAACACTATCTCATGAGAAGACATGAGATGAGAGAGAGAGAGAGAAGTGAATATTTTGTTAAGTTTCTTAAGTTTCTTAATTTTGGTATTCGATTTGAAAGATTGAAGAGTAATTGAGATTGAAAAATAATTTAAGAATATTTTAAATGATTGAAGAATAATTTATTTGAACCAAATTAAATATATTAACTACGCTTATAAATAATTTCTGGAATGTATTAGTAATTTAAAAATGCCAAGAAAATTGCCGAGACCATTTGACTGGATGAATGTCGCTTCAAGACAAAATAATGCACAGTATGAATTAGATTTGGACAGAAGGGACATTGATATAAAGTATAATTGGCATGCCATTTTAAGTCAAGATTTGCTTAATAAATTACAGGATTTTATTGAAAATGAAAAGATGAAAGAGAGTGAAAAATGTGATCGTGTCACTGTTTTTTCTAATTTGCCAAACTTTATCTTTTCCCATGAACAGAAAAGTATAATAAATATTTTTGAAGAATAGCTCAATTTTTTGCAAGGTCATAGGCAAGAAATGCCGATAAAAAGAATTGTTGTCCAAGAAAAAGCAGGTTCTGGAAAAAAGTACTTTAATACAATACTTCAGGGCATTTCCATGCGAATTTGTTAGTCTGTTACACAACTGTAAATCGCTATGCTTGTTGGCCACCGTTATTTTCGAAAAGTTTGCTTCGCCTTGTTCAATTGATGATATATCTTCGATAAACTAAGTCTCATTTTCTCACTTTAAAATACTGGTAGCCAAAAATCATAGCGTGTAACAGACAAACAAGTTCGCATGGAAATGCCCTTCACTGCTCGATTAAATGAAACATTTGGTTCGTCTTCTTATCAATTTCTTGCACCAACTGGTGTTGCCGCAGTCAATATAAATGGATCAACAATTCATTCCAAACTTTTATTGGGACTAAATCAAAAGTTAAGAGATCTTAGTCCATATTCACTTGGTCAACTTCAAGAGGAGTTTCGAAATTGTAAATTCATAATTACAGATGAAATGAGTATGATTGGGTAGTCTTTTACGAAAAATAGATTTACGATTACGCAGTGCCGTGCCATCGAAACAAGATGAACCTTTTGGTGGAATGTTTCTATATTTATTTGGAGATATCAAACAACTACTTCCAGTAAACGACAGGCCTCTTTACAATGACAAAATGAAGGAAATGAATTTCTTTTGAAAGGACAATTGTTATTTTCTTCGACTATTCCCAAATATCTTTTTTTTTATCATCATCCTTCCTTCAAGATAAAAGTCAACAAATATTTTGCAGCATACTTGATAGAATTAGCAATAGAAAATGCACTATTGAAGACTATGAAATATTAATGAATCGAAGCTTACAATCTCTCTCAAAAAGCTAGCTTTATTTATTTAAAGTTGCAATTAGGCTGTTTTCAACGAAGAAAGACGTAAAAGAATATAATAATGAAAAATTAAAGGAACTGCGTCAACCCGTTGCCTTGATTCAAGCTCTTCATAATTGCACCAAAGCAAAGTTGTCCGACTCTGAAATAACAAATAGACTTGAACCATTTCTTAGTTTATCAATTGGGTCTAAAGTAATGTTGCGTTCTAATCTGTGGACCGGAAAAGATTTAGTAAACGAGGCTTTAGGTTATGTTGCAGATATTATTGAAGAAAATCACGGACCACCTGACCAGGTGCCGCGAATAATCATGGTTAAATTTGGAAACTACAGTCATTCAACTTATGAGAATGGCTGCGTTCCGATTCCACATACTTCTAATTCCGCTAACTAAATTCTCGAAATGGAAATATGAATTGCTCGAGAAAACCATTTCCCTTGAAATTAGCTTTTGAAGTTACAATTCATAAACCCCAAGGTTTGACATTAGATAAAGCAGAGGTAGATATTGGGGATAAAGAGACATCAGTTGGCTTAACGTACGTAGCGTTGTCGAGAGTGAAAATCCTTCAAGGTTTAGCATTTAATAGAAAATTTCCTTAGGAGAGATTCTACAATATCAAAAATTTCCATATGCTGGTATGCAGAAATATTAGAAGAAATTAAAATGAAACATTTACAATTAATAGTTCTTAGTATCAACAAGAGCAGATTTTAAATGTTTTTCAAAAAAAAAAAGGATTTTGAAGAAATAATTTTTTTTTAACGTATTATTCTAAGATTGCTATTAAATATTATTTGATGTGACTTACAAAGATTGAAAACATACCTATTTCAAAGCATTTGAGAAAACACCATAAGCCATTGGAAAATGTAAAAAGATCTTTAAAACTTTTAGTTAAGAATTAAAAAAAATATTTTGTAAAATTCTGCTTTGAAAATATTTTTATTTATACCAGCCTTATAAATAAAAAATTCCGAGGAAATTCTTAGTTATTTGGCTGAATTAACATATCTAAAATTGAAATGCACCAAAACATGAGATAATTTGCTAAATAAAGATTTTGCTAAATAAAGATGCAAAAATAAAATAAAAAAATAATGTTACTTTCAAATATTTATCTTATGAAATAATGCTTCGCGATTCCAAACAAAGTACGGCTTTTGCTAGTTATAATTTGTATCATTATGACCTTGTTTTAATTGTTATGATCTTGATAATAAAAATATTCTTTAGTGTGGCATCCATAGTGAACGTGCTAAACACTACGATAAAAGCAAGTCGTTCGTCTTATAAAAAAAAAGAGCATTTAATGTTAATATCCATTGGAGAATCCATATTATTCATAAATGACAGATGGCTCTGAAACTGGATTTTAGTACTTTAAATAAGAATTATTTGACAGATGAGTCAATCTCTGATGCTCTCTAAAAATCATGTTGTAAGTTTATTGAAATACTTTAATAGTCTATTAAAGAGAGTATAAAGCTGAACAAAAGTTTTAAGTAGTGAAATTTTTTCCATACCTTGAAGGTTAACATTTTCCGACATGTGGTGCATACATATGGGGATTTATTCTTTTCTTTATTAAAAAAAATGCTTTTATTTATTTATTTATTTATTTATTTTACATTTTTATCTATGTAGCATAATATTTTTTACTTTAGTGAAAAATCAATAAATTCGTGCAATGATGCTTTATTTTGGTCATAAAAAAGTTGGTTTCATCCGAGTTTGCAAAAAGTCTTTAAGACTGTAGGAACAAGAAAGTTAAATTTTCTTAATTATTAAAAGTTAATCCCTTGGCAATAAAAATATACGGATTTAAAGATATTTCACATGTTTAAAGACTTCGCATATGTTATTGCATGGATTTATGTTGTTCATAATTAATTTGATATTTTAAGCGATCAAATAGTCTTGGGAATAGTCTTTACTTGTGAAAATAAATTAATATAATTAGTGTAATTCAAAATTTTTCAAAATTAAAATTTGACTTTGAATTATGCATTTTTTACAGTTAATGTTTTTTAAGAGATTATAAACTCAAATTAATTTCTACAATTTGAATTATTATTAATTCTTTTTATTGCCAAACAGGAAATTCCACTTAATTTCAGAACAGAGCATGATTGTTTCAAAACTCGCCTTATCCAAAATTTAAATAAAAAATCGTTCTTTTAATATCCATCTATTTTATTGACTCCTTGATATAAATTTTATTAATCCTATACAGAAAAAAACATGAAAACAATCGACGCAGTTGGAGGATTTTCACGATTTCTCAAAATTTTAGATAAGGCGTGTTTTAAAATCGTATCACGATATAGGAGCATATTTCGTAAAAATGATTATATGACAGCTTCTTTTTTAAAATGAAAACAATTTTTCTTTTCCATACAAATGTTTATTGTTAAAACAATCTTCTATTCTAAATATTATATCTTGCAATAAATACACACGTACACATATATGTATATTTAATATTTTATTTATAACTGGTAATGTGGTATTTATAAGGTGTGTGGTATCCTTTCCAAAATAAGCCTAAGTTCAAACAGTAATATTTTAATTGGTTTAGAAATTGATTGAAATAAACGAAATAGCTTACACATGATTATTAACTGTATTATTTTCTGTTATGCATTTTTTTATATTATAGTATACAAAAGCGACATGCACGAAGATTAATAATTATCCACAGTCATATTTTGCTACAATTAAAATTTTCTGTTTAGATTTCCATTTGTAGTTCACTTTTAGAACTTAAGCTCTCAAAAAAATAAATTTAATAAAAACAACGTTCTGAAGCACTTGTAACTTTAGAAAAAGGAAAATTTTCTAACTCTATTTAATGATTTCTCACAAAATTGTTTTTATCGTACCCCTGTTTAGAGGTTTTTCATTTTACATGCAAATTTTATAGTGAATGTTTTTAAGAAAAACTAAACTTTTTTTTAAAAAAATAGAATAGAATTTAAGATCTGATATCAGAAAACTAGTGCAAATTTTTCTCAGAAACCGGAAATTGAGTTTCGATTTGGAGACTCAGCTTGAAATAAATTGAAAACATTGCTTTAATTTCTAAGTAGCTTTTACTTTTACACAGCTTTCTTAATGATATTTTTTAAAGGAAGTTTTGTTTTGTGTTATATATTAAAATGCATTTGTATTAGCATACTAACATCCGTTTCAAGTATTAAAAAACGAGTGAGTTTTTATTAAAAGTAAATGTAGCATAATATATTTTTCTCTCAGAAAATGTAAAGAAAATTAAAATATTGAGATGAGATTAAAATCGTGAATACATATAATTTGACAAATCTCACCGTTTATTTTATTTTTTTATTATTATTTTTTTTTTAATTTTTTTTAAATTTTTTTACGTTAAGTGAAAATGTTTTATGTAATTTTGTACAGTAGAAAAATATTATAAATATTACAAAACATGCCGTAAAAACTCGATTAATGATTTGGTAATTAAGACACACGTTCACTGTCAACTACGAGTATACTCGTAGTCGGTAAGCTAGGTTTTCTTAACATCTACGAGAAAACTCATTATTGATATTAAAATAGCAAATAAAACCTTTGTGCAAAAATGTTTAAGGATAGAAAACCAACGATTATAAATGCACAAATAATGTATGAAACGGTAGCAAACAGCTGTTTCGAATCTACAATCGAGATTCTTCATCAGTGGAAAATTCAGCGAGCTAGAAAAGCTAGTTTTGCTCAGTTATCTCAGTTTTGCTTTTTCTAGCTCGCTCAGTTTTACTCTGAAGAATAATCTCGATAGTAGATTCGAAATAGCTGTTTGTTACCTTTTCATACATTATTTGTGCATCTATAATCGTTGGTATTTTAACTTTAAATCATTATTGATATCGTTTTATAAATTGCGATTACGTGTTTTGCCGTAGAATACATATGCATTGTTTTGGTGTTTGGCATTCAGAAATAGACTAAATAATACACTTTTCGTACTGAAATAAATCATTTATTTCTCAAAACCAAGATGTAATAATTAAACGTTTACAACAGAGTAACGTATCTTTTCGCGATATGTTTTGGAAAATAATATGAATAAAAGTTATTTGTTTTACAATGTGTTGAAATTTTATTAGGTATAGTGAAAGAAAATTATGTATGATAAGTTTTGGCAAGTGATCTGTTATATTGATATTTAAATAATAAATCCACAGAAAGCATTTTAAAATTATAACATATGAGATATGACTTTGGAAATTGTAAACAGATGCATTATCTCAGCTTTGCCAGCGAACGTGTTAAGAGAGATGTTAATGACACAGAGAATGTAGAAATTAGTGAAAGAAATATAATAACCGTGTGTCTAAGAAGTAGTAATAAAACCATTTATACCACAAATTAAATGACACTGTTCTAAACTAATTTGAAACGTATGATCTATCGATAATTTTGCTATTTCCATGTTTTAGAATTTAAGCACATTTTATATTCAAAGTAATAAAATTATGTTAAGGACATAAAACTAACCTCATGATTACAGACCAGAGCTGTTAATTGTATTTATATTTAATTGTACACTGTAAGAATAATATTTGTAAAGTTACTAAGCATTTTCAAGGAAATTGGGAATTCTAGAACTTATTTTAAAATTGCAATAGCAAAACGTCCGGCAACAGATTCTGTTATTTGATTTTTTTCTGTTGCCATTATATAAAAAGTCTAGTAGGGATAAAATTTTTTTGAACAGGTTAATTAATTTTAGAGTGTGCTGCAATTAAAAAAACTCTTTCTGCTATATTTTTCTTTAAAATATCTTAATATTAAACATTACCTATGTTCACTTTACGATTTTGGCGAGAAGCTATCGTTCGAAAGCACTTGTTATAAAAGATCAAGCAATCTATACGATCTATGATCCCTAATCCAATATTCTACGAGATGTGGTCATTTTCTGTTTCGGAAGAAGCAAAAGAAAAATGGAAAATAGTATGAGATTTCTTCGAAATCTGTCGTAAGGAAGAATTCGGTCTTATAATTAACAATGATGATGTTTTCCATCGTAAAATTATTGGAAAATACAACAAAAGTTTCAGAGCATTATTTTTTGACAGTCAGAACAGGTGTGTGTAGTAAGAGTGAAGCATCCATGCTATATTGATTGGAAGATTAGACCGGTATTTCGGATAAAATTTTATCCTGCTTTTTCTTTGTACTATGTATGTAGATGGAGCACAAATAAGCGGATAATTTTTATGAAATAGGAAGACTGATATTTAATATATTTTTATTAGATTTAGTGTTGGAAATATGTAAATTCATTTTTGCGTCGTATAACAGTATTTTCTTTTTCCGGTATATCTTTCTTGGCACCACCGTATAACTCTATTAGTTAATGAAAGTTTATGTTTAAAGGAATATGTCAATGAATGTTTTGTTTCGTAAACAAATGTATTATGTTATATATAATTGCACCTTATAAAAAAGGGAAAACTAGAGGCGCATTGTGAAATATGTTCGTCCGTTTTTTTCGTCGGCTAATAATCTATTATGTTTCCAGTATCTCTTTCTTGGCTTCACCTTGTTATTCTATTTTATGAATGAAAGTTTATGTTTGAAGTAATGATTGTTTTTTTCGTAAAAAATGTATTTCGCCGCATATATTTGCAATTTATAAAAAAGGAGAACGAGAGATACTGACTCAAAGAGAGTTATGTAGTGGTAGATAGGAATAATACCACAACAAAACGAAGTGTAAAAGGTTATTTACCAAATTCTATTCTGATGATTTTAAGATCGATAACGCGCCATGTCTTCTCTCTCGAACGAGATTTATACGACCTAGTCCAATGCAATAGTTCTTCATAAATCTGAGTTGGATATTTTGTTCCATCCTAGGTATTAGCTGGATTGGCGCTATCAATTATCACTAACTTCAATCGTTACTTTTTTTTGATTGGCTAACGAAACATCTTCGATAATGAAACAACTGTAAAACCGCAATTGGACCGTCCATAACTATGGTCAATTTGTGTTTTATTAAAATATAAGAGTCATGTGGAGATACCTTTTTTTCTTTTTTATAAAAGCGCAAAGAATTTACCTTCGGAAACCAATGCTTCGATTCAAAAGAAATGTGTGAAATTATCTTTTAACTTCTGTATTCCTATGCTTGTATTCAAATTAAAAGTTTACGCCAATAATTTGGAAAAATCACTGGAAATGAAGAAAGCTGTTAAAGTTTAAAACGTGTTTGGCAATATTTTGAAGAGTTTCACTATAAATAAAAATTGGCGAATATTTTTCACATTTTTGGATTTCTTTAAAATATTTATTATTACATTTATGTGTAATTTACTTTCCAAAGATCGCTGAAATATAATTCGATCGTTTACATCTAGCTCTAACATTTGGTTTTTATCTGCAATTTTCTATTATTTGCATATGAAAATTGTATTCTCTATAATTGAAGGATCATCATATTAATATGAATTAAGAAATAAGAAATAAGAATTATAATCGTACGAAAGATTAATTGAAAAAATGCACATTTCTAAAGATCTCACGAATCATTCTAAAAAGTTTTAAAAAGTAAGGAAATATATTTCTTTCTCAATAAATAATATTTCTCGGTTTATCGGTACAAAATCAATTAAAAAATATATATTAAAATTTTATTTAAGTAAATGAATGTTTTGAGCATCATTAAGTTGTCATCTGGTAAATAGTACTCAGAAGTTTTCTTGACGTAAGAGCACACTTTATATTACATAAAATGTCTTTTGTCTATTTTGTGTGATTTTTTATATAATTATTGTAGTTTTCGTTAAAGTCTAAAGGCTATATTATATTTTAAATAGGTAATTTTTAAACAACTATTTTATCGTAAGTAAAAAATGGACACATAAAAATTTAAGAGTCAACTAAATTAATAAAAAGAAGTTTAATATGATTAACTAATCGGCAATAAAAATATTTAAATGATTTAGTTTAAATGTTAATTAGTTTAAAATGAATTAGTTAAATGGTTGAAAAGTAACTATGCATTATAATTCTATTACATCCGATTATTTCATCATACTATAAATCATTATTTTAATGAATAATACTATTGGAACTTTCTTCTAAAATAATCCTTTCCTGCAATCCATTTGCTATTAGCAATGTCGTATAAGAAGTTTTCATTTCATTACTATCGGCTCCATATTTAATTTTTAAAAATTCACAATTAATTAAATGTGAATTGAGATGCATAAAATTACAAATATAAATAAACTTTTTCTGAACTTAACAAGGACGTGAATATTAATTATAATTTGTAATTTGAAAGTTTGGGAAAACTTTGTATAGTGTACATAGTGTTTGGTTTTAATGAATAATACGAGTACAAATTTCTTCTAAAATACATTTTTCGAGCAATTCATTTTCTTTCATCAGAGTCATATAAAAAGTTTTCATTTCATTACGATGGACTCCATGTTTCAGTTCAAAGAAAAGTCTAATTATAGAAAAAGGAGTTGAGGTACATAAAATTACAAATATGAAACAAATTTTCCGAAATTAACAAGGAAGTGAATATTAATTGTAATTTGTGTGAGAGTTTTAGAAAACTTTTTTTTTAAGTGTACATCATATTTGATTGCTTGGGAATAACAAATTGATAAAGTAAAACAGAATATACATGTAATGAGTGGTATTTATTTGAATATTAAATCTTGTAAAAAAAATATATTAAATTGAATTAAGAATTTAGGTTATCTTTAAAATTTATCAAAAAATTGATTCGTTTTATTAATATTTATAAATATATATTTTTTTAATTATTGTAGTTTCAATAAATTCCCTTAAAAATGTGAATATACAGGGTGATTATAATTAAAGTCCGAGTTTCAAAACGCTCTAAAAAGCGAACCACTCGTTAGAATGGCGTCAAAATTTAACAGCGTATTATTGAAGAAGGGGGAAAGAACATGAACCAAAAAAAAGTTCCAAATTTGAGTGACAGATGGCGCTGTAAGCGTCAGTATATGTAAATTAAAATACCTGGCATGTGCACGACAATTTCAGGTGTTATAAAAGCGTTTGGACAATTAAAAACCGATTGGAGGGATGCTTTTTATGCGGTTTTTGGCCTCAGGACAATTAAAAACCGATTTTTCCCATCCGATGTGGTACGACCTTGCTGTGGTGGACGGACTTACGTAACTAACAGTATCACACGCTTGCAGTCATGCACACTGAACAATGCAGTTGGTTTATATCATTGACTTTCTAATATACGTAGACAACATATCCCATTGTTATCTCCGCATGGTTTCGAATCCAACATCTTTAGTGAAAAGATGCTGTTTTTTGGCGGTGATCACTTTATTGGCAACTTTCAGATTTCATTCTCGCAGTAAAATAAATGTAAACATAGAAGCGAAACTACAAGCTGGTGGGAGAAAAACCGGTTTGGCGCGCTAAATCTGCCCTCCGTCACGTGACGGAAGGCAGACATGTCGGCCTACGAAAAGGTTGCCATTGTGGAGTCTAAGTATCTCAGGTCATTGGTTTATATCGTGTAACTTACGCCTTAGCCGTTGTTTTACGATTTGTCCTTTATAGTCGAAATTCTGACGCTTACAGCGCCATCTGTCGCTAAAATTTGGAACTTTTTTTTGTTCATGTTCTTTCCCCGTTCTTCAATAATACGCTGTTAAATTTTGACGCCATTCTAACGAGTGGTTCGCTTTTTAGAGCGTTTTGAGACTCGGACTTTAATTATAATCACACTGTACATATAAAAATTAATGTTTATTTTATAAAAATGTGCAGATTTTTTATGTTGTAAAACTTGCCTTTTTTCTATGTGAATCAGAATAGGAATTTACTTCATTATTAATTACACATCATATGCAGTATAGGATATGTCTTGTACTCATTTTAAAAATCGAAAACGTTTTTTTGACGGACTTACACATTACAGCTACTAAACATTCCGAAAAAATAGGGAGGGGGAAATGCCGTTTATCTGTCTGTGTGACTGTAAATTCTCTATTTCCCGAACAAATTGTGATAGAAAATTTAAATCTGCTGTGTATTTATTATGGAATAATTGGAATATATTTAGTTCATGTTATTTAATATCAGTAATTTTGATTATTCGGAACTATTTTTTTCGGACTTTTTTTTTTCGTTCTGATGAAAGTTATGTAAAAATTTTCGAAATTGTGAATTTTATGTAAGAAATGTATATAAAAGACAATACAAAAATATAAATGTTCCATAAAGAATATAGTAAATCGAATGGTTAGTTGCCGATATATTGGTAATTATATTTCCCACACTCTTCCATTTTTCATGAACATGTATTTCATTGAAATATTCATTCAAACATCTTTATTAATTGGATGCGAGACGCTTAAGGCCCCTCTTACTCTCTGCAAAGACAGTCGCGGACTAGTGCTATTCCTATTGGGAGGCATTTTTCTAATAACTTTTTCGCATTTTGACATTTTTAAATATATGTTTTTATTGCATTGGATAGCTGCCCGTAAGGCACGTTGACGTCACTGTGACGTCGTTGTGAAGTCACACTGTGACTTTGTGACCATCGATTGTCGATATGACGTCACGTGACGTCGATGTGAAGTTACAATGACTAAAGTGTGAAGTCGTTATGGCCGTTTTAGAGCTCGTTTGTGACGTCACATTGCGGCCTCTTTGTGAAGTCACGGTGTGACAAATATGTGAAACATGTGTCATTTGTGACTACTTTGAGATTAACATCGTGACGAATCTGTGACAAAAGCGACGTTGTGACAAAAGTGTTTTTTGAAGTAAATAACATGTTTTGAAGAATTTTTGTAATTTTCTAAAGATTTTTAAGAAACTCACATCTCAGTCACAACGTGACGTCGCTGAGTGGTGGCATTTTGGTCATAGATGTGATGTGACCAAAGTGACTCACAGTGACGTCACTGTGAACATGCATGCTATGAGGGTGATGTCCCTCTCAAAACAGCTTCTTGATTACTTTTTCGATTTTGGTCCCAGGTATTCTTTATAAAGTTACTTTCACTTCCAAAACCGTTTCAGAAAGTGAAAGTAACTTTATAAAAAATACTTGCGACAAAAATTGAAAAACTGATCAAGGAGTGCTCTTGAGAGGAGCCTCAGCTATCCAATAAAAAAAAATTAAAAATGTGTAATTCGAAAGATTTATTAGAAAAAATCCTTCCGATAGGAATAGCATAAGCTCGTGAGTGACTTCGCGGGCAGGGACAGAAGCCTTAATCCAATGCAGTAAATATTAGTCAATATGATTATTATTTTTGCAGTTGGGTCATTCTTCAAAAAAGGGCATATTTCAGAATTTTTTTTTTAAATTTAAAAACTTTTTTTTTTCTATTTAATTTTTTTTTCTGGGTTTTATAAGCAAGTGAGGAACACTAATAAAGCTATGGTCCTGTTCAATTAATTTTATTTATTTAATAAAAAAATATTAAAAAAATTTAGTGGTAACGGAGGTGAGACTTTGGTAACGGAGGTGAGATGCATATTCTTATTAATGTATATACTTATTAAAAGTAACTAAAAATCTTAAAATAGATAAGAATATAACACATTGAAATAAAAACAAATGCATATACTGCTCTAAAATTTTATAATTTGAAAATTATCAAAAATAAAGTTTATTTATTGCACGCATAATGGTCTCTGTTAAAAGTGGGTTCATTTAGAATTTCTAGTATCTGTTTCTGATCAAGTCTGTGTCATCATTCTTTGGAAAAATAAAAACCACCCCAATCTTTGATTTCTTCAGAAAGTTCACCTTATATATCTCATTCATTTCTACGGATATGATTTTACAAATGAATTGATACTTTTTCATTTTCACAAATACTCAACCCTTACCCATGCACCAACATTGGGAATTTTGAAAAAAGTTGCTTGAAACAGATTGTGGAAATACCAATTATGAGAGTGAATGAAAAAAAAAGGTTTATGTGCATTTTATGAATTATACAGCATAAGACATATGTCAGAAAAATTAATGTATTTAAAACTTATTAATGCTCATTAAACTCATCAATTTTTGCCAAGTTCAGACATTAATTTGTATTTTCTCACAATTTATTCTGCTACACATGATATCACTTTTCTATATTTTGTCTTTCGTTTTAACTTGTCTTTTAGTTGCTTTGTTAAGACTTCACCATACAATATATATTTTTTAATTGCTAGTGAAATATGCTGACCTTTAACAAGTTCTTTTACATTTTTTTTTTTTATTATTTTATTGGTGGAGTATCCAACTTTGCTATTTCAGATCTTTGTGCTCTTTTTTTTGTACTTTCCATCTTATTATTAGATTCTTTAAGCTTGGCTTTTAACTTTAGATTCTCATTCTTCAGATCATGTATATTTTTTCTTAGTCTGAGGCACATTTTGTACCAATATTGGTAAACCTAAAGATAGGCTTGCTGGAGGAGTATTTTCTTCAATCTTTTTCTCTAATTATTTTTTCTTTTTGCTTAGGTTGTAAGATTTCTTGCTCTTTTCTCATCAATTTTTTCTAACATTTATTTGTTCTTGTGGTGTCATTTTATTAATGCTTTTAATTTTATCTTAATTTTACCTTTCCTTGTATCTCTCCTTTCCTTCTCAAACCTAAGTGAATCATTTTTTGCCGCATCACATAGTCTCTGTATGTTCTCTTTCTTTTTTTGATTGGCAATACACTTTTTTTCGACCTTTTATACTATTATGCTCATTTCTTTTCTTTATCATAGTACTAAAAAAAAATTATGTACCGTAGACTCCCTAAAATCCACAACTCTCTAAAATTCGCACATAATTTACAGATGTAAACAATGAAACATTCAATTTTGATTTAGGGATAAAATTTGACTTTTTTATTTTTACATCAATTCCATTTTTATTTTAATTTGTAATATTCATTAATATTACTGAATTCATGTGTTTTCATGAAGGAAGAATAAATTTATTTTGGAATAAATTAAGATTTTGTTGTATCACTGGTATTCAAATCTTTTTACCAAATATATTTATGTAGTAACCAAACCTTTTTGGTTATTAAGTCTAACTAAACTTGAAATAAAACTTCCTCATTTTAAGATTTTGATGTGAATTAGTAATGTATTTTTATAAAGCAAATTTCATATGAAAAATGGGTCTTATCTTTATAATAAATATTTAATCTTACATTATTAGCTTGACCTTTGCTTTTAATATTTTAAGCATGTTAAAAATTATCTAAATTTTTATTATTTTAGCTTATTACTTATTTTAATGTTTTATTATATTGTAAGCCTTCATAAAATTTTTAATTTCATTGTTAATTGCATTCAAATTACTGTTTAAAAACTGTAAACAAAGCAATGACCAGAAATCTGCAAAACCTCTGGTCCTAGGCTGTGCGGATTTGAGGGAGTCTACTGTATAGGATTTATTGAATTAAAATAACAGTTTAATATATGCTAGCTACCCTATATGTTTAATTTCATGCCACTAATAGAATATTAAGATATAATAAGCATTTAAATCTCTTGAATTATGCTAGTCACTTAATATCCATTGTTAGAATCTCATAACAGAAAATTATTTAAAAACATTTGAAATATAATAATCATTTTGCTCTCTAATAAATCTTAAAACTATAATCAATTTTCTAAAAAATTCTTAATTATAATAGTTATTATTTTTTCTTGCACTTTTTTGCTTAGTTTTAGCAAAGGATCTATTAAATCAACAGGGATAAATTATTAAAACATAGCTAGTGAAAGCCATGAAATAGTTGATAGCAACTTAATTAGAAATCTAGGCTACAAATGATTAGTCCAATAACAGAAATAAACTATATTAATATTTATTATATTATGTTAGTATAATAATTGTTAAGTAAACCATTCACTTTTATTTTGATTAATTTTAAGTACTTATATTTAATTTAATCTCACCTCCATTTCACTTTCTCACCTCCGTGATTAGCAAAGGTAACGGAGGTGAGAGTAATGGAGGTGAGGATATTTCATATAATGATGCACTGTTTGTAAATATTTGAATCAAAACTAATGTTATTCACACAGGATTGTATGTGTTGTGATAACTTTCAAATTCAAATGTAAAATAAATAAATATAATGCATTGCTTACCTTCCATTGGCAGTAATGGAGTGGAGAATCCCAAAAAACAAAATAAAGAAATTCTATTTATTTGAATAAAATAAGCTTTAACTGAGAGCAAATGACAATTTTTTTTCACAGAGCTAACAAAGAGAGTTCTTTTCCTTTGTTTTAATACAAATTATTTACCAGTACTGCCTTCTATGAATGAATGTTTGAAGCTAAAACTGTTAGTAACGGAGTTGAGAATTTCAATTGGGACAAACAAAAACATAACTTAAAAATGCATTTGCAAAAATTATTTAATTTATTGAAACCCATTTTTAAATTAGTTAAGGTTCATTTAAAAAGGAATTAACAATAAAAATTATTTAACATTTAATTTATTTCACTTTTTAATCGAAGAATTTTTAAAAATGTGAATGAGGGACACCCACGGAGGTGAGGTTTCCCATGTATTACTTAATATTAAGACACAAAATAAAATAGCTATAGAATAGTAAATTGTATGAAAAGATTCTCTATTCTTTAAATATTCAAAACAATAAAAAAAAATCACAAATAAATAAAGCAAAATTCTTTAAATGATGCCAGGACTGAAATAGACCCTTTTTTCAAGAATGACCCAGTTATAAGGTTGTTTCTTTTACGCAATTCGTATAGGGGGAACTGGGGTACATTGAAACAGTTTTTTTCTAAGAACTTTTTTGGAGTCCAGAATGTAGAAATTTCAAGTTATTTTTCCATGTGGTGTCAGCAAAACTTGTGTAGTGTGTTATGAAAATGTACAATCGTTGTTTTGTATAATATTTTTCATGTAATTTAAAATGAATCAAAAAAGTCATTTGTATCAATGTGCCCAATCGCCGGGGCAGATTGATACACCTCATGGGGCACTTTGATACGTTTGGGAAAAATGGAGACAAAATAATAACAATGCATATTTTAGTTACCAAACCATTCTATATTTATTTATAGAAATATAAATCACCCACAATTTATTTGTAAGTAATATTAAAGCAATCAAATTAAATGAATAATGACTTGATGTTCTGGCTGTTTTTTGTCTGATTGTTGGCTGTGGTAACTTTGCAATATCTGGTACTTCAAACCAGCATTATCTTTTTTCTTAGGAAAAATGAAAAAAATTACCAGGTTTTCTGTTTATACATTGGTTTATAAACAGAAAATAAAGTATAATTATATTTAAAATTCTGTTTATAATATAATTGTCCTTTTCTGTTTTGCAACTTGTTTATCTTACTTAACATTTCTCTTGTCGAAAATACTTTTTTCTCTGGAGAATCGATATAAATTTGAGATTTTTCAGGCTGCCGTCTTTTTCTTTTGTTAGTTCGACTAGCACTACATGTTGAATAAATTCGTACGTCTTCTGTTTGCAAAAATACTATAAAATATTCTAATATAAAAAATTAGAGCCACTTCACTTCAGTAAAAATTAATATTAGAAATTTTTGGCGAAAAATGGTTGGATTAAGGAGTGTATGGTAAAAAAAATAATAAAAGGTAATGAAAAAATTAATTAGAAAAGAATTTATGTGTATCAATGTGCCCCGACATAGACTGTATCAATGTGCCCCATACAGCCATTTTGAATAAAATGAGTCTCAAATCCAACATTTCATAGTTTACTTAACAATAAAGAATGAGTAACTGATAAAGAATAGCTTTACTTGCCAGGGAGAGTATTCTTTTCGGTTGAATATGCTGGAACAGTTTTACATTATCATTTCAACTGTACAACTCAAATTTACTTTTGACCTATAAAAACAATAAATCACCCATCCCATTTCAAGAATCTACTGAATCATGCCAAGACATCAAATGGTGTTTTACTATATCTTTATAAATTAGTCATGTTTAATCCCGCAAACTATTAAAGTCATTAAAAACAACATATTTTCATTGAATAGTCTTTACTGTGCAGTGTAAGCACTTTAAAGTGAATATTTAATTAAAAATCCTCATTTTTTATAAATTTTTTATTTTTAAATCAGGAGTAGCATTATGATATTACGTCGAACAGAAATATATATTTTTTTCACAATTTTTATAGAAGATAATTTACAACACTAAATCCAAATATAATGTTTTTCGAACAAAATGTAAAACAAAATCATGTATTAAAAGGTACAAATCATAGTGATACAGCATAAATATTGTGATACGATTTCTAACAGTAATTCGCATTCATATACGATCAATTCATTTTCCCATACGTTTTAGAGAAAACCTATATTTAACCTATATGTTTGGCGATGTTAAGTAATGTTGGGAGAATAAATAATATTAGTTTGTTAACATGTCAACAACTACGTAAATTACGCAACAATTGGAGTTTGACGTCCGTTACATTATTCCTTGTTTATTAGGATTTAGAAAGTTGTTTCGACAATGAATGCCAATTCTCCATTAAACGTCGACAAAACTAATATATACAATAATCCCCATTGTCCAAAATATACATTTAAGATTAAATTAGGAGTCAATGTCTAATAAACTTAGTCTATTTTAAATACGAATAGTTATACTATTGTAATTATATTACGTTGTATATGGAAGTAAAATGTTATTAGTTATGAATAAAATAATAAAAAATCATTAGTTTAAAATATTTTTTAATTCTGTAAAAAAAATATGATAACATACAAACATTGTAACATATAAATATATAAATATATTTTTTTTCTAATTTTTATAAAATGATTGCATTTTTTCCTATTTTAATATAACATTTCTATATAAAAACAAGTATTATTATATTTGAATCAAGCACTTTAAGTTTAACATTTAGAGATATTTCTGTATTTTAACAAGTTTAAAATATAAGTTAAAATTCATTAGTTTGCTTTTCCATAACTTATAAAACAAGATATAGGCAACTTGATGATTAATTAGTGACAACAAGCGTTTTGCTGGTTTATTTAATGTATTAAAAGGTTTTATTTATGATATTATGTTTTTTTGATTGTGTAGCATTTTCAATACTAATAGTTAAAATAATATCGCTATACCGATTTCCTTTTATCAAAATATTTATAAATTGGAAAGAAAAATTATAATAAATGATGCAGAAGTTATATTATTAAATATGTATAAATTTTCTTTAACACATTAATCATTAATTTACTATAAAATATAGATATACAGTCGACTCTCGTTAATTCGAAATCGGATAATTCGAATCTTCGGTTAATTCGAACTAAACATGAAGTCCCGAAACTTTCAATGGTGGAATAACGTTAAAAACTTTTATTAATTCGAACTCATTTTCTCTTGACATCGTTTAATTTGAACTAACGAGAATTCCGATTTTTCATTCTTCCTTTCTTTCTCACGGATTTCAGATGATTTGAATAACTTTCTTTCTTTGATTTTTGTGAAAATTTTTCCGAACGAGTACACATATAATCCCACGCATTTGATATCCACTTTATAAGTGCCTCGTCTGTCCATCAGTGACGCTTCAAATTTTTCTTCCATTGCGCTTGTTTCTAATCTCTTAATTAGTTTATGTATTTATACATTCTAATTTAATAGTAAGTCATATTCTGATGACAACAGACATAATAAATAAAAAAACACTATTACAATAATTCCCATTTCATACTTTCCATAATTCGAACTTCGGATAATTCGAACATTTCTTGTGGTCCCGACGAGTTTGAATTAACGAGAGCCGACTGTATAACGAAACAGCAAAAATGGGATACAACATTTACAACTAGTATTCATATTTTTCCTACGGATGATATACATTTCGGAGACAGATTTTGGATATTTTTAGCAGCATATGATATGAATTATTAAATATAAATTTTTAAACATGCAAATTGCGATATATAAGAGCATCTGTACTATAGTAAAATGCTTGTGAATTATTATATTATCTTCTTATAACTAATCTTAGAAAGCGATATATGTCCTTTGCAATCAATCGAGTCTACTTCTGGAGTTTACACAAAAAAATTAAACAAGAAATTAAAATTGCTTTTTTCTACGAAAACCGCTTAATATAAATATAAGACATTTTACAGGGTGTATTGGGAATAGTTAAAGGATAATTTAAAATAGTTCATAAAATATAATGCTAGTAAATATTTCCATTATTCGGAAAATTGCTTATAATCCATCATTATATCGCATGTCAAGACATTTTATAAATAGATGCACCTGTCGTAAGATAACACTAGTTTACAAATTTCAACTTTTTTATATACCCCGAAAGAAATGTATATAAATGTATTAGTCTACCTTCTTTAAACCTAAATTGTCAGCAGAGATATTCTATCACGTCACAATTTTCTTTCTGCTGTCAATTGTGTTTTTAACTACCCAACGTGGTGGCAACAGTTTAATGTTCATTTTCTCGCTTCAAGCAACAAATATTTTGTTTCGGATTGAATTAAAATGTCGAGTAGAAAGTGTAAACAAAGTTCTGTACGGATCGTTTTTGCTATGTTTGTGGACAGTTTATATTTTCAAAAAAAAAGAGAAAACCCATTGTAAATTCGTTAAAAAGTGAATAACTTCATTATTTTGAATTTCCTGTTGCAAACCAAGATAAAAAGTGGGCATCTATGGAAAGAACCTAGTAATCATGATTGTTTCTTTTGTGTTACGAAGACAATGGTATATAATACAAAAAAAAAAAAAAAAAAAAAAAAATAAGGCGAATATTATATATGCCAAATATGCCAAAGTTCCGTCTATTACTAAGCCCATTTTACTCTCGAAAGATTTACGTCGTCCAGTTTGTCCCGTAATTCGAGTTTAAATATACTAAGAGATGACAATGAAAGGCTTGTTGAACTCAAATTGATTTCTAGTGAATCTGACGAGTTCTCTCTTCGAGAAAAGACTCCAGATTTAATTAACCAAGCCAAATTAAATGATCTTATAAGAGATTTGCAATTATCAAAATCTAAATCAGAGCTTCTTGGTTCTCGCCTACAAAAATGGAAGTTATTAACACCAAACACAAAAGTTACGTTGCCTAAAAACAGAAGCAAAGTTTACTCTGAAATTTTCAAAAAGACAGGTGAATATTGTTATTGTACTGATATCCCGTGACTTTTTGAAGCAATGAATCAAAACTATGATAAAACATAGTGGTGCTTATTCGTAGACTCTTCGAAAAAATTCTAAAAGCTGTTTTATTACACAATGGAAATAAGTTATTGTGATTGCAGGGTGGTTACACAAAATACTCTTCTTTCCTTTGTTTGTGGCAAGCCGAGCAAAACAACATCATTATGTAAGAAAAGAAGGCCAAATCGGAAAGAGTATATTCCGGGAAAAATGAACATCAAACAGGAGGTATTTGTAGATCCAAATTACTTTACTTACCCCTTTTACACATCAAATTGAGACTCGTGAAAAACTTTGTGAAGGCGCTTTACAAAAACAGTGATGCTTTCAGATATTTACAAAAAATATTTCCAAGCATTACAGAAGCAAAACTGAAAGAAGGAATATTTTTTGTCCCACAGATTCGTAAAATTATGAAAGATTCTGTCTGAAAGCCTTTTATTTGTTAATGAAAAATATGCTTGGAAGTCCTTCAAAATGGTTGTGGAAGAATTTTTGGAAAATAAAAAAAAGTGAAAATTACAAACAAATTGTTGCAGATGCATTGAAAAATTTTCAACATATGGGAGTAAATATGTCATTAAAGATTCATTTTCTGCATTTGCATCTGAGTATTTTCCCTGAAAACTTGGGAAGTTTGAGACACGAACAAGGGGAACGTTTTCACTAAGATTTAATGTTTTTTAAAGAACGACATCAGGAATTTTGGGATGAAAACATACTAGAGGATTACTGTTGGTAAATAAATAAGAGACATTGATCCAAATAACTATAAAAAAGAAGGCAAAAATTAGCCATTTTTGTTTTTTTAAATATTAATACCAAAATTATGTAATCCAGTTAAGTAAATAAATATTTCTTAAACCAGACGTGCCAGAATTTTTTAATAATTTTTTCTGGATAACTCTATCTAAATAAACAATAAATTAACAACTTTAAGCTAGGGTATAAAAATCGTGTAAAGTAGTGTATTCAATTGTACTTTTAATGTTCCGACATAAAAAATACTTTTTTGTGCTGCTTCTAAAATGCGCAGTTAGTGTCAACATTTTAAAAGTTCAAATGCATTTAAATAGCATTTTTTTCTGTCTAATGGCATTCTAAACGTTCTCTGCAATAGTTTATTTTATAATAGATTGTGGAATGTTTAAAAAAAATGTAGATTTGTCATGCAATATACTTTGATATATACACTGTTAAAATTTTGAAACTTTTATTGCATCGTCTCTCCACCTTTTTTTAGAATATACATATTTTGACCAATGAGAATGCTCCATAATGCTGTGTAATCGTTTTCTGTAAAAGCGGTGGAGTGCCGATGGAAATGTTTCAAATTGTTAACAGTGTACGTGTTAGTGTTTTTCGCATATTAATTAAATGGTTTCAAATTTTGGGTGAATGAACACTTTTTTAATATCTGAAAAGTGGATCAGCATTAAGAAGCTTCCTAGTTATAGGCAGCTTTACACTTAATCTATAAATGGACAATCTTCATAAAGTGTGAGCCATTGGTAATAAAATAAATATTGTTTTAAACTACCCAAACTTCTTCAGATCATAGAGTTTATTTCTGTATATATATATATATATATATATATATATATATATATATATATATATACATACATGGTGAGTCATAAATATCGAAACAATAGGCTATCTTCTTAAATATTGCCCTTAGACACATATTTCCAACTGCAAAGATTCATAAAAGAAGGTGAAATTTTTTATAAGATTAATTGCGACTCCATGGGCGGAGTAGTTGAAAAAATACAAAAATTAAATTTTTATACGGCCCCCGTAGAATAAAAATTCCAATTAGGAAAACTTTCCTTATTCAGTCCTGAATAAGACACAAAAATTTGCATCTTCATATCTTCCAAAACTCGCAAAGTTATAGCCGTTTAAAAAATTCATCAACTTTAAAGGGATTAGACACAAATTGAAATGTGCGCAATTCAAGAAACAATGTTAAATGTACAATTCTAGGAAAAGCGTAAAAATTATATTTTTTGAGTTAGATTTTTTAAGCTATTGCATAGCTTTTATCGCGGGCTTTGAGCGCGGCGACCGAATCCAAAAATTCCGTAACGAGAAATATCCTAACACATCCGTAACGAAAAAACCTAACACTCGGCTACCGTCGTTTCACTTCGGCAGACTTCGGCATGGTATCTTTCGGTAGACTTCGGCAGACATTGACGCGGTATTTTTTAGATATTTAGAGGATATCAAGTTTCAAACTTATATATCTTATTTCAGTTACTATAAATCTATAGTTTCAATAATAAAAATTCTTGATAGAATGTGTATAGAAAAGAATCATCTTAAGGTAAAACAAGGTAGGATAATGTAGCTTTTGGTGAGTGGAGACCCGCCCAATGGTGAGGATCGAAAAATATAAATGCTTATAACTCGCAATCTAATTTTCGTAGCGCGGCCAAATTTTGTTTGGTAATTTATTATGAGACAGTGTTAATTTTTGATGAAAGGAGACCCCCATGCTGAGGGTCAAAAAATTTAAAATGCTTATAACTCGCGATCTAATTTTCGTAGCGCGGCCAAATTTTGTTTGGTAATTTATTATGAGACTGTGTTAATATTTAGTGACAGGAGATCCCCCATGGAGAGGGTCGAAAATTTTAAAATGCTTATACCTCGCGATCTAATTTTCGTAGCGCGGCCAAATTTTGTTTGGTAATTTATTATGAGACAGTGTTACTTTTGGTAACAGGAGATCCCCCACAGTGAGGGTCGAAAAATTTAAAATGCTTATAACTCGCGATCTAATTTTCGTAGTGCGGCCAAATTTTGTTTGATAATTTATTATGAGACAGTGTTACTTTTGGAGACAGGAGATCCCCCACACTGAGGGTCGAAAAATTTAAAATGCTTATAACTCGCGATCTAATTTTCGTAGCGCGGCCAAATTTTGTTTGGTAATTTATTATGAGACTGTGTTAATATTTAGTGACAGGAGATCCCCCATGGAGAGGGTCGAAAATTTTAAAATGCTTATAACTCGCGATCTAATTTTCGTAGCGCGGCCAAATTTTGTTTGGTAATTTATTATGAGACAGTGTTACTTTTGGTAACAGGAGATCCCCCACAGTGAGAGTCGAAAAATTTAAAATGCTTATAACTCGCGATCTAATTTTCGTAGCGCGGCCAAATTTTGTTTGGTAATTTATTATGAGAGAGTGTTCATTTTTGGTGACAGGAGACCCCCACGGTGAGGTTCGGAACATTTAAAATGCTTATAACTCGCGATCTAATTTTCGTAGCGCGGCCAAATTTTGTTTGTAATTTATTAAGGTATTGCATAGCTTTTATCGCGGGCTTTGAGCGCGGCGAAAGAATATAGAAATTCTGTAACGAGAAAAAAACCTAACACTCCGGTAACGTCGATTCAGTTTGGCAGACTTCGGCACGGTATTCCTCCGTAGACTTCGGCAGATATTGACGCGGTATTTTTCAGATATTTTGAGAATATCAAGTCGTAAACTTATGTTTTTTTTATTTCAGCTACCATAAACGTATAGTTTCAATGATAAAAATTCCTGATTAACCTACATGTATTGCAAGATAATAAAAATATTTTAAACGATATTAACTTCTCATTTGTTCAATACAAGAAAAAAAAATTGTTATTTGTCATCACGCTGAAAATGTTTAACTTGAATTAATATCAAAGACAAAAAAACTGCATAAATAAAAAATAAATAAATAATTATAATTGCATAAGTTGATAAAAAATGCTATGCAATAGCTTTACCGCGGCAGTCCCCGAGTGCCACACGTATTTCTTTCTTTTTTATGACGCTTAGCCTTATAATTTGCTAAGAAAATCACATCTTAAAATTTCGCATACAATTTATAAAAGTTTCATGTGGTTAGTACTGGTTTAATTGCGATAACTAAAAATTGTTATAACTCCTAATATTATTTATCGGATTTCAATTTCTTTCCATTTAATTAAAGATGAAAATCAGATTTTAGTTTTGTTCCAGGATTTTTGTTTTTTAATAATTTTAAACTATTAAAATATTTATTGAAAAAATAATATAACTTTAAAAAAATCATATTTTTAAAAGTAAATATTTTTCAAATTTGCTGAAACAAAAGTAATGTAAAAAAATAAAAATATAACGTGTTTCACGTTCTTTTTTTCTTTAAAAATTCTTAACATTTAATGATTTAAATGCAAGAAATAGAGGGGAAAAAATTCATTTTGCAGAAAAACGAAGTGTACTGTTTAAATGTCCGTCAGTTATTTAAAAGAATGCTTTTTCTTAGATGCAGATTAAGTCTCATTTTTTAATTTAGATCAGATAACTTCAGGCTTTTTATCGTCCTGAAGATTATGTTTAAAAATCTGTATTCTGGGCCCAGGCCGGGCCAGGACAGAGACTTTGCTTTTTTCTGAAGACTCGCCAGGCCGAGCCTAACGTTCTTTTCATAAAGGAGGGTACTGCCTCCTCCTTCCTATGTGTACACTGGACGAAATTTTCAATCCCGTATAGACAAAACCCGTATTAAAATCACTGTCTCTGGCTGACTTAATACGTGCATAAAATAAATAAAATTCGGCTCAATCAAAATTTTTACGAAAAACGTATAGATTTTAAAATTTTTATTAAAGAAAAAAATAGTATATTAAAAGGTTAAAAAATTAAATACAATAAAACCAGTGAAAAAAACTGCCTATGGCTGAATCCTGTCTTAAACGGAAAATATGTTGATCCATGCAAAATAAATACAAAATAACCTGAGAAAAAAATAAACTCCAACTACACCTCCTAGGAAGGGTACCTGTCTATAACATGTTTTTTTGCCTATGTGATTCCGTCTTAAAAGGCCGTCTTTACTGCATAACATTTTTCAAAGTCTCAACGCTTGAGTTATGCATTAACGATATATAAGTGAAACATTTACATTTAGAGATTCATCGATAATAAAGATTCATTGATAAAATAAATATATTACAGCCGTTGCCCTTCTTTAATAATAAAAAGTATAAATATAAGTAACGAAAAGCTATAAAAGGAATTTTTGGTCAGAACTCCTCTATACGAAACATTTTTTGTCCTCACCGAAGTAAAAAACTATGTAAAAATTTCAGGCTGAACCGAGCTATGATTTAAAATATTTTCCAGACCGGTCCGGGTTATGATTTAAAATTTTTTTCAGGTTCGGTCGAAGTTTTTCCCCTATGGTTCGGTTTGGGACCTGACCTACATATTTCAATTCACGCAGACCTCGAGTGCAGGCTACCAACATATTTTGAAAACAAGTTTAGATTTAATTCAATACGCTGCTTTGTTATGTCCAAATGAGAAGCACTGTATTAAGTCGACATTTAATAATAAATAATTTATGGACGATCCCTCACTTGCTTTGAAAATGAGCCAAAAACTCTTTGTTTACAGGCATGGTAAAATGGTGTAAGTCACGAATTTTCTAGAATTTCTGATTTTAATATCTCTGTCAGGTTTTTAGATATTTAGATGAATTTTTTTTGTTCAATTTAGAAATGGATAAAGAATAATTTCTTAATTGGAAATTTTGCCCTACGGGGGCCGTGTAAAAATTTAATTTTCGTATTTTTTTAAATAGAACCCCCATGGAGTTGCAACTTATGTTATCATAAATGTCACCGTTTTTTATGAATTTTTGCAATTGGAAGTATGGGTCCTAGAGGAAATATTTAAGGAGATAGCCTATTGTTTCGATATTTATGACTCACCCTGTATATATATATATATATTTATATATATATATATATAGATAGATAGATAGATAGATAGATATAGATATAGATATAGATATAGATATAGATATAGATATATAGATATGGATATATACACTGGTGTCCAAAATTTAAGCATAAATGGTAATTAAGTAATTATTTTTAAGTAATGAAAGAAATATGAATCGGAATGTGCTGAAACTCCAGTTGTGTAAACAAAATAGTACGCCTCACATATTTCGTGAAGAGTTTTCCCCGAAATCGAACAGGGGACCGTCAACAAATTGAAAAAGAACGAAGATCTTTTAGATAACCCTGTCAAAACTAATGTAGCAAAAGCGTTCAAACTGCACATTATGATTAATTGGCTTATTGTAATGTACTGTGTTAATTTTTACAAGGATAGTATGTATACTCGTAGAGAAATTAAGGATTTTTATAAAAAACAGTCCTAAGTTTTTTGCTTATAATTTGCAGAGTTCTTAATATAAAATAGTGTTCTTTTTTGAAAAAATGACAAACATCATTGTACACAATACCCTGTCATCAGAATTAAAAAATAATAAAAATTGTATGACAAAGAGCAGGTTTACTAAATAATTTTTTACTGCGCATGCGTGAACGCTATTAAAGTTTCATTTGCATATTATGTTAGTTAAGTGTATAGAGCAACTTTTGTGAAAGTCTCAAAAACATAGCTTAAAAATTCTGAAAATTATCGCTGACAGAATGAGATCAAAATCCTTTATTCCCTAAATGAAGAAAAAAGATGAGGGGTTGTATCCATATTCCATTGTTTAGTGCCTACACAATATTGCACGTACAACTATATTTAGGTAAAACCCCTGATTTTTTTGCTTCTTTTAGGAATGACGGATTTTGAGATGATTCTATAGGCTCCCATTTTCAGAATTTTCAAGCTATGTTTTTGAAACTTTTACAGAAGTTGCTCTATACAATTAGCTAACACAATATGCAAATGACATTTTGATATCATTGACGCATGCGCAATGAAAAATTATTTACTAAGCATACTCATTTTTCATACAATTTTTATTATTTTTAAATTCTTATGACAGGGTATTGTGTACAATGATGTATTCATATTTTCAGAAAAGAACATTATTTTATAATAAGAACTCTGCAAATTATAAGCAAAAAACTTGGAAAAATTTAGGACTGTTTTTATAAAAACCTTAATTTCTCTACAAGTATACATGCTATCCTTGTAAAAATTAACACAGTACATTACAATAAGCCAATTAATCATAATGTGCAGTTTGAACGCTTTTGCTACATTAGTTTTGACAGGGTTATCCAAAATATCTTCGTTCTTTTTCAATTTGTTGATGGTCTCCTGTTCAATTTCGGGGAAAACTCTTCGCGAAAATATGTGACGCGTACTATTTTGTTTACCCACCTGTAGTTTCAGCACATTCCGATTCATATTTCTTTCATTACTTAAAAATAATTATTTAATTACCAATTATGCTTAAATTTTGGACACCAGTGTATATATATATATATATATATATATATATATATATATTAACTTCAGCTACAGGTGTACTTCTGATAGCAATAATCTGATAACAATAATCAGATGAAAAGCGAAAGGAAATTCTATTTATGTTTTGTCCATAAAGTGGATGATACATGGTGACTAAAAAAGTACATTATTGGACAATTTCTTAGGATTTTTTTAAATTTTTTCTTCCTTTCTTGCATTTCAAAAACTTTGAAAACCATAAAATAAATACGCATTTAAAAATTTTTTATTTCTAATGGGCTCTACGAATGTCGTCTTAGGTCACAGTAAAGTTATTTACGTTTTCAGTTTTGTACATTTCGTACATTTCTGCCGAAAACTATTTTTATACAACACATAGCTCTCTGAAACAACGGCATAAAAACAGATTTATATTTTTTTAGTTTTGCTATCTGTTAGGCTCTATTCACACAAATCTCTCTTTTTTTAATGTTATTTGTATACGTGAAAAAATGTAACGATGTGGCATCTTTTACAAGTATCAATCCTTTAATACCATTAAATCTCAAGAATGTTAAGAAGTAAGTGATAATAAAAATTAAATAATAAAAGTATTTAAACTTCTAATTAATTTTAAAAGATTGAGATAAAAAAGTACATATTAAAAATAAATAAGTTACGTTAAGGGTGAAATAGCGAAATTTAAAATATTTTCTGGTAAAAATAGAGTTTAATTTTAGTTACGAAAACCAATAGAACATTTTTCAATCAATAATAGAAAATAATAATAATAAAAAAGTTAGAACATGTTCTTAAATAACCAGTTACCAGAACAAGTTGAAAACTTTTTTTTTACTTGTTTTCTAACTTTATAGTATATAAAAATAATGCTTTATTCACCAGAAAAAAAAATTAAAAAAAATTCTTTTAAAGTTAAAATCAGATAAGTTTTACAAACTATTTCGTCTCATTTTTAAATATAATTTTATCGGTAATTCAGACATTCATTTTGCGTCCTTTGAAGTTTAAAAAAATAGAAAAGAAAATTGAATGCAAAATCGAAAAACAAAATCTCAATAAGTATTCTAGTTTAAATAATCTAGTAGTAAAATAGTACATTCTGCTAACATCCCGTTTTGTTTAATGTAATGTTTATAATAATACCGAAAAAAAATATCCATTCATCGTGTCAAACGTTCAAATATGAAGACAAAATACACGTCAAATATAATTATTGTATTTGAAACAAATTTTCCATCATAATTTGTATTCATGACCATGTCATTTCTAATTCATGCTTTAATTTATGCCACGAATTGAATAGGCTGGCAATTTGAATAATCTACTTTATACAGCGTATGTCAAAATCCTTAGAAGTATATATCTTACAAGAAAGGAATTGGCAAAACGATTTATTAAATGAACAACTGTTACCTATTTTGCAAAATTAATATACAGTAGTAGAAACTGCGTATGTAGAGAATACTGTTATTAAGTAAGAAAATAATATTAAAAATTACAGATATGTTATATGTTTAAAGAATATTCACAGAATTTTAAAAAGATTCGTTATACGTGTACTGTCTAAACAATCGGTTATATTAGATTTCATTACTGAATCCTTAAGAAATATATATCGTACAACACCAATATAAGTTTAAACATAAATCAAACACTTTACGCTAATTTTAATACATAAGCTTAAATTCCTTAAAAAGTTTTAACGCTTAAATACATAGAAAAAAGACACAAAAATGTCTCATACGACCGTATCGAGGATTCGTAGATCTTCTTAATCAGTGCAAAAAAAAAATCCAATGAGTATTTTAAAATTTAAGCATTGATATATGTATAAAAATGTTTTTTTAATTAAACACATTTGTATTTTTATCGATAATGTTATTAGGCATCAGATATCTGTTATTCTCTGAATATGCAGAAAAATCATGGAATGTACAGAAAATTTGATATTAAATTTGGAATATATCAAATTTCATGAAATAAGTTTTCATAATCTTTTTCTACACTGTTTTGAAGACATAATGATTTAGGATAATCATAGATTTAACATGCATATCTAATCATGTTTGTAAATTATATTTACTTGCTTACATTTTGCATGTGTATTTCGGCATACGGAGTAAAATTATTTATTTTTGTATTATTATATTGAAGAATATAACTTTATTTAAACAATTAAAGTTCTAATATGCATAATATATTTAAAAAAAGAAGTTGATATGCTTTCGAGAACTAAGAATTTTCTATCATTTATTAATAAATCTATTTATCTCCTGTATTCAGAACAGTACTCAATGCAAATCTTATAAGAAAATATTTCTTTTAATTGAAAATGAAACCAATACAACGAAAATGAAAGTTTTTATCCGTTATAGGATACCTGCAAGCAATTTTCATCAATAATTTATAAATTGAACCACGATAAAAGTAATTTTTATTTCAAATAATAATAATAATAATAATAATAATAATAAACACGCGATTTGATATATAGACCCAAAAACAACTTAAATGTTCCACAAATGCTGCACTAAAATTTACTTTAAATTCAAATGTTTAATTTTGCTTAAATTGTGCAACTTATTTTTTTTTTGTGATTAAATTTGGTTTGTAGTGAACAATAAATAATAGTCTTCAAAGGAATGAAATTAATTTCCTTAAAAAAATAACGATCCTGACTCAGTCTTTAAAAGCGTTAGAAATATTTTACATTCAAAAATCCGTTGAACTGAACTAAAAAAGATTGTTTGAGAAAATCTATTGCGAGATCCAGAGCCTTATTTGTTCAGATAATCCTTTCTGAAAAGTTTTAGTATGTGTAAAGATTAATGATACATATAGACTAAGCAAGAGTTATGTTATTTTAATCTCCTGAGCTAAATAACTCATGCTCTTGCTATAGTGAATAAAGAATGGGTAAGTTGCCTCTCTTTTAGTACTTTAAACTCTAAACTATTACCATTATGTTTTATGCATCTCTATTGTGTTCCTATCATTATTAATAGCTGTTGGTAAAGAGAAAAGAAATAAAGAAAAAACAATGGATTTTACAGAGAAAAGTAGATTTGACTAATGCATCATTACATATTTATATTAATTTCTTTTTATAATGGTAAAGCTATTTACCTCGTGAATTCAGTAGAATATAAATCCAATACTCAAAAAATATATATATTTTTAAATGCATGAGATTATAAAACCTATGCAATTAAAATAAAAGTTTTTCCCCTTTTCAGGATGCCTCAAAGCAATTGTCATTTGCAAATATATAAATTAAAATATCTAAATAAAAAGCAATTTGCGTTTTAAAGAAACACATAAATTAGTATTCATACCAACAGAAACAGAAATATTTTACGAATTGAGCAATAAAATTTACTTTAAATTCATGTTCGATTTCATTCAAATTTGTACATGTATTTTTTTAATTAGTTTTTGTTTGCATTTAGCAATAAATAACACTGACTCAGTCTTTAATAGCTTTAAGTTTATATTAAATTCAAAATCCGCTGATCTGAACTAAAAAAGATTGTTTGAAAAAATCTATTCCGAGATCTAAAGCCTTATTTGTTCAGATAATCCTCGCTGAAAAGTTTCCCTGTATGCAAAGATTAATGGTATATATAGACTAAGCGAGAGTTATGTTCTTTTAAGCGAATGAGGTAAATAACTCATGTTCTTGCTATACTTAATAAGGAATGGGTAAGTTGCCTCTCATTTAGTATTTTAAATTCTAATCTTTTACCATTCTGTTTTATGCATCTCTATTGTGTTCCTATCGTGATTAATGACTGTTGGTAAAGGGGAAAATATGAAAGAAAAATAACGTGCTTTACAAAGAAAAAGTGTTAATTTAACTAATAAATCATTTTATATAGTTTTTTACGTAATACAATAATATATATACATGTTATCTATAAATCGAAATTGTGATTTATAAACATATATGACCCAATGGGACACATTTTCAAAAATGTATTTGAGTGTGTATGTATATACTTATACATTGATGTGCAAAATTTAAGCAACAATGTATATTTTAAGCAGATAACCATACAAAAAAGGTGTTCTTGCGATATGTAAAATGAAACCACAATTCAGTAGAAAGGTCATACGTATGCTAAATGTTAGGAACAAAAAGTCACAAGTGACGAGCAATTAAAGATTACAATAAAAAGAAGGACTGAAACAAAATTAATTTCATTCGAGATATTTGGTTTTAGTGCAACTGCGTTTTTTCGTGAAATATGGCTAGAAGAAATAAACTGGATGACTTCAGACGTGGAAGAATGATCGGAAAGCTGGAAGAGTGTCGTAGTACGATCAGTGTAGCTAAAGATTTCGGAATCAACAAAAGTATCATTACGTGCGCTTGGAAAGCCTTTCAAAACACAACTATATGCTGTTAGGAAGGATGGTGGTGGTCTCTCTAGGAAACTAACTGTAATGGATATAGTCTTGAAGGCGAAAAGAGCTCAAAACCACTCAACAACGCAGCAAGTGCCATTGCTCTGCAACTGTGTACAGCAACAGGGCGACAAATGTCGCGGTTTATTGTGTCCAGACGCTTTCACAAAAGTAGCCTATTCGCCTGTCGTCCTGAACGCTGCATCTTTTTGAAAGTTGGCCATTGGCGGCCTCGTTTTGAATGGTGAAAAGAGCTCAAAAACTGGACATCTCGTCAACGGAGTCATGTTCTCTTTACAGATGAGAGTTCACTGTTAAAACTAATGCTGACACATTGCACCTTTTAACGGTGAAAAGCTTGTATCACTGGTGACACCCCTAAAGAAGCCAAAACGTACCTTTAATTAAGGTGAAAAGATGGCAACCTTAATCCAGAGTGCCCAATGATAAAAAATTAAAAAATATACTAACCGACTTTCGGCACTCGATGGATTCGAACGCAGAAAGTCTGATTACAAACTCAGCGGTCTATCCACTCGGCCATCAAGTTCAACTTCAAAGTCTGACTGAAATATTCATATGTCCTGTAATTCAAAGGTTGCTTTGTATAAAAAAGCTCGCCAAAAGTTAGTCATCCGCAGTTCTAAACAAAATTGGGATAGCGTATAGCGGTGATAGTCATAGTAGGAAAAAATTGCTGTGTTGATCCACCAGTGACAGCGAGTTGAAGTGCAAGGATACACGTTAGAGAGCATGCGCAAATGACTAAGGGGTGAAAATCTTCCAACGGTATGCATTGCGCGGCACCCTAATTAGCGTGCATCAACCAATGGCACCCCAAACGCATTTTCAAACCCACTGGTTCCAAGTGATTTATCCTTTTCACCCCTGGGCGTCAAATGCAGTCGGTTCGTCACCTTTATTTTTAACAGTTTTGTTTCAGTACCGCAGGCGATTATAAACGCCTGCTGATTTGTACAGAAGTTGGAACACAGTTCCATCCCTGTTATTTCGTGGAAATTGACCGTTACGGTGTCCTGAAGTTCTCGCCTGGGGGGGGGGGGGATGATGCTGAACGGCGAACTGAGCTCCATATTTCCGGCAGAGGTTCTGTAACAGGAGATCTCTATTGTAACGAGGCAATCCTTCCCCATGTGCTTCTGTTCCGAGGTGCAATTGAAGCAGACTTCATTTTCATGGATGTCAAAGCCCGCCTTAACCGGACTCCTGCTGTTCAGGAGTTACTGGAAGGTGTAGATATCTTTAGGATGGATTGGCCACCGTATTCCTCTGATTTAAATTCCTTTGAACATATGGTGGATGCTTTGGGGAGACGTCTTGCAGCACGATTATATCACCAGGAGAAAATTCAGAGAATGAAACAAATAAGGATTAAGGAATGGGTTCTCTTACCTCAAGAACTGTTGCATAATCTGGTGGTGAGTACGGAGAGACGGCGCGAAGCAATTATTGCAGTAAGGAGAGAGCACATCCCATACTGGGTAACATTTGCTTGTTGTTTTTTCACTTGGACAGACAATGGTGTGCAACGATACTATGAATTCATTAGAGCCCTTTTTTTGTTTGATCCCATACTGTATGCATTGTATTCATCTAAGCACAACTATTCTTTCATTAACGTTCAAGTATAAAATGCTTTCGCTCATTTCTGAATTTCATGTGTCTCGGATGATTCTTTGTGAAATTATGTTAAAAAATCTATTGCTTAAGTTTTGCGCACCTGTTTTTTTTAAGTATACAGATTTATGTAATGTATAAATAACATTAGATTTTACTTATCTTTTTTTCATGTATTACATATATATGTCTATAAATAACGTAATACTTTATGCACCATGCAGAGTATTTACCGTATATTATAAAGCGAGACCAAGTTTACAATGCTAATATTCTAGAAAAGATATTGATTTAATCGTTTGCGCACATGAATAATTTATTTCGCTATAAAATTTGTAGTCCAAAGAATTCCACTGGACAAATTGCTAAAACAAATACCACTAGACAATTTTGATTTAACAATGTGGCGACGGAAATGAAAATGTGGAAGAAAATTAAGAAAGGTGTATTAAATAGAAACAAGGGTATTATAGATATAAAAATTACAATAAGTGGTGAAATATTATAAAACATAATACTAGAAATATTATTACAAAATATTATTTATAAATTCTAAATGCATGTTTTTACATAACATTTATTGACTATCTTATTAGTTGTTCTCTAAAACTTCCAGAATTTATATTGGACAATAAACTTTATCCTTGAAGGCTTTTAGATTGCGCATTTTATTTTTTTTTCTAAATTTATTAGTAAATAAACTTCATCTTTGAATCCGATTCTCTTTCAATGACTACTTCCTAAAATTTGCTGTAATTATATTGGCCAATATATTTTATCATTGTATCAGCTTCCACATATACTTCAGCAAATATCTTTTCTAAGCAATTACATTTTGAAAAGATGTCGGTACGAAATGACTCTCTATGACTGTCTACTATGACTGACTACTATGACTGTCGAAACTAGTTGCAAAAAAAAGAGCTTTTGGGGCTATAAATGCAGTTTTTCATCTTATCATAAGCACTAAAATGTACTACGATTAACATTGATACAGGCCTAGGAAGCATCTAAAAAAATGAACACTTTCAAAATTCACACTTTTTTTGCGACCAATTTTATCCAGTGACGTAACCAAAAGAGCAAGGGGGTCCAAACCTCCCTAGAAAAAATACATTTCACTTAATCAAGGATATACAAACAGTCAAAACTACTGAAGCGGAATCACAAAAAAAACAATGAAAAATGTCACTTTATGCAGGTGTTGTCTTGGAAGGAATAATTCAAAAATATGTATTTCGTTGGGGTGTCTGATTGATTTCTGTTTTAGTTAGGTTTCCGTTTGCAATATATCTTCTAAAACTATTAAAATGTGTTTACTTTATGTATTTCTAGAACGTATTTTATTTTATGTATTTCTACAACGATTTACTTATATTTTACTGTAACTACACTGTAAAAAAACTCCCTTACTTTACACCAAAAAGGGTGGCAACTAAGTTACCACCCCAAGTGGTGTAATGAAATTCCATTTGTAAATTGGTGTAATGAGTCACCAACTATCAAATGGTATAAATAAACACCATTTTTAGTGGCAACTTAGTTGCCACCATGTTTGGTGTAAAGTAAGTAATATATTTAAAATGTACGTTATAATAAATTGTCTCAATTAAAGGGAAGTTTAGCAAACTTTTTGCGTGAAGCTATTTATTTTAAATTATGGCTGTATTATTCATTTGAAATGTAATTTTTAAATTATTTTTTTTTTTTGCTACCATTTATTAAAGTACACTAAATGGTAAAAAAGGAAATTTCCTAATATTTACATGACTTTAACAGCAAAATAAAAAATAATTTAGAGATTACATTTTAAATTTAATACAGTCAAAATTTAAAATAAATAGTTTGACGCAAAGAGGCAGCGAAACTTCCTTTTAATGGAGACAATTTATTATAACATTCATTTTAAGTATATTACAGCAACGAAATATGAACTAAACTTGAATGAAATAACTTTAATGAAACGCACTAAAATTTCCTATATTTGCATGCTTAAAAATATCTTTTTCATAGGTCAATAATGCGTTCAGTAAGCTAAAAAACATTATAATAACGAATTTTTTATGAAAATATTTTTTTGTTAAATTAATAAACAAATAAATAAATTGTTAAATTAATAATAAGAAAATAACAAAAATTAGCTCCATATGATATTGAATTACCTCACCATTATACAATTTAATGCATAATATAAAAAAGCTTAACTATGCCAGCTATCAAATAAACAAAGCTGTATGTAAAAAAGGTTGATTACAACTACTAAAGGCATACTTCCCGTTAAATTCGAATATGTCGCCATTGTTCTTAAAATGGCAGTGCACTAACAAATTATTAAAAAGCATAATCTAATTAAAAAAAAAAAAAACACATGCAAACATTATTTAGTCTTAAATCATCTACAAAGAATAGTATTAATATTGCTTACCGTTTGTTTACTTTTCCACCTGCTATCCGAAAGTTAGAAAGAAGGATTAAATGCGAAGTAAAATGGCGGCGTGTCGTCTGCAAACGTGAAATCAAAACAGAACGATGTTATATGACTCTGAATTTGGTGTTACCGTTCAATAATTGCGACTAAAGAATAAAATACCACCATTCCAAGATTATTCTTACATTTTTTTACGGAGCTACTACCGAAAATAGTGTAGATTTAAAGTTTATTCAGCAATTCATAACCCCGATTTAAATGTAATATTGCTCGTTTGTTTTTACAGTGTAGATTAAAAGTAAAACTTTCTAATAATATCGATGGGACCAACCAACTGTTGCCGATCTTCTGATACAATTTTTAATATTTTCACTCATTGCTTTATAGAAATTCGCGTTCTTTTCTGGAAACATTTTACCTATTCTTAAAAAAAATCAAATATGGATTAAAGAAATTTGCATTTTTTTCACACGAGCAAAGAAATTTGCAATTTCTTTCTGCAACTATTTCACGAAGTTTGTGTATTTTTTTGAAAATAGATTGACAAAACTCGCAGTATTATTCTCTGATTATTTACGAAAATTTACATTTTTTTCTACCATTCGAAATTTATTACTATTCGAAACTGATATTTTTCAACAACATATTGCCGATTGACAACTTATTGCCGCGATTTATCCCCGTGATCTTCGCATGAAATTACCAATTTTTTTCCACTATCGTTTGTCCAAATCTTTTTTTTTTTTTTTTTTTTTTTTTTTTTTTTTCGCAGCACGAAATTTTTGAATTCTGCTTTTTATTTACGAAATTCACAACCATTGGCTGAAGATGGTAATATTTTTTAGCATAGACTATCACATTTTACGATATTTATTTGTGCTAAGCAACACGAAATATAGAAAACTGCAGGTAATGAAAGCGCGGAATATCAGTTCTTGACTATAGTACGTTTTCTTCAGCTATACAGATTCCTTGTCTTGTAGGCTAACCGATGAAAGGGATTAATACATTTCTTGACAAAACAACATATATATATATATACATATATTCCAGAATATCAATATTTCTTTTTGCTTGGCTATTTTTATTTCCAGTCTCGTTTGCTGTTAGAGAAAATGCAAACGGATTTTGTAAAGTTTTGATGTTCTCCTGGGCTTTATCCAAAATAACACAAATTTTAGTTATGAACTTTTCAACCTGAGCTATTTTTAATAAACTTTTAACAAAATATTACGTTGATTTTATTATTTTGAAAGGCATATTTTTATCTACTTATTTCTGCCCTATACAAAATGGTCCTAAAATATATGTCAAAAATGCAAAGGAAGGTCGGAGAGACCTAAATAAGCATCTTTTGGATAGAAATGTGTGTCCGTAACGACACATTAAAACACTAGCTTGTAAAGCAGTATGAATCAAAGGAAACTGAAAAGACAAGTAAAGACAAAATAAAACAAAATGTATTAACAAATTACAAGAGGTGCTCGAAAGAGCGGCCTCCAAAAGTTTGAAAGAATGTTGTATCGTGTAGGATTACACGATACAACATTCATAGCGACGCACAGTGGGGCAAAAAGCCTTCAAAACGCAAAAAATCGAAAAAATGAAATTTTATTTTGAACTACCGACATACGTCACTTTAATAGACTAGATGTCGGTACACATGTTCATAGTATTAAAATTTGCGCAAAGTTATTTTGATCGTCACTAGAGAAAGAAGTTAAACTCCATATTGTGCTTTGATAATAAGTGAAAAAAAATCAATAATTTTGTTTCAACATTCGTTTGTTAATTTCGCTATAATAATTAAAAAATAATTTTTTTTCACTATGGAACCTTTAACTACAAGTATGTAACAATAATTCATTAACTTTCAATTTGTTTTAATACGATTTTTATAGATATACAGACGCTTAGAATATATAGTGGTGAAATTTATAAAAAAAATTAACACTGTCTACAAACATTGTAGGTTTTAGTTATGAGTTAAGGCGAGTTAAGTGTTAATTATAATTTTTTCTACTAAGTATGAGTTTTAAAAGGACAAATATGCCAGAAAATCTTGCTCCTTTTTGCCACTTTTTTAATTGTATGGTCATTTTTATAGCTAATCATCCTTAAATTTTTGTTAGTGTACGGGTGTGCCAAACATGATTATAAATATTTTCTTTGTTAAATACGAATTTTAATGCATTGTTTATCACAAAACAATGTATTTAAATGAAACTGACTATCATGGAACGTTTTAACAAAAACTTTTGAAAAGTAATGTGATTTTATGTTATAAGAGCTCCATAATCGAAGAAACTACGAACAAGTAGTTTAAATGAAAAAAAGTTTAAATGTTTTAAAGTTTAATATAAATTCCGATGAGCAAAAGCCTGGCGAAACAAGGGAAATGCTTTAGAATTAACAAAGAGTGGCTTGGCAAATCGCTTTCATTTCCTCGATTTGAAAAACAAACAGAAGCGTCAATGAAAAGCAAACGTGCCCATCTTCATATTCCGTCTGAATTTGTTCTGGACGATCAAAAATATCAAGAGTAAAACGGTTATACAATTCTAGTTCTACATATTCGTTAGTGTACGTGACATGTATGAGTTTAAGATCTGAAAAACAGGAAAACAAAAAGTGTGTATTAGCACTAAAACAACAGAAACAGTTTTTCTTCTGCTGTCTTTATGGTAATACGTACATTTTGCCTGAGAAAGATTGATCCAATCCTTCAAAACGAGTCGCTAATATTCATTATAAGGTTTGCTTGAGAATAATTAAAATTACTAATTATGTTTACATTTTTTAATGCGATATTATGGATGATATATAAATATCTAATTAGTATAAAACTATCTTAAATTCTTGTTTTTAACATTTTTCTACAAAAAATATTGAAAAAGGTTTGTAAATTAATTAATAAATTACTATTTAGCTTATGTAAAAGTTTAAAATTTTACTACTTTTCTTCTACAAAAGAATCCGTGATGTGCTTTTTTGTTCAAAGTAAATTTTATTTTTTGCCAACTTTGGAGGCTTCCTGCCCCACTGTGCGACGGTACATAGATCGGCGTACATTAGAAGAGACGTCAGGCATGTCGATCACATTTAATGCAGAAACAGACAAGCAGGAAGCAAGGTCTTATTCAGATGAGACGGGACTATCGTACACCAGGCTTTTAATATGACTCCAAAAGAAAAAATCCAAGCAGGTTAAATCAGGAGAACGTGGTGGCCAGAGAACTGGACCACCGCCGTACTATCCAATGCTGGCCATAGGGAACGTCCAAGTGATTCGTGACGTCTCGACTGAAGAGAGCTGGGGCTCCATAGTGCTGGAACCACATTCGTTTGCGAACAGCTGGAGGAATGTCTCCCAGAAGTTCAGATAAAACCAACTGTAGGAATCTGTTATATGTATGGCCAGTTAAGCGATTAGGTAGAATATACGGTCGTACTAAGTTATTGTGTACAATGGCTGCCCAAAAATTAATGAAAAACCTTTCTTGGCAAGCATGTGCTTCAATTCTCAAATTCTCAAATTCTCAACAATTGCTTCAATTCTCAAGCATGTGCTTCAGTTCAAATTATATTATTTGAATGAACAGTGCTTATTAGTGTGGGGAACACTGCAATTTAGTCACGTGAGGCAACTGGTCCATAATTTTACAATGCGACTATGGAGATTCAGGCAATTCAAATTCCAAAGTCTAATGTTCATTTGATTTAAAGTCAGATAATTTAAATCAAATTTAAATTCATAAAAAACAATCTGATAAGTCATCCTCATAACATTTTTTTTTTGTTTTTGCTGTTTTTATAGTCCAAATATTTATATTTATCTTATAAAATTTGCGGTTTTGTTTGCTATTTTTATTACACTATAAAACTTTTAAAGTATTTATTGTTTCAGTATATAATTGACTCTCTAAAAGATGTTTCCATGTGTATCTCGAAAAACAGTAAATAAAAATATTTACTTATTGAAAGTATTTTAGTATAATTTGAAAAGGGACTTAAATTATTATCAGAATTGTGATCAAGAATTCTACTTTGTGAAATTCAATCCACGTGAAAGAAAAATGCGTCAAACAAAATTAATGTTCTAAAACACGATGCGATTATTGCTATAAACAGAAATTATGCATTATAGTATGTTAAATTAAAAAAAATTCCCTTTGAATAATACATAAATAAAAAATAATGCACCGAATTTTCGGCAATGTATTAACAACTACGAAAATATAAATATATTAAAGCAAGTGTAATTTATTTTAATATATTCCGTAGTATTCTCTAATGAAATATTGTTAGTTATATTTAATTGAAATAGTTCCTGACTGTTTCATATATAAAATAATTTTCTCTTTCATGGGTAAATATTCATTTCTCGCAAATATGTATATGTCATTTTCATTAAATAAATAACCAAACATAAAGACAAACTAGCAACAGTTGTGAAATTTAATTTCGCTCTTATTTCCCAATGTGATATATTTATTTGCGAGCTTTACTGTTTATAATATCCATAGAATATATCACAAAGTAATTAAATCTTCATCATGGTTTATTCAGTTGATTGCTGTTCAAGCGTAAAAATTTATTTTCACTATTTAAGAAATTACAGAAGCTACTAAAACAATAAACGCAACGTAATAAATCTAAATAGCTTAATAAATTTGAGAAGTTTCTATTAAATGAAAATTCTTGTTTTTTGGATGAAATTTACGATACTATTTACGAATTTTGTTACACTATGAAACTTTAAAAGTATTTACTGCTCCAGTGTACAATTAACTCTCTAAAACATGTTTCCTTATGTATCTGGAAAAGAAATACATGATAAAATTTACTTATTGAAAATATTTTAGAATAATTTGAAAAGGGAATTAAATTGTTCTCAGAATTGTGATCAAGAATTCTGCTTTGTAAAATTTAGTCCACGTGAAAAAAAAAAAAAAAAAAAAAAAAAAAAAAAAAAAAAAACACGAGCAATGTGATTATTGCTATAAACAAAAATTATGCATTATAGTATGATAAATTTAAAAAAAAAGTTTTTTCGCTAAGAATAAGATCGCTAAAAATAATGCGTCGAATATTCGGAGAATGTATTAACAACTACGAAAATCGTAATATACTAAAGCAAGTACAATTTATTTTAATGTTTTCCATAATATTAGCTAATTAAACATTATTAGTTTTATTTAATTGAAACAGTTCCTGACTGCTTCATATATAAATTAATTTTACTCCTTAATAGGTAAATATCCCATTTTCATTAAACAAATAACCAAACATAAAGACAAACTAGAAGCTTACAAATTTACAAGAAGAAAGAAGAGCATCACTTATCTTGATATGGATATCTCGGGGCTACAATCTTCTTTAAATACTTTTTATTTCTTGAAAGACAGCACTTAAATTTAGAACACTAATACACATACACTATTTACAAAAAAAGCTTTTTTTACATAATTCTCCTGGTGCATGCCACCAACACAAGACATGAACTCACAGTTCACAATCAACTTTCAAATTTTTGAACATCACTATGAATAGAATGCTTTTTAATAGTAAAAAAATGGTGTGGCTAGATTTTTTTAAAGACGAAAATTATTGCAACTACATTGTTAATTTATCAGAGCTCAGGTCACGTGACGACTGGCAGTTTATTTTTTCTTTGGAATGCGCGTGTTACATTCTCCCCCTCTGTTTCCGATCTACGTCTCGGAGAGGAAACAGGATGCTTTTTGGGTCTTCCTCTTTTTCTCAAGGGTGCAACTGGAATAGTTTCAGATTCTTGGAAAGGCAACAAGGAAGAAACGCGGTAAGATCCAATTCGTTCAGTAGGATTTTCCAGACTAGCAATGTCATATGTTACTAGTGACTTTTGAGTCAAAACTATGTATGGCCCATCTCACTTAGGCATAAATTTTGCTGTTTTATTTTTGCTTGCCTTGTTCACGGGGTGTAGATTAACGCATACTTTTTCACCTGGCTTGAAACACACTTGTCTACAATTTTTATCACAATATTTCTTCCGCTGATCTTGTTTCATTTCAACAAGATCACACTTTTCGAAATATTTGCAAGTCGTTTTAGATATGGGGTTATTTCCGGAACAAAATTGTCATTTTCGACAACAGCTTTGAAATCTTTCACCACATCATCGATTGTTCTTAGTTCACGACCAAATTGTAGATAGGCAGCAGTTTGGCCAGTCGTATCAGATTTGGCAGAGTTCATGGCAAATCTAATGAAAGGAAGTTTATCTATCCAGGAATTGTGTTCATCCCCGACAAGGATTGCTATCCGAGGTTTCAAGTCTCGATTTTTGCGTTCGACCGGATTGGCCTGAGGATGGTATGAAGGTGTCAATGATTGATCTATTCCAAGAATATAATAAACTTGTTGTAGAACAGCGCTCACAAACTGGAGGACCATTATCACTTATCAGTCTTCTTGGAATATCTTACCGAAAGAAGATCTTTTCTATCAAAGTAGTCGAACATTCTTGAGCAGTTGTCTTTGTTAAGGCAAATTGTTCCACCCATTTAGTGGCACAATCTTCCACTATAAAAATCCATTGGTGTCCATCTTTACTGGGTGGCAGTGGTCCAAAAAGATCAATGCTGAGGGTTTCAAACCGCTGAGCATAAGCAGGTGTTTGTAATAAACCAGCAGGTTTCTGATTTGTTGCTTTATAACGAGCACACTCTGGACATTTCTTCACATATTCAGAAATAAAGGCTCGCATGCCTCTCTAATAATATCTCTTAGCAATTCTTTCATAGGTTCTTGCTTCATCATAATGTCCAGCTGATGGGTCGTCATGATGAAGTTTCAAATTATTTTCTCTTTCTTGAACTGGAATAACCAATTGCGCTTCCACGGCATCTGATTCAGGAGCATAACGATAAAGTACACCTTTATTCATCAGGAATCCTCTATCAGTCCAATTGGCGAAATCTTCACTTTTCTGTTCATCTTCATTTAATCTATAATTGTTTTAAGATTTTCATCTTGTAACTTCGCTTCCCTCATGTCTTTTGAGCTTCTTGTTGGCATATCTATGCTGACAAAGTTGCATGCCTCACAGAAAGCAGATTGATGATTACACACAGGACGTGACACCATGTCGGCCACAACATTTGATTTTCCAGGTTCATATTGTATTTTCAATAAAAACGATTGCAATTGTAGTGTCCAACGCGCTAATCTTCCCCATGATGACATAAGATTCAGAAGCCACTTTAAAGGTTAGTGATCAGTTGCTACAATCACTTCTTGGCCTTCCATATAACCACGAAATTTTTCTAAGGTCCAGACAACAGCCAAAGCCTCGCGTTTAATAGTCGAGTAATTTCTTTGTGCACTTGTAAGAAGACGGCAGTAAGCGTGGAAAGAGTCAGAGGAGGGAGATTAAGAGCAGCGACAAGTCTCCGTAAAGCATCACAAACATGCTCGATGGGATTCAAGTCCAATGATACAGCTGGCCATTCCATGCGCTGAATTGTTTGGTGCTGAAGATAATTTTCCACGATCCGAGCCCTGTGCGGTCTAGCGTTCTCGTCCTGTAACAGGAAATCATTACCTATTGCACCGGAATAAGGTCGCACATAAGCATCAAGGATGTCATCTGTATGTACGTGAGCATTCACGGTTCCATGTGGAAAGACATGGAAGTCTGTGTGTCCACCCAAAGATATACCACTCCAAACGCAGACACTGCCTCCTCCGTATGAATCTCTTTCACAAATGTTTGATGGATGATAACGTGATGATCTCTCCAAATCAAACAACGCCTACTATCGCTTCGGAAGCTAAACAGGAACTCATCCGTGAAGAGAACAAGCCTCCATTTATCAACCGCCCAATGGATATGTTGACGTGCCCATATCAAACGTTCCCTCCGGTGACGTGAGATGAGCGGCACACAAATTGCTGGTCGCCTCGCGTAAAGTCCCCCTTCCTGAAACCTACTACGCACAGTAGACATTGGCACCAACCTTCTAGTGGCTGCAGGATCTTTGTTGAGATGGGGTTGCGGTTCTATTTTTTCGTACAAATAACCGCAAATATCGGTCATCGGCGCTTGTCGAAACCCTTGGCTGAACCTTCTTAAACCCGAACCAGTGGTTTGAAATTGTAGCCAAAGCCGATGAACCACCGAAGGACTCACATTAAGCCATCTAGCCACCTCTGCCTGACTTTGCCCTGCCTCCAATCTCCAAATAGCTCTAAATCGCAGTTCTACGGGCAAATGATGCCTCGAGGGCATTGAAATGAATTGGCTATCCTAGATTTATACTATCACTATCACAGCGACAATTGCAGCCTTACTCTCTAACGTGCATTTTTATGTGCCTCACGGATGACACAATGCGATTGCAGCGCAACTAATTTACAGTTGGTATTTTTATTCAGCAACTTTTGTTTAACAATATATGCAAATTTCATACAATTGCTTTCTTTTCTAACGAGTTATCGCTATTTTGTGATTCTCTTTAATTTTTGGAAACCAGTGTAGCTTTATACTCTAAGAGATTTTCCCCAATACATTTGTATCTTTTAGAGCCTTTCTGTTTTCAAATTTTTAAGTGAAACGTTTTATCCTGGGTACAATTGTTGGAAACTCTACAAAAAATAAAAAACTATAACAAAATAAAAGAAAGAAAAAGCATGGATGTTTCATAATCTATTAAATAGTTACCAGTTCAAAATAACATGATAATATATTATATTAAAACATTTATTCCCTCAAAATATGTGTTATTTTTACGGCGTTCTAAAACAGCAGTGTACAGTAATACTTCGACATATTAAAGAGCAATAAAGGATTCTCTAAATTAATTTAAATTACTTTGTTTAGTGAAGAAAAACAATAATAAGGAATAATAAAATAATACGGAAAAGAATTTAGTTTTAAAAAGATGAAAATATTTCTATAAAATAGATTTAATATACTTAACTACATAACACTGTCATCTACGATGACAGTTACTTGTATGCGACTTTGTCACAAGAGTAGGTGATAGACAATATTACTTATAATAAATAATTAGCAATGATGCATACTAGTTACAGTCATCGTAGATGGAAATATATTGTGGTAAATTTATTAAGTGTATTTTTGAAAATACTTAAACTTAAAAAAAATATTACATTTCACTATTTTAATATAATCTAATGTGATATCAGCCTGGTGTTTTTTTTTTTAATTTTTTTTGCTGCGTTTCTAATTTAAATATGTATGTATCTTACAAAATTTGCAGTTTTGTTCTCTATTTGTGTTACTCTATGAAACTTTAAAAGTATTTACCGTTTCAGTATATAATTAATCCTCTAAAAGATGTTTCCTTATGTATCTGGAAAAGTAGTACATGACAAGATTTATTTATTTAAAATAAATTTAGAATAATTTCAAAAGGGAATTAAATTCTTAGAATTATGGTCAAGAATTCTACTTTGTTAAAATTCAATCCACGTGAAAGAAAAATAAGTTAAACAAACATAGTATGATAAAACACGAGGAATGTGGTTATGGCTATAAATAAAAATTATGAATCACAGTATGTTAAATAATATATATATAAATATATATATGTGACGATTTCAGGAGAGCTCGAATTATTTCCACTGGTTAAAAAGAACACACAGTCATGGCAAGCGAGGGAAAAAACAAAAATAATAAATAAATGTAGAAGATCCAATAATTAGTCATGGGCTGCTGTAAATTCATTTATTAAATTCGTGATAATGAGGAAGGAAAAGCTCCTTTTTGCAAAAATTCCATCATTATTTCAGCGAGCTGTCCTCATCGAAGAAGCAACCCAAGAAATCTACAGAATAATCCTTTCATCTCGAAACTTCCCCCTTTTAAACTAAAAAGAAAGTTCTGGAACATTCTGTAATCTCTAACCATCATTATTTTATGTAAACAGAATTCTTGTCCAGCTACGAGATTATTTTAAACAGACGATAAATTTATTTAAAAAAAAATATATATATTATTTAACCAATTTATAATTGACTCATAATTTTAAATATCTTAGGCAGACGATTTTTATACATGATTAATTTTAAGAGAAAAAGAAAAGAAATGAATTTATTAATATGCAAATTATCGTTGACGGCGGAAAAATAAATAAATAGATAAAATAAAATAATGATATTTTTTAAAAGTATGGGTTTGGAATAAATTTAATAAGACTTTCTTAAAAAGGGTTGATAAAAACATAGAAGAAATCAGTTTTATTTGGAATATTAAGAAATAAAGTTTTAATTAAGAATATTTTTAATTTAGAGCCATCTTTTTAAATTTACGCATACTGGATTAATGTTTTTTAAGGCAAATTAAGAATTTATATCGTCTGCATAAGGATTAACAGATTAGATTTAGAAACAAAATTTTAATTTAATAATTTGAAGTAAGTACGAAATATTATTATAAGAAAATTAAGATAGTATAAAGGTTAGTTTTGGCGAAAAAATTTTAAATTTGTAATATTATCCCCCCTCCCCAAGACTTTGTATGAAATTGATAGTTAAATAAAACTACAAGTTCAGACAACAGAAATATAATAATTTAGAAAAGTTAAATTTTGGAATAAAACTGTCAAACTCAGGAAGCCAAGAGATGGAAGAAAAGAAAATTAACGCAATATAAAAAATATTAGCGATTAAAATAAAATAGTTAACAGAAAATAATTCTGAATTGAATTTAGGTAGGAGCATTTCCCTGAAAGAAATACAATAATGTTACAACATCACTTACCATTTGTAAGTGCATAGGAGATAATACATATAATAACAGTAAATAAGTTATGAATATTAATAAGCAAGAGATAAAAATATAATAAAAACAATAAAAATTCGTTCTCATGGAAGTTTAAATAATTACAATGACTTAATGCATAGTTTATTTTAAATAAGTCCTTTAAATAATAAAAGTCTTTCAAGAATATATAAAAGAGTCTTTTTCAATGTCCAGTGAATACAGTCTCTTTAATTAAAAATCTTCAAACCTAGTTTAATTTTTGGTTTTAATGTTATGTTGGATCCAACATCTTTCAGTAATATATCAATTTTTCAATAATAAATAGCATCACTCTCAATATCAATAATAAATAATATAGAAAAATTTAAATAATAACAATAACAACAATAATAAGTAATAGTATAATAAGACTCCATATCCTAATATTTTTCAATAAGAGTATAATTAATACTAAACTTCATTATAGAAATCATAATAATAATAATAATAGTAAAACAAGAGTATAATCAAAAGAAAATATCACTATTTGTTTATTATTGATAGGGAAAATATTGGTTGAGGATAAAAATAATTACATAGCAACTAAATAATTTTCTTATCTTCTAATAGCATAAGAAAGTATTTTTTGCTAGCCGAAAGCATAAATAAAAAAAATCATAATAATTCCAAAATCCAAATAAAATTTAATCTAACTATTTAGAAAATGGACTCTCAACCAGTATTTCCTTACAATAATTCCTCTCTGATACTCTTTTACAAAATTGTCAAATTTGGTTATAAGTTTTCAATGCCAAATGTAGAATAATGTTTTATCTACACATGGTTTATAAACTTCAATAATAAAATACAATAGGAATGAAAGGTGTCATTCTTAATTGAGAAATGGAAATAAAAATAGTGTGCTTTTTTTTTTTAAAAACTTTTAATATCTAGTTTTCACAATCACTGAAAATCACATATTATGTTATAGGTTTGAGTAGAATCATTAGATTTTATACTGTTATAACATAAATATCTGCGGAATAAATAGAATAATACTAATGTCAAATACATGAGTAAATATAGTTAGACTTAAACACCCTTAAAATTAATTTATCAACATCAATTTGAAAGCTTTTACAATCAAAGTGTTCACCTTATGCCTGCATAAGGTGCCCAATTTAACCCCAAAAACTCCCCAAAACAAGTAATATTCTTGTAGGCCTCCAAGAACATACCTGCTGATGTTGAAAATTATGGGTTTTTTATGGTAAATGGTTTTAATGGTTTAATGGTTTAATGGTATTTGGTAAATGGTTATGGGGCAAGTTTTTTATGGTATTTTTGTATGGTTGTTTATGGTAAATTTAATCTATTGTCTTGACTTTAGTTTGATCTAGTGATTGTATCTGAGGTTTTGTTTGTTTTTTGGGTTGCTCATGAAACAGTTTAAAATCTTCGGGTGAAAAATAGGGTCTTAATTTAGAAACATGCACAATAACGGAATTCTGTCCTGTCTCATAATTAAATTTATCTATTTCATAAGTTACATCAGAAAGTTTATTTATAATTTTATATGGTCCAGAGAAAGTAGGTTCTAATTTTCGAGTGTTAGGGTATTTAAATTCTTCATAAATTACAGAGTCTTGTATTTTTAATGGGCATTCGACAAAATATCGATCATAGAGTCTTTTACTTTTAAGGTGAAATTCCTGAGTTCGCGCTTTCGCAATTTTGAGGGCTTTGTCTACTGGTGGGTAATAGTTTTGTTTTAAAGGAGATTCATAAGGCAATTGACCATAAAATAAATAGGCAGGTGGGAACTTGGTGATAGAATGGGGCGTATTGTTGTATTCTTCGATGACTTGGTTTAATAATCTAGTCCAAGGTATTTTAGAAGAAGTGGAATTAACTTTACATTTAAGCCTGGTAACTATAGTCTGATTAACTCGCTCTACTTTTCCATTGGTCTGAGGATGATGTGCGGATGTAAAACGCTGTTGAACATGATGATTTCTAAGGAATTTCTTAAATCTTGGAGATCTGAAAGATTTATGTCTGTCACTAAGTATTTTTTGAGGTGCTTTGATATTGAAAATTTGTTTTAAACAGTTAGTGTATGTTTCAGTGGTAACATTTTTGGAGGGAAAAGCCCAAACAAATCTAGTTGCATGATCTATTATTATGTGTAAGAATTTTTTTGTTGAGTTGTAATAGTTAAATCCACCAACAGTATCAATAGAAAGACATTCAAAAGGTTGATCTGTTGCTGGCATAGCTTGTAATAAGCCGAATCTTTTCTGTTTTGGTTTTTTATTTTTCTGACAGGTATCGCAATGTTTAACAAATTCTGTAATGTCTATTGTCATATTAGGCCAATAATAGTTGGGAGATATTAAATTAAGCATTTTTTGAATCCCTAAATGTCCAAAATTATCATGAGCAATATGGAGTAATTTTCTTCTTAATGACATTGGTACAACAATTTTTTTGAATCCCTTTTTCTGAACTATAATAATTCCATTCTCTTTTTTATATTTTTTGTCACAAACACTGTCTTTGTCTTGCATCTCTATAATTTCTTTCCTATCTAGCAATAAACTAATATGTTGATTAAAATGACAAACAGGATTTCGTGACAACATGTCTGCTTCGACATTTGTTGAACCCTTTTCATATTTTATCTCATAATCAAACATACTAAGTTTGAGTGACCATCTAAAAAGCCTACCTCTTAAGTTTTTAACACTCTTTAACCATACTAGAGATGCGTGGTCCGTATGAATTGTAAACTTGACACCATGAAAGTAATGATAGAATTTGTCAAGAGTATCTATAATAGCTAAACATTCTAATTCAGTTATGAAATAATTTTGTTCATAACTCTTCAAAATTCTAGAATGATAAGCAATAGGATGTAAGAAATTATCTTTATCAGGTTGTTTTAGAACGGCACCTACTGCTATCTGAGAGGCATCTACAAACATATGTAAAGGTAATTTAGGATCATAAATTTTCAGGATGGGTTTTGCAATTAAAGAATTTTTTAATTTTTCAAAAGAGTCCTGGAACTCTGAGTTCCATTCCCATATTGTGTCTTTTTTAAGTAATCGATTTAGAGGATATCTAATTTCAGCATATTTATTTATGAATTTATGGTAAACATTAATGGAACCTAGAAATCGTTGTAACTCTTTCACATTTGAAGGAGGTTTTAAATTTTTGATGGTTTCAATATTGGCATTTGCTGGTGTTATAGTTCCATTACTGATTTCATAACCTAAGAAATTTATTTTATTTTGGCCTAATTTACATTTAGAAAGTTTAAGTTTAATGTTTTCTTGTTTGCAAATGTCAAAAATTTGAGCTAAATGGTTTAAATGTTCTTCTAATGAGGAAGAGAAAATTATAATATCATCAAAATAGTGGCACGCAAAGTCGATTTTATATTTATTAAGGATTCTTCGAATGGTTCTATTGAATATGGGAGGGCCCGTTTTTATGCCAAAAGGGAGCACGAGCCACTCAAAAAGTCCAAAATTGGTTGCAAATGCTAATTTTTCTGTATCGGATGGATGTATTGGTATGTGCCAGTAGCCAGAGGCTAAATCCAAAGTTGAAAAATACTGAGCACTACTCAATTTATCTAAAATTCCATCGATACGGGGCAAGGGTTCTGCATCATTTTTAATTATTGCGTTTAATTTTCTATAGTCTATACATAATCGCGTTTTTTTACCTTCCTCTCTTTTCATAACTAGTGTAACAGGGGCAGAATAGGGGCTATTACTTTCCTTTATCAGTCCGGCGGCTAACAATGATTGAATTTGGTTTTTTATTTCTATTTCTTCTAGAGGAGATGTTCGGTAGGGCCTCAGAGATATAGGTAGGTCTGAGTTTAGTATAACGCGTTGTGGTTCAATATTAATCCTACCCACATCATATTTATGCTTTGCAAAAATATCACTATAAATATGAACTAATTCCCTTAAATTTACATCTTGAATTAAATTTATTTCCCCAGTTAAATCTGAATCCGAATTATCGCGAAAATTTTGAAGAGTCATGGAACCTCTATAATCAAGATGCACATTAATTGCGTGATCATATTCAACACAGTCTTCATTTTTCATAATATTTCCACAGGTAGATTGTAACTCTATATCATGATTATTTACATTCAGTGTTTCATTATCATAATTATCTATATCTACAGTATTACCAGTATTTAATCTCATATCTTTTTTATATTCAGAGGTTACAAATTCATTAGATTGATCCCTGTTTTGTTGTACTTGGTCCATATTTACTGTATTGAAATGAAGGGATCTCTCATTATGTATGGATATACTGTTAGTTATAATTTTCCTTCCCTGCCTTACAATACAATTTTTACATTCTATGGTTAATTTAAATTTAGAACATTCTTTTAACCCCAAAATAGCATAATCCAAATTTGTATTGCATACTAAAAAGTTAACATATTTTTTAATTTTACCCACTTTTAGAAGAACACTACATTTTTTATTTATATGTAAAAATCCTTTTGCCTGACCAATGGTAACTGAGGGTATAGTCTCAATTTTAGCATTAAGTTTTTTAACAAATTTAAGTGGCAATAATGCAATAGTTGAACCAGTATCTACAACACATGGTAAATTATAATTATTTGTACATCCATACACAATTAATTGACAAACATTATGAGAATTATTTTGTGAGATATTTGGAAGAGTATCAGAGGATGGCAACTCATTCCTAAAAATACATTCTCTTTCCCAATGAAAACCATTACTCACACCCCTATTTGTGCATATCCTACAAGGTCTTGAAGGGTATGAATTTTGAATATAATTATTTTGACAAACTCTAGGTCTTTGAAACTGAGATTGCCTTTGGGGAATCCAATTCCTAGGTGTAGTATTCGGCCTAACTGGCTGAATCCAGGGCCTAATTGGTTGAAAAGGTTGAAAATTTTGTCTAGCTGATGGTTGATTTATTACTTGGTTTGAAACTAGTGGGGTGGAAACTTCCACGAATTGTTTGACAACCCGGTACCATTCTGTGGTACTACTAGGAGGATTTATAATAATAATGTTTTTGAATTCTGGTTTTAAACCATCAGTTAAACCTTGTAATAGTATATTTTCACTAAGATGTAATTTCCTACCAATTTCCACTTTCTTACGAAAATAAGTTTCTAAATTGTCTAAATTATCTAATTTCAGGTTTGAAAAATCAGAAAAACTCGGGATGTCTAATTGAATGAATCTTTCTATCAAAATTTTCTTAATTTGTTCATAATCCGTACAATTTAAACAGTCATTGATATAAATTTTTTGCGCTTCCCCTTTCAGATATTGCGCAATAGAATTAAATTTCCATTCTAGATTTTTCTTTTCCTTTTCACATGTTGTATCAAAATAAGTTAACTACGACAAAATGTTCATTCCTGAACTCGGGTCAAACGGTACGAACTTAGGATCTTCCATAATTTTTTGATTCTTACTCATTAGAATAAATGAAGCACTTCTATTTTCTTTATTAAATCCCGATCGTAAAATCATTCGCAATAAATTTCAAAGTTAATAATTTCTATCAATTACATATTTTTTCAAAATTACTATATCAGATCCATAACATACAATAAATAATAGAATAATAAATAAATTAGTAAATTAATAAATTAACTTCAAATTACTCTCATCAATAAAATAATAAATAAATAAATAATAAATACTTTCCATCAATCATAAATAGAATAGAAATAATAATCAAAACATTTAATAAAATAAACTTACAGTTCACGAAAAATCTTCAATAAAATCCATTCTTCATTAAATTCCTCATCAAATACCTTTCGCATACTCACCACTTTGAAGTTATTAATTTTCAAAAATTTGTCATTATGACCATGATTATCTTGAGTCATCAGTTACACATAAACAGCAAAAAGGTGGAATATCAGGCCTCAGGAATTCACGAGATATTTAGAAGAAATCTTTCAAACCACTCGGACAGAAAGCTGTTTAACATTAAAATCTCCTCTGTTACATTCACTCGAGGACTCAAAAGATAATGGCAATTCTTGCTTAATAACACTTTCAACCATGGCGAGAAAAATTTTCGGCGATTCATATTTTTGTCATCACTTCGTTTCAGTAGATTCATTAGATTCATTTACATAGCATTTTACTTCTTCAGTAGATTCATTTCAAAATCCGAAACAGGCACTAGCACAGGCATTACCTATCCTGTCGACTTTTCGATTAGTTGTGACGATTTCAGGAGAGCTCGAATTACTTCCACTGGTTAAAAAGAACACACAGTCATGGCAAGCGAGGGAAAAAACAAAAATAATAAATAAATGTAGAAGATCCAATAATTAGTCATGGGCTGCTGTAAATTCATTTATTAAATTCGTGATAATGAGGAAGGAAAAGCTCCTTTTTGCAAAAATTCCATCATTATTTCAGCGAGCTGTCCTCATCGAAGAAGCAACCCAAGAAATCTACAGAATAATCCTTTCATCTCGAGACTTCCCCCTTTTAAACTAAAAAGAAAGTTCTGGAACATTCTGTAATCTCTAACCATCATTATTTTATGTAAACAGAATTCTTGTCCAGCTACGAGATTATTTTAAACAGACGATAAAGTTATTTAAAAAAATATATATATATTATTTAACCAATTTATAATTGACTCAGAATTTTAAATATCTTAGGCAGACGATTTTTATACATGATTAATTTTAAGAGAAAAAGAAAAGAAATGAATTTATTAATATGCAAATTATCGTTGACGGCGGAAAAATAAATAAATAGATAAAATAAAATAATGATATTTTTTAAAAGTATGGGTTTGGAATAAATTTAATAAGACTTTCTTAAAAAGGGTTGATAAAAACATAGAAGAAATCAGTTTTATTTGGAATATTAAGAAATAAAGTTTTAATTAAGAATATTTTTAATTTAGAGCCATCTTTTTAAATTTACGCATACTGGATTAATGTTTTTTAAGGCAAATTAAGAATTTATATCGTCTGCATAAGGATTAACAGATTAGATTTAGAAACAAGATTTTAATTTAATAATTTGAAGTAAGTACGAAATATTATTATAAGAAAATTAAGATAGTATAAAGGTTAGTTTTGGCGAAAAAATTTTAAATTTGTAATATATATATATATATATATATATATATATATATATATATATATATATATATATATATATATATATATATATATATATATATATATATATATATATATATATATATTCTCTTTTAATAAGAAATAAGTAAAAAATAATGCAGCGAATTTTCGGAGAATGTATTAACATGTACGAAAATTGTAATATACTAAAGCAAGTACAAATTATTTCAATATTTTCCATAATATTCTTTAATTAAATGTTACTAGGTACATTTAATTGAAATAGTTCCTGACTGCTTCATAATATAAAATAATTTTCTCTTTCATAGGTAAATATTCATTTCTCGTAAACATGTATATATCATTTTCATTAAACAAATAACCAAACATAAAAACAAACTAGTAGCAGGTGCGAAATTTAATTTCGCTTTTATTTCCCAATGTGAGTTATTTATTTGTGAGCATCACTGCTTATTATATCAATAGCATGTATGACAAAATAATTAAATATTTATCATGGTTTATTCAGTTCATTGATATTCAAGCGTAATAATTTATTTTAACTTGATAAGATATTAGAGAAGCTTCTAAAGCAATAAATGCAACGTAATAAATCTAAATAGCTTAATGAATTTGAGGAGTTTCTGTTAAATGGAGGTTCCAGTTCTTTAGATAAAATTTACGATTTATTTTTCATTTTTATTTTATACTATCTTTCAAATAGATGGATTGTAACAATAATTCATATTTAATGATATTTTAATTTTATTTAACGCTGTTGCAACACATTTAAACGTGTTTTTCTTAAATAACTTTTTGTCAAAATAGGTAACTCGAGAACATTTTTACAGATTTCTACCATTTTATGTTAAGAAAGGCTAATACGTTTTATTAATAACTATACCATTAAAATTAGTTTTTCATTTAAATTCAAATAAAAAAATTACATTCAGTATATAATTAACTCTCTAAAACATATTTCCATGTGTATCTGGAAAAATAGTAAATAAAGTGATTTGCTTATTGAAAATATTTCAGAATAATTTGAAAAGGGAATTAAATTATTCTCAAAATTGTGAACAAAACTTCTACTTTATAAAATTCAATCCACGTGAAAGAAAAATGCGTCAAACAAAAATAGTGTACTAAAACACGAAGAATGCAGTTATGACTATAAACAAAAATTACGCATTATAACATGTTAAAATAAAAAAAAACATATTATGTTACGTCTTTGAATAAGATATAAATAAAAAAAAATGCTACTAATTTTTTAAGAATGTATTAACAACTACAAAAATCGTAATATACTGAAGCAAGTATAACTTATTTTAATATTTCCCATAATATTCTCTAATTAAATATTATTAGTTATATTTAATTAAAACAGTTCCTGACTGCTTCATATATAAAATAATTTTCTCTTTAATAGGTAAATTTCTCATTTTCATTAAACAAATAACCAAACATAAAGACAAACTAGCAGTGTTTTTGAAAGTACACTTCGCTTTTATTCCCAAAGTGAGTTATTTATTTGCGAGCGTCACTGCTTATTATATTAATATCATATATCACAGAGTAATTAAATATTTATCATGGTTTATTCATTTGATTGCTATTGAAGCGCAAAAAATTATTTTAATTTGTTAAGAAATTAGAGAATCTAAAACAATAAACGCAGCGTAATAAATCTAAATAGCTTAATGAAATTGAGGATTTTCTATTAAATGGAAGTTCTAGTTCTTTGAATAAAACATTAGAATAAACAATTTTATTTCACTTACGAGAGGTGTAACGAAAAATTAAAAACAAATATTATTGACATGTTTCGATTCCATCTAATAAGAGCCATAATCATAAATAAATAAAAATAAAAATACCTATTTTTACTTTTATTTTATTACGATTATGATTCTTATTACATGGAATCAAAACATTTTAATAATATTTGTTTTTAATTTTTCGTTACACCTCTTTCAAATAATGTTTATACGAAAAAGTTGTATTTCTTAAAATCTTGTGATTTTAAAATTTTAAAGTATTTAATAACTTTGGATAAAGTTTACGGTTGGTTGGTTGGTTGATTTTTGACGTCCGATTATCTACGCTAGGGATATAGGACCGGGGGGGAGTGCCCTTCGTGGGGGTCTTTCTAAGGGGGATAAAATTTACGATTATTATTATTATTTTTTTTTTACGTTATTTTATCTTTCAAGTATATTGATTGTAACAATAATTCGTATTTAATGATATTCTTATTTTATTTAATGCTGTTACAAACTTTTCAGCGTGTTTTTTTTAAATCACTTTTTGTCAAAGTAAGTAATTCGAAAAGTATTTGGCAGATTTCTACCATTCTAATTTTAAAAAGGCTAATACGCTTTATTTGTGATTATACCATTAATAGTAGTTTTTCATTTAAATTCAAATAACAGCATTTTTATCAAAAATCCTCTTTTAAAATTCAATGTTAGTTCAAGCATCAGAAAAGTTTTGCGCTTTTTTCCTAATTTGGAATCTGAATTTGCTTTTAATACTCGTGACGGGAGAATAAATGTAATCTGATTGGAATTTCAAGGCGCATGTCTGCAGATATTCCTTGCAGCGCAAAGTCTATTATTCATTCTTTTTTTTTATATATAACAGTTTAAACATATAAAAATCCTGAGAGCTATAGTCCAAATAAATATATTCTCTCCTTTACAACGAATTTTATTAAGTAATAGAATAATTAATCACCTGTATATTTTCATCTATATTTCTAAAACCGGTATTCTCATGACTGTCAGAAAATACCAAAATACAATCTTACTACAAATGTATAAAAATTTGTAATTGTTGCAATATAAATTATGTGAATTCTTCAAGATCCGCATTCTAACGGGCTCTTAAAAGATCCGTATTAATGTGACTCACTATCTTGAAATTGGTTAAAATATCGATTTTTTATTTTAAATATTAACAGAAATATTCCTTAATTGTGAATACTTTGAAACTTCATTTTTATTTATATAACAATTATATCGTGCGACATTTTGAATTGTTAATAGATTCAGCGCAATTACTAATACGAATAAAAACATTAAACTGATTTTCTCCCAGTTCATATTTTTACAATTTGCTTATTCGTTAAGGTTTTTTTGCTAATTTAGATAAAAATTTGAAGTTGTTTTGCTAGTTATCCATAGTGTATTTAATAATTTTGTACATGGAATTTATATAAAAGTTTATATATATATATATATATAATATTTAAATTACGAGTTTCTTGAATTTCTTTCACTTTTTAATTTACACTAGAAAAATAAAATTCATATTAAATACTTAAAACATCAATATTTTTTGAAAAAAACTTTCAAATAATACCAATTTTTAGCGTCTTTTACAGAATTTTTAATCTTGTATCAAGGCTTTTCAAAACAGAATTTTTTCAAAATTTAATCAGAAAAATGCTTGCATTAAATAACGCAAAATGTACAATAAAAATCTACTGGTGAGAATTACGAATCTTAATTTTTAATCATATCATGTTTGGCAAAAGCACGCTGCGCATTTGACATATGGACAAATTTTTATGGAATCGGGTAAATGTAAAATATCATACATCTAAAATCCATGCACAGTATTGTGTAGCATATTTTAATGAGTGTGGAAATAATCGAAGCAAAAGTATTCATATTTAAAAAGCAGTAAGAATTTTAAAAAAGTATTTTTTTATTAAATTTTAGCAAAATTACCTGTTTTACAATTTTTTGTAAATTTAGTTTTATTTTATTTTTAATATTAAGTATTGTTCTGCAACATATATTACTGTATTATTCTAAATTGAAGAGATGGTTTCAAAGGTACTGTGTCCTCTTAAATTGTAAATAAGATCATCTTATCACTGCAACGATCAATACTGCTTAGGTTGTTTACATTTGAATCCAGTTTTGCATCGATGTTGTATTCATTCAACATCGCGTTGCGAAACTTAAGCCTAAATTAAAAGAAAATGGTGTCTTTGAATGGACAATATTTTCAATAAAAAAACAATTTGAAATATTATTGTGCTTCTTTAAGCACTCCTGCAATATTATTGAATTTTCCTAAAAAAATTAATAAAACACTACTTGTGGATATTACACTATAGTGGCAAAATATAAATACTCACGTTTTGGGGCAACATTACATGACGAAAACATAGTAAGAAAAAATATTTTGGGTTGAAACTGATTTATTATTCGCTAATTTTGTATGGATAGCAGTTTCAGTAGTTTGTTTGAAATAATTGTGTACTCAGTACCCTAATCCCGGCACATTTCTTGTTTTCTCAAACAGAGAATTTTGGGATTTGATGCATTTTTCATTTCGAATAAAACTAGGATTTTCCCTGTTTTATATAATGGTATGCATAATTTCTTCACCCCCCAAAAATGTACTGTGCATTTATGCTTAGTGAATTCGAGATACATAGCACACTTATTTTAATCTTGTGCTTTAAATGGACAACAACAGTAATATTTCTTGAGGTTTACATTTTTGAATAAAGTAGAATAACAAATCTACATGGAATTTTCATTGCGATTAATTAAGTTATACTTGTGACATTATGTTATGCTGAATTATTGTATTATAATAATTGGATCAAAATACATTATAAAATTATGAAATACTTATATGTTCTTAATTCATAATGTTATGAAAATATATATTTTTTAAAATTAAAATACATTATAAAGCAATCGCATTTTATATTTAATGTATCAATATTATGTAATTACTAAAAGTTTTTTTGATAATTATCGATGTATTAGTAATTGTGATAAATAATTTACCATGCGTCATACCTCAGTTTATCAGAAATCTTTATAGAAACATAATAATACAGGTCAAACATGTGTAAAGAACACAGTGACTGAAGTCCGGGAATTTAATAAGAAATTTGTGAAGCGCTGATGAATCCATAATTTTAAGAGAAAATAATGAATGGTTATCTTTGTAATAGCCAATTGTTCTAATTTGGCAGATTTATATTTTAAGAAAACAAATCTTTCCGATTCTTCTCAAAATAATGATTTCAATATACCACTTGTAAGACAAGAAAATGAAAATTCCAGAAACATCAGACTTATTTTCAATATCTGATTCATCACAATGGCAAAGTTCTTAATCATTATTGTAGGGAGAATAACATCTATAATCTTGACAAAATTTCTCCTCACAAATACATTTCGATGTGTCTATTACAAATTAGGACACCGCGAAAATAATAGCAGATTAGTCAAAATTTTGCAGTTTTTTGCCGTTCTCCTAAGATGAGAGTTTAATCCATAGTGTTTTAATAATTTCCGGAGACTAAACTTCCAATATTAATCAACGAACTAAAAAAGACAGTTTAACTAACTGATACAAATATTTAGTGAAAACAAATCTGAACACAAGTACATAGCTCACAAACGTCCATTGTTTTTTGTTTTTTTTTTATATCCAATAAAAGTATTCCAACCAGAAATTTATGTAATAAATTAAAAGATATTACCACTAGCAGCAGAAGATCAATATTTTAAATAATACATTCTGTTTCAAAATATCAGGATATAGTTTTGAAAAATCAGAAAGTTGAAGCAAAGTAAATTCTTGGTCTAACATCAACAGACACAATGTTTCATAATTTAATGCTTTATGGCCAGAATAAAGATATATTAAGTGAATAGAAGAGTGCAAAAGTTTAACCCTTTGTATTAAATTATTTCATTAAAATAGCGATCTCATTTTGGTTATCGCTAATTCTAACCAAAATGATTTTTCACAGGTACCTTAAGGGAATGATCTATTAATATATATAATATTTTTGTTGTTGTTGTTGTTAGTTAATTCTGATAGCTAAAGTTTACTTATGAAATATTGCTCTTGGCTGGTAATCAAAGCTTAACTCTGAAGCATTGTTATAGGTATATGTGTATTACATAATGTTGTACAACATTTTAAAAATAGTTCTGACTTGATTTACTGTATTATATTTTTTATCGAATGTTTATTCATTAAGAGTCAGTTATTATTTTTGTTTATTAGTTTATTCATCTTAGAAAACACAAATCAAGATTTCTTAGTTTATTTCTGCAGTTCTGAAGCAATTCCGAAAGAATATATAAGATTTTTTTTTTGTTCTGCAATACTGACAGCTAACGCTTACTTATGAAATATTGTTCTCGGCTGGTAATCAAAGCTTAACTCTGAAACATTGTTATAGATAACTGTGTATTACATAATGCCATACAAAGTTTTAAAAATATTTTTGACATGATTTACTGTATTTATTTACTATATCAGTTATTATTTTTGTTTATTTGTTTATTCATCTTAGAAAACAGCAAATCAAGATTTCTTAGTTCATTTCTCAGATGCAGTTCTGAAGCGATTCCGAAAAGAACATAAGCCTGCCAATAACATATATTTTTTCGGATCAATTGCACGCGCATAATGAATATGCATAGATGGAATTAAAATGAGATGCGTTTCAGATAGTCCCTGACTCTTAATGCACATAATGAACAATTTCCTATAATTGGAGTCATAGGTAAATTGATAGCTCAAGGGAATAATGTTTCTAAGTGCGCTGTCTAATATGCAAGGCATCAACGGACCTACATTTCGCTATTAAATAATAATGCTTTAGAACAGTCAATCTGCTAATGTTTAGGAATATGCATTGAACAATGTTTGGAAGTTCGTCATTATGCATTAATACCGCGATATATGAAATGTATTTCCTGCATCCCTAAAATCTTTTAATTCATAGTTCAAAGGAAGATATTATATTATTTAAAAGCTGTGAAAATAAATCACAGTTGCAGTTATGGTTATGTTTGTGAGCTAAGTAAATAATATTGACGCTATAATGTTTATTTATCTAAGACTGAAAATAATTGATACTAGTTTCTTTGAGGAATGTCAGTGGAATTCTGTAAAAAAATGGCCACACTGTTTTAATACAGGCAAAATTGTTTAAAATTATATGCTACAGATAAGATATATAAACGCATTAATTTCCGTTTTCAAAAAACTAAGTGATAATGTAAAACATACTGCCATTTCTTTTAAAAATAAATGAAAAAGATTTTTATAAAATTTATAAATTTAATTTCTTTTGAATTGAAATATTTTATTTTTTATTCGTTTTCTTCAATTCTTTGTTCATTATGTTCACATAATGTGAAAGCAAATTAAGAAACGTTATAATACACTTAAAGGAAAATGATTTTTGAATATAAATCAAAGCTCGAAATAGAACATTAACATACCATATAATGAGATTATTAAGAAAGGTAGGAGTCAAAAAAGGAACTGAACTTCGCGAGTATTAAATATTTAAGAAGCATAACAATATTTATTCATATATATAGATTACTCTTATATATTAAATATTCTTATATGCTGTATATTACAAACATTTATAAAATCAATGTATTTTTTAAACACAAATAGTAGATATTATACAAATATTTCTTCTATAAATAACACAGCAAATATTAATGTACAGTTCCGGCCAAAGGTTTCCGCCCAGTTATTTTTCTTGTTAATTTGACAGATAATTTCAGAATAAGCGAAATTGCTCCAAAAGGAGGAAATGCAAAGGGAAATTTTCAACATAGCTGCTTGGTTCAAAATACTAGAAATTGTAATAAGTACAAGTTAATAGCAACAAATGCATAATTACAGTAATAACTAATATGAAAATATAACAACAACAATAATGATAATTAATGAATGTGAGTAAAATCTATACACAATGGAAGCAAAGAAAGTAACAGGAAAACATAAGTCATCGTCTGAAGATATATCTGAGAAATATGGATAATTATTTCTAAATGTCACTTTATTTTTTTTCTTTAAATCTCATTAGTGCTGATATTATATTCATAAGAACAGAGCTTTCACTAATATAATTAATTCAATCCGGTAATCCGTATTTTATGTGGTTTTTTAGCGTGGTAATATATTGTCAGGGAACAGTCTAGTATGTAGTACAGTGAGGCGGAAGAACGATCACATAAACAGAGAAGAGAATCACGTTTACATATGTCGTAAAGTTATTTCGTAAAAGGGTCATCGTTTGTGAAGAAAAGAAAATGATAAGATTTATTTTGGTAGTAAGTTGACTGTGTGGACCCGTGTCTTCATTGTCCCATCTTTGTTTCAAATATATTTTTTTTCTGTTTTAATCTATGTATATATGTATATAGTATATTATTTTTAAGCCGGATATGGAGGAAATATAATTTTACACCAGTGTCTTCTACTGCAATTGCTCAAAAATCTAGGATTATGGAAATGGCACTTGGACATCCAATTATCATTCGTTTGTTTCTACCTATCGATAAAGTGATTTTGGCCGTGTTCTTAAATTAACCTGGTAGATCCCAAACCTGCCCGAGATATTTTAAGATACTTTAATTCCCACCAGAAATTAAAAACAGCACCCACAAATACCACAAATTTTACCCACAAATTAAAATAACAATATTTCCTTTAGTTAATAGCAGAATATTCCGTATTTAAATGAAACGAATTTAGCCATAGGATTTTTTTGGTGTACAATCAGATTTTTTGAACTACATAATTTGTAGAATGTGTTCTATCACATGAATTATAGGATTAATCAATTTGAGTAATATAATTAACATTCAAGAATGAAAAGTTCAACAATTATCGTTCGTAAACGAGTGATGTGTTTGTCGCTAGAGGACCAATCCTCAAGAGGGATTTTGGCAAAGTCATCGACCGAAATATCTAGTGTAAAACTTCTTTTGAATGAGCCATCGGAATCATGGAATCCATGATACATAGTGATTAAAATATATGAGTATTTCTTCACTTTATTCTACATACAAACATGTAAAAACTCATATTACTAACTAGTATTATCAACCTGATATTACTAAACAGAAAATATTATCCCTCAACACAGAAAGAGACTTTTACTTAGGTTTACAGATATTTCGTCAACATCTCTATTTAAATATAAAATCCGTATCTATAAAAATAGAAATTGATAAATTTGTCTGAACAAATAATTATACATAGGGACACGAGAAAATGCTACAGGTAGATGAATTTAATTTTCAGAATTAAAGATGACGAAAATATTTCATAAAATATCAGTGCATTAAAATCACGGGGGAAATTTTTCGGAACAAAAGTTGCAAAATTTTTAGAATTATGCTGAATACAACAACAACAACAAAAACAAACAGAAAACACTATATTTTGCAAATTTGCACAATTTACGTGCACAAAATATAACTAATCATAAATTAATTTATTATTTTCATCTAAAAGAAATATAAATTATACTTTAAAACTGCATATTCAAGGCTGTAGTGCTTTTGTTATCATTTGCGTCACATTTGTGTCTCCTTAGATATGACGAAATTAGCTCTATAATACGAAGGGGAGCTAACTTACTGCTCAAATTTCTGGTGCGATCACTTTACTATCTCAATGCTACCTAATAATAATTGTTCAACTATTATTAATAGAGATAGATTTGAAAAAATAAATCTTCAAAGTTTTCAAAAACCATAAAAAATTCCGTAAGTTGGAATGCGGATTTTCAACAATGTATATTTGAGAGTAATTTATTTTCATATTCTTGCTTTTAATCACTGTTGGAAAAATACCTCAAAATTAAAATGATTTTAATTTTTGAAATCTCATTAGTTTTTAGAGATTAAATTAAGCTTGTTTGTTTCAATTTATTCAACTTTATTTTATTTTTTTTTTTTTTATTCTCTAGTAGAAAAAGGTAAATTAAATGAAATTTAAACATAAAAATAGTTTATAATTAAGAAAGGTTTAAAATGTTTTTGCTAAAATTTCATACTTTTTGAAAAACTGAGCAAAATTTTACCTTTCATCTTATAATTAGGTATATAATATCTTAAAATTTTTAAAAGACTTCATTTTTAAAATGCAAAACGCAAATGTTTAAAATTGTTTTAGATGCATGATACTTACTTTTAAATTTGAATAAGCAAAATCATCGCAAATAATAATAATAATAATAATAATAATAATAATAATAATAATAATAATAATAATAATAATAATAATAATAATAATAATAATATATCAGACGATAATAAAATAAAGTGATTTTTTTTCAGACGTTGCTTAGAATTGAGATTTTCAATGAAGACGAAATATAATTATTATAAATTCATATATTAAATAGAAAAATACTCATCGAAACAAATTAAATGTACATGACTACATTATAATTTAAACGTGTTTTAAAGGGGAGATGTTTTTAAAGAAAATAAGCATTATTTTAAAATGCGAATAAAGTTGTATTTTTAAAGTTTATTTTCAGAAAGTTCCAGTTATGAAACATAAAAACTCCATTTTTCTAAATTAGATTTCTTTAAAAATTAAAATTAATCCCCTTAAGTTGAAATTTCATGCAAAGTCTTATTTTTAATTGAATTGCTACATTTTGCCAGAGGCAGTATTTCTACATTTTCATTTAAACATTCTGTGTTGAAGCTTGCATAAAAAATGATTATCAACAAGAAATGTATTAATTTTTTTCAAAAATTTTGTTTTGAAGTAAATTAAATTTAAATTATGAAAAAGCTTTTTATCTCATTTGTAAGTTTAAAGTACATTTCTTCAGACATATAAAAAGTTTTGATTTTAGTAGCTCTGCATTTACTTTTTAATTATGCAGGTTTAATTAATAAAAACTAAATTTCTTTTTTTTGTGCTTCTGCTTTGAGTTGCAATTATTCATTAGATATATTTATGAAACGTTTTTAAAATATTGATAAAGTTATTATTTCGAGCTACATTTTCATTTGATGCGAGATTAGCAGAAAAACTTTTAAAGATCTCCTTTTTACCACTTTTACAGTTTTTTAAAAATGCAAATATGAAAATAGCAATTGCATCTCAAGTAAAAGATACTTCATTCTCATGGTGTATCAAAAGATTCCATAAGAATAAAATCTGCAGACACATCAACACTCATTAATCACAGTACATATATAAAATAAACAACGCAATATGGACTATGTAAATTAGTACATTATAAAATTTAGTTATAATGAATTTCTGGAGAGCACTGATTAAATGCATTATACTGAAAGATTCTTTAATGTTAAAATTTTTATAGTGAAGCTTTAAAGTAGAATTCTTTTTAAGAATCCAAATTGTGTTTATTAAATGGAAGAGTCTTTAAGCTGATATTAATTGTAACGAAAATCTACTGTATGCATTTCAAACAGCTACATTCAAAATACAGTATTTAAATTAATTTTCCACTAGTAGCAGGATACGTCCTAACATAAACCACGGTTTATACATAGGGATACATCTTTTTTCTAGTTCATAAGTAAAAATAGAATACTAATAGTTACAATATTATAAATTAACAACTCAATTACCAGAAGAGAATAGTTATTTCGTTAAATTTAATACATATTTTACAAGAATATTTTTAAATACTTATATGAAATTGTAAATGTTAGCAGTGAACACAAATTAACCAAAAAGTGGCAGCACAGACTGTCAAATCATGAAATTTTAAAATTAGTTAAAACTTGATTTTCACATTAAAATGCATTCGGACTGCCAAGTCTAAAAAAGTGATTTTAATGTTAGACACGTTGGATTTTCTTGCGTTCTCCGACTTTCAATCCTTCATGTTTTTATACCTTTAGGTGCGAAAAAATAGAATGGTAAATCTATGCGTCATCCGCTAAATTCCGGTTTTCAGGCATTTCTCACCAAGATATGACTTGTGAAACCAATTGCGTTTTAATGAGCGAATCAAGTTTTAAGTAATTCTAGAATTTCAACCGTGGAATCTATGAAGGGATTGTCCCTGCTACAGGTTCTCTAATAGTAACCCTGTAATAACGATAGTAGACCTGTATAAATAGTAGACCTGTAAAAGCGAAAACATAGTTTTTAATAAATTCGTGCGGATAGGGAATTGGAATAAAAGTAAACTAAGAGTTTTCAGAACTTCAAACCCGAATGAAAATCAAACAATGGATGTGGTAGCAAATAATAGTTGAATTACAAAATGTATGTTTTTATTGACCGAATGATTGCTATACACAAAATGTTATTGTAAAATTTGAATAAAATGATATATGAGGACCCCAGAAGCCAAGGGGTACAAGTGACAAAATTTCGATTTGGAGTAAATTGAGTTTAAAGATAATTGATGTTAAATTGGAACATCAATAACAATTGAGTGAATTGAAATAGGAAATTTCTGCTTGTTGCATTCTAATCTTTGAACTCTCATTTCAATAACTGTTAAAAAAATAGAGTACAATTTTCTTTAAATGTATAATTAATCAATATTGTTTGTTTTTCGAAAAAAGTGGTTTGCCTCTATAACTCAGCAAATAATAAGAAAATCACTTATATTTCTTTACCTGAAATGAAAAAAGCATATTTTTAGGTCGTCTGTGTATTTAGTTTATTTTTTTCAATTTTGTCATTTATACCCCTTGGCTTCTGGGGTCCTCATATATATTCACATAAAGTAAATATTTGAATATTTTGGTAATATTATAGGACATCTATAATTAACATCGTTTTTATTTTACATAAATGGATATAAGAAAAGATTAAAAAATACGTTTCATCGTTTCGTAAAAATATCATTTTAGGGGAATAAACACAAAAGTACACATAGATTTATTATTAACTACTTTTATGTTTCATTCATTTTCAATTTCCTACAATTGAAAACATGTTCGGCTGGATATTTAGATTAAAGAAATATCGAATATTGGATTTGTTTCCTGTTTAATTTTCTGCCTGAACGCATTCTCATTTGATACATTTAGGTAAAGCCACCCGCACAGATTTTGTTTTGATTAAATTATTTATTGCTTATCTTTCTTGTTATTATATTTTCAAAACGTATGTAAAGCTATTATTACTTTTTTAACAAAATTTCTTTAAAGATATTTGGTTTAAGACGGTCACATTTTAAAATAACTTTCGTTTGCAGATTTTGAATTTTGAAATTCATAATGATGGTTAATCATATATTTTTTTAAACGAAATCACATGTTGGAAGTCGGCTCTCGTTAGTTCGAATTAGTCGGGGGCCACAAGAAATATTTGAATTATCTAGTGTTCGAATTATGGAAAGAATGAGAGAAATAGATGCTTAAAGGGGTATTATTACAAAGGAATATTAGTTATGGTATTTTTAGGTGCGCCCGTAATTATGTAAATACGTAGCACCTATTGTTGTCGCTCAGTCCGTCCGTCTGTCTGTCTGTCCGTACGTCTGTCTGTCCGCATATAACACCGCAAAAACTACCCAACCGAATCGTTTGAAATTTAAAATACATAATTATAATATGATTTTGTCGAGTCATTTCAAATTTTATGAAAATCGGATGCATAGATCAATTACAGGACAATCAAAAGGATTCTGTTACATTACGGTCAATGGGGGAAAAAGTTTCAAATGCATTTTAATCGTTTGAAAATTAAAACATATAAATATTACGTAATTTTGTCGAGTCATTTCAAATGTTATGAAAGTCGGATGCATAGATCATTTAGAGGGACAATCAAAAGTATTCCATTACATTACGGTCAATGGGAAAAAAGTTTCAAATTCATTTTAATGATGTTACACTCATTCGAACATAATAGAATTGGCATGAATCTATGAAATATATACTAAAATATGCATTCTGTACAATCTGTGATTCAAAGAATTTTTGTTATTAAATAACAGGGTCACACAAAAGTATTCCACTACATAATGCTATACGGGGAAATATTGTTTGTGGCGTGATTTAATTATAATCAACTATTTCACATTTTATGAATAAGATGTACGTTGCTGAGGTGTAATAAAAATTACTTCCAGCATGTTTACAGAAACACAAAGATTTCGACTACTATACTGTATCCGAAGTACGATCTACTATATCAGCAAGATCTGAATATTTTTAAAATATCGTTATCGTACGAACGCACCTCATTTGTTACGTTCACGTACAATTTCCAGGTTGTTTAAATTTACTTCGGCTGTTATAATTAGAGTATGGCTTAGTGTTAAAGTTATATGATATAAATGCTTGAAGCGATTTAGGAATTAAAACAAGCACAATAGACGAAGGGGTGGAGGTGTCATTGATGGACAGACAGGGTAGAAAGAAAGCGGATATCAAATGCATGTGGTTATATGTTACAAGAATAAGTCAGACGTAAATGAAAATAGAAAGTTATTTCAAGAAGCTGAAATTCGTGAGAAAAAAAGAAAAAAAAAATGAAAAATCGGAATCCAAGTTAGTTTGAATTAAACGAGTTTAAGATAAAATGAGTTCGAATTAATGAAAATTTTTTAATGATGTTATGTCATTGAAAATTTTGGGACTTCATGTTTGATTTCAATTAAGCGAAGATTCGATTTATCCGATTTCGAATTAGCGAGAGCCGACTGTGCATATGTCTGTGAATGGGGCAAATCCAGATGAGTCTGGCTGCTGTTTTATGATCCCATAAATCACATTTAGTAGCAGATGAAATATAATATATTTAATAACAGATTATATTAATGAAATATTTTGTGAATATTCTTAAAACGGGTATCGAATATGAAATTCATTTTGTAAATTGCATCCATATTTTTTTCTTTTTGTTGATCTAATAACTGGAGCAACTGTTTAATCAAATAAAGCTCCTATTGTTTGGTCAGGGATAGATCGCAAAATCACTCATTTTTTTTTTCTAAAAGTCCAGTTTAATTTGTAATCTTATTATATTAAATTCCATATTATATTATAATATAATACATATACAGTACAATATATACAATAAAATACCGCATATTATACGACAATAATATTTTTATGAAGTTTTACTCAAAGTTAAACTAGTCGTTGGGGGCCACCGTAATACTTACCCATCATGGATATGTATAATATAAAATATGAAAATAAAACATGTGCAAAATATTTATAAAATGCACTGCAATTCCAAATTAAAATTTAAACGCAAATTTAAATAGTTTTAATATACATAGTCATGCGTTATTAATGATTTGCTGATGAGCCAAATTCGACAAATTATATAAAACCCTAAAATACTCAAGTAATACCGGATTGCGTAAAAGAAACATCCTTATAACTCTAAAAATAATAATCATATTAACTAACAATTTACTGCGTCGGATGAAGCGTCTCATTTCCAATAAAAATATACCTTTGAATTGAAATTTGATTCAAATACAGGGTCATGAAAAATCAAAGAATGCGGAAAACAGGATTACACATATCTCGGCTACTAATAATTCGAACGACTTCGTTCTTTATGCAAAATTTCTGTTATTTTATTGCTTTTACGCCCACTCTTTAAAATAAAAAAATTCGAAAATTTGTATGTACCTTTCATCAGAATGAATTTTTCGAGAGTCCGAAAAAATAGTTCCGGATAATCGAGGTTACTGATATTAAATAGGCTTCGTTCTATTCTCACATACTAAGTACATACAAAATTTCAAGTCTCTATCTCAATTAGTTCGGGAGCTAGAGCGTTTACAGACAGACAGACAGACAGACTGACTGACAGACAGACGGTCGGCATTTTTTTTTTCAAAAAAATAGGTTTTCCGGAATCGCCAGTACCTGAAACGTGTAAATCCGTCAAAAAAATTTTTTCGATTTTCAAAACGATTGCAAGACTTACCCTATACTACGTATGATGGGTAAGTAAAATAGACAGGCTAAATGTGCATTACAAAATTCATTATAATTAAAAAGTCCTTCAGGCAGTGCCAGGAGGAAGAGGTAGCTTTCATTTATTTATTTATTTATTTATTTATTTATTTTAAATTAAGTTATATTATTCAAACATACGAAGCTCAAATTTGTATAACCCGATTTTATAAGATGGAATACTAGTTTTTCTCAATACTGAATATTAATAGGAATTTTTTTAAATTAGTCATCTTTTATTCAACCTAGTTTTATTTTAACCGATGTAGAAAGTCGCCAAATTCAACAATATCACGAAGTGTATGCAATTATAAAGACACATGATGGATAAAAAAAAACAATGAGCTTGGTCGAAACCTTAATCCATGTGCACATAAACAATCACATCGAAATCGATTAATATATACTATTGCCGTCGCGGGCAAATTGATATTTTTTTAAATGTCACCCACATTAGAAATTCAAACTGCTATATCTCAGTGTTTTTTAAGGTAAAGTCAAGGCAAAAAATACTCCGGAATTGAACCTTTTTTTTTAATTTTTAATTTTTTGTTTGTACATCATTATACATTTACAAAGATTTTCGACAAACTTTGCCACTTTGAAACAAGATGGCGGGTGAAGTTGGCCAATGAACTCGATCAAGACATTGGAATGTACTATGTACACACGGAGTTATATCCAAATCAGTTTATAAATATGCGTATTATCGCGTGATAGATTTCAGAACGTTTCAAAATGTCAACCACACTGGAAATTGAAAGTGCTAACTCAGCCATTTTTATAAATGTAACAAAATAATAGTGTAACAAGATATAAATGTAACAAAAAAATGCTCTGCAATCTTTGTATGAAGGTCAAACACACATACACAAAAAATCTTTTTCAATTTCTTACTTTTTTGCATCTAATTAAAAAAAAATAATAATTCATATTCCGCCATTTTGAAACAAGATGGCGGATGGATCTGGCCAATGAACTCGGTCCAGATATCAGTATGTACTATGTACGCACCAAGTACGCATCAAAATCGGTTTATAAATACGCGTGTTATCACGTGACGAAAATCAGATCATTTCAAAATGTCAGCAACACAAGAAATTCAAAGTGCTATAACTCAGCCATTTTTTAAGATACAAACGAAATAAAAATTGCTCTGGAATCTTTGTATCAAGGTCAAATGCATAAAAGAAAAATCCTTTTCAATTTCTCACTTATTTGTACCTAATTTTAAATTTTATTTAAAAAAAAATTAAATCGCCGCGATTTTGAAACAAGATGGCGGACGGATCTGGTTTACGGACTCTTTCCAGGCCTATTCGGGTTATACAAATTGTTTTGTCTACACACAAAGATACATCCAAATCTATTAAAAAATACGCGTGTTATCACGTGACAAAACCAGATCGTTTCATAATGTCAGCCATAAGAAAAATTCAAAGTGCGTTCTGGAATCGTCGTTTTAAGATGTAACACATAAAATAAAAATATTTTCTACCTTTTTAATTGTTTCGCATTCAATTTTAAATTTAATTTTTTTAAATTTAAATGGCTACTATTTTAAAACAAGATGGCGAATAGTCCTGGCCAACGAACTCGGTCGAGATATTTGTATGTACTATGTACATACCAAATTTCATTCAAATCGGTTCATAAATACGTTAGTTATAGCATGGCAAAAATCAGATGAATATATATATATATATGTCAACATTTGAACGGAGGGTGGTTTTGGGTTCTGGGGGTCATGATTGGTGAAAATATTTTCTTTATTCGTATTTAAGAAAGAATTCAGATTAAATGATGCACTACTTTACTCTATTAATGTAAATGTTGACCCCTGCTATTTTTAAATTTGAAACGATTTGTAATATATTTTTGAATACAATTTTTAAATGCTTTCGAGCCCATGGCGATTTTTTCACATTTGAAAAAGAAATTTCTGAATATTTTGTAGTTTAATATAAAAGTTTTGACATCAATGATTCAGATTTTTAGTATATTTTCATAAAATGTTTAGCGATTTTTTAAAAAGTTTTTTGTCGCTATTTTTTAACAAAGGAAAGAGTTCAGATTTCAATATTTTGTCCCATTAAGTTCCATGGGGATTTGTTTTCAACCGGAAATCGATTTCATTTTGAAATTTATTGCTTAATATGGTTAATTTCTTGATTACAATATTTTATATTTTAGCAATGAATTTTTACTCTAGTGATTTTTTAATGTTCTACGACTTTTAATACTATTTTCAATGCAATTTTTGGGCTTACTCAGTCATTTTTTTTTTTTTTTTTTTTTTTTTTTTTTTTTTTTTTTTTTACATTTTTCAAAAGAATTCGATTTTAAACTTCTAGACTAATAAGAATTGGGTTTCTAACTTTCATCTTTTGTGGTAATTGTTTTGCTTTCCTATTTTGATCTACAGCAATTTTTAATGCAATGTGCTTTTTTTTGTTTGTTTGAGTTGACGGCGATTTTTCAGATAAGGAAAAGGAATTCAGTTTTAAATTTCTTTGTTAATATGATAAATTTTCTCCTGTGTGATTAAAGGCTTTATTGCGATTTTTTTAGCGGTTTATTTCTCGCATTTCAATGCTTTTTAGCTCACAGGCTATCATAGCCTGAGAGCTTATGTGCCCGTCCGTTCTGTATGTATGTTCGTATGTTCGTGCGTAACGCGATAACTCATGATAAAAATATCGGATCCACTTGAAATTTTGTATATAAGTATATCCTGATAAGGCGCTTCCCTGATTAGTTTATGGAGTTCATTCGATATGTATAAGAGGGGGAACAAGGGGTTCATGCCCCTCCCCTTAATTGATATAAATGAGATTTTCATGCAGAATTAACAGTTTTCATTTAAAATTTAGATATAGGATCATTCTGATGAGGCGAGTCCATGACTGTTATTAGGTGTTCATTGAATAAGTATAAACAGGGGAAACGGGAGGGCTCATGCCCCCCCCCCTTAATTGATATAAACGGGATTTTCATGCAGAATTAACAGTTTTCGTTCAAAATTTAGATATAGGATCATTCTGATGAGGTGATTCCGTGACTGTTATTAGGTGTTCATTGAATAAGTATAAACAGGGGGAACGGGGGGCTCATGCCCCCCCTTAATTGATATAAACGGGGTTTTCATGCAGAATTAACAGTTTTCGTTCAAAATTTAGATATAGGATCATTCTAATGAGGCGATACCGTGGCTGTTATTAGGTGTTCATTGAATAAGTATAAACAGAGGGAACGGGGGCTCATGCCCCTCCCCTTAATTGATATAAACGGGATTTTCATGCAGAATTAACAGTTTTCGTTCAAAATTTAGATATAGGATCATTCTGATGAGGCGAGTCCGTGGCTGTAATTAGGTGTTTATTGAATAAGTATAAACAGGGGAAACGGGGGTTCTAATGCCCCTCCCCTTAACTTGTATAAATGGATTTTTCAATCAGAATTGCCAGATTTCGTTCAAACCTCTGAATAGTTTTGGAAGTTTAAGGTTAAGTATAAAAGAGGGGAATAACTCCTCTTAAATTATATAAATGCTAGATGGGTTTTTATTAAGAATTATCCGATTTGCTCTGAATTTTGGATATAGATTTTTTAATATGATAAAGCATGTACTTGATAGTTTAGGAGGTTCAATGATTAAGTATAAAAAAGGAGAAAGGGGAGAGCTGTTTCCCCTTCTTCATTATTTTTCGAACGGAATTAACGAAAATATAAGGCTGTAATGAACAATTAGTATGCGTAGCCTGTGAGCTCAATGCCATCAGTTTAACTGGGCAATATTCTTTTTATTAGCTCACAGGCTATCATAGCCTGAGAGCTTATGTGCCCGTCCGTTCTGTATATACGTTCGTATGTTCGTGCGTAACGCGATAACTCATGATAAAAATATCGGATCCACTTGAAATTTTGTATATAGGTATATCCTGATAAGGCGCTTCCCTGATTAGTTTTTGGAGTTCATTCGATATGCATAAGAGGGGGAACGGGGGGCTCATGCCCCTCCCCTTAATTGATATAAACGAGATTTTCATGCAGAAATAAGAGTTTTCGTTCAAAATTTAGATATAGGATCATTCTGATGAGGCGATTCCGTGACTGTCATTAGGTGTTCATTGAATAAGTATAAACAGGGGGAACGGGGGGCTCATGCCCCCCCCCTTAATTGATATAAACCGGATTTTCATGCAGAATTAACAGTTTTCGTTCAAAATTTAGATATAGGATCATTCTGATGAGGCGATTCCGTGACTGTCATTACGTGTTCATTGAATAAGTATAAGCAGGGGGAACGGGGGCTCATGCCCCCCCCTTAATTGATATAAACGGGATTTTCATGCAGAATTAACAGTTTTCGTCAAAATTTAGATATAGGATCGTTCTGATGAGGCGATTCCGTGACTGTTATTAGGTGTTCATAGAATAAGTATAAACAGGGGGAACGGGGGGCTCATGCCCCCCCCCTTAATTGATATAAACGGGATTTTCATGCAAAATTAATAGTTTCCGTTCAAAATTTAGATATAGGATCATTCTGATGAGGCGATTCCGTGACTGTCATTACGTGTTCATTGAATAAGTATAAACAGGGGGAACGGGGGGCTCATGCCCCTCCCCTTAATTGATATAAACGGGATTTTCATGCAGAATTAACAGTTTTCGTTCAAAATTTAGATATAGGATCATTCTGATGAGGCGATACCGTGGCTGTTATTAGGTGTTCATAGAATAAGTATAAACAGGGGGAACGGGGGGCTCATGCCCCTCCCCTTCATTGATATAAACGGAATTTTCATGCAGAATTAACAGTTTTCGTTCAAAATTTAGATATAGGATCGTTCTGATGAGGCGATTCCGTGGCTGTTATTAGGTGTTCATTGAATAAGTATAAACAGGGGGAACGGGGGTTCTAATGCCCCTCCCCTTAACTTCTATAAATGGATTTTTCAATCAGAATTGTCAGATTTCGTTCAAATCTCTGAATAGTTTTGGAAGTTTAATGGTTAAGTATAAAAGAGGAGAATAACTCCTCTTAAATTATATAAATGCTAAATGGGTTTTTATTAAGAATTATCTGATTTGCTCTGAATTTTTGATGTAGGTTTTTTTTAATATGATAAAGCATGTATTTGATAGTTTAGGAGTTTCAATGATTAAGTATAAAAAAGGAGAAAGGGGAGAGCTGTTTCCCCTTCTTAACTTTTTTTTTCGAACGGAATCAACAAAAATACAAGGCTGTAATGTACAATTAGTATGCGTAGCCTGTGAGCTCAATGCCATCAGTTTAACTGGGCAATATTCTTTTTTATTATATTATCAAATTAATTAGATTCAAAACATTTATCCAAGAAGTGTCAATTTTGATTTCCGTGTTTTTTAAAACGATTTTTACGTTTCTTTGCGATCCGCTTCGATTTTTTAGACGTTCAATTTTTGGCCGATTGTAGCAAATTCTGATCCCTTTTCTTCAACGTTTATTCGAATTTTTAAACACAATTTTTGAATTTTGTTTTATTTTTATGTGATTTTTAATGCTTTTTGCGATTTTGCATGATTTTTTCACATTAGTAAAAATAATCTAGCTTCAGTTTTCTAGTCCATATCTTTTCGATGAAATTTAGACGAAATTCGTGCAGCATTTTTTAAATTTTTCGAGTTTTTATTATATATTTGAAAGTTTTTTCGTAATTCTTGCTGTTTTCTTGACTAACCCGGGCAACGCCGGGCAGGACAGCTAGTGCATAATAAAATGCTAAATGTATCCAAATATGACAAATAATTGAGTCATCACATCCCATTTAAACACAATGGTCTTATCCCGTAGAAAAATATTTATTTTCAGAATATGCTCATTTTTGTGTGTATAATGGATTTTTCTAGTAATTAACATGTTGACATTATATTTATCCCCATTGTACTTTATAATATTCTAAATTTTTATACTTGAGAAATAGCCCTAAGTATGTATTTGTAAGAAAATATTATGTTGATGCATAAATTTTGCATTTAAAGTATAAATAGTAACAATATTAAACAAAATTTTTATTACAATTTTTGAACATAAACCGCTTTAAAAAGAAACCAATATCTTTTTACTACAGTTAAAAAAAAAAAAATCTCTAAGCAACGCATTGAAGTAGAAAATATATAACAAATTGAGCACATCGATTTTCTATTTAAAGGATATTTTACTCCCACAATATGCTCTTTAAATTCTTCCTCTCACATTTCAATTTTCATACAATACTGAAGATATGGATTTTATATAAGAATAAGAAAGCATAATACGTTGCTAGATTTATTTAAATTAAATGTAAAATTGCTTAATAAAAATAAAATTGTTTGATTTATTTAAATTTAAAATAAATTGCTAAAAGAGAATTTAATACATTAACAAAGGATTAAATTAAACATGAAACATAATATTTCACGCGCATTTTATTCACGACACTTTGGTCCCGAAGTTTCGGTCTTGATACCGTTTGATTCCTCTGCCATTTTAATATGCAATTTTTAATCATTTAAGTACAATGTATCTATCCCCTAGAAAATTATGTCTAATGGATTTTTTAAAATAAAGCTCAAGTGTAATTAACCTTTTACATTTATTATTAACTTATGCATTACATTTATCCCCATCGCATTTTTGAATGTTCTAAAATTTTATACTTGACAAATTCTTCTTATAATTTATGTATTTGTAAAAAAAAAAAAAAAAAAACAATTATTGAATGCACAAAATTTGCATTTAAAATATAAATATTAACAAGATTAAACAAATTTTTTTATTAAAATTTTTGAACACAAATCTGTTTTAAAAACAAACCACTTTAAAAAGAAATACTTTAATATAATAACAAAGGATTAAATGAAACATAAGTTTTTACGCGTATTTTGAGATAAGATTTTAAGAGTATCAACAGTTTGGTCCCAAATTTTCGGTCTTGATGCCATTTGATTTCTTTGCCATTTTGTCTTCGATTCGTCGTAGGAACGCTAAATATTTATAATTCAACGCAAAGTTGATGAATTTCAGTGGCGATTCTGTTCGGGTGTTTCTTTTCCGATCAAACCACCCAATTTTATAAAAATCTGGATACAAAGTCTCCGAAGTACTTTGAAGACATCCTGTGCGACCACCTCCAATTAAGACATTGACTCAAGTTTTTTTCCGAAGGCACAATAGAAATTTTACCTTCTTTTAAATACCATCCCATTTAAACTTTCTCCGTGACCGACCAATTTCTTTCAAGAAAATTAAACAAATTCCGTTTTTTCGTTGTCTCTTGAAGAAGATACTATGAGAAAAATGATTACGGAGATCTCATTATTCATCAAATTTCTAAACTTCTAAGCTAAGTTTTGTATATATATATATATATATATATATATATATATATATATATATATATATATATATATATATATATATATATATATATATATGTATATATATATATATATATATATATATATATATATATATATAATTGTGGTAACTCCTTTGTGCCATTTTAGGTAATGGATTTAACTCTGGAAACAAATTAATAATGACGGTCAATAAATTCCTATGCCCTATTCTGTCAGGATTTATTGTTGCATATATTTAATGAGTTTTCAAAAAAATGTACATAAAAGTTATAAAAGGTAAAACCGTAAAATCAACGCAAATGTCAATGTATTTCTTATTTAAACTATGCAATAATTAACTTAGGTAATTAATTTTTGTTTTGATAGTTAAATTTTTATATTTTAACCTAATGGGAAAAATAAATTTTAATACCTTAAATTGTCACCTTTTTTTAAGAACTAAAATCTAAATTTAAACATGAACTCCAAGAAGAGATAACCTCTTGGAGTAATCATTTTTTAGTGGAATGGAGTGTGGTCTCTTAGTGAGGTTTTACTGTATTTAAACATAATTTATGATCGTATTGTGCTAGCGTATTCAAATTTTATGTTCTTGGACAATGTGCAGTAATATTTAAAAGGATGATAATATCCCACCTTCAAACAGTGAGAATCGAAAATTGAATGAAAAGTCTTATAGCTCTCGTTTAAATCATTTTAGCGCAGAAAAATTTTGTATTTTTAAACAGCACGAGACAATATTACATAAAGTAAATATCATATAAATATTCATGGTATTTTGAAGCATTCCGAAACAGATGCTTGGAATCTTTAAAAATACCCTCTTCATTGTTATGGTAAAAAAAAAAAAATTAAATATAAATCGGTTCACATTCTATTGTTTTCTAAATAATAAGCAAGAAAATAATGAAATTTAAAAATGCATGCATCGAATGCAAACAAACTTCCAGAAATTAGAGCACGTAGCCTTTTCTTGTATTACCAATTTTTTATGTTTGCCTGTAAATGAATGGTAAATAGTATGCACACTATATTCTATAATAAATCTTTTGCAGTTCACTTCTGTGATGTGCATCTTATATATGAAATAGTGTAACATCATTAAAAAACTCTGCAAACCAGTTTTCTTCGCACATTGGAATTTTTCAGTGACCTTGTAAATGAAATATAAATTCTAAACATTCTACAAGACGTGCATGCCATGGTAAATATCAATGGCATATTAAAATTGAATGATACTCCGAGTATATTTGAAACACCCGTGTTAGATTACGAACCGTCAGACAAACAATTAGAATCACAAGTTAACAAATTCATATACGCAACTCAGCTAATTTGACAAGTGTTAAAAAACACATAGAAAACTTATCTGAAAAATTAATTCGATTCATTTCATTGTTTCAAAATAATATTATTTTTTAATAATATTAAAGCCAACAATCCTAAAATATATATACTTAAAAAAATTAGAATAAAACTACCTAATATGTTTTCAGCTCTGTAATTAAAAAAACATTACGAAAGATTTCTATTTTCAAATGACATAAATTTATATATATATATATATGTGTGTGTGTGTGTGTGTGTGTGTGTGTGTGTGTGTGTGTGTGTGTGTGTGTGTGTGTGTGTGTGTGTGTGTGTGTAAGCAAGTAAAGACATTTGGAAAGTTTTGTTCTTCCACAAGTTTGTAATGACAAACTGTCTGAAAATCCGTAAAACTCATTTCACATGCCAAGTACACTTAGCTTAATGTGTTTCCCGATCACTTACTACAATCAATAAATTCCAGATTTTTGTTTATCTAAAAAATAGTGATATAATTAGAACCAGTTTTTAAACACTCTTTTATATACAAATTTCTTATAAATGACGCCTACTTGTTTTTTACTGCTACTGACACTTTTCAAAAACTTCTGTTACATGCCTAATACTTTACATATTGTACTTACAAACGAAATGCAAAACAATGCTTTAAACATTTCAATAACAATGCTTTAACGTAACTTCGTAAAGCGTTATTAAAATACGCAAATTCTTAAATCATTCATTTTCACGTTAATATGCTTGTTTTCACACCATTATTCAATTATGTAATTATTTTCTATTTTGAGGAATATATGCGTTATTAACTTACATAAATTCTATAGTGAAATATTTATAAAACTCTACAGTAGAATCAGTTAATCCAAACTAATTGGTACCGGTATTTTCAAGGATTGCAAGAAAATTGGATAATCCGAATAAATAATGGAAAAGAAAAAGGTACGTGATAAAAAATGTAAGCTATAAGTACACACATATAGATCACAGTAAAGATCCTCTAATCGGCTTCCTAATGTACGGCATGCTAGAGAATCCGGCACGATTTTTGAAAAAAAAATATTCCTTGTTTGATCACTCCTGTTTTTTAGGTGGATTTGTAATTATGTAAATACGTTTAACACCAACAGTCATCGTTCGCATATAACAGAGCAAAAACTACCCAACCAAGTCATTTGAAATTTTATACATATAAGTGTTGCATAATTCTGTCGAGTGATTTCAAATTTTATGAAAATCGGATGCATATAGTTGAAATACAGGGACAATCAAAATTATACCACATAAAAAAATCCTCATTTCTATTCGATTCACACATTTTCTGTCATTCAATAAAGTACACAAATTGGCTCTTTGGTAGTGGATCCCTATGTCCTTGACATATTTCGATGAGTCCGAATTTTCAATATTTCAATAAGCAATTACGATGCAAGATTTTTTTATGTCTGATTTTCTGATTTACCTCTAATGATTGTGTGCTTCGAATTTTATATCAGTGCGTGGATATCTTTTTTTGTTATTGTTTTCTTAAACATTTTATTTTGTAAACTATGTATACGAATTTATATATGGAATTTTGTATTTCTACCAAATGATATTCTTAATTTCTTCATTTTAATTTGCATTTTTTTTATAATTAAATAAGGCATAGCATCTCTTTTTTTCATTTATCGTAAGTTTGTATCTATATTTTCATCAACATCGCTTAGGACTAATTGTTTGGAGGCAATGCTTTGTATAAAAATTATAACAATCAATATTTTGGTGCTTCTATTTACTTATTTATGTATAATAAAATACGAATTATACCTAAATATCACAAATATTAGAGCCATCACATCCCATTTAAGCACAATGTGCTTACCAGTTAGAAAAAAATTTTTATTTTCAGAATAATGTTAATTTTTTGTATGTCTAATGTATTTTTCCAATAATTAACCTATTGATATTACATTTATCCCCATTGCAGTTTATAATATTCTAAAGTTTTATACTTAAAAATTACCCCTACTTATGTATTGGTAAAAAAATATCATGCTGAATGCATAAATTTTACATTTAAATTATAAATATTAACAATATTAAACAAAATTTTAATTAAAGTTATTGAACCAAAATCCGCTTTAAAAAGAAATCAATATATTTTTTATTACAGTTGCAAAAAAGTTCTCAAAGCGACGCATTGAAGTAGAAAATATGTAACAAATTGAGCTCATCGATTTTCTATTTAAAGGATATTTTACCCTAACTCCCACAATATGTTATTTAAATTCTTCCTCTCACGTTTCAATTTTCATACAATAACAGAGATATGGATTTTATATAAGAATAAGAAAGCATAATACGTTGCTAGATTTATTTAAATTAAATGTAATATTGCTTGATTTATTAAAAATAAAATTGTTTGATTTATTTAAATTTAAAATAAATTGCTAAAAGAGAATTTAATATATTAACAAAGGATTAAATTAAACATGAAACATAATATTTCACGCGCATTTTATTCACGATACTTTGATTCCGAAGTTCGGTCTTGATGCCGTTTGATTCCTTTGCCACTTTAATATGCAATTTTTAATCATTTAAGTACAATGTGCCTATCCCCTAGAAAAATATGTCTAATGGATTTTTTAAAATAAAGCGCAACTATAATTAACCTATTACATTTATCATTACCATATACATTACATTTATCTCTATCGCATTTTATAATGTTCTAAAATTTTATACTTGACAAATTCTTTTTATAATTTATGTACTTGTAAAAAAAAAAAAAAAAAAAAAAAAAAAAAAACAATTATTGATTGCACAAATTTTGTATTTAAAATATAAATATTAACAAGATTAAAATAATTTTTTTATCAAAATTATTGAACACAAATCTGTTTTAAAAAGAAACCACTTTAAAAAGAAATACTTTAATATAATAACAAAGGATTAAATGAGACATAAAATTTTACGCGTATTTTGAGATAGGATTTTAAGAATATCAACAGTTTTGTCCCAAATTTTCGGTCTTGATGCCATTTAATTCATTTGCCATTTTGTCCTCCACTTGTCATAGGAACGCTAAATATTTATAATTCAACGCAAAGTTTATTGAATTTCAGTGGCGATTCTGTTCGGGTGTTTCTTTTCAAATCAAACCATTAAATTTTATAAAAATCTGGATACAAAATCCCCGAAGTACTTTGAAGACACCCTGTGTGACCACCTCCATTCAGAGATTGACTCGATTGAACGATATTTTTTAATGGAAAGAAAGTTTTTTCCGAAGGCACAATAGAAATTTTACCCCCTTTCAAAGACCATCCCATATGAACTTCCTCCATGACCGACCAATTTCTTTGAAGAAAATTAAACAAACTCCGTTTTTTCGTTGTCTCTTGAAGAAGAACCTATGAGAAAAATGATTGCGGAGAGCGCATTATTCATCAAATTTCTAAACTTCTAAGCTAAGTTTAGTATATATATATATATATATATATATATATATATATATATATATATATATATATATATAATTGTGGTAACTCCTTTGTGCCATTTTAGGTAATGGATTGAACTCTGGAAACAAATTAATAATGACGGTCAATAAATTACTATGCACTATTCTGTCAGGATTTATTGTTGCATTTATTTAATGAGCTTTCAAAAAAATTGTACATAAAAGTTATAAAAGCTAAAACCATAAAATCAACGCAAATGTCAATGCATTTGTTATTTAAACTATGCAATAAGTAACTTAGGTAATTAATTTTTGTTTTGACAGTTAAATTTTTATATTTTAACCTAATGGGAAAAATAAATTTTAATGCCTTTAATTGTCACCTTTTTTTAAGAACTAAAATCTAGATTTAAACATGAACTCCAAGAAGAGATAACCTCTTGGAATAATCTTTTTTTAGTGGAATGGAGTGTGGTCTCTTAGTGAGGTTTTACAGTATTTAAACACTTATAATTTATGATCGTATTGTGCTAGCGTATTCAAATTTTATGATCTTGGACAATGTACAGTAATATTAAAGAGGATGATAATATCCCACCTTCAAACAGTGAGGACCGAAAATTGAATAAAAAGTCTTATAACTCTCGTTTAAATTATTTTGGCGCAGAAAAATTTTGTATTTTTAAACATCACGAGACAATATTACATAAAGTAAATATCATACAAATATTCATTTACTCCGCGTGGCATTTTCAGAAAGAATCACATTTTTGAGCACCAGCCTTGGCGAGTTGGCGAAAGCGAGAACGTTCAGCTAGCTGCATCGTCAAACGCCAATCGTTGTTTTGTTTTGATTTTCAAATCCGAAATCATTTTAATCTGATAAAGCTTTGTTTTAAACTATGTTTTAATTGTAAACAACGGTGAATAACATTTAGTCATATTATATTCTTTGCTTGATAACAATTACGGAAAAACCAATGAACAATAAGCACGATCTAGGAAGGGTTGCTATTCACTAGGCATTTGACGTCTCAAATAAGTATGAGTACATAGCATTGACTTCATCTCCGCGCCAATCGTTGTTCTGTCGATAAGGTGCTCAAAACGTGATTCTTTCTGAAAAGGCTTCCGGGTGTTGTGAAGCATTCCGAAACAGATGTTTGGAATATTTAAAAATACCCTCTTCATTGATGTGGTAAAAAAAATTAATTATAATTCGGTTCAAATTCTATTGTTTTCTAAATAATGAGCAAGAAAATAATGAAATTTAAAAATGCATGCATCGAATGCAAACGCACTTCCAGAAATTACAGCACGTAGTCTTTTCTTGTATTACCAATTTTTTATGTTTGCCTGTAAAAGAATGGTAAATAGTATGCGCACTATATTCTATAATAAATCTTCTGCAGTTCACTTCTGTGATGTGCATCATATATAGGAAATAGTATAACATCATTAAAAAACTCTGCAAACCAGTTTTCTTCGCACATTAGAATTTTTCAGTGACCTTGTAAATGAAATATAAATTCTAAACATTCTACATGACGTGCATGCCATTTATATAATAACATGTAATACATAAATATCATAACATAAATATCAATAACATATATAAATTGAATGACACTGCGAGTATATTTGAAACACTCGTGTTAGATTCTGAACCGTCAGACAAACAACTAGAATCACAAGTAGACAAATTCATAAACGCAACTCAGCTACTTTAACAAGTGTCTATTTCACATTTTATGAAATTTATATACGTTGCTGAGGTTTACTACAAGTTATTTTTTGTATAATATAAATCAGGTAGCATTTACAGAGATACACAAAGATTTCGGTTACTCTACTGTATCCGAAGTAGTGTATACTCACTGTTAAAACTAAAGGTTGCATATGGCACTCCTAGAGGTAAAAAGCTTGTCCCGCCAGCGACTCCCCTGAGGGAGCCAGAATTGCACCAGTAGGAGTGCTCTAAGGCACTCTATGGCGCTACATGGCACCTCAAGATAACTCCATGGCACCCTATGAGGTGCCATGGGGTGTCCTAGGGCACATCTAAGGGTGCAATTCCTTTAGGGGTGTCGCTCACTGGACAAGAGTTTCACCCGTAGAATTGGCATATGCAACCTTTAGTTTTAACAGTGATATTACACCAAGATCTGAATATTTTTGGAACTCCGTTACAGTAGGAACGCACCTCATTTGCAACGCTTGACTTGCATTTTCCAACTTGTTATAATTATCTAAAGGACCTTCAGAATGTATGTGTTCAGAATGAGGAATTACATCACAGCTCATTAAAAAAAAGTTGCGAATCTATAAATAACTCAGATACCATGTCGGCGCGAAGGGGGGAGAAGAAACTTTTCTGTATGCAGTGTTAAAAAATTCGTTCTGTTTGAACCAAATTTTGGTTCTAGGTAGCTGTCACCAAAGGATAGTGAAATATCGTACCAACATTTGGAGCCTTCTACTTTAACCTCGTTCCAACTATTGGAACTATGATAAAAATAAGTAATAGGTATTTTATCTTTATCTTATTGCACCAGGCAACAACCTATTACTTATTATTGGAACTATGCTTTTACAGGAGCTCCAAATATTGGTTCAAGATTTCACCATCTTATATTGGCAGCTATTGAGCAACAAAATTTGGTTCAAACTAGGACAAGATTTTTGACAGTGTATAAATTTCGAAATCAAACTGCTGAAAAGATTATGTATTTTTATCCTCTAAATTAAATACTTTGTGCAATTTACAAAAGAATTCTGTAGTGACTAGCAAACTAACTGATGTCCGCGATTTTTTTAAAGATGGTTGCTACATGTAGATTTATTGTTTTAATTTTATATTAGTGTAAATATCTTTTACTTGTATATTATTAAACATATTTTTATTCTATTATTTTTTCCTTACATTCTATTTTTATTTATTCTTTAATAAATAAATAAATGAATTAAATAAAGTACGAAATGTTTCTGGTTAATTCCGACTTCTATATTATACTGAGAGGAGGCAGCACAGTAAATCACCTCGTCATGTTCACGGATAAAAATCTTCGGTAAAATAAATTTCAATTCATATGTCAAGCAATCGGTGTGCCAAGTCGCATCTTGGTGGAAAACATCCAAAAACCCGATTTTCGCTGTTGATACACAGGTTTACTATTTGATTTTCCTGCTCTCAACCATTCATGTATTTAGACTTTTGAGTTTAGGAAAGCAGACTGTTAAACATACGTGTCAACTACTGAAATCAAATTTTAATGTGTTTTCCACCAAGATATGAATAGGCAGACAGATTGTGTTTTCATATGGAAATCGAGATTTAATTAATCATAGATTTTCATACGTGAAATCAATGAAAGGATTGTCTGTGCTTCCGCCTCCCGGACTCAACGTTTCTTTCGATATTCGTCCTATAATCTGGCATGCAGCCAAGCATAATTTTCGAAAATTAAAATCATTTTGGATTAACCGGATTTATTAATTCGGATTAGCAGGGTACTACTGCATTTTAATTAAAAACATGCATTTTTAAGCTACTATACAGTCATATTTCTATATAAAAGATAAAATAATACTTTTATATTGTAATCAGAAATTTTATTTGTTATTTATTTGATGAAAAGGATCTTGATGTATGTTTACAAAAGTAAATACAATCGTGTGACAGTAAAATGAACAATAAACACATCAGATACTTATCGATATTTTATGTTCAAAACTTCTGTCTGTTTCGACAAATTTTAAAACATCTTGAAGATAATTTAACTTTGTAACTCAATACATTGTTTACTTCTTTAATGCTGTTCCAGACTGTAATATGAGAAAAAATTGAACTTTTAAAGAAGGTAGAAGAAATTAGTCGAACATTTATTTTCAGTTTAAACTGGTAACAAATATGTATTTTTTAATTCCAGTATTTTATGAAGAATACGAACATTTCAAGCGCAAAAAATGTTTTTTGGCATACGTTTGACTCTTTCAAGTTACCTTATCATAAAGAGTTTAACAGCATACTCAATGCTTTAAAAGTACCGATCTCACGGTTCAATTATTTCTAAAGAACAATGTTTAAAACTTTAGATAATCGACAAAAATGTCTTTATTACACATTAAAAATATGCTCGATATTTAAAAAGATATGCCATAATATATGTTCAAAATAGCAGTGGCTTCAGGAAGTTTCCTGAGATGTATTTTTTGAAGAAGTAAAGAGCACATTTAAGCTCAATTCTAAATTACATGCATGCATACCAAAAGAAAAACACGTAAAAAGGAAAAGGGAAAAAATTTCAGTATTTATAGTTAATATTAAGTTCCTTCCCGATCTATATTTTATTACTACAATTAATGCTTTAAAAAAATTATTCCATTAATATCTGATTGATTAAAATTATGTACATATAGAAAAGTGAATACGGTAGTGTAACAGCAAAAAATCTTAAAACATATTGAATCAACTTCAATTTTCACGTTCAAAAATTTGCCTGATCGATACATTTAAAAAAATTTGCTTATCATAACTTAATTTTTCACGTGTAGTTGAGCATATTTTACTTTTAGTTTAAAGATTCTCCGGACATTTAGATAAGATAAAAATGAACTTAAAATATATAAAAATAGAAGGATAGAAACCTCCAACATTTTTTTTTTATGGTAACAGATGTGTATAGTTTAATATAATATTTTATGACAGAAAAAAAATGTATTATAAACGGGAAAATGTCATTTTGGAACGCGTTTGACTCTTTCAAGTTATCTTATCAAAATGTGTTTTATGAGTATATTTAAAGTTTTAAAAGTACTGATTTCACGGTTCAAATATTTCTAAAGAACAATGTTTAAATCTTTGAATAATCGGTCAAAATATTTCTATTATACATGAAAACTGCACTAGTTATGTTAAAAGCTATGCCATATTATGTGCTTTAAGTTGTAGTTATTTTAGAATGTCTTTTGAGAAGCTTTAATAGCACATAAAAATCTAAATTACTTGTCTAAATTACTTGTATAAAAGTAAAAAATGTTTTTTAAAACTCACGTTTATAAGCATTCAATCGTAATGATGATGTAGGTGATTTCTGGCTCCATCTCTCGCTATATGTATAGTATATATATCTTGAGTTAATGATTTTTGTAAAAAAAAAATTACAAAACATTATTTTTTCGTGGAAATTTTATTTGCAATCCTCTGTGACGATCGTCATAATTTTAAACAGCTAGCTTCTCAGCATATATTCAATGTAATAGGTTCAATAAATGATGACAAACTAGAAATTTTTAGGCAAATCATTGCATATAAAATGTAATTGATTGAAAGAATGCTGTGATAACAGAACTTCCAATCACAATGTACTAATTGCATGAAATTTTAATGAAGATAATAGACTGCTGAATAGGTTATTCAATTAAGAAAATACCCAACACATTACTCAGCTTCTCTTCTGTTATACATGGTATAAAAATATACGTGCAGCAAGTCACACCAGCATGATTCAAATCATCCAAAGTCAGTGAATACAAAGAAGAGATAAATTACTTTGATATATAGAAAATTTATACTCGTCTTCGGGAAAAAATAACAATTCAATACATAAATAAAACACTGGGCCTAGATGATTGGGTGGTTGAGACGGGTGGGATAATGCAACTACCTCTATGAGTTAAATACACAGTAGTTTTGAAAGCAGTTAGGTAAGAAATGCATTTAAAAGAACATTTCGTTGTATGCTCCAATAGAGAGGTTAACGCTGATTTTTCACAAAAAGTTGTCAGATTTGCTCCAATTATACAGACTACAGATATTGTTTTATAGTTTAAATATGTTAAGCAGATAAATATAAAGGTCTAAGCAACACTTTTAAATACTAACCAGCTCTGTAGGAATTTTTTAATTTTTTTTGAAAAAAATGTCAAAAAAGGACAAATTTTAGCCAAAATTTCGATTTTTGGAGCAAAAGCGCAGACTCAAGCCATTTTTTTCCAGCGGTAAAATTTCACGCAGTTGATGTACTAGTATAAAGGCAACTTTTGGCGCCTACCCGTTTTTGATTTTCAAAAAAAAAAATTTTTTTTCGCTCCACCCTAATGTATATATATCTTGAGTTAATGATTTTTGTAAAAAAAAAATTACAAAACATTATTTTTTCGTGGGCAACGAACACGACTTTGCTCCTTTATGTTCTTTAGAAATCGCAAGCAAGTGAATTTATCAAAAAATATATAATTATTGCTCTGCCTTATTAATAAAGGCATAAAAGAATATATATTTATATATATACATCATTTAAAGTATTATTTTGGGATATTTAAATTTATTTTTCATCATACAGTCATAAATTAGAGAATATTTAACTATAGCTTATAATGACTATAATTTAATGAATTAATTTTTAAAATACTAATTTGTTGTATTGTAATTTAAAACACAATTTTTATATGATTTTTATAGTTCTATTGTATCAGAAAATGGATTAAAATCGAATGTAAAATTTAAGATGTTATAAAAATATGTCTTAAGAAAATATCAATAACTTTAAATAAAGCATCCGTATAAATAGAATGTGAAAATTTTTACTTTTTAATTAAAGTCATTCGAAAAATCGATATTCGAGGTTGAGAAAATTGATTAATAGAATGAAAAATATGCATAGAAATATTTAGAAAATATAAATGGAAGTAAATGTAGCTTTTTATTTAAAAATGCCTCCTTAAATCTCGAACCAATGTTTCTAAATATATAAAAAGTTTTTCCAATTCATGATAACTTGGAAGAGCTTTTTATATGCTTTGGTGATTATATCGTCTTTTCCTAGATTACGAACCAATTATAGTTTTCTGCCCTGTGTAGTCGCTCATTTTAAAAGTTTTCTTACACGAGTATTTATTCTTTTCTTCTCTATAAACAGTACGAATTTATCTGACACATTCAAGAAGTTATTTTTTATACATAACTTCTGGTAGAATTCAGATAAAACTCTTTATGAGCAGCAGTCAACAATATCTTTCATTTTTAAATGATTAACATTTTCAATAATAAACAATCGCTTATTCACGACATCATTAAAATATATGTTATGCTATATTATTTCTGAAAGCTATGAAACACAACAGAAAAACTACTTTGAAGAAGTCCCTATCAGCCAATTTGTTTCATATAATCTGCTGGTAACACACAATAAAAGAATCTGAAAGTTATAATAATGGGTTTTTTCTGCAACTTGCAAAATAAGTCTTTCTTAACAGTAGTGAAATTGTCCAATAAAATAACTGCAAAAAAGATAATACGAAACAAATGTGACGACTGCCAATAATGGATGAAGAAAAGTTTTTTTCTTGCTCTATATACGTTAGACTTCAGTGGAATAAATGTGTTAAAAACCTTCTGCGTTGTAGAAATAAAATTTTTAAATAAAATAGAATGGGAAATTCTTTTAAGTTTTTGCATTTCGAATTAAACTTTGAAAGTTCTCAATGTAAAATAAATTTGATTTTTTGTGTTTTTATGTGTGTTTTAAGTTAAACTATACATATATATATATATACATATATATATACTAGCTGTTCTGCCCGGCGTTGCCCGGGTTCATCAAAAAATAGCAAGAATTGCGAAAAAAACTTTAAAAATCATAATAAAAACCTCGAAAAATTTTAAAAATGCTGTACGAATTTCGTCTGAACTTCGTTGAAAAGAGATGGGCTAGAAAATTGAAGTTGGATAATTTTTACTAATGTGGAAAAATCTTACAAATCGCAAAAAACATTAAAAATCTCATAAAAATATAAAACAAAATTCAAAAATTGTGTTTCAAAATTCGAATAAACTTTGAAGAAAAGAGATCAGAATTTAATAAATTCGGCCAAAAATTGAATCTCTAAAAAATCGAAACGGGTCGCGAAGAAACATAAACATCGCTTTAAAAATGGCAAAATTTTCAAAAATCACGGAACTCAAAATTTACTCTACTTACATAAATGTTTTGAATCTAATTAATTTGATAATGTAAAAAGCATTAAAATACGAAAAAAACTGCTAAAAAATCGCAATAAAAATCTTTAATCGCACAGGAGAAAATTTATCATATTAGAGAAGAAATTAAAAACCGAATTCTTTTTCCGTATCTGAAAAAAATCGCCGTGAACTCAAACAAAAAAAAAAAGCATATTGCATTAAAAATTGCTGTAGATCAAAATAAGAGAGCAAAACAATTACCGTAAAGGATAAAAGTTTGAAACCAAACTCTTATTAGTCTAGAAATTTAAAATCGAATTCCTTTAAAAAATGTTAAAAAAAAAGACTGAGAAAGCCCAAAAATTGCATTGAAAATTGTAATGAAAGTCATAAAACATTAAAAAATCCCTAGGGTAAAAATTCACTGTTATAATATAAAATATTGTAATCAAGAAATTAACCATATTAACCAAAAATTTTGAAATCGAAATCGATTTCCGGATGTAAAAAAATCGCCACGAAACTTGAAGAATGGCTAAAAATTACATTGAAAATTGCATTAAAAATAGCTAAATATTTGGGTCAATGCTTAAAAAAATAATATTAAGGCAGGGCGAGGGAGGGGGGTTATGATCGAAATCATTCAAAAATTACAAAATGTAGGCATGGAACGCCAAAATCATATTAAAAGATAAAACATTGCATTCGAAACATAACTACATTAAACAAAATGTTTGATATCAAAATTGGTTTCTGAATGGCAGAAAATTGCCAAGGAACTTAAAAAAATGGCTAAAAATCGTATCGAAAACTATATTAAAAATCGGTGAATATTTAAAAGTCATGGCTGTAAAAATTTAATATTCAGTCGAAAATATTGTCATCGGAAATCGTTCATGAACAAGGAAAAGTCAACACGGAACACCTAAAATCCCCCAAACTAACTAAAAATTACATTGAATATCGCATTAGAAATTGGCAAAATTCATAAAAGCGTGGAGAACAAATTGTACTATTTATGCTAAAAGTTAGAAACCGAAATTCTTTTACCGATGTCAACAACTGTCACAGAACTTGAAAAATCACTATAAAACAGATTGAAAATCAGTAGAATTCAAAAATCCGGACAAAATTTGCCATTGTAAGATAAACATTTATATTAAATTCCTGTGGACATAATTTACCATAATGGGACAAAACATTGAAATCTGAACTCTTTCATTATTTAAAAAATATCGACAAAAAACTTGCTAAACATTTTATGAAAAATACGCAAAAAATCTAAATCATTGATGTCAAAATTTATTACATTAAAAGCTACAAATTATTTAAAAATTTCTTTTCCAATTGTGAAAAAATCGCCGTGGACTCGAAAACATCTAAAAATTGTATTGAAAAATTCATTACAAATCGTTTTAAATTGAAAAATAGCGGGGGACACCATTTACATTAATAGAGTAAAGTAGTGTAATCTGAATTATTTCTTAAATACGCATGAAAAAATCGGCGCAAAGCGTGAGAAATAATGAAAACATTGCTAAAAATTGCATTAAAAAATCACTAAATTTCAAAATTCGTAAATGAAGTGTAAATGTTTGAAATTAATTTCCTTTTCGAAATTTCAAAAAATACCCATGAGATTCAAAAAACTAATACAAAACCATTGAAAAATTCATTAAAAATCGCTAAATGTAAATACATCCCGTGAAAAAAAAATATTCTAGTCGTGTAAAACGTAGCAACCATTCTTTTTTACATGAATTTAAAAAATCGACGCAGAACACAAAATATATCAAAAATCACATTGAAAATCGACAAAATTAAAAAAAGGTAAATGGTGAAATTTACTATATTAGGCTAAAAGTTTGAAACCAAAATAATTTTTTAATTGTTTAAATACCACTGTGGTGGGGATCGAAAAAAATAGTACTAAATCGCATTAAAAAGTTCATTAAAAACGCATTGAAAAATACACTAAATATCGCCAGTTATTTTTTAAATCGCAGTAATCAGAATTTCATCAAACGGATAAAACATTCTAATAGGAAATCTCAACTATTAGATTATCCGGTTGATCAAGAAACTATCTGGGTCAAACCATACGATTAAACTACAATAATGGCGGATCGTAAATTCCACATTCACTTGACATTAAACATGTTATATATGTTTGTTACGTCATCAAGTGGTTTTTACTTCTTATTTTTATATGTATTTGTATTAATGTTTTTCTAAATTATCTCTTCTTTTATTATTTAACATAAAAATTACATCTATTTGCATAATTTGGCTTGTTTCACGATTGATATAATTTGGCGAAATTGGTCGACAGGATAATCACGTAGTAAAAGGAAATCCTTTATAGATAATAAAAAATCGACACGGAACACAACAATTCTTGAAAAATCGCGTTAAAAATCTCTAAAATTAGATTAGATTAAAAGTTTGAAATAAATTTTTACTTCCGAATATCAAAAAATCACCATAAAACTCGAAAAATTTCTAAAAATTGCATTGAAAAATGCATTAAAAATCCCTAATATTAAAAAATCACAGGGGTCATAATTTACTCTAATAGGGTAAAACGTTGTAATTGGAAATATCTCATGAATGACAAAAATCCGACATCAAACGCAAAAAATCTCGAAAACGCGCATTAAAATTAGCTGAAATTCATAAATCTTAACCGCTAAAATTTAATACATCAGCCTGAAAGTTTAATGCAAAATTTCTTTTACTAATGTCGAATAATAGCGGCAAAATTTACATTAAATAATTCACTAAAAATCCAAACATCGTTGCACGAAATCCAAATAAATTATATTGAAAAGAGAACAAAATTCACTAATTTAGGTCGAAAGAATGAAACCGTTTCCTTTTCGCTAATGTGGAAAAATCGCCACGAAACCCACTAAAATTCGCATATGAATTAAATTAAAAAAACTGAAAATTGGCCTTCAAGGTGTAAAATTCCATACTTAACTTCGTGCAGCGGTCTCTCCAGAGCATCGCCAGTACTTTAAAAATTTTAACATGCGTTATAAACTACCTTAAAGTGTAAAACAGATCTCCTTATTACATTTCCTAATTTTGTTCGCGCCCCTCCTTTCACGCACCCTGAAATGTGTCACACCATTCTTTGTTTACATTTTTTATCATGTATTATAAATCATTTTAAAATTTAAAATAAATCACATTGTTATATTTCCAAATTTTAACAAAATCGCGTTCTGTTAGTTCCATTTTTCACCACCAGCTAGCGCACTCTATTCTTCAAAAACTTTATCAAAACGATACTCTGTTAAACGACCTATCAGGTGATATATTACTCGAGGGAGTAGCTGTCTTAAGCAAGAATTTAAGATATTTTATGAAATTGCTATTCGAAAATAGTGGTAACTAAATTTTTGACATTTTAGGTAAATTTCGCAAAAAAATACTACTTATTGCATTCTCAACAGCTCAAGATTTTGATAGAACAACTATGAAAAAAATAGATGCTAAACGCAAAAAATCTTGAATAAGCGTTAAAAATCACATTGAAAATCGCATTAAAAATCGTTAAAATCTAAAATTCGTAACAAACACAAAATTTAGGGCTAAAAGTTTGAAACGGTTTTCTTTTTATCAATCTCAAAAAAAAAAAAAAAAAAAAAAAAAAAAAAAAAAAAAACCGCAAAATGAGAAAAACATTAAAAATCGCATTAAAAATTCGTTAAAAATTCAAAAATCACTGTACAAATTCCGAATAAACGTTGCTGAAAAGAGAAAAAAATGGTATATTGGGTTAAAAGAATGAAACCGTATTTCTTTCGCTAATGGGATCCAACTGCAAAAATAACGCTAAAAATCGCATTAAAAAATTATAAAAAAAATTCTAATCAAAAAATTGAAAATCGGACTTCGAGGTGCAAAACTACATGTATAAAAGTACCTTCCCTCCACATTTTGTAACTCTACGTACAGCAGACTCTTCAGAACAGCGCTGACACACACACAAAGTTGTTTCTTTATTATTATAGATTTAACAAAATCGCGTTCTGTTAGTTCCATTTTCCACCGCAAGGTAGAGCACTCCATTCTTCAAAAACTTTATCAAAACCATACTCTGTTAAATAACCTATCAGGTGTTATATAACTCGAGGGGGTAGCTGTCTTAAGCAAGAATTTAAGATAGTTTATGAAATTGCTATTCGAAAATAGCGGTACCTAAATTTTTGACATTTTAGGTTGATTTCACAAAAAATACTACTTATTGCATTCTCAACAGCTCAAGTTTTTGAACAACTATGAAAAAAATAGATGTTAAACGCAAAAAATCTTGAAAAAGCGTTAAAAATCGCATTGAAAATCGCATTAAAAATCGTTAAAATTTAAAAATCGTAACAGACATAAAATTTAGGACATTAGGCTAAAAGTTTGAAAAGATTTCCTTTTTATCAATCTCAAAAAATAGACGTAAAATGAGAGAAAACACTAAAAATCGCATTAAAAAAATCGTTAAAAATTCAAAAATCGCTGTACAAATTTCAAATAAACTTTGTTGAAAAGAGAAAAAAAAAATGCTATTTTGTGTTAAAAGAATGAAACCTTATTCCTTTAACTAATGGGATAAAACCGCAAAAAGAACGCTAAAAATCGCCTAAAAAATTATTTAAAAAAATCTAAACAAAAAATCGAAAATCGGGCTTCGAGGTGCAAAACTACATGTATAAAAGTATCTTCCCTCCAACTTTTGTAACTCTACGTGCAGCAGTTTCTTCAAAACAGCGCTGACAGACAAACATCCTTCTCTCTTTATTATTATAGATATATATATATATATATATATAAATCGTAAATTCGTTATTGAAACGTTAAGAAATATTTGCGATAATATAAAGAATAAACATTTAAGTTTAGTTTTGACACTAATGCTTTGTTATTGTTTTACAAAGTTATTTTACTGTACGAATACCTTTTTAGATTTTGCATAGTATCCTTAAACACCATTTGTAATTGAATCAAACCAAAATTGTTTTTTACTTAAAATTTTCAAAGTACACATGTATATTACACAATCTTGTTATAAATTTTATTTGCATTAATTAGCATGTTAATTAGATGACTCTGTTTTTTCAGTAACTGTATATAGTGCATTAAGAAAGGAATTAATTAGATTTGGAACAGGAACTCAAATTCGCTAGTTCATTTGTACGAGATCACACCTTCAACTCATGTCATGAGTCCAAATAGCATTTTGGATACAGTTTTCGGGAATTTGGTAAGAAGTTGATATTTATACTTCAATAAAGAGCAATGAAAAAATACTCGTATTTCTAGTGTACATGTATCATTTTCTAAATAGAATTATTTTCTCCGTTAAAACGAATGGTAAATTATTTTGAGCTGGGTTAATAAATGAAAAAAAGGTTTGGAAAAGGTCCCCCTCCCCCGAAACATACACACACACACACACCACCTTTCTTAACATAATGTTATGTTTGATTATCTGCATTAAATTCATCTGCTGCTAATTACCTGCATACTGTTATAAATAAATTCCTGATATTTGATTAAATGAGTGTAATGAATTTATTTTTAATTAACAACACAATCAGTATATCACAAAAGACGCCAGATTAATTTGTGACATCCAACTAGATACCGAATAGAGAAATTATTTTAATGATATTAGCTAATGGCGAAGCAACTGCTCTTTATCTTAGCTTGCTACACCCTGTCCTTATAGCTTTTTTTACCACTATAGTATATGAAATTTTAATTAGTGAGGTGAATAACATTATAACAGATAGAAGTGGCTATATGTTATTAAAGTGCTCATTAGAAGGATATGCTTTCCTATGATTCAAATTCGCATTTTGTAAAAAAAAAAAAAAAAAAAAAAACTTTTAAGGTTAAAAAAGTTTTTTCAGTTACACTAGACGAAAATAATTTAAGAAAAAAAATATTAAATCAGAATGTGTTTTAAAAAAATGTTTACAATTTTCTTCAAAATTTTCTCAATAAAAATTTTAGTTTAAATTTACTTTTGAGGAAATAATTGATATTTTGTTAGCTTTATTTCATATAGCAATACAGGGATATATTAAATTACAGGCACCTAAAAAGTACGTCGCACTTTATGAATTGTTGTTGTAATGCGAATATAGACATACTTCTTGGACATATTAGACATATTGGAGTACCGTGTAAGTCAATACAGAGTTTAATTTGTCGCAGTGGATTACTTTTTTTACGAGAGTTTAGAATTGAGGGTGATGAAATGGGTTGTAAACGGCAGTAGGAAGTTTGAATGTGATAAATAGTTATAGAAATGGTAAAAGTAATGTTCCATATGATCAAAATAAGCGAGTGTAAATTAGAGATTTAACTATGGTAATTTAAGAAAAGTTGTGGAAAATCTATAAATAAAGTTCGTAAAATAATGTCAAGAATACCGTAACAAAATTAGGTCGTGAAAGAATTTTCATCTTTATTAATATAAATGTTAATACATACATATATATATACTTATGTACAATGCATACGTTAATGTAAATAAAATGTATTACATAAATATAAAAATATTAGTTAATATAACCCTGTGGAATTGTATGATATGTAACTGAGATCTCGCAAATGCACACGCATTCATTTTTAAAGTGGAAAAAATGACTGACTGGAATAGAAAATCTCATGTAAGAACAAAAACAAATACTATGTATGCGCAAGCGAAGTTATAGTCCATTTCTCTGACGAAGAGTAAAAGTATTCTCTTACTTTTTGTCTTTCATGAAGGCCTTGGTTTTGTTTGTTTTGTTTTTGTTTTTGTTTTTTTCTAGAAGGTGTTGATCTAGATCAGCAGTTCTCAAACTTGTTTTTCTCAAAACTCCACTTAAACATCCTTAAAACTATGACAGTCTTCATGTTCTTACATAATACTCAATTATATAAATTCTCATATTTATCATAGTTTGTCAATGATTATAGTACCTAACTAGTGAAAAATGCTCCAAGGAGCAGTGCAAAAGCAGAATATGATTTTAATTGAGCATTAAAAAGTAATGGACAAGTTTATTTTTTGGAAAAAGTACACAAACATTTAAAAGTAATGAACAAGTTTATTTTATTGAAAAAATGCCCAAGCATTTAAAAGTGATGGACAAGACTTGAAACTGAGTCAAGAACTAGTAAATAATTTCCTCAAGACTTGAAAATGGCTGATCATGCTCTTATGTGACAAGCATATTCAACGTCCTTTTTTTATCCCTGTCTATCTTAGTACAGGCATGTTGGCAGAATCTAACACTGTGCTTTAGAAAAACTCAGTTTTTACAACAAGTATTAGATACAGTATCTATATTAAACACATCCTGGCCCCTCTTTAACAAAGCCTTGATATTACTGCTTTGCACTGTATTTACTCTTATCACAACCATTTTTTGCACGCAATCTTATCACTAAAAAACAGTTTTTCTATCCAATCTTTTTTCTAAAAATTTTTAAGCGGATTTTTAATAGCAAAAGATAAAATAGTGCTAAAATTTTTATATTTTCATAAGTAATCGATAAGTTTATCAAAAGCACTGTATCTTCCAAGCAAATTTTGATTTTAATAAAGTTAGAATACCTGATAAGCACGTAACATGTATAACCAAACAGCAACTGCTTTTCCATTTTTTATGTACTTGGACATAATAAAATTGCCATAAGAGTTACTACTTCACAAGTAAATTGTTATGGAGCAGCATGTGGTAAATTTAGCTACTTCATCAAAAACTTGCTCTGAAAGTTCAGCTTTTATAGAGCACAATGTTATATTCTGATAACGTGTCAATACTAAGATAGACAAGGATAAAAAAAAAAGGACGTTGAATATGCTTGTCACATAAGAGCATGATCAGCCATTTTCAAGTCTTGAGGAAATTATTTACTAGTTCTGGACTCAGTTTCAAGTCTTGTCCATCACTTTTAAATGCTTGGGCATTTTTTCAATAAAATAAACTTGTTCATTACTTTTAAATGTTTGTGTACTTTTTCCAAAATATAAACTTGTCCATTACTTTTTAATGCTCAATTAAAATCATATTCTGCTTTTGCACTGCTCCTTGGAGCATTTTTCACTAGTCCTTCTATTTTTCCATATTCCATAGGGATACTGCACACACAATTGTATTTTATATATAGAAAACAAAATCTTATTTGTATTGAAATTAAAAAATGCTACATACTCTAGTACTCTGGTGTTACAAATTTAAAAAACTTTTTAAACAGGTTTTTCTATACCAAAATTCTACGGTGGTTTTCAAAAAAAAAAAAAAAAAAAAATCAGTTTTTTATTATGCTCCATAACACAGTAAAATAACCGTTTTTTATAAAAGCGGTGGAGTGACGATGCAGCAAATGGGTCAAATTTTTAACAGTTGAAGCCAATTTCTACACTATACACTGTTTACAATTTGACCCATTTTCTGCAGCGTCACTCCACAGTTTTTATAGAAACCTCTTTTATGGCCAATGAGAATGCTCCATAACACTGTAAAACAACCGTTTTCTATAACTCTTTAACACCGGCAGAAGGGAAATATTTACTGCCTTTAAATCCTGATCTAATAAAAGAGCGATATCGTAAATTGGATTCTTCCGTTTCTTGTATTTCTGTGTACTATACATGTTAATGGGAGAGGCGTGGTTTAAATGCCATGTTGATGTATGCTTATTCTTTCCCTTCCCCCACATGTTTTTGCTGGTTGTTGTCGGAAACAAACAAGGGAGAATAGTAACCTGTTTATTTCTTTGAGTGTTAATTCTAGGAAAAAAAATCATTTATTGCTTTCTTGTCTAGTAGAAAGTATTTATGCTGAAGTTTCAGAGTCTGTTTATAAATTAAAAAAATTGGAAGAAAGGCTTCTAATAGTGTTTTTTGACAAGTGCTTTTGTGCAAAACGGTTTTCTTACGACGCTCCGCATACTGCTAATTATGGGAGCATAAAAAGGGTAATAGTCATAGAACAACAAAAATTAATAGGAATATTACAAAAAAAGATATTATATCCTTAAAAATATATTATCAGGAAAAAAGTGGGCAAACATTCTATGTGTGCATAAAATAAATATACAAAAATAATATAAATATCATACATACAATAAACCCAGCTGGAGAAAATACCCAAAAGGGGCGGGTTTTTTTTTTCATTCCAGTTGGGTTTATTATATTTATTGTATTTATGTCTGTATAATATTTGTACATATCTTTAACCGTTGAATGCACGCATTCAACGGTTATTCAACGGAATTCTGCACAGTCTTGCCTTATTATTTTCATTATAATGTAAGTCTTTCGGTATCATCTATTAGAGGAGTATAAAATGAAAAAAAAAAAAAAAAAAAAGGAAATTTGTTTATTTTAGGACTGGATTCACACTTATCTTCAGTATTTAAAATTCAGACATTTTTAAAGAAAGTTTTTAAAAAAGGTAATAAAGCTTTTACAGTACAATTTAAGAACAAACATTTATAAGGTGATTCTAATATATATATATATTTTCCTTGCTCAAAATTTCAGACTTCTTCTTCTCTCTTTTTTCCTAATTTAAATGCCTTACATCATGATTTTTCTTTGATTATTTCGCTCATGACAATTTTTTTACTGCTTACCACCGAAGATTGTGGCTCAAAACGTCAATTTTGATAATATTTTCAAAAATAACGCATGCTTCTATCGAAAAATGGAAAATACTATTCGCTTTCATAATTTCTGAATAAAGGCAACTACACATTTCATGTTCTAAGATTAAAGAATGACTAGAACAGTTAGAATAGTTCTTCAGAATTCAAAACTAGTGAGTAATACATGTGATTTATTAAACACTATTAAAACTATTCTTTTGTCCAAATACAGAGTGTCCAGCAAAAAACACCCTGATTTTAAAATTAAATTTCTCAAAAACAAAGATCGACAGAACTATGCTGTAAACGGTTTGTTTATTAGGTAAGCTGTAAAAATCTTATACAGAAGTTTCGAACGGTGAATATTTTGAAAAGATTGTGTTCTGATTGCAAAGAATGCTTTGATTTGACATTTTTCTTGTTTTAGATTGCTTGCAGAGATAAAATTTTTCGGCTTACAGTGATATAGTTTAACGATTTTTCGAACTAAATTTCTTGAATTTCGAAATTTTAAAAATTTAATTCCAAAAATCTTTAAACTATGGCAATTTAAGCCGAAAAACTCATTTTCCGCAAACAATCTAAAACAAGAAAAATGTCAAATCAAAGCTTTCTTTGCAATCAGAACACAATCTTTTCCAAAGATTCACCGTTCGAAACGTCTATATAAGATTTTTACAGCTTACCTGATAAACAAACAGTTTACCGCATAGTTCTGTCGATCTTTGTTTTTGAGAAATTTAATGTTAAAATCAGGATGTTATTTTCTGGACACCCTGTAGCTACTTTTTTACACGCTCAAGGAGTTTGGAATGTGATGCAGAATTATCTATAAAAAAAAGCACTTTTGAGCAGGGAAAAATTATCAAAGTTCTTTAATTTTCTTTATTATTTTAAGTTATTGATAATCCTTAAATTGCTAGTTGTGGACACAGTGGATTTATAAAATAAAATTACAATGACAATGTGTCGGACGCTCCTCAGTCCACAAAACTTTGAAGAATGTCCTAGGTAGTTTTAGCTGCCACCACCGATATTAATGGGTGATATCGGTCACCTGCTGTGAGGATTGGGTAAAATAACACTGACGCTGTTAATGAACTGAACTAACAGTTTATTTAAGATATAGATATGTACACAAGAAACAATATTTACAACTATCTACAATTACAACTCGGATATAGATGATCCGGTTCAACATTAAATTAACTACAATAAACGTTGGTTGTGTATCGTTCAACTTATACTTTCTTCCTCACACTCAACGCACGTTGGATACGCTTTATCAGAGATTACTGCAGAATCTCAATACACAAGGGTACTAGGCCTCACTTCTCGGCCTATAACACTATCCACCGGGACGCCTTGTCCCACGCTCAAAATATACACTATCCAACAGGACCACAAATCCTGAACGACTTATCGGTCTCAACGCCAAGCGAGAACTGTCTAACCTCTCCGTCCAGAGTTGACCTTGTCAGAGATCTTCCTTCCCCCAGTAGGGCCTCTTAGAGTTCCTCCATTGGTTCAATTCCGCATACCAACCTTGGGTCATGACATCTACTGTTTACACATCACTCCAATAGCTAGATGACAGCTGAGGCACGCCCCGCGGCCATCACTTTCATTCATCAACGAGTGCGTCATCTGCACACCTGTGTCAACATCTGTCATTCGTTATTATAGAAAAGAAAGAAAGGTATTTCGAGCTTCACGGATACACATCCCACAATACATAAAATATTCAGATAAGGAAATGTTATTCCTTTCTAATTCAGGGCAGATGTCTTCTAGGAACCTGACACCCCCCACCTTAGCGGAAAATATGCCTCTTAGGGGCTAATTTTCCCCAAACATATAATAATATTACGGAAGAGTTCAATAGTCTCTTTGCAGATTTCTTCATTCTAAATATTACATAGGCATTTTCAGGTGTCTGAACATTCTCTACTGACATCTCTACTGAACCTTATACTAATACTATTATTGCATAAATAATACACATGCTAATTTACTATTATAAACACAAAACTTAAAAAAAAATATTTACACACACACAAAAAAAAAATTAGACATGTGATGACATCCTTTAAGGTTGTCTACTATTTTGACATTGATACTGATGGGCTAGTAACTGGTTGTTCTTCCCAGCTCTTTCTCTGTAGCCTCGAAATTGCATCAGCATTCAAATGTTGAACTCCGGGACGATGAGAAATGCTCAGGTTCCAGCGTTGCAAGGCTAGAGCCCACCTAGTGAGTTTGGGCGACCTTGGGGTTGTTTCCGTGAGAAATTTTAATGGATTATGATCGGTAATGACCTCAATTTGAGATCCATAAGTCCACTTTTCAAACTTCCGCAACCCGAAGAGAACACTCCAAGCCTCTTTCTCTATACTCGGCCAAGCACGCTGAGCCCCTGACAATTTCTGACTGGCAAAAGCTATAGGTTTAAACTGACCTTTTTCATCTTTTTGAGTAAGACAACATCCTACTGCAAGGTCGGAAGCATCGGCGTGAAGCTGATATTCCCGGCCTACGATAGGTGTAGCCAAACTCGTCACTTTACACAACTCATTTTTAAGAGTATTAAATGCTTTTTCTGCCCTTTCATCCCATGGTACAGTATTTTTGACATTTCCTTTGGTTAATTCGGTTAAAGGTATAGCTATCTCAGCATAGTTTGGAATATAAGATCGGTAGAATCCCATTAATCCCAAAACTGATCTAACTTCCTTTTTAGTCTTTGGTCTCTTTAAGTCCCTTATTGCTCCGATTTTCTCCTCATCAGGTGCATGAGTTCCACCCCCAATAACATGACCTAAAAACTTAGTCAATTTCTCTTCAAATTTACATTTGTCTAGTCTAATCGTAAAATTTCTATTTTTCAACTCTTCAATGACAGCCCTGACATGCTCACAATGCTCTTCCCAGGTATCGGAGAAAATGATGACATCATCAATATATGCTTCTGCATACCTCCGATGACCTTGGAGAACCTCATTCATGTCTTTTTGAAACGTAGCAGCAGCCCCTGATAATCCAAAAGGCATTGTACGCCACTGATAAGTTCCGTTATGTGTCGTAAAAGCTGTCAGAGGTTTACAATCCTCGGCCATTTTAATTTGCCAATAACCCCTCAATAAATCTATTGAAGATAAATATTTAGCCGCCCCTGCGGTATACATAATTTCTTGGGAATCTTTCATCGGGAAGGTGGGAACCTGCGTTACAGAATTTAAAGCTCTGTAATCAATACACATTCTGACAGTTGCATCTTTTTTCGCAACGCAAACAACTGGATGGCTAATTTCAGCATTCGACGGTTCGATTAGATTTAATTCTAATAACTCCTGAATCTGCCTATCCACTTCCTCTTTATAAGCTACCGGCACGCTATATAACTTTGGTTTTTTCCTTTCTACACCCGGTTTCAGATCAATACGATGTTCCCCTACTTCCGCTGGTCGTACGGGACCCATAAACACTTCTTTATTTTCCCTCAAAATGGACTTTAAATCTTTGACTTGACTATTAGATAGCCCTTTTATTTCAAACCTCTCAATATCCCGTTCTATCTCTTGATCCCGGTTCAAAATAGGAATTTCCCCAACTTCTCCAAATTCCTCATCACCTTCGAAAACAATATTAACTATATTACATTTAGCGATAAATTCTTTTATCTTATTTTGGTGCACATGCTTCCTACTCCCGTCGGCTAACTCAACAATAAACGAATGCTGGTTTCGTTTTTCTACAATAGTTGCCGGCCCTTGCCACCTAGAATATAACTTATTAGTCGAATCGGGGATTAACAGTATAACTTTATCGCCTACCTCAAACGTTTTTTCTTTTGAACTTAAATTATAATGATACGCCATTCTATTTTGTTGAACCTCAGACGACAATTTTGCCTCATTTGCGGCTCTTTCTAAGCGGTTCTTAAGTTTATCCAAGTACTCATGAATCGGCATAGTATCTAACTGCGCTCCCTTATTTTCTCCTGCCCAAGACGACTTAAGAATCGATAACGGACCCTCCGGCGCTCTACCATATAATAACTGGAAAGGTGCGATTCCCGTCGTAGAATTTGGGACTTCCCTATACGCCCATAATATAAATGGTATTTGTTCATGCCATTTTTTTCCTTCTTCCCTAATCGTATGATGTAGCATACGTTTAAGAGTCTGATTAAATCGTTCCACAAGTCCGTTGGACTGTGGATACTGTGGAGTCGAAAATCTTGGACTAGCACCTAACCTTTTCTCAAATTCTTTCGTTAAGTCGGCAGTAAAATTGGTTCCATTGTCGCAGGCAATTACATTAGGAATTCCTGTTCTCATAAATATTTGAAGTAACGCCTCACACGCGGTTTTAGCAGTTAAACTCTTTAGAGGGATCGCATCCGCCCATCTGGTATGCTGATCAATTAAAGTCAGTATATACCGATGCCCTTGTGAACTTTTAGGATCAATAGGCCCAATTAAATCAACATTAACGACCTGAAATGGAAGTTCCGGCCGCGACACTGGGGAAATAGGAGCTCTATCATTTACTTTAACCCCTCTAGTCAATTGGCACTCTAAACATGATTCACAAAACCGTTTAGCTTCTTTTGCCATTCCCTCCCAATAAAAAGAATACCTTATTCTCTGCAACGTTTTCTTGGCTGCATGATGCCCTCCAAATACCGATGAATGCGCTAATTTTAAGATTTCTTCCCTTCTTACCTTGGGTACTACTAATTGCGCCATAGTTTCACCTAACAATTTCTCTTTATGATACAATAATCCGTTTACAATATAATAATCCCCTTTTTCCTTTTTAGCTAATTCCCAAGCTTTCTCTAATTCTTTACATTCCAACTGGGATTTCTTAAACATATCTGAGTTACTAACAATAGATTCATTATTTTCCTCCGTTTCAGTTTTTTCTGGATCCTGACTTTGTACATTTTGCGATCTCGCGTCTATTACGTAAACATTACAGCTATCGTTACTTACATCTTCCTTTTCATTCGAGTTATCAATAATAATTTCGGAACTTTTTAATTCTTCGGACTCTATCGATGGCTCCTCAAGATTGACACCTGACAACTCATTAATCACCTCGGGATGTAAAATTACTTGCTCATTAATATTATCAGTTACTGCGCAAAGTACTTCCTGATGAATAATATTAGTTTGCCCGAATTGCGGAATAGCTAGCGGTAGTTTAACTAACGGTGATTTAACAGCTTCACCAAATAACCCTTGTAAATAAATACTACCCGCTCCCTTTAATTTCTCTTCCGGTACTAAATCTTTATGAACAACACTAATCTCACATCCAGAATCAACCAATCCCTTTGCTTTTTGCCCATTAACACTAACTTCAATTTTCTCAAGTTTATTTAATTTCTCACCAATAACATTAGTTTTCTGCTCGGCCTTTGCCGATATTCTAGCCACAATAGCCCCATTAGGTAACTCTTGATTCTCTTTCACCATAATCTTATGAACACCTGCTTTCTGGTCTCGCCCTTTATTGCCATTATTAGTTCCCTCATTACCCACTTTATTACAAAAACGTTGGTAATGACCTCTCAAACCACACTTAAAACATTTAGGCCCTGAAGCATCATTCGTCTTCTTAAACTCTGTTTTCCTATCCGGAAAAGAATTACACTCATTACTACCATTTTGCCTCCAACTACCCCTAAATTTATTATCCTCCCTCGGTCTCATTTTTTCATTGTTTACGTACTTATCTTTACCTTTAAAGCTTTTATGCGTAACCGCATAAGACTTATGTTTAGCATCAAAATAATTATCACACTCTTTAGAAATTTTAGGAGCTTCTAACCATTTACCCTGGTGCGTTAAACTAATATATGCTGCAGTATCCTCATCTAGCGTACTCATTAGCTTATCAGTAACTATTAACTGGTTGACCTTTTCATAAGTGTCCGCACCTCTAATTTTACAATAATTTTCCCACGTAGCTATTAAACGCGATACAAATAATACATGGGTTTCGTTCGGATTTCTCCTAGCTTTCCGGAAATTTTCTAAACATGCCTTCGGGGTTGGCTCATGTTCCCTTAGGACTAACTCCTTTAATTCCTCATAATTCTCCATTTGTTCCTTAGTGGTATAAATTAACAAATTATCCGCCTTATCTCCTAACATATTTAGTAGAATTTCGGCCTGCTGGTTTTCCGGTACATCTTTAGTTTGGAATGCCCTTTCTAAACTGTTGAAAAATAAATTCCATTCCTCAGTCCCTTCTGGTACTTTGATAGATAGAGTTTTAACACTTTTGATCAATTTTTCGATGTTACTTTCATTACTAGATTCCCTAGATCCATTAGAGTTATTTGCTGAACCTTGAACTCTGAGCCTTTCCATTTCTAATTCATGTCCCATCCTCAATTTCTCCATTTCTAACTTTTCCTGTTTTTCTAACTTTTCGAGTTCTAACTTTTCGCGTTCTAATTTTTCCTGTTTTTCTAACTTTTCGCGTTCTAATCGTTCTGCAACAATAGTGTCTGATAATTTCTTAATAACCCCCTCGTCATACTCATCACTGTCCATTATCTTTTTCTTAAGCTGAATTCTGGTGTCATCTTCCGTGAATTCAACACCCAATTCTTCGGCTATCCCCTGAAGATCAACCTTTTTTAGTTTTAATAAGAAAGCCATACCTTCACCGATTGTTATTACCACCCCACAAGAATAGTTAAACCTACCAAATTAATATTTCCGAAATTTCTAACTTAGTACAGATATTTCTCCACTTATTATACTAATTAATACCATTTCAGATAATCCATGCATTTCATTTCTAATTAACCTACTGAATACTCTAATTTTTCTCAACCATTGATATCACACAATTTACTTCCAATAAAACAAAAAAGTAAAACAATAATTCGATTTGACTGCTATGCAATATAGATTCCAATATATACACTTAGATAACAACATACAATTTATATAATAATACTGATACGTTGAAATTGAATAGAAGTATTGATGTCAATCAAAAAATCCACATAAAGAAAAATTGTACAACATGCATATATAAATTTCTACAATTATCCTCATAAAATATTTCCGAACTCCATACTGGTTCTTACACTTAAAACAAATATACTGAAAATCTTTACTTTTATTTTTACTCACTATGGCTCTCTTTTGAGCCTTTTTTTCACTATGGCTCTCTTTTGGGCCTTTTTTTTCACTATGGCTCTCTTTTGAGCCTTTTTTTTTTCCTCACTAGTATTGGCCAATTAAAATTTTCATTTGCTTAGAACTTTAATAATGTAACTCTTAAAATTTAAACTGTATTGCTTCATTTAACAATTACTTTAACAATAATTTAGATTTAATGCATTAATTTAGCTCACTAATATCATTATAAATAGCATATCATTATCATCTCAAATTATTATGACCTTTCTTTAAAACAATAGCAATATGCTTACTAATTCTTTACACCTATCTGAACACAATTATTTCATTGCACATAAATTACATAGACAATTTACTTAAATTACTATTAATTATACAACAATACCATTTGGTTCGAGATGTCAGAAGAAAGATATGATCAAAACACCTTACCTTATACTTTCTTTGCTGGATTACTTTTCTAATCACAGGTAGCTCCACGATGTAGCGGTAATATGGCACAACAGTTCAGTTTAGTTCTTTCTAATAAAGATACGCACAACACTTTAGTCCACACTAGACGATATGGCACGATACTTTATCACACACTCGACGATCCGGCACGATACTTTAGCACATACTCGATGATACGGCACAACACTTTACACACATTCGACGCTACGGCACGACACTTTACACACATTCGACGATACGGCACAACACTTTAGCATACAATCGACGATCCGGCACGATCACACAAGAATTCCACTGGATACTCTGGCATTAACAGACTGCAACACGGCTCGCTGGTCACTGGTTTCAGGCGATTCTATCCCGACGCTGCCACCAATTTGTCGGACGCTCCTCTCAGTCCACAAAACTTTGAAGAATGTCCTAGGTAGTTTTAGCTGCCACCACCGATATTAATGGGTGATATCGGTCACCTGCTGTGAGGATTGGGTAAAATAACACTGACGCTGTTAATGAACTGAACTAACAGTTTATTTAAGATATAGATATGTACACAAGAAACAATATTTACAACTATCTACAATTACAACTCGGATATAGATGATCCGGTTCAACATTAAATTAACTACAATAAACGTTGGTTGTGTATCGTTCAACTTATACTTTCTTCCTCACACTCAACGCACGTTGGATACGCTTTATCAGAGATTACTGCAGAATCTCAATACACAAGGGTACTAGGCCTCACTTCTCGGCCTATAACACTATCCACCGGGACGCCTTGTCCCACGCTCAAAATATACACTATCCAACAGGACCACAAATCCTGAGCGACCTATCGGTCTCAACGCCAAGCGAGAACTGTCTAACCTCTCCGTCCAGAGTTGACCTTGTCAGAGATCTTCCTTCCCCCAGTAGGGCCTCTTAGAGTTCCTCCATTGGTTCAATTCCGCATACCAACCTTGGGTCATGACATCTACTGTTTACACATCACTCCAATAGCTAGATGACAGCTGAGGCACGCCCCGCGGCCATCACTTTCATTCATCAACGAGTGCGTCATCTGCACACCTGTGTCAACATCTGTCATTCGTTATTATAGAAAAGAAAGAAAGGTATTTCGAGCTTCACGGATACACAACCCACAATACATAAAATATTCAGATAAGGAAATGTTATTCCTTTCTAATTCAGGGCAGATGTCTTCTAGGAACCTGACACAATGTATGGTTTATATCCAGATATTAGCATACATTTATAAATTATATAAATTATAAAAAAGGCAACAATGGTACAGTTTAAAACTCTCTTACAAACAGTTGAAAATTCCATTTGTACTTTCGTAAGTTATGAGTAGATTCTTTTTTCCATAAAAAGTAAAAATTTTTATCATATTTTTACCGCCAAATTCACAAATTGTCTAAACAAAAACTATTTTTACCCTTAAATGGCTCCTCTTTTAGATGTTTTATTATATTGCATAATAGAAAGAATATTAATTATACATTGGAACATCTCCCTATATTTTTGTTTTAATTTATAAATATTTTAATACAAAAATAAATAACACTTATAAGTTTTAATACTTTTACTAATTGCCAAGACTGTCTCTAATAAATTAAAAGCCTGATCAAAGAAATCAGATTTCATCTGAAACAGGGTTGGAAAAAAATCTGGTTCTTTCGAACCCCCCCCCCCAAAAAAAAAACGGTTTTTTGGTTTAAACCAGGTTTTTTTGGTTTAAACTGGGGTTTTTTTTAAACATCCTTTCTTATTTCATATACATGCATATTTATTCATAAAAATAGACATTATTGGATTATAAGTAGTGTTTTAAACATTATAGTATTGGATTATAAGTAGTAAACTTCATTTTAAAATAATTTAAATTAAATAATTACAGTAAATGTATGTAGAAAATTGAAAAAAGAAATTTTAATTTAAACAATATATTTGCAAACAGTCTTATGCCCAGACAGTAAACTACTCTATACAATGAAACATTGATAATCTGAAAATCTTTATAAACAATCTTTTGATTATTAATAATAAACATGTGGATATAGATCGATAAAAATAATATTCTTTTCCACAGTTATTCGAATACTTTTGGGGAGTTCGTTTTTGGAGTGACAATTTGAAGTCAACATTTTTGGTCATTAGATTCAGTCATAACAAGGGAAAAAATAATATCGTTATAATTAAAATGCTATAACTAGTACCCAGTCTTTGAATACTTTCTTATTCAACTTCGTGTTTTGATTTTAATTTTTCAAGATAATCTCCCCAATCAAAAAAAAATTCTTTTACAGATGAGCATAATCTTAGAAAGCATAATGATATGCTATTAATTACGTTAATCTGTGTTTTTTCAAAAAATAAAATATTTTATACAAAAAATTAAATATTTAAAGTCTATTTTATCTTTGGTCAATTCACATGTTTGAAGCTTTTTCTTTAAAGCAATAGGTATGTTCACCAACACATACTGATATTAACCCTACACATAAAAAAAAAAAAAAAAAAAAAAAAAAAAAAAAAAAACTTAAATTTATTATATTTTATGCATATTGCTGAAATAAAGTGTTAAAAGTAAATATTATTTATATCTAATTATCTGAAACATGTAAATTAAAAAAAGAAGAGAAAATCTCATTAGATTTTTTCTAAAAAAACCCTTTTTTTGAGAAAAAAAATCAGTTAGTTAAAACCGATTGGTTTAAACCAGGGCTGTCCAACGCGACGCCCTTTGAGGCCTTTCTTGGCGCCCTTTTGAAGTTTTTCTGTTTGCATTTTTTTAAAATAAAATTCTATTTTAAAGGGTACATTGTTTAAAACCTTTAATATTTTCTTAAAATACTTTTAAAGTGCAAGTGTATTTCACACTTCAAAAAGGAAAACGTACTTTACAGTGTTATTACGTTTCTTCTTTATTTCATAGTTTTTCCTTATAAAGCATTTTACGAAATTATGATGATGAGAATTGATAAAAATTGGCAATAAGTTTTAAATATATAAGAAGATAAAACGTAAAAAAATAAGCACCCTACCATCATGCATGGAAGTTCAACGACTTTTTTTATTATTGTTGATATTGATTCAACGACCTATTGTTTTATAACACGGGAAAAATTATGCCATTTTCCCCTCAGACCACTGAAATGTTAGGCAATTTCATCCATTCTGTTTTTTTTTTAAATCTACAAAGTCGTTTGAAATGATTTCCATCAGTTAATGCTCTTTCATGCTATCTCTTTGTAACTACCCATGGATTGGCCACTATATCATGCTTGTCTTTGTTTCTGTACTTTTCATACTGACAAATTTGCGTCTCCAAAATAAATCTAGGAAAACTTTTATCGTTTTAAAAGAAAACCCAACAATGTACCTGGATTATCTTTTTATTTTAATTATAAGCGAAATTTAAGTTTCTAGCTCTTTCCACTTCAAAAATTTTTGGAAACACAGCCTCTCACATAAAAATGTATATGATCCGAAATTTACTTCTACCTAAAAGTTTTTTTATTTTTTAATTAATTAATTTTTTTTCATGTAGCTTTAGATTGATAGGATTTTTATGTCTTCTCCTGCTAGATGCATTTGTATATGTGTTTGGTCCTAATATTGTGAGATAATTTTTTGCATGTTTTGAATCATGTTCATAATGGCGCCCCTCGTTGCTCAGTGAGAGTTGAGATGCGTCCCTACTTAGCAAAAGGTTGGACGGGAAATATTTTAAATTTTCCTCTGAATTGACGTGCATTACCAAAATTAAATTGAAATAAATCCATAAAATTCCATAATCCAAGGACATAAAAGAAATCTAAATTCGTTTTAAAGATTAGAAATTATACTAAATCTAGATATGAATGTTTAACACAATAAAAAAAATCTACTTTAATTTATCCATATTGTAAACAAAAAATTAATCAAATTTCATTTATTTATTTATTTTGTAAAAGAAAATACACTCAGTTTTTTAAGTTTTTTTGTTTAAAGTTTTCCTTTTAAACCAAGCATTCAACGTGACAGCACTGACAATAGTCCTCATGGGACAATAATCGCTAGGAAATAAAGATACAATTAATTCATCAATAATGAAGAAAATCTTCTCCATAAAAACCAGTTCAGTTGCAATTAATAGGTTGCTAGTGAAATGTTTTTTTCTTTTTAAAGTAAGTTTGTAACAAAATATTTTGTTGTTGAATTTTATTTATTTATTTATTTATTTATTTTAGGACCGCACTTAATTTAAATGTGCCTGTGATATGAAAAATATTCGCAATCACTTTTGAACTTAGATGTTATTATTCCTTGACGGAATTTTGAAAATCGGGTGGGATGGGGTGTGAAAGCAAATTTTTATGGTAGAAAATGTGCAATTTCCATTTTGCTTCTTTAACTTTCCATTATCTTAATTTTCTAAATATCTATCATCTTATTCAAATAACATTGTATCTATTTCTTATTGTTTTTCTCCTTTACCTGACTTTTGGTCATTTTGAATTAAGTGTAATTAAATAACTTAATAACAGCCCTGATACTTAATAATAAAACAAAAGTACTGATATCATACTCTTTTGAAATAAAAAGCTTTAGAAGAAAAAATAATAATAACATCCCCTCAATAGAATCCTTTTAACTGCAAAAATAAGTAAATATAAGCCACATGTGAATATTCCATCAATGTCATCCAAACAAAGTAATCGGCAAAGATAGAGAGACACCCCTCAAGATAGAGTGAAACCCATCTCTTTCACTTCCTTACACCCCTAAATTCTCCGTACCCGCCCGGATTCGGCTGTAATCGTCGTTCAATGACAGGGCCGTATCGGGGCGGATTAGGTTTTAAAGGGATAAAAGCGGTGGAGTGACGATGCAGAAAATGGATAAAATTTTTAACAGTGTAGCCAATTTTTACACTTTACACAGTTAAAAAAATTGACCGATTTGGTGCAGCGTCACTCCACCGCTTTTATAGGAAACGATTGCTTTACTGTGTTATGGAGCATTCTCGTTGGCCATAAAGAGATAGTCTATAAAAGCTGTGGAGTGACTCTGCAACAAATGGGTCAAATTTTTAACAGTGCACTGTTAAAAATCTGCTGCATTCTGCTGCAACGCCCTCAACCACTTGTATATAATATCTCTATTCCAACCAATGAGAAAGCGCCATTTCACGGCCAAGTAACCGTTTTCTATACAAGCAGGGGAGTGCGTTGCAGCAAAATGCAGCAGATTTTCAACAGTGTGTATATCCTTGGCGCTATAGTTTACAGGAGTGGAACATTGTTCAAAATTTGAAACTTTTGCTGCATCGCCACTCCATCGCTTTGATAGAATATCTCTATTTTGATCGATGAGAATCCTCGATAATGCATTTAAGTAATCGTTTTCTACTTATCTACTATATCGTTTCCGTATATTTATTTTTTCAATCAGCACCAAGGTGCGCACTTTATTAGAAGACGCGCTCTATTAGAGGGCGCATTCTATTAGAATAAATACGGTATATACTTATAGTAAATACACTTTGTTAAAGTACAGGGCCTCAATATTTGACAGGTATGCCAGGCATTTTTGCCATTGATGCCATTGTGCTAAAAACAAAATATAAATAAATGAAAAAAATGGATAAAATATAAATTTGGCATGGTGCAAAAAATTGCCTAATTTAAAATTAAAAATCAAATTTGACAGCCACCAGGGCTAGACACCGTGCATAATTATTCAGTAAATGATTCATTAAAAAATAACAAAAATCAGCATGTCAAAAATTTCAAAAAAATTCATAATTCGTTAAAAAATTAAGTTAAAAATAAGAGAAAAAAAAGCATTCTGTATTTTTTTATGCTTAATCGAATGGTGTAACTGGTTTTTCTCTCCGATGATCAGACGTACCTTAGATTGATGACTGCTATTCTTTTATTTCATCTTGTAAAAAAACTGTTTAACGTAAAGCTATGAATTTTTGCAGGATTAATTAGCATCGCAAAATCTTTAAAATAAACTTTACCGCAACATTCTATCTGCAATAGAACGTTAGATATACCCATTTATGACCAAGTTTGGAAAATACGCAATTTCTGAAAAACCGCCCAGCGAAATAACGATTTCTCGATGACTACCCCGGGATAAAAAGTTTGTCTTTTGTTTAAAAAAAAAAATAAGTTTTTATCTTTAGTAGTTTTCGAGAAAAGTGCTGTGACACAAAATTTTTGTCCGATTTTCAGAATACTCTATAGTACACCTACAGTATGCCATAAAAAAAATAATTTTTGTGCTATGTTGTCTTCTTGGTCTGACAAACATTAAAAAAAATCATCAAAATTGTATAAGTATTTAGTTAGTTATTGCAAAAAGAAAAATTGAAAAATCAGTGTTTTTGCGGTTTCCTATGCTTAAGCATTATCGCTCAATCATATTATTGTTGCGCGCTGCCGCGCGCACAATGATTAAGAAAAAGTGAAATATTTCTGATAAGTTTCCCTATGAACAACAAAGTATACAAGAAGCATTTATCAGATCATCTTTATTTAATTCTTATTAGCCGATTTTATTTAAACTAAATACATTTCTTTGTCAGAGAACTTTCTTTTCTCTATTATTTATAGCATATTTTTTTTATTTAAAAATTATGTCGTAATGCATACTTAAATACTGTGTATGATACATACATTAGACCCATAAGAATTTAATCTAGTTTCTTCTGTAAGTTACTACTTATGATATTATTAATTTCTTAATAATGGTACTAAAAATTTCAGTATAGCTCGTTAACGATATAATCTTATGTAGTTTCATGCGTAAAAATTCCTCGTGTTACATATAGCACAACGAAAGGCACAAAACAAGAGAAAAACACAGGTATCATTCAATAATTACTAAACAAAAGAAGAATAATTATTAAACAAAAGAAAATTTAAAAATGAAATGATGTGTAGGTGGAACCACAGACACTCATCTCATGGAGTTCACGCATGAATTAATTTAATTGAATCAGTTAAAACTCGCATATTAAAACGCAGTCGGTCTGCCAAGTGATATCTTAATGAAAAACAAAGGAAATTCCGATTTTAGCCCTTGACTGGTAGGTTTAACGTTTTTTTTTTTTTTTTTTTTTTGCACCGAAAGTTATGAAATTATACAAGATTTGAAGAAGGAAAACCCAATGTTAAATCTACGAGACAACCACTAAATTCGGATTTTCAGGTGTTTTTCACCAAGATGTGACTTGGCAGACAGATTGAGTTTAATTATTCACAAAGCTTTCCTTCATTTTACATAATTCTGTATTTTAAAAGCTCCGTTTTTTGGCATAAATATTTCTTTCATTTTACACGTTTCTGTATTTAAAAGTTCCGTTTTTCAGCATACATTTTTCCTTCTTTTTACATACTTCTGCATTTAAAAAGTTCCGTTTTCTCTCATAAAGATTTCCTTCATTTTTCATGCTTCTGTATTTTAAATAGGTCCGCTTTTTCGCATAAGTATTTTCATTTTACACATCTCTGTATTTAAAAAATTTCAGTTTTTGTCTCAATATTATTTTTGATCCAGTTCCTTGAATCCATGCAAAGCATTAATAGTAGTAACTTTGATAAAATTCTCTTTTTCTGGTGACTTTCCTTTCCCCCTTTATTTATTTATTATTATTATTATTTTTTTTTTTGAAGTTTTGCATTTCTAACCAATATAAAAAAAAAAAAAAAAAAAATGTAAGGAGTTATTTTTTATTAAAATGAATATTTTTAAAGGATATGATCATTATATGTACTGCTCACCACCTATTTATATATATCTATTGATACTTTGTTTTTCCACATATACCTTTTTCCAACTTCGTACACAAATTTTGCTTCAAAGAGAAAAAAAAAGATTTATTCATGTAATTTTGTTTTTATCTATACTTCAATATCAAGTCAGATTTAATTATACAAGCATTTTTCTCCTGAGAGAGGCATATATTACTTAATCTGCAGAAAGCATATAAATAAAATTGTAATAATGCAAATTTATAGGGGTGGTGGGGGATAGAAATCAAATGAATACAGTGACCCACAATTCATGTTCTTTTACATTAAGTTTATTAATATAATGGTTAGTTAAAGTGTAAAACTTTGTATCAAACATAATCCATTTCAAACTTTAAAACTTTTTAACGTGATCCCCAAATTCCCTGCTAAATGATGCGAAATTTTCATAGAGATATTTAAACACATAGGCATAAAATTGGTAAACGTGAGTACTGAAATGGTTTAGAATAATAATTTCCCATTTTTTAAAAATAAATTACTTATTGAACATAAGCAATTAAGTCATACAATGATCCCTTTCTTACGTTGGCATGTCAGAAATGTTTGAAGATACCCACTTGTACTGTATTTTCAGAAAAATCTGCATTTACCAAAATATGGAAAGATTTAATTACCCAATTTCTGAATAAAACAATAGTTAATCATGCATACAATAAATAGTACAGAAATGTATCAGAAAGCATCCCCTGTTGATTTAAGAACAATCTTACCTTTGATATTGATACAATATTGAAATTTACAGGTGATATTAAACATTAACTTTATACTCATACAGAAAAACTGTGAATCATTTTTATTAATCTCCCTATTTAATTACATTTTAACTTTTTATTATGAACTAATCAAATATTCTTAAAATAATATGCTGTTATGCTAATACACATTTTAAATAAATTAATTCAAAATAAAATTTCAATAAATAGATTTTTTTCCTTATTACTGTATTTAAAATTAAGGACACACTTGTGGTTTCTGAGTTGTATATTCTCTTTGATCCACATCTGCATAGATACTATAACCATATTTGCATATTTTCATTGCTGAAGTTAGAGCTTTGACTAATTAATCATATCAAGTTTCACCGTTTTTCTTTTGTGTCAATAAAAAAATTGGGATCCCAATTAATAAGAAAATAAGCTTAGTAAACAAAATATTTATTGAGCAATAATTGAATTGTTGTTGATTTATGAATTGTTGAGCATTTAGCTTCAACAATTTATTTGAAGCAAGTGTGGCCACACAATCGGCATGAAAGCTTGACAAAGTAATAGAATCTGTGCTATAACATTGAAATAAGCCTCGTTCTTCTATTTGTACAGAATCCAGTTTTCAACTTTTTGCTTGTATACACCAAGAAAACACAAGTGTGTCTGTAGCCTTAATCAAAAGTATTGTGCCCATGTAGCTACTTTTGCGCCTTATCCTAAAATACTCATTCTGCTAGGCTTACAGCTAAAATAATAAGGTGTGGACAGAGACACAATAAAGTAATAATTAGGCCTATTTGCATTACTGTAAACTATTTATTGAACATAATTTCTGCTTTAAAAGTACAGAGATACATATATATATTAAACATCAGATTTATCAAAGTATTTTACACATTTCAGTTATCTTGATTTTTTTTTTTTTTCTTTTACAAAGTCTGAAAATATTGAATTTTTAAAAAATAACACATGATTTACATCATTGATGTAAAAAGTTTAAGCTTGATATAATAAAAAGAAAAAAAAATCTTTTAAGATAGGTAAAATTGAATCGCTCCAAGTAACTGGTTAATTACTCCACCTATTTTAAAAACAGAAAAAAGACAATTTTAAGATCTAAAAATGTTATTTGGAAGACAAAATTATAATTAAACATGCAGAAATACCATAAACAAAATAAATGAATTTTTTTCATAAAAAATAACCAAATCATACATGTCATTGCAATCACAAGCACCTCATTATGCAAACAATAAGCTTCAATATTTCAAAATCAATATTTTCCAAGGTATAAACTCTGTAAGAAGGAATATATATATTTTGACTTAAAATAAACTGTGTGATATCCAGTGTTAGAAATTAGCGGTCGTTAGTCGTCAAATGCAACTAAAGAATTGAGTTTGACGACTACAAAATTATTCTCGGTCGTCAAATTTGGCGCCTAGCTTTTTAAAAAAGTAATTATTAGACATTCAGTTTTAAAAATTAAAAAAAAAGGAGGGTCTAGTGTGAAAATTTGGAACTAAAAAACATCGCGAATTTCGACAAATAGTCGCGAAAAAAATCAATTTTGTCAATTGTTCGCATAAAAAATCGCCGATTCGGCAAAGGATCGCGAAAAAAAAGCAAAAATTTTTTATGTATAACGGGGAAAAAAACGCAAATTTCTACAAAGGATTGCGGACAGAAATGCAAATATCGTTAAAGAATAGCTGGAGAACCGCGAATTCCGTTAAAGAATCGCGAAAAGAAATTCTAATTTCGTCAAAAAATCCCTAGAAAAACGGAAACTTCGTCATAGTATCGCGGAAAAAAAAAATAAAAAACGAAAATTTCTACAAAGGATCGCAAAAACAAATCTTAATTTCGCCACAAAATCTTTAAAAAAAAACGCAAATTTTGTCAAAGAATTACAGAAAACATGGAAATCTTGTTATAGGATCGCGATAAAATCTGTTAATTCCATCAAAGGTTCGCGAAAAAAACAAAAAATTCTTCAAGGAATCACAAAAAACCCACAATTTTCGCAAAAGAATTGTGAAAAAAAATAAAAAGAATATTGCCCAGTGAAACTGCATACTAATTGCACATTACAACTTTATATTTTCAAGGTTAATTCCGTTCGAAAAAAAATAGAAAAGGGGAAACAGCTCTCCCCTTTCCCCTTTTTTATACTTAATCATTGAACCCCCTAAACTATCAAGGACATTTTTATCATATAAAAAATCTATATCCAAAATTCAGAACAAATCGGATAATTCTTAATAAAAACCCATTTATATAATTTAAGAGGAGTTATCCCCCTCTTTTATACTTAAAAATTAAACTTCCGAAACTATTCAGAGATTTGAACGAAATCTGACAATCCTGCATGAAAAACCCATTTATATAAATTAAGGAGAGGGGCATTTGAACCCCCGTTCCCCCTGTTTATACTTATTCAATGAACACCCAATAACAGTCACGGAATCGCCTCGTCAGAATGATCTTATATCTAAATTTTGAACGAAAACTGTTAATTCTACATGAAAAACCCATTTATATCAATTATGGGGAGGGGCATGATCCCCCCGTTCCCCCTCTTATACATATCGAATGAACTCCAAAAACTAATCAGGGAAGCGCCTTATCAGGATATACCTATATACAAAATTTCAAGTGGATCGGTTATTTTTATCATGAGTTATCGCGTTACGCACGAACGAACATACAGAATAGACCGGCACATAAGCTCTCAGGCTATGATAACCTGTGAGCTAAAAAAACGCATAATTAACGAAAAAGGGGGCTATTCCCAGTCCTTCCGCCTCTGGTGTAACCTTTCAAAAAATCTGTGAATTTCAGATTTTTTTTTTTTTTCAGAATTACCTCTTGATTTAAATGTAGATGTAATTATTATTATTATTATTATTTTACTAAATTCAACTGTAATTACCAATACTAAAGAAGATGTCAAGTTTTAATTTTTTACAGATGTATTTTTCTATTACTTTCTAAATATAGCAATAATTAGAAAAGCTTTACACCAGTTTTACAGTTGCTTCAGTTAATAAAATCTTAGAAATTAATTTCTATAATTTTAAATAAAAATATGTATTTTTGCTTTTCTAAAAAGCAGTGTCAAGAAGATTATGGTCCGAATTTTCTCATAAATTAAGGTAATCATTTGCGAAAATTACAAAAAATCGGTCATAAATCCGAAAATTCGGACATAAAATACATCGCAAATTTCGAGAATTGGTCGTCGAAAAAAATCAATTTAGTCAATCGTTCTAAGAAAAATTGCCAATTTTTTCAAGAAATAGTAGAAAAACGGCAAATTTCGTCAACAAATCGCGAAAAACGACAAATTTCGTTAATAGATTGTGAAAAAACACGGCCAAATTTCGTCAACAGATCGCGAAAAAATATGGCAGAGCTTGTCAACAAGTAAAAAAACAGCAAGTTTCGTCAAAAAATCGCGAATAAACCGGCAAGTTTCTCCAAAAGATTGCGAAAAAACCGGCATGTATCGCCAAAAGATCGCGAAAAAAACGGCAAGTTTCGTCAACAGTTCGTGAAAAAACATAGCAAAACTTGTCAAAAGATAAAAAAAACCGGCAAGTTTCGTCAAAAGATCGCGAAAATACATTTCAAAACCTGTCAAAAGATCGAAAAAACCGACAAGTTTCGTTAATAGACCGCGAAAAAGTGACAAATTTCGTCAAAAGATCGCGAAAAAACCGGTAAGTATCGCCAAAAAAAAGAGAAAAAAAGGCAAGTTTTTTTAATAGATCGCGAAAAAAATGACAGGTTTTGTCGAAATATCGCAAAAAACGGCAAATTTCGTCGAAAAATAGCAAAAAACGCGAATTTTGCAAAAGGGGCGCGAAGAAAAAAAAAATCGGAGTGGATTTCTTTCTGGTCTCTGTTGTAACCTTTCAGAAAATTTCATACGAATTAAAAAAAAATAGTCAGAATTATTCCTAAATTATATACAGTATTACAGTAATATTAATATGAATTTTAGAAACTGCAACTAAAAATCTTAATTTGACGCCTAAGATTTTTACAGCAGTCGTCATTTGACGCCTGCCTTTTATCTCCCAATTTCTATCACTGGTGATATCCCTTGACTTTTTTTTTTTTCAAAAAAAGTTTAAATGTTTTTACGATTAAAAATCTATGCTTAAATCCCATAATAATTTACACAAAAATCAAGTTATAATGACAATCAAAAATGTCACTTTTCATTTCAAATTCATGCTTGCATGTATGTATGAAAATATATTTTATCAAATAACTTAAGCACAAATAAAATTTTTAATTTATGTAAGGTGAGAAAATGTTTTAAAGACATTTTAAAACAAGTTATTAAAAAAAATAAGGTGAAGAAAAACAATGGTCTACACACACACAGATACATATTTTTCTCAAATAAAAACAAAAAACTTTATATCAATTGAATTAGTCAAAAGGGATCCACATTTTTAAAATGACAGATTCAACTGCATGCTAAAGCAACCAGATTAATAAGTCAAACATTCCATACCCATAATTCATTTTGAAAGAAGTTTTTAAGCAGATTTAAATCAACAGATTAAAATTCTGGGTACACGACATTTCGGTCCCGCCGTTTCGGTCCCGAGACATTTCGGTCCCTGGACATTTCGGTCCCGAGACATTTCGGTCCCGAGACATTTCGGTCCCAAGACATTTCGGTCCCAAGACATTTCGGTCCCTGGCTATTTCGGTCCTTAATCATTTTGGTCTCTTGCCATTTCGGTCCATTGCTATTTCTTTACCGGCCACTTTATAACTTGGTTTCTGATTGATGAAGGCCCACTAAACGCTGTAAGCTCAACATTGTTCGGGCCTTTTTTAATATTTTTATTCTCCTGCCCCCCTTCCCTCAAATTTTATACAAAGCTGAATATAATAGTCCAATAAGTTTAATCTATTGTAACTCGTGATAATAAAATCACAGCGAGTTGTAAATTTGATTAAGCAATGTTATATAATTTTACACTGTCTTTATTATTATTATTTAACAGAATAAATATTTTAAGTTTTATCATATATTTTTTGTATTAGGTATTTTATCTATACTATAAACTATTATTTTTATTGATTAACTTTTATTTTTATTGATTGTTTTCGCACACTTTCTTAGAATCTTTAAATTAGTGATTTCGTAACTAGGCGTGCTATAAAAAATTTTTGTTAAAAAAATAAAAATGCTCCAACGACCTTTTTTTATGTAATAATTATTGGTTGCATTTTAAGTTTTCTTACCTTATGAAGACAATTTTTGTGAGTTAATTTTATTGAAAGTGGGCCTATTTCTTTGTAATAAAATGATTATTTTTTTATTTTATATAATAATGTAACTATTATTTTAAATAATTTTATTTTCGATTTTTACTGACAAAACTAAGCGTTTTTATTTTATCGTTTATTTATTTATTTCCATTACCTTTTCGCTCCCACTTTCACAGAAAAAAATTGACAATTTTTATTTTAATTTTATTATTAATTGAATAAATAGTTTTAAATTTCAGTAACTTTAAATATAAAATAAATAAACAGGTAAACGATAAGCTTCAGTTTATAACTACTACAAAACATAATGATAAATTGAATATAAGACAGATTATTTATTGAGTTTATGTAAAGTAAAATTCGAAATGCATATTAATAATTTTATCAATTTAATTATATAAAGATTCATTAAATTAAAAATACATAAATTTAATAAAATATTAATTTGATTTTCATTTTAAAATCACTAACTGTTTTGAGATTTAATTTATAGCAATTATTCATCACCATAAGTTATTATTCAAAAATTGTTATTTATTTCAAAAACGGAAATTATTATTATTATTATTATTATTTTGAAAAATCAATTAGTAACGTAACGTAATAATTAATTAAACATAATAATGCAACACTGTAACAATGCTTAAAAATATTTCTTAACAGGTTTAGGTAACATTATTATCCAGATGCAGATTTAAATTTTTTAAAACAAAGTTATAGTTTACAGTTCGCAAAAATCAATCGTGTATTAATTATTATATTTAAAGAGTAAGAAAAATATGATAAACTAACCAATAAATGAATAAATAACATTTATTTTGAGAATCCTTTTCATTTTTATGCATCCTAATGAAGTTAATAACATTATAGTAGCTGAAATTTAAAAAATATGTTTTTTTCATTTTTGCTATAACTTCTATATAGTTCTTGTACTAGATTTTAAACAAGTAATTGATAAATAAGTAACTTAAACAATTAATAGTTAAAATAATTTTGAATCCTTATTAATAAATATGTTTGATAAAAATAATTTAATTTTTGAGAATTTTTTTAATTTAACAACATAATTATTAATGCTTTCAAATGTTCTAAGATGATGTTAATCATTTAATAAAATAATGTATAACATTAAGTAAATAACAAATCAAAACCGTGTGCCGAGAATTTTTAAACACTTTTTTTTATGTTGGTGTTCCTATAAAATTGGAAATGTATGCATATAAGTATCAGCTAAGTACTACGTACTACGATTAACCTCTTTTAAGCAAAAATTCTGCATGTCAATCAATTGTCAACGCCCATCTGAACAAATAGTCATCTTTATACAAGATAGCTAGAAGAGCTAGGTAGCTAGCTTTATTCTACGTATCTTGATCTTTATACACTTGTCAGATGAAACCCTTATTCTTTACAATGTCCTTTATACTCTGGAGTTCAAATGCGGACGGACCTCCCACATAATCGCTGGCATTTTTTAGAAGAAATATGAATGTTTTGAAAAGAACAGCATTTCTCGGTGTTTTTTTTATTCCTCTTGTTGTTATCTTCATTTCAAACGCTTTTAGAATCAATTAAACCAGTATAAAAAGTAGAATGGAATATTTTTTATCCTTATTATTACAGCTTATGAATGACATTGAAATATTCAAAACTTATAACATAACTAAATAAGATTGTTAGGTAAGATATTTACCACCTAGACATAATATTTTAAGTTACCTTTTTTAATTTAACTTATTTTGACAGAAGGCTTTTTTTTTCATATTTTTTATGAGGGTTTTTATATTTTAATGTTAAAAATAATTATTTTATATAATAATATCAGCTTTAAATGAAATGACAAATTTCAATACGCATTACATTAATAATTTTGTAATTAGTTTCCTTAAGCTGGTTTTAGAAAATTTAACAGATGTGTTGTATAAATGTGATATATGCATAAAAGTATGGCAATATAATTTTTTTGCTGTTGCCGTTGTTTTGGAAAACATTAATAAAAACAGGGAAGCGTCAATATAATAAACATTCTAGATTGTAATAATAACAATAAAAAAAGAACTGTTGTCATGAAAAAATAATTGCTAATAATTCAAAATGTAATTCATTTTTTTTTTAATGTAAAAACAAAAAAAAAAAAAAAAAAAAAAATATCTTTAAGTTACAAATCATTTTAATAATTATTTCTGCTCGTGTCATATATTTATGTAATAAAATAATTGCAATGCTAACTACCTCCACGTGTTGCAATCTGGAAACTCTTTTCTTAATTTAAAAACGGAAAAGTTTAAAAGGAAAATAAATGCTAGTAACCAAAAACAACATATAAAAAATGCCATTAACAAAAAGAGGATTCAATGATAATTTTGGCACAGGGGGTAAAATACCACCAGATACAGATGTTTTTTATTTATTTCAACATTTTTGCTCTTATGCGGGAAGTGGCGGGGGTGCAAAATAATGAAACACTTATAATTCTGAAAATTGGCTTCAGCGATGAAATCCTATAATATGCTAAGTGTCAGAATATAAATTCCATGTAACAATAACTCTTTCTTTTCTCCTGGCAATTTAAAAGCCTTTGTCTCCCTGGAGAGGAAACATGCATCTCAGAAGTTAAAATTTTACAACTATTTTGGGGTGTGTTAATATCATAAGATAATTGGGTTATTTTATAAATTTAGTTATCAGTTTCCAAGTTAACTTCTCCGTTTCCTCGTTCAAGAATTCAAAACATTCTGGCAATTTTAAAAAATGCCATTCATCTGTGAATTTTTTTCAGAAATCTCCATCGATTTCTAAATAATTGATCAAGTTTTGGGGTACTTATTACTTCTAAATTATCGCATTACACTAAAATTTTATGCGACTTTCAGTTAAAAAACCAGTGTTGAATTCAGACACTTTTCTCCGGGAGGGACTTCTGTGGCTCCGAGGGGGATTACACTTTTTTACCAATGAAAACACAAAATTTCAAAATTTCCGGGGGGGTTATTGATAACTCCGGGGGGAATGACCTGCCCCTGAATTCAACATAAAAAATGCCATTCATCTGTGAATTTTTTTCAGAAATCTCCATCGATTTCTAAATAATTGATCAAATTTTGGGGTAATTGTTACTTCTAATTAATCGCATTACACTAAAATTTTATGCGACTTTCAGTTAGAAAAACAGTGTTTGAATTCAGACACTTCTCCGGGAAGGACTTCTGTGGCTCCGGGGGGATTACACTTTTTTACCAATGAAAACACAAAATTTCAAAATTTCCGTGGGGGGGGGGGGGTAATTGATAGCTCCGGGGGGAATGACCTGCCCCTGAATTCAACACTCTGAAATGTTCCTTATAAAATTATGTCAGATATTTCCCGTGCACAAAATTTCAGCTTGCTGGAGAAGGGACTGAAAAGGCCAGGGACCGAAATGTCTCGGGACCAAAATGACCATGGACCGAAATGTCTCGGGACCGAAATGGCCAGGGACCGAAATGGCCAGGGACCGAAATGGCCAGGGACCGAAATGGCCAGGGACCGAAATGTCTCGGGACCGAAACGGCGGGACCGAAACGTCCTGCTTCCTAAAATTCTTGACTTTGAAAGAAGTTCTAATGTTTCTAAAATTACAAATCTATGCATAATTATTCAATATTCACACACATATCAAGCAGAAAGTAAAAATTCTAATTTTGTGTGAGGATGTTTGAAACTATTTTATTAAATGATTTAAAAATGTATAAAACATTTCATAATTATAAGTTATGAAAACAATTCTTTAAATGCTTATGATTAAAAAAAAAAGGTGTGAGAAAGTGATATTGTTTACATAAAATAAAATAAAAAAAACTATGTAACAAACAATTAGAAAATAAAGATTTCAAATACTCCATACCATTAGTAAATTTTTAAAAACATTAATGATCTTAAAATTTAGAAATCTGCGAAACAGACAACAAAAACACACAGAAACTGTGTGTGACATAGTTATTGGAATAATACACTTGTACATGAACATTTATAAATAAATATTATTAACAAATATAAAAAATAACTAATTTAGGTAAACAGCATCTTAAGCAAATGTGCAAGTAAAGTTAAAAGACATTAAATTCATTATTTTTATTCAAAATTGTTTTCATTTTTTTGTTTTCCTTCATATTTTTTAAAAATATGTATAATAGAAATAGTTTATTTAAAAAAAAAAATCACAAATATATATATAATTTAAAATGAATTTTTTTTTAATTCTAAATGTAATTTTAATGTAAAACAATGTTTATAAAATAATTAATAATTCATAAAGCTTACAAAAAATTAAGTTGGAGAAACACAATGAAATCCAATTTTAGCAATTTAGTCATAGGTTTAGCACTATGTTCTCTTGTATTTAAATGTATGAAAACATGGAAAACTGGTAACAAGAAAACACAATGGTAAATCTATAAGTCGACCTCAAAATCGCGTTTTCAGGTGTTTTCCCCTAAAATGGGATTTGGCAGATCTACAGTATTTTAATATGCAAATCGAATTTTAACTAATCCTGGAATTTCAACCATGAACTCAAATAAATGATTGTGTGAGCTGCCGTTCTATATATTATAAATTTCAATGGAAGTGAAAAAAAATTATATTTGTTATTAAAATAATAAAAAATAAACACCAACTTTACAGCATTGAGTTTCTAACGATTACAAAGTTTAGAGTGAATCTGCATTAAATTTACCACACATATTTCACATTTTTACCAGATTTGTATTTACAAACAATTATAAAATTGTTTTTAATAGGCTGACTTTTATAAGTATTAAAATAACATTTTAAAATCATATAAACATACTTAAAATTATTCTAATCATAATTCCTTATTTTATTTTCCAAATTTTTCATAAACCAAAATGAGAATTAAACAAGAAATATGAATCAAAATATGTCTGAATGACTTATATTTATTTATTCTGCCATATGCATTCAAAAAAGTATGTTTTTGTAAGGAAATTTTTGCCACAAGATTTAGATATGCTCCAATAGGTAACTATATGAATTAATCATTTTCAGCTGAGATTTCGGCTGATTTCCAGCTGAGATTATTTTTAAATAAGGATTTATTTTTAAATATATTTGTTTCAAGTAAAATTAAAAGCAGCATTTTGAGCTTTCAGACTTTCCCACTTTTTAAATTTACAATGTGTTTGTGGCATAACATAATATTTATTACAAAATATCTAGGAACTAAATTCAAATTTTTTTATGTATAAAGTTAGTTTAAATCATGATCAAAAATGAGGTGATTTAAATCAAAGAACTTTGGTAAAATTTCCAGCAAGAAAAAAAAGTGTATTTTAGAAATAACATTTAATATATATATAAGGAATGGAACAAATAGTGATTCGGCCAAATACCGAATATTCACCAAATTTTAGGCTGAATGCCAACCTTTTTTCTGATAAGGAAAATATCTTTTTATTATATATATTTGCATATAAAATTTTAAAGTTATAAAAAACAAATTAATGTTTATTATTAATTTGTAAGGTTTTTTAATAATTTGATACATCTCTTATTCTTGTAGTATGTCAATCAAACACCTTGGATACTTCTAATAAAACAACTTTTACTACATCTAAATTATAATAGCATAACTTAATAGTAAATTTAAAATGTGTTTTTTTTTTTTTTTTTTTTTTTTTTTTTTTTTTTTTTTTTAGTGTGCTTTAGTATTTGTAGAATTTTTTTCCCATACTTCAAAATGATTTGATAAATAATAGATATATACTTAATTTTCCTAACCCTTCCCATTCAATGCTCTTGTAAATACAGTGTCTAAACTTATTTTTCTCAATTCATAATTTGTTTTTTTAAATCATAGTTAAATATATATAGTTACATATATAACTAATTATACATACACATATATATATATATATATATACATATATACATAAAAGTGCTAAAGCTTTCACAATAATTAATCAAATTGTCTAAACTATGATATATTTTTTGATATGTGCAACTTATAAATAAATAAATAAAATATGAATTTAAAAACATGTTTTCTCATGTGCACTCTGTATCCCCCTCCCCCCTCCCCCCACCCTTGCTGATCTAATGGACTGGTCAAAAATCTGATACTTAGATTTATAGAAAAAGAAATCTGAATAAAGAAAAAATTATCAAATATAAAAATTGAAAAAGAAACTTTAAACTTTTTAAAAATTATATTTACTTTTAAAAGCTATTGCTACATTGAAAATTTAGCATTTTTATGATCTATTATGACTATGCTTTATTTGAACATGAATTTATAAGCAGTATAGATTATAGTTAGAATATATTTGTACCAAGTTCCATTAAATGTACTTTGTAAATTTGAAAAATTTCTTTTAAGCATAGAAAATTATGAAGTTCCATTTTATCCTTTATTCTAAAATACACATTGATTATCAGGTACCCAGAGAATGATAAGTTATTTTTATTAAAATGCAAAGAATTTATTTTACTTTAACCCTTTCTTGCATTCAACATCAACAACATTTTGAAACAAACTCTCAAAATTCATGTGAGGAGATGTTTTCTGAAATAACCATTCTTCAAGTGAATTTTATTGGGGAATTTATGTCCCCATAATAAACAAATTTGTTCTGAAATCAGCATTTTTTTTTTTTTTTTGATTGTTTGTATTAACCACTTAAAGAAAGCCAGCTTTATTTTTCTATTTTAGTTATTTTTTTAATTTACAGCTAATCCATATTAAATTTGGATTAATTTATTTTTAATACATAAATTATGCTTCAAAAATGTGTTTTGAAATTTTATATTACACAGATTCTACATATACTACACATTCTAAAGAATCATATTCATATTTAAATTGAACAACGACAAAATGTAACACATTAAAACATTCTTACATGTCAGAACAGAAAGATTAAGTCACAGAATCAACAATGTTGAAAAAAAAAATTAGGAAGGATTCATTATTTGAGAAGAGTATAGTTCATAAGTATATGAATGAAAGACAGCAATTAAAAAAAAAAAAAAAAAAAAAAAAAAATCTCCAAATAAAATTTATGTGCACACACATATAAACCTATGTAGGGTAGATGTGCCAGTAATAGACACCCTTTGAAGTTTTTGGTTTATAAAAAAAAAAAAAAAATGTCACCTTTATTATTAATTTTTATAATTTTCCTAGTAGTTTTATATGAATTACTTGAGAATGAAAAGAATAGTTTAAGTTTGTTTTAATATGTAGATGGCTCCCTAAGCAAAATTTATATACATCATTTAAAAGTAGATTATATTTTGCCTCGTTCACTACCAGTAGCTTTTTATCTTATTTTATTTTTACAATAATTTGTTGAGAAGCTAATAAGGAGGGGGGGGGGGGGATTTTTCACGACTATACAATATACATGCTAATAGCTGGCTTAGCTTATTAGATTTATTTTTCATGTGTGGTTTAGTATGCTCTCAACTTAAAAATACCTTAGGGACTATAAAAGCTAATAAATTAGTAAAAGTTCATCAGTTCGTGAAAACAACGCAGTTAAGGTTTTTATTTTCTTATTATTTTTAATTAAATATGAAAGGAGTTGGTACTTACATTTTTTTATTTATTTATGTGCATTTCTAAGTAATATTTCAATTAAAAAACAAAACTATAAATTGTGCCAAAATTTTATCTTCCCTCCCCCCTTTGATCTTGCAAATTTTTTGTTTGAATTTGAAATTTTTTTCCCAGAAAAAGACATTTTATTTGTAGTGTTGTAGTCAAAAAAAGCAGAGAGTACGGTAAAGGCAGAAGGTCGCTATCATTATGAATGTTAATAAATAGGGCATATGTTAATGCTTCATTGAGAAAGAGGGTATACGGAGCTTTCTTTAAAAATCCAGAAGATACACGGTGTATACTTCAGTATACCCTCCACTACATCCCTGTTTATTTGTATATATCTGGTGTTTTAAGATATCTGTGAAGCAATGTAATTAAGATGTACTTTTAAAATATCTAAGTAAAGGTTTTAGCTAGCATTTTAAATATAGTTTTACAATATGCTGATTAAATCACACTTCCAGAATTATTAACTTTGTGAAATTACTACTATGTGCAAATGATGCAATACATGTTCATTAAGGATGTATTTGAAAAAATATTTTTCCACCATCAACAGCTTGAAAATTTTGAGAGATTTTTAGACTCATTTTTAAACATAAAGCATGGAACTTGTTGAGATGATTTTTGAAAACATGTATAAGAGATGGTGTGATTTCATTTTTCACACAGCTCATTAGAATTTGAATTATAAAAAAATTATCTATGTATGATACCTTTTGTTTTGTTCCCAGATCTTCCAATTTGGAAAATCCGATTCAAAACGCCAACTTTGACAGTATTTTCTGCGCTTATAAAAAAAATCAACAAACAAGGCAACTGACGTAGTTTCTAAAAAAGATAATTTACAGGTTTGATGAGTTTGAGAGCAAAAATGAATTTAAAAATAAATCAGAAAACAGACAGTTTGGATTAGAATACATCCTTTCGTTTTACATTCAAAAATTCTCGTTTTTATTATTAAATTGTATAACTTATAGCAACAGATGAAATGAAAATCAGAAATTGATAAAGGAAACATTTCCTATCTGCACCTGTCTGAATAATAAACTCTTTCCTTTAATTTAGACAATCTGGATATAAATAAAATTGAAATACTAAATACAGCTCAACTGCAAAAATACATATGTTATGAACACATTTTTATATATTATTAAAAAAATGAATTATAAACTATATACAGTAGACTCCCTCAAATATGCAACCCTAAAATCTGCAGATAATTTATGGATGTAAACAATGAAACATTCAGTTTTGATACAGGAAGGAAATTTGACTTTATTAATTTTATATCAATTTCATATATTTTTTAATTTGTAATTTTTGTTAATATTACTGAATTCATGTTTTTTCATGAATAAATTAATTTATTTCTGATTTATTTCTGTTAATTTATTGCTGATATCATTGGTAATCAGTCTTCTTACCATATATATTTAAATATTAATCAAGCTTTTTTGGTTATTAAGTCTGGCTAAACCTGGAACAAAACTTCCTTATTTTATAATTTTCACGTAAATTAGTAATGTACTTTTATGAGGTAAATTACACTGAATAAGTTAGGAAAAATACATTTCATCTTTATAATGAATATTTAATAATACATTATTCATTATTACCTAAGTCTACCTTTGCTTTTAAATTTTTAAGAATTAAAAAAATATCTAAATTTTTACTATTTTAGTTTATTTTTTATTTTAATATTTTATTACATTATAAGAATTCATTATAGTTTTGGTTGCATTAGTCATTGGGTTCAAAGTAAGGTTTAAATGTAAACAAAGCAATGACCAGAAATACACAAAATTCAAAAATCTGCACAACCTCTGATCCTGAGCTGTGAGGATTTGAAGGAGTCTACTGTACTAGAGTATTTTTTCCTTTGTAGGAATAAAAAATTAAAAATACGAGTTTTCTTAAGTTCTTTAATATTTACCAAAAGGCTCAATCGAAAAACAACATCTAAAATGACATGTAAGAAATCTCTACGGTTTTAAAAAAGTAAATCCCCTCTCCACTTCCTTCTTTGAAATTTTTCAAATAAATAATACTTATCAGAGAAATGTGACAGCTTGGTATGGATAAAATAAGAGAATTAGGGCTACAGAGGAATACGTTTAAGAAAGTTTTAGATACTTTAAAGGACCCTTCACAAAACTTTTTCACCTTCATATTAATCTTTTTACAAATTTAATAATTTAAAAATAAAATCTGGTCTGTAAATAAACAGTTAAACTCGTCAAAGAATATATTACTGAATTTTATTATGTATCAATTATTGGACCTGAATATATAGATAAAAATTTCACAAAACTATATGACTAGAATTTTCACAAGTATAAGAAAAACTTAACAATTTCACAAAAACAGAACTCTTAATCAAAGTTGATACCCCCCCCCCTTTTTTTTAAACCTTTCTCAAAACCAGTTTTTTTGGTTTAACACCAGATTTTTTTTTTTTTAAGACATCCTTTTTTATTATATATTATGCATAGATAATGATAAAAATAGATATTGTTGGATTATAAGTGGTGTAACTTCATTTTAAAATTTATTTAATTATTTAATTAAAGTAAACATTTATTTAAAATAAATAATTATGAATTTGTGCAGAAAATTGAAAAAAAATCATATTTTAATTTAAGCAGTATTAGGAAACAGTTCTATGTTCAAAAAATAAACTATTCTATAAAATGAAACATTGATACTCAGAAAATCTTTATAAACAATCTTTTGATTATTAATGATAAGCATTTGATGTAGTTAGATAAGTATAAAATTTTTCAGTTATTCAAATGATAAATTTCAAATACTTACTGGAATTTTATTTTTTGAATGACAAATTGAAGTCAATATTTTTGGTCAGCAGATAATAGGAATATATATATATATATATATACTAAAATGCTAGTGTTCACACTAGAAATAAAAAGGATACTTTTGCAAGAAATTTTTTTATTACTTTTAGGAGAAGAAAAAAGAAAGCGGCAAAATGCATAAATTTTAAATATGATAAGTCAGGTAACATTAATTTTAAATGATTTTATGATATAAAAATTAAAAATACAATTAAAACATGACAATAGTTTCATGTTCTTTTCCAGAAAGAAATAAAATTCCATCATTTTTGAGCACACAAATTTAAAATACTATGGAATAATAAAAAATATTAATCTCTGGGTAAAACCAGTGGTGCATTTTACTATTTGAAAAAAAAAAAAAAAAGACAGGGTGCATTTTGTAAATTTGAAAAGGGGCAGGGTGCTGCACATATTTTAATTCATTATATCTAAATATTGAATGTTTTTAATCTATTTCATCATGGATCAATTCATGTTTGACTTTTTCTGTTGAGCAATTGATATGTTCACCAATTCATAGTGGTTTTAATCCTATACATAAAAAATGACCTAACTCACTATATCCAATGCTTACTGCTGAAAAATCGTTTTAAAAGTAAAAATTTTTTATATCCAATAATCTGAAAAACAAATTATAAAGAAAAGTGAGAAAATATCTGACTTATTTTAAGAAAACTTTTTTTTTTTAGAAAAAACCAATTGATTTCAACCGTGCCATCTGAACAAACATTAATTTAGCATTAGAACAATTTTCTAAAATAATATAAAAAAGTTAACATTAGTAATTGGGTTGAAATTTTGTGTTAAAAACATCTTGTGTAAACTACAGCATACAATTAAACAAATAATCACCTATCTTTTGATGCTTTGAGAGTGGACACAAATAGCTGCTCTGAGCTTCATTACTTTCTTTTCACTCATATGATGAGCAACTCAACATCTCCTAGATTAGCATTCGCCTTCTGAAAAAAATCAAGTAGAAATCATACTCAATTTTGGCAATACTGTTTATTTTCAGAAATCACAACCCATTAAAGAAATAATAACAAAAATCAGGAATATATAAATACTCTACAGGATACAATATGGCATATCTTTGTTTCATATGTATAATTAATTTACGATCAAGCTCATAAGTAATGAAATTTTATTTAGTAATTAATCAACTATAATTGCCAAAACAACAAAATTACAAATTCAGCAAAAGCAATGCGACCCCCACAAGAAATACATACTTTTTTCATTATTCAATGAATTGTTACTGCAAACAATCATTTTTATTTTTAAAAGACGGCACACATGTCATATATGCACTCACTGATATACAAAATTGATGCCAAAATGGCATTATTTTGAGAGATTTGGTATACAGGCTTTTTAAAATTGAAAAGTGTAGTAGAGAGAACTGTTTAGCCAAAATAAATAACTGTTACTAGAATGTATACAAGTATCAAATAACATGCAACAAAAAAAGAAAAAATATATATAGAAGCGAGTTTAGAAATAATACTCAGGAGATTAGAAAAATAAACTTATAAACCAATGATATATTGCACAACTAACTGCACACTAGCGTCCGTGATGGTTTTAATTTTTTTAAATCTTGCACAACTTTATGACTTTTCTTATTTTTAAAATAAAAACTATACACACACAGAGATGCATATAATAAGAATTATCAGTGTATAATATCACACAATTTGCGTAAATGATTAAAATGTAACATTTTAGGGAATGAAAAAACCTTTATTACACAAAATGCATTGAAAACTACAAATCAGGTATCAAAAATTAATTTCATCAGTGTTTTAGTTAAAATAACTGCAGGGCATGACATTTTTGAACTAACTTAGGAAGAAACTAGGATGTTAATTTTTTTAACTGCTAGTACAGAAAAATGTATCAACTTTATCAGTCGATTTCTAATTTGGGAGAGCCATAGTCCCTCCCCCCCCCCTTCAAGGAAATGGACATTTTTGAGCGCTGTCTCTATTACAAGAAAAAAAACTTCCAGAAAAAAACAAAATTAATGAAAATGTTATTATATAACAATCAACAAGGTAATAATCTGGAAAGCCAATTTGGGAAACCTATCGATGTGAGGGGAATCCCCCCCCGTAGGATATTTCATGTTGCACAGTGTACTCCCCTTTCATACTCTTGGCAAAAACATAGCTTGAAAATTTTCCTCCAAGAATAAACTATTTTATTGGACTGAAATTTTTCATCAATCCTTTGCGACTTCATATTGGAAAATTTTACTATTTTTGCATCTATGTCTTGATAATTTTTCCTGATTTGAGGATTGAGGGGGGGGGGGAGCAAGAAATAATGAACTGACGCTTGATTATTCCACACTTTACTATACCACTGCCATCAAAGAACCCCCTGCCCCTCCCCATCAATCCGAAAACACTGTTAAGGATCAACCTTTACAATAATTGTACAGGTACCTTCCACATTCTAAAGGGCCAAGATCCACTATATTAGATTCAAATGAATATTCATTATGTTTCAAATTTTGCTCAAATTTTAAAGTAATAGTCATCTCCAAAGACAGGAGAAAAAGTTTTTTTTTTATCTCAACTTGCAAAAGTTAAATATTAACAAATAAATTATTCCAATATATAATATATTAATGCACAGATTTTCTTACAGTTGAAAAATTCTATAATTTAATTCAAATGAAATTTGGAAGAATTATTTTCTAAACAAACTTCACATTTCACCTTACTTTTTACAAAGATAAAGTTTTATCTTTCTGAAAGCAGTTTAATTATCTGTATTATATAAAACTAAATTACATTAAGTTTGTTTACAGCTTAAATTAATTTTAAAATAGCAATAACAATAAAAACGGATTTAAATCAATGATTTAAAAAAAATCTACATAATACAAAACAATAATACTTGAAAAATGAATAATTTACAACTAATAAGTAATTTAACAAAAATAAACTACATCTGTACCTATCAAAACAAAGCATTATTAAGCATTAAAAATCACTTAAAATATGTTTATACTTTATAGGACTCCCTACATACACTATATAATGCATTAAAATATTTCCAAGTCTTCAGGCAATCAAGAATGTTGAACCTCAAAATGCATTTTCTCATTAGTGAAACTCAAACGAAATTTGCGACTATCTACGAAAAGTTACGCATGAAAAAACATAAACATATTTTTAAAGAGATTACTTGAATTAATTAAGAATACATAAAGTAAAAAACAGAAAAATTCATACCTGAATAACCTTTACACGAAGTCACAGGAGGAAACAAGGCCCCTTACAGCCGAAGCCTTCATGACACACATGCACAAAACACACGAGACACGAGGAAAGGAAAATAAAGATGGCGCAAGTCAAGTGTTGCCATTCGGCCGATATGAAAATAGCACCGGCGAACAATTTGACAATCAGCAAACTGCGGTTTGGGTGCAAAGAGATAACGGTTTGAGAATTTCAGGAACAGGGTACAAGTTAAATGATTAATTATTTTTGCGACTACGGAACAATAAATTGAAAAGATTTTTTGTGTAAAATTAAGATTTAAAAAAACTCCTTTGTATTCCGGAAGAGGGGGAAGCGTAAGGAAGTGATTTTAACTATTATTTATTTTTTCTTATTAGTGGGCAACAAATATTTCAGTTTTCTTTTAAATAAAGAATTTCAAAATTTTAAACCTCATTCTGCTACAGAGGGGGGGGGGAGAGGGCAAGAGGGAAGAAAATTTTTCGGTATAAAGGGGATGATAAAAAAATTGACATATTTGTATTGATATTTTTAATTGTTTTGTCACTGGAGAGAGAAAAAAAAATAGTAAAAAATATTTTTTTTTACAATTCTTTTTATAAATATTTTGAGCTTATTTGCATGATTGGAAGGGGGGGAAGCTAAGGATGAAAACGTACATAGTTAGGATAAGCTCGAGATAATCTAGATTATTATTATTTTTTTATTGTGATAAGTCAGAAATAAATGCGACAAATTTTATTTAAATAAAATAAAGATTTAAAAATATGAAACTGTATATGATGAGAGGGGGGGGGGGCAAAGGACGGAAAGTGTAATTTTTAACGGAAGGAACCTAATTTTCTTTATTCATTATTGATTTATTATAAGTAAAAAACCGTAAACGGAACAGAATTTTTAAACTTTAGAGAACAACATTAAATGTTTATTTTTTTATATATATATATCGGGGAGGGGGCAGAGGGAGGAATGAAACATTACAAAAAGATTAAGCATAGCCAGACGTAACTATATTTTTCTAAAAATAATCATGATTGGACGAAAAAGGCATTATATCCGGAAGATTATAATGGATTTAAGGGTGCATATCGATTCAAACTGCTTATTTTCCGATTTATTTTTTAATTCATTATTGCTCTCAAATGCACCAAACTTTCAAAATCTCTTGATTGGAAAGTACGTACACAAGGTGCCGTGATTGTCGATTCTTAGATAAATGCAGAAAATATAGCAAAAAAAGCAATCAAAAACGGCATTTCGAGCAGATTTTTCCCAATCGGGAAATCTGGGAACGAAAAAAAAAGGGTCATACTGATAAGGTAATTGTTTATAACTCAAATTCTAATGAATTGAGCGTAAAAAGACATCACAGGGATCTTCATACATCCTTCAAGAATCCCATCAACAAGTTTCATGTTTCTACTTTTAAAAATGTGTCTGAAATTGTATCGAAAAATTTCGAGCTGTTGAAGATGGAAAAGCGTTTTTCCGAATACACCCTTAAATGACGACAAACGAGGAACGGCGACGTTTCTGCCACCCAAACAGTGAAAATGACAGTTTACTTGGTGCTGTGCCCTAGCTCTATCAGCAAAGGTATCAAAAGGTACTTCTAATTTCTTTGCACTCAGGATTCAGTTTGGTTTGGGTAGCAGTTTTCGCACGTTTTGAATGTTTTTTGCCGAAAGATTTGATTTGGATATGATTTCACCCAATTTGGCAGAGTGATGATGACTAAAACCTTAATGAAACAATATGTCATTATTAAGTAATTATAATTTTTTATGACGTTATTTTTTATTGGTAAATCTTTCCGCTCAGAGTTTCACTATAGGGAGATAAAGTCAGTGCATAAATTTAAAGAATTTAGCGTAGGCATCGAAATCCCTGAAGGGGGTAGATTTTCGAATATATGTGTGCATGTTGAAAAAATAGAAATAATTTAATCTGTTTTTCATCAGGTGAGATCCAACTCTCCTTTCCTTTAAGATAATACTTTAAAATATTAAAAACAGAAATAAAAATTTTCTATCACGGGAAATTACAGTCGTGGAGGGACACTTGTCAATATACCTTTGATGTAAAATCTTTAGATATTTTAAAAAATTATTTCAAGTGACCTTAAACAATTACACATTGAAAATAAAATAATCTAAAGGCTAACACAGTTTATTAACTGTACTATTGTTCGTAAATTTCCGAGATGGGTGGGTGGGGGGAGAGATGCTCTGGAAAGCCGATCCTGTTCCATAAAAAAAAATAAATAAATAAATAAATAAAAGTTAAGTGAGTGAGAATAACCCCAAACATTTTAATCTCCAGATAATCACACACACACAAGGAAGAAAACAAAAATAGCTATTCATATGGAGATCGTGTACTTTTCAAATTGTAAAAATATATGTTAGGGGTCATCTTCCTGCCCAAATAGAACCAAATGCTGAAACATTCAGCAGTATTATCAAATTTTTACCTTTTTTGTAATTTTATATTAGGGTATGAAATAGACACTCATTATTCAGCAAATCGTTCAAAATGATGAAGTTATGAATATTCGTAATTTAGATCATTTAATGTTAAATTCCTTTTTAAAAATTACAAAAAAAAAAAAAAAAAAAAAAAAAAAAAAAAAAAAAAAAATTGCATTTGGTTTATAATTAAAAACTGCTTAGAAAACTGGATTGTAATTTTGAATTTGCCTACTATATATATATATATATATATATATATATATACAGAGTTTCCCCCAGGTTTAAAAAGGGGCAGGGCGCTACTGTTCTGTAAAGGGCACTTTTTTTATTTTTAAGGGCACTTTTATAGAGTTGAATCTAGTATCTAGCGGTTCAAAAAATCGTGAAGAAACAGAAATTTCGCTAAAAAATCGAGAAAAAACAAAAATTTTGCCAAAAAAATTGAACAAAAAGGAAAAAAAACTATAAATTTTGTTAAAAAATTGCGAAAAAACAGTCGATTTTGTTAAAATATCGCAAAAAGGCATATTTTGCGTTAAAAAAATTCGAAAACACGACAAATATCATGAAAGATCGAGAAAAAACGGCCGATTTTGTTAAATTGTTAAGTGAGAAGCCCGATTTATTGAAAAAGACTTTTTTTTTTTTTTTTTTTTTTTTTTTTTTTTTTTAAGAATACTTTTTGTTTCATAAACGGGTGCTTTCAGGATTCACATTTAGAAAGTTTTGGACAGTCAAAAGGGGATTGTGAACATAGGGGGGGGGGGGGAGTAGGAGGTTGCCGCGGGCGCAGAAATTTAGGGAGTGCCAAATTTATACAACAAACTTCATTTTTGGGCTCTCACAAGAAAAAGTTGGGAGTGGGGGGGGGGGGGGAGCCTCAAATTCTAATTATGCCCCAGGTGCAATTTTCTCTTCACACGCATTGATTGTGAAGCAGGAAAATCCCCTTTTTGAGCATTAAAAACACAATTTTGAAGCAGGAAAATTAATTTTTAGAACAGAAAAATTCACTTCTGGCATTAACTTATTTTGTGTGTGTGTCTTTTTGACGAAATTTGCATTTTTTGCGATCTTTTGACAAAATCTGCCGTCTTTTCGAGATATTTTGACAAATTTTGCATTCTTTCGCGAATTTTTGAAATCTTTTGACAGAATTTTCCGTTTTATTACGATCTTCGGGTGAAATTTGCGGTTTTCCGCAAATCATTATACGAAATCTGCCGTTTTATCGCGATTTTTTGATGAAAATTGCCATTTTCGTGAATTTTTTTTACAAACGTTTCCGTTTCATCGCAATTTTTGCACGAACTTTATCCTTTTTTTACGATCTTTTAAGGAAATCTGCCGTTTTTACAGAATTTTGTACGAAATTAGCCATTTTTTTTGTGATTTTTTTTAGTGAAATTTGACTTTTTTTCGTGATTTTTTGACGAAATTGCACGTTTTGTGTGATGCGTAAGAGCTATTTTTTGAGTTCCGTCGCCGATTTTTTACGTAATTTACGCGTTATAGCGCGTCCTCATCATCACTGAAGAGCTGCGTTTTTTTCAAATGTGGGGCAAGAAGGGCGCTATTTTTTTTGAATGAGCGACAAGAGGGGCGCTAGTTTTTGGATGAGGGACAAGAGGGGCGCTAGTTTTAAATTAAAGGGCAGGAGGGGCGGAGCGCCTCCCTGAAACCCTCTGGGGGAAACTCTGATACATATGTAAAAACATTTCTGTGAAAATTTACAAAATTATCTTTGTAAAAAAAAAAAAAAAAAAAAAAAAAAAAAAAGTGAAAAAAATTATGAGTTTTATGAAAAGGATTGACTAGTGTTTAACAACCTGTAAATTATTTAACAGAAATCTATTTCTAAAATTACGTAATTTTCATATCTCACCCTGTAAATCCACCCTCCCCATACACACAAGCACACGCTAGGGCGAAAATATACATGAACATGTTTTGTCAAATAAATGATGTCCATAGCCTCCTTTAATAACATAATACTTTGAATTTTTCAACATACCCTTTACTCAAGTTTCAGTTCGCAGCTGTTTAATTTTTACCGTAATCTCCCCCTCCCCCATACATTTTATCTGGATGGCTTTCTTTTTCTTTTTCTTTTTTCTTTTCTTTTTTTCTTTCTTCTCTTTTTTTCTTTCTTTTCTTTTCTTTTTTACTTGTTATTTTATTGGTGCCCTTTTTTTTTCTAAAAAAAGTTACCGGAAAAAGGTGACAGAAGCGGATAAAAAAGAGACACGGAAAAAAGTAACAAGGGAGAAAGTGACCAGAAAAAAGTGACAAGGAATTGATGAATATTGAATTTATAAATAAATAAATGATAAAAACTAAAGTGGTAACAAATGTCTGAATTATATCATTCTAGTAGGCCTTAGGGATACGTAGCGGTTCTGCAGTGTGTACATGAAAATAATGTTCTGTAATGGTAGAATCAGAAAAATATTAGAAATGACACTGTAATTTTTTATTGACTTATTATTTGGTTGAATAAAGATAATTACTGATGAAAAAAATTATTATTATTATATATTATATAATTATGACTATTATTATTTAATATATTATTATTATATTATTTTTATATAACATATATTATAACATATAAATATGTTATGTATATATGAATATAATACAATATTAATATATAATTCAATAATAATGATAATATATACGTTATATATAATTAAAATAATAAATATAAATTAAAAAATATAATGATATAAATATATTAACATATATATATTTAACATACATTATGCATATGTATATAATATGCATTATATTACATTTATATTATTTATATTTATTTATTATTACATGTATTTTGTATCGATTATTTATAATTTTAATTATATATTATTATTATTATTATTATTAAATTATATATATTATATAAAATATTATCTACATATTATATTAAAATTATTGTTTATTATATATTATTATTTATAAAAATTAATTCATATAATACATAACTATAATATAAAATTATATATATCAATACATTATTTAATAAATAATCTCATAATTTAACATATAATTTAATAATAATATATGTTTTTTTTTTTTTTAAATAACATAAAATATATAAGTATGTTTCTAATAAATATATTATGTGAATAATATATTTATGCATATAATAATAAATAATTATTATTATAATTATTATACCGTTTACCATTAAAATTGGCTGTTCGGGTTTTTTTTTTTTTTTTCTGTTATTTTACTCTTTTACATGTGACGTCTGACGTATACTTTCTGTTTGTGCTACATGAATAGAATTGAGACTTTTTTCAATTACATTTTATAAAATAACTTGTTTACAGAATAAAATTTTATTATTAGATTTTAAATTCCCATTTTTCCTCTACCGCAAAGGATCTTTGCTTTGAAATATAAATTATTATTAATTAAAATAAGTCGTATCAAATATTAAACGATTTGCCAAATATTTTCTTCTCAAAATATAAAATTAGTGATACTTAGGTATATTTCTCAAATTGCAGTTCGAAAAAGTTCCATTTTTTTCACACTATTTATTTATTTTTCAGTAAAATAATGTATTTATTTATTTAAAATAATTTTAACAATGCTTGTTTAAGAGTTGGTACTACCTTTTTTTTCCAAATTCATCTTAGTAAAAAGATTGAAAATAAAGAGAAAAAAATGGAGAATTTAAAAAAAAAGGAGGGGGGGGGGTAGTCTTTTTTTTCAAAATGTCAATGCTTTTACTTTAAAATTCTTGTACAAACATTTAATGCTTTTTAAAAATTCTGAAATTATGTGCAATAGGAAAAAAAAAAACTTATTTCATTTTAATGCATTACTATACAGTATATTTAAGTATATCTACTTAAGACTTTGAGAAAATTCTCTTATCTAAAAATTGTGAACTTGTTCTGCGATGCATGTCTCAGATGACCCATATGTTGCCTCAGGCAAGGGGGGGGTCATATTCAGGGATCAGGCAGAGGTCAGTCATTTCAAGGACACTAATCCTTTCCCCGAATTCTAGTACTATAGACCGGTAATGATAGATTTTTGTTCCAAGAATGGATGGCTCACATCTGTGTAGCATTTTCCTATTTAAGAAAATAGTTTTTATTATTAGAAAAATATATATCTAAGTAAATATATCACACAATTGTCTATGCGGTGTTCTTTAAAGGAATCTCAATTGTATGTTAAGAAAATCCTGAATTTCTTTAAGAAATTGATTCGATTTGGGCCTGGGCCCGGAGCCCAGAAATTCCGAACCATGCAGAACTCTAACCCCCCCCCCCCCTCATAGTTTTTTTTTATTTTTTATTTTTTTTCAACAAAATCTATATTACACCTAATTTCTAAAAAATAAATAAATAAATAAATAAAAAATTTAAAATAAAATGTAAAAATACAAAAAGCATTTTTACTCTTTAACTCTTAGAAAGATAATTTTAAAGGCAGTTTTCAAGAATCCAATAAAAAATATGCAAAGTTCTAATAAATGAATGTAAAAGTTGTGAAAAGAATATTAACCATTCGATTTTTTTTTTCTTGCTTGATTGTAATTTATTATACTCAAGTTAAAATATATTAAGTTTAACTGGATTCTACATATTTTAAACAAACTATCATTAAAAAAGAAAAAAATCTTTAAATATTGATGTACGCATTTATTCCGATCATAAAATTTATTAAGTATGTTTTTTCCCAATTAATTCTTTGAACAAAATTTAAAGATCCGCGTGATTCAAAATTTTGACAAAAATAAATTTTCTAACTAAGTTATGCAATATTTAACATTTTTACAGAACGTTCATTAGATATATATGTTAATTAATTTCTAATTAAATGAGTTTGTTAATTTATTATCGACTTAATTGATATTACAATTTAAAAAAGAATTATCATAATGTTCAGTTCATCATAACAGTTAATACATCACAAAAAAATTACATCAAAATATAATAGGAACAATTATGATTTCTTTTCAAAATTGTATACATTTAGAAAATATAATTTCCACCAAAATCTTAGAAATTAATCTTTTTTTTTTTTTTTTTTTTTTTTTTTTTCTTACTAGAAGCAATATTTATCGTATCATTTTAATAATATTATATTAAAATAATATAAAATCTAATACAAACTTTTAAAGCTTAGTAAGTTGCATAATGTTTAATTTTTAATTGATAAATATAAAAATTTCTTAAAAAAGACTGAATGAATTAAATTTAAATTTAAATTCATGGTCATTATTAATGCGGTATTTTATGTGGCATTAACTTCGAAAAATTAAATATGTATACATAGATCGAATTTCAATTGGTCTGTGAAAAGATTTTGGCTCATATTTACTTAAAAAAAAGACAGAGTAAGAGAATGAAATGACAATAACAAACCAAGTCTTAAAATGTCAACATATGTTCACAATACAATTCATTATTCCGTATTTTGTCCAAACACAGCGCCATCTCTGTGTACAATCCAGAACGTCAATTAACGGAAATTATACTGTTCTGAAAGAATGATCAAATTGTTTTGTAAAATTTACGGAAAAACTTCTGTATTTTGAAAAGAAAACGGAAAAGTTACCAGAAAACGGAAGTTTTACTGTTTTTTAATAAAAACGGAAGTATTCCGTTAAATTTATAGGAAAACTTTCTGTATTTTTACGGATATTTTTTACAGTGTACGGGAAAGCTGACTCGGGCTACTGCAACGTGTAAAACGAGGAACCTCGCAGCACAACGTAACGGAATGCACACTAACATCCGTATACCACTTCAGAATCACCAGAACGATAAGTCTCTCTTCATGGTTCAAAATAATCAGAAAACAACCAGCAGTATTACAAAAAAAACCATAAACTGCGTAACACTGATTGAAAACAATCAAGGACTTTTCCAAATGTCTCCACGGAACCTTTTAAATGACAATGATGATGCTCTATAGAACTAATCAAACAAACTTTTACTTTAAAACAGTTATAGAATTAGTCTTACTGTTAATGAAAAATTATGTGTTTACGTCTGTAAAGCAATCTATTTTACTATTGTTACCTATACTTATTTCATTATCTCAATTACTTTTTGTTACCTACCTTTATTTTATTACTTTATAATTGTGTAGTATTTTTAAATAAACATTTCTGGGTGGGACTAATTACGCTCAAATCAATTAGTAGGTCTCTTCACATAGCTGAATCTGAATCTGGCTCCCTTTAAACTACGACAATTTGAATCAATCGGCTATCTTCGCTAAGTGACAGTGTATTTTTTAAACATCTTGCGTATTTCTTTATTTATTTATATATATGAGCAAATGGATTACGTTTGAAAATATTCATTTTAATTAAAATTCACTAAATTCATAGAAATACAAATAATTAAATTAAAAACATAAAAGTATTAAAACAATTTCATAAACCGTTTCGGAATCTTCCTAAATCCCTCATGAGTTATTTCAACGTATAAGTCAATCAGCTTAAAAAAATAAAAATATCTTGCATATTGTAAACGTATTACGTAGGTTTATGTTGTAAATTTTAGTTTCGGCTAGATTAATGGTAATTTAGTAAAAACTGACTTAACTGTACGCCATTGAATTAACGTTAGTTTGGCAGATTTTACACATAACGAGGATACCTGTTCAGCATGTTTTGTGATATCCGATAACTTTATATATCATTTCTTGTATCAGAGAATGTATTATAAACAGATTCATACTGAATAGTTTAATTTCAATTAACTAAAATTTAATCCTATTATGATCCTGAAAAAATGATACTGTGTCTCTTGTTAGAGCTAATCCCCCCCCCCCAAAAAAAAAAACTGTCTAAAGATATAAAATTATACTAGCTTGGCCGTACAAAGAGTCTGCCATGGAGCAAACATTCCAATGCAGAGACTTCATCAAAAGTAAAATACAATAAAACCAGCTTAGTACAAAACATGAAAAATCTGTGAATCTTTTTTAAGCAGGATCTTTAAATTGCACAAAGCTTAAGTGCATTTTTTGAGGAGCGGGGGGGGGACAAAAATCTGTTTTTGTTTTTCAGTTTATTGTATGATTCCAATATAAACAGGCTTTACTTTACTAGAAAACAAATTTTCTGGATAGTGCATTTTTTTAAATCTATATAACAGTATTTGATAGTAATTTTATTATTTCTTTTTCAGTATTACAGTTTACGATGCATTTGTAATTTCTATCTAAAGATGATAAATAGATAAATAAAAATTTAAACTATTGAAACGATAATTAAAATTTATTTTAATTCATCAATTAATTTTAATTAAAAGATTTTAAAGTGTGAGACAAGTAAAAATTCAAAACCATAACCTGTGACTGTGTACAACTTTCCAACTGATACCTCGTAACTGGTATTCCAACTGGTAACTTGCTCAATCTTTGCCCACCTCCCTCCATCTCTGAACAAAACTATGATAAATTTTTCAGGTTCATTTAAGAATATTATTATGGGCCTGGGCAACGCCGAGCGGTATAGCTAATAAAAAAATAAGTTTAGAGGGTCGCCGTAAACTAAATTATACCAAAGTTCTAACATTCCAAAGTAGATCATTGCTAAGCAATGCGAATAGTTTTTGAAGCATGACCATTCATTAAATTTTACAATGATGTTTTTACGATAAGTTGCCAAGTGTTTAAAACATCTAATTTACAGAATTTCAATGACTAAATTCTTTCAAATTTATCTTGTCTTTATGCCACCACCTCAATAACATTTTTTATTATTGTTAAAATTACTTTAAATGAAAAATTTAAAGTTTTATAGCCTTAATTAATTGAAGAGGAGTATGTATCTACGTTAAGATATTTAATTTCCTGAGATGGAATTGGTCAATACTTAACCAGTGTATTCTTTGTAAGAGAAAAATTAATTTTATCAGTACTCACCGTTTAAAGTTTATCGAATACTGAAAATTACATTCAGAATAATTGATATGATGTCTTTAGATTATACTCCTGAGGTATCGAATATATTGAACATTTTAAATTTGATATATTAATCTATTGATTTTTGAGATCATTATGTTAGATAACGATTTTTAAAAATTATGTTATTGAACATAACATATATTTACTTAAATAAATAACAATAGATTGTATATATTGATCGAGATTAGGATAGTATTTGATTAGTCAGGAATTTCAATAAGGTTAGAAAATTCTTTTTCTTCTCACATTTAATTCTATTTATTGAAAACACATTTTATTTGTAATTCGGTCTATTTTTCTTATTAGGATTACATTATCTAATGAACAATTTCATTAATAATATTGATGATCAAGAAAAATCGAGAAGTAAAATAATTTATATAAGTAATTTTACTTTAAAATAATAAGGCATATAACAATGAAAGAGCTGGACATTTACACCATGAAATGTTAAAAATAAACGTGAAAAAAATTACTTAATTGTGTGGAAATATTTGCAAAGTTTTAAAACTATACAAACATTAAGGAAAGGTTGCACAGTAAAAAATGAAGACCCAAATTGGGTTGAAAGATTTCTGGGTACAGAATTGTTCCGATTTGGAAAGTTCAGTTTGTAGCACAAAATCGTTTTAAATAGGTCTGATTTTTAATGACATTAAAACAATTAAAGTATCTTACATAGTATATACATTATACCTCAGAAATTTTGATTAATTTAATGTAAATAAAGCTATCCTCTGTTTTGAACCATTTTGGGTTATCTATTTTGGGAACAATACTCTAACATTTTGGAATCCTTTCTGTATCATTTCAGGAAAATTACTATACCCAGAAATCTTTCAACCCAATTTGGGTCTTCATTTTTTACTGTGTATATCTGTATTAGGTAGCTTTCATTACAAAAAGTAAAAAGCTACCTATTGCAGCCGTCCGGAGGAAAGCACTTCCGGAAAATTTTGGTATATTTTCACCGATCATGACCCCCAGACCCCAAAACCACCCTCCGTTCAAATGTTGACATATATATATATATATATATATATATATATATATATATCTGATTTTTGTCATGCGATAACTAACGTATTTATGAACCGATTTCAATGAAACTTGGTATGTACATAGTACATACTAATGTCTCGACCGAGTTCTTTGGCCAGCATCATCCGCCATTTTGTTTCAAAATGGTGGCCATTTTAATTAAAAAAAAAAATTTAAAATTTAAAATTAAATGCGAAAAAATTAAAAGTTGAAAAATATTTTTCTTTTACGTGTTAGAACTTAAAACAACGATTCCAGAACACTTTTTATTTTGTCTATATCTTAAAAAATGATTGAGTTATAGCACTTTGAATTTTGCTTATGGCTGACATTTTGAAACGGTCTGATCTGAACGATCCACAATGTTGCTTTAAAATGGCATACACTTTATGATATCGTGGAATTTGGTAACTCTCTAAATCGCTTAAAATAAAACTAGGTTGAATAAAAGATGACTGATTTCTAAAAATTCCTATTAATATTCAGTCTTGACAAAAACTAGTATTCAATCTTATAAAATCACTAATTTTATAAGATTATTTCCACTAATTTGAGCTTAGTATTTTTGAACAATGTAACTTACTTTAAAATAAATAAATATATATATAAGTATATGAAAGCTACCTCTTCCTCCCGGCATTGCCGGAAGGACTTTTATATATATAAAGTATATCGCATACTTTTCAACGTGAATTCACGCCACGTGATTATCTTTTGTTAAACAATTTGAATGTTTATCCCTTTTTTTGTTAGATAAATGTTCGCAATTTGTGTTTTTCTTTTTATGAAAGTTTAAAGCAAAAATTGACTGATAATATAATGAACGTCTAAATTTTAAGACGGTTGCATTCTGTTTGGAAGCAATATAGCAGCGTTTTCCTGACGAAAATCGAAACGTTGTTTATCTTAGCTTTAATTTAATGCTTGTATAGTTTTTGTAACTTTGTAATAATTAATAGACTATTTAGTAAACATTTTATTTTTACTTTCACGTTTATTAAAAAATGTATGTAATGTTAAGAAAATGGATTGTAACATTAAATACGTATCATAATAAATGGAATACTATATTTTCTATTATATGAATTCTAGAAAGCTTACTACCTACCTCCACACCTATATTGGTAGTAGAAGTCGAAATAATCCCTGCCTAATTTAGAAGAAAAAGCAATATAAAAACACAAAGCATTAAGAAATAAATAAAATAAAAATCTGCAAGCTACTAACATGCTTTAATTTATCACGTATGTAATAAAGAAATGCACAAAAATATTATTTAAAACTTTATAAAAATAGGCATTTTAAAAACATGAAAGTTACAAAAATATGAACTTGGTAAAAAAGACATTTAAAGTTTTAATTTGGGTAGGCATGCATTAACAAACGGATGTATTAGCAAAAATTACAATGTCTTGCAACATAATTTCTGTATAGATAAAAATGATGTGCAAAAATATTCTCAATTAATCATGCTTTCATTCAATATTTAAAAATTAAAAACGGATATTTTTTTATGATTTTCCAGGTAAACTGTGACCTTAAATAAATTCCAATATTTAATTATAATGATAGTATTTAATTAGGAACGTGCTTTACCTTCATTTGTAGTCTGCCAATTACTTTTTTTTTTTTTTTTTTTTTTTTTTTTTTTTTTTTTTTTTAACTAAAGATAGTTTTTTTTACTTTTAATTTTTACTAAATGGACAATAAAAGTAACAAAATGGCGGTCATTTACATGTAATATTGGATTGGAAAATAAGATAAGTACAATAAGAAATATTCCTGTTACAACATTATATTATTATCAGCATATTAGAATGCAAATTTTATACACGCTTCATAAATCTATCTCATGAATAATCATGGTGGATTTATTACTTATTAAAGTATCATTTTAACCAAAGGTATCAAAAGTATAAGTTTCTTATATTTTTTTTTTCATGTATATATATGTGTATTAATGTATTGAATCCGTTGTAACTTAGTATTTGGAAGGTATCACGTATTTTATAAAAAAGTTAAAGATATATTTTTGTAAATTTATTTATTTTTCTCGATAATTCAACTTATTCAGCTTGCAGAAAAAAGAAAAAACATTATGTGATCGTAAAAAAATAACTTATTTCCTTATGAATAAAAGATTTTGATAAAATTATTTTCTTACGGCTTTTTATATACTATTTGATATTATGAAATGTAATTTTCAAAAATGAATTAAAATATTTTTAGTGTCTGGACTTTTTTTTAAAGAAACTATGTCTTTCTTTCTGAAAATTAAGCATGAAATTCTATCTTAAAACTATGTGATTTGGTCACTTTCTGCATTTCAGCTATTTTTATTTTCTTTTTATTAAAAATTGCAAAGAAAAAAAAAATCTGCATACAACTGATCAGGATATCATTTAATAAAACAAATGAGAAAATTCTGATAAAATGATAAAATGATGATAAAATTGTGATACAATTCTGATAAAATGATAAAATGATGATAAAATTGTGATACAATTCTGATAAAAATCCTGATTTTAAATTATGTAGTTACACAATTCAATTCTTTATGCGATTCAAAGAAGACGAAAGATCAAATGGATTTTCCAAAGTACACGGCAATAATTTTTGACGCATACATGAAATGTAATGCGTGCTCTGAATAGTAATTTTATTGCTCTTGCGAAATGGAATCAACAGTAAAAGTCGCGTACATGGTTTTTATTTTTATCGACTGAAGTCTCTTTTGTGTATAAAATATTTTATTCATAAAATTAAATAGTGATAAAATTTCTTTTATACTGGAAATTACTCTGAATTTTTTTTTTTTTTATTTCACGCTTGTGATCACACCTCTGTAAAGGTTTATGTATTTGTAATTTTATCCTATTTTTCTGTAAAGACAATATTTTCGTTTAAAAACAAATTATTGTTTAATGCAAAATAATTTCTATGCAATTTAAATGTGACATATCATACGTTCACATAAAAATCCTTGTTTTAAAATATCAACTTACACAATTCAATTCTTTATATGAATGAAACCAGACAAAAGCTGATATGGATTTTATAATGTACATGACAAAAATTTTATACATATATGAAATGCATCGCGTGATCTGAATAGTAATTTTATTGCTCTTGCGAAATGAAAGCTACAGTAAAAGAAGTGTATATAGTTTTTATTTTTATCGACAGAAGTCCCTTTTAAATGTAAATTGTTTTATTCGTAAGAGGAAATAGTGATTAAATTTTTTTTATACTGGAAATCATTGTAAAAAAACTTTTTATATTTTCTGCTAGTGGACACACATCTATAACTATTTATGTATTTATGATTTCATTTCATTTTTTATGTCGATTAGAAGATGCTATTAAATATTTACTTTGAAATCAAATAGAAATAAAAGTAAATATTTTCTCTTAGTCAAAATATAAAAAGAACTGAAATCAATTTTTAAAAATATTTCAGTAGATAGAAATGCGTATATACAAGTTGCCGACTCTAAACGATTTTCCATGGCTAATTCCTAAAAATAGTAATTGGCATATAAGGTCTACAAATGGGGAAAATTAACTTTTAGTGGTTGGTTGTAATTCAGATAATTCAGAGCCATTCTGCGCGGTAACCGTAGGTGTCATGAACCAGATTCCTTCATAATTAGGCGCAATATTAGCACCTCAGAACATCTTACGAAAATTTAGGACGATATAAAAATACTAATTACAGTATAAAACATACAATTAAAAACATATAATTAAATGTATTATATTTTAGTGAATATTATGCGCATATCCGTGTTTAGAACGTTTTATTTTATCAAATAAAGGATAAAATAATGCTACGTTTATAGCGTTTTTCCAGTTCATTTTAAAACATTTTAAACTGATACCCATCAGGCAAACGAAAAAGAGGGTTTAATTACAATTCTCTGCATCATCAAATTTTACTAATGAAACATCAAAACACATCAATAAGATAAAAAAATAATAATGCAATATTTTTAGAATTTTTCCAGTTCATTTTTTAATATTTTAAACTGATTTTATCAAAAACTTTCGCAAGAAACGCATGCATCGATTGGTTAAATAATTACATTTTGAATGAATTCTCAAATTTCTTTGATGGAATATCAGTAAAACAATTTTTTTCTGTTAAAAGCAACATTTTCGTTTAAAAACTATTTTTTAATGGCAAAATATATTCAGTACAGTTACAAAAACAACACATCATATGTTCGCACAAAAATCTTTATTTTGAAATATTTAGTTACACAAAAGCTGAAATGGATTTTCCTAAGTGCATGGCAATGCTTTTTGACACCTGCATGAAATGTATCTCATGATTTGAATAGTAATTTTATTTCTCTGGCGAAATGAAAGCAACAGTGAAAGTCGCATACATGGTTTTTTATTTTTATCGACTGAAGTCTCTTTTGTATATAAAATATTTTATATTAATAAGAGAAAATAGGATTAAATTTCTTTTGTGCTGGAAATTATTATAAAAATCCTTTTATATTTCACGCTAGTGAGCACACCTCTGTTGCAATTTATGTATTTGTAAATTACTTTCATTTTTATGTTAAACAGAAGTTGTTATGGTAAACAATTAAATATTTATTTTCAAATCAAACAAAAATAAAAGTAAATATTTTGGCTTTTTTTAAATATAAAAAGATCTGAAAACAATTCTTTAACATTATTTCAGTAGATAATAATGTGTATATATAAGTTGTCGACTCTAAACGATTTTGAATGTCTAATAAGTAAAAGTAGTAATTGACATATAAGGTCTACAAATGGAGAAAATTAACTTTGAGCAATTGGTTAAGCGTAAGTATCATTTACCGGATTCCATTATTATTAGACATAATATTAGCATATAATAAAATTACCCCAGGACATCTTACATAAATTTAGAAAGATATGAAAATATTAATTACAGTATGAAACATACATTTTAAAATACATAATTAAAATTATAATAAGATTACACTAGTTCATGAATTTCAACTTTTATTTTATACCCCGAAAGAAATATATATAAATGTATTAGTCTACCTCCCTTAAACCTAAAATTGTCAGCAGAAATATTCTATCGCGTCACAATTATCTTTCTGCAATCAATTGTTTTTTTAACTACCCAACGTGGTGACGACATTTTAAGTTCATTCGTTCGCTTCAAACAACAAATATTTTGTTTCGGATTGAATTAAAATTTCGAGTAAAAAGTGTAAAAAAAGTTCTGATCGTTTTTGCTATTTTTGTAGACAGTTTATATTTTCAAAAAAGAAGACCCATTGTAGATTCGTTAAAAAGTACAGATCTTCATTATTTTGGCTTTCTTGATGCAAACCAAGATAAAAAGTGGGTGCCTTATGTGTTTTACGAAAGCTATAGAATCGTTTTACTCCAGTGATCATCAGGAGAAAATGTACACCTTCCATTTGGTTCACCAATGCTATTGAAAGAACCAGTAATCATGAAAATGAGTGTTCTTTTGTTTATAAAGACAGTGGGATATAATACAAAAAATAAGGCGAGTACTACATATGACTAAGTTTCGTCTATTGCTAAACCCATTTTACTCTCGAAAGATCTACCACGTCCAGTGTGTCCCACTAATTCGAGCGTAAATATACTAGGAGATGACAATGAAAGATGTTGAATTCAAATCGATTTCTAGTGATTCTGACGAGTCCTCTCTTCAAGAAAAGACACCACACTTAATTAATCAAGCCGAATTAAATAATCTTATAACAGATTTACAATTATCAAAATCTAAAGCAGAGCTTTTTGGCTCTCGCTTACAACAATGGAACTTATTAACACCAAACACAAAAGTTACGTTGTCTAGAAACAGAAGTAAAGTTTACTCAGAATTTTTCAGAAAAGAAGGTGAATACTGTTATTGTACTAATATCCCGGGACTTTTTGAAGTAATTTATCAAAACTATGATTAAACAGAGTGGCACTTTTTCGTAGACTCTTCGAAGTACAGTCTAAAGGCTGTTTTATTACATAATGGAAATAAGAAGCCGTCTATACCAATAGGACACGCAGTGAATTGTAAAGAGAGGTATGAAACGATGAGTATTGTAAATAATTTAACAAAGTATAAAGACACCAATGGAAAGTGTGCGGTGACCTGAAAGTCATCGGTTTGTTATTTGGATTGCAGGGTGGTTACACAAAGTACTCTTGTTTCTTTTGTTTGTGGGACAGCCGAGCAAAACTACATCATTATGTAAGAAAAGAATGGCCAATTCGGAACGAGTATATTCCGGGAAAAATGAACAGCAAACACGAGCAATTGGTAGATCCAAATAACATTACTCTACCCCTTTTACACATCAAATTGGGATTCATGAAAGACAATGTGAAGGAGCTTGACAAAGAACGACATCAGGGATTTTGGGATGAAAACATTCTAGGGGATTATTATTGGTCCATTATAAGAGAAACTGATCCAAATAACAATAAAAAGAAGCCAAAAATTACCCATTTTCTTTTATATTAATACCAAAATTATGTAATCTAGTTAAGTAAATAAGTATTTCTTAAACCAGACGTGACAGAATTTTTATGTTATTTTTTCTGGGTAACTCTGTCTAAATAACATATAAATTAACAACTTTCAGCTGGGGTATAAAAACCGTGTAAACTAGTGTTATTAATGTTATGCACATTCCCGTCTCTAGAGCGTTTTATTTTATAAAATAAAGGTTAAAGTAATGATACGTTTTTAGCGTTTTTCCAGTTCATTATTAAACATTTTAAACTGATACGCATAATGCAAGCAAAAAAATGGGTTAAAAAATACATTTCCCCGAATCATCAAATTTTATTAATGAAACATCAAAACACATTAATGGGATGAAAAATAAATCGATTAAAATAAACATTTTCGTTTTTTTTTTTTTTTTTTTTTGTTTTTTTTTGTAATGGAAAAAATAAAATTCAATAATTTAATACAGTTTAAAAAATAGCAAATCATATGTTCGCATAAAAGTACTTACTTTAAAATATCTACTTACACAAGTCATTTCTTTATGCAAATCAAACAAGACAAAAGCTGAAGTGGATTTTCCAAAGTACAAGGCAATAATTTTTGACGCATGCAAGAAATGTAACGCGTGATCTGAATAAAAATTTTATTGCTCTTGCGAAATGGAAACAACGTCAAAAATCACATGCATGGTTTTTATTTTTATCGACTGAAATTTCTTTTGTATACAAAATATTTTATATTCGCAAGAGGAAATAGTGATTAAATTTCTTTTATACTGGAATTATTGTAAAAATGTTTTTATATTTCACGCTAGTACGCAAACCTCTGTAACAATTCATGTATTTGTAATTTAATTCCATTTTTGTGTCAAACAGAAGATGCCATTAAATATTTACTTAGAAATCAAATATAAATAAAGGTAAATGTTTTCTCTTTGGGAAAATATAAAAAGAAATAGAATCACTTTTTAATAATATTTCCGTAAATAATGATATTTATATACAGGGTGTCGACTCTCAAGATTTTCAAGATATTCCTAAAGCTGGTCATTGATACATTATTTTGCAATCAAAATATTTCCAGCTCATATAACGTAACTTTGTGATGGAAAAACATCATGGAAGCTTTTCGGAAACTTTCTTTTTTGATTTTTATTGTTCACGTTATTTTTCGGAAAAAAAATTAATAATTACTTTCTGATGATCTGAAACTATCTACAAGGCACTGAAGTTCATAACCTCAGAAGCTAAAAACGAAACCTTATTTATTATTAACGAAACGATTTAATTGTAATATGGGAAAAATATTGTTCTGTTCATTATAACGTATAATAATCGAATAGGATAAATACGTCGAATAACATATTTATCCTATTCGATTTTAATTCACATTTTCTAAACATAGACCCAGACGGACAGACAAACATTCTTTTCACGATATTGATTTATTAAAATGTTATTTTGTTTATCATTAAGTTGGTTACTAATTTATAACTCATAAATATTGTCTTTTGGATATCTTAAAACCTATTTTTTAAATTTTAAATAGGATCACTGATTTTTATATAAATTTCTATAATTTTCAATATATATATCTATATTAAAAATGTCAAATATATTATGACAATTTTAAAGACATGGTTATGTAAAATAATAGATTTTTTATAGATCTATGTTAGTTCTATTAAACACTTTTTACTTTAAAAATCTTAACAGTTATCATATTTCTCCCACTTTTAATATTTGCCAAAAGGGTGCCTATAAATTATTTCATTCTTGTTTTGAATTCACCATTTGAAGGAAATACTTTCGAAAAAACGTTTTAAGAATGCAAAATAACTTCAAAATGTAGAATAAACTCGTTTTAAGAAAATATTTTTCAAGCTTCTTCATTTTAACTTCTAAAGTAAATTTAAAGCATAGGTGAGAAAAAATCGTTAATCATAACAGCTGTTTAAATGTTCTGAACATTTGCGGAAGAAAATAGTAGGATGGAAGTTTTATCTTTTCTTTTTTAAAAATTTATGTGCGTCTTATTTTTTGCTTTTAATGTGTGTGGAGCTGTATTAAAAATAAATAATACCAAAAAAAAAAAAAAACTGACACATAAATATATTTTATTTGTGAATGGAAATTACAAGAATACATTCTAAAAATTAACATAGATTGTGTAATCAGTATTTTATGTTCATTTTCATTTCTCTTTTAAATGTTTGCGTTAGTCACATTTCTTCCTTTAAAACTGTTTGACGGTTTATTAAAAATCCAATTCTTCTCAAAATAACCTCTAAATAAATTTCTAAACCTTGCTTATGGAATTTTCAAAAATTAATATGGATTGTAGAATCAGTATTTTAAGTTAGAGTTATAAATATTGTAAATGACAATGACTTGACAAAAATGTAAAATAATATTAAAATTTCGTATCTTTAAGTTACTTTTATGTAAATTGTGTGAATAATTTGTATATGATAAATTAAAAATAGAAGATAATAATTTCTTTGTTGATGTTTAAAATAATTCCTTATTTTTAATTTAATTTTAATTTATTTTTTTAAGTAGTTTTAAATAACACTATTTCTCTTTCCAATGGTTTGCAATGTTACAAGTTATTCAATGAATAAACTGGTGTTTCAAAATGCTTTCAAATAGGATATCCTCTAAATCTGGTATATTATTCAGCCCTGTCAAGAAAATTTGTGATTGCAAATGTATCAATGGGCGCATACATTTTATCTCCATCCATTTGGCATGGTCATATATACATATTTAGTATGTATATATGTATATCTTATTTAAGCAATTTAAAGAGAACATGCTTTTATTGCGTTTTTCTATTTCCCATAGCACAAAATTATCCCTGTAAATAGATTTTAAGATAGTTATTGCAGCGTGTCCGACGACATAACTCCATCTCTTCCATTTTCGTGCACTGGCTCACTCGGGAGATGTTAATTTTCTACATTGACCCATGCATAAAAATTCACCCTCCTGTGCTGGAAAGGAAACACACAAAATTCAAACGAAACATTTGAAATCCATGTTAGTAAATGAGTTTAAAAATTAGTCTTGAGGCTTCTGTCATTAAAACCATTGAGACTGTAACTGATATAGTCTTGAAAGACGTGAAATTAAATGTGTATTTAATTTTAAACACTATGGCTTCAACGGAATCAACTAATGGCCGGTATGGACATTCGTTTACAAAGACATGAATAAGCGATCTTTACCCTCAGCTGAACAAATTATAATTCCTGTCAGCGGCTGTCATTCCTGTCATGTTTTCCTTAGGTTTAAACATTTGTAAAACTACAAGTGCATTTTACAGAAAATAATTTTTATACCAAATAGTGCACGGTCACAACAAATATACTATTAAACTGGTTTTGCTATTTTTTCAAATGAAAGAAAATAATAGTTTGATGCTTGGAACACTTTCAGAATTAAGAAAAAACGTCTTTAGAAGCACGAAAAAAGTAGCCAAAATTACATTTTTCATTATTCTAAGCACCATCACTTTGCGGAATTGAAATTGTAATTTCAAAATGGTTAATTCGCCAGATAATCGTATGTGTTTTCAATATCATAAACGAAAATTTGCAGATGACTCTGGTTATCTATTTTATTCCGCTCGATTGTGCATGATATAACTTGTATTCGCACTGTCGTTCAAATTATATATTCAAAGTTCTACTCATCAAATAATGAGGTTTTTTAGAACACATATAGTTTATTTATCACAAACACATAAAATGTATACGCGACACACACAAACATATAATAAATAATAGTTTCTCGGCTTTTGCCGGATCAACAGAATATCTTCAGCATAAGCTAGAATCCAAAAACATTCTATTCTTTTTCCCCCTCGGGACGGAATGATGTCATGACAAAATCCCCATATGGATTATTTCTTTTCCCAAGGAATGAAGTTGCAACAGTGCACACAGGTTGCGCATGCTAGGGCGCACAATATCACTACTCGAACCACTGATCATTTTTGTTTTGTTAATTTATTTATTTTTTATGTTTTTCAAATAATAATAATTTATATAAGTAAACTCGGAGCTTAATTCTCTATTCCTATTTCCCTTTTAAATGGTGAAAATAAACATATTTCGTGTTTTTTATAGAAAAATCGCTTTATAATGCAGTTCATTCTGTGAATCAGAGAGAAGAACAAGTTTCCAAATAACACAAATATAAATTATTCAGTCATATTTCCCACATTAGAAAAAATATATACATTCCTGTCATTTTGATAAGCGTCGTGCTTTTAAACAAACTACCAGAACTTATCTTCTTATTCGCATTATATAAATAAATTGCTATAGTAAAATTTTAATGCTCTGTTGAAATAAAATATAAAATATTGCATAAAAAAGAAAATTTACAGAATAATATATACTGTCTCTCATGAAAGCCGACAGATATCTTTTAAAATCTTAAGTTTTTTTTTATTCTATTGAGAAATGTAAAATTTAAAATACATGTGATTGATCATATATTTGTAACTGTCAAGAGAAATTGAAAAGCCTGGACGTACATTTTAGTTGAAAATTATTTTATGTTAGCAGTTAAATATATTTATTTATATAAGTGAATATTTTTTCTGCTTTTCTCATATTGTCATCTTTACACATTCGAAGGATAAAATATTTCTATATGTATGCATTAAATTTTATTTTTAAATTCTGGATGCATTTTTATTTTTTGTGATTGATTACAAATTTGATAAAACATTGTTAATAGCCCGTTACAGAGGTCTGAGAATATCTTCCTATATTATTCTCTCTACCTTTGCAAAAATCTTAGCTAATAGTATTATTTTTTCAAACCATCCAGTTTGGTAATTTTTACGCTATTATATGCGAACAGACAGAATAAAGGATCATTCGGAGACTATAGATGCTACGTATTTATATAATCACGAGCGCACCTAAAAATAAAGTCCAGACTCTTTGTTATTTAAAAAAAAGCAGAATTAAACATGCAATAGAAAGCCTAAAAATATATTGAAACAAACGGAAGAATTTATCTGCTTCATGTCATTCAAGATTTAGATATTACTAAAGTAATACTTTTTGTAAAGTTGTTCTTTCCGAAAAAAAACTCGGAGTTTAAAAATATCAGATAAGATGTATGTAAGTCGTTTTTTGACATGGTGTTGCTTACAATATTCGCAAAATTCGATATCAAACATAAGGAATAGAAGAGGATTTCAATGTCAGTTCCCCATATATATATATATATTGTATACTTATAATATTTTGTGTGTACCATTTTGTTTTTAATATAAAATAAATGCAAGAAATATTCAATCGCAAATGTAATATTTTCTTTTAAATGAAAAAGAAAATGAATACTGGTACTCTTTTTATGATCCTTATATCATACATTTTTAAATAAATAGGTAAAAAATTAAGTATAGAGATATAAATATTTTTTAACTTTTTTCTGTACATATAAATTATTTAAGAAATATTATTGTTATTTCTATATCTCTGAAATACGCAACTTTCGAAAGTTATCTGATACACTGCGATCAATTGGAAAAATCGTTGGCAGTTAGTTTTAATGATGTTACATCATTTCAAATATAATAAATTTATATGCATTTACAAAGTGTATTAAAATACATTGTGTAGAGTATGGGATGCAAGCAATCATTTAATAATCTAAAAAACTACAAAAAATAATTCCGTTGCATAATCGAACTACAAAGCAAAGCAGTTTGCATCATATTTCAAATACAGTAGAACCGCGATCTATAGTTTTTCAAGGGGTGAGTGAAAAAAGGAAGGAAAAACAATCAATACTGATTAACTTCAAAGTAAGAAAAACACAATGATTATGCATAACCCATTCATGTAATGTGTACAGTGTATTGATAAATCTAAATTTGTTGCTTACTAAACTATAAAAAAATAAATCGAAGTTATAAAAAATTGATATTTATTTTTAAAAATCACTAATTTTCTTTCTTTTTTTCTTTTTTTTTCTGAAGACAATAAATAAATTTTCAAGATATACAAAATTTTTCTGGTCATATTCTGTAAATTCATACGCATACATGAAAGTTCATACAGTTTCATATGAAGTAATTACATCAAACAAATTTGGCACTGGTGGCTCAGCTTCATCGGCATAAACTTTATCTTCTGTTTCTTCAACATTGTTTTAAATTTTTGCATTGTCACCATTTATCCTATATTTAGGACACCACATGTGCCAACATCTTGATCAATGGAAAATTAATCGCATTCTCTGCTATATACAACCACTCTTCATCTGTATTGTTGTCGCCATCAAAAACATGATGAATGCGAGAAAACGACATTTTGAAGAACGATGCTTATATGTTTCGGTAATATAATTTAAATATAATTTATGCAGGGACAAGGAAAACGATAGATGCAAAAACGATTGATGGAGGTTTCACTGTATAATGGACATGATACAGAATATAATACGATATTTGTTGCAGAATGTGATGTGCAAAAGTTTATTGCTAAATTAAAAAGTTTCACAACGAGCGTTATTTCCTTTTTTAGCTCACAGGCTATCATAGCCTGAGAGCTTACGTGCCCGTCCGTTCTGTATGTACGTTCGTTCGTACGTTCGTGCGTAACGCGATAACTCATGATAAAAATATCCGATCCACTTGAAATTTTGTATGTAGGTATATCCTGACAAGGCGCTTCCCTGATTAGTTTTTGGAGTTCATTCGATATGTATAAGAGGGGGAAAGAGGTCTCATGCCCCTCCCCTTAGTTGATATAAATGGGATTTTCATGCAGAATTAAGTTTTCGTTCAAAATTTAGATTAGGATCATTCTGATGAGGCGATTCCGTGACTGTTATTAGGTATTCATTGAATAAGTATAAATAGGGGGAACAGGGGTTCTAATGCCCCCTCTTAATTTATATAAATGGGTTTTTCAAGCAGAATTTTCAGATTTCGTTCAAATCTCTGAATAGTCTTGGAAGTTTAATGGTTAAGTATAAAAGAGTTAATTTCCTTTTAAATTATATAAATGCTAAATGGGTATTTATTAAGAATTATCTCATTTGCTCTGAATTTTGGATATAGATTTTTTATATGATAAAGCATGTCTTTGATAGTATAGGAGGTTCAATGATTAAGTATAAAAAAAGAGGAAAGGTGAGAGCTGTTTCCCCTTCCTAATTTTTTTTTTTCGAACGGAATTAACCCTTGAAAATATAAGGCTTTAATGTACAGTTAGTATTTGTAGCCTGTGAGCTCAATGCCATCAGTTTAACTGGGCAATATTCTTTATTTTAAATTGAGTTAATTACTTTCAAGTTAAATTACATTAAATTACACTTATACTAAGAAATGTGTGTAAAGATTAAAAATAAAATCATGTACACGGTCACGCAATAAATTGAGTCCATGTCTACTTAGAGATGGCATTTTCTGGTAATTTGATTTAGGTAGTTTTCAGCATGTTTGAGACGAAATAAAATTTTTGCTTACGATGTGGTGTGTATAAAATAAATTAATCTAACATATAGGGCAATACAAAAAAAGTACGTTTACGCTATTTGCAGAAATTGCTAAAAATTAATTTTTAAAATGTTTGCGTTTTATTACTGAAATCAAGTTTAGTATACTATGTAGAATAGATACAAATCTGCAGATGAAATACAGGGCTGCATTAAGAAATAAATTACAAAAATGGCTAAGAATGGCAAATGCTGTTTTGTTTTCAAATGTTTTAATATTTTTTCAAAATGTTTTTAGGTAACTTTCTTTTCTTATTTCTCGGCAAATTTTTGCTAAAATATTTTAAAAATTTGGAAACTGCTCGATAATCCATGCTCGACGCATGATTTTCCGTTATTTCTTATATAATTGAAGTCGTGCCTTTTCTTCATCTAATCTTTAGATTAAGAAATGACGTTATTTCCACGCTGTATTACATAATGAACAAATTTGTTAAGCAAATACTTAAAAAAACCAATAGTATATTACAGGTTTGTGCCCACTTTCCGGGGACTTTTATTTTGAAAAAACTTTTACAACTTTGAATTCTACCATATTTCTATAGGTGTTTATATTGTTGTATATGTGTTATATGTTATATATTTGTGTATTAAAATGCATTCTTTATATTTCCGTGGTTCTATAAACGTTCACTTAGGACTTCAGAAAGTTCATTTCCGGTTTATATTTAGGCTATAGCATTGTTTCTTATTATCTCTGAACCAAAACTGTAGCTTTTTAAATCCTAAAATATTGAAATTTAATTTAAAATAATAAAAAAAGAAATCGAACATTTTCGTAAAAAAAAACGCTTTGTGGTAAGGCACATACCTTAAGAGAAATGTTCTTTTTTTGCTGCATGTAAGGGCTTAAAATTATTTTTCTTCCACTTTTAAACCCACTGAATAAAGAAAAATTAATTATTCAGTCTAATTTCGGTAGACATTATCTACTGTATATTTTATGCGTTTATTTTCTAAATTCCCTTGTAATTTTTGTAATTTATAAAAGGCCTATTCAATAAAATAGTATCTATATTATAAAGGCCAAACGTATCCGCGCGTAACGCATACGTCATTTTGCGAATGGCAACACTTGAAATGAAATTTCAATTTTCCAATTTTTTGCGGCTCCAAATTTTTAAACATCTAAACTATATTTCATCCTATATTTTCATCATATCATATGCTATATTTTCATCATTTTATATATCATACCATCGTATAGGGGAAAATGTTCTTTTAAATGCAATATGAATGAAAACTGTATCTTATTTTTTTTAAGATATTAGTTTTTTGTAGTTTTAAACACAATTTTTATAAACGTGGCAACAGAAGTACAACATTTCTATTAAAAGTGAAGGAGGAAAATCCGGAGATTAAAAAGTGAATATTTTTTTATTAAAATATTTGCTATCTTTAATATATCGTCTGTATCCTGAAAACCAGGTGAATTTTAATTTTCATTCACACTTTCAAAATTCTTTTACACTTAAAAGAATATAAAAAGTTTAGTATCTGTTTTCAGCTAATAGCAATCTAGACTTCAGATTTTGAATTTAAATGTGTTTTAAAATGATCAAATTAGAATACCATAAAAAAAGTGAATACAGGCATGAGAGGTGCATATGTAAATTTTGAGATGGTGAGTTTTAATTTCACAAAGAAAATTTCTATGATTGCGTCAAAGTGGAATAAATTCTGTTCTTTTTCATTTTGTTTCAAATTTTATTCAAAATTTTATTCATAGCCTTTTTCAAATTTTATTCATAACGAATAAAATTTGTATCTGAGACGTCGAAGTCGAAATTGGTATGCAGGAAATAAGAATATAACTAAATGTAAGGTTGTCTGGAGCAACTGGACCCACGAAATAATTTGGCCATAGTCTGTTTTTATTTTTTTTTTTAAGTTAATGCCTTTTACTTTTTGTTTTTGTGAACAATGTCCCTTAATCTCTGTTTCTTAAAACAAATGTGTCAAATCAATCATAACTCTGCCTTTGCTGTGATAGATAAACGAAAATTTCGATTTCTTATTAAAAACTAGTCGTTGGGGGCCACTGTAATACTTACCCATCATGGATATGTATATGAAAATAAAACATGTGAATCTATTTATAAAAAATATGCAATTCATAAACAAAATTTAATTATTGTTAATATACATAGTAATGCTATATTAAAGAATTGCTGATGTACTAATTTAGACAAATTATATAACACGCCAAACTACTCAAGTAGTACCGAACTGCGTAAAAGAAACATCCTTATAACTCCAAAAATAATAATTCTATTAACTAACAATTAACTGTGTCGGATTACGCGTCTCATTTCCAATTAAAATATACTTCTGAATTGAAATTTGAATGAAATACAGGGTCATGAAAAATCGAAGAATGTGGAAAACAAGATTACAAATATCTCGGCAACTAATAATCCGATCGACTTCTTCTATATGCAAAATATGTATTATTTTATTGCCTTTTACGTCCATTCCTTAGAACAAAAAAGTTCGAAAATTTTTATGTACCTTTCATCAGAACGAATATTTCGAGAGTCCGAAAAAAATAGTTCCGGATAATCGAGATTGCTGATATTAAATAGGGTTCGTCCCATTCTTAGATCCTAACTATATACAAATTTTCAAGTCTCTATCTCAATTTTTTCGGGAGATAAAGCGTTTACAGACAGACAGACGGACGGCAAATTTTTTTTTCTAAAAATATGTTTTTCGGAATCTCCACTATCTAAAACGTGTAAATCCGTCAAAAAAAATTTTCGATTTTCAAAACGATTGCAAGACTTACCCTATACTACGTATGATGGGTAAGTAAAAAAGAAACGCGCGTTATGTTGATTTTGTTATGCAATACTTTTGTTATGCAATAATTTTATTAACATAAGGCATATAACTGCATTAATATTATTATGTATATATACATAATATTTATTTCATGTTTCAAATGTAAGGTCGGTGGCCCAGTTACCCAATCGATGTTTCAAGAATGGAGTCACCGGGACCTATATAATGAGTAACTGGATCATATTCCGTCCAGTAACTCCAATAGTCATAAAAAATTTTTTGAGTTTCACTTACGACGGCCGATGGTGCTAACGAGACCCGAAAATTGCTCACATATATAAGAGAGAAGAGGGATACAAATTGAAAGTTTAAACCTTCAACTTCAACCCACTATCTCTCCTATGTATATGGGCAATTTTCGGCCATCCTTAACTCTGAGAATGGTAAGTTATTTTCTATCTAAAATAGTATGCTTATAAATTTATATAATTGGTGCTTTTAACTTTTCTACTTTTACATTTCTAAAATATTATACAATAACTGTTTGGTCGTATCTCGTAGACCTATTTAGTAAATCATGTCGATTCTTGTTCCATGTGTACAATGGATAATTTGATAGTTATTTTTGTGTAGAATTTTCAAATTATGCGCAAACAGTCAAATTTAATACAATGATCTTGTTTTTTTTTTTTTTTTTTTTTTTTTTTTTTTTTTTGTCGTTTAAACTAGTTTATTAATTAAGCGAAATTATTGTTAAAATTCTTGTAATGATTTCTTAATATTACAAGATGTGTTATTGCACTTTAGTTTTTTTCCTGTTTCCACTACAAATTTTGCCTGCTCATGAAAAATGTCTTCTATATTTTTAAAATCTGTTGAAAATATGCGCATTTGTAAAAATGTCCTATAGATTTAAAAACAAATGTCATTTGTAGATCCTCTTTTTACCTTTACTGTGATCGGTTAACGTAAATTCCATTTTCTAAAAAAAATAATAAATAAAATAAAATATTAAAAAACTTAAATATTCAAAAATTTCAAAAAAGTTAGTTTTGTTGATGTTTATGGATTTTTTTTATTAAAGTACTGTAAATACTTTTGTTAAACAATAATTTTTCTTAAGCATAATGCATATAACTCAATAAATATTATTGTGTATCTGTACATAATATTTATTTCATATTTCAAATGCAAGGATGGTGGCCCAGTTACCCCATCGATTTTTTAAGAATGGGGTTACTGGAACATATATAAGGAATAACTGGAACGTATTTCACCCAGTAATTCCAATAGTCATAAAAGTTTATTGAGTTTGTCTTACGATGGCCGATGGTGCTAACAAAGGCCGAAAATTGCTCACATAAATAAGAGAGATGGGGGATTCAAGTTAGAAGTTTAAACTTCAACTTCAATCCTCCATCTCTCTCATGTAAATGAGCAATTTTCCGCCATCCTTAACACTAAGAATGATAAGCTATTTTCTACAGAAACTAGTATGCTTATAAGTTTATATAACTGGTGCTTTTAACATTGCTACTTTTACATTTCCATAATATTATGCAATAACTGAATGGTTGTAACTCGTAGACCTATTTGGTAAATCACGTCGATTCACGTCGATGTGTATAATGGATAATTTGATAGTTATTTTCATGCAGAATTTTCAAATTATACGCAAACAGTCAAATTTAGTACAAAAATATTGCTTTTTTGTCGTTTAAATTAGTATATTAATTAAGCGAAATTATCGTTAAAATCCTTGTAATGCTTTCTTAATATTACAGGATATGTTACTGTACTTTAGATTTCGTTTTTAGGTGCGTTCGAAATTATGTAAATACGTAGCACCTATTGTTGTTGCTCAGTCCGTCCGTCTGTCCGTCCGTCTGTCCGTCCGTCCGTCTGTCCGTCCGTCTGTCTGTCCGCATACAACAACGCAAAAACTACCCAACCGAATCGTTTGAAATTTAAAATACATAATTATTACATAATTTTGTCGAGTCATTTCAAATTTTATGAAACTTGGATGCATAGATCAATTACAGGGGCAATCAAAAGTATTCCATTACATTACGGTCAATGGGGAAAAAAGTTTCAAATGCATTTTAATCGTTTGAAATTTAAAATACGCAATTATTATATAATTCTGTCGAGTTATTTCAAATTTTTTGATAATCGTGTGCACAGATCAATTACAGGCGCAATCAAAAGTATTCAATTACATTATGGTCAATGGTGAAAAATTTTCAAATATATTCTATACGTTTGAAATTTAAAATACATAATTATCACATAATTTTATCGAGTTATTTCAAATTTTATGAAAATCGGATACATAGATCAATTACAGGGACAAATAAAAGTATTCCGTTACATTACGGTCAATGGGAAAAAATGTTTCAAATGCATTTTAATCGTGTTACACTCATGCGAACTTAATAAAATTTATATGCAACTATAAAGTACATATTATAATATACATCTTGCATAATTTGTGGTGCAAAGAACATTTGTTATTGATTTACAAGGCCACACAAAAGTATTTCATTACATAATGGTATAGGGAGAACATTGTTTGATGAGCGTTTTAATTGTAATTCACTATTTACAATTTTATGAGATTAATATATTAAAGTAATATTTTTAAAACTTCGTTTTCGTACGAACGCACCTAATTTGCTACGCTTCACGTGCAATTTCCAACTTGTTTTTCCTGTTTCCATCACAAATCTTGACTGCTGATGAAAAATGTCTTCTACCATAAACATGTTTGGTCGTATCTCGTAGACCTATTTGGTAAATCACATCGATTCTTCTTCCATGTGTACAATGGGTAATTTGATAGTTATTTTCGTGTAGAATTTTCAAATTATACGCAAACAGTCAAATTTAATAATATATTCTTGTTTATTTTAGTCGCTTAAATTAGTTTATTAATTAAGAGGAATTACCGTTAAAATCCTTGTAATGCTTTCTTAATATTACAGGATATGTTACTGTACTTTAGATTTCGTTTTTTTTCCTGTTTCCATCACAAATCTTGACTGCTGATGAAAAATGTCTTCTACCATAAACATGTTTGGTCGTATCTCGTAGACCTATTTGGTAAATCACATCGATTCTTCTTCCATGTGTACAATGGGTAATTTGATAGTTATTTTCGTGTAGAATTTTCAAATTATACGCAAACAGTCAAATTTAATAATATAATCTTGTTTATTTTAGTCGCTTAAATTAGTTTATTAATTAAGAGGAATTACCGTTAAAATCCTTGTAATGCTTTCTTAATATTACAGGATATGTTACTGTACTTTAGATTTCGTTTTTTTTCCTGTTTCCATCACAAATCTTGACTGCTGATGAAAAATGTCTTCTACCATAAACATGTTTGGTCGTATCTCGTAGACCTATTTGGTAAATCACATCGATTCTTCTTCCATGTGTACAATGGGTAATTTGATAGTTATTTTCGTGTAGAATTTTCAAATTATACGCAAACAGTCAAATTTAATAATATAATCTTGTTTATTTTAGTCGCTTAAATTAGTTTATTAATTAAGAGGAATTACCGTTAAAATCCTTGTAATGATTTCTTAATATTACAAGATGTGTTACTGTACTTTAGATTTCTTTTTTTTTCCTGTTTCCATTACAAATATTGACTGCTGATGAAAAATGTCTTCTACCATAAACATGTTTGGTCGTATCTCGTAGACCTATTTGGTAAATCACATCGATTCTTCTTCCATGTGTACAATGGGTAATTTGATAGTTATTTTCGTGTAGAATTTTCAAATTATACGCAAACAGTCAAATTTAATAATATAACCTTGTTTATTTTAGTCGCTTAAATTAGTTTATTAATTAAGAGGAATTACCGTTAAAATCCTTGTAATGATTTCTTAATATTACAAGATGTGTTACTGTACTTTAGATTTCGTTTTTTTTTCCTGTTTCCATTACAAATATTGACTGCTGATGAAAAATGTCTTCTACCATAAACATCTATTGAAAATATGAGCATTTGTAAAAATGTCTTACAGATTTAAAAACAGATATCATTTCTAGATCTTCTTTATATTAAAAAGAATCCTATGAAAATATTCAAAAATAAAAAAACATGCTAGTATCAATACAGTTCGCAATATTATCAAATGGAGATTGCGTTGCCTATTTCAAATGCTCTAAAAATAGAGAATGTCTCATTTATACAAGAATAATGTACTGATTGGTTTAACCCTTTAACTACCGTATTATGAATTCATGAAACTTTTATATTCTAAAGCATTTTACGCAAATTGTTTAAACTAAATCAAAAGATTTGCATAATTTAATAAATATTTGAAGGATTTTAGAAGGATTAAAAGATTTAGAAGGATTAATTAAATTTGAATTTACAGGTATTTTGTGCATTTTTTATAACCACCACTCAAATCTTTTATTTTTTATTATTTTCGTAATATTTTGTAGGATTATAAAATGTACAAATATGATGTTGTTACAATATAAATCTAAAACTATTTCCGCATTGAAAAATCCCCATCTTCCTCCCTGAGCACCAAGAAAGCTGAATAGAAACAAAGACAAAAGAAATCGTCCATTTAAAAATACTTTTGTTTTGTGTAACCACTAATGCTTTTGGAACAAGGTAAATTAATGTATCTGTAACTCATTCTAAACAATATTACAACTAACTGACGTATTAAAAGAATTTTAAAATAAGTATTTTAATGGTACTTATGATTATCGTCAGTAGATAAAGGATTAATAAACAAGAACTGTAATATGTGCAAATAATAACGAGTTTGTTTCTTTTCAGTCGAATTCTTCTTCTCATTTCCAAAATAATATTATGCTATAAATGTGGAATCATATCTCGCAGACTTATTCGGTAAATCATGTCGATTCTTTTCTATATGTATACTGAGTACTTTTATGGTTCTTTCTTGTACAACAGAATGCGTTTCTGTACTTAAATTTTCTCCATTTTTCATGCATCCAGAACATTTCTTGATTTCTATTCAAAAATTTTATCTACATAAACTTCAATTGAAAATACGAGTATTTGTTAAAACTTTTTATAGATTTTAATACTCAAGTCATGAGTAGATCCCATTTATAGGTTAACGAAAAAAGAATATAATTGTATGAAAATATTGAAAACTTAAAAACATGCTAGTATCATTACATTTCGCATTATTACCAAATGGAGGTTGCGTTGACTGTTTTAAATGCTCTAAAATGATGAATGTCTCATTTTTACGGGAAAAATGCATTGATTGTGTTATTTTAAAAGAACTGTTATGTGTTCAACTACTGAAATAATGTAAAAAGTATTTTAAAAAATGATAATAGGAGTTAAATTACCGTAATTACTCGTGTATACCGAGCACGAGTGTATAACTCTCACCCCTTGCGATACAAGAAAAAATGGCATTTTTAAAATCTCGTATGTAACGCTCACCACACATTTAGTATGCAAGTAAATGACTGGAAAAAGAATTTAAATAAAGAAAGTCTAAGCAAATACTGAGTTAGACCAGGAAAAAAGGCGAAAATAAATTATTAGACTTCATATAGGGAGTAAATGACGGGGAATAGTAGTTAGTGACGGCATCGAGAATTGCTAATTAGCGTTTAAATAGTGTTACTAATGTTTTGAATAAAGATGCAACAATACTTCTATTAAGCAAGATTTTCCTATTTTTAATGTCTTCTTTGAATACATTTCTTAATTCATATATATATATCGTATGATTACTTCAAGCAGTGAAAAATTATTCCGTGTATAACGTGCACCTACAAGTTTTGCCTTAATTAAAAAAAAAAAAAAAAGAAAGAAAGCGGGCGTTTTACGCGAGTAAATACTGTAATTAATTTGTAGTGCAAGAATTAAGTTAGAAATGAAACATTGTCTAAGCAATATAAATTAATTTACAATCCTCTTGCATTTGTTAAAATTCCATTTTTTAAAAACATATTCTCATATAAAAAGCTTTTTCAAATGGAGAAAAAAGAAGCATGTTAATCACTAAAGGTATATTTTTTAGGAGTATAATAAAACTGTATCTTTCAGTATGCATTTCTTAATGCTCCTTTCTTTCATAATATAAAGATATATCAGAAAAAAAATGCATTGGACATTTTTTACATCATTAAAGGAGAGGGTAGTCATAAAAAAACTTTGCCGATATATGGAGCTCTAGAAGCTGGTCCGTTCAACCGATCGAGGTGATATTTCAGATATATAAATTATGAGGTATGAGCTCGAGATTCTGTTAACGGCAACAAAGTGGTACTCACGGTTACAATTCTAGGTACAGAAACTCGAAATTTTACAATGACAACACCCCTATTTTTTCTTCTAAAAATGATCAGCGCATGCGAGAACCCTAAAGAGCGTAGGAACCGTACGTGTATCGCAAGAAGCGGACTCGTTGTGCACGCACAAAAATCAGCTTTTCAAATGCCCCCCCCCCCCTTCCACACAAAAAAAACCAAAAACACGATCGGAGCACACAGAAAAAATTTGCATATGTCCCAGATTCATAGCACCAATCAGTGATTACAACATTCCAAGCCAGTTCCCTGCAGTAATTCTGGTATGACGTAATTTTGCAGCTTTGCCGTATAGCGAGAACCTGTTACAGAACAAGTTACAAATCCCATTTGTATCACTTACTGAAAAGAAAAAAGGCACGGGAACAATTGTGCATGCAATGCAGCACCACGCAGTAATTTTCATGTCTTGTAAAGGTACGGGCGCCACAGAGTGGGAATTCATGTCTGCCCACTGCACGCAATTTTTCGTGTTGACATTGCCAGTTATGGTGAAATGTGCCCAATCAGTCCTTAATAAGTGAAGAGGCCATTCCTTATCTCAATCATATTTGATAAGAAATTGATTAGCAAAATCTATACATTGTTGATGGTGCCCTACTCTCATCATCTGGACGCGCTGGTACACTTAAGGAGACATGCGGATTAAAGAGCGCGCTAGCTTTAGCACCGTTGATTTCGATGTATCCAATTACAAGGGATACATCTTTTACAGTTTTGCGTGTGTCCTGCAGTCACGGAAGAGTTGGACGTCTGGATCGTGGTCTACCACAGGGGCAGTCAGTTCCTTTGAAATTATTTACGAAATCACAAAGAGCTTCAGGGCTACACGGACAAAGAATTTGGCAATGGTTTAGACGGTAAACACGTAAGGTTTTTTCAGCATTCATCCCATTCTGATAATGGAGTTTTACCAATTCACCATGAGCTTTCCCTGGAAGAGTCATTTCGCCGGCATATGCAAGCTCCCGTCTGAAGAACTAACAATTCCCATCCCACTTTTTATCTGTTTTCTACGCTGACTATCTGGCAAACGGCGTTCCGTAATTGGTATTTTGCCTCTGTCATATGGAAATTTCCTTCTTGCGCCATAATCGTGTTTTATTTTATTTATTTATTTATTTATTTTTTGTCGTCTGCAGAGCTGTTTCTTGAGCGAGCATAACGCGTCCGTTTATAGGGATACACGCACCGTTTCAACGCTCTTTAAGGTTTTAGCATGCGCTGAGCATTTTGCGAGGGAAAAAATTAGCGTTGCCATTTAAAAATTTCCAGTTTCTGTCGCTATAACCGTAACCGAAAGCGCCAATTTGTTGACGTTGACAGAATATCGAGCTCATACCTGTGAATAACAATATCTAAAATCTCATCTCGATCGAATCAATGGATCGGCAGCTAGAGTTCGATATATCGGCAAAGTTTTTTTTATAACCACCCTGTACATAATGATTATTGAAATTTCATTTAACCCTTTCGGGTCTTTTACGTTAATAATGTTAACACTAGCTATCCAAATATATTTATAATGTTTAACGAATATTTTATTATTTTAAACATAACGAATGTTTTTGCTTTGCGTGCTATTTAATTCATATTCATATGACAATAGGCTAAGGAAGAATTATTGGAGATGTTTGGAAATTATTATACTACAATAAGATTTAACTTGTATTACAACTTTCTAATACTTTTGGGCTTCATTACACGTGATTCTTTCAGGAAAGTAACTTTTACTTTAAAGAGTGAAATATATGGTTAAAATAAAAGAGTCGCAAATGGCGCAAAGAGAATAAGTTAATGATAATAATTATTATTATTACTAAATGCCTAAACATAAATGAAGTCGTAAAATAAATGCGCAAATATATACTAACATTACTACATGTAAATTTTAGCAAAAGTATTTCTTAAAACAAAATAATGCTCCTTTAAAAGACATGTACTATTAATAGTACACCGGACCTTAAGGGGTTTAAAAAAATTTTTTTTGTAAAATAATGATCGAAAATTTATTTGATTAAAAAAAATTGAAAAACTAAACAGATTACTTTTTTTCGTACAGAACTGTTCTTCTTTTTGCACAACAGAACGTTTTTTATAAAATTTTTCATTTTCAAGAGAACGGGATCAACTTTTTTTTTGTATTATACTAATTACTATTGGTATCACATTACCTTCAATAACACTGTTTAAAAAGTATTATATATTACCTATGAAAAATAAAATTTATTTTGGTTTTCTTTGAATTATTTTATTTCATTTTAATGCGTGTAAAAATATTTTCTTTTTTTTATCAACTTAACTTCAGGTTAAAATAACTCATAAATTAAAAGTTTTTAATTACAAAAAATGTACTTTATGAGCATTTTATTGCTTTACATGATTGAAAATTTTATTATTTTTTTTTAATTTCCTTCGAAATTTCATTGCCCTATATTAATGTTTAAAAAAACAGTTAAATTGTTTTTTAAATTAATTACATGTACAATAAAAATTCCGTAAACGGATGCAAAATTTTCTAATTAAATTGAGCTATTTAACAAAAAAAAGTTCAGATTGAATATTGCAATGTTTGTTTCTCTTTAAAAAAATACAGTAAACCTAGCAAAGACTATGCACATTTTTAAAAGAATAATAATACAAAATCTAAATATTAATTTTTTCCTAAACTATACATGAACAGTTTGACATTAATAATTGTTTTTTATGCATTTTCATTGTTGTTTTGTTTTTATGCTACAGTTTATTGGAACAGCATTAATAAAACCAAGAAAAGAACAGTGGTATCTAAAGCGATCTCTCGCTACAGGGTAGGAGAGACAGTGCCCGTGAGTAGAAAATAATATGCACATAGGTAAAAAAGATTGTTCTTAATTATAACCGCGATTAAACTGTTAATAATAATAATTACACTTACATGACACTTACATTGTAAGGATTTTTTAAATAAATAATATTATGTTTGAAGTAAATATTTAAACGTGATGTTTAAAAAATAAAAATAGAAATAATTTTAAAAACAGTTAAATAATTGTAATTTGAACAGGAGATTAAATTTTCAGAAAAAGCAAGTCTTGCTAAGATTACAAAAAACACTAATATATGTAACTAAATAAAATAATAACACTAAAATACTAAATAACACTAAAATAATACTAAATATGTAACTTATTTTTATTATTTTTGATATAATTTATTCAAATAATGTTGTGAAATCTGCAAACAGAAAAATGTTATTCTTTCTAACTTTATACAATTCTTTAAAAATCGACATTTTATGCTTGTGCATAAACTTTTGAGAAATACATATTAAGATATATATTATATCTCAAAATTTTAATAAATACATAAAATGAAAGAGCAACTGATTCAAATTTATTTACAAGATTACAAGTGGTCAATGAACACCATCACACTATACATATTAATTCAATAGCCCAGTTCTTCTCAAAGGTTGATCAGCAAAGAACTGCTATTCAGGCGGTCACCCGATCTGTCTTAATGTGATTTCTATCTGTGGGGTGTTCATATAGGACCGCCTGTATCTGCCTTCATTACCAGCTGACTATTGCAGCTGTAAAACAATGAACTTATACAGAATAATCAACGTTAATGAAGAACTGAGTTGTCAACTTGATGTGTGCCGTGTGATGAAAAAAACTGACACCCAACATTTGTTAGCTTGTATTCAAAACTGTTTGAGTTGCTCTTTTATTTTATGTATTTATTATACTTTTAAGTTTTATGTAACATATACTAACAAGCGTTAAAAGCCGATATTCATTTAAAAACAACTCGTATTATACTATTATTATTATTCAAATCCTCATATGTAGGACGTTATAGGTTATTAAACAAATAAAGATTTAAAAAAAATGTTTTAACATTTCTACAGTTCATTTTTTGCAATTTTAAACTGATATTATCAATAATTTTGAGAAAATACCCACGCATAATAGGTTTTAATAAGTTTAATAAAGACACTTTATTTTGAAAAGCAAAAAAAAAAAAAAAACCTTTTGGAGAAAATATTTTAACAAGGTTTTAAAAATTTTTCATCCTCATGTGTAGAACGTTATATTTTATTAAACAAATAATGATTTTTAACGAAATGTTTTTAGAATTTCTACAGTTCTTTTTTTGAAATTTTAAACTGATACTATCAATAACTTTGAGAAAATTCCCACGCATAATTCGGTTTAAAAAGTTTAATAATGAAACATTTTTTTTTTTTCTGTTAATTGAAAAAAAAATTGAAATAAAATTTAAAAAAAATCGTCGAAAATATTTCAGCAAAGTAAAAAAAAAAAAAAAAAAATCTTAAAACATGTGTTTGCATAAAAATACTTATCTCGAAATATCTGGTTACATAAGTCAATTTTTATGCAAATCTAACAAGACAAAAACTAAAAAGGATTTCCTTCTAAAGTACAGGGTAATAATTTTTGACACCTGCATGAAATGTAATACGTGATCTGAGTAATAATGTTACTGTTCTTTCAAAATAAAAGTAACAGTAAAACAGGAGTACATATTTTATATTTTTATTTTCGAAAGTATTTTGTTACAAAAATTTTATTCATAAAAAGAAATTTGGATTAAATTTCTGTCAAAATTGAAATGTTTATCAAAATATATTTATATTGTATATTAGTGAGCAAACGGTTGCGGCAATGTATGAATTTATATATTAGTTCCATTTTCATTTCTAAAAGAATATTTATTGTTAAATATTTACATTGAAATGAAAAAAAATAGCCGTAAATATTTTATTTTGTTACAATATAAACCCAACTAAAGAATTTTTAATAATTTTCTGGTCATAATAAAGTATATGTATGGTACTGCAATGCAATTTAATTTCTTATAAAAGCAAATATCTATTTTTTTATTCAATTTTTAAATTTTTCAATCTTTCGTTATTATTTGCGTTTTTTGAAATCTTATGTGTATTTTTAAGAAAAAATTATTTTAAATAATTCTTGTTAAAATTTCAATTTATGAATATCTGAGTTAAAAGAACGAAATATTGCCTCTGACATTTGCACTTGGTGCGTAATGTTCTGGATATGAGGCATCTCATACGATGTAGATTAAATAAAGTTGATTAGAAATTTATTTTATAAACAAAGCTTTATTAAATTATTGAAAACAAAACAAAACTACTGTTAAAAACATTCTTTTATAAACATTCAATGACTTTTGCAATAACGTCTGTATAACATAAGGCCATTTGCACGAGATGGGGCTACGAAGTATTTAAGAATTCACATGGGAAACCATAGAAAAGATTTAGATTTCTGAAAAATTACTTCATTTTTTCATATTTTTTTATGTTAAATTACAAAGACGCTACCCATTGTACCCCAAAAATTATTTTCTTTTGTGTAGTTCCCCCATTTTTTTTTTTTTGTGTGTGTGTGTGTGTGTGTAGATATTTTTGACAGAATTAACGGACAACTTTCCAAACAGCGTTTTAAAATCTTATTTTTTCTTACTTTAATGTTCAGAGGATGACAGCTATGTGGAGAAGAAAGAAAATTCCTACAAAGGCAATTAAAATGAAATTGCAAACGCAAATAAAAACAAAATATTTTTAAACTGTTATCGGTTCATTTAAAAATGCTTCAGCCTGTTCAATAGTTCTAAAATCTATGAACATTTTCTGAAAATTAACTTTGTTGCAATAGTGCACAAACGGACAGAAAATTTTTCTTCATATGATACTAAATTTAAAAAAAATATTTCTCTTTAAGTTTGTTACCTGTTGCTTAACATATGAATGTTATTTTTTTTGAAAAACATACATATATTTTTTTTTTAATTAGGAAAACTGTTTTTCTTCTAAATTTCAACAATTTTCTTTTCTTTCTTTCTTTATTTAGATGACAAATAATTTCTTTCAAATATTTTACGCATATTACAGATATTGTTAATTAAAATAAATTAATTTTTGTGGATCTGATTGTACATTCTGTAACTTCCACTGCTCAATGATTTTTTTAAATTATCTTATTTACTTTTCACATTTATTGTTTCACAAAAGTTTGCCTATAATTTATTTAATTGTGATTTCGAATTCCTCATATGAAGCACATACTTTGTAAAACGTCTCCATAAGCAAAATAATTTGAAAATGTATAATAATCGCGTTTTAAGGAAATATTTTTTCAAGCTTCTTCGTTTAAACTTCGAAAATAAATATAATGGATTGGTGAGAATATATTCCATTTCGTTAGTCAGTTACAGATATTTATGTATTCCGAAGATTTGCGAAAGAAAATATTTGGGTTGAGTTTCTTGTATTTTCTATTTATAAGTTAGCGTGCGTCACATTTCTTTTTTATTAGTGTTCGTGGTGTATTAAAAAATTAAGAAATATCTAAAACAATTGGTATAAAAAAGGTTTTTCTTCTTGTTAGTAACATCCTTTAGAAGAATTAAATTTGATTTTAAAATCTGTATTTTATATGAATTTTATTTATATTTTAAATGCGTTTATCTCACTTTTTTCATTCAACAGGGGATGACGGTTTATTCAAAAATAAGTAATCCGCAAAACATTTGGTTCACATGTTTTTATACCGTCTCCATTGGTATTACAAAATTTAAGATAGCCTTTATAGTATGTATTATAGGTTAATTTTTTTTAAATATATAATGGTCATTTTATTAGAAATCATTAATGGAATAACATAATAGTAAATCTTTTAAGTCTTAAAATCTTAAAATCTAAATTAAAAATCTTTAATTTACCTTTATATAAAAGGTCAATTGTCCATTTCTATGCACGATGAATTTTAAGTAGAGTTTTGCTTTAACGAAATTAGTCATTAAATAGATAAAAAGATATGTTAAAAAATGATTTTCTAAAGAATAAAAAACTGAAATGGAAATATAATAAATTACATTTTAAAATCATAAATAAACACGCTGAAATCCTGATAAATGACTTTTTCAATTATACAAATTTATGTTCTGTACAGGTTATTTGTCAAACAAACAGCTTAGCAACGCATTGAAATGTATAAAACCTCTGAACTTTTTAAAATTTCGGAATTATCATTTTTAATGTCCCTTTTTATCACCTCCTTAACAGTTTTTAATGCAAAATGTGTGACACTTCTGCTCATTTAAATTTTTCTTTTCTATAGTTTAAATTCAGAAATTTTCGAAATACAGCTACATTATATTTCACTTATTTCATCTTAAATTTGACCATTCTATAGACTAACTAATTATTGAAGTAATTTTTTTAACTTTATTTTTTTATGACTTAATCGTTTTTATTTTATTATAATATTTAAAAATTTCGTTATTGTTTTATCATTTTCGTCATTTATTACCTTTTACTTCTTTGGTAGATTTAAACTACACTTTTCCGACACCAAATCGATCACAATGTTACAAGACATTCAATCAAATTACTCAGTGTTTTCTTGCTATGAAGTCCCTTAAGTATCCTTTTTCTTCATCCCTTTTAGGAAGGTTTGTCATTAGAAACTTATTCGCTACTATTACTGTGATTCAAAAACTACAGCTGATATAGCCATGAGCATCATTAACATACAATGTGCATTATCTAAAAAATATATTTTAGCGGAATTGGACCGCAGTGGACTTCATGCTTATTTATTTGTGACCTTGCAATAGATGGACGACCGATGTATACTCTCAGCTGAACGGAATATGACCGGCGCTATGTTTTCATCAAGTGTAAACATTTGTGACACTGTGAATGCAGTTTACGCAAAATTATGTTTTTCAAACTGTTTGGGGTCATAACATAAATACTGTTGCACCGATCGTATTATTTTTTTGAGAAAAGAAAAAATGTTTTGGATCTTGAAACACTTTTAACCATTAGGGAAAACTGTAAGTGTTCAGAAGCACGCAAAAAGGAGTAAAAAATACACCTTTATTTTCCAGTAACCGTAACTCTCTTGTCTTTAAGATTTTTGAAATTCAAATAATTTATTCAACACAATTTTCTCTACTTTCAATATTATTAATGAAAAGTGATCTCAGGCGATTCTGGTTATCTGTCGTATTTCACGCAATTGTACGGCGCAAACATGCTAAGACAAATAACAACGCAATGTGAGACAGTCATCAATTTTAATTTAATTATTTAATTTTCAAGTTCTTCATGTGATAATAAATAACTTAAAAAAAAACAGATTTAAAATCAACATTCCTATATGAGAAAAAGATGGAAAAAATCATTTTTTTTTTCTATAAGCATATGTCTCTATGATGTAGCTTACTCTGTGTGCTAATCAGAAAAATGAGATTTCAGATAAATAAAATATAACTTATTCAGTCATATTTAACACATTAGAAAAAAAATCTAGTACAACGTATTTGATTTTGATAGCTACGTGTCTTAAAACAAATTACCAGAAATTATCTTCTAAACCACTTGATATACACACAAAGGGGTGAGTGGTCAAAGAAAAACATAGGCAAAAAAAGTGTTAAGTACCAGTTTAAGAGAAGTTGGCCTTTTTTAATCCCTTTATGTTATTAGAAGTGCTTTCAATAATAATAAAAAATATACTGGTACATTCTTCCTTTTTTGAACTGTGTTTTTTTTTACCACTCACCAACCTGATGCACATTTTTTTGTATGTGAAAGCTTTTTTATTAATGCTTTTTAAAAATAAAACATTAAATATTACATAAAAATGAAAATTCCCAGAATAGTAAATGCTGTCTGTCATGAAAACCGACAAATGTCTTTTAAATTTTTTGAATTTTTTATGTCTTTCAGAAACGTGAAAGTCAAAAGACATTTGATTGATCAGACATTTATTACTGCCAAAGGAATCTAAAAGACTTGGACGTAAAATCGGCTAAAAAATTTGATGTTTAAAGTCAGTATTAAAAAAATATATTTAAATAATTTTCATGTTTTACTCATGTTGTTTTCATTACAAAACACGAAGTAAAAATATTTTCTCCCCATTAAATTTTATCTTAAATTTTACAATTTTTTTAAAATTAACTGTTCATTCGGTATTGTTAAATTCGAAAACGCCTTTCTTAAATACTGTCTCATCATTTTTTTAAAATAATACTAAGTAATACAATTTTTTCAAGAATTGTTAAATTTCCTGAAGCATAATTTAAAAAAATCTTTTAATTTAGTTTAAATTTTAATTATAACATAAGTTATTTCGTCCACCACCATTTCATATTTAAGATCAAATTAAAACGTAGAAGACCATGGACCATATAACTGGCAAACTTTCTTTTTCGTGAATCGCTAATAAAAAACGAGAACCATTCTATAACTTAAAGAGGCCTGGCAATTCGTTTTTATCGGTATCTCTACCAATCCATTACTTGGGTGTTGAAGGATTAAATGATTCTATTTTTATTTCCTTTGTGTTTGTTGCGGGTAGGATTGGCTTCATATCTTTAGGGTTCAGGCCAATATCGTATTTGATTTTGAATCTTTCGGATCGGATTCAGATTGACAGATTATTTAAGAGAAATTGCAAAATATGTCTCAACATAGAAAAACTCTATATTTAAATGTTGAAGTATGTACAGGTAATAGTTTTATTCTCGACATGTAAAACAAATGATGAAGATATGATTGTTGACTACTTTTCCTTAATTGAATAAACATGACTAAATTTCATGTCTGTTTCTCGTATGATTATTTTGGATTCAAACTGATTTCTGATTGAAGTGTGTCGGATTCGGGTTGGGTTTCAAACCGGGTGTATTGAAATATATTGAATGTATCGGGTTGGGTGTACAACACGATACACCCAATACTGCAGTTTCAATTGAAAGCAGTTGCTGCTGTGCGATGTTTCTTATCCATACTATTATCTTTCATTCAATAACTTTTTAGTGATTCAGATGTTTCAGGAGTCTTGAAATGTGAATAAGTAGAAACCTACATACAATGGAAAGGTTCTGTTTTCAAATATATGCTCAGAAGCATTTTTAATAAAAAGAATAAAATGTGTAGCAAGATTTATACCAGTATTGTATAAACAAATGTGTTCATTGCGGAAATTCTTGACAAAGATCTTGCTCATATTTTAAGTTTAAAAGCTTTTTCGAAGGTTAAAGAAATTGCATTTAAACGAAATTTTGATACACAATTTGATATATAATTTCTATTTGTATACTCTAAAGACATGCTTTCCTTGCGTGATAAAACTTTATTAAGCTGTTTTATAAAAAGATAAATCGGAACGTTTAGCTTTGCTTTCTTACCATATAATGCTGGGAATTAAAACTGGAAAAGGACTGGTGACTGTTACAAATCTAAAGCCTATGGTAAAAAGGTTTGAAGAAATGGGCTCACTGGTTTCGTCAAAGAAGTGGGAGACGGAAAATGTCATTGCAGCCGTAAATAAGGTAGAACTCGATGCCGATACTCAATCGATGAAGTCCAGCTCAGAGTAAATGCAGTACACGGTGAAGTTTACGACAAATAGAGGTAAAATGATTTTGTAGCACGTTGGGATTTTGCTAACTAGTTTTTCGTGTAAACGAAGAATGATACGAACTGACTTCCAAATGTTTTGTGGATAAATGAGACACTTTTATGTGCACGTTGATGTGTGAACACGAAAAATTGACGCATACGTATGAAAGAAAACCCTTATGCACTGTTAAAAAAACCTCATTTTGATCTAAAAGTGACAGTGTAATGCGGCTTTACAGCTTCTTTCATCATTGGCCGTTTTATTTTCGATATATTTTCCAATGGTAGATTGGAAACGATTTTCGTGACTGTTGGTTGATATGCAGCACTTTTAAGGAATGAAATCATTTTTGAATAGCAATAGAGAAAATCACTGCATTGTGTAACATTAATGCATGATGGAGAAACTTCCCACATTGCTCCTCGTGTCACAACAACCCTGAAGATCTTACACCTTCTGACTTTTGGTTATGAAACTACTTGAAGACCTATGAGTACAGTGATTGACCTATGACATTGACCCAGTTTAAAGATGCTATACATCATCATGTTTCAGAGATACCCACTAAATTGCTTTATAATTCAGTGGGTATAGAACTATAAATTTTAGGGTTACTTGTTGGTGAGAAGTGTAAATATTATAACGTGCATTTTTTATTTAAAAAATCCCACTAGTTTCTAATCATTTCTGGGCAAACCGCTTCTTTTTATTTTTTATAGCTAATTAATAATAAGCAGTTAAAAAATCCCGAATATTCTGGATCTCTCGGTATATCATCTGGTATCTGATGTCTGGTTTTCAAATCCAAATATTAATTTGATGAGTATAATAAAAGCATTTTTTTCTTAAATTTACAGTTATTCCAAGTATGTATTTTTTTTCTTTCTTTTTTTTTTTCAGTTTAAACCTCTGTGAGTTATTTATTCTAAATTGAAAAATTAAAACGTGAAAATAACACTGCACAAGGAACTTGCTACATGGCCACCTAAAAATGACAGCTTCAGAAAATTTGATTTCAGTAAATTTAAATATGTTTAAGTCTAATTAATGTTTAGATTAATGTGTAGTGTATATAAAAATATGTTTCTACTATACAGAACCATACAAAAGAATTCAAATATTTTCATGTATCTATAGGAATTGCTGAAGTTGAACTTTTAAATTAGTTTACTTTTTATTGTTAAATTCAATTACAGCTTAAATGCAGAATATATAAAATATGTATGTCAATTACAGGACCTCAGACGCGAAGTGATGCATTCCAATTCTGGCTATGGATGGTAAATGCTGCCTAGATATCAAATGTTTTATACATATTCCAAAACGTCTGCTTAGTTGTATTCCTTATGTTATTATTTTGGTACCGTATTCTGCAAATTTTGGAAATTGCTTAATAATGTATGACGACGCATGTATTTAATTAATATTTATGCAACGGCAGGCATGTTTTCCCTCACATACTCTTTAGATAAAAGAATCACGTTATTATCCCGCAATAAATAACACATGAACTTATTAAATATTTTTCAATCTATTCCAGACTTATAATAGATTTGACACACGATATAATCATCAAAAGAAGGTGAGGATTGTACTTTGTGTCAATATATATACTGACGAAAGAACAACAACAAAAAAATCGCAATTTTTTATTCACAGTTGAGAAGTAAGATGCGGCTCTCTATCCTTTTTTCTACACCTTTTTGTGCCATGTTTTAAATTTAATTTTAACTTAGATATTATGCGCGGATGATGGGGTCTTAGGGTCTTTGAAACTGCCGTAAGCGTTATATAATATTTATATTTGTGTCTTATAAATGTTGCATTTCAGTATTTATACATGATATAATACCTTCATAAATGTTACTTTTTTAAATTTCATATAAATATAATAAAAATGAAAAAATAATTATATAATAGACATTTTTGCAGGGCAAATACTTAAAAAAAAAATCGATAAAAATTTTAAGCAGAATATATTTTATTTTTGCGCGCGTGTAAGGATATTTACTTCAACAGTTAAACCCAATAAAAAATGAGTTGTTCAATCTATTATGCTTTGATAGATATTTACGGTCTAGAAAATCTCTCGCATGTCCTTAAATGTTATATATGGAATATTACATAGAGTAGAATAAAAAAAAATTCCAATATTTAATTATTTAATATAATAGAAAAATGTATTCTTGTGATTTAAAGTTAAAAAAATTATAAAGATTTTTCTAAAAAGATGTCAATTAAGACTATTTCTTTTTTGTTTTTCTTCGCTATTTTTTTAAATAGCAAACAAACAAAAAGAATGTTAAATGTTTATGAAAAACAAAATTGCTAATTTTATTCATTAATTCTTAAATAAACATTGAAAATAAACATTTATTCTGCGTTTCAAGGTTTTTTTTTTTTTTTTTTTTTTTTTTTTTTTTTTTTTTTTTTTTTTTTTTTAAATAAGCAAAAAAAAAATTTAATTGCTTTTTTTAAATATATATTTTTTTCTTTTTCAAAGACGACATGAGTAATCAGAAAAAAACTACAAAAACAGCAAAAAATATTTAGGGAGAAAAAAGAAACGATATAGACGTTTAAAAAAATAAACAATTCTAGAGAAAATGCTATATTAATTAGCAACATTTAAAATTAAACATAATTACAGAAATTAGATAGAAGGGAACTTGCAGAAACATACATATTTTGTCTTAAAATTATTTAAACATATAAGTAATAAGAGGATACAGAATATTTTCAGTGTAACCCGATAATTTTGAGGCATTTTTTCGGCTCCAAAATGGAAAAATCGGCGAATACATGAATCTTAGAAAATTTCCGAAAATTTTATTCTAAAATAAAAAAGATGATAAATATAAAAAGTAAGAATAAAATTTACATAGAAATTTCTGAAAATTCTTTAACACGCCAATCTTTTACAATTAAAAAATCGTCAATCAACGTTCTCTAAAACTAAGTCACTATCATAATTTTAAAGGAACTCTTTTTTATCAGATTCTTTCATTGGTGCATCAGGATGAATATCGTCAGTTTCTAATTCACCCTCACAGCCATTGTTTGCAGTGTTATTAAACTCTTAAGAAACATAACACACTTCGGTTCTTTTACTTCTTAAACATAACAAATACGGACTGTAAATGCGCTTTATTTAACACCAAAATATGCGAGCCATTGCACGGATATCAACACATTCCATCATTTTTCCACATTTGAATAAAAACACAAACTTAAAAAACACAGAGATCACTACCAAAATCATAAAATAAGAAAAATAAATTACCATGGAAACGAAGACTACAATATATTCATGATGTTTTTTCCACATACAGTGTCTCACAAAAGTGATGGGACACTTGTGCTTTATAAAAAGAAACTGCAATAAAATAAATAAACAAACATGTGCAAAAATTTTTTGGGTGTGTTTCATATTTAAAGTTAGTAACAATTATTACATAACATACATTTTTCAAAATATTAAAATATTAATTTAGTAAAAATACAATTGTTCAGAACGGAGCAAAAAATGGCTCACATAAGTGATGGGACACTTACTTTTCCATCAAATATTTATCCAAAAATTTTACTTATTAAAAGGTTTTAATATTTTGTTGGATTTCCTTTTACTTTTAAAACATGATTTAATCTTTTTGGGATGGATTCAACTAATTTTTTTGTGATTTTTGGAGTGATTTTACCCCATTCTTCTTGAAGCACCGATTTTAGTTGTTGTTTTGAAGAAATGGTGTGTTTGTGAATTCTTGATTCCAGTTCTTGCCAAATATTCTCTATGGGATTTAAGTCTGGAGATTGTGGTGGTGTTTTTGTTATTTCAGGATAGTTATATAGCAGCCAGAGTCTAACGTTAAGAGCAGTGTGCTTGGGGTCATTGTCCTGGTAGAATTTAAAATCGTTATGAAGGTTCAATTTTCGTGCTGAAGATTTCAAATTTTGCTTTAAAATATCAATATACTTGTACTGATCCATTATACTGTCAATAAAAACAAGATTACCAACTCCAGCGGACGACATACACCCCCATACCATAACTCCTTCTCCACCATGTTTTACTGTTGGTACCAAGTTCTGTTTGCGAAATTCTTCCCTTGGTTTTCTCCACACCAAGATTCTACTGTCAGAACCAAATATATTAAATTTACTCTCATCAGCAAATATAACTTTATTCCAGTAATCAGAATTCTTATTTATGTTGGATTTTGCGAAAGCTAGTCTGAGTTTTCTATTCTTTTCACTTACGAAGAATTTTTTCCTGGCTACTCTACCGTGATATCCAGCAGATCGAATTACCCTTCTAATAGTCTCAGGATTAACAATTATTCCATATAATGCTTGTAAATCAGCAGCAACTTTTGAAGCACTATTTCTTGCACACACTCTTTCTATTTTTTTTAATATTTCGAACGATAATTCGCTTTATTCCATTGGATAGCTTTGATGGTCAGCCAGGTCTTCTTTTATCCTGAATCATATGATTCTTTTTATATCTTTTAATGATATTGAAAACTGTTGAACGACTCAAGTTAACTGTTTCAGCAGTTTTTCTAATAGATTTTCCACGTTCAATATGCAAATTAATAACTAATTTTCGAATTTCAGGCGAGGTTTCTTTTCGTTTAGCAAATATGGCTACACAGAGCTAAAAAACACAAAAATTCCAAAACAAACTGGAGAGAAATACTGCAGACGATTTTATAAATTATTGCCAATTGTTTTTAAGTAAAAATAAAACTCCAAAAAGTATTTTATTGCTTATTTAAGACGATTTTTGTTGCATATATAATGGTGTCCCATCACTTATGTGAGCTATTTTTTGCTCCGTTCTAAACATTTGTATTTTTATTAAATTAATATTTTAATATTTTGACAAAATGTATGTTATAATAATCCTTACTAAATTTAAGTATGAGACACACCCACAAAAAATGTGTACATGTTTTTTTAATTTACTTGATTAGTTTCCTTTTGTAAAGCACAAGTGTCCCATCACTTATGTGAGACACTGTAAATGAATGCAGACGATATTTATGGAAACAGCCATCTCTTTCAAAACTGGCTTTGTTCTTAGTTCCATCCAAATCGTTACAGATGCTATTTTGTTTGTCGAATGATCATTTCTTGTAGTTTATACAAAACACTTTCACACCACCAGGGATAGTGACAATGTCTTTGTTGAAAACATTTAAAAATTACCGCCATTTGTCACAGCTGCATCACAATATTACATATATTCAGGCAATTTAGAATGGAGATTCAGCGAATACAAATAAACTACTTCTTTATCATTTCTGAATCCTCATCATATCCTATGAATGAGGTATCTGAAGATTGGCGTAGCAATTAATACCATTCGTAATCTTTACCACTCCCACAAATATCTTCGTAAAATTAGTAAATTTGCTCTAGTACAAAATTTCTGTCATACCCAGTGACCACAATACAACAACTTTTATGAAAAGAGCTATTCATTTATTTTAAATATTCCCAGAAAAAAATAATTTATCCCTAATTAAATTAATACAGAAACACTCAATCATGTCGCCTTTAAATCCCTGCACACAAAGAGCTGTTAATATTCCATATTATGGAAAATAAACGAAATTGAGTACTGCAATATTTATCAAAATTTGCTCTTTTTGATTATATTGAAATTACTACGAAACGGCTATTATTTTATAACGAATAAGAAAGGTCTGAAAATGCTTTTCTTTTTATATTATCTGAAATAGCCACATTCTTTCTGCTAGAATGAGATGTGCCCGTTATTGAATTAGTGGGTTACATATTTGTTTCTCTTATTAATTTATTATTTTTTTTAAACGTAAATTTAAATTATTAATAACCTTCAAATTTAATTTTTAATTTTTTTGTTATTGTTATTAAACTATTTTTTAATGCTTTACCGTTGTTTACTGACCTATTGCCTGAAAATCATTAACTTTCTCAAAATTGTTTCATAACTATGGTTTTATTTATTTCCCAGTCGCTTCATATATTAGCAAGTTTGTCACCTATGGACTCGGCGTAAAATAAAAGTCTTTTCATGAAACATTTTACCATTTTTGAAGCCTTGTTCATTCGGAGAAAGTTCCTTAAAATGTACATGCATAGCAACTCATAAACTGTAAAAAAAATGCGCTAAATTAAAAAATTGCAGTAAAATTAGATGTAAATTTATGTATTACATATAATTTTACTGCAATTTTTACGGTAAAAACTGCTGGCAACAAAGAAACAAAAGAAAAAATAGATATCTTATGAAAATAGTGAAAACTAAATAAGAATGCGAATATAATTTTAGTACGCTACATAACTAAATGGAGATTGTGTTGCCTGTTTTAAATGACAAATGTTTGATTCAGTACGGAAAAATGTGTTAAAAGTTTTATAAAACAAGAACTGTTATAAATGTAGCTATTATTTTATTTAAGATTTGTTTTTTATTGAACTCATAGCAATAACACTGATAAACGAATTTTAACGAATTTTCGATTTCTCTATATACGTTTGGTGTTTCTTATAGATTTAGAGCTGCTGAAAAAGAATATGTTTGTAAAAATTTTCTATCACCCTCCAATTTTCAGAAATTTCATTTATACGTTTTGGAGTATGTAGACATCTTATAGGCATTATAATTAAATTACATTGTTCTCTTTCTTGTATTTGATTCACACAAACATTCCTTTTCCGTATTACAACGATAGAAGATACAGCAAGAGCGTAGAAACAGATGTCCCCCTAATAAATTTTATGTTAGCAACCTTGAACAGAGATCTCTAGCCACCCCCACAGTATTTGACTTTAACGCAAATCCATGACAGTAATTTTCGGGGCGAGGGTACTACTATTTGTTTGTTCTGTAAGACTTTTTAATTAAATTTTGATTATAATTATCCTGTTTTCCTCTACAATATGTATAACATGTTTAGAAAAGGCGTTAATGAACCCGATTCTTTTTGGTATGTGTGCGGGGAGCTAACTTTGAAAAAGCATCGATGCGCTTTCAGTCCGTTAATACAGACTGCCTATGCATTAACGGAGTAATACATAACCTATATGTACTTTGGATATAAAGTAGGTGAACAAGATAAGAAATGAGCACCTCATTCCTGTTGTACACGATGTGCTACAAACCTCCGGGCGTGGATGAAAGGTACAAAAAAGTGTATGTCATTTGCTATACCCATGATATGGCGCATGCCGAAGGATCATATAACTGACTGCTACAAATGTATTAAAAAAATTAAAGGATTCTCTGCAAGAAGTAAACATAAAATTAAGTACCCGAAATTAGATTCAGCAATGTGACCAGCATTACATAATGATGATTTACAAATACGGAAACCTCTAGAGAATTTTACATATGACGATGCAGCAGTAGAAATGGAAATTGATGAAACTGAAACTTCCTCTACATCTGATATGAACTATTATCCTGGCATAAATGAAGAACCACACCTAATCACTCAAAAAGAATTAAATGATTTTGTGAGAGACTTAAATTTATCATAGAAAAACTCAGAATTACTTGGGTAAAGATTGCAAGGTTGGAATCTCCTGAAAAACAATACAAAGATATCTATTTATCGAGATTGACATAAGAAATATTCGACATTTTTTTCAAGAAAAGATGATTTATGCTATTGTAATGATATAAGTGACTTAATATCTGCTTTAGATTGTCAATATAACTCGGAACAATGACCTATAAGAGATCAGCCACAGATAAGACATTTACCGCTACACAAAGTATGAAATTTCTTATTAATATCATTTCTTTTTACAAAAATTCTTTTCTATATTTTTCTGAATCTTTCTATATTTTTCTGAAGTTTTATACACAATGCATACTTTCAGTGTTTTAAATATTAATTTTAAGCTTTATAATTGTTTATTTAAAAGTTTGTATTTACTAAAATACCAAATGATAAATTTCATAAGGTATATGTGCTGAATAAATATTACAAAATTCAGATTTTCAAGATTTTTAATTTTTAAAATATCTGTGGGTGATGGAAACTTTTTAATGGTATATTCTTTCACAGCACCACCTAAAATATAAAAGTCACCACATACTTAGTTAGAAACAGAAACCTTGTTTATCAGTGTAATTAAAAAATGAATAAAACATTGTTACAACATTTAAAAGATCTCTTGTATTTATCAAAATTTTACATTTTTCGATTTTTTTTCATACAAAAAAAGTTTTCAACAGAGAAAACACATATTTTTTTGCAATAACTTTTATCCTTAAATATGCATTTTTTAATTTTTTTTTCTTTCGCCATGTTATTTATAATAAAAAAAAGATTTTTGAATTTTTTGCACCATAAAAAATATATAATGATTATTCAAATGCCTTTTATTAAAAAAAAAAAAAAAAAAAAAAAAAAATCTGATAATGAAAGAAAATGTATTTTATATTAAAAAAAAAGAAATATTCAACAGATTACATTTTTTCGTAGTATTTTTTTCTCTTATGAAGAAAATAGACTTTTTTTTATAAATTGTTAATTTTTAAAAGAACGATATAAACTTTTTTTCGCAGTATTACCTTACCATCAAAAACCACCATTTAAAAAAGTATTATAATTTTAATATTAAAAACAGAATTAAATTTTTTCTTGTTTCAAATTTTGGTGTATTTTATTTTACTTTAATGCTTATAAAAAAAAACTTCAATTTCAACAGAGCATCTGGTAAGAAATGTTTTTCTGAAAACATTTTTCATTTAAAAATACATATTAAAAATACATGTATGCATATATTTTTCATGTTTTAAATGTTTAGCCTTTTTTAATTGCTTTTGAAATTTTATCGAAGTATATTAATATTAAAAAAGTTTATGATAAAAATTAAATTGATTCTAAAATTAATTATTTGTGTAGTGAAATAACCCTTATAAATATGTAAATTTTTTCCAATGAAAATTTTATAATTTCATGTCAAAAGGTTTTTTTCACACTAAATATTTCAATATTTCATTATCATTCAAAACAATATAACAGGGATAATTTATTATCAGTGTTGTTTTTATTTTATTTGAAAGGAAGATTAAATTCCAAACTATTTCTTAATAGCCATTAGGTGTAGTTCTAAGGCAAAAAGTACAGATACAAATAAATCTTGATCACAGATTTCTATCTTGCTTTTCAATATATATGAATGAAATAAGACCAATTAAACAAAAAAAAATATTAAATTAAACACGCATCGCAGTGTATTTTATCATTTTGCATTTGAAGGCAATAAATTACAGAAACGGTTAAAGAATTAGCTTACAATATATGAATATTTATATGAGTTACATACTACAAAATATAATTTTTTAATTGATTGAAGGTAGGGAACTAGGATTACCGTTTCTTTACATTAAACAAGTAAGAAAAATCAAGTGGAAATCATCAATTCGTTAAGCATAGATTATGAAGCACTTTCCAACACTTAATGAAATCTTTAACAAAACATTGTTATTTAGGGAAATAATAGTGTATAGTCAAATATACCCAAGTATGTATTCCAGTACTTTTGAACAGCCCTGTATTTCATTTATTAGTTGATATAATGGGAAAATTTAGTTTAGCAAGAAAATACCCAGTAGCTTGAAATTTCTTTTTTCAGCATTTCATACTATTAGATGGAAACATACTTGAATGCTTTTGTTCAGCCCTGTAGTTTACATTGTACCTTTATTACACGTCAGCATTAGGCTAAAATTTATTGTAAACTAAAACACTTTTAAAACAACTGAAATCACATTCTCATAAATTATCATTCATAGGCGTCCATGTACCGAATTCTTAGCGTGGCCCTGTATATCCTTTTATTTATATTCTGCAAACATTTATCAGTAAATTGAATAAAGCTCAGCGTAAAAATGCATAGCTTATTTAAGAATCACGTTTAAATAATTTACGCTCATATTCAGTAACTTTTGTGAGCTCTTTTGGGTAGCCCTGTATATCAACTATAACATTTATACACACCATATAATGTGCATATATTTAGCAAAATATAAACGCGTATATCATAATTAAAATGCATTTCACCCTCCATCAGCCATCATCGGACACATATGCGGTACTTCGGAAAGAATATACTATTTGAAATCTTTTGTATGGCCCTGTAAATGCTATGTACTTCATATTATGCAAGACAGTAGCGTATAATTTATATTAAGCTTCAGTGACATTTATAAATTTTATTATACATGAAACAGCTTAATATATTTAAAATATGTCACCCACAATTCCCCCTTTTACCATTATCTAATGGAATTCTTTTGGGTGGCCCTGTAAATGAATAATAGCTACATTTTGACCTTATATTTTATAGAATGCATATTTTAATATGTTTGACAGGGTATAACATCTTTAAAATTCCTTTGAAACGATTCTTCCCCATAGGCCGTAATGTAATGGGAAACTTTTGATTCACCCTGTAGATAAACTAATCATGGTAGAAGTTTCATCTTAGATAGGACTTTTGCTAGGGTAAACATCAATAACGTCCTAAAATTTCATGGCAATCTGAGTATATTAACGATTTTTCCTCATGGGCCGTAATGTAATGGAAAACTTTTGATTCGTCCTGTAGATAATCTAATCATGGTGGACCGTTTTCTATAAAAGCGGTGGAGTGACGACGCAGCAAATGATCGAGATATTTAACAAGGTATGTTTGAAAATGCATTTTTGTGTTATTAGTGGACAATTAAAAAATATATTTAATGTAAAAAAAAAAAAAAAAAGATGTTAGATTTTCATAAAGGGTATATCATTGAAGTTTTTAAAAAATAATATTCTAATAGTTATAGGCTTATCAGAAATGTTTGTCTGACATATAATTATTTAACGAGAGTTAAAAATAAAATACATACAAAATATACATACATACAAGTATACAAATATGTAAGTGTACACATGTTAGTTTTATAATAAAGAAAAATATAAAGTACTTAAAACAACTGCATTTCCCACTAACTAAGTGTTTTTCAAATTTAAATTTCAGTCCTTAGTGTAATATTTTGGACTTGAATGAATAATTGTCATTTAATAAAATAGCATGAACAATATTTCAGAGGATGTGTTATGATGGATATATAGTTTTTTTTTACCTTTATTCTATAATCTTGTACCCTAAAAATTTTAAATGGATAATTAGAATGCTGATTTAAAGTTATGAAAACATTTGTAAATCATGTAAATAATTATTCTATTTCTCAGAAGAATGTGATTTGAGTGTTGCATTTTACCATAAACTGTCCAATGTGAAAACGTTTTTCTAGACACAAAAAAATTAAAAGAAAATTTGAGTAAAATAAACATGGGTTAAATAAAATAAACTGAAATACACAATAATACGTAAATTTCAATATTTTATTTTTTATGAAATGATTTAATAAATAAAAAAATAAAGCGCTTTTTTAAAGAAAATTAAATACTATTATTTAAAATATGTGTATTTAAAGGAAACACAAAAAGTCACAACTGGATTAATCTAATTAAGCTTTGACATTAATTTGAAGATTGCAGTTTTCTTTTTGAGTGTTTTTTATAATATTTATGATTATCTTAGAGAAATACCATAATGTTGCTGAAAGAACCCCTATCTAGCTCATAAAGGAAATTTAAAAAGACTCACAAGTTTTCTATCGAAGTTTAGTTCAAAATTAGAAAAAGAAAAGGAAAAAGACACTAATAATTTTCTTTTATCGTAAACTCAACTTTTCATTAAATATTTTATGATGTTTAGTATTACTTTGTTACATTAGCTTCTCTTAAAAATGGGATTATAAAGAATTAATTATTCCAAGATTATCTGCAAATGTGGTCGGTTGAAATCACGTAAAGAAGGGTTATTTTTAATTCATATTTTCATGCATGAATAATGTTGAATACATAAACAATTTTTTAAAGAGAAATAAAATGCAAAAAAAAAGTTTAAGTGAATTTTTACATTATTGTCAATGAAAAAAAATAAATGAAAAAAAATTTAAGTTTATCCACCTCAGTCCTGAGATAAATATTACAAAGGACCAACAAAAATGGTTTAAAATTACTATACTATATCTCCAAAGATATATTAATCTTTATATTTTTTCTTATAATATGCATATTTAATAAAAAATTCTAGAAGGAATTTTGACAATTCTAATAGCAGTTTAAACTAATTTAAGGGGGTGTTATTTAGTTGTCTCCTACAGACGTGAGGAGTTTATAAAAAGAAAAATACAAAATATTTGATACAATTGCTGTGTATATTAAGAACTTTTTAAGGTAGTAATATTTCATAATTGTCATTTAATAAGATTTTATAGAGCAAAATTCTAAAAATTTATATTTGAATATTTATATTACATAAGTTAAATAATTTACTTTGTACTGTTCAATGAAAGAACATGTTTTGCTTGTGCAATTTTATCATTTAACTTGTACGAGATAAGTTTAAGACTTAATGGTTAAAGTTTGCAACAAAATTTAAGCAAATTCTTTTTCGTTCAATAGAAAAATAAACATAACAGCTTAATGCAATATAATTTAAATTATACATTCAATGTCAACATACGTTGCGTAAATATAAATGACCCTATTAAGTAAATAATACACAAAAAATGGTATTCAATATTTACTAAAATTTCCTTCTTACATTTTCTTTATTACTGAAATTGAAAAAAAGAATAAAGGGGAAAAGAATAAAGTTTCTTTATGGTATGATAGTATGGTTTGTGTTATTGCATTACATGGTGTAATTTAGAATTAGTGTGTACAAAATAGAAAGGCAAGAATAACATACAATCGTAGTATAAAATATCTTATAGATTTTTAAAAATTTTAGCTGTTCTTTTTATTCTAGTGTAGAAATATCACAAGAAGCACATTATATAAATAAAACTTATGAAAAACTTGTATAATGTGTGAAGAAAATGAATGCACTTCGAAAGGGAAACTCTTCAAAATCGAAATTTTATATGGTTTAGACATTATATGTTTAACGATGTATATGCATTTGTGAAATCGTGTTTACATAGAGTAATATTATTATTGTCTACATTTTCTAATGTACAAAATCCCCAACACACACATGCACCAAAATAACAATAATAAATATAATTATTCAATGAACTAAGAACTGACCTAAGGAAGATCTAAAGAATAAGTTGGATACATATGTATTACAAGGTAAATAAATAAATAAATAAAGACTAAGGAAAGACTCCGCATTTTAGAAGCACGCATTGCAATTATGGACTCCTTTGATATATTTAGATGGGCTGAAAATTTTTGATTAAGCTCCTACTTATATCACACGGAACTTGCGACTAGACTATCATTCTATTGTTGTCAGTATCGGCGTTTTTTCTTGTGGACACGCTGTGAGTTTAAATTTTAATGGCTTTAAATGGATTGATGTCCTGTTAAAGGGACCCTTTCCCTCAATTAGAGCTAAACTCCTTATTTTCTGATCCATTGTGTATGCCTCACACCTTTTTGTGAATAAATTACAGACGAGCTCAGAACAAAAGTATTCTGCCAAAAATATAGAAGGATGGCAAATCAAGCGTTTGAACTCAGTCTTAAACTGCCCCAAAATCGAAATTTTACCTCATCACAATTTCAGTATAACAAAAACCACAACTTTGTGTGGCATTTAAGATAAATGGAACCACTACGTTGTCTAGTCTGTTATAAAATTGACAGGTGAAAGAATCATTTACCAAGTATTTGCGAGAGGCCTAAAAACCACATTTATGAACATAAAATAATATTCAAGTATTATAAAATTATTATATCTTGTACAGTAATACTGCATAATAATAATACCTTTTGTTCCATAATAGTGTGACAATTGAAATTTGAGATATCTGTTAATTTCTATATATTAAAGCTGTCTCGCAAGTGTAAATAAATAATTATTAAAAAAAACCGTGCTTATAATGTCAGCAGAATGTTACTTATTGCACAAAATAACAGCGAATGAAATATAATCAGGGTGTAGCAGTAGATGTAAAATTCTGAGAAGGAAGAAGATAATAAACAAAACAAAACTGTTTTCCATATAAATTTTTCCCACGTGATCCGTTTTACATGTACAGCCAAAAATGAGTTTAACTGTTAGTTATTCTGGAAAAATTGAAGAATGTTAACGATTTATGTGATTGCTAAAAACAGTTAAGACACAAATTGATCTATATACTAGAGACCCATTTAATGAATTTATCGAATTCTGATATGACGGTAGAATACATTTCTTTAATTTCATTTCGTAACATGGAACACTTTTGATTACATATGTTTTGACAATATCATTCAAGATCGATGTGTAAAATCCAACAACTTGTATGTAACTGTTAGAGTCTTATTGGTTCTTTTAGAATATACATGCAAAAATAAATTCTAAATTTAAAATCAACTAATTTACATTAAATGAAGTTTCTGTAAAATATTTCCTATTACTTTGTAAGATTTAACTTTTATAATAATATCCATGTAACTTCATGAACTTTCCATGTAACTTTATGAACTAATTTTATTGAAGAGAGATGATCATGAGATACCATTATAATTGAATGTTATATCATTCATTTTAATGAGCTTCCATTAAATTTGGAATATTTTGTAAACATTTCCATAAACAATTTTATTTTACTTGATAGGTGTAACGAAAAATAAAAACAAATATTGACATGTTTCGATTCCATATTATAAGAACCATAATCATAATAAAAATAAAATTAAAAATACGAATCGTTACACGGTCAATACAAACAGCTCGCGACAATGAGATGTAAATTAAAAACCACGCGCACTATTGTAAAAAATAAATAAATAAAAATAGACCGTGATCACAATTAATTAACAACTTGGTTCATCCTATTCAAGCTTTCACGAGGAATTTATAAACTCTAACCATAACTTATGAATATTGAAAGAAAAATTATTATTGCAAACAAAATGTTTACGTGTATAAATTCTTTCTATATTCTTTCTATATTTTTTCTATATTTTTTAATATTTCTTTCTATATAATATTATCTTTTTGTAACTTTTAGTAAATTCATCCTATTCATTTTTCTTTTCTGTAAATTTATTTATTTATTTATTTTTCAAATGAGAAAGATTTGTTGGACGTAATAATGATCTAAGTATTTTTTTAAATATAGAAGAGTATATTTTTAATTATAAATATTTTTAAAAAAATATTTTAAAAATTACAAACTATGACTATTTTAATTTTTAGTGAAATGTTTTTCATTTAAGACTCGTCGAAGTTTGATTTTTGTGCATTAAAACTTTTCTCTATCATTATTTTTCAAACTATTGAAGCATTATATTTTTAAGATGTCCTGTTATCATTACTGAAAAAGTTAAATCTTACAGTTGCATTTGGCGCACAGGGGTGAAAAGATGTTACTATTTGACACCCGGTGGCTTCAAAATGTGTTTGGGGTGCCGTTTGATCTATCACTGGGTGATTCACGCTAATTAGGGTGCCACGTAATGCATATCGTTGGAAGATTTTCACCCTTTAGTCATTTGCGCATTCTCTGTGACGTGTATCCTTCCCCTTCAACTCGCCGTCACTGGTGGATCAAAACAGATATTTCTCCCTACGATGACTTTCACATCTATACGTTATCCCAATTTCGTTTAGAATTTCGGATGGATAACTTTTGGCGAGCTTTTTTATATTAAGCAACCTTTGAATTTCAGGACATTTGAACATTTCAGGTTGACTTTGAAGGTGAGCACGATGGCCGTGCAGTTTGAGCGCTGAGCTTTTAGTCAGACGTTGTGGGTTCGAATCCTTCGAGGACCAAAAGTAGGTTTGTATATTTTTTAATTTTTTATTATTGGGCAATCTGGATTAAGGGTGCCATCTTTTCACCCTAATAAGATGCCATTCTGGCTCCTTTAGGGGTGACACCAGTGAAACAAGCCTTTCACCCCTAAAAGGTGCAATGTATCGCCATAAGTTTTAAAAGTGTACAAAGTAATAGAAAATATTTTACAACAACTTCATATACTGTAAATTAGTTTATTTTAAATTTAGAATTTATTGTTACATATATATTCTAAAAGAATCAATAAGACTCTATCCGTTATATATAAGTTATTGCATTTTACTCATCGATCTTGAATGACATTTTTCAAACGTATGTCATGAAGTGCTCCGTGGTCTGAAGTGAAATTAAAGAAATGTAATCTACCGTTATATCAGAATTCTCCAAATTCATTAAATATTTCTCTGGTAAATAGATCAATTTATGTGTTAACTGTTGTTAGCAGTAACATAAACATTTGCCTTTTTTCAATTTTCTCAGAACAACTGGTAGTTTATAGTTTAACTAGACATGCAAACAACATTTTGTTAATTTTAGCTGAGGTGCTGTGTCTGGAGACTTCTGAATACATTGGTTTTTATTTTTATAATTCTGATCACAAAGTTTAGTACAGAGACAGTTTACTATGAGTTAATAAATATTTTCTATGTTTTGACTAAGCAATCTCAGAGTAGCTATGCGACAGTTTCTGTCACAGCTGTTACAAATGTTACCAAAGTAACCCCGCAAGGACCGAAGTAGTCCTCGGTTTACGGTATTTAACATTCTGACTGATATATCCGTTTCTAATCTGCAGTTTTCACTGCAACACATCCACTATTTAAATCAATAAAATTCTAGAGATATAATCCAGTTTTAAAAAAAATAAGCTATAATTAATACGATCAAGACCCATATACATATACATGATTGTTTTTGTCATGTTGGAAAAAATCTTTTTCAAGCATTTCAAATATGTTGCAGAGAAAATAGCACTACAGTTTTGCCCTTTTGCTGGGTTGTCAGGGGGGGGGGGGGTTAAAGAGAAAAAAAAAAGCCATTTATAAAAATGATGAATTAGAAATTGTGTTAACTAAATACTTTTTGTTTACTAAAATCAAGTTACTGATAAAAAAAATAATGACTATTCTATTTATAACTTTAGTAAAAAAAAATAAAAATATGAATAGATATGAAAAAATCACAAGGGACAGGAAAAAAAAAATTCTTCTTTAGGCACATAACCGACTAAGGTGTTAAGATGTATTCTGTAATCACCGCAATAGTCAATGCATTTTTTGTTTAAAACAAAATTAAGAAATATTCGTTTTGTTTTTGCTAATATTTATGTATCAAAAATAACTAACTTCCTTACCCTAACTTCCGTCTGCATCTCATCCAAAAATATAATAATGCGTTTTATGTACTAATTATTAGTAGATATTTGTTGCACAGTACGCAATGGATGAGTTATTTTAATAACTCATCCATGATAATCATACTGTCTCTAAAATGTTATGGAATATCATTTCTAGGCAACTGGTAGATTACCAAAAGAAAATATGAAACAATTACTTCTGGTAAAATATATATATATATATGCATATATATATATGTGCATTATGAGCAACTAACATGCTCAGTAATTTGCCGAACTGAAACATATTGTCTTTCTTGTCTTTGATACAAGCTTTTATCTTAAATATATTAGGACAATAAATAAACACAACCTTCTATCAGATGACATAATTTTATTATAAATTTCAGTGCAAGCGTGTTGCGACAAGACACAAGTATAATATCTAACATGCCCCTTTTTACAAAAAACATAAAAGTATTTAAATATATTCCTTTAATTTTAAATTTAGAAACAAGTAAAAATTATTTACCTTTAAAGTCCAAAAGAGACATTAAGTTAAGATAGCTTTAAAGTTCTAGGGGTAAATTATTTGAAATTAATGAAAAGTTTAAGAGTCTCTATAGCGAATAGGTTTAACAATATTTCTTTTTGATCTTCTTAGAACTGGAGATGTTGTTTGAATATTAACAGTTGAGGAATCATCTGGATTATTTCTATTGTTGATATTGGAATTAGGCTCTGCAATATCATCAATTGGATAAAAAACTTCGACTGTTAATGTGTTTCTGTTGTTCTTGTCTTCTTGAGAATGATCGAGTTTAATATGATATCTATTTCTTCTGTACAATCCTCCATCTCTTCCTTTAATTAAATATGATCTAGGTTGAGGACTTAAACAATGGTACCTTGCTTCCAAGGACATTTCATTTTATGCCGGAACCACACTTTTACGTTGTTGGATAGTTTTGGCAGATTTGTTGCTTGTCTGTTGGCATATTTATTTTGAACAACTTGCCTCTTTTTTAAAGACTTAGAAGCTTCTTTTATTTCAAATTTCGGTGTTAATCGTGCAGGATGAGCTGGTAAAAATGATCTTAATATTCTGTCCATTAACAATTCAGCGAGAGAGGGGAGATCTTTAGCTGGTTGAACTCTATAATCCAGTAGTACTACGTAAATATCTTTTCCATCTTCTTCAGCTTTTCTGAGAGAATTTTTAATTGTTTGTACCGCTCTTTCGACTTGGCCATTAGCTCTTGGAAAACGAGGTGAAGTAATGCTATGTAAAATTTTCCATTTTTTAAAAAAATTCTTCACTTTGTAAGAGTCGAAGTGTGGACCACCATCACTGACAAGTTCTTCAAGTATTCCATGAGTACAAAAAATGGATTTCATGACAGGTGTAATAGCTTGAGCTGTTGCGCTTTTCAGAGGTTTCAGTTCGACATACTTTGAAAAGTAATCAATCATTAAAAGATTTTGTTGCCCTTTTAAATATAAAAAGTCACAGGATACTTTTTGCCATGGTCTTTCCGGTAGATCAGTATCTAGTAAAATTTCTTTTCGATTTGCTAGTTGATACATTTGGCAAATTTTACATTTGGAGATGAAATTTTCTACTTCTCTGTTAATGTTAGGCCAGTAAAAATATTCTCTTGCTTTAACTTTAGTGGATAATACTCCTTTATGTGAAATGTTTAATCTTTTCAAAATTTCTTCTCTAGCTGCAGCTGGTACAACAAGTTTTTGTTCTCTACAAATTATAATTTCGTTTGTTACAATGATGTTCTTTACAATGCCAATAAGCTTGTGCAGCTCTTTTTGTTTTGATTTTTTTTCAGGACAACCATTGTTAATATGATACAAAATATGTTGTAATTCTTCATCATCAGCTGTCATTTTTGCCAATTCATTCCATTTCTCATGAGAAGCTTGTGTCAAAAGATTGATTCCGGCAAATGACTCTAGATAATCTCCTTCATCAAACATTTCTGTAGCTGATTGTGCTCTAGAAAGAGTATCGTCCATAATAAGTTGTTTTCCAGGAACGTACTCAAGTTTTGCATTGTATCTATTTAGCCTAAGCAACAGGCGTTGCAGACGAGGAAAAATTGAATCATATGGTTTTCCAATAAGCCCTAGCAGGGGTTTATGATCAGTCTGTACTACAATAGGTCTATCATAAGTATAATAATAAAAATGTTCTAATCCATAGATAACAGCTAAGAGTTCTTTTTCAATTTGTGCATACCGTTGTTGAGCATCAGTTAAGGAAGCTGACGCAAAAGCAACTGGTTTATTTTCTTGAAGAAGATTAGCACCTAATCCATTTTTACTACCATCAACAGATACAGTTACATTTTTATTTTCATCAAAGTATTGTAAACATGGAGCTTTGCTTATAGTTTCTGTTATAAGTTGAAAATCTTTTTGAACATTACTGTCCCACAACCATTCAGTGTCTTTTTTCAAAAGTTGTCGTAAAGAATAAGTCATATTTGACAAATGTGATGTAAATTTTGCGAGATATGTTACCATACCTAAAAATCGTTTTAAATCTTCCTTGTTTTTCGGAATGGCAAACTCGTGAATGGCTTTTACTTTATTTGGATAAGGTTCAATACCTTTATCAGAAAGAACATGTCCTAAATAATTTACAGAAGTTAAGGAAAGTTGAGATTTTGTTATGTTGAATTTTAAATTTGCTTTTCTAGCCAGTTCAAGTGTTCTACGCAACAATTTACAGTGTTCTTCGATTGTCGATGAACCTAAAGCAATATCATCAAAATAAGATTTTATTTGCGGCTCATTTTCAAAACTTTCATCCATGGCTTTCTGAAATTCTTCAGGAGCATTATTTAATCTAAATGGAAGAACAAGGTATCTGTACCTTCCCCAAAGAGTAGTAAAGGTAGTTAAATAAGAGGATTCTTGATCAAGTAGCAATTGCCAAAATCCATTCTTAGCATCCAATATTGTGAAAATTTCACAGCCTTGAAGTTTTGTTATGAGCGAATCTGCAGTGGGTATTGGATAATGAGGTCTTTGAATTGCCTTATTCAAAGGTCAAGTGTGTAAACAAATACGCAATTTTTAGGTGATTAATTATAACCATATTACTAACTAGAGTTGCAAAAAGTCGGTTTATTCCCGGGTTTATTTCCAATAGACCAGGTTTATTCCCAGGTTTATTCCCAAAAAACCAAATTATTCCAAAAAATCCCGGGTTTTTTCCAGGTTTATTCCTAAAAACCCGGTTTATTCCCGGGTTTAAACCGGGTTTTTTCTAACCTTTGCAACGCTATTACTAACCCATTCAATTGGTTCATTAACTTTTGAAATGATACCAGTCTCAACCATTCTTTCAAGTTCTTCTTTAACATTGTTATGCAAAGCGAATGGAACTTTTCTAGAGACTGCAACATGAGGAGTAGAATTTAATTTTAATTTAATGAGAACTGTTTTATTTATACGTCCACAACCAGTAAAATCATAAAATACTTTTATAATTTGTTGTGGTTTTTCAGGCAACTTTGGATTATTATTGATTAAATTCACTCGCTTTATTAAACCTAAATTTTTACAAGCATCAAGGCCTAAAATAGGACAAAAATCAAGAGTAGTAACTAAACATTTAAATTCACTTTTAACTTTATCGGTTTTACAATGTGAATAGCACTCACCTATAATTGGAACAACATTATCACTGTAATCCAAAACAGAAGTGTGATTTTTTCTTACCACTGGTTTATCTTTCCATTAAAGTAGTTCTGCTTTTGGTATTACATTCACTTGGGATCCGGAGTCCAACTTGAATACCACTTGATTATTGTTGACTATAAGCTTTTGAAGCCAGACAGAATCCAAATCTTCCGAATTTATTTGATGAGGTGATTTTAAATCACCAATATAAACAACATCGTAATTATTTTTCTCAATAGTGTTCACTATTTTCGAATTACGATTTTTGTTTGTCTTACACACTATTGCCCAGTGATTAGTGTCATTACATCACCTGCATTTTGTACGATATGCAGGGCATTTCCTCGGCTTATGGTACTTTCCACAGCATCTACAATTCTTCTTTTGATCACCATTAGTTTTACGTTGAGAAAATTTAGGCGGCGTCAAGGTAATCGATTTTTTACTTGCTCGATGGCATTTAAAGATTTATTCTCAACATTCATTTCAGAAACTTGGGCTTTGCTGTGCTCAGCTGCTTTACATTCACTTACAATATCTGTAAGGGTTTTTTCTTTTCTACTAGTTTATCGTATTAATCATTCTTGCAGTGGCTTATCCCAAAGACCTTGAATTATTTTATCCCTAAGCATTCTATCTTGTAAAGCACCATACTTGCATTCAACTACCGCGCTACGAAGTCTTGAATAATAATCAGAAAAATATTCTCCACTTGCCTGTTTAATTTCTAGAAACTTTCTAGATGCGTATAATTCATTTTGATAATCCTTGAAATTTTTATCAAATTCATCTAAAATCTGTTTTAAACTAACTTGATCGGTGTCACCGGCCGGCTGAAGATCAAATGCACGTAATTGCTTTTTCAATTCTTCTCCACATACATGACGAAATAGTGCAGTTTTTTTCTGATTCAGAGCTATATTTTAAAGCTTCCAAAAAATCTAAAAAATCAGCCTTCCAGTATCTCCATGCTTCTGGTGGATTCGTACTTGATACAAACGGAGAAATGGTCGGCAAACTTTTAGCCATTTTCATTTAACTTCCAATTTCTGAAGACTTGAGATCCGGCGAAAAAAATTCGTATTCTAAGATAAATTTTCCCGTCAAGACACGTGAGTAATTTTAAAAGTTTCTGACACCATGAAACATATTGTCTTTCTTGTCTTTCATACAAGCTTTTATCTTAAATATATTAGGACAATAAATAAACACAACCTTCTACCAGGCGACATAATTTTATTATAAAATTTCAGTGCAAGCGTATTGCCACAAGACACAAGTATAATATCTAACACGAACACACCAACAAAAAATATATAGAAAATGTAATAACCTTCACATATATTTTGACAAAATTTTTAATCCAGACGGAGTCATTAACTGTGCGTCGTATAATAAACCCAGAAATAAATTTAGTAACTTTTCGGTTAACCAAGAATCTATACTCATATACCTACATATATATACATACATTTGTATATTTATAGGTAGGTATATGCGAATGTAAAACACTGTTACACCCAACTAACTGGAAAGTACTGAAATTTGTTTTAAAAAAGTAAGGAAAATATATTGCTTTTAACAAAACTTTTTCGTTTAACCGAAATAATTTTAAATGTCTGAATATAAGAAAATTGTGTGGCATACAAATGTTAAATACATTAACACTATACAGGTCGCTGGCGCATTTCTACATTTTTAATCAAACTGTCGTTGAGATCGTAATAATTCAGAGCGATTACACTAAACGACAAAGATTAGAAATATTTTTGCATAAAAAACATTGGCCACTTGTGCATGCATATTCACAATATTGCAGGCCTGTGTAGCATTATATTAAATAATAAAGCTTTCAATACATAAATAGTATTTACAGAAATCATGTTGAAAAAATTGTGAAAATTAACCTGTCTACAAGGGAATTATGTCTTAAACAGACAAAGAAAGAAAGGAACAGACAAAAAAGTGACGAATCGAACTAGAAAGATCGAAGACTTTAAAAGAATTAAATTCCCGTTTTATGTTATTTCCTCCTTCTAAAGTTTTACTTTTCGGTATAAAAAAGTATTATTTTCGTAGTGTTTGTACACCACAGTATAAATAATTATAATAAATACACAATAATATATATTTATTCATGGTATGCATTTAATAATTCGAAATGTGTTCTCTGCCTTTTCATTATGTAAAAATGCTATTTGTATTTGTTTGAGAAAACATAAACATTTTCTGTAAATATTCAAATTGCGTATTCATATTCATTATTTACGATTGTCTTTGTGTTCTCATAAAAGGAAATGTCTTTGAAGAATCAGTATATCTATCCAAACACCTTTATCAATTTCTTTGAATTATTATGACAGTCGAATGATTTTATGCATCATGCTATATCATTAATATTTATTTATTCTTTTGGATTTGTATCACACATGCTATTTACAGTATGGAAATTATCTAATAAATCTACTGAATATTAAAAGATTTCAGAAGCATTCGAATATTTGTATTCATTAATACTTGTTGCTAGATTGTAAAGATAGCTGCTTCTGTTTTTACAGCAGCAAAATTAAATAAAACAGATAATTTTGACATATACATATTACATCTATATCAAACCAATGTTCATTTCATATTCTTGTAAACAACATTTAACATTATCAACAATCTCAGTCAATGAATTTTGATTTTTATACTTTTGTACAGATATAAAAAGATTTCAAGAGTGCCTTTTGAGAAAAATTTAAATAAAAGGTGGATGATGAATAAACATCAACATAAAAGACGTTTAACTCTTTACTGCATAATTTTTTTATTATATTCTGAAACCATTATTTTTTTCTTTAGTTAATTATTCGCTAGAAAAATATTTAAAAAAATATATTAATTTTTCTGTTAGAACACATTGTCATCATGTCACTGTTGATTTACAAAACAAATATTATTCAAAAATGGTAATAAACTGTCAAATGATCAATCAGATTTAATTTATATACTTATTTTAATGTTTTTACATTATACAATAACATCGCAATAATTTTCGCAATTTAATAATTATTACGATGAATTCGATACTTTGCAGAATTATTTATTACTACTGAAAATCGCTAGTAATACTTAATTAATATGAAATCGCCAAAGAGGGAAAACGTCAATCAACCAGATTAAAAGCAGTTTTAATATATTTTAAATAAAACAAAAACAAAATATGTTGAACGCCTTGGTGATAACAAATCAGAACAAAAACAAAGTTTACAACCTTAAATGCATATTATCACACGTACGTAACACATAATAGTTCAACAAAAATTAATAAAAAATAAATACGTGTGGCACTCGGGGACTGCCGCGGTAAAGCTATTGCATAACATTTTTTATCAGCTTATACAATTATAAATATTTACCTATTTTTTATTTATGCAGTATTTTTTTGTCTTTGATATTAATTCAAGTTACACTTTTTGAGCGTGATGACCGATAACAAAGCATTTTTTTTCTTTTATTGAATAATGAGAAGTTAATATCGTTTAAAATATTTTTATTATATTACAATACGTGTAGGTTAATCAGCAAATTTTATCATTGAAACTATACGTTTATGGTAGCTGAAATAAAAAACATAAGTTTGAGACTTGATATTCTCAAAATATCTGAAAAATACCGTTTTCCGAAGTCTACCGAAGGATACTATGCCGAAGTCTGCCAAACTGAAGCGACGTTAGCCGGAGTGTTAGGTTTTTCTCGTTACGGAATTGCTAGATTCTATTGCCGCTCTCAAAGACCGCGATAAAAGCTATGCAATACCTTAATAAATTATCAAACAAAATTTGGCCGCGCTACGAAAATTAGATCGCGAGTTATAGGCATTTTAAATTTTCCGACCCTCACCGTGGGGTCTCCTGTCACCAAAAATTAACACTGTCTCATAATAAATTACCAAACGAAATTTGGCCGCGCTACGAAAATTGATCGCGAGTTATAAACATTTTAAATTTTTCGACCCTCATCGTGGGGGTCTCCTGTCACCAAAAATTAACACTCTCTCATAATAAATTACCAAACAAAATTTGGCCGCGATACGAAAATTAGTTTGCGAGTTATAAGCATTTTAAATTTTTCGACCCTCACCGTGGGGGGGGGGGTCACCTGTCACCAAAAATTAACACCGCCTCATTATAAATTACCAAACAAAATTTGGCCGCGCTACGAAAATTAGATCGCGAGTTATAAGCATTTTAAATTTTTCGACCTTCACCATGGGGGGGGGGTCTCCTGTCACCAAAAATTAACACTGTCTCATAATAAATTACCAAACAAAATTTGGCCCGCTACGAAAATTAGATCGCGAGTTATAAGCATTTTAAATTTTTCGATCCTCACCATTTGGCGGGTCTCCAATCACCAAAAGCTACATTATCCTACCTTGTTTTATCTTAAGACGATTCTTTTCTATACACATTCTATCAGGAATTTTTATCATTGAAACTATAGATTTATGGTAACTGAAATAAGAAACATAAGTTTCAGACTTGATATCCTCTAAATATCTGAAAAATACCGCGTCAATGTCTGCCGAAGTCTACCGAAGGATACCATGCCGAAGTCTGCCGAACTGAAACGACGTTAGCCGAGTGTTAGGTTTTCTCGTTACGGAATTTCTATATTTTTCTCGTTACGGAATTTCTGCATTCGGTCGCCGCGCTCAAAGCCCGTAATAAAAGCTATGCAATAGCTTAAAATCTCCAAATGTCAGAAACATACCATGTAACTTATGAGTTACAGTGTACATTTAAGGGTTAAGCTTTCAAAATTATCCAAAAAGTAAAATATGCGAATAGTAGAAATATATTTCTGCATATTCTCCAGGAAAATGTTATGACAGATGATAATTTTAAGCTAAAACTACTGTCCAATTTGTTGTCTTTGGAGTCTTTTAGGAGCCTTTTTGCAAAAATTATGTATTATTTCGAAAATCAGGAGCTAAACATCATCCTTGTTTTGTTTAGAATCATTTGCACAGTAGCGCTTTTTAGGAAATTCTAAAGTTGTTCGCGATTTTTTATAAAATCTTCAATCCGAGTTCATACCCCAAAATACTTTTTTTTTCTTTTTTCAAATTTGCTGCATCAGTGAGGGGATTTCAAATACTGAAAATTCGTTATGAACATTTAATTAATATTCACAGATGTAAGATTTTGAAAAATATTTTATCGCCTGAATTATGTAATAGAAGAGAGTAGTCTGTGTAGCATTTATAGAGAATTCATATGAAGAAAATATTATTTTTTAGCTATTTCTTCATGTAAACTTGGAACACCTACTTCGATTACAAAGTTTATCGATAAATTATTCGCCGAGTGCAGCGAAAATGTAATGGATAACATTGTGGTTATATTGCCTTATTCTCAACAAAGCAACCATCTTTATTTTGCATCTGGAGGTGATAGATACTTTAACTAAAAAACAGTTACATTGTTTTCAAACAAAAGGAGATGTAAGAACATATCTACAGAAAGGGAATGTTTCTACAGAAATGTGTCTACTCGTGATAACATGTTATCACGAAATCGAATAGTATAGAGTAATTGGAGTATAGAGTCGAATAGTATAGAGTAATTGGAGAGGAATTACTCATTTTGTACAAAATGATTTTTCATCTTTTAAATATTGAACTAAAAACAATTTCAATTATCATTTTATATGTTATACAATCAGTTGTTAAAATAAAATTGTATAATAAAAAACAAACTTGAAAAAATGATTGATTTATAATATGGAAATAATGGGTCAAGGCTCCCCACATACGAGAGGCTTGAACAAATTTATTTTAAATTTGAAGTATTTGTTAAGGAATCTCTAAAAAGTTTTATAAAAATTGGAAGAATTTTATGCTATACGGTTTAGTTATAAATTAAAAATATTTTGGGAAATTTAATGCGTAAACAAACATGCTTAGATGAAATTCATGGACACAGGAGAAAAATTCGTTTTTAAAAACACATTTTCTGTGACACTTGATCTATCAATATTAGTTGACATATAGATGTGCTACATCGCATTATGCTTATCTTGCCATGTAGCACACCTACATCTCAATACTATACCTACATGTCTTCCGAAAGTGTTTTGATCAATATTATGTCTTTTGTCAGATGCATGAAACACATTTCATATGGCTGCTGCTATCCATTCATTCTATTTAACGACTGTGTTCACTATTTAAATAAAATAACAGTTCTTATCATTTTTCCAATTTATTTTTCATTAAAAGTTGCCGTGCTTCTGTGGCAATTTCGCACATCTCATTTTTATCAATTTTAAGTACTATCCTTAACCCGTACCCTATTTTACTTTAGCTTTACAAAACATATTTTCCTCATTTTAGAAATATAACCAGTAAACAGTCATTATGTACAGTGTATAACATGAAGATTTCCAAAAACAATAAATTAAAGAAACTTTGATCATCTGGTCAGCTCTACCCCACATTCATACAGTAAAGCCTCTCCACATGCAACTTTTTAAATTACAGCACATTCTTATCTTTAGCCTTATTTGCTGTACAGTCTCTATGCCTGGAATGAAGGATCAGTATGGCCGCATCATTTAAAACCTACTTGCTTAAATTTCTACGATTTCTATATTGTTTTGCGAAAATCTTACAGAATTCTTCCAAAAAGTACACTTTTTAAGCTGAAAACTGTTCACAATTGATTCTTCTTTACATGTTTCAATTACTTGTATGAAACAAGGACTATCGTTTGAGCATTTCAGTAGCTTTGAATACCAATTATTAGAAAAAGTCAGAAATGCTTTTGAATGTGAAAACTAGAATGTGGGTTAACTCGCTCCTATGGTCAACCATCCTCAGTCTCCCCAACAGTTATTTATGAAATAAAGATATGTAACATACGTGTTTGTATATTGACACTAGAGAATTTTTTTTAATAAAAACATCTCATAGCCACAATATACAAATTATAAATATTTACATGCTTAAAATAATAAAACACAGTTAAAACGATGCATTGTTTATTTACATGTGAATATGATGTTTGTTGAAATAAAAAAAAAATACTTTTCAATTTTAATTTTCAAATGTTACATATATTCATTTTAAATTGTATGTTCATTCATGGATTCATAACAGAGCTTGCTGCCGAAAAGAGATATTTGTAAGATATACTGTTTCATCAAAGAAGTTAACAAAATATTTGCTTATAGGTTTAGACATTACATGATAATTTTCTATATTCGACACGCCCCTTGCATTGTAATTAGACAAATTAGATAAACTCCAAATACTATCTTTGAGTTAATGTCACCAATAAGCCGATTTTTGTGTATTAAAGTACCAAAAAGATAGATAAAATGAAAAAAGGTATAACTTATTATATTATTTTAATCGTCTTAAATATCTGATTTTTGGCTTAGTTGTGTTTCTCTTAAAAATGGTTTTATGCTTATTATTCTTTATAAACTAATTACACTCCAAAATAATAGAATTTAGATTAATTAAAACACACATATGTATGCGTGTATATCATTCAAATAATAGAAAAAACAGAATGGCGTTTTAAAACATTTTTTTTTTAAATACATGATTCTGTAAAAAAAAAAAAAATCAATATCTTGTTTAATCTTAAAAAAAAAACAATTTATAAAGACTCGACAATTTAATCATAATTTTTTTTTAATTCCTATCTGAAGGAAAAATCATTTTTATTCCATAAAAAACTATTTTATATTTCTAAATATTTAACGAAATCATGGAAAAAATGCAAAAAAGAAAAAAAAAGTTTTTATACCTTTAAAATTCTGTGTTTATAATAATATATGAAAATATATTCTTGTTTATTCTTAATTCGGTTATGTTAACCAAGTTATGATTTTTTTAGTATTGTATCAAGATTTTTTTTTTTTTTTTTGTTACTGTAAAGAAAAATGATGCTATGAAAACTTTTTATTTCTTTTCATGTAACAATAAATTATATATCTTTTTAAACTATGATTTAAAAATTATAAAAGTAATGACTTATAAGCTTTAAAATATTTTTAACAGTAAAGAAAATAAATGTGTATTCCTAAGAAATTGTATAATTATCGATGCTTTTTTTAAAACTTCTGAGATAACTAATAAAAAATTATAATAAGATATTATGTGTATACATTAACAATAATATTTTTTATTTATTACAATTTGGAAAACTATCATTTTTCTTATGCCTAAGAAATAAAAATATTTTTTAAGTGGCCAACACCACGAGGTGGCTATCTGTTCAAATGTTTCTTGGTCTATGTGTAAATAATACCTTTATTAAGAAGGGGGAAGGATTGTACTTTGTGCTTATATATAACTAAATAAATAAACAACGTTAAAGAGCACAAATATTATAAAATAAAAGGTGTTAAAAGCATACAGCTGTTTCGGGACTTCTAAAGTCAAATCATCAGTGCTAAAAAAGTGTAAAACGTAAAAGAAAGTCACATCGTTAAATAAAATAAAACAGTGCGTCTGAGCTCTCCGCTAAGGCGAACTGACCATGAAACGTCGCAAAGCAACAGTAAAAGTAAACTGGCACGCGCACTCAGAGGGAGACCAATCATATGTCTCTTCCCACTAGACGAGTCCAAATGAAGGAGAAAAGGAGGGGGGAGGAGGAGTGATATTACAGGAATGGAAACCAGACATCAGTTTACATTACATTATTTTCAATGGTAACTTTTATCGAATGACTGATGGTTTATCCATGGGTTCTCCCCTCAGTCCAATCCTTAGCGACTTTTATATACATTATTTCGAATAAAAACTATTGAAAAAACTTACTTTTTCATTTTATATCCGCTACGTGGATGAATATTTTGCGTTGCTGGATTCTGATATACTTGATCTTACTAATATTCTTACAGTTATGAACTCATTAGATGATCATATTCAATTTACCTACGAATTTGAAAATACCAATAAATTATCTTTCCTGGATTTCTTGGTTTCCCGCGAAAATAACTTTCTTCACACAACTGTCCATCGTAAACCATTCGCTGTATCTTTGCTCCCCTCCATCGCCTTTCATTTCACTCCCCTAATCAGAAATTAGCTGCCTACACTTATGTAAACCGGGCCTTAAATATTTACTCCTCCGATAATTTACTTAAAGCAGAATTAAACCATATCAAGTCCATTGCCCATTGATCGGGGTTTCCCCATCGAAATCGTTGATTCCATTCATAACAAAAAACGTACACTTTCCAACTTCAACTCAGACCGCAATGTTAATTTAATTATTCTTCCTTATTTTCCAAAAATCAGTCATCAAATTTCTAAAATTTTGCCAAAATTTGACTTTAAAATAACCTTTACTCATTTCAATAAATTACAATTCTCAAATCTCAAAGATCCAATAGATGATTTATCACATTGGGGTATTTATAAGATTTCTTGCGAATGCGATAAAATGTACATCGGTCAGATGAAGCGTGCCTTGAAAAAACGTGTGGGAGAACACAATGCTAACGTTAAAAAATTGTGAAATAAAACATTGCGCTATCGCCAACCATTGCTGGTCCAATAGTCACAATTTTACATTTTCCGAAACCTCAATAATACAATATTGTTCACCTATTTATGATTTAGACTTTTGGGAAGCTTTTCATATATGCAAAAACTCTAGTAATTTGGTTAATGACTTGTCCAGTACTCTAAAATTTTCTGATGTCTGGTTTCCATACCTGTAATATCACTCCCCCTCCCCTCTCCTTTTCTCCTTGATTTGGACTCGTCTAGTGGGAAGAGACATATGTTTGGTCTACTTCTGAGTGCGCGTGCCAGTTTACTTTTACTGTTGCTTTGCGACGTTTCATGGTCAGTTCGCCTTAGCGGCGAGCTCAGATGCACGGTTATATTTTATTTAACGATGTGACTTTCTTTTACGTTTTACACTTTTTTAGCACTGATGATGGGACTTTAGAAGTCCCGAAACAGCTGTATGCTTTTAACACCTTTTATTTTATAATATTTGTGCTCTTTAACGTTGTTTATTTATTTAGTTGAATACCTTTATTAAACAGTAATTTCACTCTTTTTGGAAAATTGGAGTGAGATTAGTTCATAATGAAAATGCACGAAGAGTTTACATACTTTGACTTATTAATAATTAGAAATTCAATTAATATTAATTATCGTATCATAAAAATAATATTTTAAAATTAAAATTTTTATGTTATATTGTTGTAAGGTTTTTCAGTTTTAATATTAAATTTTAGATTTCTCGTCGTTTAAAAAAGTTATTATATATGTCCGTGTCTCTATGTCTCTGTTTTTCTATAACAGTTTTTGGTTTGTCTCTTTCATTATCTGCATGTCTTTTTATCTGCACGAAGAGTTTACATACTTTGACTTATTAATAATTAGAAATTCAATTAATATTAATTATCGTATCATAAAAATAATATTTTAAAATTAAAATTTTTATGTTATATTGTTGTAAGTTTTTTCAGTTTTAATATTAATTTTTAGATTTCTCGTCGTTTAAAAAAGTTATTATATATGTCCGTGTCTCTATGTCTCTGTTTTTCTATAACAGTTTTTGGTTTGTCTCTTTCATTATCTGCATGTCTTTTTTTGTATGTCTCTCCCTTTATCTTATAATCAACATTATATATAAAAACCTCTTAGGAGCGTGAGTCTTTTACAAAAATTTTAATTTTTTTACTAGTTTTTCAAATCAGAAAATTTTACTAAATTTAATTAAAAAATGCCCAGATTAAATAAGACAAAATTTACAGAAAAAATTACTGGCGGGCATTATCAATATTTATTATGATATTAAAGTATACCAGTAAGAGGTTAAGTGCTTCGCAGATGTAATTTATATAGCTATTAAAGTGAAATGCGGCAAGCCATGCAGCACCTCATCACGTTCAACGCAGGAATTCCAGAGATAGTTCAAATATGACTCTCACATTAAAACGCAATCGGTCAGATAAATCATAATTTGATGCAATATTCCTGAAAACCTGATTTTAGCGGTTAACTCATGGGTTTACCATTCATGGGTTTTCCCGCAGCCAAAAATATGAAAACATAGATGATTGGGAGCAGGAAAAAATTACGATAAACTTACGAATCAAACAATGAAATAGAGGTTTCAGGTGTTTTCCAGATATGACTTGGAAGTCCGATTACGTTTTAATATATGATTCGGAATTTAGTTAATCTTTGAATGGCATCGGTGAATTCAATGAGAAGGTAGTCTGTGCTGCCCCCTACCAGTCTATGAATAATATTTTAAATTTCATATATTAGGCATTTCCTAAAATTATTTCATAATGATTACGGTAATATCTACAGGATCAAATGTTTTTACGTAAACTCTTTTTCCCTGGTACATAAACAAATAAGTACCTATTAATAGTAAGCTACTATTAAAATCCATATAAATATATACGTTATTAAATGGTTGGATATGCCAGAGTGTCTGCTAGAAAATAAAAAAATATTCATTACTTCTGAAAAAAATAACTCAACAATACATCTTCTGATATTTTTGTCTAAAATCCTCCGCCATTAAAAAGTTTGCGCTTACTTAAAATAATTTATTAGACACCTAATATAGATAGATACAGTAAATTAAGTAATTCTGGTAATAATATTTTATTTTTCCCAAGGGTTCTAGCATTGCATTTTACAATGACATTAAAGATAAATATAATCTGAACCTTTAAACAGAATTCGCGGTTTACCAAAGAAATGCATTATTTATCGATAAACATTATTGAATTAGTGAGTTTAAATAATATTCGAAGGAGAGATATTTCTACAAATTTTTCCAAATAGAAACGTTTAACAATTTATTTCCAGTATTCAGTCCCGTGAGAATAAATACTAACATTTAAAATGCGGAAATTCATTGTCTATGTTTTATATGTATGCAGTTTTCAAATGAGTGAAGTTTAATTTTTTGCAATAGCTGATAAGATAAATAATAACTTGAACACAGAAATGATATTTTTTGGAGAATTTTAATTGGAAAAAATTATTGCATTACGTAGTTAAATTTCGTATAAAATTTATTTGATTTCATTTAATGCCAGTAATAATTTTCATATGACAAAAGAAATATTTTAATTGATAATTATTCAACTTATTGAAATGGGCAATCTATAACGAATAAGGTAATAATGTAAATGTATATTTAATACAATGAATTTTTATAGTTGACATTCATTAAATAAAAGAACATATTTTCTTTAAAAAAATAGAAAAATATTGAAACATGAAATGAAATTGCAATTGAAACATTTGCGGCAATACAATGATTTGTTTATGTCTCAAACGAATCTCATTATTGTTTACTTTACACAACTTTGTATCATCTGCGATTTTTATCCGAAAAACTGCGTATGTGTGCTTTGTATTTGAAAATCGAATCTGAATATACCGAAATTTATTCTATTACACGCAATAATATTTCTTAACCATTTGAGCCATACGGACGAATATAGAGGACTAATTTACTGGGCTCATGTGTGAATCAGCTGAAGAGAATATATCGAATATTAATTTTCGGAATGTTTCTATACGTTTCTTACATCGAATAAATCTCCACATAATGCCTTATCTTTCATGTATGACGCCTTCTCAAACACCATAATAGTTTAACAAACTTCCTTTTATAATGTCCATTTGTGAGGTTCTTTAAAGCTGTTAGTCCCTCATCCAGATATTACAAATGTTTTCAGGTTAAAAGTGTATAATACAATAAGTGTTGTATACACTGTAAAAAAATGGACAATTTTATGGAAGAATTACTGATAGTCTGGACTCCAGTCCAATTTACTGTTTTTTAATGGAAAAATTACCGTAAATTCCTAAAAAACTCGAAAAAAACGGAATATTTTCCGGAATTCACGGAAATTTTCCCGTTAGAAAACAGTAAATTGTACTGGTGTCCAAATTACCAGTAACACTTCCGTTAAATCATTCGTTTTTTTAACAGTGTATACACTTTGTGAAACACAAGTACGCAATCAAAGAAATAGATCAACGCATGGTCATGAGGAAATGTACAATGTATTAATTTAATAAAGATTGATTAAACACATTTTTTTAAACGAGGTTTTAATGCAACATGCGAAAATGTCACGTAAACTTATTTTTACAGTTAATCTCATAAAACTTTCTACGAATATTGAGGGATTAAGTTTAATGCTTTAAAGTCTGTGAAAAAAAAAAACAGTCTAAAAAATGCGTAGAAAATTTTTGGACTTCAATTATAAAATTTGTCATTTTTTAATGAATTGTTCATTCATATAATACAGTGCGTTAAAAATTACAAGGTCACTAACGAATTGGTGCATTTCTGAAGAAGTCACAATGTGGAAAATTTTAGCGTGCATTTAAAATTGATTGTAGAACGTTTTCTGTTATAATTGCTATATTAAAATCTAAGTTACATTGTATTACATGTAAATAAGGTAACCGTTAAGAAATTATAAGACCAATATAAGAGGAAAATAGCATGTGATACGTTATATTAGAATCATTATAAATCGTACTCATTTGTATGTCGTGAGAGTATTCCCGATAAGCAAAGGTACAAGTTTAGATAGTGTTATTTACGATGTATTTGAAGATGCAACAGAGTAAAGAGTTGTTTTCAACCGCAGCAAGAAAAATTCGGTTTTATCAGGGTGCTGATAATCTGAACGGAAAATAGCATGGTTAATGACGCATTATAATACTACCTTTGACAATGAAACAATCGGAAAATAGGAATCAAATAAAACTAAATGATCTGGGAGAAATACAGATTGATCAACAAACATTTCGACTATCATCTCAAACAGGTCTTTGATTTCAGAACATTTTAAACCGTTAAAAAAATACACACAGTTTTTTTTCTGGAAGAATTTGAAATTAAATAGTATAGCAAAATGTATGAAACTTGAAAAAAAAAAAATGAGTGGAATGAAACACCATAAAGAAGGCTAAAAAAAGTCATGTCAAAGTCATGTCAAAAGTCAAGGACAAGGAATGGAAACAAGTGAAATTTCCAGATGAAAAAAAAATAATATTGATGGTCCGCAGGGTTATAAACATCAGTAGCATGCTTTGAAAAAGGAACCGAAACAATGCTTCAGTCGACAAATAAAAGCAGGATCAGTAATAATTTTGGAAGCTTTTTGCCATGACGGGGTATGTGATTTAACCCGATTTTCTGTACCTATCATCTCTGCGCAATATCAAACTATGTTATATGATCATTTGATACCGTTTGGGCCTATTTTAGTAGTACTAACTGGATGTTACAACAGGTAAATGCTTTCATGTCTTGTGTCTATATGCAATCAGCAATGAATTCAAAAAGAAAAAAATCATGTTTTTCCCGGGCTTGTACCCTAAAAAATGTTTGGGACCGATTAAATCGCAAAATTTATGATAACAATGAGAAGTTCTTATCTGCCAATGAATTAGAAGTATCCATTCAATTGAAAGGCAAAATGTACCTGAATCGATACTTAATCACCTGATCACTTATATATATATATATAAACTGACTGTTTGAGGCTATAAGGAGAAATGGATGATCAATATCGTATTAATTTATATATTATTTTTGTCTTTAGACAAGTGGTTTTATGGATCTATTTTAGTAGTGCTAACTGGATGATACAACAGGTAAATGCTTTCTTGTCATGTGTCTGTCTAAATGCATTCAGCAATTGATTAAACAAAATAATAATAAAAAAATAAAAATAAAAACCTTATTTTTTCCAGCTTGTACCCTAAAGAAAAATCTTTGGTACGAATTAAGTCGCTAAATTTATGCTAATAATGGGAAGTTCTTGTCTGCCAATGAATTAGAAGCATCCATTCAATTGAAAGGAAAAATATACCTCAATCTGGTACATGGTGACATCAAATTACTGGATGGGCACGGGCCCCATGGGCCCATATAAGTTGGCGCCTCTCGCCACTCATATATAAATATATATATATATATATATATATATATGAGTGGCCTAACTTATTGCTTATTTAAACTTACTGCTTGAGACTATAAGGAAAATGGAAGATCAATATAGTATTAATTTACATATTATTCTTGTTATTAGGCAAGTGGTCTTAAAATTTGTTAACAGTGCATGTTGTATTTTGATTTCAAATATGTTTAAACTATATTTAACATCATAATTTAAAAATTCAAAGTGGTTGAAATTCAAAGTCAAAACCTAAGGCCTTCCTGTGGATAGAGTTATCGTATATACTCGAAGAATTTTAGACAAAATTTAGGAGTTTTAAATGGCTTTCGATTTATACACAAGTTATTTAAAAAAGCAAATGTTTCACTGATAATTAACGAGTGAGCAAATCTTTTATGTAATCAAGTATAAGTCTACAGTTTGAAAATAGGTAAAAGCGGAAAATGGCAGCTTTCCTGTGACTGAGAAAAAGAAATTAACAGTAATACCCCTGTAATTGTTCTGCACCCATTTTCTCTTGAGATAGACTTCCCTTCAACACAGGTACATTCCTTTTAACATTTTAAAACCTTTTCAAAAAGCATTCAACTTGACAATTTTTCTGGATATATCTCCTAAAAATCCTACAATACAAAGAAGTACTATATTTTAGAAATTTAAAAAGTTGTATAGCCTTGTAAATAAAGATTGCATAGATTTTTGAAAACTTTTTTTTTCTTTTTAAGAATCATGAAATTGATGTGAATAGCTTTCATATTAGTGTGAGTTCCTTCGATTTTGCTTAAATAGACAGTTTTAACACTCTAAAAAGAAAAAAAGAGTAAAAATGAAAATAAAAATATTGATTACTAATTCAATGAACATTTAGTATTTTTTTCTTTTATCCTCGATTACAAATCACTGTTCAACATACTACCTGAAATGTGATTCGATTTATACACGAAAATTCACCTTTTCAATTTTTTGCCTAAAGATTAGGGCAGGGGGGGCATATACAGAAGTAAATATATTATTTGGTCTTTAAAATTTATGAAACAAAATTATCATAATTTTTAATGGAAATTTGTCGTGTTTAGAATTCATGAATGGGATGAAAAGAAACAACGTGTCTTGTAATGGATTTTTCTTTTTTTTTAGAAAATGTTTTAATTAGTGATTTGTTTCTAAAAATCACATGTGTTTTACTTAATACTTGTGAACATTTCTGCATTAATATTTTAAGTAAATGAAAATTTTCAAATTTATGGGCCGTCACATTTAGGCACAATCTCTTTATACAGGCCTGCGAGCGGTCAGGGAAAAACTCAGTCAAAAAAGGTGTTAGATAATAGTATTTTTTAGAAGACATATTAGCCTTCTTCAATCGCTTTGTATTACTGGAAAGATTTTCTATAAGAAAATACTGATAATTTCCTCTATTTTAGGGTTTGTTTTTGCCTGGCCAGTCGCCACCCTGTTATACTATAAAAAATATTTATTTAAACAAGTGATATTATTGTTTTGTATTTTTAGGGGGGAGATAGGTGATGTTTTAAAATCCTTTTATGAAAAATTATTTTAGTTATTACTTTGTGATTATCTTTATAAAAATTATATCATAAAAATAGTTCGGATGAATGTTTGTCAACTGTAAATGAAATTTTTCTGTTATACAATAGTAATGTAATTTACATTATATGTTTAATACGTATATTTTTATATTATGTTTATATGTCTCTGCTAAGCAATTGGTAGAAATCCAATGCCTTTATATTTTCAAAAACTACAAAAATTGAGTGCAAAGAAACACTATTTCAAACTGAAATGTTTGTATAGAGACAATATGAAAAGTATTTTGCATCGAAATGTGCGAAAATATGAAAGTGAATTTTATGCGGAATATTAGTAAAATATATAGATGAGACTTTATTATTAAACCAAAAGATGGCTACAAATAAAAAACTAAGAAACGGCAATTTAATATATATATATATATATACATATATATACATATATATATACATATATATATATATATACTATATATATATATATATATACAGGGTGATTCAAAAAAGATGGGCAAAATTTTAAGAGGTGATAGTACACATTAAGACAAACAATATTTAAATAGGAAACCAAGGGTCCCAAAGTCTTCCGAAGGAGATAGGCGCCATTAAAGTTTAGGGTCCAAAAATTCAAATGATTATGAAAAACAGAAAAATTGGTCGATTCGTTTGCGGTTTTCACTAAAATTATTCTTTATGTCAGTATTGTCTTGAAAATAAATTATAAAGATAAATTTCAAAAAATGCCGATAGAGGGCGCTTTAGACTTTGGAGCAACGAACAACTATTTTTTACCGTTATTTTTTGCGTCTCACTAATTTTTTTAGAAGCTTTGACATAAACTTAAATTTTGATCTCAAAATCTGCCCGTAAGACTTGGTGATGTCACAGTGACGTCGTTGTGAAGTCACACTGTGACTTTGTGACCGTCGATGTGACGTCACGTGACGTCGATGTGAAGTCACAGTGACTAAAATGTGAAGTCGTTATGGCCGTTTTAGAGCTTGTTTGTGACGTCACATTGTGACCACTTTGTGACGTCACAATGTGACCAATTTGTGAAAAGTGTGTCATTTGTGACGATTTTGTCATTAACATTGTGACGATACTGTGACGAAAGTGACAATGCTTTCAAGTCACATTGGGACCAAATTGTGAAATACAGGGTGAGTCCAAAATCATTGAACAAACTTTGAGGGGGGGGGTAGGACTCACTATAACAAATAATGATGGCACAGAAATATATGACCGGAAGTGACTCGTCAAGACGGTACACTAGTCACTAAAAAAGATCCGGTTGATAATGTTAATTCTATGGGGGGGGGGGGCGTTGTTTTCAAATATCTTGCTCAAATTTAAATATTTTACATGATATTTTTTCCATAGGATAGCTGAGGACGATCCACAACCGGGCTAATTTTTACTTTTTCGATTTTGGTTATATTTTTTTATATTAAGATAGTTTCACTTTTAGAACTGGTTTAAACTGGTTCTGAAAGTTAAATTATTTTTCTTTGAATCTGTAACCAAAATCAAAAGGGTAAAAACCAGCCCAGTTGCAGATCGTCCTCAGCTATCCTATGAAAAAAAATTATGCGAAAATATTAAAATTTTAGCGAGATAGTTGAAAATAGCGCTCCCATACACTTAACATAATAATCCGTGTCTTTTGCAGTGACTAGTGCGGCGTTTCAACGCGTCACTTCCAGTCATACATCTCTATGCCATAATTATTTATTATAGTGAGCTCTACCACCTCCCTTAAAGTTTGTCCCATTATTTTAGACTCACGTTGAAGACCATTTGTGACAAAATTTTCGTTAACACTGTGATAATTCTGTGACGATTTAACTTTTCTTAACGATTCTCTAACAATTTAAAAGAAACAGGATCTGCTGAAACTATAACTCCATGCCATGTTCCTGTTAAAATAGGGTTTGAGTCCTAAAATCATATATTGACAATTTATGAACAAATACTGTATAATATATAAAAATAGTTATCTGAAGTAAGGAGATTTTCTTCTAAATTAAAGTTAAAAATTCGATTTACCTCACATGCCTTACAACTCTGGTGTTGTTTTCAAAATTTGAAAAATATTACCTTTCAAAAATATTTATATATTTTCCCGCCACATGCTGAAAATTGCATGGCTTCAATTTTATTTATAACTGACACACATTTAGTCGTATGTTATTCAAACTGTTTAATCTTTTTGGTCTTTTTTTAAACTTTTACTCGCTTTGATATCCACAAATCTCAGCACATATCTAAAACTGTACAGCTTGCCAATATTTCTGACCAATAATCCTGACGTATATAAATATATATATCTTTTAATTATATTTTGTTGTAATTTTTCAACTAATTGAAAAAGTGTCCAGGTCAAGATTCGAACTAAGCAGTCTTTCGCGCAAATTGTCAAGACTTTGTCGACTAAACTATCCTGGAAGAATCTGACGCACACAATTCACACAGTGAATACGAACGCATACTTATCTTTATTATGTATAACCCTCTGTAATAAAACTTTAATTTTTTTTTTCAAACTACCTGTATGATAAATGCATACTATTTGTATGAGTATATAATGATATTTCTCCGGGTGAATTGTGCGTGCTAAGTTGCTCTGTTGGAAGAGCACTATGAGCATACATCGAGGGTCTCTAGTTGGAATACTAACCAAAACAGTTTTTTACTCATTTTGGAAAATTAATATTCGTTTGATTAATTTACCAATTAAAATCATTCTGTTAAATATAAAATAGAATTATCTTTTGATAAAACTACGTGAAGTTTATGCGCAATATTTGTAATATACAGATTTTATTTGAAAATCGAGTACAAATGAAGATGATGCAATTAGTTGTAGTATTACGCTTAGTTATTTCCTTATAGTGGCCTGTGCGCATGTATGATTACACCAAGGTTTAAATTCGTAGTTAAACTCATATATATATATATATATTGTATATGTCATATAATGTAGATGTGCCATTAAAGGACATCCTTATGGAATTTATTTTTAAAAAGTTTCCTTGTTAATAGTTATAATTATTAGATTTCATTTTTTTTCGTATTAGATGAATCGATTAATAATATTTAAGTATTCTTAGTCTCACTTCCCAATATTAGACAAAATATGATTGAAAATAATAGAAATACATCAAACGCTAAAAATTTCAGTAATGTACATCCCACAAAAAAAGTACAAGTAATTGTTTTTATGACTATTTAGAACCAGGATTTAATGAACACATACAGATGAAACAAAATTGTTATTTTCAACACCATTTAACAATTAAGATATCAAAAATCAATAAAATAATGCGATAATTACTCATTTTTTAAAATCAATAATTGTTATTATCACAAAATTAATATCTTAATTATTTTAGATACATGGTTTAAAATAATAAATGTCATGGAATTACAGTTATCAAATTTTTTTGATTATGAGAAATTAAGAAAAGTAATAAATTTTTTTTTAAATTGTTTTTGCAATATTAGTGCATAAATTAGTATATTTATCACTATTTTCAACAGTTAAACAACCCCAAACTCCTTTATATATTAATTATAACGTTAAATTTTGATTATGTAAACATTTTTTAATTTATTAATATGTGATTTTCACCATGTAATTAAAAAAATGTGCACTTTAAAAATAATATTATTAATTATTTTCAAATCGTTGACATGCTGTTCCGTATTTCAACAAAATAAATGTTAAATTTATTGAATTTACTAAGGTAAGTGAATTCAAAAAAGTTAAATTAATATGATACTTATTCCTTTTATAACATGTTTTTTTTACGAAATTAACAGAAATCATTATACAAAAAGCAGGAAAAATAAAATTTTCTTACTTCTTTCTTATCAGCATTATCCTCTAATTCCAGTAGGGATACAAGAGATAATCCAAATAGGGAAGATAATTTCGAAGTCGAAATGTCCGAATGAAGTACAATGACATTGGCGCGCTCATTTTAACTAAACGCCACTGACATTGTATTTTTTCGGACCGACATTTTATATAAAATGTCACCTGATCACATATCTGCATAACTTTTTAAAAAATTTCAACTTACGTACTAAATATACACACATAACATCATAACAAAGCTACTAGAGCAGCTGCCTAATATTCTAAAGAATAAATACACTAGTGTCAACTGTTCTGGTTGTTGCCAAACGATATTTTTTAAGCAAGTGATTTTTTGTTATTATTGGTTGTTTGAGCTTCGAAGATTTGTAAGTTGAATGCGCATGCGCATTAGTTTTATGAGAGTATCCCTAATTAAAATTTTGTGTTTAAATTTTTTTTCACGTATTTCTATTTTACTTTCAATTAGTTTCGAAATAGAGTGGAACTTTCATTTAACGAAGCCCATATTTAATGAAATTTTCTACATTTTTAATTTTCTGTTGAACCTTCATTTAGAACGCAATTAACATTTAAATTAATATTCATATTAAAAAAAATTCTACTTAGCAAAATTTGTTGCAATTCCGTGCTTGCACAATATTCAAAAGGATAGATTGCTGTTAAGATTGATTGGTGAGTATATTTTAGAGGATTGTATGAATTGAAATTATGTATTTATTTTATCTTTTAAATAAAAAGTAAAAAATGCGAAAATTTTTCGATATGCTAAGAAAGGGATTCTAGTTCCACGAAAATATTATAGGTCCATTCTCTGAATACCTAAAAAATATGCGAAAGTTTTTATGGGTGTATCATTCATAAGAGATCAACACAAAGTAATATTCCGATTTTTTTTTAATTTTTCGATTTGAAATACAAGAGAAAACGAGAAATAGAACGCTGCGATTCAGTTTTTGTTTCCCTTCCTTTATTACGTGGTTTTTTAGATATTATACTAATGAATTTTTTGTTATGTGGTTATATTGTATAACAAAAATTACTATCCAAATTAAAACACAGTTTTATAATATTTCCATTTTTATTTGTAGTTTACTATACAAATTTCATGAATTTTCGTGGATTTCTATTCAACGATATTTTTTTCATAACGAAGCATTTAAGAGCCCACAATAGTCACAGAAAAATTACTCAAAAAGACGCGGATGACCTGTAAAGTCTATGGGAGAGTTCTTTTCGAATATCTCCCTACAATTTTAATATTTTTGCATGCTTTTTTTGCACAAGATAGCTGAGGGCGATCCACAACCGGGCTAGATTTTACTTTTTCGATTTTGGTTATATATTTTTTATATTACGATAGTTTCAGTTTCAGAACCGGTTTAAACCGGTTTCGAAAGTTAAAGTATTTTTTTAAAGAAAATCTGAAACAAAAATTTAAAAAGTAAAAACTAGCCCGGTTGTGGATCGCCCTCAGCTATCTTGTGCAAAAAAATCATGCAAAAATATTAAAATTGGAGCGAGATATTCGAAAAGAACGCTCCCATAGACTTTACATGGTCATCCGCATCTTTTTGAGAATTTTTCTGTGACTATTTTGGGCTCTTAAGAGCCCACAGTAGTCCCAGAAAAAGTACGCAAAAAGACCCGGATGATTTTGGGGGCGTTCTTTTCTAATATCTCGCTCAAATTTTAATGTTTTTACATGATTTTTTTTTGCATGTGCTAGCTTAGGACGATCTACATCCGGGCTAGTTTTTACTTTTTCGATTTTGCTCATATATTTTTTATATTATGATAGTTTCAATTTCAGAACCGGTTTAAACCGGTTTTGAAAATTAAAGAAATTTTTTTTAAAAAATCTAAAACCAAAATCGAAAAAGTAAAAACTAGCCCAGATGTGGATCGTCCTGAACTATTCTATGCAAAAAAATCATGTCAAAATATTAAAATTTGAACGAGATATTAGAAAAGAACGCTCCCATAGACTTCACATGGTCATCCGGGTATTTTTGTGTACTTTTTCTGTGACTATTTTGGGCTCTTAAGTGTAACGAGAAATTTCCTTAAATGGAAGTTTCACTGATAGATTCATTGCTGGGTGCTTAGTTTCATTTGATGGGAGGTTTATCTCACATATATGATATGACGTACACGTTACATGCAGTGCATGTAACATGTGACATAACAGCGATTGCACAATATTCTTCTGCAATGCCAGAAAACACTTTTTTTACCAGTAAATAACATGGATTGAAGAATTTTAGTAATTTTCTAAAGTTTTCTAAGAAAGTCACATCTGAGTCACAATGTGACGTCACTGAGGGGTGGCATTTTGGTCACAGGTGTGACGCCACATTTCAGTCACAATGTGACGTCACTGAGGGGTGGCATTTTGGTCACAGATGTGACGTCACATTTCAGTCACAATGTGACGTCACTGAGGGGTGGTATTTTGGTCACAGATGTGACGTGACCACAGTGACTCACAGTGACGTCACTGTGACGTCACTGTGAACATGCATGCTATGTGGGTGTGGTTAAGTAGCGCAAACTGAACTGTGTTCAATGGGAGTCGGTAGATTCAAATTTCAAATGATTATAAAAAAACAGAAAAAATTGGTCAATTCGTTTGCGGTTTTCTCTAAAACCATTCTTGCTCCAAAGTCTAAAGCACTATCTATCGGCATTTTTCGAAATTCATCTTTATAATTTATTTTCAAGACAATACTGACATAAAGAATAGTTTTCGTGAAAACTGCAAACAAATCGACCGATTTTTCCGTTTTTTATAATCATTTCAAATTTTGGACCCTAAACTTTGATGGCGCCTATCTCCTTCGGAAGACTTTGGGACCCTTGTTTTCCTATTTAAATATTGTTTGTCTTGATGTGTAATATCACCTCTTAAAATTTTGCCCATCTTTTTTGAATCACCCTGTATATATATATATATATATATATATATATATATATGTATGTATATAGTTATGCTATAAAAGCTTAAATCAGTACGCCATAAATTAGCACATTCTATCAAGTTTTTATTTCTTTCATTTTATTTGTCCTCTTTTGTAAAACATGTCTAACAACTTATTATTATGCGTAATAAATTAGCGTTATTTAAACACTGATATCGATTTACGGGCTTTTCTTTTGACAGATTAATTAGTTTATACCTACAACCATGCCATTAATATTCATTGTTTCTTTATTATGTGGCAGCGCATAATGATTTGTTGAAAGAAATATTTGCGTATTCAGAATTAGTATAATAAATAACATAACACATTTAAGCAAATATCTTATAAATTCTTTGGATTTCCTTTAAGCATTTTTGTTTTATATATAGGTATTAAAGAATAATCAAATAAAATATTAACGTCAGAACTTTATGGAAAAAAAGAAACAAAAATACGTAGATAAGGAACATTTCGGTGTCACATTTTTTTCTTTCGAAAAAAATATTTTGATGAGTTTTGTTTGTCATTAAAATATTTTAATGATGTCTGATATGAAGAAATTATCTGCGTTGTCTCAAAGAGATTTCGACATTGAACATTAAATAAAAAATAAAGCTTCGCATATTTGCAAAAAATATGTGCTTATAGGATAGTTCGGTGATTTCTTCTTAACAGGTGTTAATTCAGATTAAAGAATTCTGAATTCCGTACACATTGCGATATGAAATGATGCATGTTATAAGCGTATGAAAGCATTTTAGTAAGAAAAAATATTTAATTACATCATGTTTTTAGCTGCTCTACTTCTTATTCAAGCTTAGCTAACATTTTAAAAATTATAAATTAATTAATGAAAAAAAAAACTTAAACGTGAATTATCAAAAACTAGTTTTATGTTTCCTAATTCTAAATTTTTCGTTACTTAAAATTTCTTTTTATTATAGATATAAAATTTAATTAATTGTTGTTGTTGATTAATTGAAGTTGTAATTAAAAGTAGAAGTTGTAGTTCTTTCGATTTCGTCAATTTAAGAGAACATGAGAAAAATGTATTTAAAATTCCGGGTGGCTACTTCAACTATTGAATTATGATATTGTCATAAGAATAAATATTGCGTTTTAAAAGCAAATATATTTTAAGATACAGATTTACAAAATAAGTAATTAGAAAACAAAATCAAATGCAATATTTTACCTTGATTCGAACATAAAATATACATAATGAGTATTAAAAATTTGACTGATTTACTTAAAACGCGACTAAAACATTATAAGAAATATTGCATAATGAAAAAATCTTTTTTATTTAGATTTATTAGTACTTTTAGGTTTTCAACAGCTCTTCATCAGGAATATTTTATTAATTATTTTTCGTTTACTTATACAAATACGTAAGTTCGGTTGTAAATTGAGAAACAAAAAGTTGTCAGAAATACGGGTAGAAGTAGTAGCCCCTAAGAATACTTCAATATAAAAAAGCATGACAAAAAATATCTTGAAAAATTTGGACATGCTACTTCAGCCATTGAACGGATAAGATACTACAAGGCATTTTTTTCTGTTACAATGCGAATATGAAGATAATGTTTATATTAAAAATTGAAGAATAAATAAATAAAAATTTAACTTCTAAAAAAATTGCAAACATTTTGAAGCTATGTAACTTCTGAAACTCCTTAAATTATATCTTCTATCGCTTTTTCATAACAGTAATTTTCGCGATATATTCTTACTAAACTTCTATGTAGATTATTTTGATTAGAAATTGTGGTACTGAGAAATATGATATTTTACATGAATCTAAGAAGCATCTTAGTTTTCGTTTCTTAAAATATGCATTTTCTTTAAAAATCTTATGTATCACCTATAAACATTTAAAAGAAAAATACAACTAAGAAATGAGCATTATCTGATTATTTAAATTCCATTCTCATTACTTGAATTATATTTCTGTGTTTCTGTTATGCCAATTTTGATTAAATAAGATTTAAAAATGACTATTATTTGATTAATTAATGTATTTATTTATAAATTATTGATCACTCAGTTTAAGTACATTTTAAGTTCAAACCATGATTGAAAATGGCCATTTAAAAAGTAACTCGCGCAGTTATTTCTATACAGCTACTTCAATATTTAAAATAGATTGGTTATTCATAATTGCCTGTCAAGAACCAGAATGTGGTAATATAAATTATTAAATATTAATGAAGAGAGCAACTTTTTTTATTTTACTGTTATTTCTCCAAAAAATAAATATATGATAATTAAAGAATAAAGGAAGCTAGAATGAAGAGATATCCGTGAATGATGTAAGATTAATTATGATTTATATAAAAATTAAACAAACGGTAACATAGTTTATTTTGTGATACATAAATTACATTTAATAAAACCTGTATATTTTTGTTCATTTTAAAATTTAAATGTTTTCAGTAAGATCATTAATATATTAATTATTAACGAGAAAATGCAAATTAAACATTAATTTATTTAGAGATTCCGTATTAAGCAAAGACTACATAACCTGTGGCTTAAACACAAAGTCACGTACAGGAAACGGTTTTTAAATTAAAATGATAACAATAAAAGTATCTATGAATAATTCAAATACGCTATTGAACAATTTTTTTCTCCAAATAACAAAATCTGATTTAAAAGTTTTTCGATTAATTTCTATAGTATGAGTAGAGAATATGTTATTTATTCTTTGAAAATGTCATGCGATTTCTTTTTATCCAGCTAAAGCATTTGTGTTGTTACAAAAGATGCATTTTAGGAAGGCGTTTTTTATCCGTGTAGTTTGATTGCACGACACAAAATAAATTATTTTTAAATCGCATTATTAACCTTTTTAAATCTCACAATAAAAATAATTAATATTAAACTGTAAAAATAATTTGTAATTCTACAGGTGTAAAGGTGCATAAGCATGTATGCTTATTAAAATTTTACCTGTAAAAAAGCTGCAAATCTACAAAGCTATTTCTTGAAAAGCTGCATAAATTTGTAGCTCTACCAAATAATTTACTAAAATTACACTAATCTAACTAAATTTTTATCTAAGGCTGTAGTAACATGAAGAGTTCTAGACATCTCAGTTTCCAAAAAAAAAAAAATCTTAGTAAACTTACAAATTTTTTGATTTACAGTGCAAATTTTTATCTGTTATACGAATTTTGGTTGTTGCGATTGAATAAAAAGCTAATAATAGACATAGTATGTATACTAGCAATCCGTGTTTACTAGTAAAAATTTAGTAGCTTTGCAGATTTTTTTGGTGTACACTATTTTGAAAAATGTGGTAGTAATCAATGAATCTCAAATAAATATTAACTTGCAGCTGATAACTTTCATGTTACGATTAATGCTACAAAGGGAGTTAGAGGGTTAGTATTACTGCATAATTGAAAGTAAGTTGGAGAAGCTTTACACTGAAAAATAATATCGTTCGGGTATTTCGATTTTAAGGTGTATCTCTAGAAATAATAGTTCCATGTCATCTATAGAAATTCTAGTTCACTTTGCTTGAGAGTTCTAGAGTCTTCTACTAGAATTCAAGAGTGGTTTCCCATATTCTCGTTATCAAACTTATTTAAAAATCTCTGCAAATAGATGCGATGACACGAGGTTAGTTTTAGTAACTATAATTCTAGTTTATGAAACCATTCCAGAAATCAAGCGATGATTCTTCATTATTGAAACGATTTAATATCGTTTTGTCATTTAAAGAAACAAGATATTAAAAATTCTAGATCATTTCGTCTATTAAGCTTAGATGTTTCCCCTTTTCGCATAGTACAAAAATCTATAATTCTAGTGCAAGGATTCAGAATATGATTAACTATTCATTCTAGTTGAAGGCGATATATATTTTTTCTCAGTGTACTTACTGTGGTGCTACGTACTTACTTAATTAGGAAAGCACCTAAAAAGTGTACCGAGAGAAAGCATTATCCCGTGTGCACTTCTGAATAATTTAACCCTATTCGGGACGGCTGCGAATGTTTGAAAGTTGAAGCGCCACTGAAAAAAAAAATCGTTAAATTGACGGCAAAAATTGATAGCAAGAAAGTTGTCAGCATTATTTGCCGTAAAAATTGCAGTAAAATTAGACGTATTTTTTTATTACATCTAATTTTACTGCAATTTTTGCGGCAAAAACTACTGGAAACATTGCTACGCCCTAAATTTGTTGAATTTTTGTTACAGTGTAGTCGCATTCCGTCTGGACACTGGAAACAATTGCGAAAGTTTGTAAACATGTCACTTCGGATTGCCAATTGACTATTCGAGTACTCACTAATGAACTGAAAATTGTCAAGGTGGTGGTTACCCAAATTTTAGTACAAAAGCTTTTGGAACAATATTTGAGGATACTAAAGCCATAAAGAAAATGATGACGTCTACTTAAAGGGCATTTAAAAAAAAACTTTAAAATTTCTTTCTGTAACTTATACAGATGGTGTACAGAAGTGCATTATATGACTTTGGAGTTACTTTGAAATAATATTCAATGGCTACGTATTTGATATAATACTTTCCGGAGAGATTAGATCAATACTGGAAATTAATGACAACATATTGTACATAATTTTATTTCGTAAACTAACCATAAATGTATTTTTTAACATTACACAAAGGGCTGGCTACCCAAAATTTTGCACAAGACCTACGGGAACAATATTCGAGGATGTTGAAGCTATAAAGAAAACGGTGATGTCCACATTAATGAGCTTTTCAAAAGAGGCTTTAAAGCTTGTTTTTGCAATATACACATCCGAGCACCCAAGTGTATTATGACAGATATAAGTTATTTTGAAATAATATTCAGTGACTATGTATTTGATATAACAATTTCCATTTCCGGAGTTACTAAATCAATCCTGGAAATTAATGGCGACATATTCTACATAAGTTTATTTCATTAATTTGTCATGAATGTATTTTTTAAGGTTACACAAGAAATTGGTTGTCCAAATTTTTGCGCAAGACCCATTGGAAAAATATTTGAGGATGTTGAATCCATGAAAAAAAATGGCGGCATCTATATTAAAGAGCATTACAAAATAAGTGTTTAAAGTTTGTTTCTGTAACATATACAGCCAATAACACAAGTGTATTATGCAAGGTAGCAGTTACTTTTAAATAACATTCAATAACTATGTATTTGATAAAACATTTTCCGGAGTTACTAAATCAATCCTGAAAATTAATGGCGACACATTGTACATAATTGTATTTCGTAAATTAACCATGAATGTATTTTTTTTTTAAATATTAGACAAGTAGTTGGTTACCCAACTTTTTGCACAAGACCCATTGGAACAATATTTGAGGATGTTGAATCCATAAAGAAACGGCGACGTCCATATTAAAGATTATTTCAAAAAAATGCTTTAATTTTTGTTTCTAAGGCTTATACAGATGAGGTCAGAAATGTATTAAGACAGGTAGGAGTTACTTTGAAATTATATTCAATGTATATATATTTAATATAGTATTTTTTGGATTTATTAGATCAGTCTTCGAAATTAATGGCGACACCTTATACAAAATTTTATCTCTATTTTTTGGATTTATTAGATCAGTCTTCGAAATTAATGGCGACACCTTATACAAAATTTTATCTCACAAATTATTAGCATTGAATACTTTTTAATGTTGCATTCAGTCAAAACTTCAAGATTTTTCATTTTATCGTATTTTTTGATAGTCTTTAATTTAGTTAATATTAGAATTTAAACTTACATGTATTTTTTTTTCTATAGAAATGTATGAGAGTTAACACTCTATTATAAAAAAATAGGTTAATTATACGATTAAAATTTTAAATAGCACTGTAAATGTGTAACATTTTTAGTTTTGGATGTCCGTGATAAAATGCAAAATTGTTTGGTCACATGTATTAAATTTTTGAAAATTATTTGTTTAAAAAATAAATACAAGAATCATTTTCCATTATATGTACTTTTACATTTATTTGAAATACTTTAATAAATTATGCTATAAGACTGTATTAATTTTTGCTTTACGGAATGAAATATATTAGGCAATAATTTCATCAAATACTTCCTCCTTTACGTATTTTGAAAATGTAATCAGATTACTTTATTTTTATACATTATTTGTGTAACTGAATAAGAAATTTAGAACAGTATTGAAAATTTTTTTGTAAATCTATGTAGATGTGTTTTGTTTTTAAATTTCAGTAAAGTACGCCTACAGTTAGACATTCGAAATTAAATTTATATTTCATATTCTCCTACACATAGTCTCTCTAATAGAACGTATTTTTTTTGTCTGGAATGTAAATTGTTCAATTTAAAAACTTCTAATTTAATTAAGCATTTCGCAACAACTGAACAAAAGAATTTTGCAAGGAATCTTATTAAAAATTTCTATCTGAGAATGGTAAAAAGTAACAGTTTCAAAGCTATATAAAAATCTTTATTTAAAACAGTTTTATAATTTAGAAAGTACTAATAAAATGATTTAAATAAAGAGTTTATATTTGTATTAAATATTTATCTATTACATGTGTGAAATGCAAATGTGAATTTCAATTCTGTTGTTTCTGTTGTTTCTGTTTAACGGATTCTGGAGTTACTTGCACAGTTAATAAGATAATGTATTGAGATTTTAATTTATAGCGTTTTATTGTATGTTTATTAGTTATAGAAATATGAATTGATGTTCTATTGTCAGGTGAACTTGATCTTGAAAAATTATTTTTAAGGATATTTACTGTATGTATTTTGATGAGACTTCCACACATTGCTAAGGTAAGCAAATATAATTATCATTTTATTTTAATTTTGAATGATTTACTTGAATATCATTTGACGAACTATTACGCTATAGTAAGTCAATTATAACCTAAATTAACTGTAAGCCTGATTAATTTTACAACAGATTACAGATAGTTGTGTTGTAAAGTGTAATTGTAAAACTGTATTATAAGCATTGCAAACGCCATTTGTACCAGGAGCAGCGGAATGATCTGGCCTTCGGTATTACACTTCCACTCTAAAGCTTAAGCTGAGTTCCCGAGATGGTCAACCTTGCCATCGGTTTTAGATAGATAAATTTTCTGGAATGTTTTTATTGTAGCGGATATCTTTCTTCGTTGCTTAGTTGTATAATTATATAAAAGTTCTGTAATCATGCGAACTTGATTATGAAAGATTAGCCTTTAAAAAAAATTTAATTGATTAATTTTGTTAGTTATTTTGTTTGCAGTGTTAGTTAGCTAACATTACAGCAATAGTATCGGTACACTGCATATCGCGCTGTCATTTATTACCATTTTTTTTGTAAATGAAAAACTAAAAAGCTTACCCTTAATAGATCAAAATTTGTTTGAACATTAGAAAAATTATTATCGCAATCACGCTCTGCCATTTTCAGTAATGAGAAAGACCATTTTATTAAAATGTCTGCATTGCTTTAAAACACACTATCAAATTCAAAGGAAGCGATCTGCGAACAGTGAGAAAAAATATGTTTCTGGCATTAAGAATCTAAATTTAGGCTATAGAAAATATAGTTCTATGTCATCACTATAAATTCTAGTTTCCGTTGTTTGAGGGGTCAAGTGTCTCCTATTGGAATTCAAGAGCGTTTTCATATATTCTCGTGGTTAAACATATTTATAAATATCTGCAAATTGATGCAAACACAAAAGATTAGTTTTCGTAATTATAATTCTAATTTGTGAACCCATTCCAGAAATGAAGCGATAATTTCTCGCTACTGAAATGATTCAATATCATTTTGTCACCTAGAAAATAAATGACTACAACAATCCGTCTATCCAGCTTAGTTGTTTGCTCTATTTGCTTCAGAAATCTATATTTTATTGAACATGAACAAGAGGAGGCATTTCATGGGCTTCCCAGTTTCGGAGCATCTCCACGCCCTAGTCTCTGTGTAGTTATCGAGCGCATCATGCACTGTTAAAAAATCGAAACCTTTGCTGCATCTTCACTCCACAGCTTTTATAGAAAACAATTATTTCTGTGCATTATGAAGCATTTCCATTGGTCAAAATAAAGATATTCTGTAAGAGTGGTGGAGTGACGACGTAGAAAAGTTTCACATTTCTGACAGTGTGAGTAAGCCTGATTAAACAAGTAGATTAGATTAATTTATAACACGACTATTCAATCAGTAAATCAATTGCAAAGGATGTAAAATTTCCAAGTGATTGAAAAAAAGTCCGGGCGGCATTTTCAGAAAGAATCATGTTTTGAGCACTTTATCGCCAGAACAGCGATTGGCTCGGAGATGAAGTCAATGCTACGTACCCTTTCTTGTTTGTGATGTCAAACGCCTAGCGAATAGCAAACCTTCCTTCTGCAAAGAGATCGCGCTTATTGTTCATTTGTTCTTCCGTAAATATTATCAAGCAAAGACTATAATATGAGGAAATGTTATTTACCGTTGTTTACGGTTAAAATATAGTTTGAAATAAAGAGCTTTTTCAGATTAAAATGCTTTAAATTTCACGAAACATCTAAACATAGTTTTTTTTTCTCAATTCAAAAATATCATTTCCTAAACTCGCTATGTTCGAAGAAATTGAGAAGTTAATTAAAAACAGTAGTAAAGATTCTCTTGTAATAAGTATAATTCTAATAATCATATGTTTTATGACATTTTTGAACTTAGTTTATTTTGTGTTTGGCGATGCAGCTAGCCGAACGTACACGCTTTCGCCAACTCGCCAAGGCTGGTGTTCAAAACGTGATTCTTTCTGAAAATGCGTCCGGGCGAGGATTCGAACCAGGATTTGGCTGAAGTAGTCCTCCAGTGTTCGTGTCCAGGATAATTCAATTGAAAGAGCTTTTGCGGCTTCAGCCGATACATACCTGGTTTGTGTCCTGGCGGCCCGGACTTTTTTCACCCACTTGGAAATTTTACATCCGTTGTAAATGAGTAGAACTGATTAAACTGTAGAACGAGTTCTACTTAAAAAAAATCATAAACAGAATTTTGAGGATTCGAAACCATAACACCTGGTTTCAAGCTCAACGCTTTATCCATTCGGTTTAGGGATTCAGAAAATGGTTTATTATTCATTCTGGGTGAAGGTGTTTTTTTTTTCTCCGTCAGTGAAGCTGGTACGGCCTCTTATTACTACGTATAACATAAATTTGTTTATAAATGAGCCAATTTTCAATTAAAAAAATAAATAAAAAATAAACTTTTTATTAAACTACCATAAACAAACTTTTCCTAAAATCTCAATCATTACTCTATTGTTTTATATATCTATAATTCGTTTATAGCAACGACGTTGATTTGATGAATAAACAGAAATCATATCATTGAAGCTAAGGTAAATATATCCCGTTTAAAGTTTTATTCAACTCATATTTAAACATTAATCTGCATACGTATATTAAGATTTTACCGTTACTCTGTCAGAAAAATTCGTATTTATATACTAAATAATTAGTTCTTTTTTAACAAATAATTTTCGTACTGCTACAAAACGTGTTTTTTCTTAGTCTGAGAAAGTGAGAAGTCTGAAAAAGTGAAAAAAATTCCGTTTATTCCTTTTACATAAGCTTAATGACTCTATTAAAACAAATGTTCAAATTTACTTTGAAAAGGATTAAAGAATTTTAATGTTAAAATTTCTATTTTTTTAATAAAACAAAATAATTAACGTTTTTTATTTAATAACATAGCAATTTTCTCGTTAATTAAAAATCGTTCTCTTAACTGTAACTGATTAAATTTACTTTTAGAAAGCTAAAACCAAATTGGCATTGTAATGTACGAATCAAAAATCAAAATTCAACTTTTGGATTTTTACAATGTTTAATACATTGTTTAAAAGATAACGCAGTGACTGAGTGAAGTTGGAATTCCACGTTCTGCTGGTAAGTTTCGTTTTTTATGAAGGTAAAAGTTACATTTCATTCTTTTATTTAATCAGAAAAATGTGGAAATTAAATTTCACTATTAAAGTATAAAACACTATATTCTGTTTTTTATAATAAATTCTGTTCGTTCCCATAATTTTAATACTTTTTAATTGTTTTATTAAGTGACTATGACCTGAACATCCATCTAAATAAGTGCATTTCACCAAAATTAAAAGAATAATGAAATTTATTTGTTTCTTTAACTGTCTCATTTTTATGCCTAATTGTTAAAAAAATAATATTAGAAAAAACATTATTTATTTTATTTTGCTCAGGTCTCAGGAGGATATAGGAATAAAAAAAATTTAAATAACTTTTTACTACATACGCAAAACATTCGATTTAATAAAGAAGTACCTTGTGACTGTTGAGGTGTGAAACCACGAACAAAAGAAACTCACGGAAACTTATTCTGATTTAATATCAGAACTTTTATACTTCACTTTCCCATCTGGGAGAAAATTGCATATTTGTGGTTTCACCTCGCCATTTCTACGTCTACGTAATGTATATGCAAACTTTTCTTTTAGACTAGCATTTTAGACTCTTCTTTTTTTCTTTAGAACAGTTTCTGCTGTACCAAAGCAATGTTATGTTTTCAATCTCAAGAAGAATCATTTTATTTCTCTTGGCGCATGTCTCCTTTTTATTTTTATATAATTAATCAAGAAGAATACATTAAAGATCTTTAGTAGGCAATAAAAATTCTCATTTCAACCGTTCATGCCACGAAACATAATAATATCATTATAAATAATAATTCGTGTTTTTCTACTTCTGATAATTAACTACGATTCAGTGAACAGTGTTCTAGATGTTGCTCATTTCAAATTTAATGATACCAGCGGCTCAGAGATTCTGCTCTCGAAGCTGGTAAACGGGGTTCAAACTCAATCATGACCAACGGCCTTAACTTTCGGAATTTTCCGTGGTTTTCTTCGAATCTTGATTTTTGCTTAAAAATGTGATAAGTTCCACTCGAAAGACCACACGAAGGCCAATCCTCCCCCTTTAACCTAAATCGCTCGTGTTGATAATTGGTCGTCATAAACACATTAACAACATATAACATTTCTCATGCAGTTTATCAAAAATTTTTTTTACTATATTAAAAAGCATCTGTCATTCCTTTGACAACAGGTTTCTGTTATTCAATGTCTTTTGTAACAACTTCTTTTCACTTCTGAAACAGTTTTTGTATACCTTTAACTTTAGTGATAGTTTCTTCTTCTTAATTTTCTCTGCCTACTTTTTTTAGATAAATCATTTTCCCCCATAGCATTATTTCTCAATTTATTGTTTTACTTTGATAATTGAATTTTCTTCTACAGACATTAGATCTTCATTGTTTATGCAACTGTTATATCCTAAAAGTTTCTCTGAACGTTTTTATCATTTCTGTAATAAGACGGTACAAATATTGGATTAAAAGGTGATATATACTATACAATTGTCGAATACTGACACAATAAAAGTCAGTAGAAGTAAAACAGCTGTCAAAAATGCTGTCTTATGTACAAAGAACGCATTTTTTGGCCAATGTTTCTGAAATACTTATAATGGGTTTCAATAAATTTTACAAGAAATCTCAAAAAAGCAAAATTCTTAACTTTTAAAATTTTCCGGTGAGACTGGCCGTAATTATCGTTCCGGTTAACTTTTGAGAATGGTATAGAGATATCCTACGTACGCAAGACAAGTAAAATATGCGCGTAAAGAACACTCACTGAAAAAAATGAAGTACTCAAATATGTAAATCGATGTACTCATATTGAATTGAGTATGTTTGGATCAGAAATGAATGCATTGCTATCTCAATATTGAAAAATCATATGTTATTAAATCCAAACAAACGATAAATTTGTACCTTGTATTGGTTTATTTCATTCATGGTGGAATAAAAGATGCTTATTAATGTAAACATCAAATTATGTACAGTTTTTTTTAAAAATAGCTTAAAATTGCTTGTAAATAATGATCTTGTCATTAAAATATTCTATTTGAGTATCTTGCTAATAATTTTCCTATTTTTCCTTACTGAAAAATGAATTAAATGCTTACTGTTAACAAATTTAAACAAGAATGCAGTATATGAATGTGAAAAATAACACTAAATAAGCCTTGATTACGTCCACTAATAACTAAATCGTTATACTAATAATATATATTCTACATAAAAATATATAATATTTTTATAATATAAATTCTTATTTTTCTATGTAGAATATATATTATTAGTATTACGATTAAGAATGCAGTATATTTTTACTTTAATTTGTGAGTTCAGGGGCAATATAAAGGGATTCATATTCGAACACTAAATGTACGATAATTGAGGGTAGTGCAGTAATTGAGATAGTGTATAAATAGGAGCAGTAAGTGAGAGAGTGATAACCACGGAATCAGAAATGAGTACACGTGTTTCTCAGTTTTGAGTACATTTGGATAAGAAGTACATTTGAGTACATTTGGCGCTAAAACTTTTTTTCTTGCTCCGAGAATTTCCTACTCAGATAAATGATGGGATGGTCTTCTGAGCCCTTCTGAGCTCTGTGCTAAAACTACTCCTATCCCTATATCTGATGCGTCCGTTTGAACCACAAATTCTAGGTTATAATTTGGCGCATATAGGATGGGTTTTTGCGTGAGTTTAGACTTTAATGTTTCGAAATCCTCTCTCATTTTGTTGGTCCATATGATTTTTTCTTTTTTCTTTTTTTCTTTTAATGTTCGTTTGAGCGGTTCTACAATGGTCGCGTAATTCTCTATATATCGGGAGTAATACCCTGCCATGCTGAGGCATCTTTCTGTTTTATTTTTCGGGTCTGGGAGCTCCGTTATGGCGCGGATTTTCGCTTCTGCCGGTTTCCTTTGCCCTTCCCCTACTGTGTGTCCCAGATATTTAACCGTTTATATATTTTGAGTATGTAAAGTACTTAAAAATGAGCATTTTTTGTTCAATATTGAGAATCCATTTCTTTAGTGATTAAAAATGTAAATTTGCAAAGATTTTCTCACTAATCTTTATCACTAGCCGTTTGGAAACTCTCAATTATCGTACATTTTTAGAAAACATTTTTGTTTTGTCTCACTTAATATTTATCTTCCAGGATATTGATTTTTATGGTATATAATTTCTTTTTTAAATATGAACTGTTTCAGTTCATTTAAAATATATCTTAAGATAGGACAAAGCCCGAGATACCAGTAAAAAAATATAACAATATTAAACTTTCAGTAAATAATAAATTACATTTTCTTTGCTGATTGTACCTGTTATTTTTGTGTTATTGTTAGATAATATGAATTCTACAATCATTTTAATCTCCTTAAATTCTTTTAAAAGTCTTTTGAAATTGATTACTTTGTATGTCCAAGATAAAAATTCTAAAATGCATAAATTTACTTGCATTATGAATTTCAAAATAAATTTTGGAACTTTAAACAAGAACGAATATCTAAGTTCTTTTAAAACTGTTTAACACATATAAGTACTAATTTAAAGATGAAAGCATAGTTATAATTCAATGAATACATTTAGATTCTTCTTTTGGAGAATTCATGTTCGTACAAAGAAAACTTTATTTTTTTCACAGAATGCGTTAAAAATCTGATTATAAGTTTCAAAAAACATGCTGGGTCTAAAAGAAAATACGTGTACATTAAGGCATTTTAAAGAGATTGGCTTAAATATTAAAGCATTTCAGAAGAATTTGAAAACACAAAAATAATCATTTGTAAGTATTTTACAAAACACAATAAATATTTAAAATATAATACCTTTTTAAAATGAATGAATAGATGCTTAAAAAAATTACAAAAATAATTTGATACTTCATAGTTTATAACAAATATGTTAGTTAACATCATCGTTATCATAGATTGTATTTTGAATTTTCAAATGTTAAAACTTAATAAATTCGTATTTTCCATGATGTGTATTTTATTTTCAATAGAAGGAAATTATTAAATCCATTTATTTCTTATAAGAATCCTTTTATTACTATTTGTGCATCACTATACAATTGACTTTTTAAAATATATACATAAAAAACTTCAGTCGAAGTAAAAAAAAAATCTTAATTCTGAGGTGAAGTAATGTTGGATATTTTAAAAATATTAAATACAAATATAAAATATAATAATAAAAAATAAAAAAAATGAATCCGTATATTTTAAGGTAAAGTAATGATGGAAGTCTAAAAAATATTAAATCCACTAATAATCATTATGCATTTCTTCAACTTAACGCATTAAATATTGAACTATAAATTTTCGAAACACATTAAGCAGACATAAGCATGTAATAGCTTAACCCACATTAAAGATTAGTTTATATGAGAAAGAAAGTGAGAAGAATTTTAAAAAGCACCTGACAAACTTTTGTATATTTTTAGGAACATGCTAGAACTGTTTAGCATATATTATCTGCAAAAAGAGGAGCTATAGGAATATAAATGCAAACGAACAGCATTGGAAATTGTATATACTTAAAGAAAGCTAAAAATAATTTAAAAATATTTTAAAACCGAATTTTCTTAAATTTAACGTCTCATTTTAATGCATAATTCAAAGCACTATAAAATATCGTTTAAACTAATAAAAAAAATTTTCTTCTAATAATTCAATTTCTGTGTAACTTTCAGTTTTATTCGCAATATAAAGTAACTTAAAAAGAAATTGGAAACTTATATAAAACAATGTTGTTGAATAAATGTAATTATTATTTATTATTATCTTACTAAACATATGTAACCTTAATAACGTCATTTTCAATATATAATTAATAAGTGGGTTATAATAATATTTAGTTGTATCATATCATTATCATACCTACATTTATAAATTATGGTGGAAGGTAAAAACATTTATCTTCCCTTTTTTATTGTTTTTTTCTATCACTTAAATAGCACGTATATGAAATTTCTTACTTTTATTTCTAATAATTAGAAATTATGTAATATCGTCAGCAAAATCGGTACTTTTCAGCAAAATAAATGAATTATTAAAAATAGTTATATGCAATTTTAAATTTATTTAATTAATGTTATTGTTCAAGATATATATTAAAAAAAGCTGTCACAATACAAAGCATGACATAGTGCAGAAACAAGCAACAACAAAAATTCAATTAGTGCGTTATATGCTAAAGGAGATAGTTCCTGAGCTAAAATTTCTACGTTTGTTCTGTCGAAGGCCTTGAAATTATTTTATAATCTTGGTCATAATAGGGATAGACCGTATATAATTAGAAAAAAGGACAGAAAAAAATTCCAGTAAACGCAAAATCACCTTAAGGAGAGCTAGATTCATTTCCAACATTTGGAAGAAAGACAAGCCAAAACGTAGATCAAATACCAGACGGTTTGAAATAGTAGTACATTTTCCGGCTGTTTTATATTAAACACCTGATAAAACTGTCAACAAAACTCCAGGCCCATTTTGATTTCCTGGTATGTTTCTTCAACTCACAGATCACGCTCTCTTTTGATTATAAACGCTTCAGAATTTACCATCAAACGTATTATTCAAATAAATTGAAGAGTAATTTGTCTGCTTGATCTCAAGAAGAAACAGCATGTAAATAATGTAATTGCCACTAATACTGAGCTCAGAAGGTCATACACTGAGAAAACAAATCTGTAAAATTACGAAAGTTTTTCTAGGTAACTGGGTTCCCAGAACTTTTTATGTAACGACAATAACGAAAGTTTATTCAACAGATATACATTTGCACTAAAAAAAATCTATAAGATTACTGAGAATTTTAAAAAAAATATGGATACCTACACTTTTTACGCACCTAAACACTGAATTATAGATTAAACATTAATAACATTAATGCAATTTTAGTATATGCCCTTTTAAACCTACAGATTTTTGTAATTCTTTATTATTATTTTATTTTATTTTTTTATACAATGTACACATTTATTTTCAGTAAGCTTACAGATTTCCGTAATTTTACATCTAAAGAATTACAGATTTGTTTTTGCATCGTTGTGCCTTTAAATTGATTTTCGAGAAACATAACAAAAAGTCTTAAGAATGTTTGAAAAAAATTTGGCCTGAGCATTTTAAATACTCCAATGTAAAGAATTGTAGAAATAATGCAATCTCAGTTTTTAAACCTGATATTTACAATTTCTAATTTTTCATTTCCCTATTAGATGTTTAAAACATGACTATGGAGTTCTAATATTTTGCATGAATCTTTTATACGTTTTTTTTAATTCATCGAACATCACTTAAGTGCAAAAAAATATATGCATGTAATATGATAAAAATTATACTACATTCCACGCCAAAAAAAGGTTTATCTAACATCTAGATATGAAACAAATTGGTTAATATAAATGGTTAAGATATATAGTAAGGCGTCTTCTATGTGTCACACAGTTGTTTAAAAACGAAAGGGAAGATAGCGAAAGATTGACAAATAATTTACTACACAGTTCTAGAAATTTTCTCAGAAATTTTCACTTCTATGTAATACATATCTTTCACAAAAAGGACAAGTACTTTAGAAATTAATAACTTTTTTGTATGTCGATACTTTGCCTTTTACCAAACGGACGTTTACTATTATGGTTATTAAAAATATAAATAATCTAAAACATTTCTCAGTGTTTTATTTTGTCACCCTGAATATAATGCTTTATTTATTGTTAATGTATATTTGATGTTACTTCAATCACTTTCTTTTCTTTTTATTGTTTTTTATAAACTTTAGAAATATTTTTTTTCCTTTTGAACTAAAACAAAAATGACTAATTCAGTAAAGAAAAAATAATATACAAAATAAATATATTTTATGGTACAACCCCCCCCACACACACACAAATCCCATTTCTGTATATATTTAAAAATAATTCTTTTGAAAAACTTTGTTATCCAGAATATTTTCCTTTTGCAATATACAAATGTACGATAGATAAAAATTAAAAATGTTTGTCTCTTTGTGGATTGTGAAAATACGAAATGAATAGAAATATCTGTACATAAAATGAGAAAATTTTATCAGTTAAAATATTTAATAAATTATTCATGAGGATCTACGCATTGACACATTTAATTATATTTCAAAAAATAATCTCACAAAAGTTGTAATTTTATTTTATGTTATCAAAATATCGAAACATCCTTAACAAATGTAAATCTTTTAAAATAATGCTGGTGTGTTTACTCTTGAACATGTAATTTTTCGAAATTCTTGGAAAGGATTGATTTCAAAGACTTCTTTCCTTTTCACTATCTTTTCAGAAGATTTTATATTAAAATATATAAAACTTTTATAGGGGAATGTTATGTGTAAGTCAATTAAACATTGTAACAGACGTAATTGGATTTTTAATAAAGACAAATCTCTTTAAATCAGTATACGTAATAAAACTTTATTCCTGTTCCATATTTAACAAACCTTCAGATAAAATAATACATTTTTCTTCATCTGTATACGATAACCTTCTCACTGCCGAGAACTGATATATTCATTAATTAAGCTGAAGCTTTCACAGCGATAAAGACATATTATTAAATTAATATAATTCTACGAATATAATGCATTTTAAAAATAGTTTGTAATGGTTATCAATCTCAAAGTTTCTATTCCTAAACGTAATTACAAATTTCATGCCATTTTGAAAAAGTAATTTTTTTATGTATAATTTTTAAATATTACAAAGAAAACAACACTACAGTTTTGCTTTTTTGCTAGGTGGTCAATCGATTTTAATTTTCAAAATGTTAGTATTTTAAAATATTATACGAGTATAACAGCTCATTAATTTACAATGTGTAATCAAACAAGGAAATTAATCTTAGACATTGTAAATTTTCAATTGAGAAAAAAGTGTCCAGTTAAGGACTTTAACTCAAGATCCTGCTTTATGTTGCAAACGCTCTATCACTTGATATGTCTTGGAAAACTCCTGAGTTAATATTATTCGCTGGATTTGTCCAGGATAAATCAGTTTGTTGAGTGTTGGTAGAAAGAATCTTATCACGTCTGGGATACTTTTTCACTCAGTTGAAAAATAACAAATCCTTTTATTTATTTATCAATTTCAATGATTGTGTAGAATTAATGACGCATAATCACTTATCCAATATTTGCTTGGAGTTCCATTATCTACGATTATTCTGTTATATTGGTTCAAATATCACAATAGATTTCTTTTATCAAAATGTTATTTAAATGAACAAAGACAACTTTGTTTGGTATAGCTCAGTTGGCAGAGTTTTGCCAACCTAACCCAAGTTCTTGATTTCTTATCAAGTCGCAGATAGGTTTTGAACTTGTTTAAAATTTTAAATTCTTATATGAATATAAAGTTTTAATTGAAAAGTTTCTTCAAAATTTCTTCAAACATCTTGCAAAAAATTAATTAACAAAATAAAATAAAATAAATCTCAAAGTATAAAACTCAAAATCCTGCTCATTGACTTTATCATCACCTAGCCCAAACTACTGAACTTAATTGTATGAAAATTGAAGGAAACATACTGCCTATGACATACAGGAGCACTATCGTAGGATTTTTGAAAATTCACCCATTAAGGGGCTTAAAAGGGGAATTAAAATTTTAGAGCATGTGACCATATCTGAGCAGCCTTCTTAGGCTAGAGCATAAAATTCTAGAAAATAAATCTAATAAATAAATAAATAAAAATAAAAGGAAATGTGTGTTTCAGTGATTTTAGTATTTGTTATCAAACGGGATTAATTTGGGGTCGAAATTTTCAGAAAATTTGGCCATATCTTGACAATTTTGAAAAAAATTTAAAAACCCTCATAATATATGTAGTCGAAAAATCCTAGGACCACTCTCTTATATTACGAACCATTTTTTTTCTTCTCATTCCAAAACGCTTACCCTGAGATTCAGTATTCTAACTCAACTATTAAGATACAGTGAGTCTCGACCTCATTGGAAGGCTACACTGAAGATGTAACTCTTCACAGGCCTTTAATTGGTGGGGCCAGTTAGGGGACCAGACAGTTAGGGGACATGCGATAGCTTGTATAAAAATAAAATTTAAAATAATTCCTTAAAAGCAATTTAATTATTTTAAGTACTAAAATAAATTTTATCGTTACATAATTTTCTTTATTAAAAATACCAATTCTAGGCATTAGTTTTAGATCTTTAAAAAACAGAAGATGATTTTATATATCATAAAATACCTTGTTACTATCACAATAGAACTGTAGTAAACAAAAAAGTTTATACATTATGAAAGTTAAAGTTAATAACGTTTTCGTTACTTCTAGCACGTCTTCAGTCAGCATAAGTGACGAAGTTAGTTCAGTCAGCATAAATGAAGACGTTCTAGAAGAAACGAAAGCGTTATTAGCTTTAACTTTCATAATGTATAAACTTTTTTTTTTGATTACTACATTTCTATTATGATAGTGACAAGGTATTTTATGATATATAAAATTATCTTCTGTTTTTTAAAGATCTAAAACTAATGCCTAGAATTGGTATTTTTAATAAAGAAAATTATGTATGAAGGCGTTATAATTATTATTGTAGTTATCTGCAGTTCCTGATATTTATCAGTACAATTTTTAAAAGCAGATTTTTGATACCTATTTACAAAAGCTTTGAATATTATCGAACGTCTATAAACACTGAAGAACACAGTTTTATTCATAGTTTTTTTAACGTAATGCAGTAAAATTGTTGAATTGCATAAAAGGATTGCTAATTTGGAAATTAGCTATAGCATTCAGAAACAAGTGGAAATAGAATAAAAAACAAATTCAAACAACATCCCAGACTTCTAGTCTTATTATTTTTAGGATAAAAAAATAGATTGGTTATTTAGTGCAAAATGTTTTGTTTACACAAGTTTACGGCTTAGCATGGAATCTCGGACAGATGCTGTCCCAGCCCCCGCGTACATGTAATTGAAGGACTAAAAGAAGTTTAACTTCACTGCATGAATATAAAATTAAGAAAATCTTTTTTTTTATTTCAATCATTCTTTTAGTTCATTAGGAGTAAAATGAATTTCAGTATTATTAAAAAAAATCTGTGCAGTTTGCGAATTCACTAATTCAGATGCTTTCGATTAAAATGATAAAAAAAGCAATAAAAAATATCTTTATGTAGAATACAAAAAGGACACTTCCCCTTTTTTTTAAATAAATCTAAACAAAACTAATAAAAAAAATCTAAATGTAAGTTTAAAGACCTTTTTTAAAAATGATTTTTAGAAAAAACATCCGAATATTTAGATAAGAGGGCCTTTTTTTCCTTTCTTTTTTAAATAAACAAGGGATTTAAACATACAAGATTTTTTTAGAGAAAAGGTACTCTAACAGACTATTTTTTTACATTATAAATAACTTCTATTTTAAAAATGCAACACTGAAATAAGCACAAAATCCTATTTATTTTTCAAGTTTTTAAATTTATTTGATTACCCGAAAGAGCGTTTGATTTTAAGAAGATTATTTTGTAAATTTACTCATTAGGGAAAATACATCAGTTAATATAGCATATATTATTAATTACACGACAAGTCATTTGAAATAGTAATTTTCGGATTCGTATTGAAAACAAATGTGTTCTATAAGTTCAATAATTACATGTTCTTTCTTTCATTAAAATTAAAAGCAAAAAAAAAAAAAAATGAATAATTGTTAAAAGATCTATTACGTTTTTAGTTTATTTCATATACAGGGCACATACAAAACAAAAATTACATAGACTTAACGTCCTTTTTGTTCTTTTACTGAAATGTTATAACAGTTCACAAAAAGTAAATTATGTTCTTTTAAAATATTTGATACATTATTATAATTATTCTTAAAGTCTTAAACAAAACATCTGGTTCAGCATTTGATGTATCTTTGAGGATAAGCGATAGATTGTGTCCTTCACTTTTTGTACGATAGCCCTTTGTCTTGACATATACTACCACTCTTCACTGTTTAATCCCGTAAAGCATGGTGACGTCACTGCAACGTCGTTGTGAAGTCACATTGTGAGTTTGTGTTATCGATTGTCGATGTGACGTCACATGACGTCGATGTGAAGTCACAGTGACTAAAATGTGAAGTCGTTATGGCCGTTTTAGAGCTCTTTTGTGACGTTTCACAAAGTGGTCACAATGTGACAGATTTGTGAAAAATGTGTCATTTGTGACTAATTTGACATTAACATTGTGACGAAACTGTGACAAAAGCGATGATATATAAATTGCCAGAAACATGTTTTTGAAAGAAAATAACATGTTTTCAAGGATATTTATAAATTTCTAAAGCTTTTTAAGAAAGTCACATCACAGTCACAATGTGACGTTACTGAGTGGAGGCATTTTGGTCACAGATGTGATGTGACCGAAGTGTCTCACAGTGACGTCATTGTGACGTCACTGTGACCATGCATGCTATTAGGGATGTATGTAGTTTTTATGAGAGTTCCCGTAAAGCATGGTGACGTCACTGCAACGTCGTTGTGAAGTCACATTGTGACTTTGTTACCATCGATTGTCAATGTGACGTCACGTAACATCGATGTGAAGTCGTTATGGCTGTTTTAGAGCTCTTTTGTGACCTTTCACAAAGTGGTCACAATGTGACAAATTTGTGAAAAATTTGTCATTTGTGACTAATTTGACATTAACATTGTGACGAAACTGTGACAAAACCGACGATATTTAAATTGCCGGAAACATGTTTTTTTTAAAGTAAATAACATGTTTTGAAGGATATTTATAAATTTCTAAAGATTTTTAAGAAAGTCACATCTCAGTCACAATGTGACGTCACTGAGTGGTGGCATTTTGGTCACAGATGTGATGTGACCAAAGTGACTCACAGTGACTCACTGTGATGTCACTGTGACCATGCATGCTATTAGGGTTGTATATATCTTAAAGTATATAGATTTGAGGAATCAAATCATGGAAATGGATATTGAATTGGGGATTTAATTAGATGGCTAATATAGTATATAATACTTAGAAAAAAATTAAAACACTGCGAAATGCGTACGGTTTTAAATAAACGGATAAGTTAGGTTAAAAAAATTAGTTAATAGTTAAATAGTTAAGTAATACTTGTGCTCAGAGCGTTCCGTACACTATATTTATCAATTGTTATTTGATTATATAAAAATCAATGCTTAAACGCTAATGCATTTTGTAAAAAATATATACAATGTAGGGTTGTGTACAGCTGTATGTACTATAAAAGTTAAAATTTAAATATTATAAATGTTGAAAGAGGTATGATGCCTAAATTACATTAACCATTGTTATTCTGAATAAATCATATTATAATATTATCCTAGACTGTTTTAGATGAACTTAATTTGGTGCTAACAATAAAAATAGTGAAATTAAATTTCATTTGGCATTTCAGAAAACTAAATTCAGTGTAGTAATAATCTTGCCTTTTTTACTGTGTAAGCCAAAAACAAAGTACCCCTTCAAGGTTTAAACTTGGCATTGTGATCAGCGTTCTTCCAAAGACAGTCACAAAGTAGAAAAGATTCTCAAAGAATATCCCACGGTACTTATGTCATTAATTCTATATTAAAAAATATCTACGCAATTTGCTAATTCACTAATTCTGATGTTTTCGATTAAAATAATAAAAAATAAAGCAATAAAAAATACTTTACATGAGAATACTTTTAAGAAATGTATTTTTGAGTTCAACAATACAAAACCTTCCATGATTAATCCATAAGATATGCAAATATTTTTATCAAGTTACTTATTTAAAACCATTACATTTTTTAGATATTTTTTAGAATGTTTAAAAATCTAAAAGTATGTGGGTCAATAGGCATTATTACTGCCTATATTTAAACTTTACACTTTTCATAGTTTACGAGTAAAACGACTGAGACAGAAGTCAGACAGACAGACACTGGAGCAATCTTATAATGGTTCCGTTTTTGAATTTTAAGTATGGAATACTAAAATCCATAGCAGAATTTTCAATATGTGAAAATTGAATTTTTTCAAAAATACATATAAATTTTCAAATTTTCACCACAATACTGTTCTTTCTTGTCAAAGTAAGCTTTTCGAATTATTAACTATAGTAAATAATATGTGTGTATTAGTATGAGAATACCAGTAACGAAAGTTCATTAACGGTTTAAAAGGATTAAAGTGATTAACCTATTATTAAGAATAAAAATAGATTAAATTAAATTCAACTAAGAACTTTTGCCTCTTTTTAGCTTACACTGGAAAACAGTTTCTCAATTCAGTTTTGAAATAAATTTAATCACACAAACTTAGATTTATTTGATATATGCTTAAACAAATATAGTTTTCATATAATTACTTCACAGCTAAATTGTCGTTCGTACAAACTTTTAATGAAAAACTTGGGCTTGTTTTTCTTTCCTGTTTGTCTTTGGGGAAATCAAGAATAACATTTCTCCTTTAGGCAGATTTAATCGCATTTCGAAAGTCTTATTAAAACGTTTTCATTTAACAATCAATGTTAAATAGGTTAAATATTATGTCATTTGATGCCCAATTTCATCATTGGAATTTTTTTTTTTTTTTTTTTTTGTAAAGAAAATTAATTTTAGTAAAAATTAAATATAAAATTTTATGTTATGAATTTTGTACGAAAATAAAATAGAAAAATTCAAATCTCACACAAAATTTAAAATAGTAAGAGTAAAAATGTTACTTATTGTTTTATTGTTAACTTGATGGAATGAATGGAACATATTTATATGTTTATTTAATAAGAGTTAAAATTTTACACTTTACATTGATGTAATTTAAACTTATCTTCTCTGAGATATGAATTTTTAATTCTCAGAGAATTACATAAAATATTTATAATATGTCCTAATATGGATTTCTAATACGTATATTCTAATATTGTGCTCAGCGTTCTTCCAAAGGAAGTCACAAAGTAGCAAGGATTCGCAAAGGATATCCCACTGCACTTATGTCATTAATTATATATTAAAAAATATCTACGCAGTTTGCTAATTCACTAATTCTAATGTTTTCGTTTAAAATAATAAAAAATAAAGCAATAAAAAATACTTTACATAGAATACAAAAAGCACGCTTCCCCTTTTTTTGAAACAGAAATTGAAACAAAACAAAAAAAGACAAAAAAAATTCTGAATGGGAATTTAATGATTTTTAGAAAAAAATATTCGAATATTTAGATAAAAGAACAATTTTACCCTTTTTCCGTTCTTTTTTTAATAAACAAGAGATTCATGCATACAAGATTCTTTTAGAGAAAAGTTACTTTTACAGACTGCATTTTTTACATTATAAATCACTTCCATTTTAAAAATGCAACACTTAAATAAGCACAAAATCCTATTTACTCTTCAACTTTGTTAATTTATTTGATTACACGAAAAAACATTTAATTTTAAGAAGAATGTCTTATAAATTTAAATATTTTGGGAAAATGCATTAGTAAATATAGTTTATATTATTAAATACACGATAAATCCTTTGAAAAAGTATTTTCCTGATTCATATTGAAACATATAGCGTTTTGTATGTTCAATAAGTACATGTACTTTCTTAAATTGCTGAATATAAGCAAAAAATGTTTTATAAATTGTTAAAAGATTGATTATGTTTTTAGCTTGTTTTATATACAGGGCACATCCAAAGCAGAAATTATACAGACTTTTATTGGAATGTTAATAGAATTCCGAAAAAGTAACGTATGTACTGTTAAAATGTTTGCTACATTAAAATAATTATTATTAAAATCTAAAAAAAACCATCTGGTTCGACTTAAGTTGAATCTTTAAAGATAAGCCTAGATTGCGTCCTTCATTTCATATAGGATAGTACCTTGTCTACACACATTATCACTCTTCAGAGTTTAATATCTGTAGTTTTTAAATTTATTGTGCATATTTTAAAGCATATAAGCTTAATGAGTTAAGTCATGGAAGTGGATATTGAATTGGGATTTGACTAGATGGCTGGTACAGTATCTGATACTTAAAAAAACCTGTAGCGGCTCATCTCGAGCTCTGCTGTAATTTTCTCTCGCGTATGGAAACTTTTTACTTTCTACGAATGGCAACTCAATTAATGGAATTACCCTTTAATAACTTCGCAAACACAACAATAATTATTCGTGAAAACATCACTGCGAGAAAGAGAGAGCTTTTGCGATGGTGATATAGTGGCTAAATAATATTGACTCATTAATCAGAAGGATTTTATAGAAAAATAGACTTTAATAACTTCGCAAACACAACAATAATTATTCGTGAAAACATCACTGCGAGAAAGAGAGAGCGCTTCGTTAAAAAGGTAATTCCATTAATTGAGTTGCCATTCGTAGAAAGTAAAAAGTTTCCATACGCGAGAGAAAATTACAGCAGAGCTCGAGATGAGCCGCTACAAACCAATAAAGCCACTAATGAAATCTTTCGATTTCAAACAAAAGGTCAAGTGTAAGTATTACGCTCGGAGAGTTCCGTACACTATACACAATACACATGGGGCTCGATGCCTTATATTCATGATTATAAATTCGTTTTAGGACAAACACTACATTTACTGAAGACGAATAGACAAAAATAAACAAAAATACAAATGATTTCTCATTTGATAATAATAATAAATCTTAAATTCCACAACCTTTAGCTTTTACCATTACGTCGCGTCGTTGATTACTTCACACCGTTTAAAGATTTTTTTTAATATTTCAGTTTAATTCGTCGAAATAAGATTCTGCAATCAGAATACCGTTGTGAAAGGCCGTCGTATTCTTCAAAAACATTCTATTTACTTTTTTCTATTTTCTTTCCTCTTCTCGCAGTTTCGTTGCTTTTAATCTCGAAAACAGAGTTCCTCCGTTCCCCACGCATAATCTAGCATCGACAATAATTTGTCAGAATGCAAGTGCAGCAGCGATCATCCAATATTTCCCACATGCGGCCTTCCTGAGATCTGGAGTTGCCGCAGCCATATGTGTTCATACAGAATCTGCATAAAAGAACTAAAAACCAAAAACAAAAACTGTTTTTTTTTTTTTTACGTAACCTTGCATTACACAAGTGTGTGATAAAAAGATGTTATCTAGGCTTTAAAAACCGCTGATGTATAGAGCACGTCGCACTTGTCTTTATGTATGTATATACCATCCGTGTATTTAAGAATTAATAACTCGGTTAATTATCGACGAATGTTTCCCAAAATATTAAAAACAATGCTTTTATACTTCTGCTATCATAATTTCGTCTAGCGGATCTTTATTCTTTTTTTGAAAGCACGAAAATCAAAATTTCTGTGTAACAGTAAATTGCAATTTTCTCTAAAACTAAGTGGACTAGGGTAATTGCTATAGTTTCCCATCTAGGTTTAAATTAACCTCTAATACACCTAATATTTTGATAATTTTTGCTTCGGTTGATCCAGAAATAGATGGGGAGAAAACCTTTTGGACTACATTTTTGATGATATAGCTGAAAATATAATACTTAAAATTATAAGAAATGTATTTTTGAGTTCAGTGTTACAAAACCTTCCATTGATAACCCATAAGATATGCAAATATTTTTGTCAAGTTAGTTATTTAAAAACTTTACATTTTTTAGATATTTTTTTAGAATGTTTAAAAATCTAAAAATATGTGGGACTATAGGCTTTATTACTGCCTATATTTAAATTACACTTTTCATAGTTTATGAATGAATTGGCTGTGATAGCAGTCAGACAGACAAACACTGGAACAATCTTATAATGGTTCCAGTTATGCATTTTAAGTGCGGAATACTAAAATCCATAGCAGAATTTTGGAAAAGCAAAAAGTGATTTTTTTTTTTCAAAAATACATATAAATTCTCAATTTTTCACCACAATACTATTTTTTTCTAACCAAAAATAGATTTTCGAATTAATAACTATAATAAATAATATGTGTGGAGTAGTATGAGTATACCAGTAACGAAAGTTCATTAATAGTTTCAAAGGATTGAAGTGATTAACCGATTATTAATAATAAAAATAGATCAAATTAAATTAAACTCAGAACTTTTGCCTCCTTTTAGATTACACTGAAAAATAGTTTCTCAGTTCAGTTTTGAAATAAATTTAATCACACAAATTTTAAATGTATTTGATATATTCTTAAACAAATATCGTTTTCATGTAATTACTTCACAGCTAAACTGTCTTTCTAACAAACTTTTAATGAAAAACATGGGCTTGTTTTTCTTTTCTGCTTGTCTTTGGGAAAATAAGGAAAAACGTTTCCCCTGTAAGCAGATTTAATCGCATTCCGAAAGTCTTATTAAAAGTTTTCATTTAACAATCAATGTTAACGTTTGATATTACGCTAACGTTAATTCGAGCATATCATATGGGCTGTATACAAATTGAAATTTGTTACTCCATTGTTAATGAGAGATTCCCCTATTTATCAAGGCATCTTACAGTGTAAAAAATAAATGTGTAAATTGGCTAAATTTACACACATATATGTGTAATTTTGTAAAATTACACACCTGTAATAAAAATTACACATTTTTTTCGGAAATGTACCTATTTTTGTGTGTATTTAGCGTCTGAAAGTAAGTGTGTAATTTGTTATCACTTGACAAACTCAGACAAGTGTGTAAATTCCGAAAAATGCCTGAATTTACACGAATTGGAGTGTTATTCTAATTTAAGCATAATAATGTTTACTCAGAGAAGTGTGTAAATTTCTGAAATCACCCACTTGTTTTAAAATTTACACATTTCGTACAAAAAATTGCCTGTTTTTATGTGTATTTTGTTTATTAGAATGAGTACGTAAAAAAAAGTTTTTATCAGTTAATATGCACACAGAAGTGTGTAAATGCAAAAGATTACGTGTATTTAAGCGAATTGGAGTGTTTTACATAATTATAAATGTGTAAATTTTAAAAGACAGTTTCTAAATGTATTAGAAGATTTTCCGACAAAATTGAAAAGTGTTTATGCATTCGTTTTGTCTGTCCATCTGTCCGCGCTCTAACTCTCGTAAATATACTCGAATTGCCATGAAAATTTTAGATGTTATTGATGTTCACGTTAGCACAAACCCTACATAAAATGAAGTTTCTATCATGATTAATTTATTTACAGGTCAAAAGTTTACCATTACATTACGGCCTATGGGAAAAAAATATTTTCGAATGAGTTTTAAAGGTATAACCCCCATCCTTAACGCATAATTTCTCTTTCTTGTTAATTGAGATATAAGTTTTTAAATTGATTTTTGCGTATTGCGTTCTGTGTACAAATGCTGTAGATCATGTACAGGGTAACACAGCAGAAAGTGCACAGATTACAGTACATGAACGGAAGTAGCTTAAAGGTGGTTTTAAAATAAATTCTACATTTTTACACAGAATTGCATTTATATACTAAGATATATAAGGAGAAAAAGGATATACAGGACCACCGAAAAAATTTTATACATGGCTGCCTATGTAAGATAACCTCTGGAAATGTAAGTTCACTAGATTTAAACGTGTTTTTGTTTTAGTTAAATCATAGCTTAAATAGTGGCATAACCTTATGCAAAAATAGTAGACAAAATACAGGGCTGTACAAAAGAATTAAAATTTGCTACCGTCTTGGGTATAAAATTATAAAATTCAAATTTTAACCTATTAGTCGTTTTAATACTTTATAACATTGCTGAAAATGCTTGAGAATACTGTTTGTTTGTCCGTATTCTAACTTGCGTTAATAGTCGGATTGCTCTGTAATTGATACATGTATTAAGACAATATTTTAATTCATATCCCAAATTATGACTAATACAATATAATAATTTATAAAAAAGAAACTTAACGATTCATTTTAACAGGAAACTTTTTGAAATTGAATAAAAACAAAAGTGAAATGCATAAAAAATTTTTAAATAGAAAATTTTAATTAGAGCCACTTTTATGAAAATACCGTGCATTTAACTTCCAAATCTAGTATTGTATAAATAAACGGAAAACAACATCTTCGTGCAAAAAATTCACCAACAGACGATCACAAGAGTTGGTCTTTGAAATAAAGAACGTTCAGCGTGCTCGGATATATTGTTCTTTTATAAACGTATATAGTTCGCATGAATTTTAAAACTTTTACGAAAATGTTACAAGAATGCGGCCAAAGGATATTTTACATAACAGTCCGAAAAAGGTACACTACCAATAATGTAGTTAAAAAGAGCTCATTAATGTCAATGTACGGGATTCGGACATAATTCTACGAAAGAATCTACATATTTCTATTTGGATTATCTCAATTTAACACAGAGAAAGGTCATTGATAAGAAATAGGTAAGAAAAAAACATTTTCTCAGCTTTCTCTTTTAGTTACTATTTTTAGTTTTAGTTAATTTCACATAAACATTTTATAAAAGCAATGACTAACATTAATTTAACTTTTATCAATTCAATAAACTTTAGTAAATTTAATTTATATTTTGTTGAAATAAAAGGCCGCATGCCAAACAATTATTCATTTAAATTACATTTAAATCAGATTTGTTTTTCCTTTTTAAAACTATGCGGTTAAAATTATGTTTCTTTAAATTTTAAAAGTTTTGGGTTTCAAAAGTAATTTAACCAATAGTTAACATAATTACTAAACATGTATTATCACATCCCAATAGTTTCTACTTTAAACAGAGATTTAACTCATATATATCATATCACATTTTAAAATGTATGAATATGATATATATGATATGTACAACATGCATATGAGGTATATATAGGCTAGATGGGAAGGTAATAGACAAGCTTCAATATTTTTGGTTAATAAAAAATACTTATTAACAGTTTAATTTATATATGTATATTTCATTAATTCCTCTCTACATGATTTAAAATCTAAATTATTTTTTATGCTCCTAACCAAGACACAGAAAATAATATTTCAAAGTTCCATCGATTTTCAGGAAAATTTGAATGAATTTGCTAAAAGTTGTTTTCATTTAAAAAAGTAACACTGTTATTTTTCTTTCCTTGCAAAATTTGCATGTGTTTATGTTTCGTTAGAAAGAAAATTTTGAATTTTATGTACTTACACTGTTAAAAAAAATCTGAAATTCACGGATATATTTTTCCGGAATTTCACAGAAAAAAACTTTTTCGCACCAAAAGGGCATTTTCCGTTACAAATCTGAAATCTCCACGATATTTCCTGAAAATAACGAAAAGGATGGAAATAAAAACAAAAAACGGAGACCCTCCGCTGATCGGGGATTTCCGTGGCCGACTGATCAAAGCACCACGCCTCTAAAACACCTGGGATCGTAGATTGTGGGTTCATATCCCACTAGCGCCATAATATAATGAACGCACAAAAAGTCCCTTTTAATTACTTTTTCTGTTTATTTTTCTCTTATATCTCATTAAAAAATCTTTTAACTAATTAGCCTCCCAATAAATAAATTGCGCGCAATAATTTAAAAAAAATTGTCTAATTTTTGTAAAAAATGAATAATTTTTTTTTCATACATTCATTAAAAAAAAAAAAAAAAAAAAAAAAAAAAAAAAAAAAAAAAAATGCGATTTTAATCAATGATTTTTTTTTTTTATTTAAGCTAGTTAAAAAATTTAAATTGGTTTTAAAAATAATAATTATCATGCATCAGTCTAAAAAAAAATAAAATAAACCGCTTACGAATATTCTAACGAATATATTTGAAAGGAAATCTTTGAAAGGCAAACAGATTTTCCCAGTAACTCATAAAAGACATACTTTGTAAAGACTGGTATCAGCAGCTTTGGCTGAATCAGTAAGGACTTTTTCCGCTGCCCAAACGTCCCGAGTTCGATCCTCAGGACGGCTTGAAGTAAATTAAGCAAAAAAAAAAAAAAAAAAAAAAAAAAAGATTTAAATTAATTATATGGCCACTCGGAAAGTTCGAGTTCTTTGACGAATGTTCTGTTTACTAATTTTAAAATTTAAATCGAATTATTATCACTACAAAATGAAACTTTGTAACGGAAAGTTACCGCTTTTCCATACGGAAGTTTTCCTTTCTTTTATTTTCCAAACGGTAAATCTACTAACGGAACGGTGAAAGCTCGGCTACATTGCTGCCGGTAGTTTCACCTGGAATTCACAGATTTATTTTTAACAGTGTATGACTATTTGCAAAATTTCATTTATTTTTAAGAATTTAAGAAGCGTGTGTTATTAAGGGCGGGGGAGGGGCGCTCAATTAAATCTAATAATTCCCATTTAAATAAAAACAATTAAGTTGCAGAAATTGTTAAAAATCAATTGTATTCTAAAAATTTAACTGCATCTATTGTGCCACATCTGTCGCCGGAGACTGAGTGGCGCTCAACGTGTTAATTGTTAAAAATAGACGGAAATAAACGAATTTGTGCTAAAATAACTTTTTTTTTATATTTTCTTTTACCCATCTAAACCTTCCAATGTATAAATAATTTTATAACTGTAATTCCCTGACATTTAGAATTTTAAACAATGCACAGTGGGGCAAAAACCCAAAAAGCTGGCCAAAAGTCGAAAAATGAAGTTACGATTTAGGGAATTTCGATTGTACAGTTGGCTAGAATAATATTTGGAGAGTCAGAATATGTATTTAAAAAAAGATTTTTGCTTTGCCCTTACAAGCAGCACCATTTCAAAAATGATGCTTGAAGGAGTGTCATTTAGAGCGAACAAAAACAGCAAAACAACAGTTCCTCTAAACGCGTGCTATATTTTTTAATATTATCCGATTTTAATGATTTGAAATGGATTCTCACTATGATAGTATGTACTTTATTTGCATGTATTACAAAATTTATATCAAGCAGGTAAAAATTAATAAATTCATTGTCTTTTTTGATAAAAAATTTTAGAATGTTTTTTTATTTTTTTGCTTTTAAACATCAAAAAGTTTAAATGTTCCACAGTGTTCCGCAACGAAATTTAATGGAAATAAAAACTTGGGCTACTGTCTAGTGATTCATAAAAAACCAGCTGCCAAAAACTGCCTTTCTGCATTTTATGCATATTTTAGTAACCGCTAGTAAAAATGCCACTTTTTCGGCCGCCTCAAAAATTTTGAAATTGACTACTTTTCACATAATTTAGCTGATAAATATTTTTCATATTTTTGAATTATTCAATTTTATAATATTTTATTTCCTATTATATTGTAAATAAGTACTATAATCATAAGATTACATTAATTTGATAAGTAAGCTTGGTAATGAAAAAATGAAAATAATTCTCTATTACTGATCTGGTAGAATAACATTTTGTTATCTTTACACGTAGTAATTTTATTTGTTCTATTAAATTAGAAGAATTATTTTGTCAATGGTTATATTTGCTAGATCAAACTACTGAGCGTATTTCATTAATGCGAGTAAAAATAATTAAGAATATCATTTTTGCTTATATTAGTAATTTGGATTTGATTTGCAAGTGAGGATGTGATGGCACATCTATTCTGAGTACATTTAAACAAATATTTAGCTATAAAGATCGCATTATGTATAATATATTTTTCTTTTCTTCCTTGCTACTAGAATACCTAAATATTGCGAATAATTCCTGAATCGTCAATTTGAAAATATCGAGATCTTCATTTCACTGATTTTATCGGGCCAATCAAGATCCATTTTTCTTTTTCAAGAAATACAGAAGCAACTGTCAATGAATGTTTTACTTTGCATTAACGTACTTAAATTTCGTTTAAATAGGTCTTGGTTTTTTGAAAATTCCCTTTTAAGTTTACTTCGAAATTTTAAATTTTTTTAAAATTTTATTGTTTTTACTCTTAATCTATAATTTTATTTATTTATTTATTTTTAAAATTTAACTTTTGAATCCTAATTAGCATCCTGAAAAGTTTACGAAATTACATATAAATTGAATAACTTTCGAGACATTTAAATTTTTATTCCGCCATATTGTATCCGCCATTTTTTTTCAATTTTAATTTTGTATTCTTACTTAGCATTCTCAAAAACACCTGTATACGAATTTTCGTACAATTTGAATAGCATTTTCATATTTTGGCCAGCTTTTCGGGAATTTGCCCCACTGTGCAATGTATCTAAAATAATTAAAAGTTTGATATTGTGATAGTTACAATGATTTACTTAAACAGTGAACAATTCTGAAATTATTTCATTAATTATTGCTATGATAATTTGTTAAATTTATTTGAAGTAAATATTTTGTTTTATTAGTATGCCTTCATTAAATTCTGGCTCTAATTATTGTTATAAAATCTATTACTTTTGTGAGGTTCCATTACTGGATTCACATTCCTTATTCTTTTTTTATTGTGTCTTAAAAAAAAAAAAAAAAAAAAAAAAAAAAAAAAAAAACCTGTATTTTTAATATACTGATAAAAATAAATTTTTCACCACATTTTATTATAAAAATTGCATAGTAATAATTCTAATCCCTTGTACTATTTATGATAGTATCAGTGTTATAGTGACCTTGGCAACAGAATCCAGCCTATTACATTTTTGAAAAAAACGAACACAAAAAATTCACATTATAAGCAAAATAGAGTACAGCATTCAGTTGCTGTAAGATATAAACAATTAATAACCGTTTTTTAAAATCATGTATAAAGAGTTATTATTGATTTAAATGTATAATTTCATAAATAAGAATGTAATATCTACAATCTATTATTAAAGTTTTTTTTAATAATCAAAATATTGTTTTTAAGTTATCTTTTACTGCTTGCAAACTCTTATGTAAAATGAATTAATTCTTTCTGTCATCACGTTGTATATTTGCAAACAGAAGGAGATAATATATTATAATTTCAGACAGAAAATAGCTTAAGAAAAATAATGAAAGAAAATACAGGGTGGTCATAAAAAAACTTTGCCGATATATGGAGCTCTAGCGGCCAGACCGCTCAACCGATCGAGGTGAAATTTCAGATATAGCTATTCAGCGGTATGAGCTCTAGATTCTGTGAACGCCAACAAAATGGCGCTCACGGTTACGGTTATGGTTACAGAAACTCGAAAATTTCCAATGGCAACACCCATTTTTTTTCATCGCAAAATGCTCAGCGCATGCGAAAACCCTAATGAGCGTTGGAACCGTACGTGTATCGCAAGAAACGGACATATTATGCACGCACAAAAAACTGTTCTGCGAATCCTCTCCCCCATAGAAAAATCTCGATTGGGGCGCAAGGAGGAAATTTGCATATGACACAGAGTCAGTACACTAATCTCTGATTACAATACAGATAGGAGAAATTAAAACTTTTATTTTGATTACACATTTTCTACATAGGTGCCATCACCATTAATTGCGTGTGATATGTGTGATTCAGTTTTGAAATAAATTTAATCACACAAACTTAGATTTATTTGATATATACTGAAACAAATATAGTGTTCACGTAATTACTTCACAGTTAAACTGTCTTTCGTACAAACTTTTAATGAAAAATTTGGGCTTGTTTTTTTCTTCCTGTTTGTCTTTCTGGAAATCAAGAAAAACATTTCTCCTGTAGGCATGTTTAATCGCATTCCGAAAGTCTTAACCTTTTCATTTAGCAATCAACATTAACGTTAAATATTACATCATTGGATATACAGTTTCATCAAAAAGTATTTATAAAAGAAAAGAGAAGAATATTTGCACACTCAACTGTGTAGATTTTCTGTGCATTCCATCTTAGTTACTTTTATTTAATTAAATATCAAAATTTACGTTATAGTTTATGTATGAAAATAAAATTAGAAAATTCAAATCTGTCACAAAATTTAAAATAGTAAGAGTAAAAACGTTATTTATTGTATTATTGTTAAATTGATAGAAAAATGGAACGTATTATATATTTATTTAATAAGGTAGAAATTTACATATTTTATATTAATGTAATTATTTTTTGACAATTAATTATTTTCTCCGACATATGAAATTCTACTTCTCAGAGAATTGCATAAAATATTTAAAATATATCATAATATTCATTTCTAATACGAATTTTAATTCATTAATTTTTACAGGTTATTAAATTACTTCAAACATTCTTCATTTAAATTTTTTAAAAAGTTCATCATCCAATTAAAGTCAACTACTTTAAATAAAAATTTCAATATCATTTAATAAAAAAATGTGAAAATACTTTTCTTTTTCCGATTATTATTTTTAAAAAATTATTTTTTTTTCTCGTACGTTATCAAATTTCGTGAGAATATTGAAATTTCCTATTTCTTTTTAAAATATAATATATATTTGTTTAATTATATATATTATATATATTTATATTAATAATTATATATATTTATAATTATATATATATTATATATATTATATATATTTGTTTAATTGTTGAAAAAGTGAATTTTACATGTTGTCTATGTGTTCTTAATTTTAGAAAGAAAAATATTTTCTATACTCTAACAATAGAAAAAAAAAAATTATCGGTGGAATTTCACGATCAATTTTATGATTTTTATCTTTTGTTAGCGCCTCTACACACATTTGAACTGGGCAGTAGCTTCTCAAAATCTAATAAAATAAAGTTAGTCACACTAATTTGAGATTTATTAGATATATAACAAATATAGCTTTTATGTAATTACTTCACAGCTAAACTGTCTTTTGGACAAACTTTTAAAGAAAAGTTTGGGCTTATTTTTCTCTCCCGTATGTCTTTGGGGAAATCAATAAAAACGTTTCTCCTGCAGGCAGATTTAATTGCATTCTGTAAACCTTATTAAAATGTTTTTATTTAACAATCAATGTTAACGTTTGATATTACGTCATTTGATGAACAGTTTCATTATTAAGTATTTAAAAAAAAATAGATGGATATTCACATTAAATTGTGTATATTTTCTGTGAGTGAAATTATAGTGATTTTTATAAAATTAAAAAAAAATTACGGTATAGATTCTCTATAAAAATAAAATAGAAAAATTCAAATCTCTCCCAAGATTTTAAATTATAAGAATAAAAATGTTATTTATTGTTTTATTTTCAAATTGATAGAAAGAATGGAGCGTATTAATATATTTATTTATCTAGTAAGGATGAAATTTAACGCTTTAAATTAATGTAATTAAAATTGATCTTCTCTGACATATGAATTAATACTTCTCAGAGAATAAAAGTAAATACCGTATTTACTCGTGTATAGGGCGCACGCGTGTATAAGGTGCACCCCTACTTTACAAGTAAAAATGTCGATTTCTTAAAATCTCGTATATAAGGCGCACCATAAATTTGATACGCTAAAAGAATGACCAAATAAATTTCAGTAAAAAAAAAAAAAAAAAAAAAAAAAAAAAAAAAAAAAAAAGTTACACTTGATTAGAAAACAAGACGAAATGCATTTTTAGACTTCGGGTTGTAAGAGAATGACGGGAGATAGGAATGAGTGACGGTAAAGAGAATTCCTAATTAGCGTAATATCATTAGCTCTGTTGTAGAAAAAACTGCAATTAATGAAATAAATATGCAGTAATACTTCAATTAAGTAACATTTTCCGAGTTTTAATATCTTCTTTGAATAATTTCTTGTTTCATATGTATATCGTTTGACTGCATCCAACAGTAAAAAAATTATTCCGTGTATAAGGCGCACCTAGGAGTTTTGGCCTATTTTTGGAAAAAAAGTGCGCCTTATACACGAGTAAATACGGTATTTAAAGTATAACATGATATTAGTTTCCTAGTACAATTGGTTAATTTTACAGGTATTATTCAAATTGCTTAAAATGTTTTTCATCCAAAATTTCATCAAAAGTACTTTATTTAATTAAATGCCAATTACTTTAATTTTAAATTTCAACATTATTTAATAAACAATCATGTAAATACATTCCTTTCTTCCTATCATTTCAACGAAATTATTTTTCTGTTATTATATAAATTTTTGTGACAAAATCGAATTTTCCTACTTTATTTAATATATAAATATTTTTTGTTTAATAGTTGAAAAATGTAATTTTTTGGTGGTTTCTGTGTGTTCAAAATTTTAGTTAGAAAACCATTCTTCATAGTCTAACAGCAGAAAAAAAATAGTTTTGTGTGACGAAAGCTTACCGGTTCCATATCACCATCTATTTTAGAATAAAAAAAAATTAGCGCCTGTACGTACACATTTGAGATAGAAAGTAGTTTTATCGAAGTAAATTTAATCACACAAATTTGAGATTTATTTGATATCTACTTAAACAAATATCATGTAATTACTTCACAGCAAAACTGTCTTTCGGACGAACTTTTAATGAAATACGAGGGCTTGTTTTTCTTTCCTGTTTGTCTTTGGGAAAATCAAGAAAAACGTTTTTCCTGCAGGCAGATTTAATTGAAATCCGAAAGTTTTATTAAAATGTTTTCATTCAACAATCAATGTTAACGTTTGATATTACATCATTTGATGAACAATTTCATCAGGAAGTGTTTATAAGGAAAGCGATGAATATTTCAACATTAAATTGTGAAATTTTTTGTGTTTGAAAAAAAGTAATCTTAGTTAACAAATTAAAGGTCAATTTTTTTGTTATCAATTTTGTATGAAAAGAAAATAGGAAAATTCAAATCTCTCACACACTTTAAAATTATAAGAGTAAAAATGTTATTTATTGTTTTATTATTATCTTGATAGAAAGATTGGAACGTATTTATATATTTATTTAATAAGACTTAAAATTATACACTTTACATTAATATAATATAGATTTATCTTCTCTGAGTTATGAATTTCTAATTTTCAGTTAATTTCATAAAATATTTAAAATATACCCTGATATCGATTTCTAGTATCGAATGTTAATTGATTAATTTTACAGGCATTATTCAAATTACTTCACACGTTATTCATCCAAAATTTTCAAAAAAGGTTCTTCATGCAACTAAATGCCAACTACTTTAAATTTAAATTTTATCATCATTTAACAAACAAATATGAGAAGATATTTCTGTCTTCCTAGTATTTAAAAAAATTCTTTTTCTCTTACTATATCAAATTTTAAAAGAAAATTAAATTTTCCTATTTTATTTAAAAATAATGTTAATAGTTGAAAAATATAAATTTTATGCGTTTTCTATGTGCTTTTCTTTGTACACATTTGAACTGGAAAGTAGGTTGTTAGTTTCTGTCGAAGTAATTTTAATCGTACAAATTTTAGATTTATTTGATATATACTTAAACAAATGTCGCTTTCATGTAATTACTTTACAGTTAAACTGTCGTTCGGAGAATCTTTCAATGAAAAAATTAAGCTTATTTTTCTTTCCTGTTTGTTTTTGGAAAAATCAAGAAAAACGTTTCTCCTGCAGGAAGATTTAATCGCATCCCGAAAGTTATATTAAAATGTTTTCATTTAACAGTCAATGTTAAAGTTTGATATTACATCATTTGATGTACAATTTAATTAGGAAGTGTTTATATAAAAAAGAGATGCGTATATTCACACTAAATTGAGTTTATATTTTCTGTGAGTGAAATTTAAATAAAAATTACGTTATAAATTCTGTATGAAAATAAAATAGAAAAATTGAAATCTCACACAAGATTTAAAATAAAATGAGTAGAAATATTATTTATTGTTTTATTGTTAAATTGATAGAAAGAATGAGACTTACTGATATATTTATTTATTTAGTAAGGCTGAAATTTATACACTTTAATTTAATGTAATTACAATTGATCTTAACTGACATATGAATTAATACTTCTTAGAGAATTAAACAAAATATTTAACATATAACTTGATATTGGTTCCCTATATGGATGTTTAATTGGTTAATTTTACAGGCATTATTCAACTTGCTTAAAATGTTTTTCATCCAAAATTGCTTCAAAAGTTCTTTATCCGCTTAAATGTCAATTATTTAAAATTTAAATTTTAACATCATTTAATAAATAAACATGTAAATACATTCCTTTCTTCCTATCATTTGAACGAAATTATTTTTTTCTGTTACTATATAAATTTTTGTGACAAAATTGAAACTACTTTATATATATATATATATATATATATATATATATATATATATATATATATATATATATATATATATATATATATATATATATATATTTGTATAATAGTTGAAAAATTTAAATTTTATGCGTTTCCTGTGCTCTAAATTTTATTTAGAAAATAAATCTCCATACTCTAACAGCATAAAAAAAATAAATTTGTGTAACGAAAACTTATCGCTGCCATATCACAGATTTTTTAATATATTTATTTTTTTTCACGCCTGTATGTACACAGTTGACGATAAACATGATAAGAATATAAGATAATATTTAAAAGTACTATTTTAAAGAATGTGAAACTTATCATCACGTCATTAATCATCAAACATGAAGGAACTTTTTACATAACATAAATGTATATTAGTAAGCTCAGAATGAAAATATGTACAATATATTTTCCTTTAGTTAAGTTTAAACTGTAATATTTTAATTTATAATGTGCGTTATACTGTTGCGAATGATAAAATTATTTCTTGTGATTTTAAATAGCTTTTCTTAAGGAAAGATATTGTTGGTAAATTCGCATAATGAATGCTCGATTTATAGGGTTTGGAAAATTAAAATTCGCTAATTATTATTTTTTAACTTTGTGCATTTGTCTTATCATGTGAATTGCACAGAACATGCACAGAATTGTTTATATTCAACTATAATATTTTTTTTCTATAAAATACTAGATTTAACGGAGAAAATGTAAAAACATTCACCATATATTAATCAAATATAAAGTTAGAAAAATTAATTTTGTTTTGGGAAGTAGGGAATAGCAATTAAGAATTCGTATGACGTTCAACGTCAAAGTGGGATCCCATTGTTTCGATATCAAACATAACAAAATTGGTTAACTATTTAGTGAAATTTTGTAGTACTATATACATTTTTTAAAACTTTTAGGTGAGTATGTTTTAAAAGCATAGACAAAATTAAAAATGAAACTGCAACTGCAACGTAAAGCAAAGAAAAAAATAGAAAATATACTTAGGAAGTGAAGATGTATTTTCTGCTCATCATTTTTCCTGACATTCTGAGGTTGTACGTAGTTGAATTTCGAGTATATATTTTTATGTTATTATCTTGAAATTATTTTAACTTTTTGAAGAAACATTTAATTCAGTTCACCGTTGGTGACACATGTTTTCGAAATTTATAATTGATACTTTCGCCTATATACATGAAATGCATATACTTTTATTTAGATTCGTGCATCCTTTCCTAAAACTGATACTATAGATGTTCATGTTCTGACTTCTTTTTTGAGTAATACGAGTCACTGCTTCAGCTCTTATATAAAATCATCATGAACCGCGTTATTACTGATTACATTAAAACTCATACCACAAACTCATTAAAAATCCAATTCAAAATTAATTTTAATTTTTACATCAAATGACACATTTTATAACAAAAAATATTAACTTTTATTTTACTAAAGTAGATTTGCATTTGCTTCGAAAGGATATTATTTTACAAATAACACAGCTGAATTACTTGTCGATAACTTAAATACTTTTAAAGTTACCGCAGCTAGATAGGAATACTTAAAACATATAAGTGAAGTGAAAAATATTTTTAAATGTAAAATAATTTTGATAATTGATATTATATTCCAAAAAATATATACATGATTTGTTGTTTAAGTGTCTAATAATTTTTATTTTCCATTATAAAATGTAATAAAATGAATTTTCCGACTTATTTATTTATTTTCAATTTCTCATCAGAATAAATCAGAGATATCTAGAAAATATAGTCTATGTAATTTTAGCCTCTATAAATTTTATATTCCTAAATCATTGTCCAGCTTTCTATTTAGAGCTTATAAATCTCCACATAATCAATGTGCCAACTAAGCTTAAGATTTAATACGATAAGTAAGCCTACTTCTAAAAAGCGACATAAGCGAAATTTCAACAGCATGCACAATCATTAATAAATTCATCTCTCAGAATAAATAGGCCCCACCAGTGGCCGAGAGGTTCGGATCTCTCAACTGGTAGACGGCAGGTGCTGGGTTCGAACCCAATCGCGGCTGTCGGCCTAACCGTTCGGAGTTTTCGTGGTTTTCTTCGAACCTTGCGTAAATACGGGTTAGGTTCCCTTAGAAAGACCCCCACGAAGGGCATTCCCCCCTGGTCCTATATCCCTAGCGCAGATAATCGGACGTCAAAAATCAATCAATCAATCAATCTCAGAATAAATATGAAAATAGATAGGGACTTTGGATAAAGTTTTAACGATTATAATTATGGTTAGAGATTGTGATAAAATTCCTATAATTTACAAGTAGTTAAAAAGTTTTGCCAGATTAGCAAACTGAGCACTTTCAGTTTTTAAACGAAATACTTTCTGGTTATAAATAAATATTATTTTAAAACTTAAATAAAGCTTATGAAATATTCAGATATCTTTCTAATGGAAAACATGTTGTACATTTGAAAATAGTCTGGATATGAACAAACTGGATATGAAAAATAGCTAATCATAGTTATTTAAAGAGATAAAATACACAGCAGGATATTTTTTCCTCAAAAACATGCTAATTAAGAACTATAATACAGTGTCAGCAAAAGTAAAATAAAGTAAACATTTTTGATGCTTAAACCACAGTGTCAATGCTCGAATGACTTATTTTATTTTTCTAGTTTTAAATAGAAGAGGTAGATTAGAGTTTCTACGAAAAGTTGGTTACGTGGAACTCTTGCAGCTTAACATGATTTAGAACTCTTCATGTTTTTTTTTATTTCATTTATTGGTTTGAAAAGAGGGATTTTTTGAAATTACTTCCTTTACAAAAGGAAATATTATTGTGCATATAATCGATTGAAAAATCTTAAAATTGGTTAACATCCTCTCGCTTTCTATTTATTAAAACAAATGTAACAACTGTAAAATGATTTTAATAAATGGATTACATTCCAGAAAATACACAGGAATGTTAATTTTAATCACCTAATATTTTTTATTTCAATTATAAAATGTAATAAACCAAATTTACGAACTTTGATGGTCATTATTTGTTTACTTTCAACTTCTCATCAAAATAAGTTTAAAATATCTAAAAAATATATTCTATGTAATTTTAGCGTCTATAAATTTTATATTCCTAAAACTTTGACTACTTTTCTATTTAGGACTTATATATTTCCACATAATCAACGTACCAACTAAGCTTAAGATTTAAAACGCTAAGTAAGCCGACTTTCAAAAAGCAGCGTAAGCGAAATTTCAACAGCATGCACTGTCATTAATAAATTCATCGCTCAGAATAAATAGGAAAATAGATAGTGACTTTGGATAACGTTTTAATGATTATGTTAATGGTGAGAGATTATGATAAAATTTCAATAATTTACAAGTAGTTAAAAAGTTTTATCAGATTAGCAAACTAAGCACTTTTATTTTTTAAACGAGATATTTTCTGGTTATAAATGAATAGTATTTTAAAACTAAAATAAAGCTCATGAAATATTCAGCGATGATTCTAATGGAAATCATGTTGTGCTTCTGACAAGCGTCTTTAGAACACTGGATGTAAAAAATAGATAATCACAGTTATTTAAAGAATATAAGTACACGATAAGATACTTTTTTTTCTCTCATAAACATACGAATGTTAATTAATTGAACAACCAAACTATAATACAGTGTCAGAAAAAAAATCTTTACACTTAACCCATTATCTACCGACGATACTTATAAGTACCATTAAAATTATTTTATTATAAAATTCTTTTAAATCCTTAATTAGTTGTAATGACGAATTACATATATTATTATAATTGAATTTCTAATTTTCATTATAAAATATAATAAAATGAATTTACAAACTTATTTATTAATTTTCAATTTCTCATCAGAATAAATCAAAAATATCATAAAATACATTCTGTGTAATTTTAGCGCCTATAAATTTTAAATTCCTCAAACTTTGACTACTTTTCTATTTAGGACTTATAAATTTCCACATAATCAATGTGCCAAAAAAGCTTAAGATATAACACGATCAGTAAGCCTACTTCTAAAAAGCAGCATAAGGGAAATTTCAACAGCATGCACAGTCATTAATAAATTCATCGCTGAGAATAAATATGAAAATAGATAGCGATTTTTGGATAAAGTTTTAATGATTATGTTAATGGTGAGAAATTATGGTAAAATTCTAATAATTTACAAGTAGTTAAAAAGTTTTTTCGGATTAGCAAACTAAGCATTTTTAGATTTTAAACGGAATATTTTCTGGTTAAAAATGAATATCATTTTCAAACTTAAATAAATCTCCTTTGCCTCGAAAGGATATTATTTTACAAATGACATTACTGAAATACTTGTCGATATCTTTAATACTTTTAAAGTTACCGCAGCTAGACATGAAAGATTAAAATATATAAGCAAAATGAAAACTATTTTAAAATGCATAATTTTATTTTTTTAAGTAACAAAAACCTTCAAAGTAAAATATTTTAATAACTGGCATTACTTTTCAAAAAATATATATATATAAATGTTAATTTTAAGTGCCCAATATTTTTTACTTTACATTATAAAATATAGTAAACTGAATTTATCAACTTATTTGTTTATTTTCTATTTCTCATAAGTATAAATCAAGAATATCTAAATAATATATTCTATGTAATTTTAACGTCTATAAATTTTATATTCCTAAAATATTGACCACATTTCTATTTAGGGCTTATAAATTTCCCTATAATCAATGTGCCAACTAAGTTTAAGATTTAATACGATAAGTAAGCCTACTTCTAAAAAGCAGCAAAAGCGAATTTTCAACAGCATGCACAGCCATTAATAAATTCATTGCTCAGAATAAATATGAAAATAGATAGCGATTTTCGATAAAGTTTAATGATTATGTTGATGATGAGAGATTATGATAAAATTTCAATAATTTACAAGTAGTTAAAAAGTTTTATTAGATGCAAACTAAGCATTTTTAGTTTTTAAACATAATATTTTCTGGTTATAAATAAATGTTATTTTAAAACTTAAGTAAAGCTTATGTAAAATTTCGAGATAATTTTAATGGAAATCATGTTGTACATTTGACAAGCGTCTTTAGAATATTGGATGTGAAAAATAGCTAATCACAGTTATTTAAGGGAACGTGAACGTTAATTTTTTTCTTTATTTTCATCATAGCAATAGGAAATTTTGTGCATATATTCGTTTCACAAAAAACATGTAGTACACCGTAACAAATTTTCGATCTTATTAAATTTTTTGGATTTAAAAAAAATAAATTTTTATACGAAATTTTAAGATGCTCCTCGTGTCTTAATGCTTGAGATATTTACTTGATTTTGCATTTTCATCACTTAAAACTTTGTTTAAGTTTTTTTTAATTTCTTGAATTGTTAATATTCTACAGATATATTTTTTAATTCCATATCGATTTTCATCAAAATTTTATCTTTTAATAAGTAAATAATCAAATTTGACTATCTGAATAAAGACGATTTTTAAAAAGCTTACACAGTTTTTTTCTAAACAATATCAGAATATTTCCTTATCAATTTTATAAATATTGATCAAAAATTATGTCGCAAGAAGCATCTCGAAAATCTAAAAACTCTGAAAAATTAGTTTTGAGAAAAACACATTTAAAGTATATAAATACACTTACCTTTATTATACACTTCTTAAAACCTTCATAGATGAAAATTTAATAAGTAAAATCTATTTTGGTACTACTATATCACAGAAATAGACCTATTTGCGAAGATTTTTGTTATAAATGATTTTTCTCAAATAAAGATTCACTGTCCCCTAAAAAGAGGTAAGTACACGGTAGGATTATATACTTTTCTTGAAATTAATTACTCCAGATGCACAGCGGCAATAACATCCAATTAAGTGAGAAAAGGAATTTAAAAACTCGTGAACAAATTTTTCAGCTTTTTTCCTCCTTGTGTTTTTTATAGACTGCGTGTTTCACCATTCAGAGGAAATTATGAAGCAGATGTATGTAAGATACAGAACTTCACCAGATATCTCTATTATTATTATTTTCTTTTTTGTGCAAGATGCATAATCCCACTTCAAATGTATCTTTCAGTTTCTCCTAATGTAGTCGTTTAGTTTAGACGGAGCATTAAAATGTTCCGATATTATTTAATATATAATTTTTAATTGTAATGGAATCATTATTGTTTCAAAACACGCAAACATACATAATAGAAGTTTCTTTTTTAGTAGAATCAAGAATATTCTAGAGGAGAATTTAAAATATATATTTCACTGGATTACACGAATAGTCCTCGAGATCTCTAGCCATCATATTTTCCAGAGCCGAAATATAAAATTCAGGTAAGAGATTTACCTGCCTTATCTTTAATGGTATATGAACACTTAAAAGGCCATTTAAATATATTTTTCTCACTCCGTTTAAAGATAAGAGAGCGCACTTAATGTCTACCGAGTGTTTTTTTTTTCTTTTATATCTCTTTTATAAATTTTCTTACAACTTTTTTCTCTAAAAACGATACGAATGTCAATTAATAAAACTATAGAATTATAATACAATGCCAGCAAAAAAAAAAAAAAAAAAAAAAAAAAAAAAAAAAAAAAAAAAAAAAAAAAAGCTTAAGCAGCAATCTTAATGTTCGAATGTTATGTTTCATTTTTTCAAATTTTAAATAGAAGAGGTGGTGAGAGTTACTATCATACATAGGTTAGGTGGAGTAGTTTCCTTTGCAGCATAATATGACTTTATATTTTCAGTTCTTTTAGCGGTTTGAAAAGATGGGTTTTTTAATTATTATTGTCTCTATAATAAGAAACACTTTGGGTGCACATAATCGACGTAAACATTTACAATTTGTGCACAATCTCGCGCTTTGATATTATTAGAACAAAATGTTCCGATAAGTCGTAAAGCTTTATTTTTGCAAGCATCAGGGTAAACAATCTATGACCTTTAAAAGGCAAGGCCGATTTACCACATCGAAGTACACTAAACCAAAAAATTAATTCAAAAAGCCCGAGTAAAACTGCAGCCAGGTCTGATATAATTTTTTAAAACGTGACGTACTGTTAATTCCAGCTATAAAAACTGCAGAAATAAAAAAGAAACATTACTAATGAATGTATAAGTAGGGACACAGATCTGTCACCGATTTCATATTTTTAAACAATTATCAAGATTTTTGTTTGTTGACACTGTATATCCATTTTATATGTTACCATTTATAAACAACAAAAAAAACTGATTGGAAAAATCTTCCATTCCATATTTATTAACAAACATTAAAAGAAATCGAAAAAAAATTACTTAAATATAATTTTAGAATAGAATTTTTCTCTTTCAGAACCACACCAGTACACATTGAAATATTAATATTATGTGCTTATCCAGTAATGTGCTATAGGACCAGCCTGCGTCTTGATTTCTCAGCATCCATATATGAACGGGGAAAACCTAGAACGAATAAAATGGTACAAAATCCGATAAATCGAAGGGGTGGTTTTTATTTCTTTTCAATTTACAACGATTGAAACAATTGGCAAAGATCTAAAACCGTACTTAAGTAATATGTATTCTCATAGATGCCGAACAGGGTAAATTATTGTAGAAGAGTAAACAAATAAAGAAAAAAAATCTACCTCTTTAAAATAAAAGAAAAATGTCGAATTTTGATTTTTTTTCCATATGAGCCCAGAATTCCTCAAACGCGATAAGGTATTTCTGCGAATACAAATATACATAGATTATTTTTCCTCAAAATTCACCGAATCATTATTACTTTTTTTGTTTGAAAACAGTATATTAGTATTAGAAATCAGAATATCAGTATCAAAAACAGTATCAGAATATCAGTATTTTGGAAATAATACATGCAAATTAAAAAATACAAAAAATATTTTTTGGAATTTTTTACGCTTCTCAAGTTTTTAATATCTACAGATCATAAAAACGAATTTGTAAATTTCATCTACTTTCTCTAAAAAAGTAAAAATATAAAAAAATAATAATAGTAATAGCCGATTACTATTCAAAATGTAAGTAACACTACTGTGTTTCAAAATAAAATTATATTTGCGACTATTTATAAAATGCAATAAGCAACAGTAAACGCTTGTAATTCATATCAGCATAAATGATTATTACATCAAAATAGTTCAAGAAAAAATAATAAAATAATGAATTTTCATTATAATGTCTATACATTATCTATTCCAAATAACTGTGCCAGTTCTCTAAGCACTTATAATCTTCCACAAATTCAATCTGTATACCAAGCTTGCATTTTAATATGATTAAGTAAGATTACTTCTAAAAAGTAGCATAAGCGAAAAATCAATAGGATACACAGCGATTAATATATTCATCGCCTAGAATAAATTTCAAAATACTTATCTACTTAGAATAAAGTTTTACCGGCTGCGGTAATGATAAGATATTATCATAAAAAAGTCATAATTTACAAGTTACTTAAAACTTTTATCTCATTAGTGAACTAAGCACTTTAGTTTTTAATGAAAATATTGAATGAATATTAATCAATAATTTTATAAACCTTTAAAAATACTTATTTGCAATATACATTTGGCTTGTTAGAGGTATGAAAATACTAAATATTTATTTAGTTAATCTTTTATTTTTATTTTTATTTTATTTTTATTTTTTTTTTATTCATTTTGTAATTCTATAAAAAAAAAGAGACAGATATAAACGAGTTTATAAAAATAAATTCAAATGTTTATTTATAAATATAAACTCATAACCAAATAAAACATTTAAATGATATTCCTGTCTTTCAGGAGTTACAAAATGCAACTATATTTACTCCATTTTGATGCTGAGAGTTTCATAAGCTTTCATAAGACATTTATAAATGTTTTCTTCTACAATACAGCTTATTAATAAAACCATTATTAATAAATAATGGTAATAATAAATAAAACCTACTTTAATTTTTTTTGCAGTTTTCTCATATTAAAAAATCGTATGCAATTGAACGGAAATATACCGAAGTCATTTTATAAATTACAACAAACTATCTAAAAATAAAATTATTAGTATTTAAAATTTTATTTAAAAAAACTATCTTTTATTTAATTAGGTATTCCTTTCATTTAAATTCCTTAACATGAGACAAGAATAAAAATAAATTTATATAAAGAAATTCGAATATTTTTTAATAAACTCATAAGCAAATAAAACATTTCGATGAATATTCATGTCACTCAGGAATTACAAAATTCGTTAGTATTCATTCACTTTTGATGTTGAAAATTTCACAAGCTTGAATGAAACTAGCGATCGCCCTACCTACACCCCGAACATATTTGTCTCCGACGACGGTTGGTGGTTGGTGGTTGGTGGGTGAGTCAACCGCCGCGATGAGCGGCTCACCTTCGTCGGCGAACCCTACCTAACACATAGCTCGTTAAAACCATGCTATAAGAAATAATTTGCTATTTTGATTAATTCTGCTATACACTGTAAAAAAAAATTCAAGAGGATACTAAAAATTTTTTAGTAAATTTGTATTCCGCAGAATTTTTTAGTAGCCATTACAAACTTTTTTTTGCAAGTGAAACAAACATTTCTTTTGTAAACTGAGCAAAATAATTTTTTGTATAACTAACTTAAAACTTTTTAGTACGAGCCACCAAGCAAATTTTAGTAATACCTCCAAAATTATTTTTAATAATAAGCCGCAATAGACTGCAGCACCAAACATTGCTACCTGCTCCGACAGGACTTTCATAATCCCGTTATTTAAAGAGTACTTACACTACATACATTCAAGGGCGTATTTGGTGCCGTCCAGCATCGAATCCGGGACCTCCTGGAGATCGGTGCTATGTCCACTAGGCTATCACGGCCACACCAAGTGAGTTTTAGTAATAGCTATCAAAAATATAAAATTATTAACTCTATTCGTTTCTAGTAATTCTTACAGATTCTCTAGAAATCAATATAAGCAATTTAAAGAATAACAGAACATTTACAGTCAGGAAAACAGTCCGACAGAATTTTAGAGCAACTGTTTACTATGTCAGATTTGCATTATCATTTATAAGTTGGAAAATGTTCGCTTTCATTATGATTTTGTACTAAGCACTTAAAAATTATAGTAAAAATTTGGCATTCAGTTTATTGTAATTTTTTTTCGTGTTAATGAAATCCACATAACAAATGTATGTAATTTAGGTAGAGTTTTAAGACATTTCTATATATAAACATTTCTAAATTTTTTCGCCTACAATAAATCTTATTAATAAAACTAATTTTAATTTTTTTGCAATTTTCTTACGCTAAAACAAGGATACGTAATTGAAGGGAAATATACTAACGTCATTTAATTAGTTACAACAAACATTCTAAAAATAAAATCACGAATTTTTTGAAATTTTGTTTTTTTAAAACTATTTTTTGAGTGTTTAATCATAAAATGAAACTAATGATAAATTAACTATTAATTTACGGAAATGTCTGTATTTCTTAGTCATATACATAGAAGTTATTTTCTTACTTATGCAAAATTTCGAAGGCTACGCAATTCACGAAAGTGAATATTTTAAAGCTTTCAATTGAAAGAAAATTTAAATTGAAGTATAAGCACATTTGTCAAAAATTTTATGATTTTAAGCTGCTATATTCTATTAAAATACGAAATTGTTTATTCCCATTATTTATTATTACTGCAACAACTTTTTCAGACCATCAATATATTAGTGTTGAAAATGTCCATGATATAGATTAGGTAATATATATTGATGTAAATTTAGTAAAGGACATAATGCGTGAAATAGGAAGAATCATAGAATGCGAGAATAACAAATTAAATTTTTAAACAATGATTCGAAAAATATCGAAATTATGCACAGTGGGTTAAAATAAATTAAAAGTATTTGAACACAGTATTTGAACAATGCTCCTGTCATGAAAAAATTTTATTTGGGCATTTTGATAAGGATTTTGTAATTTTACATTAAGAAACATTCGATTAATTTTGTCTTGTTAATACTTTTAAGCCTGAAATAAAAATTAACACATTTTTCCTTTAATTTGTAGCATACGGGAGGTTCGTATATATTTGGAGGTTCATATTATGGTTCATATTTAAACACATGCATGGTATCAAAAATGACTACATATGTTTCATAATTATGAATACAATTGGATCGGAGATATTTTGAGTATAGAATGCATTTAAAGTATTTTTAATATTTATATTTAAGAATTCGATTTTTCCTTCAGTTGTAAAAAAATTCTTTCTTTTAACATCTATTTTTTATTGCAAAATTTCTGACAAATAAAATAATATGTACTGCGAATCTTTTAGAGAATAAACCTTATACTAAAAATAATGAGAGTGCCCAACGTTTTCTAAATCTCTTTTAAAGTTATAATAACTTTCTTAACTTATAGATAATTGTTTTTTGAAAAGCGTCTTACGATAACTGTAAAATAATCTTCAAACTTTGTAAAATGCCCAGAAGTTATGGAAAGTAGGTGCATAATAGGCCTAAAAATAACTGAAGCAAAGTCAGTAAAGATTACCCTAAAGCATTCACCCAAGTATTGATAAGAGCTCAATGTCATAGAAAGGATAAATTGTAATGATTGCAAATGTTTGTTATTTTAAATATTCATTAGAATTGCATCTTTATTTTCAAAAATTCAAATTCATACAATCTTCTGTCACAAATTTAATGTGTTTAATATATTTTGTGATATAATTAATGATAATAAAATATTTAATTCATGGAATCGATGCTTTCCATTTGATGATAATATATTTTATTCACATTTAAGGAAAATAACTGAAACACTTGAATTTATTTAAGAATATTAAACAGCTTTTTAAAAATTTTCATATCATGTCTTTTGAAGTACTATCATAAGCATTATTATAAGGTAATCTGAATTATAAACTGTTTGGATTGCCATTTAGACCTATTGCCGGGAATATAATGACAACGTCATTATCTCTTAATATTAACGAATCATTAAACAATACCTTTCAAATAGATATTCCATATTCAAATGAAATGGCATTTATCAAAGATTTGCCATTGTTTAGCGAAACATACGAAGCGACTTCATGGAAAAACATAAAAATCATTTTGCCTACAATAAACAATGCAATATAATTTAAGTAAAATTTTATATTATATTGGGTATTGTAGAATAACATTTCATTAAGTATTGTAAAATAACATTTAATTAAATATTTGAGAAATAACTTTTACAAAGAAACATTTATAAAAATATTTAAAACAAATCTTATGTCGAATAAAAACGAAATAATTGTAAATGATGCTTTCAAAATTATGAAAGAAATTCTCTTGCAATAGGCTTTATTAAAGTATCAAAGATTGGTTTGTTTTATTTTGTGTCGGCCGGTTATCTACTTGAGGGGTATAGGCTTTGGAGGAGTGCCCTTCGTGAGGTTCTTTCTAAGGGAACCTAACCCGTATTTACGCAAGGTTCGCAGAAAACTAAGAAAACTCCGAACGGTTCGGCCGATGGCCGCCATTGGGTTCAAACCCAGCATCTGCCGTCCACCAGTTGAGAGGTCAGAACCTCTCGGCCACTTGTGGGATCGAGTTTAAAAGAAATCATAATAATTAAAATTAAATATTTTAGAATACATCGATTGATAATTTATGCTCACTATAGCGTAAAGTATTTAGTGAAAGATTAAATGTTGTGTTATGAAAATATGAAGAAAAGGTTTAGTGTAATGTTTAAATCGGAGGCATAACTATTCACGTAAATTTAGTTTATTTTATAATATTAATGTACCGAAAAATGAATAACTGCTGATATCTACAATCAGATTGGTTGCGCATAATAGAAGAAGACATTTTTTTTTCTTTATCATCAATTTACATATATGAATTTTTCATAACGTTTACCGTACTTCGTTGCCAAAGGAGATTGTATGATTAACATAATAGTGCCGTATGTGATCGAAGTTCCATCTATGTATATTATTAAACAGGCATACATATGAAACTTTAGATTTTTTGCTATTTCCGTTATACTAAAAACAATGTTGACGAAAATTCAATAATGAAAATAGCTATGTTGCAGCTGTATACAGTTGAGTTCTACATAAAAATGTTTGTATTGTTAAAAACAAAATTTAACATTTCAACAGCTGTAGATTTTGGAAATTTTTTTATTTATTAATAACGAGTTATATATAAAAATCTTTATCTCATTAGGTATGTAAATTAATACTGCTTACATATATTGCATTAAAATATATAATAAAACCTATACAATTTTGAAATACCATACCTACAAATATGATATTAACAAATTAAACCAACACTCATTCACAATGTGTTTATAATCTATGGGTATAGGTTATCTGAAGTTTTAAATGCATGTCCAGTCGCGTAAAATAAAATAAAATAAAATAAAATAAAAATAAACGCCCTTACCAACTCTGAAATAAGTTATTGTAGAAGAAAGTTATCGATACCAAGCAATTGAAAAAAGATCCATTTTTTATAGAAATACTTAAAGTTTGAGTCATACATAAATTCAACTACTTCAATTCGTCTAAATAGAAATAATTTTTAAGATATTCGTATAATTAGATAATAATTATTTTAAAATGAGCATATTTTGTGAACTGTTGTACTCGATTGTTAAGATGTTACATGTGATTACATCGCTTCAGTTAGTAGAAAATTTCTTGTCAGTATGACAACGTCTTTCGTTTAAAAAGTTCAACTATTGTCAGTGCAAATAATTTGATGAAATTGATAAAATATACTGTATTTGATACTATAAAAGTACCAAGCACACTGTTTGATAATACAACATACAATAAATTCGGCTAATGAGCGTATAATAGATGTTAAAAACTTTAATTAAAAATTATGTACTATTTTCAATATAAAGTAGAATTAATTTCCTACAGTTTTGAGCAATACAACTTGTTCATCAAGTTGATTAAGTTGTATTGGTGTACCATAGCTTGGAAAAACCTTTTCAGCAGAGCCTTATAATTATTTACTTTTTTTTTTAAATTAATCATACATATAATTTTTTACATCTATACATATGTATCTTTATAACAATAATTTTGTTTTTTTCGCATTAATCATGTATATAATTTTTAGATATATATATGTTTTTTATAAATTTAAACATTTTTAATTCTAATTATTATTATTATTATTTTATATGTGTGTGTATTTTTTTAATTTAACTTGCCTTTTTAGTTATTACTTTTTTCTTACTTTTAACTTTTCCCTTTGTAACCATTTTCCTTTTTTCCCTCCCTTCCTTCATTGCATCCTTTGTTCGTTTATGCTCCTCCCTGATTGGCTGCTGCGTTCTACTTTCCCATTGGCTGCTCCTCTAGCTTGCTCCCTTTCCCGCCTTTTCACGTCAGTCGTGCCGCTACATTCATTGTAGACGTACGTCTTTTCGCCTGATGAAGATAGACTAAGTTCTATCAAAAGGTCTTGCGATATTTTATTTTTATGGTGTTTCAAGAATTTTTTTTGTGTTCTATTGTATAACACCAGTTTCCAACTTTATTCCAAGTTGTATTGTTCGAAACTGCAGGAAATCAATTCTACTTTATATTGTAAATAGTACATAATTTTTAATTAAAGTTTTTAACATCTATTATGCACTGATGTGCCGAATTTATTGTATGTTGTACTGTATTTGAATTATAATTTTCTGCGCATCATAAGTAATGCCTTATACTATCATTGTGCAAATTTTAGGCATAACTCGAAAAAAAAATTGTAAGAAAAAAAATGGAATGGAGAATTGCCATAAAGCAAAAATAATAAATATTAATTATATTTATATAAAAACATATATATTTACATATGTTATAATAAAAACATATATATTTATATATGTTATAATAAAAACATATATATTTTTATAGATAGCAATTACATTGCCAATATTAATAGGTTGTGAATATTAATTTCCGAAATCATAACTGGTGTTATGTATCTTTAATTACAAATTCAATACATTTACTGTGAGTTTTGAATATTGTAACCACACAAAATTATATCACATTAAGGGTGCTTTCTTTTTTCTAACGAGTATTCATATGAAAAATCAAAAAGGAATGTCCCATAACAAATACACCCATATTCTAACATCAAACCCATTAAGTTTTTTTTTGTTCTAAATACATGAAAGACGTTATTTGCAACACATTAATGTATGGGTTTATGAAATTTACGTCATCAACATGTAGTTCATACAATAACACGGATTTTGAAAATTCTATGAATACAAATGCCAAATGAACTTGCTATAAAAGTTGATATTTTTAACAAATAAAATAAAAAATCAGAATAATTTAAAAATAATATTCTGAGAACATATTTTTATTGACTTGAAAAAATGTATTAAAAATATTTATATAATGAATATCTTTTTAAAAAAATTATCAAAATCTAGACATATTCTATCTGTGGGACTTTCAACAGACTCATTTAATTATTTGACATGAAAGACATACATTTCAACACATTAGTTTATAGGTTTATGAAATTTACGCCATAAACTTGTAGTTCATACTATAACATAAACTTTGAAAATGTTATGAATGCCTGGGAAAAAATCCAATACCACCTGAAATAGCTATAAAAAATAATATTTTTAAGAAATAAAATAAACAACCAGAAATAATTTTTAATTAATATTCAGAGAATATATTTTTATTGAATAGAGAAAATGCATTACAAATATTTATACAATAAATACTTTAAAAAATCACCACATTCTAAAACTGTGGGATAGATGGATTTCAATAGATTCATTTAATTATTTTCATAAAAAAGGGGTGATGAAATTTTTTATTAAATATTTAAGATTTTAATGAATTGGTGATACTCAAAATTAACTAAATCTTTTGTTTAATTAAAATTTCCAGAATAAAAAAATTGTATTATTTAATAAGATTCTTATTAATTCATAATTAGTGAACCATATTAATTTTAAATCTAAAATTGTTGAAAATTATTATTTTGGCTAAATTTCATCTTTGGAATCTGGTAATTGATTTCACATTCTGTGAAAATTTTCTTCGCTGAAATTTGACGTGGTGAGATTTTATTGCCTGAATGATAAGTAGCAGATGTAAATTTTAAATACATGTGTGTTTTTTTTAAGTAGATAAATTTAGAATTTCCTCATATAAAATTTCTGATTTGTGTAGTTAGATTAAACAATTGGAAGGGGATTTGTTATTTTTTTGTGACTTTATAGAGTTAAGTCGTAATTTGTACTGAAAGATTAAAAAAATGAAAATTCATAAAACGTTTTTTTTTTTATAAATATATACATTCGATGTAGATGGTGAGATTCTATTGAAGGATTGCATATCATTAATTAATCGCAGTAGTTCTTATACTTTGATGGGCAATAAGCAAAAATGTTACATAGATAAAAAATTTAAAAAAGGGTACTTATCAAAAATCGCACAGGTACTGATGTTGGAGATTATAAATGTACTTATTTACAGTTGTACCATCTAAAAATGAATAACTAAAAACAGCAGTGTGTAGAAAATTAAATGAACAATTACTTAGTAATACCTGTCAAAACCAGCATATAACCACTTAAACTCAAACAACAATGCCAAACATCGAAATTATTTTTAATTTTTTTCCAGGAAAATAATAAAACAGTTTGAGAATAACTTTTTTATTGGAATACTTTTTTTACAAGTATGAAGATCTATGAAATTACTCAATAGGGTATATTATGAAACATGTTGATATGGAATTTTATAAAATCAAAAGACATTTTTCTGATACCCGGGAACTATAATTTAACAGAAGCTATCACTGAAAGTGTTCTCTTCCATTGTGAAGGGAATTGCTATAAATTCACTGGCAAAAGAACTAAATGTGAGCTAAATGTGAACTACAAATGGATTTTATCCAATCAAATTTTTTGATTTCATTAAAAGCGGTTGACTCATAAAAAAAAAATCAACGATTAGTCTTACCAAAAAGAATTATTTTATTTTTTTTGTGTGATTTCCAGAATCGTTCGAAAAAGGTTAAAAAACAACTCATCGAAATAATCAAATAAAAAATTACTCCCACAATGTGAAAAAGAAAAATAATTAGTACCAAGAAAAAATAGATTTTATGAAAAGAAAAAATTAGCATCATTTAACATGAAAAAAAAATAAATAAATAGAAAGAATTAGATTGAAGTTAAGATAGGATACTAATTTTAAATATATTTATTTGTAATATGGTATTCAGTAAGGCATACTTTTAGTGATAAATCGGTACACGATATTTAGTAAAACTCCTTTGAGTTAGGCTCCCATGAAACAGTTATCAGTAAATATCATTTGTTTATGATTTCACAAATAAGAAAAGAAAATCCACATGGTTCAATTGTGACAGTTTAGTTAGTGCAGTTTGATGGTGATGAAAACTGTTATACTATATTTTAAGTATAATACATTCTTAAAAAAATAAAAAAAAACTTATAAACCAAACAGTAAGATATTATAAGCCTCTTTTGGCAGCAAACAATTTTCTGTTTATTAAGCTATATAATTTTATTATTAATAAGTTATTGAAAAAGCAGATTTTACTTATATTTCTAACAAAAATACTATGCATAAAAATTTTTCTATCCAGCTTATTAAATTAATAATAATGTAATAAATATGTGAAAACATAATCATATTCAAACGCGTAAATTGTTAAATTATGAGAATTGAATATGTTTGTTAATGATATATATAATCTAATAAAGAAATAATAATAAAATGAATAAAATCTAATAAAATTAATAAAATTTAATAAAATGAATTTTGCAATATGTAGAGGAAATATCATTTAGTATAATCGCACTATTATTATACTAATCTCTTTCGTCACATAGAAGAAATATCATATTTTTTTAAGAAATGAATATTTTGTTTTAATTATGCTAGTTTTAAAATGCATAATCGCCGAACATTTAAAAAATAAGCAAAAAAAGTATAAACAGTATAGTAAAGTAAGCTATTTTGTTAAATATTTTCAAAATTATTCCGTAACTGCAAAAATTTCATTTTCTACACAGACGATAAAGTTTGTAAATCTCAAAACATTTTTTTTAAGGAAATCCTTTCATAATAACGGTCTGACACATATGTTTAAATTACTGTAAATAATGAGTAAAAATATCATTCAACAATAAATTCTGGAACTAATCACCAAAAATAGCTTTATAATTATAACTTTTACAAACTTAACTGCTCTCAGAAAAGAAAATCGCAAAGACGATTATATTTAACAATTCCGTGTAGTTCCTCTAAATTCTTAATTAATTCCCGTAACGGATTTGGGAGAGTATTTGTCTATACTTAATCGTAGTTTATGTAAGGAAGCCCAAAGTTGTCTTAATTGGAATTTTGAGTTTTAATTGGGATTCAGTATATAATTTTTGAATATATATATATACATATAAACATTCTATTAAAGTAAGATATTTTGTTAAATATTTTCAAAAGTGATTCTCTAACTGCCAAAATTCACTTCTCTACATAGACGTTAAAGATTGTAAATGTCAAAACATTATTTTTTTAGGAAATCCTTTCATAATGACGATCTGCCAGATGTTTAAATTATGTTTAAATTACTGTTTAAATTACTGTTAACATGTTTAAATTACTGTAAAAAATGAGTAAAAATATCATTCTACAATAGATTCTGGAACTAAACATGAAAGATAGCTTTATAATTACAACATTTTCAAACTAAACTGTTCTCAGAAAAGGAAATTGCAAAGATGATTATTTGTAACATTTCCGTGTAGTTCCTCTGAATTCGTAATTAAATCCCCTAGCGGATTTGAGAAAGTATTTGCCTATACTTGTTCGTAGTTTATGTAAGGAAGCCCAAAATTGTTTTAATTAGAATTTTGAGTTTTATTTCGCACACAGTATCACACATATAGAAAATTATGGATGTATAACTTTTTTTTTTTAATTAAACGTTTAATATACGTTTTATAGGGTTCAGAAAATGGTTTTCAGTTTGAGTATTTCTATACGATTATCATAAATAAATACATTAAATAATAATATAAATTTATGGAAAGCAAAATAAGATGCAGTATAGGATATTTGAAAAAAAGTTTATAAACATTATAGTAAAATAAGCTATTTTGTTAAATATTTTCAAAAGCCATTCCCTAACTGCAAAAATTTAATTTTCTACATAGACGTTAAAGATTGTAAATGTCAAAACATTATTTTTTAGGAAATCATTTCACAATCACAATCTGACAGATATGTTTAAATTACTGTAAATAATGAGTAAAAATATCATTCTACAATAGATTCGGGGATAAATACCGCCTTACTAATCACCAAAGATAGCTTTATAATTACAACATTTACAAACTAAACTGGTCTCAGAAAAGGAAATTGCAAAGGTGATTATATTTAACATTTCCGTGTAGTTCCTCTAAATTCTTAATTAAATCCCCTAACGGATTTTGGAGAGTATTTGTCTGTACTTATACGTAGTTTATGTAAGGAAGCCCGAAGTTAGAATTTTAAGTTTTATTTCGCACACATATAGAAAATTATAGATGGATATTTTTTTGTGAAGCGTTTAATATACGTTTTATAAGGTTCAGAAAAAAAAGTTTTCTGGTTGAATTTTTCCATACGATTATCATAAATAAATACATTAAGTAATAACATAAATTTATGTAAAGCGGAATAATATTCAGTATAGGATTCAGAAAAAGTTTTCCTAGTTGAATAATTACGTAAAACTACAATAAATAAGTATTTATTATATAGAAATTACAATAAGAAATTCTATATATATTTTTTATTTATATTAATTTAAAAATGCATAAACATTATAGTAAAGTAATCTATTTTGTTAAATATTTTCAAAAGCCAACCAGTAACTGAAAAATTTTTATTTTCTGAAGATTGTAAATTTCAAAACATCATTTTTCAGAAAATTCTTTCATAATAATGGCCTGACAGATAAGTTTAAGTTACGTTTCATAATAATCGTATAGGTTTAAGTTACTGTTAAAAATATCATTCTACAGCAGATTATGGGATAAATACCACCTCACTAATCACTAAACATAGCTTTATAGTAACAACATTTCCAAACTAAACTATTCTCAGAAAAGAAAATTGCAAGGATGATTATATTTAACATTTTCGTGTACTTACTTTAGATTCTTAATTAAATCCCTTAACGGATTTCAGAGAGTATTTGTCTAAAATAACACGTACTTTATGTAAAGATGCCCTCAAATTGTTTTAATTCGAATATGAAGTTTAATCTCGCACATAGTATCACACATATAGAAAGTTATGGATATACGATTTTTACAAAAGCGAGTATTATACGTTTTATATAATTCCGAAAACGGTTTTCAGGTTAAATAATTCCCTAAGATTATTATAAATAAATATATTAAATAATAATATAAATGTATGGATAGTACAATAAGATACAGTATTAGGGTTGAATAATTCAGTTTGGTGATCATAAATAAATATTAATTATATAGAATGCACAAAAATAAATTCTATATTTTTATTTTATTTATTTTTAATGAAAAGTTAAATAAAAAACATCCTTTAATTTGAAATATAGTAAATTAAATAGAGAAAATATTGATTAAAGTTAAGATAGGATAATAATTTTAAATATATTATGTTTGTATATATGTTATTTAATAACACATACTTACAGAATTAAACAAATACGATATTTTGCAAAACTCGTTTGAATTTGCCTCCCATGAAACTTATGTAAAAAGAGCTAATTTAATTATATTTTTACAAATAAAAAATTCCACATGGTTAATAGTGTGACAGTTTAATTAGTGTTGTATGTTGGTGAAAAAAACTGTTATTCAATATATCATGCACAAAACATTGTCAAACGAAAACTTTTATACAACAGACCAGTAAGATATTTTAAACCTTTTCGTACCGCACTTTTTTTTTGTTATACTATATAGTTATAATATTAATAAGTTATTGAAGAAGTAGATTTTAATTATATTTCTAACAAAAAGCGACACAAAAAATTGTTAATCCATCTTATAAAATAAATACTGATGTAATAAATATGTGCAAACATAATCATATTCAAACGTTTAAATTGTTAAACTATGAGAATTGATTATGTTGTCTTATGATGCATAGAAAAAAAACTGACAAAATGAATTTTTTAATGTGCAGAAGAATTTAATATTTTAGCGTAATCATACTACTTTCATTAGACTAATCTCATTCGTTGAAATGTCACATATTTTTAAGTAACGAATACTTTGTTTTATTTATGTTAGTTTTAAAATACATAATCGCCGAACATCTAAAAAATAAGCAAAAAAGATGTATAAACGTTATACTACAGTAAGCTATTTTGTTAAATATTTTCACAGTTATTCCGTAACTGCAAAAATTTCGTTTTCTACGCAGACGATAAAGTTTGTAAATCGCAAAACTTTTTTTAAAATACTTTTATAATAACTGTCTGACACATATGTTTAAATTTCTGTAAATAATGAGTAAAATATCATTCTACAATAGATTCTGGAACTAATCACCAAACATAGCTTCATAATTATAAAATATACAAACTAAGCTGCTCTCAGAAAAGGAAATTGCAAAGATGATTATATTTAACATTTCAGTGTAGTTCCTCTAAATTCTTAATTAAGTCCCCTAACGGATTTGGGAGGGTATTTGTCTACGCTTATTCGTAATTTATGTAAGGATGCCCGAAGTTGTTTTAATTAGAATTTTGAGTTTTATTTCATACACAGTATCACACATATAGAAAATTATGGATGTATAATTTTTTTAATGAAGCGTTTAATGTACGTTTTATAGGATTCAGATTTTTTTTTCAGGTTAAATATTTCTATACGATTATCATAAATAAATACATTAAATAATAATATAAATTTATGGAAAGCAGAATAAATTTAGTATAGGATATTTGAAAAAAATGTATAAATATTCTAGTAAAGTAAGCTATTTTGTTAAATACTTTCAAAAGCCATTCCGTAACTGCAAAAATTTCGTTTTCTACACAGACGATAAAGTTTGTAAATCTAAAAACTTTTTTTTTTTTTTTTTTTTTTTTTTTTTTTTTTTTTTTTTTTTTTTGAAATACTTTTATAATGACGATCTGACAGATATGTTTAAATTACTGCAAATAATGAGTAAAAATATCATTCTACAATAGATTTTGGGGTAAATACCGCCGTACACTGTAAAAAAAAATTCAAGAGGTTACTAAAAATTTCTTAGTAAATTTGTATTCCACAGACTTTTTTAGTAACCATTACAAAGTTTTTTTTTGCAAGTGAAACAAGCATTTCTTTTGTAAACTCAACAAAACAATTTTTTGTATAACTAACTTAAAAATTTTTAGTATGAGTCACCAAGAATTTTTTAGTAATAGCTCCAAAATTATTTATGATAACAATTACGTGCGTCCGAAGGGCAGGAGCTTCCTTCGAGCTGCATCCAGACTTCTGAAGCGATAGATTTTCGGCAAAAACGCAATAGATGGCAGCACCAAACATTGCGAACAGATCCAACAGGAAATTCATAACCCCTTTATTATACAGTACTTACACTACATACATTCAGGGACTGCTTGGCGCTGCCCAGTTTTGAACCCGGGACCTTTCAGCCTGGAGTCCGTTACTATAACCACTATGCCATCGAGGCCACGGCAAGTGAGTTTTAGTAATAGCTATTAAAAATATAAAACTATTAACTCTATTCGTTGCTAACTTTTTTCTAGTAATTCTTACAGATTTTCTAGTAACCGACTAAGATTACTAAACATTTTTTAGTAATTACAAGAATCACTAAAGTTTTTTTAGTAGATCGACCTTTTTTTTTTTACAGTGTACTAATCACGAAAGATACCTTTATAATTACAGCATTTATAAACTATGCTGCTCTCAGAAAAGGAAATTGCAATGATGATTAAATTGAACATTTACGTGTAGTTCCTCTAAATTTTTAATTAAATCCCCTAACGGATTTGGGAGAGTACGTGTCTGTAATTATTCGTATTTTATGTAAGGAAGCCTGAAGTTGCTCTAATTAGGATTTTGAATTTTATTTCACACAGTATGACACTTACAGAAAATTATGGATGCATATATATTTTTTTAGTAAAGCGTTTAATGTACGTTTTACAGGATTCAGAATTTTTGTTTAAGGTTAAATATTTCTATACGATTAGAATAAATAAATACATTAAATAATAATATAAATTTATGGAAAGCAAAATAAGATTCAGTATAGGATTCAGTATAGGATATTTGATTTAAAAAAATGTATAAATACTGTAGTAAAGTAAGCTATTTTATTAAATATTTTCAAAACCCATTCAGTAACCGCAAAAATTTAATTTTCTACAGAGATGTTAAAGATTGTAAATCTCAAAACTCCTTTTTTCAGGAAATCCTTTCAGAATAGTGGTCTGGCAGATATGTTTAATTTATTATATATAATGAGTAAAAATACCCTTGTACGGCAGATTCTGGGGTAAATAACGCCTCACTAATCACCAAAGAAAGCGTTATAATTACAGCATTTCCAAACTAAACTGTTTTCAAAAAAGGAGATTGCAAGGATGATTATATTTAACATTTCCGTGTAGATAGTTCCCCTAAATTCTTAATTAAATCCCTTAACGTATTTCAGAAAGTATTTGTCTAAAATTTTTCGTACTTTATATAAGGCTGTCTGAAGTTGTTTTAATTGGAGTTTAATTAGATATGTTAAGCATTTTTTAACCGCAAAAAAATTTCTTGTCGTTATACTATACAGTCATATGATTATTAATTTATTAAAAAGCAAATTTTAATTATATTTCTAACAGAAAACCATACATTAAAAATTGTTAATCTGCTTTTAAAATTTATATTAATGTAATAAATATGTGAAAATATAATCATATTCAAACATATAAATTGTTAAACTATGAGAAATGAACAGGTTGTTTTAAGATACATAGAAAAAAAATCTGACAAAATGAATTTTGTAATATGCAAAAGACATATCATTTAGAGTTATCATACTACTTCCATTAGACTAATCTCATTCATTACATAAAAGAAATGTCACACATTTTTATGTAATGTATACTTTGTTTTAATTATGTTAGCTTTAAAATACATAATCGCCGAATATTTGAAAAAAAAATGTATAAACATTGTAGTAAAGTAAGGTATTTTGTTATTTTTTTTTAAAAGCCTTTCCGTAACTGCAAATAGTTCGTTTCCTACAGAGACGTTAAAAATTGTAAATGTCAAAACATTATTTTTTTAGGAAATCCTTTTATAACAATGGTTTGACAGATATGTTAAAAATTACTGTAAATAATGAGTAAAAATATCATTCTACGGCAGATTCTGGAACTAATCGCAAAAGATAGCTTTATAATTACAACATTTACAAACTAAACTGCTCTGACAAAAGGATATTGCAATGATGATTACGCCAAACATTTCCGTGTAGTTCCTCTAAATTCTTAATTATATCCCCTAACGGATTTGGGAGAGTATTTATCTGAACTTATTTGTAGTTTGTGTAAGGAAGCCCGAAGTTGTTTTAATTAGAATTTTGAGTTTTATTTTGCACAGAGTATCACAGATATAGAAAATTATGGATGTATAATTTTTTTTAGTGAAGCGTTTAATATACGTTTTAGAGGATTCAGAAAAAGTTTTTCAGGTTGAATATTTCTATAAGATTATCATAAATAAATACATTAATTAATAATATAAATTTAGGTAAAGCAGAATAAGATTCAGTATAGGATTCAGGAAATGTATTGCAGGTTGAATAATTACGTAAAACTACAATAAATAAGTATTAATTATATAGAAAGTACAATAAGAAATTGTATATTATTATTTTTTTATTAAAATTAATTAAAAAAGTATAAAAATTGTAGTAAAGTAAGTTATTTGTTGAATATTTTCAAAAGCCATCCCGTAACTTTAAATTTAGTTTTCTGCACAGACGTTAAAGATTGTTAATGTCAAAACAATTTTTTTTAGCAAATCCTTTCCTTATAATGGTCTGACGGATGTGTTTAAATTACTGTACATAATGAGTAAAATTATCATTCTACGGCGGATTCTGGAGTAAATATCGCCTTACTAATGACCAAAGATAGCTTTATAATTACAACATTTCCAACTAAATGTTCTCAGAAAAGGCAATTGCAAAGATGATTATATTTAACATTTCCATGCAATTACGCTAGATTTCTAATTAAATCCTTAACAGATTTCGGAGAGTATTTGCCTTAAATGATTCGTATTATGTGTAAGGATGCCCTAAAATAGTTTTAATTAGAGTATATTGTATCATTTCGCACACAGTATCGCACACAAAGAAAGTTATAAATGTATGATTTTTTGCGAAAGCGGGATTTTTTAGAGATTTTTTTAAAAGTATTATAAGATACAGTATTAGGGTTGAATAATTCAGTAAAGTGATCATAAATAAATATTAATTATAGAATGTATGTAATGTATAAAAATACCGGGTGTCCCAAAAATGACTGATGGTTTTTAAAATTCAATAACTTGCTAACGGTGACAGCTATTTAAAAAATTTTTGCAGGAGGGTTATGTATAATGTCAGGAGTTTTTTTTACCGTAATTGTTTATTTTAGTTCGCATATCAAACAATAGGTGGCGCTGACGGAGATTGAAGGCCAGGTCGACGCTTCACTCAGCACTGATCACCTGGCCTTCAATCGCCGTCAGCGCCACCTATTGATTGATATGCGAACTAAAATAAAAAATTACGGTAAAAAACTCCTGACATTATACATAACCCTCCTGTAAATTTTTTTTTAAATAGCTGTCACCGTTATTGAATTTTAAAATCCATCAGTCATTTTTGGGACACCCGGTATATAGAATGTATAAAAATGTATAGAATGTACAAAAATAAATTCTATATTTTTATATTTTTTATTATTTAATGAAAAGTTAAATAAAAAGCATTATATACTTATGTTTAAAAAACTTCTTTTATTTATGTATTTATTTATTTATTGTATTTTTTAAAGTACAAACTTGGATGAAAAGAATTCTGATTCATTATTCTGTTAGTAATTGAAAGAAAATTATATTGATTTAATTGAAATTTTTGTTTTAAATTCTCTATATGGTTTGAACATTTTATTCCAGTTTTTTGTGCTCAAAACACTCTTGGAACGTAAGCAGTTTTTCCACTTTACAAACACTTTCATGTAATTGTAAAAAGTAATATAATGGGAATTTTAGTGTTAAACGCATGTGGTGAACTTTAATTTATCATCTGTCGAAAAAAATATCCTTTTCAACAGTTAGTTTTTAAGGAGATACAATAAATATACACGGGAATATTCTATTTTTAAAGAAAATTTCTTTCTTAAAAAATAATTAATCAAATCTCTTTTTTTAAGTTTTTATAAGTATGAATCTAAAGTTTAAAATAAAAATAAAAAACCTTACCAAAAATGTTTCCTTATAAGCATGAGAGATATCAAGAAATGTCATTTATCAACATTTTCAAATATTGCATGCATACGCAAAATGAAAATTCTCAAGAAATAACTAAAAAATACATTCTAGATATTAATTTATTATTACATTTTAGTTAATTTTAAATTCATAATTTTTGTATCAATATTCCAGTTATTAATTGAATGACGCTGAGATTTCATCACATAAAAATGTATTTATTTTTTCATATATTTATTGAAAATCTTTTAACAGATTTTTTGTCTAGAAAATTTATATATATGTTCGTCATTTAACACAAAGAATTGTTGTTTTTAAAATGGAACTTAAGCTTCTACTTTAGTAAAAGATTAATAAAATTCCTTGTTAGGTTTCACATTAAGTGGAAAATAATGAATTTTTCCTATTTTAAAAAAGTCGTTCCAATAAAGAAATCTGAATTTTTTAAAAAAGTAAACGTGAAGTAACATTATATGACACAACTTTCCGGATGATCTAATACATGTATAGTATGTCTGGAACATGTGTGTTAGTGGTAATGAATAAAATAATAATATAATCTAGCATAAAATAATATAAATTTTAAATTTTTTAGCCTTTCGGACAATGTTATACCAACATTTTATACAAATAATACTAATTTGTTATTGTTTCATACAGTGCGTGTCAAAAGTTTAAGCACAACAGAAAATTTCAAATAAAATTTTATTAATGAATGAAAGTTAATTTCCTTTTCACATAATCTACAAATTGTAGTTTTAAAAAGATAGTTTGCAGATTTATGTTATAAAATTTATCTTAAATAATAAAATTTATCAAAACAAAAAAATGAGTGTTTTAAAAGTTTAAGCCTAGTAGTTTTTAGTCTTTAGCAGAACAATAATAAAAGATAATTATTACTTGATTATTGCTCCTTTAGGCTGAATTATTTACTAAATATATGGTCTTCCATCGATAAAATGAGATTCTGTATTGTTTCTGGTTCAATTTTAAACAAGCGTTCTCAATGGCATCTTTCAAATCTTTAACTGAAGAATACTTCTTTCCATTTGGATAAATTGCATGAGTGAGAATACCCCACATATTTTCTATAGGGTTTTAATCAGGACTAATTGCCGACCATTTCAAAACAGACACTTTTTTCGACTTAAGCCACTATGAAGTTGAGTTTGAGGTATGAATCGAAGCATTGTAATGTTGAAATAGTAATTTTTCTCCCCCCCCCAAAAACTCAACTCGGCAACAGGAAGCAAATGATAGGCAAGTGTCTCTTTATAGTTTTCAGAGTTTTCACAACCACTGATGAATGCTAGAGATGTCTGACCATTGAAAGAAATAGCCACACACTCCATTACAGAACCACCATTATGTTGTCGGCTAAATACATTTCTAGGTTCTTTGCGGAGATCATGACAATAGTACTTAAACCCATCAGGGCCATCGAGGTTCCATTTTTTTCATCACTGAATATGACATTCAGCTGCTTTTCACCAAATGACCTATGCTCTTTGGCCCATTATAATCTAGCTTCTTTATGTTGTCGCTTGAGACACGGTAATCCAATCATTTTACGGTATTTGATGTATTTGAATTCCAAAACTCTTCTATAAACAGTTTTTTCGATATTTGTCCTCCAACTGCATATTTTATTTGCGAAAGGGAGTAATTACCAGTTGAAGCCAAATTTCTGATACGGCTATCGTCGCGCAAACTAGTCACTCGCGGCCTTCCTGAACGAAATTTTCGTTTGAAATTATTGCCACGAGCCAAAATTTGATGAATACCTCGTTTTGATCTTTTTAATGTACTTGCAATTTCAGAAACAGACTTAGATTTTGCTCTCATACTCCATATTTTTATCACCTCCTCCTCTGAAAATTCTTTCAACCGAGGCATTTTGTACTAACTCCTAAACAATAACTAACAGCTTCTTATACACCCAGAAATTGTTTGCGTGCGCAATCGCTTACGTCAAATTGTAAAATTTCCATAAAAACGATTTTGTGCTTTAACTTTTGACATGGTTATTTTTGTTTTATTCTTAATCTTAATGGTTTAAAATAAAATTTAAAAGTTAATTTCAATTACTATTGTGTTAAAATGGATATTATTTACATGTACAAGACAAATATTGTAATAAAGTGAATATTTAAAGTTTTATTTGAAAATTGCTATTGTGCTTAAACTTTTGACACGCACTGTAGCCATGTACTATATGGGTACTATTCAATTTCATTATAAATAAAAATTTAGAAGAAAACAAATTATAGTTGTAAAATGTAAATGTGACTCACTCGTCATGACTGACTTTTTTTTTTTTTTTTTTTGAATCACTAAGGCTTTTGGCTATCTATTAAAAATGTTATTTTTTTAAGTGTGACTAATTTCCCATCTGTTCATTTATCCATATTCCAAAACTGAATATCCTAAATCGTACTTAAAAAAAGTTTTTATGAATAAAATTTTCACAATATTTTTTCATTGAAAAATTCAATGGAATTTAATATATGGATACATGAATTTTTTCTCTTAAAACGGTGAGAAAACTTTGGAGACCACTCTAACATTTGAAATTATACTTCGAGCAAAGTTTTCCAAAACAGCATTGTTGGATTTTTACTTCCTTTCATTATGTAGAGATGCTGCCACATATTAGATGTTCTTTCTTGATATATTTGTTTATTTTGCTTGAGTGCAAGGAAATGGAAGGAAGGAACATAAAAAGGTTTATATTAAGAGAAGAATGCTAAAACAGAAATGGGAATTTTTTATTTGTTTTTAGTATAATGGAAGATTAGAAATAGGTATAATACAATTTTATGTTATTTTAGTACTCTGTCCCATTGAACGTATTATTTAGGTGGTATAAATAAAGTTTCAAATAACACTGATAAACAAATTTTAACGAATTTTCTGTTTCTTTATATACGTTAGGTGTTTGTTATAGATTTCAAGCTGCTGAAAAAGAATATGTTTGTAAAAATTTTCTACCACCGTCCAATTTTGAGAAATTTCATTTATACGTTTTGGAGTATGTAGGCATCGTATAGGCACTATAATTATATTATATTATTCTCTTTCATGTATTTGATTCACACAAACATTCCTTTTTCTTATTACAACGATAGAAAATACAGCAAGAGATTTGAAACAGATGTCCTCCTAATAAATTTTATGTTAGCGACCTTGAACACACAGTTCTAGCCACCCCACAGTATTTGACTTTGAAGCAAATCCATAACAGTTGAAACTTTCGGGGCGAGTGCACTACTATTTCTTTGTTCTGTAAGACTTTTTAATTAATTTTATTATAATTATCCTATTTTCCTCTACAATATGTAAAACATGTCTAGAAGAAGCGGTAATGAACACCATTCTTTTTGCTATCTGTGCGGGGAGCTAACTTTGAAAAAAGCAGCGATGCGCTTTCACGCCGTTAATAATACCCTTCTATCATATGTACTTTGGGTATAAAGTACGTGAACAAGCTAAGAAATGGACACCTCATTCTTGTTGTACACAAACTTCCTGGCGTGGATGAAAGGTGCACAGAAGTGTATGTCCTTTGCTATACTAATGATATGGCGCATGCCGAATAATCATATAACTGACTGATACTAATGTATTACAAAAATTAAAGGATTCTCTGCAAGAAATAAGCATAAAATTAAGTACCCGAACTTAGATTCAGCAATATGATCAGCATTATATAATGATGATTTACAAATGCCGATACCTCAAGAGAATTTTACATAAGACGATGTAGCAGTAGAAATGGAAATTGATGAAACTGAAATTTCCTATACATCTGATATGAACTATTCTCCTGGCATAAATGAAGAACCACACCTAATTACTTTAAAAGGATTAAATGATTTTGCGAGAGACTTAAATTTATCAAAGAAAAACTCAGAATTATTTGGATCAAGATTGCAAAGTTGGAATCTCCTGGGAAAAAAATACAAAGATATCTATTTATTGGGATTGACATAAGAAATATTCGACATTTTTTTCTAGAAAAGATGTTTTATGCTATTGTAATGATATATGTGGCTTAATGTGTACTTTAAATTTTCAATATAACTCAGAGCAATGGCCTGTAAGAGAGCATCCACACATAAGACATTTACCGCTACATAAGGTATGCAATTTCTTATTAATATCATTTCTTTTTACAAAAATTCTTCTATATTTTTCTGAAACTTTTTAAACAATGCATACTTTTAGAGTTTTAAATAATAATTTTAAGCTTTATAAGTGTTTATTTAAAAGTTTGTCATTACTAAAATACCAAATGATAAATTTCATAAGGTATATGTCTCGAATAAATACTACAAAATCTATATTTTCAAGATTTTGAATTTTTTAAAGATCTGTGGGTGATGGAAACTTTTTAATAGCATATTCTTTAAAAGTCACCACATATTTAGTTAGAAACAGAAATCTTGTTTATCAATGTAATTATTTTTGAAAGTATATTATGATAATCCGTAAATTTCAATTTTGAATGTTTTCATTACGAGCTTAGAATATTTTAAAGATGTTAATATTTCAAAAAGGTATTTAAAAAATGGAAATGTTACATGAAGTAAGCAAAAATGGTCTTTCAACTGAAAAAAATATGCAAAATTAAAAAAAAAATCTTTACATTAAAATAAAAATATTTTAAATGAAAGAACGGATTATAAGAATACATTGGAACCTCCAAATAAAGGACACTCCTATTTGAGGGACAAAAGTTCCGGTCTAATAGCTGTCCCTTATTTGGAAGTTTCACTGAAATAAAAACTCCGAATTAGGGACGCCTCTATTTAAGGGACGACATTTCCGGTCCCATATGTGTCCCTTATTTGGAGGTTTCACTGTATAAATTAAAACACAATTTTCAACTACATATATAACTCTAATGATGAATTTAGTAATTAGTAGATTCCTTTAAACTGTTATTAAGTGAATGTACCTTTACTAAACAAGTCTCAAATCGAAAGCTATATTAGAGACTGAGCTCAACTACCCTATGCTTAAAAATAACACTGATAAACAAATTTTAATGAATTTTTGATTTCTCTATATACGTTGGGTGTTTCTTATAGATTTCAAACTGCTCAAAAAGAATATGTATGTGAAAATTTTCTATCATCCTCCAATTTTGAGAAATTTCATTTATACGTTTTGGAGTATGTAGGCATCGTATAGGCATTATAATTATATTACGTAATTCTCTTTCATGTATTTGATTCACACAAACATTCCTTTTTCTTATTATAACGATAGAAGATACAGCAAGAGAGTAGAAACAGATGTCTCCCTAATAAATTTTATTTTAGCGACTTTGAATTGACAGCTCTAGCCATCCCCACAGTATTTGACTTTAACGCAAATTTATGACAGTAGTAACTTTCGGGACGAGTGTACTACTATTTTTTTGTTCTGTAAGATTTTTTAATTAAATTTTGATTATAATTATCATATTTTCCTCTACAACATGTAAAACACGTCTAAAGGATGTGTCAATGAACCCGATTCTTTCTGCTATGTGTGGGGAAGCTAACTTTGAAAAATCACCAATGCTCTTTCGCGCCGTTAATAAAGATTGCCTATCATATGTACTTTGTATATAAAATAGGTGAACAAGATAAGAAATGGGCACCTCCTTCTTGTTGTACACGATGTGCTGTAAACCTCCGGGCATGGATGAAATGTAAAAAAGTGTTAGTCCTTTGCTATACCCATGAGTGGCGAATGCCGAAGGATCATATGCTGCTGCATGATGATCATAGACTGCTACTAATGTATTACAAAAATTAAAGGATTCTCTGCAAGAAGTAAACATAAAATTAAGTACCCGAACTTAGATTCAGCAATGTGACCAGCATTACGTAAAGATGATTTACAAATATCAAAACCTCCAGAGAATTTTACATATGACAATGCAGCAGTGGAAATGGAAATTGATGAAACTGAAACTTTTTCTACATCTGATATTAATTATTCTCCTGGCATAAATGAAGAACCCCACCTAATTACCCAAAAAGAATCAAATGATTTTGTGACAGACTTAAATTTATCAAAGAAAAACTCAGAATTACTTGGATAAAGATTGCAAGGTTGGAATCTCCTGAAAAACAATACAAAGATATCTATTTATCGAGATTGACATAAGAAATATTCGACATTTTTTCAAGAAGAGATGATTTATGCTATTGTAATGATATAAGTGGCTTAATGTCTGCTTTAAATTGTCAATGTAACTTGGAACAATGGCCTATAAGAGAGCAGCCACAGATAAGACATGCCGTTACACAAAGTATGAAAGTTCTTATTAATATCATTTCTTTTTACAAAAATTTTTCTATATTTTTCTGAAATTTTATAAACAATGCATACTTTCAGTGTTTTAAATATTAATTTTAAGCTTTATAAGTGTTTATTTAAAAGTTTGTCATTACTAAAATACAAAATGATAAATTTCATAAGGTATATGTGTTGAATAAATGCTACAAAATTCAGATTTTCAAGATTTTGAATTTTTTAAAAATCTGTGGGTGATGGAAACTTTTTAATGGCATATTCTTTCATAGCACCACCTAAAATATAAAAGTCAATACATACTTAGTTAGAAACAGAAACCTTGTTTATCAGTGTAATTAAAAATATCAAAATTTAAACGAAAAATTCGAAATAACGTGTCCATAGGTTCAATATTAGTGAAGGGTGCGTTTTAAAATGGTAACAGGTGCGATGTGTGTTTATAAAAGTAAAAGAAATAATAGATGTTTTTTTTAAGAGTGTGGATTATAAAATAGTATTCGCCTCTTTTTGAAACAGATGAATTACACTTCAACTAAAGGTTTCTAATCTTCTTCCCCATGTTTTATAAGTTCGATTTGGATTATTTCTGTAATTTTGCGATATGTATAAATTCCTCGTATGAATAAGGTAACATATATTTAGATTATTATAGACATGCGTATTTTTCAATTAAAAATGGCTCAAATAAATATATATAAAAAAATACAAATATTTTGAAAACTGAAAAACAATGAAAACATGTTTTAGAGAGAAGATAAAAAATTAAAGTTAAACATAAAGTAAATAACATAATCGCTCTCTGAATTCAATAAATAAATTGCGAATCGCTAATAAATCCCTAATAAACTTATTTTGAAGGTTTTCATTTAAAGGGATATTTTCTTAGAGAAATTAATTGAAATAGATATATTTCGTTTTATCTATTAATTTTTTTTCCAGGATGTTCAATACATCAGAATTCATTCTATTAATTAGTTACTACAGTTTCAAAAAAAAAAAAATCTTGACACGTGTGATTTTTAGACTTTTATTAAATATTTAAAAATGTAAATGAGGAATGACACCGAAACTTAAGATGCATAAACAAAATAGTTCCGGTCATATATTTTCGCAGATTGTTTTTTTTTTCGAAATCCCATAGGGGACCGTAAACAAATTGAAAAAGAACGAAGATATTTTGGAACACCCTGTCAAAAGTAATGTTGTAGAAGCTTTCAAACTGCAAATTATGATTAAGTGGATTATTGTAGTAAACTGTGTTGATTTTCAAAAATATAGCGTGTATGCTCGTAGAGAAATTAAGGTTTAAAAAAAACGGTTCCAAATTTTGCCAAGTTTATTGCTTACTAGCAGGGGTGACCGAGCTCAGCTCGGTCAAAATTAACTTTGTGTTCAACTCGAAATAGTATTATTACTGTAAAACATGTTAATAATAGTATTATTTACAAAAACAATCAATAAGAAAACTGTTTGTATGCACATGTTCATAAATTTTACTTTATTTTAAAATTTACAACGAAAGGACATTAATCCAAATCACTTTTTCATTTCGACTCTGATTAGTTTAACTATGCATCTCGAATACTATTAAGAATGTATAAGAAATTTCTTCACATTCTGACAATATTTTTTGCTAGATATAACCAAATCTGGACACATCCTTTCATTTGGCGCCAAATGTGTGTTTTGGTTTCGTAACCTTAATGGTCGATTTTTCGGCCAAATTTCGCCAGTATTTTGTCAAATATCGCCAACTTATTGGCTTTTGCCATTTTCTCGTGATCCTGACCTTTATTACCCAAATGATCCACTAATCAAATGTGATCAAACATGTGACTTAGCTCAATGGTCTTCAGGTAATCAAAAGCAGTAGAGTATAAAATGAATCAAAGTCGTTTAAGCCATTTCTTAAGTAAAATTAGCTTGACAGCATTCAGCAATGAAGCGATATGACCGACTAATATAATTTTGTTTAATATGCAACTCAGCTCAATAGTCTTCTCGTGACAAAAGACGTTCCGTTGCAAAATTTAGGTAAAATTGACTGAATCATTGTTATATATAATAAGAATGGCCCGAACCCATTAAGACCTAAAACGACCCACTAATTGAATTGTTACGTGCATGCGTCTTATCTCAATGGTTTTCTTTTGCTCGAAAACGATATAATAGAAAATATACTCAAAATGGTGAGAACAATTTTTTAGATAAAATTAGCATGACCCACAAATGACCCTTATATCGAAATCTCTCGAAAATGTGACTTAGTTCATTAATTTGTACGTGCCGAAAAACGTTAAATACAAAATTTAGATAAAATCGATTGAGCCAATTTTTAGGTATAAATAGTTTGACCTTGACCCATTATGACCCAAAATGACTCATTAATCGAGTTTTCTCAAACATCTGACCTAACCCAAAGATTTTCTTGTGCCCGAAAACGATAGAATAAAAAATTTAGTCAAATTTGCGCGAGACATTGTGTAGATAAAATTAGAATAACCCAAAGTGACCCACTGATCGAAATTTCTCGAACTTGTGACATAGCCCAATGATTTTCTTGTGCCAAAAATATGCTGTATACAAAATTTCGTTAAAATCGATTCACCTGTTCTTTAGATATAGCTTGACCATGACCCATCATGACCCACAAATGACCCTTATAATCGAAATCTCTCGAACATGTGACTTAGCCCATTAGTTTTCTCGTGTATAAATATTGTTACACTCAAAATTTCGTTAAACTCGATCCTGCCGTTCTTTAAATATAAATAACTTGACCCAGACCCTTTATGATCCAAAATGACCCATTAATCGAAATTTCTTGATCATGTGACCTAGCCCAATGATTTTCTCGTGCCAAAAAATGTTGTATACAAAATTTCGTTAAAACTTATTCACATGTTCTTTAGATATAGCTTGACATGACCCGTTATGACCCATCATGACCCATAAATGACTCTTATAATCGAAATCTCTCAAACATGTGAGATAACCCATTAATTTTCTCTTGTCAAAAAACTTACATACAAAATTTCATTAAATTTGATACTGTCGTACTTTATATATAAATAGCTTGACCCAGACCTTTTATGACCCAAAATGACCCAGTAATCGGAATTTCTCGAACTGAGACCTAGCCCAATAGTTTTCTCGTGCCAAAAAAATGTTGTATACAAAATTTCGTTAAAATCGATCCACCCGTTCTTTAGCTATAGCTTGACCATGACCCATCATGACCCATCATGACCCACAAATTACTCTTATAATCGAAATCTCTCGATCGTGTGACTTAGCCCATTAGCTTTCTCGTGTCAAAAAACTATTACAGGCAAAATTTTGATGAAATTGATTCTGCGGTTCTTTAAATATAAATAGCCCTTAATAACCCTTAATGACCCAATATGACCCATTAATTTTTTTTCGACATGTAACCTAGCCCAATGTTTTTCTCGTGCCCGAAAACCATAGAATGCAATTTTAGTCAAAATTGCGTGAGAAAATCTCTAGATAAAAACAGCATGACCCACAATGACCCCAAAAATGACCCACTAACAGAATTTTCTCGAACATGTTACCTTACCCAATGGTCTTCTTGTAATCCAAAACGATAAAATATAAAATTTGGTAGAAATCGTTAGAGCCGTTTTTTAAATAAAAATGGCTTGACCCACAATGACCCAAAAATGACCCACTAATCAAAATTTTTCGAACATGTGACCCAGCTCAATTGTTTTCTCGTGCCATAAAACGATTGGATACAAAATTTCCTTAAAATCGATCCAGCCGTTCTCTAGATATAATTAGCTTGATCCTGACCCATTATGACCCAAAATGACCCAATAATCGAATTTTCTCGAACATGTGACCTAGCCCAATGGTCTTCTCGTGCCCGAAAAGGGTAATATCCAAATTTTTGCGAAAATCATTAGAGCCGTTTTTGAGATAAAATTTACCCCCCCCCCCCCCCACACACACACAATTTTTGCTCGCATTATAGTATAAGATAATTTGCAGAGTTCTTAACAAAAAACAATGTTCTCTTAAGAAAATATGAAAATCAACATTGTGCATAACACCCTGTAATCAAAATTAAAAAATATCAACAATTGTAAGAAAAATTAAGAGGTTTACTAAATAAGATTTTAGAGCGCATGCGTGAACTCAATTAAAATAATTTGCATAATGTGTTAGATAAATGCACAGAGCAACTTTTGTGAAAGTCTCAAAAACATAGCGTGAAAATTCTGAAAATTATCGTCAATTAAATAACATCACAATCGTTTTTTTTTTTTTTTTTTGTTTTTTTTTTTTTTTTTTCAAAATGAAGCAAAAAAATAAGAAGCTCTATCCACACGAAAAAAAAAAACTGTTTTGTTAAAACAAGTAAATTTTGATTAATATAGACCCAACCAAAAATTTTCGCTAGAATGATTAGATTTTAACCAAATTTTGTCGAATTAACAAAATCATTTGGTTAGTCAAATTCCAACCAAAATATTTAATTTGTGCTCTTTTAACCAAAACTTAGTTGTTTCAACAAAACAGTTTTTTCCCGTGCAAATAAAAGTAGTTCGTGCAATATTCTGTAGACACTAATCAATGGTATATGGATATAGTCCCTTACTTTTTTGCTTCATTTTGGGAATAACAATTTTTGTTCTTATTATATCGACACTTCTTTTACAAATACTTTAGTATACTTTCATTTTTACATAACTATCGACTAAAAGACAGAATTCATTAAAGTACAGTGAAATTCGGTAAATGTAATAAAATTTACAAGTTAGTTTTTAAATAGAAATTTTTAATTCTCAATTTCTCAAAATCTAGAAGCATTCGAGAAGAATAACGAATAAATAAAATAACAGAAAAAAACTCAGAAATGTAACTATGATTTGGTGAATCATTATAATTTTTATATGCTTCTACTTTTTTTTTTAATTTCTAGAGTTACATAAATATACGTATACATGACGCAAGTTAATGGTTTCTGGTGAACAAAAAAAATTTAATATGTCTTCCATTACAAATGCCTTTAATAACATTTTTTTCTGTAAAAATTCAAATACTTACGTTTTGTTCTAAAATTGTTTGCCAACTGATAACAGTGATGATTGGTATATTAAAGCTACTAAAACTTTTTTCTATACCTATCTTCAAATAAAATTTCAACAGATATTTTAATGGAAAACTCATTTTTTTAGGTAGAAGTTTCTTAATGTTTTGAAAAGATCTTTAAAAATGCAAAATAGCGATTATATTTATGTTTTTGCCTTAAAAGCTTTTAACACTACAATGCTGATTTAAAGAAAGAGAACTATCCAATAAAAAATACTAAAAATGAGTAAAAAGCATGGAAAAGGCGAATCAAGAATACATAAAATAACAGTATGTACAGAACTTTGCTTTTAAGATAAAAGAAAGAGACTTCATAAGAGGGTTTCAGATAAAAAATATACATATAAATATGTTTTAGGTCACTGTTTTGTATATATTTGATCTAAAATCTCAAATACTAATGCTTCTACGAGAATTGATAGTAGAATCTCAATAAAATCTTTATAAATGTACAGTAATAGTAAAGAAATTTCAACTACTATAGATATTTTAAATTTTAAACATTTGAACTGAGACATGTATTTAATTAGTAACATTTGATCAGGTGAGAAAATTTAAATAAAATTTGCCGTTAACAAATAAACAGTTTAGTAAAAAAAAACTTTTTATGATTTATTTTATAATATGATATTTCTAGAGTTTGAACACTAGAACCACACGAAATTTTATCCAAGTGTTCCAAAATTATTACACACCAGTATATGTTTATTTACAATTTTTTAGCATTTTTATTTAGCTTAATTCGATGTGGCACACATTGAACCTATTTTAGTAAAAACATTACTGATTCGGATCGAAATATTTTTATTTGTTGATGATTAAAATTACCGCTACGGCAGTTCTAATGTTAAAATTATTAAATTGTGCGCTAATCCTGTAATTTCAGGCCGAATACTTTCTAGAAGTTCCATAATTCAGGGAATTTGAATTTACATCAGAAAATCTCAATAATATATGTCGCATTATTTAAATGCTGTATGTTAGGTATTAGAAAATTAAATATTCACATTTCAAACTTCTAATATGAATTTGTAATATCAAAATTCAAATAATTAACTATATTCGGAACACTGTTGGTAGCATATGTACTACAAGGAGCATTGCAGAGTTAAGCACCACTGTTAATGTATATTTTATACATAGTTTTTAAATTCATTAAAATTATTTTAACTTTTTTTTTTTCTTTTTTGTAAAAAGTAATCTTTTTAGAAACGACTATTTGTTAAATATTACTTATTCAATAATTATTAGGTATAAAAATTAAATTTATAATTATATTAAAATAAATACCAATATTTTAGTTAAAAAATTTAATAGTCAGATTTTGTAGCTTTTATTACAAAAAGACATTCATCATTTTCACTGTTTTATTCATTCATTTTTTGATATCATACAGGTGACAATATCGACTATAGAATGACCAGAATTTTTTTGTGTATGTAGGTATTATTTAATGATTTATACAAAATACAATAAATCTGTACATTACGTAAGACATAATTATAATGCTTCTTAAATAAATTGTTGAAAATTATGAGAGCTCCTTAAATTCGCGAGATACTTAAAAGTATTTCAATTTCAGAACAAGCATGAAATATTTTGAATATTCATAAATCATTTTAAACTTTGTTCTTGATACATAATGTAATTTATGAAGAATTTTATAATATTATAGACATTCTTAGAAGAAAAGTGTAAACCGAATGCGTTTAACTATGATATAAAAATATAATATAATATAAATTGTTTTAAATATGATTAAATTGTACAAATTTATAAATATAAATTGTTAATTTTGTATACTATTTTTTGTTTAAATTATTGATTTTACCAATATGCAATCAAAGCAGCCAGTTTAATTATATCCATTTAAGGTACCACTATCATATATCAAAATCAGATTTTTATTAATATGTTCTTATTTTTTGTTTCGAAAAAACTTGAAAGAAAAATAATGTAACTTATATTAAAAATCTAAAAATGATACATAAACATGAATAACGAAAGCACAGTAGCAAAAACATGTTTTTAAAGTAAATGAATTATCGACGAAGCATTTTAGCAGGGGAAAAAATCTAACATAAAAAAATGAAAACGGATAAGAATTTCTCGGTGATATATTGGTTCGTAAATTAAATCAAAATTAAATGGATGAAGTTTTAAAGTTAATTAACTTTGTTTATGCCTTATAATAAAATGAACGTTTCTTAATGGATTAGTAATCTTGTTAAAAGCTTTTTTTAAATAGTTAAATAAATGTAAAAAGGAGTCTGACTTTTAGGGTTTAAAAAGAACTAGATGACTAAATGACTAAATGACTAGAAATTGTATAATAATAAAATAGAAATCATAATTTTAATTTGAGATCTGATAATTTTTAGTAAATCGAATTTGATTGCAAACTCCTTTGTTGAAGTTTACAAATCGAAATTTGTATGTAATTGAACAAATGCGATTTTCTCAAGAACTATGTGACCCAGTGTAATAATAATAGTTTTCTTTAAGATTTATGCTAAGATATTATAGCTCTAATATTTTTCGTAATTTTAGTTGCAATAGATACCGAAATGGAACGGATGGGGGGAGAGATTATTTTTGTATTACATTTTCGACGATATCTATAAAAATATAACTGCTTACGAATAGCAATTCAACAATACTTTTAGTTATAGTTAATGCTATTAATACTGGACCGGGTCGCACCGGGTGATTCAGCTAATATGTAATGTTTTAAAAAGCTAATGAAAGCAAAACAGCTTACATAATGATTTACTGTGCATTTTAATATTTGATGTTTGTATAAATAAATTTTTTTCACATAAAGATATTTAGTGATTTATCTTTTCTTATATATATATATGTGGGAATATTGAGTGATTAGCTTATGATTTAAGCAAAACAAATATTCTTGATAAGATAAAAAGGTTTACTAGACATAAAATATATACGTAGCATTCAAAAATAACAGTAGAACTGAATAATATTTAAAATAAATAAGCTTCTCTGAGCTTTGGATTAAAAATCCATCCAACTCGCCATCGCTGAAATCTATAGAACACCTCGTTCTTTTTTATGCATCCTCACGTGAGTCTCAATTGGGATATCACGTTCATTAAATCATTGAGTATATTATCTTTAATTGCTTAATACTTCATCCTTTATACCCACATTTTCGGTCATCCTGACGTTCCTGGCGACCTCGCCAGCTGCCCCACGGCTTGACGTATTTTGCAATAGTGGATATCTTGTCCACCATGGTCTCCAATCCTCTTTGCATCATAATGATCATGTGATTTTTCTATAATGTTTTTATTAGGTCCATGGAATTTTCTCCTTTTCATTCCTGTTCCATACTGCATTTCTTGGATTAACTCGGTATCATTTAATTCATATCTGTTAGGTACTTTTCTCATCATGTTAAATTGCTTTCTATAACTACCATTACTCCAAAAATATAGATTTCTACGCGGACCATTAAAATTTGTTTTTATGCTTCTTTTGCCTTTAAATTTAAAAGTATCCTTTTCACACGGTTCAGCCCTTTCTTTTTCAAAAATTTCATATTTTCTTTCTGTTTGCTGTACCTCTAAATGTTTCTGTTTGCTGTTTCTCCAATTTTCATATGTGTGACGTTTTCCATCAAAATTATTTCTCGAATAATATTTCTTTTCTTCATCTCTATCATTGTAATCACGCTTCTTGTAATTTCTGATAAATTTCTGTTTATTTGCATTAACTCCTTCAACATTCCTTTCTTCCCTCGTATTTTTCCGTTTATAATATTTTTTAATTTTCCTCGTTTCATTTTTATTTTCATTGGCGCGTGCACATAAATTGCGTTTTTCTTTTAGGTCATTCATTCGTCCTGTTTGTGATGTCTCGTTTCTTTCATTCAATCTTTTCTTACTAATTAAATTTTCTTCTTTCTCATTTATTTCTTTTCTAATTTTCAAATTTCTCACGTGATTCAAATCAATTTCATTTTCTTCTATGACTCTCGCGAAATTAATCAAGTGATTACCTCCTGCATTATTATCATTTGCAAGTATAACATTTTCATCACGTGAATTATCTAACGTAGACGTTTTCATTTCATTATTATTTTTGGCAGCATGATTCAATTTTATATCAGAATTCTTCTGAACTTTAGTGTAACCTACTTGAATACTATTGCGTTTGCCAACGATCTTAATTCCGTTCTCGTCTATCGCCAAATTTAATTTGCTAATGACATCATATCCCAGTAAAATATCATATTCAAGAGATTCTAGTACGTACAAATTTGTTCTGATTAGAAAACCATCAATATTAAATTCATATGGGAAGTATCCTTTTGGATAAACAACTATTTTATTTATGCCGGACAAAAAGATATTATTTGAAAATAATCTTGGCGAGCCTATTTTCGTATAATATTCGTAACTCACCAAACTGATATCACTTCCAGTGTCGAAGAAGATCTGTGTCTTTTCACCGTTAATATCAATATTTTTCATGTAATCTGATTTGGCACTGTTAGTTTGCTTGATTACTGCGGAATTCATCTCTTTGTAGTTGGATAATCGCGGATTTTGGCTGTCATTTTTTATTTGTTTATTATTCCCATTATTACACTGCGATATTACGTGGCTAAGACGATTACTTTTGAAACACATAATTTGTGCCCTGTTCTTTTCATTTAAATAAGAAAATTCATTTACATTATCTGTATTATCTGCGAATTGTTGTTTTCTTAAAGTATCATAACGTTGAGATGGTAACCACGGTTTTGAATTGTTATTTTCGCGCATTTTTGACTTCCTATCTTCAAAGTGGTGTGAATTTCTATTCATGGTTTTAATATTACGCCTTGCTGTTTCGTAATCATCTAGTTTACAAACTAACGTATCAACACTTTTAATTTTGGGAAGATCATCGATGAAATGTTCCTTCATTTCTATCGGTAATCTTCTTTTGATTTGATCTACCAGTATTAATTCTTTTAAATCTTCAAAATTCGACACATTAAGACCGGTAATCCATTCTTCTAAATAATTCCTTAACTCAAATGCTAGATCGCGCCAAGTGGCTGAATTTTCTTTCTTATGCGACATTAATTTTTGCCTAAACTCTTCTGGCGTCAATTTGAATCTTTTGAGCAGCAAGTTTTTTACATAATCGTAGTTATTTGTTAATGTTTCTGGTTCTCTAGTTATAACATTAGCAATTTCTAGCGGCATTAAACTTAATAAGTGCATGACCCAATTCTCTTTTGTTATATTCATCCTAGAAATCTGTCTCTCGAATAGAGCTAAGTAGATACTAATATCACCCTTCCCATCAAAGTGTGACATTAATTTAGACAAATCTAGTTGCTTACCTGTACCAGTTACAGCCGAACCGTCACTTGTATTTATCATATTTCCTTGAAGTTCAATTTTTCGTAATTCGTACTCCATTTCCATCTTCTTTTCCTCTAATCTTCTTTCTGATTCTAACCGTAACCGTCTTTCTTCTTTTTCTGCCTCTAGTCGTCTTTCTTCTTTTTCTGCTTCTAATCTTCTTTCTTCTTTTTCTGCTTCTAGTCTTTCTTTTTCTATTCTCTCCGCGGCAATGACTTCAAGTCGAACTTTTACAAAATTTTCTTCATAATCCTTCGATTCAGTCACCAACTTTATCAAATCAATGATTCTTGGACTCTGAGGCACAATTATACCTAGATCATCACACAACGTTAACAAGTCCGCCTTTCTAGCTTTATTCAGAACAGACATTATAATTTTTGTTTACACTTCAACAAAACAATATAGTGCACTATCTTGCAGGCTTGATCACGGATAATTTCTAATCATTACACATATAACAAACAGTTCCTTTTTTACATAATACGTATTAGTTTAAAAACAAAACATTTTTCTTAGACTTAGACCTTCTTAGTGTAAAATAGCTTTCATCGTGAAATTCAAATTCAAATATAAATCAGCGAAATCATTCAAATCCAAGTCATTCAAATCCTTCAATCCCGGCAACGAACCCCCAAAACTTGTGGGAATATTGAGTGATTAGCTTATGATTTAAGCAAAACAAATATTCTTGATAAGATAAAAAGGTTTACTAGACATAAAATATATACGTAGCATTCAAAAATAACAGTAGAACTGAATAATATTTAAAATAAATAAGCTTCTCTGAGCTTTGGATTAAAAATCCATCCAACTCGCCATCGCTGAAATCTATAGAACACCTCGTTCTTTTTTATGCATCCTCACGTGAGTCTCAATTGGGATATCACGTTCATTAAATCATTGAGTATATTATCTTTAATTGCTTAATACTTCATCCTTTATACCCACATATATATATATATATATATATTGATTCACTACGCGATGAAATTTTTTTATCATGCTATGCTTAATGACAAACATTTTTCCCGATAACGGAAGCCACGTACGTAATAAATAAAATAAAACCTTTTATCCAAACATTGTTTTTTACTTAAAATAATTTGTCGTTGTCAACAATATGTGTATTTTTGGATTTAGATTGTATGTCGAAGCTTTCGTAAATAAATTAATCTTATTTTTTTTTTAAAAGTGAAATAATATTATAAAAGAAGGCATCTGATAAGATTCTTTTTTTTTTTTTTTTTTTTTTTTTTTTTTTGTATAGTAATTTTATATTCATATCGCAAAACATCGATCACGTATGACTTTCAGTACATTAATGTATAAAAAATATTAATAAAGTACATGTTTGATACGCATCAAAGGATTTGGGTGATTTTAAGTGTTTTAGCACCAGAAATTTCGTGAAGTGTTTGGTCACTATATCTGAAATTCGATTTTTTTTCCGCTAAGGGTGTTCTTAAATCAAAAACGGAAGCTTTGTGACATAAGTTTTTTTTTATTTATTTATTAAAGGTACCCTGGGGTAATAACGCCACGTTAAGGTTCTACTAATTTTCACGGCTCAGTTTTAGTTTGTATTTTTCAAACAAATATATGATTTGATACAGCAACTCATTGACTATCTATATAAAAAAATAATTTAACAGATATGTATTCATAAAATGTAATGGCGTGATTTCTTGAACAATGCTATTTGGCGTTATTATCCACCTATATGGGTAATAACGCCATGCAAACAAAACTATGAAATAAGATGGAATAATTGCATGCAGATAGCCCAATTCTAAAAATACAAACTCTACAAACTTAGAAATTGACAAATTGCATTCTAAGCTACTGAAAATGTTAATTTTTTTGTGAAAGTGTAAGAAAAATAAAAGTGTGTGTGTGTGGGGGGGGGGCGGGGGGGAGGATGAGGCAAAAGAATATCAGACCGTGAGCTTCTTTTTGCTTAAAAAGGACCGCTTAAATAAAATTATTAGAAACATTGCACAGTTTTAACTGTGTTTATTTGAATCAGTATTTAGGATATAGCTCGGCCACTGTAGGGAATCAACTGGGGTATTAATGTCAAGGATTGGCGTTATTACCCCGTTATAGTTATTGCGCTGTACATTTTAAATTACAAATTATCTCGAGAAGATATCTAAAATCTTCAACAACATTTTGAAAGTCCATGAAATGTACTACAAATTTAAGTAATTAACAAAGTATTTCCGGATAAAAAAAATACTCTTCACATCACAAAACGTATCTCGCAAATTTTAGATCAAGCGTTAATTTTAGCTGCTTGTAAAAACAATAAGACCTAAAAATGAAACAAATTAACTTGAAGCTGTTTTTTGCGATTTATATGACTCAAAACCCTTCTGCGCAGAGCACATGGATGTCATTTACCAGATTATTTCATAATTATGTATAATATTAGCACTTAGCGTTATTACCCCGCCTGGCGTTATTATACCACCTTTTTTTTGGGGGGGGGGGGGGGAATGCATGAAACTAGCAAGTGTTGTTGAGAGACTATCGAATTGCACTCATTCTTCAAGGTTTTCGCCAACGCGATAGATATTTGAGAACAAGCTGTCAAAGTTGACATTTTTTACGCATTTTCCGACGAAAACAGAAAAAAATACAGTCAACGAAAGGGAGAAAATGGCATGATCACGTGATCAAAATAGCTCATAATTTGGTAGGTAATTTATTGATGAAAAAATGGAAAACTGAGTTCGATTTGAAAGCGCTTCCATAGTCAGACCTTCCCATTTTATATCTTTCTGTAAAAAAAATGAATTTGTATATGTGTCAAAATGTTTTGCGCTTGTTGAGTGGAATAGTTGAGAACAATCCTTAAATATGGCAAATATTTCTTTACGACAATTCTCGTAAAATGTGCTTGAAAGTAATTGAAACGTTCAGAAGTTGAAGTAGTTAAAACTAATTTACTATGCATCTTTATTGTGATTTTCTCAAAACATTAAAATAGTCGTTTAACCTCTTCAGACCTGAGGTACACATACGTGTACCTTCATTCTTTTCCTCATAAAAACTAAACTGTTCGAATTTTTTGCATTTTTGCTTTACTTCTATGCAGCTGAATGTTTTCTGCTTTAAAACAAAACCAATAAATATCAGCACTGGTGAATATTACCTCATAAAATAAATATTATTTTCATTAGAGTTTCGAAAATACCTCCAAGATACTGTGGCCAAGAAAGTAAGAAATATTCATGTTTATTTAACTTAAATGCTTTACAATAAAAAATTTTGAGGATTTGCAGATCATTTACTTGTTTAAAGACCTTTATTTTGTTATTGCGAAAATTTACATTACTGATAGTTAAACTGATGTTTTAAGGGGATTAGTACTTTTATATCCATATTTGTAAACAAAATTATCAAACCCTTAAAGTACTGATTTCATAAAAATGGCTCTTTCTGTCACCTATGACGTCATTTCGATTATGTAAAAGCCATAAATATACATTTGTAGAGTTATTTTATGCTCAGGTCTGAAGAGATTAAGTAAAAATGTATTTGTTCTTTCAAATGAATATTATTTTTTAATTCAAAAATTCAGTTTAAATTTTATTTCTAAGATTACTAGAAGAGGCGTTATAGGAATTTAATCAGCAAGAAGTAATGAGTGTGTGTGAGAAGGTCAGGAGAAATATGAATAATGTTTATATGCATGATTCTGCGTACGGTGTTTACATAAAAACAATAACATTACTTGACATTTCTGTATTAATTTTATAGATAACAAATTGTATAAATAAGACATCTTGAAGGGTGTATTTCGATTCAAACTGCTTATTTTCCGATTTATTTTTGACTTTATTTTTGCTCTCAAATGCACCAAACTTTTAAAATCTCTTATTTGGAAAGTACACAAGGTGCCGTGATTGTCGATTGTTTGATAAATGCAGAAAATATTGCAAAAAAAAGCAACCAAAAACGGCATTTCGAACCGATTTTTCCCAAGCGGGAGATCTGGGAACGAAAGAAAGGGTCATACTGATAAGGTAATTGTTTATACCTCAAATTCTAATGAATTGAGCGTAAAAAGACATCACACGGCACCTCATACGTCCCTTGAAGAATCCCCTCAGCACGTTTCATGTTTCTACTTTTAAAAATATGTCTGAAATTGTATCGGAAAATTTCGAGCTGTTGAAGGTGGAAAAGCATTTTTTCGAATACACCCTTAAATACAATGTCTTAAAGAGTACTATTTTATCGTTGCTTTCATTTGCGATAAATTTCATTACACAAAATATTTTAATCATGTTTTAATTACATTTTGTTAGAATGTATTCTATATTACTCACTATGTTCCGAAAAGGAAATTATATTCCGTTTGATAATGTAATTATTTTCTAAATACTCGAATATATAAAAATGGTAGTTTTAAATAAAAATATATTTTAGTTTATTGTAAAACTTTTAATTTAGTACACATATAAAAGCATTAGTAGTATGCAGTAGGCTCTAGGGAAATTTAATTATAATAATTTAATTCAGTGTATGTTATTAGGCGTAATAATAAAATTTTGCTAAAATTTTGTAGTAAATCCCCAATTTTAAAAATGTTAATGTGATATTGGTAAAGTTTAAAGTTTTTTACTTTTCCTTTTTCTTTTTTATTCATTTTATATTACAATGCTAGCAAAAAATAAAAAAATTGACATTGAAAAAACAATTTCAGTGTCCGAATGTTTTATTTATTTTTTGCAGTGTTAGATAGAAGAGGCTGATGAATGTTTTTATCACGTATTTGATTACGTGGAATGATGACCTTTGATGCGTAATATAATTTAGAGTTTTCCTTTTTTTTCAGTAATGATTTGAAAAGTGGGATTTTTTAAGTTCTTTCCTCTACAAAAAGGAAACTTTTCTGGTACACATAATTGACGTAAAAAGCATACAATTTTTAAATAACCTCGTGTTTTGACTTTATTCGAACAAAATATTCCTGTAAGTCGAAATGTCTTAGATTTACAAGTATAAGACCAAACTATTTATGTCTTTAAAAAAAAAAAAAAAACAAGGCGGAATTACCACATGACAGAAAACAAAAGCAAATAATCTGTGGAAAAAAAAAAAAAAAAAAAAAAAAAAAAAAAAAAACGAGAAAGAATTTAGCCAAGTCTGAGTTTATTTTCTTTTTCTTTTTTTTTAAACGTGGCATTCTGTTAATAACAGCTATAACAACTGCAGAAAAAAAAAAGAAACAGTACTAATGAATGTATCAGAAAGGATCATTTGTCACAGCCATATCGTAATATTAATAATGTATATTCCACAACGAAAAAGTAATAATTTATATTATAAATAAATATTTTGCTTATAAGACGTTGTTGTATTAATAAAAACATTTAAAATACAATATTTTTTTTATTTACATGTTTCAACTCTTTTTAATCGAGTCATCTTCAGAATATAAATAGAAAATAAAATTACAAATGTAATGAATGTGAAAACTGGAATAAATAATTATTGAAATTAAATTAAATATATCACGCGCTTTTTTAAGTTTGATGTTGTTCGTGTTCTAGGTAACTAATTATCTTGTGAATGTCCAACCATTCAATCCATACACTTGGAACTTTAATAAGTTCTTACTTTTTCGTTGTGGGATATATATTATTAATATTACGATATAGTGGACGATTAATGGACGTAATCAAGACTTACTACTGTAAGTTTTCACCACAAACTTCACTTTGTTCAATTTTTTTTTTTTTTTTTTTTTTTTTTTTTTTTTTTTTTTTTTTGCTGGCACATTTAATATTGTACTTTCAAAGAAAGCGCTACAAGAATCAGAGGATATCTTAAATAAAAATTTTCTTTTTTACAAATCTGATTATCAAAGTGCTGATAAGCAATAACAAACTAATCTGCAGTTTTTCACGAGTATTAAAGTCAAAAACATAGTCTTTGTTTCCGTGCATTGTCGTTTTCTATTTTATAAAAAGGTGTTTTTAAAATTAAACAAGAAATAAAGATCTGAAAAAGTTTTGGAAAAGTTACTAAAAGAAGTCTGAAGAATATAACTTTGTAAATTCTATTAGTTAGAGTATTTTATTTTTAATTAATTAAAAAAAAAATTCATAAGAATAATAATTATAAAACGATCAAAATTAATGAGATTTTTTTAAAATAATGGATTACTTCATAGTACTTAAAGGTAGCTTATTTATTTTCAGTGTGCCTTTTATCGTAATTTAAATAAAACATATTTTATACAAAAAAAAAAAAAAAAAAAAAAAAAATCTTTGACATTTCAGTATCAAAAAACAAAATATGTTATTTAAAAAAGGAAAATTTAGCTTTTTGAAAGTCACATTACCAAATAACTTTTAATATTTTAATAATATTAAAGGTAAATGGAAGCATAAGTTATAGTTTGAAGGTAAATTCCTTAAAGTATTTTAATTAAAAGCAAATCTGATCTTTTATACAGGGTGAGTCATAAATATCGAAACAATATTGCTATCTCCTTAAATATTGCCTCTAGACCCATACTTCCAATTGCAAAAATTCATAAAAAAAGGTAAAATTTCTGATAAGATAAGTTGCAACTCCATGGGGGGTCTATTTGAAAAAATACGAAAATTAAATTTTTATACGGCGCCCGTAGAGCAAAATTCCCAATTAGGAAATTATTCCTTATCCATTCCTAAATTGAACAAAAAAAAAAAAAAAAAAAAAAAATCCTCTCCGTATCTGAAAATCTGACAGAGATATTAAAATCCAAATTTCTCCAAAATTCGTGACTTACACCACTTTACCATGCCTGTAAACGAAGCATTTTTGTCCCATTTTCAAAGCAAATGAGGGATCGTCCACAAATTGTCCGTATTAATTGTCGATTCAAGGCCGTGCCTCTTATTTGGACATAATAAAGCAGCGTATTGTTTTAAATCTAAAATTGTTTCCAAAATATGTTGATCCTTAGCATTGGAGGTCTTCATGGATCAAAATATCTAAATCCGGTCCCAAACCCACCCATAGGGGAAAAAATCTGCCTGGCATGGAAAACTGTTAAAATCATAATCCGGAACAGCATGGAAGAATGTTTAAATCATAGCCCGGCTCAGCCGTGAATTTCTACGTAGTTTTTCACTTCAGTGTAGTTAAAAATTGTTACGCGGGAAGAAATTCTGACCATATTCTAGCTTTTCGTTTTTTATATTTATACTTTTTATTATTGAAGAAGCGCAAAAGGCTGTGATATATTTATTTTAACAATGAATCTCTGTTTATATGTAAATGTTTCACTTATATTTTAATATCGCTAATCCATATCCCGTGTGTTGGAGACTTTGTAAAATGTTATATAGAAGACGGAATCATATAGGAAAGAAAAAATGCGTAATAGACAAATGCGCTTCCTAGGAGGGTGAAATGGAGTTTATATTTTCTCAGGTATTATTGTATTTTGTGGTTTTATTGTGTTTAATTTTATAGCATTTAAATATACTATTCTTAAATTTTTTTTAAAAAATTACAAGTTATTTATTTATTTATTTATTTACTTTTTTTTGGGGGGGGGGGGGGAAATAAAAGCGATTTTAAAATCTATATGGTTTTCGTTAAAACTTTGATTGAACCAAATTTTACACATTTCATGCAAGTATTAGGTCAGTCACAGACAGTGATTTTAATACGGATTGTTCGAGACCGAGATTGAAAATTTCGTCCAGTGTAGACCTTATTAACACTCGAACAGCCGGATTTTGGATATACCTAAAACCGCCGTTTGGTGTCAATTTGACCCCCATGAGAAATTCAAGCCATATTAAAAGAAATATATTTTTTAAATGATAAATGAGGTTTAAATTGAAAAATATAAAAGTTTTTAAAGGTTTTACAACTTTTTCTTTTTTATTTATTTAGTTTTTAATGATCGTTTATCCCAATTTTTACATTCTTTTGAAATGACAGTATATAAATGACAATGTATAATTCAAAATATTTTAATATACAATAGTACACAAATACAATAGATTTAATAATATATATATATATATATATATATATATATATATATATATATATATATATATATATATATATATATATATATATATATATATATATATATATATATATATATATATATATATATATATATACATATGTATATATATATATATAATATTACACAATAAAATTGATAAGAAAAGAAACAAAAAAATAAAAATACAAATAATAGAAATTAGCGCACAACATGTTTCAAAGAGAGAAAATAAAAAACATAATTCTTGAATAAGTATATAAATGTGTTCCAAAGTTATTTAGACATTAGCACAAGTAATACAATATACGTGCTTGATGGTGACATCAACACACTTACCACAAATTGGTTTCTGACATCCCTCACAGCTTGCAGAAGTTTTATTTCGTCCCTTGCAATTTTGAAAAGCACATTTCTTTCGCTTCAGGGTCTGTGGTCGATCAATTGAGGGGCATCTGTTGCGCGAATTGCTACTTCTCAATTCTTCCACAAGGGCAAGAATAAATGCTTGACGTGAAATTGAGGTTTTTGAGCATTCCTTGAAAATTGTCCAAGCATTTAGTGCAGCAATATCAAGGACGTTATGAAAGACGTGAAGAGGCCATTTGTGAGTTCCACATCTTGTAGAATAATTTCGTAGCATCTGATCTGATACATCTACACCACATTTAGTTTTATTGTAGTAAACAACAGTGTTCGACTTCTTTTTTACACTACTTTCTGCACACACATTCGTGTGCATAGTGCTCAGAATCACGACATTCTTTTTGTTCTTGCACCTGTATATCGTGAGTATTTTATTTCCATTTTTCAGTGCAGAAAATGAGTATCGTGGGGAAGATATGTCGCGGGCAATAGGAGGTAATTCTTTCTTGTTTAAACGCATCGTCCCAACAATTGTGGTTTTCTTTGCCGAAAGTTCATCGCAAGCTATACAGACGTGAAAAAATTGTCAGTAGTGACATTGAGACCGGAGTTTAGATATGGTTGTAGTAATTTCAGCACTACACCTTCTCCAAGTAGTAAATCAGTTGGCCGCTCTTCATCCTTACCTAAATAAGGATAGCCATTTAACACATATTTCGAATTTACATCAGTTGCTAGCCAGAGCTTGATGCTGAATTTGTCCGGTTTATTTGCCATGTATTGGATGAATCTGCATTTTGACTTACAAGGCAACAACTGTTCATCAACAGTTATTTCTTCAGTAGGATTATAACATAAATAACAATTTTAAATCAGCTTCCAACTTTCTGAAGCGAGAGCAAATTTGTCCGTGGCCAGGCGTTCTGATCTGCTACTTCGCAGATCGAATCTGAGATATTGCACGATTTCACGGAAACGATTGCGTGGCATTGTGTCTTTGAACACAGGTGGTCCCCAAGTTTTATTCCATAAGTCATCTGCACAAAGCTTTGAATGATCTAGTGCCCCACGGGCGTATAAGAGGGCGAAAAAAGCATCCAGTTCTACCAGAGTAATATACCAGTTGCTGTCATCTCCTAGCTGACGTCGTGCTTCAGCAACTGTGTATGTTTGAATGTGTTTCACCATTGTTTCAGTCACCATCAAACGCCAGGCTGAAGCTGGATTAGCCCCAATGTTGCGACGAGCATAAGGTGTTGGTGCACTAGCAATTTTTATAATATTTCGAGCTGGTGTGCGACCTGTAGTAGAAGTAGGTGTGCTAAGGTTCATCGGAGTCCAAAGAATACCGCTGGATGACGTGTACTTTTCGTTACTGCTGACAACAGAAAGATTAGATATCTTATTACCTCTTTTTTGCGCACATCCACGTGAAGTTCCTGATCTTCGAGAAACAGGGGAAATCACATTGGTAATATATTCTACAGCATCACTGTCACTGCTTTCAAAAGACGACGCATTCTGTAAATTCAGATTATCTATGCGAAAATCTTCATCATTACTGTCATCACCACTCATATCTGAATCTAACTGCTCCAGGAGCGCAAGGCACTCCTGTGTATTTAATCCTCTCCGCATTTTTATAAAGGAAAAAGACTACATTTTTGTCGCAATCGAAATCTTTAAGAAAAACAATGCTGTGTAAAATGGTTTCAAATTTCGTTTTCGACCATAGCTCTAGAAGAAAGATTTTCCCTCCAAAAATTCTGTAGTACCCCAGCGTTGCTTGGATGCGTGCGCATTTCAGAGAAGAGTCAGTATGCTTAGAAGAACGCCCCCCCCCCCCACCCGTTATTGAAGGCGCGCGCGCAATAGAGAGAAGACTACCCCCAACCCCCGCTCTCCGCGTCACTATGCGACATCGAAACAAAATAATACTGGACTTTACTTTTCTCTTTTTTGTCATCGCGTTAAGAAATGTGTGTTCACCCATGCGCAGTAATCAAAACCGAGATATGGCGAATTCAAAAACAGACTTTATCTTGAAAATTTATCATTTTTCTTATGGGGGTCAAAATGACACCTGTTGGCTGTTTTAGGTATTTCTTTGATTATTTTTTTTAATAATTAATATAGAAAGATGAAACATTGTCACAGTACGCTTAATATAATTTTAGAAAAAGTAAAAAAATATGAGCTTCGGTGTTCGCTTACATGTTGAAATAAAGCATTGGAAATTGAAAAAAAATGCAAAATGACCCCAACGGCGCTTCTAGTGTTAAAAGTTAAGAATTGTTAAAAAAAAAAAAAAAAAAAAAAAAAAAAAAAAAAAGTACAAACTTGAAACATGTAAATTTTAATTATTTTACATTAGTTTTGTTTCGGGCAAAATTGAAAAATTATTTACTTTTGAAAATAAGATTTTTTTTAAGTTATGTTATTTTTTCAATAAGTATTTTTAATAGTTCTAAAATTAATATTGAAAAACAAAAACCCCGAAAGAAAACTTAAATCAGTTTTTCATCTTTAATTAAATGGAAAGAAATTGAAATCCGATAAATAATGCTTGGAGTTATAACGATTTTTAACTATCCCATTTAAACTAGTACTAATCATATAATATTTTTATAAATTTTATTATAAATTTTAAGATGTGATTTTCTTGGCAAATTAAATGGCTAACCATCACAAAAAAAGGAAAAAAAATCAGAATTCTAGCTTAAAAGATAGATTTTTTACACGTTTCCTAGAACTGTTAAAGTAACATTGTCTTTTGAATTGAGCGCATTTCAATTTGTGTCTGATTCCTTAAAACCTGGTGAATTATTCAAACGGCTATAACTATGCAAATTTTGAAGCTATGAAGATACAACTTTTTGTGAATTAGTCAGGACTAGATAAGGAAAGTTTTCCTAAGTAGGAATTTTTATCCTACGGGGGCCGTATAAAAAGTTAATTTTCGTAATTTTTCAAATAGACCCCCCATGGAGTTGCAACTTATCTTATAAAAAAGTTTACCTTTTTTAATGAATTTTAGCAATTGCAAGTATGGGTCTAGGGGCAATATTTAATGAGATAGCCTATTGTTTCGATAATTATGACTCACCCTGTATGTTTCCTTCTATATTCAATGTGATATAAGTTATTAAATTCAATGGTTAATATTGTTTACTATTAATGGTGTTATATATATGTATATGTATTCAAATTATACAATTCTATGAAGACGTTTATTTCTTAAGTGTAGTATCATTACAGATTGTTAAATTTCTGGAATGTATTGTATATAAAATTAAATAATTAAAAAATATAACGTTAAGTTCCAGTTTATTGAAAATTATAACTTGAATTTCTTCAAAATTGCTGAAAAGTTTTTTTGTTTATATTATAAAATCTGTTTTTTAATAGGAGAATGGATTGTAATTACATGATATAAAACTTTAAAAATATAATTTTCAGATTAATCGATACTTTTAGAACTTTTTTTTTTATTTAAGCATTTTAAAGTACGTTTTTGACATTATAATTAAAAACTCAACGAAGGAAAATGAATGTATCAAGAAACTGTTTGGTTTCCCTCACAAAATTCGAAATTTTTAAAATTTAATTTTTTTGAAAATTTAAGTAAATTTTAAAATGTATCCTCTTGAACAATTTTGACCACTTTTAACATTTTTATAATACTATTCTTAGAAGTTTGTTGTGTAATTTTAAGTATCGGATATTTACTAATATCGGATATTCACTGTAAAAAAAAAAAAAAAAAAAAAATCCGTTATCCGGTGTAATAAAAAATGTAAATCTAAATTTACAGCAATTTTTAAGGCAAAAACTGCTGGAAACATTGCTAACAAAAGTTTTTACCATAAATTTAACGATTTTTTTCAAAACAGTATAAGTTAATTAGTTTGGGAGAAAAATAATTCAAATACGTGTTACAGTAAAAACTGAATATACATTACATTTTTATAGTTAAAATATTACTTTATTATACATCCGATTCTTAGTTTTATCAAATAGTCTATAAAGAACAACCCCTCCCCCTAAAATCGAATCAATTAATCAATATACATAAAAGTTTTATCAATTTTTAACAGACCTAGTCTTCGAAAATGCACAGACTGAGAAAAGTCACTTTTAAGTTAAGTGGATTGTGGCTTTTAAGAATTAGAGATGTAATGAAATTTGATAAACCTGGTTTACAAAACTTCATGAGAAAGTATGAGATAATAAAGTATAATTTAAGCAAAAGATTTAAAAAATCGATGTTTTTGTTGTTTTTCGCCGAATCAAGGATACCGAGTCACCTTAATACTATTAAAGTCATGACAGAGCCTTAAGAGCCCACAATAGTCACAGAAAAAGTACACAAAAAGACCCGGATGATCATGTAAAGTCTATGGGAGCGTTCTTTTCGAATATCTCGCTCAAATTTTAATATTTTTGCATGATTTTTTTGCACAAGATAGCTGAGGGCAATCCACAACCGGGCTAGTTTTCACTTTTTCAATTTTTGTTTCAGATTTTCTTTAAAAAATTACTTTAACTTTCGAAACCGGTTTAAACCGGTTCTGAAAGTTAAACTATCGTAATATAAAAAATATATAACCAAAATCAAAAAAGTAAAAACTAGCCCGGTTGTGGATTGCCCTCAGCTATCTTATGCAAAAAAATCATGGAAAAATATTAAAATTTGAGTGAGATATTCGCAAAGAACGCTCCCATAGACTTTACATGATCATCCGGGTCTTTTTGTGTACTTTTTCTGTGACTATTGTGGGCTCTTAAGATTCTAAATAATTAATGGAGTCTGAAGAAAAATGCACGATTTAAAGTTCGATCCAACATGCAATAAATTCGGCTGATCAACGTATTCTATATTATTAATAATAATAATAAATAATAAAGTTCTATCATTTAAAGTAATTACATCAAATTTATTTAAAAAAATATCTTTTTTTTTTTTTTTTTTTTTTTTTTTTTTTGCTAAAAAATATTACAAAGGAAAAAACGTAGGACTGAAAATATTTTTTCTGTCGATTCTTTGTGGTGACGTAAAACTGACAAGCCTCTTTAAAGCAGAAAAATAATTAATTTTACATTATGCACAAAAGAATATTTGCAAAATCAACCCCCTACCTGTTATGTATTTATTTATTGAAGTGTATTATATTTTTCTTACATTTTTTTTCCCGATTTTTCCTTTAATACAAATAACAAAGATTTGCCGGAAACAATTATTTCGATAACATTCTATTCTGATAAAAACCTTAAAAAATAAATTATGTTTGGTGATTTTTTTTCAACATTCAGTCATGGATAATAAGATGCCTCAACTAACGACATAGGGATATTCAATCAATGTTTTTGTCTCATTAAGTAACCTATAGGGAATAAAACTGCGGATGAGACTCGGAGAAACTATCAATTGATGATGTTGCGAAGTAAAAATATTGATTAGATTTTTCTTCTCTATATTGAAATCGAATATTTCTTTCATTAGAGTGAAAAAAGATCTTTGAAACTTTATTTTAAGTTCAGATGAAATAGGGTTTCAAATAATAATACTTTTTACTGAAGTGTGAATAAAGGTTTGAATTTAAATTAGAAACTTAACTATCATAAAAAATATTTTATTTGATACTATTAGAAATCATGTTTAATATAAATATTTTAAAACTAGTTAATAAAAAAATTATTGTTTAAAAACTATAATTAAAAATATTGATTAGAGTTTTCTCCCCTATTTTGAAATCGGATATTTCTTTCACAGAATTGAAAAAAGATCTTTTTAATTTTATTTTAAGTTCAAATGAAATAGGGTTTCAAATAATAATACTTTTTACTGAAGTGCGAATAAGGTTTTGAATTTTTATTGGAAACTTAACTATCATAAAAATAATTTTATTTGTTACTATTAGAAATCATGTATGATATAAATTTTTTAAAGCTAGTTAATAGAAAAGAAATATTGCTTTAAAGACCATAAATAAACTACGCTCACACTCTTTTGAGCTCACAAAGATTGGCTGATAACTTGTGCCCTTACGGACACGCCCCTCATAGCATGCATGTTCACAGTGACGTCACAATGACGTCACTGTGAGTCACTTTGGTCACATCACATCTGTGACGAAAATGCCACCACTCAGTGACGTCACAATGTGACTAAGATGTGACTTTCTAAAAAAAAATTCACAGTTCGTCACAATGTTAATGTCAAAGTAGTCACAAATGACACACTTTTCACAAATTGGTCACATTGGGACGTCACAAAGTGGTCACAATGTGACGTCACAAAAAAGCTCTAAAACGGCCATAACGACTTCACATTTTAGTCACTGTGACTTCACATCGACGTCACGTGACGTCACATCGACAATCGATGGTCACAAAGTCACAATGTAACTTCACAACGACGTTGCAGTGACGTCACCATGTCTTACGGGGCATCTGCTTCACGTAATGACGGGCTGTATTGTTTTAGAAAGAAGCGCGTCTGCATTTTTTTTTTATAATGCATTTAACAAAGTGTATTATTTCAATTATTATTTATAACAAGTTTATTGTCGCTTTCCCCTGTTATAAACAAAAATATTAATAAAATAAGCTCTCTACCCCTTGAAAAAAAAAATCTTTTTTTTTTTCCTTTTTGTAAAAGCATTTTTTTTCTTACACGTTACCCGATTTTTCCTTTACTTAAATTACAAAAAATTGCAGAATCAGTATGTTCGATAACATTCTGTTCTGATTAAAAACATTGAAAATAAATTATTTTTGGCGATATTTTTTCCAACAATCAATCAAAACTTTATTGGTGATTTCCGCAGTTATAAACAAAAGTATTAGCAAAATAACCCCTCTACCTATTGAAGAAAAAATCAACTTTTTCCTTTTTGTAAGAGCATTTTTTCTCACACGTTACCCGATTTTTCCTTTACTCAAATTACAAAAAATTCCCAGCATCAGTATATTCGACAACAATCTATTCTGATAAAAACCTTAAAAATAAATTGTTTTTGTTGATATTTTTCCAACTTTTAATCATAGTTAATGAGATATTTAAATTAACGGCATGGGGATATTCAATCCATCTTTTTGTCTCTTCTAATAATATATTGGGAATACAATTGCTGATGAGACAGAAAGAAACTATCAATTGATGATATTGGGAAGTAAAAATACTGATTAGATATTTCTCCTATATCTTGAAATCGGATATTTCTTTCACAGAACTGAAAAAATATCTTTGGACATTTATTTTAATTTAAGGTGAAATAGATATTCAACTAATAATAAGTTTTACTGAAATTTCAGTAAGGGTTTGAATTTAAATTTGAAATTTAACTAACATAAAAGTAAATTAATTTGATACTATAAGAAATGATGTTGAATATAAATATTTTTAAGTTAAGAGAAAACAATGAGTATTGCTTTAAAGACTATAAATAAACTTCATTCACACTCTTTTCAGTTCACAAAGAATAACTGATACTGTTCATCATGTGCCCTTACGGACACGTATATGCTTTATTTTACGATGGGCTGTATTGTTTTTTAGCTCGAAGCGCATCCTTCATTCTTTTATTTTACACGTTCACAGAGCTGAAAAAAAGATCACATACAATAGAGATTCAACTTATGTGTATTACTGAAGTCTGAATAAGGATTTGAATTTAAATTCGAAATTTAACTATCATAAAAATAAATTCATTTGATACTAAAATAAATCATGTTGAATATAAATATTTTTAAGTTATTTAACAGAAAATATGAGTATTGTTTTACACACAATAAATAAACTTCGCTCTTTATAGATATTTCTACTTTGCATTTAAAGTAATTACATAATATATTTTAAGAATATTTATTTATTTTTTCCTAAAAAAATTACAAAGTGATAAAAGTAGAACTGGAAATATTTCTTCTGTCGACTCTTTGTGGTGAATTAAAACTGAAATCTTTTCAGTTTTAATCGAAATTTATTCTTTATATCTATTCTTTATATTTATTCTTTATATTTTATTCTTTATATCAAAAAATAATAATTAATTTTACATAATACACAAAAGAATATTTATAAAATAAGCCTGATACCCATTATTTATTTATTTATTTATTTTGAAGCGCATTTTCCCCCGATATTACTTTTACTACAAATAACATAGATTTACGGGAAACAATGAATTAGATAACATTCTATTCTGATAAAAACCTTAAAAAAATTATTTTTGGCGATATTTTTTCCAACATTCAATCATGGTTAATGAGATGCTTCAACTAAAGGCATAGGGATATTCAATCAGATTTTTTGTCTCATCAAGTAATCTATAGGGAATACAATTGCTGATGAGACAGAAAGAAACCATTAATTAATGATGCTGGGAAGTAAAAATACTGATTAGATTTTTCTCCTATATCTTGAAATCGGATATTTCTTTCATAGAACTGAAAAAATATCTTTGTACATTTATTTTAATTTAAGGTGAAATAGAGTTTCAACTTATAATAAGGTTTAATGGAGTTTGAATAGGGGTTTGAATTTAAATTAAGAATTTAACTAACATAAATATAAATTCATTACATACTCTAAGAAATCATGTTGAATACAAATATTTTAAAACTAGTTAACAGAAAAAATGAGTATTTCTTTAAAGACTATAAATAAACATCGCTCACACTCGTTTCAGTTCAAAAAGTTTGACTGATACAGTTCATCATTGACCTTGTGCTCTTACGGACATGTATGTTCTTCATTTTATGACGGGCTGTATTGTTCTAGTTCGAAGCGCGTCCGTTTTTTGTTGTTTTTTTTTTATTTTATAATGCATTTTACCAAGTTTGTGTATTTATTTAATCATTATTTATCACAAGTTTATTGGTATTTTCCGCTGTTATAAAAAAAACTATTAACAAAACAAGCCTTCTACCTATTAAAAAAATCTTTTTTTTCCTCTTTATAAGAGTATTTTTTTTCCTTACACGTTATCCGATTTTTCCTTTACTCAAATTACAAAAAATTGCCAGAAACAATGTATTCGATAACAATCTATTCTGACAAAAACCTTTAAAATAAATAATTTTTGGCGATATTTTTTTCCAACATCCAATCATGGTTAATGAGATGTTTCAACTAACGGCATTGGGATATTCAATCAGTCTTTTTGTCTCATCAAGTAATCTATGGGGAATACAATTGGTGATGATACATAAAGAAACTATCAATTGACGATGTCGGGAAGTAAAAATATTGATTAGATTTTTCTCCTCTATCTTGAAATCGAATATTTCTTTCAGAGAACTGAAAAAAGACCTTTGAAAATTTATTTTAATTTAAGGTGAAATAGACTTTCAATTTATAATACGTTTTACTGAAGTTTGAATAAGGCTTTGAATTTAAATTAGAAATTTAGCTATCATAAAAATAAATTTATTTGACACTATAAGAAATCATGTTGAATAAAAATATTTTTAAGCCAGTTAATAGAAAAAAATTAATATTGCTTTAAAGACTATCAATAAACTTCGCTTACACTCTTTTCAATTCACAAAGATTGACTGGTACAGTTCATCATTGACCTTGTGTCCTTACGGAAACGCATCTGCTTCATCTATGATGGGCTGTATTATTTTAGCTTGAAACGCGTCCAGCATTGTTTTATTTTATTTTATAATGAATTTAACAATGTGTATTACTTCAATTATTATTTATAAAAAGTTTATTGTTGCTTTCCCCTGTTATAAACAAAGATTAGAGTCAGATATTAGAAAAAGAAAATATTTGTATTTTAAACTTCCAATAAGAATTTGTTGAATGAATAATGCTTTACGACATAGATCTTTACGACAATTCTGGTAAAAGGTGCTTGAAAGTAATTGAAACGTTCAAAAGTTGAAGTAGTTAAAATCAATTTACTATGCATATTTACTATGTAATAGAGTTTCAACTTATATTGTTTTTTACTGAAGTCTGAATAAGGATTTTAATTTAAATTCGAAATTTAACTATCATAAAAACAAATTTGATACTAAAATAAATCATGTTGAATATAAATATTTTAAAGTTATTTAACAGAAAATACGAGTATTGTTTTACAGACTATAAATAAACTTCATTCTTTATACCAATTTCTATTTTGCATTTAAAGTAATTACATCAAATTTATTTTAAGAATATTTATTTATTTATTCCTAAAAAAATTACAAAGGAATAAAAGTAGAACTGAAAATATTTCTTCTGTCAATTCTTTCTGGTGAATTAAAACTGAAATCTTTTCAGTTTTAATCAAAATTTATTCTTTATATCTATTCTTTATATAAAAAAATAATAATTAATTTTACATAATACACAAAAGAATATTTATAAAATAAGCTTGATACCCATTATTTATTTATTTATTTATTTATTTATTTATTTTGAAGCGCATTTTCCCCCGATTTTACCTTTAATACAAATAACATAGATTCACGGGAAACAATGAATTAGATAACATTCCATTCTGATAAAAACCTTAAAAAATTATTTTTGGCGATATTTTTTCCAACATTCAATCATGGTTAATGAGATGCTTCAAGTAAAGGCATAGCGATATTCAATCAGTCTTTTTGTCTCACCAAGTAATCTATAGGGAATACAATTGCTGATTAGACGAAAAGAAACAAACAATTGATAATGTTGGGAAGTAAAAATATCGATTAGATTTTTCTCCTCTATCTTGAAATTGGATATTTCTTTCAGAGAAATGAAAAAAGATCTTTGGAATTTTATTTTAATTTAAGGTGAAATAGAGTTTCAACTTATAATAAGGTTTAATGGAGTTTGAATAGGGGTTTGAATTTAAATTAAGAATTTAACTAACATAAATATAAATTCATTACATACTCTAAGAAATCATGTTGAATACAAATATTTTAAAACTAGTTAACAGAAAAAATGAGTATTTCTTTAAAGACTATAAATAAACATCGCTCACACTCGTTTCAGTTCACAAAGATTAACTGATACAGTTCATCATTGACCTTGTGCTCTTACGGACATGTATATTCTTCATTTTATGACGGACTGTATTGTTCAAGTTTGAAGCGCGTCCGTTTTTTGTTTTCGTGTTTATTTTATAATGCATTTTACAAAATGTATTATTTCAATTATTATTTATCACAAGTTTATTGGTATTTTCCGCTGTTATCAACAAAAGTATTAACAAAATAAGCCTTCTACCTATTAAAAAAAATCTTTTTTTTTCCCTCTTTATTAGAGCATTTTTTTTTCTTACATGTTAGCCGATTTTACCTTTACTCAAATTACAAAAAATTGCCAGAATCAATGTATTCGATAACAATCTATTCTGATAAAAACCTTTAAAATAAAATATTTTTGGCGATATTTTTTCCAACAATCAATCATGGTTAATCAGATGCTTCAACTAACGGCATAGGGATATTCAATCTGTCTTTTTGTCTCATCAAGTAATCTATGGGGTATACAATTTCTGATGATACATAAAGAAACCATCAATTGATGATATTGGGAAGTAAAAATATTGATTAGGTTTCTACCCCTCTATCTTGAAATCAGATATTTCTTTCACAGAACTGTAGAAAAAAAGATTTTTGGAATTGTATTTTAATTTAAGGTGAAATAGACTTTCAACTTATAATACGTTTTACTGAAGTTTGAATAAGGATTTGAATTTAAATACGAAATTTAACTATAATAAAAATAAATTTATTTGCCACTATAAGAAATCATGTTGAATAAAAATATTTTTAAGCCAGTTAACAGAAAAAAATTAATATTGCTTTAAAGACTATAAATAAACTTCGCTTACACTCTTTTCAGTTCACAAAGATTGACTGGTACAGTTCATCATTGACCTTGTGCCCTTACGGAAACGCATGTCCTTCATCTATGATGGGCTATATTGTTTTAGCTTGAAACGCGTCCAGCATTGTTTTATTTTATTTTATAATGAATTTAACAACGTGTATTATTTCAATTATTATTTATAACAAGTTTATTGTTGCTTTCCCCTGTTATAAAAAAATATTAATAAAATAAGCTCTCTACCCCTTGAAAAAAAAATCTTTTTTTTTTTTTTTTTTTCCTTTTTGCAAAAGCATTTTTTTTCTTACACGTTATCCGATTTTTCCTTTACTCAAATTACAAAACATTGCAGAATCAGTATGTTCGATAACAATCTGTTCTGATAAAAAACACTGAAAATAAATTATTTCTGGCGATATTTTTTCCAACATTCAATCCTGGTTAATCAGATGCTTCGACTAACGGCATAGGGATATTAAATCAGATTTTTTGTCTCATCAAGTAATCTATAGGGAATACAATTGCTGATGAGACAGAAAGAAACCATTAATTAATGATGCTGGGAAGTAAAAATACTGATTAGATTTTTCTCCTATATCTTGAAATCGGATATTTCTTTCATAGAACTGAAAAAATATCTTTGGACATTTATTTTAATTTAAGGTGAAATAGATATTCAACTAATAATAAGTTTTACTGAAATTTCAGTAAAGATTGTAATTTAAATTTGAAATTTAACTGACATAAAAATAAATTAATTTGATACTATAGGAAATGATGTTGAAGATAAATATTTTAAGTAAATTAAGAGAAAACAATGAGTATTGCTTTAAAGACTATAAATAAACTTCATTCACACTCTTTTCAGTTCACAAAGATTGACTGGTACAGTTCATCATTGACCTTGTGCCCTTACGGAAACGCATGTCCTTCATCTATGATGGGCTATATTGTTTTAGCTTGAAACGCGTCCAGCATTGTTTTATTTTATTTTATAATGAATTTAACAAAGTGTATTATTTCAATTATTATTTATAACAAGTTTATTGTCGCTTTCCCCTGTTATAAACAAAAATATTAATAAAATAAGCTCTCTACCCCTTGAAAAAAAATCTTTTTTTTTTCCTTTTTGTAAAAGCACTTTTTTTTTCTTACACGTTACCCGATTTTTCCTTTACTTAAATTACAAAAAATTGCAGAATCAGTATGTTCGATAACATTCTGTTCTGATTAAAAACATTGAAAATAAATTATTTTTGGCGATATTTTTTCCAACAATCAATCATGGTTAATGAGATGCTTCAACTAAAGACAAAAGGATATTCAATAGGTTTTTCTGCCTCATCAAGTTATCTATAGGGAATACAACTGCTGATGAGACAGAAAAAACTAATAATTGATGATGTTTCAAAACTTTAAAAATTTAATTAGATTTAACTCCTCTGTCTTGAAATCGGATATTTCTTTCATAGAACTGAAAACATATTTTTGGTATTTATTTTAATTTAAGGTGAAATAGACTTTCAACTATTAATAAGTTTTACTGAAGCTTATATAAGGGTTCAAATTTAAATTGGAAATTTAACTTACATAAAAATAAATTCATTTGATACTAATCAATGATAAGAAATCATGTTGAATATAAATATAAATATTTTTAAACTAGTTAACAGAAATAATGAGTATTGCTTTAAAAACTATAAATAAACTTCGCTCATACTATTTTTAGTTCACAAAAGATTGACTGAAAGAATTCATCATTGACCTTGTTCCCTTGGGTACATGTATGTATATGTTTTATCTAATGACGAACCGTATTGTTTTAGCTCGAAACGAATCCTGCATTGTATTTTTTTAAATTTTATATTGCATTTAACAAAGTGTATTATTTCAATTATTATTTATCACAAGTTTATTGTTTTTTTTTCGCTCTTATAAACTAGAGTATTAAAAAAATAAGCTCTCTACCCACTTAAAAAAAAAGCTCTTTTTTTCTTGTTTGTAAGAGTATTATTTTCTTACACCCCCATTAAAAATAATCTTAAGATTATCTGTAGAAATATCCACTTTTTACATGTAATTTTACATGAAAACTATTTGTAGATGTTTTAAAGATATCCTTATAAATACCTGCAGATTTTTTTTTTTTTTAATGGGCCAATTCCCTACAGATTTTCTACAGAAATTTTCTTAAGATTTTCTTTAGATTTTTTCTAGTGGGGACGTTACCCGATTTTTCCTTTACTCAAATTACAAAAACTTGACGGAAACAATACATTCGATAACAATGTATTGTGATAAAAACCTTAAAAAAATTGTTTTTGCTGATTTTTTTTCCAACATTCAATCATGGTTAATGAGATACTTCAACTACCAGCATAGGGGTATTCAGTCAGTTCTTTTGTCTCATCGGGTAATCTCTAGGGAATACAATTGCTGATGAGACAGAAAGAAACTATCAATTGATGATGTTGGGAATTAAAAATACTGATTAGATTTTTCTCCAATATCTTGAAATCGGATATTTCTTTCATAGAACTGAAAAAATATCTTTGGACATTTATTTTAATTTAAGGTGAAATAGATATTCAACTAATAATAAGTTTTACTGGAATTCAGTAAAGGTTTGAATTTAAATTGGAAATTTAACTAACATAAAAATAAATTAATTTGATACTATAGCAAATGATGTTGAATATAAATATTTTTGAACTAGTTAACATAAAAAAAATAGTATCGCTTTAAAGACTAAAAATAAACTGCGCTTGCACTCTTTTTAGTTCAAAAAGATGGACTGATACAGTTGATTATTGACCTTGAGCCTTTACGGACACGTATCTGCCACATCTAATGATGGGCTGTATTTTTTTGCTCGAAGAACGTCCAGCATTGTTTTTTAATTTTATAATGCATTTAACAAAATGCATTATTTCAACTATTATTTATCAAATTTTATTGGTGTTTTCCGCTGTTATAAACAAAAGTATAAACAAAATAAGCTCTCTAACCATTCAAGAGATCTCTTTTTAGGTGCGTTCGTAATTATGTAAACACGTAGCACCTATTGTTGTCGCTCAGTCCGTCCGTCTCTTCGTCTGTGTGTCTGTCCGTCTGTCTGTCCGCATATAACAAAGCAAAAACTACCCAACCGAATCATTTGAACTTTAAAATACATAATTATTACATAATTTTGTCGAGTCATTTCAAATTTTATGAAAATCGGATGGATAGATCAATTACAGGGACAATCAAAAGGATTCCGTTACATTACGGTCAATGGGGAAAAAAGTTTCAAATGCGTTTTAATCGTCTGAAATTTAAAACGTATATTTATTACATACGTTTGTCGAGTCATTTCAAATTTTATGAAAATCGGATGGATAGATCAATTACAGGGACAATCAAAATGATTCCGTTATATTACGGTCAATGGGGAAAAAAGCTTCAAATGCATTTTAATCGTTTGAAATTTAAATTTATATTTATTACATAATTTTGTCGAGTCATTTCAAATGTTGTGAAAATCGGATGCATAGATCAATTACAGGGACAATCAAAAGTATTTATTCCGTTACATTACGATCAATGGGAAAAAAAGTTTCAAATGCATTAGAATTGACATGAATCTATGAAGTATGTTCTAAAATATACATTCTGTACATTCTGTGATGCAAAGAATATTAATTATTAATTTACAGAGTCACACAAATGCATTCTACTAAATAATGTTTTACGGAAAACCATTGTTTGGGGCATGTTTTAATTATATTAAACACTTCACATTTTATGAATAAGATATATGTTAATGAAGTATAATAAAAATTACTCCCTGCATGTTTACAGGAACACAAAGATTTAGACCACTATACTGTATCCAAAGTACGCTCTACTATATCAGCAAGATCTGAATATTTTAAAACTTCGTTATCGTACGACCGCACTTCATTTGCTACTCTTCACGTACAATTTCCAACTTGTTTTCTCTTCCTTACACGTTACCCGATTTTTCCTTTACTCAAATTACAAAAAACTGCCAAAATCAATATATTCGATAACAATCTATTCTGATAAAAATCTTAAAAATAAATACTTTTTGGCGATATTTTTTCCAACATCCAATTATAGTTAATGAGAAACTTCAACTAAGGGCTTATTGATATTCAATCAGTCTTTTTGTCTCATCAAGTAATCTATAGAGAATACAATTGCTGATGAGACAGAGAGAAACTATCAATTGATGATGTTGGGAAGTAAAAATATTGGTTAGATTTTTGTCCTTCTATCTTGAAATTGGATATTTCTTTCAGAGAACCGGAAAAAAATCTTTGAAACTTTATTTTAATTTTAGAAGAAATAGAGTTTCGACTTATAATACGTTTTACTATGCTTGAATAAGGATTTGAATTTAAATTCGAAATTTAACTATCGTTAAAAATAAATTCATTTGATACTTTTAGAAATCATGTTGAATATAAATATTTTTAAACTAGTTAACAGAAAAAATGAGTATTTCTTTAAAGACTATAAACAAACTTCGCTCTTTGAATTTATTTCTATTTTTAATGTTTTATTAAAAATAATGTTTAATAATTTAAAATATATCTCTAATCCATATAAAGAAATCATAACAGTCAATTTAAGATAAAAATATTTTACCATATTTTGGATTTTAGATAACAATTTTAGATTGTTACAAATTTAGCTACAAAAAAGATTATTAAAATCCCAAATGAGTAATTCAGCGGCTTTTTTGCATCATCAATTAAACTGATGGAAGTAAAATCGCAGACAAGTAAGAACTGTAGAAAATATTAGTCGATCGTGTCAAAATAATAAATTATCAACTAATTATTTATTCTTATATAGTGAAAATAAACATCCATGTTTTATTTTAAGTTTAAATATTATTATTTTAAGTATTAATAAAAAATTAAAATCTTCCCTGCATTTCTGGAAATAAAGAACGAAATTGTGCCTAATTTTTCGCACATAGGCTGAATGTAAACATTGTGAAAATTCTTTAACATATACACGCACACTTACAAAAAAATAATAATAACGCCGTCAACCACATTCTAGAAAAAGAAAACAAATAACTCACTAAAAAATATAATTTAATGCCAATACTATAAAACTGTGGCAATATATTTGATTTCAAATATATTGCTAGCGCTCGTATTTAATTTTAATTATTATTTTGTAATAGGGTAACATCTCCAGTAATTGGCACATTAAGGATTTGTCTTTAAACTTATTTCTATTTTTATTACCAAGAAATAAAATATTTACTTGCAAATATTTTTAAATCAAAGAGTGCATATCTGTGCATCTATTTTGCTCACTAAAAGCAAAAATATTTGAAAAAGTATTTTTATAAAAATATATTTATAAAAAGTTGCTGTAATCACCAGTAATTGGCACTTAGATTTTTACACAATTAAAGTAACCCTTTTCAACTAAACAAAACTGTTGTCAATTAAAATTTAAAATACACTATAAATCAGATAATAATAAATTGAAATGCATGCCTTTCTGAAGCCAGAGAAGAAGCATTTGTAACAAAAATGGCTAATTTGATACAAGCCATAATTGTTCCTCTTTCCTAGGCACTATTTTCATTTAGTAGCATAAATCAAAGTTATAATCTGTAAAGTAAATGAGCATATAACTGGTATATGGTCTTGTATTTTTAAAAGACTGGGTATAAATCTTATTTCAGGACATTTTTGTAGGATGTACCAATCACTGGTGCCTGCCAATTACTGGGGATGTTACCCTATTTGTTTAAAATAAAATTGGTTTGTCTGAATATAGTATGCTTGCCGGCTGTTTGTCCGTGTTCTAACTCGTGTAATAATTTTCTCCTATTGTTACGTAATTGATATTTGTTACTTTAGTTTCCCATAAATCATCTTGCATCGAAAATTATATGTGCAGTACGTAATATAGTTAACTTACAGCGAAAAAAAAAAAAAAAAAAAAAAAAAAAGATTAGTTACTTTTTGATCTATGGGAAAATAATTTTCAAACCATTTTTTTTTGGGGGGGGGGAGGAGTAACACTATTCAAAAACATATTAAGATTGATTTACACTAATGTTCACCACACGATCTACTCTATATAATAAGCTTTCCATAGCATTTATCATTCACTAGGTACGCAGAAAATATTCGTTTATTATACTGTCTATAAGCAATAATTGCTGCGAATGCATTTCCAATTGTGGTTTGCCTTTTAAAATTTAACTATGTTTCCGATTACTTCGTGTGTTAAAATTTTATTGGTCAAAAACTAATTAGAGTGATTGTCCACTTAGTGAGGAAAATTGTTATGATGCATATAATAATACATATAATTATTAAATATTATTAATATGGATCTTAGTACTAAAAGCATTAGTTTTAATAAGCTAACATTTAAACTCTTGTTACGATGTATTTTAAAATCTTTATATAATAAAAATGTTTTCAACTGAATAAGGTCATGATTCAATAAAAAAAAAAAAGGTGCTGTTCTTAAAACAATAATTTTGAAAGAAAATATATGATGCGAGGTATTTATTATGTGATTCGTAAATACATTTATACTAATGATCGAAAAGTAATGCATTATTCATCTTTTTTATAATACTATGCAAAACTTTTAATGAATCGTGCAAACATACATTGAAAATATATTTCATTGAAATTATTTCTTACTATATTTATTTAAAAATCGGTTCTAGTTCAGAAAAGGTCTTCGTTATCGTTATTCTTCTGTTAAAGGTAAGTGCAAAAAGAAAAAAATATACCAAGCATGTGTCAGTAAAAGTCAATTTGACGAAATTGACAAAATTTATAGTTTTTAATTCCAGACAATTTCAAGGGTTTGTTTTATATATTGCAAAAACAAATATTGTATTTTCACACTTTCCAGGATAGTTGAATATTATTTATGTATTCAGTTTGTCTATCCGTCAATCTTTCTGCCAATCCTGTTATACATCTATCTGACTATTTGTGCTCTAACTCTCTTTAATACATTCAGATTGCCATAAAATTGATATATTGTATAGGGTAGCACTGTGACATGCACGGAATTCAAAATGAAGTATGTAAAATTTACGACTCATTTCCAGGGACACTCAAAAGAATCACGTCACATTACGGGCCATGGGGAATTTTATTTATTTATTTATTTATTTATTTATTGCTCTATCTTTAAATGATATTACACTGTTTTAACCATATTGAAATTGGTATTTATCACTACAATGTCCTTACTAAAGAGCATAGTGAGCATAGAATTTATTATCATTTGCAGAGACGTCCAAATGTATTTGATGCACAAGAAAGTGAACAATAAATAAAATATTAAAGCTTTCGAACAATCGTTGGTGAAAGTGCTTTTTCAGTTGTGGTCTGTTTTTATAAATTTAATTATTTTTTAAATGGTACTTGGTGTGCATTATTTTTGTAGATGTTGTCTCTAACTTCTCCGCCACTGAGGTCCACATATGTAGACCTTGGATTTTAGCCAATTACAATAAAATTTCGTAAAATATCTAAATTTTTAGTGTCAATTTCTATTTTTTATAGTTTAAGCTTTTAAATATGCATCAAATAGATTTTGACGTGATTTATTTTTATGGTTAAACTGTTGGTTGAATTTGAGGTTTTGAAAATTTTCGTCAATTCATCGGTTGCATAAAAATATTATTTATCTATATTAGAATATTAATTAAGGTGTCATAATTTATTTTATTCTTAAAAACAGTATAAATAATGTTAAGAACATTATAAAATACTGTTTTGAAGAATGCATTAAAAATAAATAATAACAAAAATTGTAGGAATCTAAATTTAGTCTAATAGTTTAAAACACTGTAATCGAAAATATTTAATAATTGAAAAAAAATTGACATCAAATGAAAAAAAAATCTCGAAAAATCACTAAAAGACACATTAAAAATCATTGAATTTGAAAAAACGTAGCAGACAAAATTTACTGCATTTTTGAAACAATTATTTTATCGAAGTCAAAAAATAGCCACAAAATGCAAAAAAAAAAAAAAAACACTAAAAATCCACTAAAAATTCAGTAAAAATTCAAAAATCGCTGTACGAATTCCGAATACCGTTTTTTAACGCGTATAATCCGCACCAGCGTATAATCCGCGGCCGTGAATTTTAGCCTTTAAAAAAATTCAGCAGATAATCCGCACCGGCGTATAATCCGGGGGTATGGACAATTGCTCATTGCGACAATTGCTCATTGTTTTCTATAGCCCAAAATACTAATAAATACAGTTTCTATTGATTTAGTTGTTCTATTTACATTATAGTTGTAAATAAAATAAATAATTATAGGATAACTGCACGTTAAAATAATAATCGATAGTATCCATAATATTTGACAATAGTTTAATAATTTTTTCCTTGTTCTTCTGGTATAATCGAACATTCGATTATGGAAATCGATTATATTCGTTCTATTACCAATAATATTTGACAATAGATTAATAATAACACGGAGTAAGATTCTCTTACTCAGTGAATAATAATTTTTTCCTAGTTCTTTTGCCATAATCGAACATTTGATTATGGCAATCGATTATATGCGATATGATCTATTACAATTTCCGCCATTTCTATTACATTCAGCTTAAACTCATCTGTGTGACTTATGCATTTTCTTTTAGACATGATTCTTTAACTTGTAAGTATTCCACTTGACAAATAAAAGAAGATTCAGCTAACAAAAGATTAGCTTGCAATTTTTGATCGAGAGGAGTTAAGAAACTGTGTATTCTTCATAGAAGCGAGGCCAGTCCCACTAGAACGTATACTTCATACGTGAACCAATCACAAGCAACTCCAGGAGCGGTCTCCCAAACAGACAAACATTTGATAAGAATTTCATCAGATTATCCGCAACGGCAGATAATCCGCATTTGAAATTTCCAAGGTTTTTTGACAGATAATCCGCGGATTATATGCAGGAAAATACGATAAACTTTATTGAAAACAGACTTGATAACAAAAGTGATTGAATGAAGATTTGATTATTGAAAAGAAATTTACTATATTGAAATTAAAAAAAAGTATTATTCTTTTATTAATGCGGGAAAAAATGCTACGAAACATAAAAAGAATACAAAAAAATTGCCTACATATTAAATATAAAAAAAACTAATAAAAAATAAAACATTGGCTTCTGAGGCGCAATACTTCATGTATACAGGTACCTTCCTCGCAAATTTCGTAACTCAGCGTGAAGCGGTCTCTTCAGAATAGCATGGACACACTCACAAGTTTGTGTCTTTATTATTATAGATGTATGACGATAATTATTTTTTTTTCCCTTTTCATTTTGCTATCCAATTTAGTAATTTTGATGTGCCTTGTTTTTGATGTTTTTTCTTCAATCAGTTTTGATTTTTTTTGTGTGTGTGTTGGTAGCTCCAAATGTGTATTATTTTGCTTTTTCATGGCAAATACGAAGATGAAACCACACACTTCATTGGTAGTTCCAAAGCATTTGGGGCCCGAAAATTCTGCTTTGCCTGTACAAATTCCATTTGTATTCATTTTAATTAAGGTGGTCTGGTGTAATAACGCAAGGTGGGGTAATAACGCCAAGTGCTAATATTATGCATAATTATGAAATAATCTGGTAAATGACACGCATGTGCTCTGCGAAGAAGGGTTTTGAGTCATATAAATTTCAAAAAACAGCTTCAAGTTAATTTGTTTCATTTTTAGGTCTTATTGTTTTTGCAAGCAACTAAAATTAACGCTTGATCTAAAATTTGCGAGATATGTTTTGTGATGTGAAGACTATTTTTTTTTATCCGGAAATATTTTGTTAATTACATAAATTTGTATTACATTTCATGGACTTTCAAAATGTTGTTGAAGATTTTGTATATCTTCTCGAGATAATTTGCAATTTAAAGTGTACAGCGCAATAACTATAACGTGGTAATAACGCCAATCCTTGGCATTAATACCCCGGTTGATTCCCTACAGTGGCCGAGCTACATCCTAAATACTGATTCAAATAAACACAGTTAAAACTGTGCAATGTTTCTAATAATTCTATTTAAGCGGTCATTTTTAAGCAAATAGAAGCTCACGGTCTGATATTCTTTTGCCTCATCCTCCCCCCCCCCCCCACACACACCTTTATTTTTCTTACACTTTCACAAAAAATTGAACATTTTCAGTAGCTTAGAATGCATTTTGTCAATTTCTAAGTTTGTAGAGTTTGTATTTTTAGAATTGGGAAATCTACATGCAATTATTCCATCTTATTTCATAGTTTTGTTTGCATGGCGTTATTACCCATATAGGTGGGTAATAACGCCAAATAACATTGGTCAAGAAATCACGCCATTACATTTTACGAATACATATCTGTTAAATTATTTTTTTATATAGATAGTCCATGAGTTGCTGTATTAAATCATATACTTGTTTGAAAAATACAATCTAAAACTGATCCGTGAAAATTGGTAGAACCTTAACGTGACGTTATTACCCCAGGGTACCTTATTTATTTTCCCCTCCATGTTTAATGTGGTATAAGTTATTAAATTCAATGGTTCATATATTGTAGTGCATTTATATATTATTGTTTGCATTATTTCTAATATATATATATATATATATATATATATATATATATATATATATATATATACATATATATAAGTAAGTTTCATGCAAGATCTTTTTACGTAACCCTTTACTGCACCTTGTGCCACATCTGGCACATACCGGAAAACAATATAATTCTCATTATGTACCAAGCATTTCTTCAATGTGATCACTGAAACTGATCAAGAATAGTCCAAACAACGGAATAAAACTTATTTTGCCCACATCGGTATTTGACAAAAAAAATTAGAATTTGTTCTTCATAAACAAAAAATCAATCTATCAAAAATCTAACTAAATCAATCTATCAATCTATCTAAACAAAAAATCAATCCCAATCTATGGGTCGCGACCCACTGGCAGTTGTTTTGGTGGGTCGCGGAACAATCGATGTTTGGCATCAAAACATCTCTTTGAAATGCTGACAAACTGCGTGTTAATATATGTTCCCACATTGGTAAACAGCAGTACCAGAAATCACATTGATTATAATGTTATCTTTTCATGATAATTAAACGCATTTTTAACTATCTTTCTAGTCTATCTATACTAATAAAATAATCGATCTAGATTCTAGATTCTAATTTTATTAGAATAAATCTAGTCGATCTATACTAATAAAATAACAAATTGCTCTGTGTTTGTGTGTCTGCGATGGGTCTAATATGTTTGTGTGACTGTTACGGCACGTACTAGGCTCAATTTTTTGTGAAGATTGTTTAAGGCCTCTCCTAATGTATCTGACCCTTCGAATTTTGAAATTCTAATAATTAGTAAAAAAAAATAATTAAAATCCCTAAATTAGAAGAAAGGAAAAGTATGCATAATTCAATTAAGAGTATAGATTTTTATCATACCGCAGAAATTTTTTTCGAAAACTCAAAGAAAAAAAAAGAGTTAATGTAAATAGAGGGTTACCATGGCGATGAATGTACTAGGCTTTATTATAAAGGGCTGTATTTTAAATTCTTCTGGGCCTAAAAACTCAAAAATATGACAGGTACATGCAGAAAAAATTCCTCTTTCAGAAATTCTAAAAATTATTTTCATACTCCTGTAAATAGTTGAAAAATCCGTAAAAATACATTTATAAAAACTCATTTTATTTCCATTCAAAGGAAAGGATTTTCCAAAAATCTTTCGGAACGAAAGCAGATGTTTTGCAACGTAGACGGCTGGGCGCCAGCCAGTAATGGCATTTTTAGACTGCCTATAAATATTTTCGAATAATATATATAGAAATTTAACATTTAGAAATTTAGATGAAGAATTTTTCGCTGATTTCAAATATGTAAATTTCTTGACAGTCGCTCAATTATAACTAGATATTAATTATTAATTCATTACTTCACAGACTTGCGCTATTTAAGAACAAAACGTTTTTCTAAATCACAAATTATTTTTATACTAGGATTCTTTTGTACGCAGTCAAATTAAAGAAAAATTATGCCATTTAGAGAATTTCAGGTTCATTTAAGAATATTATTATTAGCCCGAGCAACGCCTTTTTTTTCTTTGCCGTGTATGCGCAACACTTCTGCTAAACGGTACCCGTAGGCAGCAAAGATTCGGTTGGAGAGTTTGAGTATATGGGTCTTTTTACAAGATTTTGCAGTATAAATTGCAGATTTATTTAAGAAAATTATTACGGACCCGGGGAACGCCAGGAGGCTCCGATAGTATAGATTTATTTTTTTTTCAATAAAAAAAATAAAATTTATCTAAAAATTTGAAATTTGATTTTTTTACGATTTACCGTAAAAAAAAAAGCAATTGCAAGATTTGGGTAAGTAATAATAAATCAAGAATTGGGTAAGTAATAATAAGTCAGCTTACATAATTTATTTCTGTGATTTTTCATTACTCGAAGTTTGTATAATTGAAAAAGTTTCTTCTATAAAGATTCATTATATTTTTTCTTAAGTTCTTATATTTATATAAATACATATATTATTCATTGGTTTATTACGTGATGAAGAATTTCTATCGTGTTGTGCTTAATGACAAACATTTTTCACGATAACGTATGTAATAGATGAAATATAACCTGTTATCCAAACATCGTTTTTTACTTAAAACAGTTTTTCGTTGCTGACAATACGTGTATTCTTTGGATTTACTTTGTATGCCAATACTTTTGTAAATAAATTAATCCTAATAGAAAGAGGGAAATAATTAATATAACTGAAGAAGGTAAATGTAAAAATTCCGAATTATTTGTACATGCTAATGCACAACACGAAACATTGTTAAGGTGTAATAATGCATATATTAACTTGTAAAAAAGATTGTAATGGGTTTAGCGATTTACATTTAGTAAAAGAAATTCATTGTGCATCTTTATTCAGATTTTACTAACATGTGATTGTATTATTATTACAATGATCATAGTTATATATGTTATAGATACCTACATTAAAATAATAAAAAAATGGTAAAAAAAATTATGATTATTTATTTATTTAATTATTTTTGTTATTTCAAAGAACAATCTAAAATCCGATTACCCCAAATCTAGTTAAATTTTATTTCTAGGATTCCTAGAATGGCGAATTTAATAAATAAGAGCTAAAAAGTCTATCACCACAATCTAGCAAGAAGGTTAATAAAGTATTTCCAGGTTTTATTTTCGCACGTGTTTTACATTAAAACGCAAATAAACTAAACAATCTGAAATCTGTATCGTAATATTAATAATATGTATTCCTCAACTAAAAAGTAAAAATTTATATTATAAATAAATATTTTTCTTATAAGAAGTAGCTGTACTAATAAAAACATTTAAAATACATTACATTTTTTTACTTACATGTTACAACTCTTTTTAATCGATTAATTTTCAGAATGTAAATAAAAAAATTTAATATTTAATAATAAAACAATATATAAAATTCCAATTACATTCTGAAAATGAATCGATTAAAAAGAGTTTTAACATGTAAACAAAATTTTTTAATGTGTTTTAAATGTTTTATTAATACAGATACGTCCTATAAGCAAAATATATATTTATAATATAAATCCTTGCTTTTTAGTTGAGGAATATATATTATTAATATTACGATAGGGTTCTTAATGGCGTTAATCAAAATTTACTACGGTTTATTTTTCACATTGAAATCTAAAATCTATTTCCAAATCTGGTTAAATTTTATTCCTAGTATTCCTAAGGTAACAAATTTAAAAAAATAAGAGGTAATGAGTTAAGATATATGTAAACAATTTTTCTATGCTTTATTTTCGCAAGTAAGGTACCCTGGGGTAATAACGCCAGACGGGGTAATAACGCCAAGTGCTAATATTTTGCATAATTATGAAATAATCTGGTAAATGACACCCATGTGTTCTGCGCAGAAGGGTTTTGAGTCATATAAATCGCAAAAAACAGCTTCAAGTTAATTTGTTTCATCTTTAGGTCTTATTGTTTTTACAAGCAGCAAAAATTAACGCTTGATCTAAAATTTGCGAGATACGTTTTCTGATGTGAAGACTATTTTTTTTATCCGGAAATACTTTGTTAATTACATAAATTTGTTGTACATTTCATGGCCTTTCAAAATGTTGTTGAAGATTTTGGATATCTTCTCGAGATAATTTGTAATTTAAAATGTATAGCGCAATAACTATAACAGGGTAATAACGCCAATCCTTGCAATTTTAACCCCGGTTGATTCCCTACAGTGGCAGAGCTACATCCTAAATACTGATTCAAATAAACACAGTTAAAACTGTGCAATGTTTCTAATAATTCTATTTAAACGCTCCTTTTTAAGCAAAAAAAAGCTCACGGTCTAATATTCTTTTGCCTCACCCCCCCCCTCCCCACACCACACCTTTATTTTTCTTACACTTTCACGAAAAAATGAACATTTTCAATAGCTTAGGATGCAATTTGTCAATTCCTAGAGCTGAGAGTTTGTATTGTTAGAATTGGGTAATCTACATGCAATTAATCCAACTTATTTCATTGTTTTGTTTGCATGGCGTTATTACCCATATAGGTGGGTAATAACGCCAAATAGCATTGGTCAAGAAATCACGCCATTACATTTTATGTATTCATATCTGTTAAATTATTTTTTTTATATAGATAGTCAATGAGTTGCTGTATCAAATCATATATTTGTTTGAAAAATACAAACTAAAACTGAGCCGTGAAAATTGCTAGAACCTTAACGTGGCGTTATTACCCCAGGGTACCTTACTTTACATTGAAACACAAATAATCTTTAACTGCCACTTCTAGATTAATTTTATAGGAAAAACAGTAATTTAAATAAAAAATCTGTAGCCCCTTCGGCACAAAATTGCGCACTATTGCAAAGAAATATGTAAACAATGATTTTATTCTTTATTTATGCCTTATCTTTTCAAGTATTTACGTTAAAACACGCATAAACTTTAACCGCTGCTTCTACATTAATTTTATAGAAAAAATGTAGTGTACATAAGCCGTCCTTAAATACGTATTCTGGAAAATAAAATTTTCCGTTACACCATCCACGATAAAATTCATTACACAAATATTTTGTTTTATTTTGTTACGAAATTTTGTCTCAATTTCTTTTCACATTGCTCATTATGTTCCAAGCAAGTATCTCTGTTTGATAATTTAATTATTTTATATGTACTCGAATATAAATAAATTGTTATTTTCAATTAAAAAAACGTAATTTTTGACATATTTTGAAATATTTTTGCTTATTCTAAAAGAGTTATAAATCCTCTTGTTTAGCACTATGGTTCAATGGTAGCATTCAGTAGTACAAATGGGCACAGAAACACATTTATTTTAACTGATCATACGATGTCTGGAATAATTATGAAAATTTGCTAAAATAAATCCAGAAAAGAAAAATCCAGTTTTTTTATGAAGATATTACTGGAAATGTATGTCTTGTAATCGTTCTGTATTACAAATGTATAGAAAATATGTGCATTTATTCATTATTGTACAGGTTATTTTTAAGTGCTCCAAACGTTGGTGAATACCTTCAGTAAAGTACTATTATTTAACATGATGTCGAATGGTTGATAAGCATAAATATTTTTAACTTTACTTTCCATGGACACTCAATAAAAACAGTTAAATTTTGTTTTCACATATTGTTTATTTCTTCTTTTGTATTGTCGATTTATTTTTGCGTATTGTCAATTTATAATATGTAAAAAGTTTTTTTTTTTTTTTTTTTTTTTTTTTTTGAAAGTTAGTTGAACGTTGTCTGATGAATGACTTTTTTCAAATCACACTGTTTAAAAAATGTTATTTTTAATAAATAATAATATTATCAAATACAAAGTTAGGAATTATAAAACAATGAACATTAACAGATCTTTTTCTTTAAAGAAATAGATTAGTTGCGAGTAATCAAATGCATAATTTTTGCTTTCAGTATGTCTTTTTTCATATAAATAAAATAGGCATTTTATGCCCAAAGAAAATAACTTCTTTGCTATTTAACTACAGAAATTTATTCAAAAAAAGACCATTGTAAGTTTTTGAATTTGCAATATCAAACGACAACAATTCATATTTTATTGATACGAGGTGGAACCCGTCGAATTTCGACGAAAGAAAATGTTTAGGAAGGAATTGTTTCATTGATTTATAATACCCATAAAATTGGCTACAGTAAAACATGCATCTCAGATTGGTCAGTCTAATTCTCAAAAAAAAAAAATTATTTTAAGCTAGCCAAAACAAAACTATTTCTATAGAATTCAATTGTCCAAATTATTAAAATTAAACTTTAATCGAATATGTAATCAGTAAAGTATAACAAAGATTAATTATTATGATGGAATTATCAATTGAGGCTCTTATGTTTGGATAAGTGAATGAAAAAAAAAGATTATTCCTAATTGACATGATCCTAGAATTCTCATGTGAAATCTAAACCCGTCATAATTTTCATCGTCTCAAAATTTACATACGCACTTCTCATAGCATTTTAATTTGATAATTTTAAAATCACTTGCTTTCTTTTATATAAAAATAGTTATTTGAAGCCGCTAAAAGCATTTCATGTTTACGGATCCAGTCTTAAACAACATTTATAGAAAAGTATGCATATGACGTCATTAGGACGGAATATTATTTTAAGCTAAACAAAACAGAACTATTTCTATAGAAGTCAATTATCCAAATTATTAAAATTAAACTTTAATCTAATATGTAATCAGTAAAGTATAACAAAGATAAGTTATTATGATGAAATTATCAATTGAGGCTCTTATATTTGGTATAAGTGAATGAAAAAAAAAAGATTATTCCTAATTGACATGATCCTAGAATTCCCATGTGAAATCTAAACCCGTCATAATTTTCATCGTCTCAAAATTTACATACGCACTTCTCATAGCATTTTAATTTGATAATTTTAAAATCACTTGCTTTCTTTTATATAAAAATAGTTATTTGAAGCCGCTAAAAGCATTTCATGTTTACGGATCCAGTCTTAAACAACATTTATAGAAAAGTATGCATATGACGTCATTAGGACGGAATATTATTTTAAGCTAAACAAAACAGAACTATTTCTATAGAAGTCAATTATCCAAATTATTAAAATTAAACTTTAATCTAATATGTAATCAGTAAAGTATAACAAAGATAAGTTATTATGATGAAATTATCAATTGAGGCTCTTATATTTGGTATAAGTGAATGAAAAAAAAAAGATTATTCCTAATTGACATGATCCTAGAATTCCCATGTGAAATCTAAACCAGTCATAATTTTCATCGTCTCAAAATTTACATCTCATAGCATTTTAATTTTATAATTTTAAAATCACTTGCTTTCTTTTTATATAAAAAATGTTATTTGCAGCCGCTAAAAGCATTCCATGTTTACGGATCCAGTCTTAAACAACATTTATAGAAAGGAGGACGGAATATTACACTAGGACGGAATGTTACACAGCTGCAGAAATAACAATATTCAACACACTTGGCAAAACAAATCACAAATCTTCACTTCTTTATTTATAATAGCTCCATGTTTTATCAGAAATCATTCATTTGTATTTTTTTTTTCAAAATTTGGAAAATATTACATACACACGAATAAATAAAATTGCTCTCGTTTAACTTTTTGATAAAAATTGAGTAAATGCATTGAAGTTACTCAAATATTATTTAAAATACGTTTGTGTAAAGAGAAAGTGTTCTATCCTTTAAAATTAAGTTTGCAATAAACTAAAAAAACATTTAATTGATGGATAAAAACGCAATAAAACCAATATTCATCGGATTTTATATCAGACTATTTCTTTTGACATGATATATTTATTTCAGTTTTTAGCAACTTTAAGAGAAAATGGCGTATTTCTGTTGCCACAATTACGATATTCGTACTAAAAACTATAAAAAAATTAATAACTCATAAATAAATTGCGATACAGCTTTCAAATAAATTGCATTTACAAGTGCATTTTTTTCTCCATACAACGGTGTAAAAATTTAAAATGTGCTATATTTAGAAGTATAAAATTTGTAGTACCGAAAATTGCAAAATCGAATTGCATGCGAAAGTGCTGCCATTCACAAAATGACGTATGCATTACGCACAGATATGTTTGGCCTTTATAATATAGATTTAAAGTAATTAGAGAACATAAGTGATATTTAGATTGTAATTTACATAAAGTATTTTAATAAGGTGAGAAAATGAATATTTTTTTATATTTTCTAATTCTATAATCATAATTTTATAAAAAATATTTATTTCTGAAATGTTTTATGAATAAAGATTGCTAATTTTATGAATGAAGATTGCTAAATTGCACCGATATAATAGTACATAAAATTAAGTAATAAAGGAAATAATATTGAATTAAAATTTCTGAAAATTTAAACTTGATATTCTTCAACATCGCTTTAAAATATTGTTGTTTAAAGCATAATATCTTATTTCTAGACGAATTTCTCTTGTTTGATTTAGTGTTGAAAACATTTCTGATGAAAATCACGTGAAAAATTGTTGATCTATAGCAAGCAGACCGTTCTGTGTAGTTTAATTTACCCTTTAAACACAAAATTTCTTTATTTCAGATCTTATTTTCCTGCATGATTTAGTATAAGAGGCACGTTTCGTTGAAATCGGCCCAGTAGTTAAGAAATAAATCTTATTGAATTAAAATTTCTGAAAATTACAGATTGATATTCATCAACATCGCTTTAAAATGTTGTTGTTTATAGCACATCATCTTTCATTTTAGGGGGAGAAATAATTACAATTACATTATACTCTAAATTTTAGGTGGATTTCTAAGCCTATAAAAGACATAAATGAGTTTTTAAAATTCTGCGCAATTTCCTGAAATTTATGATTTAAAGTTATTTCATAAAATTAATTTTGAGCATATTTAAAGTCATCAACTTTATTTACTAAAATAATATCAAAGAAACAAGAAATATGATTCGAAATGAGGACCCCAGAAGCCAAGGGGTACAAGTGACAAGATTTCGATTTGGAGTAAATTGAGTTTAAAGATAATTGATGTTAAATTGGAACATCAATAACAATTGAATGGATTGAAATAGGAAATTTCTGCTTGTTGCTTTCTGGTCTTTGAACTCTTATTTCAATAACTGTTAAAAAATAAAGTTCAATTTACTTTAAATGTATAATTAATCAATATTGTATGTTTTTCGAAAAAAGTGGTTTGCCTCTATAACTCAGCAAATAATATGAAAATCACTTATATTTCTTTACCTGAAATGTAAAAAGCATATTTTTAGGTCGTCTGTGTGTTTAGTTTATTTTTTTTTCAGTTTTGTCACTTATACCCCTTGGCTTCTGGGGTCCTCAAATATAATTCAAATAAATTCTATGCAATGAAATAAAATTGTATATCCTTTTTATTGTAAAAAGACAATAATTAACTGAGTATAATATAATCAAGAATTTTTGAAAAATCATCCACCTACCATCCTAAATATAAATATATATTGTAAGAACATAATACTTTTTTTCTAATGCGTTTTACGAGTGTATTTTACAACAAATTACGATAATGTGCCGTAAAATTTTTTTATAACAATTCCCTCTGATAAAAACTCCAAAATAAATTGTCTTTACGGATTTTTTTTTAATCCTTCAATTATCTGGAAGGAGAACCTTATTTAACCCTTTGCTCCCCAGTGGTTTAGGTCTTAAACCACCGATCTTTAATTCGTATATTTCAGTTCCCACCAGAAAATTAAAACAACAATATTTGCTTTAATCAATAACAGAACATTCCATATTTAAATAAAACGAAATTAGCCATTGAATTTTTCTGGTGTGAAATGAACTACATAATTTCTAGAACGTGTTCTGGCATGGGAATTAAAGGGTTAATGACATAGGATAATGCAATCAGTCTTTTTGTCTTTTCTAATAATCTATTGGGAATACAATTGCTGATGAGACAGAGAGAGACCATCAATTGATAAGGTTGAAAAGTAGAAATATTGATTAGGTTTTTTGTCCTTCTATCTTAAAATGGGATATTCTTACACTGGTCTGGAAAGTTATGTTTAAGACTTCAATTTCCTTCGAAGTGAAATATATTTTTAAATAATGAGAGGTTTTACTGAGTTTGAATGTGGTTTCGAATTTAAATCACAAACATAAAAATAAATTCATTTTGTAATATTAGATAATGTACTACTTGATTTCCCTGACGACCATCTTCGTCAAATTATATAAATTACCCAACTACAGTTAACATAGTTTTTATTTTAAATAAAGAAAAACAAACAAATTAGTAATAAAATAATAAATGGTAAAAAAAATAATTAAAAGTGAGTTGATGAATTAATAAATTTGTATAACATGCTTATTGCTGCATTATTGACACGCGATCTTATAGTTTGCCGATAGTTTTTTTGTCGACTTTTTAATAAACTAGCATTTTGAAAATATTTTGAAAAAAAAATATTTTTAATCTAATACACAGAAAGATATGAATATTTCATTTAAGATTGTGGATAAAATTTTCAATTTATGGATGTTTGTACTTTTACTGTTTTATTATTTTAAAACTTGAATCATACATCTGGTATGGATAAAAAATTTGTAACAATCCCTTTTCTGACAAAAATATTTTACCACGTTTTGTTTTATAGGTAATTCGTTACAAGCAATACTAGAAAGAAGACTCTTATCTGCCCGGATACGAAATTTAATAACTTCTATCCATAGTCAATCAAACTTATAAAAGAAAAATTGTGGGGAAGTAAGAAACATAGAAAATATTTGTCGAAGACATTAAAAAAAAAAATATTCTCTAGTTAATCTTTTTTAGTATTTTGCACACTAAAATCTGTAACTTAAAGGCAATACTACAAAAGTGTGGCATCATATTTGATTTAACATAGAGCATTAGCACACGTACACAATTTAGATTATTACTTTCCAGCATTGTTGAAAAATGCATTCAGTTTGTCTGCTTACTGTTTGCTTTTCCATCGTCTGTGCATTGTCTCACGTAATAATTTTCTCCGATTTCTTATGTAATTAATATATGTTACTTTAGTTTACTGTAACATGTCCTGAGTGGAAAATGAAGTCGTAACATTTAATGGAGTCTGTTTAAAGGGCATAAAAAAGCTTTCTTTACATTATGGCCTATGCAGAGAAACTATTTTTTTAAAAAATTTAAAAATTTTTCAGATGATTTTTAGGGATTGCAAAATTTAAAACATAATTAAATTTATTTGCAACATTCATGTGCACTACAACATGTTTTCTATAAGGTACGCTAATTATATCAATTATCGTTTATTTACAGGGACACACAAAATTTTCCTTTAAAATGCTGTTTATAAGCAATAAATACTTCAAGTGCGTTTTCAGTTGTAGTATTTATTATTATTATTATTTAATTAATATGTTGCATATTACTTCCGTGTGATAAAATCTTATAAGTTATATGCAAGATAAACTAAACAAATTTGAGTATATGTCCGTTTATTAGGGGAAAATACTATAATGGATATAACCATATTTATAATGATTAAATATTTTAAATATGGGTCTTAGTGCGAAAACTAGTAGTTTTAATAAGTTATCTTTTAAACTTTTGTTAACATGGATTTAAAAATCTTCAGAGTGCATAATAGTGATCATTTAACATAAAAATGATGCTGTCCTTGAAACAGGAAATTAGAAAGAAATTATATGATGTAGAATATTTTTATGTAATTTGTAGAAAAATTTTAACTAATGAATGAAAAAAATCCCTGTCGGCTGGACCTATAGGCGGAGGTAGATTTCGAAGAGTGCTCAATTCAACAAAAAAAAATATATGATTAGAGATAAAACCAGTTTAATATCTTCATTTGGCCGTTTATGAATAATTTTTAATTTCATTTTTCTTGAAAAACTGGTTTTATCAGAATCATCTTAAGAAAAATTCAGCTCAAATGCCCGTTTTGAAAACATATTTTGAAATAGATTCTGAATTTATTAAAAAAATCGACCAAAACAGTACATTATACAGCTCCTAAATAACAAAAAACTGTCAGTTGAATGCATTTGAGAAAAAAATTTAATTTAAAAATGAGTCATAAAATAACCTATTTGTAGTTTGAATACATACTTAATTCTTTATTCATGATTGCTCGGAAAATTTTGTGCGAAATACTCACTTTGACAGCATTTTAAAAAATATATTCTATCTTTATCAAAAAACTGGCCAATGCGTCACAGTATATAGTTCCTAAATAAGAGGATCTGTAAATTGGATGCGTTTGAGAGCGAAAATGGATTTTAAAACGAGTCATAAAAAACGCAATTTGCTATGTGAAAACTTCCTTAAATTTTCAAATCACAAAGACTTCGAGAAATTCTGTTCAAAATACCCTTTTTGGTAGCATTTTTAAAAAATATATTCTGTCTTTATCAAAAAACCGATCAATGCATCACATTATATAGTTCCTAAATAAGAGGATCTGTAAGTTGATGCATTTAAGAGAAAATGGATTTAAAAACGAGTCAGAAAAAAACGCAATTTCTTATTTGAACACTTCCTTAAATTTTCAGTCACAATGATTTCGGAAAATTCTGTTCAAAATACCCTTTTTGGTAGCCTTTTTTGAAACATATTCCGTCTTTATCAAAAAACTGACCAATGCATCACATTATATAGTTCCTAAATAAGAGGATCTGTAAATTGGATGCGTTTGATAACAAAAATGGATTTAAAAACGAGTCAGAAAAAAAGCAATTTCTTATTTGAATACTTCCTTCAATTTTCAGTCCGGATGACTTTCGGAAATTCTGTTCAAAATACCCTTTTTGGTAGTCTTTTTTTTAAATATATTCTGTTTTTATCAGAAAATTGACTAATGCGTCACTTTATACATTTTATAAATATGAGGATCTACCATTTGGATGCGTTTAGAATCAAAAATTTAAAAATGAGTCAGAATATAAGTAGTTTGGATTTGAGGTTTTTTCTCCAACTCCTATTTTTGTTTAATATCTTTTTGCTATACGAATTGATCCTATATAAAACTTGTCAATATAAAAGTTGTAGATATTTTTAAGAAGATGTAAAATATATTTAATCAGATTTGATATCTTAAAAATTGACGGAGTTATGGATTTTTCTCTTTTTTCAGCGCCCTTTTTCTTTTCGTTTTTATTTTTTTTCGTCGGTAAAAATTGGTCCTATCAAAAACTTGTAAATACAAAAGTTTTAGATAATTTTAAGAACATTTACAAAAAATTTAGTTGGACTTGATATCTTGAAAACTGACGAAGTTATGAATTTTTTTCTCTCAAAATCCCTGTTTTTTTTCGCCACTTGAGCCCACTTCTAAATTTATCAAACATGTGTCATGCATATACTTTTGGCCCATTTTTAAGAAGTAATATAAACTTTAAACCGATTCGATATCTACTTTAATTAAGAAGTTATGGCGTTTTTTCGGTTTTCACAAAAACGCCTTCTATTCCGACCCCCTTGGTCCGATTTTGCCCATTAACGAACTTAGCCAAGATTTTATCCCCTTTGATTTTATGTACAAGTTTGGTGGAGATTGGTGAAAAATTATAGAAGTTATCGAGTCCATAAAAAAGTGAGATATATATATATATATATATATATATATAGATAGATAGATAGATAAATAAACTGGTGCGATTGCAATAGGTAGTATTTCTTACGAAATCTACCTAAAAAAAAAAAAAAAAAAAAAAAAAAAAACATTTTTTCATCTTTGAGTATAACTTTTCCAAACTTTTAATGAATCTTACAAATATGTTCTATCACTTTGAAAATACATTTCTTTGAAATGATTTGTTTCCCTAATTATAGCCTATTCTATTTAATAAAACTCCCTCTTCATCGTTCTTTTCATGTAAAATGGGGACAAGTTTTGCTTTTATTCCTGTAAAATGTGCAATAAAGCTAAAATATTAGAAATCATTTATGAAACTCATTAGAATGTCATTTCTATGTTGAAAAAATTAAAACTGTTTTAAAAAATATGCATAATTATTTTCCCAAACGTCATCTTATTGCATCATTTTTTATGTGAAAGGTCAGATGCCGCGTGGATTTGGTTTATTATATGACGACCGATTATCTACCCAAGGGATATAGGTCCTTAAGGGGATGGGGTGCCCTCCTTGGGGATCTTTCTAGAGGAGCCTAATCCTTATTCACGCAAGGAAATCCAAGATACGAAGAAAACCACGGAAAACTCCGAACAATTCAGCCGAAACCAACGATTGGGTTCGAACCCAGCACCTGCCGTCTACTAGTTTCGAAGTCAAAACCTCTTCTTTTAATCAAAATAATTAAAATGAACACAAATAACAGTAAACATACAAATGTTATATATATTAAGGTGTTTCATCCCCCCCCCCCAACGGTATGATTTTCATATGACATTGATTAAACCCTGACTCTGAGTGTTGTAAAAGATATCATATATGTATGCCAATTTTCAAGAAGATTGGATAATATTTAGAGGTTGCACACTTTGCTCAGTTTTATCTCAAACTAGTGAATTTCTAATACTGGAGTGTTTTTTACTAATGGAATTCTCACGTATTTCTTTCATCTTTTGATGTAAGTGAAGTTTAAAATGGAAACCAAGAGAGGAATTTTGTTGCTAGAAAAAGAACTAGTGTTGAGTTTTTGGAACTCGGATCCCTTCAAAGGAACGAATAATTTTAATTTTTGTTTACCATTAAAAAGAAATGAAAGAAGCAATTTAAAATGTTGCTAAATCTGCCAGTAATAAACTACAGGAAGTGTAAAGGAAAACAGTGTTGAATTCAGGGAATAGCTCAAGAGGACCCCCCCCCCCCCCGAGCAATGAGATGTACTCCACAGAAGATTTGGGATTTTATGTTTTCAATAGCCAAAATATTTAATCCCTCCCTCTCATCTCCCTGGAACTGTATAAAGTCTCTGGGCTTCACTTGATGAAAAGACACATATGACAATGCTGGAAGAAGAAAATGTCGTTTAAGGCGTTCTAAATAAACAATGAGTGAAAATTGTTAACTACCTCCAAATTTCCCATTTTTCTCTTTTTTTCACGTTTTATTAGTAAAGATAATAGCATTAAACTTTCAAGTTTTTCTGTACTTTTATTCCAAACAAAAATCGGCAGATATATTTATGAAATATTGTACAACATTGAGAATGTATTTTTTCCCCTCAATCACTAACCCCTTATTTACATAACATTGTTTCCGCGAAATTTCGTCGCCATCTTGCTACGATTCTTCATTTTTACGTCTGTTTGCTTTCTTCAATATCAAACCAGTCTTAATGAGTTGTATCGGTGATCATCAATATGTGATTGGGAAAAATTCTTTCAATTTGAGGTGCACATTATACAGTTTAATATACTTCATTTACTATATGTAATAATTATCATAATTTATATATTTACTACATTACATGTATCGTAAATCTGATGTATAACACGCACCTGTGAATTTAGACTGTATATTTCTGTTATATATATATATATATTCGCAGTATAAGAGCTCCCTTCTATTTAAAAAATAACCTTAAAATTACATGCATATTCGACATTCTTATTTTTTAAGATTTTTCATTCCAAGAATTTGCCTACTTTAAAAAAATGGTATACTGAAAAGACAACCGATAAGAGTAACAATATTTTCAAATACAAGCACATTTTACTCATAATATGAAAAAAAATGTATAATATTTTTTATTTAGCTATCAAATCCTAATCGAATCAACCCATATAACTAAAATTGTTAATGCTGGAATTTATAAAAGTTTATTAATTATTGAAGTTCATTGATTAATAAAGTTCATATTTTTATTCAACATTTAATGCACACCCATAACTTTTATTGCAAATTTTCATATGAAAAATACGTTATATGCCGGTAATTGTTAATATTTACACATATTAGTTACTATATACATATTGTCTTACTACAAGGTGCAACTATTAATTTCCAGGACTGATAAAACTGTACAAGAACAAAAAGCCAGAAGATGGCGCTAATGATTGCATATTGAACATCGTTTTCTTGCGCATGTGCAGTGCACTCGGCGCCATTCTGAAGTAAGTGGTTCTCGTAGAAAGGCGCAATAAAACGTAGCTCTTAAATTCCTGCTTTCGAAGTGGCAAACCATGGAGCTAAGATACCAGGAGACGACATATCAATTTAACATATTGGTCAGAGTAGAAGCCGAAAGACGAGTTATTTCCCCCCCCCCTCTTGCGTCCGCCATGTTTAACTTTTACCGTAGTGTACTTGCGCTGCGAGAAGAAATTGGGGAAGTGGTAGACGGCACAAGGCAGCTTACTCAAGTAAAATATGGCGGAAGCAGGGGGTAAAAACGGCTACAAGTGACGTCATATATGTCGTCTCCATATACCTTCTTAGCTCCATGTGGCGAATTTACCGACATCGCTGATGCTGACCCTGCGTTCATGGATAGGTTAGTCACGGGAGTCAAGTCTTGGTGTTATCAATATGACCCTGAAATCAACTGTCAAAGCTTCGAATGGCGGTATCGAGGTTCACCAAGGCAGAAAAAAAATCGATTTGGAAAGTCCAAAATCAAGGGCATGTTAATCGCTTTCTTCGATTATGATGAACTCATTCATCATGAACTTTTTCCTCCTAACATGACTGTCAATCGACAGTTCTACACAGAAGTTCTTGACCCACTTCGAAAACGATTTCGTAGAGTAAAGCCTCATTTTCAACAGAATACGAGCTGGCTGCTGCTACATAAAAATGGCCGCCACACATTGCGTTGCTCGTGAGGCAATTCTTAAACCAGCATGATGAAGTTGAGATGCAGCATCCACCATACTCTCCAGACCTAGCACCAGCATACTTTTTCCTGTTTCCTAAGCTGAAGAATTCGCTGAAGGGAACAAGATTCAAGATGTCGAACCATTAAAGAAAGCTGTACTGTCAATATTAAAAAGCATTTCAAAAAAGACATTAAAACTTCTTTCCGCAATTTGTACAGCCGAGTACAGGCGTGCATAACGGCTGATGGGGATTACTTCGAATCATATTAAATGGCAATGGGTTTAACCGTATTTTCTTCTGATAAATTCCATGAATCCTGGAAATTAATAGACGAATCTTGTATGAACATATAATTATTATAGAAATTAAATATATACTTAAAAAAAATTTTACTAAATTTCATACATAACTCTTTTCTTTTGTGTTCGTAATAAAATCTTAAAGCTGCAAAATAACTTTCGGGACATCCAGTATATCCCTTGCAATTATTATGATTAAACATAAAATGTGACGCATTTATTTAGGTTATAAAAAGAAATGGAAGATGCAAAATATTTCTTCACAGATTTCAAAATAACTTCTTACTAATGATCGAAAGAATCTGTCTTTTTATTCATCATTTTTTATCATGAATAAAGCAGAAACTTTTAATGAATAATACAAATGGGACCGTTGTTTTTAATATGTATCTCCATTCCTCTGAATTGATTTGTCTCTATTTGAGTTTAAAAGAAGGTTCTATTTCACAGAATTTCCCTCATTATTATTTTCCTATATGTCGATGCAAACGTGGAAAGAATGTCAAGTACAATAAAAGAAATTAACAAGTACAAAGAAGTTAAAGATCTTTCAATGAACTTCAGAAAAAATAAATTGTTGAAAGTTTTAGAAATACTTTCGGAAAATAAAATGTTCTCTGTTTTAAGATTGCTTTTCTAAAGATAAAAAACTGAATAAAGAAAATCGAGAAAAACAAATTGCTCTTGTGTTCTGTATTGTTGAATGCATTCGGCAATCATTATAAGCATCACATAATTCATATTTGTCACGATATAGCTACGAAATTTTTCTGCTTTTATTTGAGCATTGACTGACAAATAGAATCTTGGAATAAATATGGAGTTTTAGGTAGCTTTCATTACAAAAAGTAAAAAGCTATCTATTGCAGCCGTCCGGAGGAAAGCACTTCCAGAAAATTTTGGTATATTTTCACCGATCATGACCCCCAGACCCAAAAACCACCCTCCGTTCAAATGTTGACATATATATATATATATATATATATATAACCATATATATATATATGTCGCATTTTCATGAAACGACAGACTTCAAGGGGATGAGTTTTAATTACGATTTATTTAAAACATAACAAAATCATTTCGCAAGTCTTTACATTATGAGTTCTGGAGACCAAGTGCGTAGATGTATAGAAATTTCTCATCTCCCGAGGGGGGTTACCAGTTAAAAAGGCCATGTGTTTTACTTAAATTAATACGATAAACTTAGGTTTCTTGTTGCCCTGTAAAACCCGTGATTATTAGTCATGGGGCCCGTATCCACATTGAGGGACGATTTATTAAAAAAGTAATAAATAGGTCTGATTTTTTGTATTTTCTTACAATTTCCCCCCTTCCAGACAAGTCTCCGGGGATGGGCCGGCTTCCATCCATGATACTCACCTGAAAAGGGTAAACAATTTTTACATTAAGTGAGCTAATGGGAGATGAGTTATTTCTTTCGTATACTTAACAAATAATAGAATAACAATAGTAAAAAATGTACAAATATCATATCTAAAAACAACACTATTATAAAATGTACCATTATACGTCATTGAACCTGATAAAAACAACTGTATTAATAAATGCAAAACACTCGGTAAATATTATACATAGAATAAGATAGTCAAAATAAGGAATATATTACAGATGGATTCTGAAAAGTCCAATGTTATTTACATTTTCAAATTTGTAGGGAACTGTCCTGACATAGTTCAAGAAATAGTACTTTCACACATAACATAATGTTCACAATAATGCAAAAATAATTTAAAATTCAAATATTCATAATAAATCAAAAAGGTAATTAAAATCCCAAATATTCATAATAATGCAAACCGAGATCAGATATAATATAATATCAGTTCATATGATACCAACTATTTCAGTTTGTTGGTGTAAGTAGTTTAAATTGATTACTAGGAAAAAAGTATCTTAGTTTGGAAGCGTGTATTACTTCATAATCCTTTTTTGTAAGCCAATTAGGCTTATTTATTTTGAAACTTACATTGGATAATTTTTCCATAATTTGATATGGACCAGAAAAAGGCGGACTTAACTTCCGAGTATTCGGATAGTGAAATTCTTCCACTATGACAAGGTCACCAGGTTTAAAAGGCGCTTCCACAAACTTTAAATCATACCTGACTTTATTTTTCAAGTGATGTTCACTTGTTCTTTGGAAAGCCTCTTTTCTGGCTTCCTCTACAGGGGGATAATAATTTTCATTGCCTAATACTGATGGATAAGGTAATTGGCCGAACATTAAGTATGCAGGAGGGTACATGGTTACCGAATGAGGTGTGTTATTGTACTCCTTAATTACTTCCTGCAGAATTTTGGGCCATGGGACGTTTGAAGGGGTAGAATTTACTTTAAGTCTTAGTCGGGTGCAAATTGACTGATTCACACGCTCATTTTTCCCATTACACTGTGGTCTATGAGAAGAAGTAAGTAATTTTTTTACATTCTGTTTATGTACCCATTTACGAAGTTTAGACGCTGTAAACGCAGGATTTCTATCCGTTAAAATTTTCTTGGGAAGTTGAATATTAAAAATCTGTCTAAGAATATTAATGTAGACTTCAGTTGTAACATTTTTAGATGCAAAACCCCAAACATAACGAGTAGCGTGATCAATAGCTATGTGCATATACCTTTTAGATGAATTATAATAGTTAAAACCTCCTACTGAATCTAATGAAATTATATCGAAAGGTAATTCTGCAGGTGGTAATGCCTCCAGAAGACCAAATTTTGGTTGGTGTGATTTTTTGTTCAGTTGGCAGACCTCACAATGCTTGACAAATTGTGTAATATCGTGGGTCATGCTGCTCCAATAGTATTGTGGGGAAATTAAATTTAACATTTTTTGGATTCCGGGATGGCCAAATTCTGTATGGGTATTTATTAGTAATTTCTCTCTCAAGGAGAATGGTACTACAATTTTTTGAAAACCCTTTTTGCGAATTATTACAATGTCATTAACTTTTTGAAATTTAGGCCCTGTTATATTATCTAATTGTTGGTGTTCTTTAATTTCATCTGACGTTAATAAATGAATATGGGGATTTACAGAAAAAGTGGGATTTCTTGAAAGCATGTCTGCTTCAAAATTGGTGGATCCTTTGTTATATTTTACAGTATAATCATACATACTTAATTTTAATGACCATCTGAATAACCTACCTGTTAAATGCTTCACCTTCTTAAGCCATACTAAGGAGGCATGGTCAGTATGTATTGTAAAAGGTTTTCCGTGAAGGTAATAATGGAATTTGTCAAGGGCATCGATTATTGCTAGACATTCCAGTTCTGTGATAGCGTAATTTTGCTCGTAGGGCCTTAATTGTCTCGAGTGGAACGCAATGGGATGCAAGTTCCCTTTTTCATCCATTTGTTTTAAAACAGCACCTACGGCTTCCTTTGAGGCATCAGTATAGACATGGCATGGGAGGTTAGGATTGAATAATTTTAAAATAGGCCTAGAAATTAATGCGTTTTTAAGCAATTCAAATGATTGTTGACAGACATCTGACCATTCCCAAGGAGCATCTTTCTTTAACAATTTATTTAGAGGGGCTCTAATTTTAGCATACTTGTCTATGAATTTGTGGTATACGTTTACAGAACCAAGGAACCTTTGCAATTCTTTAACGTTTTTTGGAGGGATTAATTTTTTAATAGTTTCGGTGTTAGCATTGTCTGGTTTTATTTGTCCGTTACTAATTTCATAACCGAGGAAGTCAATCTGAGATTTAGCAAAGTTACATTTGGAAAATTTTAATTTTAAATTTTCTTGACGGCAAATGTTAAATATAGTTTTAAGGTGATCCATATGCTCGGCATAGGAATCGGAATAAACTATAAAATCATCAAAATAATTGGTAGCAAAATTAACTTTATGTTTATCTAGGATTCTTCGAAGAGCTCTTGCAAATTGAGCTGGGGCATTTTTATAGCCAAAAGGAAGAACCAACCACTCATAAAGACCTTGATTGGTTGCAAAGGCCAACTTCTCTGTGTCTGAAGGATGAAGTGGGATATGCCAGTAGCCAGAGGCTAAATCTAGCGTGGAAAAATATTTGGCATTGACAAGTCTGTCTAAAAGCCAATCTATACGGGGCAAGGGTTCCGAGTCAGTCTTACAAATGGCATTGATTTTTCTGTAATCAATACAGAGACGCGTTTTACCTTCTCCTTTTTTATATGCCAGAGTGACGGGAGAGGAATAAGGACTGCAGGACTCTTTAATAAGTTTAGCTTCCAGTAATTCTTGTATTTGTTTTTGAATTTCTTCATTGTCCCGAGGAGATGCACGGTAAGGTCGAAGCGAGATAGGAAGTTCCGAGGTGAGAGTTACCCGCTGAGGTTCCCATCTGACTCTACCTACGTCATATCTATTGCGCGCAAAAATATCCTTGAAGTCGCTTAGAAGCCCTTCCAACTGTGAGTTCTCTTCAGTAGTACAATGACTAAAACTTTTGTCATCATAATCCGAGAGAATTTGAGTATCAAGATAACATTGTCCTTGTTGTGACAAAATTTCTTGATTTGATTTGGAAGGAGAACGAAGCGGCTTCTTGCAATTCATATCACTCGTTAAAGTTAATGTATGATTGAATGAGTTTCCCTGAGAAATTTGATTGGAAATGTTTTGATCATACTTAAGAGTGACTCCATCCTGAGTCAGAATATTCGAGTAAAAGTCCATCGATATATGGAATTTTTGTAATTCTGGAGTTCCCAGTATCGCATATGGCAAGAATGACCTAACTAGGTATAAGGTGCTATTTTGCCTGATATTTCCTATTTTGAGGGGTACGTGAAGTTTTTCAGAAATCTGAACTTGTCCTTGGGTTTGATTAACATTAAGAGGATGACAGCTTTGAATAGACGTCATATCCAAAGCTTCAACTAAGTTTTCTGGAATAAGAGAAAGGGTACTTCCGCTATCCAATAAAAATGGTATTTGAACCTCATGACAAGTTTCTGAATACGTATGATTATCGTAATTCCCATATCTGAGGTACCCCGGGACTATAAACCGTCATAAAGCATTATGGGGTATTCCTTGATCAGGGGAATACTCATGGACATTTTGTGATTGAAACTGATTACTATGGGTTGCCAAATCGGGATTCATTGTTCTCCCTGCATTGGCCTGAACATCATATTTATGGAGTAAAGTATGATGTCTTCGATGGCAATTTTTACAGTTCATCTTGGAGGGACATTTATTTGAAAAGTGGCCACCTCGCAGACAATTGATACATAGTTTGTTTAGTTGGACAGTTCTCCAACGGTTATCTATGGACATAGTCGTTAATTTTCTGCAGGCATGGGTGGCATGCGACTCGAGGCAAACCCCGCATTTAGTATTTTCTTGACTTTTGGGGAATTTATATCTATCGGAAGAATTTCGGGAATAATTTACATTTCTTACCTCTATTTTAGTTGGATTCTCCAACGCTAGCATACTTTTGGCATGAGTCTCTAAAAATTTTAAAAATTCCGTGAGACTAGGCATATCATTATGAGTAAGAGAGAGCTCCCATCGTTCTTTTAGATTATCACTTAGTTTTTGAATTATAGTATAAATTATCATGTTATCCACCAAAGCATTTTGAGTCAAATTCAAAGACTCTAGAATTCGAAGTGACTCATTACAATTATCTATTATGTCAAAAATAGCTTTAGAGGAAGAGGGGCAATTTTTCATGTTTTTTAAATTGTATAACTTACTTATTTGTGCTATTGCTAAATCCCTAGTTTTATCATAGCGAGCGCAGAGAGTGTCCCATGCATTTTTATAATTGGCTTCCGAGAGAGGAAATCCAGAAATTAATTTATGAGCAGGACCCTTTACACTAGCCAGTAGATATTGCAATTTTGAGACGCCCCCCAACTCCAAATTTTGATCTATAGTTGTAAGAAAAATCTCTTTAAAAGAAAGCCATTGATCAGCTTCTCCGTGAAAAGGTTTTAATTTAAATTTTGGAAGATTAACAGTTTTTACACAAACATTACCTGTAGTTTTATTTAGATTTCCTGAACCACCCTCGCGAATGTTTAAACTTTTAGTTAACTTATTACGTGATGTATTTATTGCTATGTTTAAATTATCTAATTTAAGTGCAATCTCATTATATTCATCAATTATAGGATCAATTTCCGATGCATCGCTCTGAAGAATGGCATTTTCATGGAGTTTATTTAATTCGGTTTCAATATCCTGAACCTGTTTAACATATAAATCTAACTCTTCAAGAGTTACAGTTTCATTATCAATTTTGGGATTTATAATATTTTTTATGCGAGTGATTTTTCCCTTAAGAACAGTTTTTTGTTTTTTAATAGCTTCCATTTTAAATTAATTTTATGACAACTTCCTAAATATCTAAATATAAACAAATTCTAAATGACCTTCAAAATAATAATAATAATATCAATATAATACAAGCATCTGCATAGAATTGTGAAATGAAATAAATAAAAAGAATTAATTATATAAAAGAATTAGACGTAAATATGGATATCCATTTTTTCTTTCAATTTAAAATATAATTACACCTTAAAACCATGGTTTGTAGAAATAATAAAAACAATAACACTAGAGATATATTACTTACCTTAATCAATTAGTTTTATAATCAAGGAATTAGGGGAAAAACATGCGCACTAATATAAACAAATAAATAAATAAATAAATAAAATAGTGTACACTTGTGAGCTCACATATTATAAATTAAACATTCCTTTAATCATAAATCACTGTACCACCCCTTGAGTATACTCATATAATAGATGTCGAATAAATTCACGCAACACGAGTTTTTCTTTCAATAAATAACGAAGCGATTACAGGAACACTATTTGAAGATTATTGATGAATCACTAAAAAGCGAACAGAACTGTTGAAATCGAAAAGATTTACGCGTTTCATGATGACTCGATGACTGCATTCAAACACTTTATTGGAAATAAAACACAAAGTACCCGACATTTTTGCTGATAACATTGCTCTCATTATCACCATAGAAGAATAAACACATACGGCACCACACTTCGATGAAACCAGAACAACACAAACATCTTGAGTATCAGTTTCACCCGGTCATCGGAGCGCTTTGACTGAAATGATTTATAGCACTACGGAAGATGAACCATCAACACACAACTGCATGCCCCGTTCAGGCAGAAAAATCGCTCTGGTAAGGTGTGAAGAATGGCAGAAAAATAGCATCCTAGTATTCCACGATACAACCCACTTTTTGGATGAAAATTCACGAATCCCGTGTTTCAAATCCGGCAAGGCTCGACGAATGGTAGAAAAATATCTCAGTATCCCAACATGGAATACGTTTGCTGGATGATAACTCATGACGAGACATTAGCTCCTTTTCAGGGCCTCTTTCGATGTTTCGAGTCAGAATGACCACTGTCTTTGCTTTCCTTTGTGGGTCCGGTATTTTTAATGATGTTTATATTTCGTAGATTATTTTCCCGCACTAGGTATCATACTGCCGACTATGAAGAACTGTCGCATTTTCATGAAACGACAGACTTCAAGGGGATGAGTTTTAATTACGATTTATTTAAAACATAACAAAATCTTTTCGCAAGTCTTTACATTATGAGTTCTGGAGACCAAGTGCGTAGATGTATAGAAATTTCTCATCTCCCGAGGGGGGTTACCAGTTAAAAAGGCCATGTGTTTTACTTAAATTAATACGATAAACTTAGGTTTCTTGTTGCCCTGTAAAACCCGTGATTATTAGTCATGGGGCCCGTATCCACATTGAGGGACGATTTATTAAAAAAGTAATAAATAGGTCTGATTTTTTGTATTTTCTTACATATATATATAACCATATATATATATATATATATATATATATCTGATTTTTGTCATGCGATAACTAACGTATTTATGAACCGATTTGAATGAAACTTGGTATGTACATAGTACATACAAATGTCTCAACCGAGTTCGTTGGCCAGCATCATCCGACATTTTGTTTCAAAATGGCGGCCATTTTAAATTTTTAAAAAAATTTAAAATTTAAAATTTAATGCGAAAAAATTAAAAGTTGAAAAATATTTTTCTTTTACATGTTAGAACTTAAAACAACAATTCTAGAACACATTTTCTTTTGTCTATATCTTAAAAAATGATTGAAATATAGCACTTTGAATTTTTCTTATGGCTGACATTTTGAAACGATCTGATATTTGTCACGTCATAACACGCGTATTTATGAACCAATTTGAATGAAATTTGCTATATACATAGTACATACAAATGTCTCGACCGAGTTCGTTTCCCAGCATCATCCACCATTTTGTTTCAAAATGGCAACCATTTTAATTTTTTTTTAAAATTTAAAATTAAAATTTAATGCGAAAATTTAAAAGTTGAAAAATATTTTTCTTTTACGTGTTAGAACTTAAAACAACAATTCCGGAACACATTTTATTTTCTCTATATCTTAAAAAATGATTGAGTTATAGCACTTTGAATTTTTCTTATGGCTGACATTTTGAAACGATCTTTTGTCACGTGATAACACGCGTATTTATGAATCGACTTGGATGTAACTTGGTGTGTACATAGTATTTACTGAGGCCTGAATCGAGTTCGATACTCAGTTCCATCCGCCATCTTATTTCAAAAGGGCGGCCATTTAATTTTTTTTATAAATTTTAAAATTTAAAATTAGGTACAAGAAAGTGAGAAATAGAAAAAGATTTTTCTTTTATGTATTTGAACTTGATACAAAGATTCCACAGCATTTTTTGTTTCGTCTGTATCTTAAAAAATGGCTGAGTTATCGCGTTTTTAATTTTTAGTGTTGCTCATATCTTGAAATGATCTGATTTTCGTCACGTGATAATACGCGTATTTATAAACTGATTTGTATATAACTCTTTGTGCACATAGTACATAGAAATGCCTTGACCACGTTCACTGTCCAACTTCGTCCGTCCTCTTGTTTCAAAATGGAAGCCATTTAAGTTTGTCAAAAATCTTTTAAATGTATAATGATGTACAAACAAAAAATTAGAAATTGAAAAAAGGTTCTTTTTAAAGTATTTATATTAATAATGAATTCAGGAGTATTTTTTGCTTTGTCTTTAACTTAAAAAACGCCTGAAAAGTTTAAATTTCTAACGTGGGTGGCATTTTTAAAAAAATCAATTTCCCCGCGACAGCACTTTTATGTATTAATCGATTTCAATGTGAGTGTGCATGTGCACCTGATTTAAGATTTCGACCAAGCTCATAATCAGGTTCCACTAATTTGAGCTTTGTATTTTTTAATAATATAACTTAATTTAAAATAAATAAACAAATATATAAGTATATGAAAGCTACCTCTTCCTCCCGGCTCTGCCGGAAGGACTATTTTAATTAATGTTTAATACAATTTAGCTACTATAGTATTACATAATATGAAATGTAGTAAACGGATCTCATGAAAGAACATTTTTTTTTTTTTTTTCAAAAAAGATAATTTGAGATTTTGATGCATCGTGAAAAATGAAAAGTATGAAATGACTTTAATATAACATGTGTTTTAATTATGAATTTAAATTTCGGAATAATACTCCTACATATCGTTAAGATATTGAAACCCAATAAATTTGAAATATATATTGTTCTATGGTGTTTTACTTCAATTACAGCAATTTTCATGAAATGAATTCACACAAAGTGCTATTTTTTTGTTTGTTGTTTTTTGCCGTTGTTATTGTTCATTATCATTATTAATATTAACTATTTTGAAAAAATAGTTGTTGTTTTCGGCAGAGAATTGGGAAATGTAAAGTACATCTGAATCTTTTAATTGGTTGAATTCCGCAACTAATTTAATTTTATTCGTTTCCTGATTGTTACAAGTTTAAGGTCCAAAAACTGAATACTTCTGTTACACAATGACTAAATATGTAGTAAAACCTTTTTAAAAAATAATAATTTAAAAAGAAATTATAATAGGGATTTCAAACAAATTTCATTAAAAAGTGCATTTTCTTCTCTATGCAACGGTGTAAAATGTGCGATGTTAAGAATTTGAAAATTTTTCCGTTCCAAAAATTGTAAAAATGAAATTTCATTTAAAATTTGCTTGTGATGGGTCCAGTAATATCAATGTTTAATCCATGTCGTACGTAATAAGAGGCGTTCAGAAGTTAGTTTGATTAACTCCATCAAATAAAATGCACATTTTAAATAGTTAAAGTTGTCTATCTTTAGTATACTATTTTTTTATCATTGGTCTAGGAATATTAATTTTTAATGCACGATAACGTAATATACGACTCGTTATAATCATCCTGAAAATTATGTTTATTTTAATTATTAATTTAAATATAGAAATTATTTATAAGTCTTTAAAATTTCAGTCTTTGAAAATATCATTTTCCAAACAGACGTAAATATTTGTTAAATTACAGTTTATTATTATTATTATTATTATTATTTTTGCTTTGAATAAGGTATTTGTACCCAATATGGACAGGGCTCTCAATATGGACACCCTTAATATTTTTAAAGGTAATAATTTTGATCGAGAAATGGCTAAACATTTTCGCGAAGCAGTTGAAAAGATAATTAAGTCTGGAAAATGTAAAAAACGCACTGTTCGCCATTTAATAGGAAATTTGTTATTTCGAGATGTGCTGATCTTAATTTCTTGTAACCTTAAATTCTTATTAGATAAGGCAAAATTACATTAAATGTTGAAAAGTGGAGTATTTTAGAAAGCTAATAAAACATATTTTCGATTGCTGCTGCATATTTTGCTTAAAATAATTTTCCTTATTCATTTGGTACAAGATTTAGTAAAACTATGCCCGGTTCCCAATATGGACAGCTTATGTCCCCATCGACTACAACTGTAAGAAAGAAGAAAATTCAACGTTGCCAAGCAATAACTTGAAAAGTAAAAAAAAAAAAAAACATTTTCCTTAGGGTGTCCATATTGGGTACAGGTACCTTAAGCCTTGTTGTACACATATACGAGATTTTTTTAAGTCGTGAAAAAACCCTATAACAAAAGATCCTCTGATCCAAATGCTTATGAATATGCTGTCAAAGCAAAGGATTTTTTAAGGCGTGGCTTAAAAACAGATAATTTGACAGATAGAACTGTATAGATGTCGAGTTCGGAGATGAGCTTGCCCACGATTCACACACATTGACAACAAAAAATTGAAGCATGCATACCTCGTGTTCATTATTCTTCAGATATTTCGTAGTGATTGTGCTATTTACAATGAAAGCGCTGGATAACACAATGCGAAAAAGAAAGAAAACTTTATTACGTATATATATATATATATATATATATATATATATATATATATATATATATATACGTAATAAAGTTTTCTTTTTCTCAAAGTTCCATTCATTATTTTCCAGAAAGCAGTAATTTGGAGACCACGAATGTTTTTCGCTTTGGTATCTGTCAATTTGATTTAAGAAGCTATTTTTTACGCCCAAAGCATTTTTATTGTTATGCTAGCATATTTGTGAAATTTTAGGCCATTTGGATTAGTGGCCCTTTTGTTATCAGGAATTTTACTTTCACGACATAAAAAAATAACACCTCGTACTTTTTTTTCGAATTATTTTCAAGTAAATCACGTTTATATCTGAAATAAAATTAAATATTTAAAATTATTTATATCATAAAAGTGAAATAAATTTCATTTATAAAATCTCTGTTATATGCACGGTTCAAGCTGCCATTCGTCATTTCCCCAAATTGCAACTAAATTGTTCTTTTGGCGAGTAAACTAGCGTTTAGATTCGCAAAATTGCTAGTGCTCAATTTTTTAGTTTTCTTTCTTTTCTTTTTGGTTTTTCATACATATGCAAACATACATATATTTAATATTTACATTTTTTTAATACATTTGTAGCAGATAGTTGAAAAACGATTAATAATAATCGTTGTCGCAGTTATAAAAACTTGAAAACATGAGAAAAGGGGGATCATTAAAGGATTAAGGTTAATTTTTTTGTGCTACACGGCGAATTATTTTGTTAATACATTTTTAGTTTGGCGAATGTTTTTTATTATTAATTAGCCAAATTACTAATGTTGGTCAAATATCAGCGAGAACACTGGTTATATGTGCATGTATTAGACAAGTGTTATCAATAACAATGCTTCAAAAAACATAGAAATATTTCATTCAGCTGTTTCAGCTGTTTCTGCTAATTAACTTCTCCACATAATTCACATACTATATTAGATGGAAAGTAAACAAAATTAAAAATAATGTAAAATATGCTTTTATTCATAAGCAACGTCGTTAATAATTTCTCTTTGCGAAAACATAGGTAAAATAAGTAAGCGAAAAAGCTGTAACTTTTCCAAGCAGAACTTAATTAGTCTTTATTTAAGAACGAACTTTACTATTTAAAGAGACTGATTTTTTTGTTGTTGTTGTTTATTTTTCAAAAACAAATTTTAACTTGAACAAATTTTTTGTTGAAATCTAATAAATTAAAGGGATTTCCATACTTTAAAAATAAATTTGAGAATGTTGTTTTAGACAGAAAATTTAATTTATTTTCTTATGCTGAGCGAATATACATTACAATTTATATTATTTTTTATAAAAAAAGTTTTAGTGAATTCAATTTATTTGTAATGAATAATGAAAAGTTATTTTCCAATCAGATAGTTCTTTTCTTTAAGATTTTTTAAAAGCAATATTACAGCTAATTATATAAATGATGACTCTTAAAATATTTGCTTTTTAGTGAATTTATAGAAAATATGTTATGAAGAACAATAAACAAACGAAAAATAGATAGAAAATCTGAATTTTTATAGTCGTTGATTTATTTGTGATTAATGTTAATTTTTGTATTATTCCAATGGTTATGGCAAAATATTTTAGTCGCAGCATATGCGCTGTACGTGCATTAAATTATATACTTAAAACTTCTTGCTCTTTCGTAGTCCATTCATTTACATTTTAGATAATTTTAGAAAATTGTATTTCACACAGATCAATATTTTGTATTATTGCAGTATTTGATAATATTTTTGGTAAATGTGGGAGTAAGTCATGTGAATATCCTTTATATTACATTACTAGCCGCTTATGGCGACCAGTTTGGTCTCCATTAAAAGTATTCTACGCATTCCATCATGTTACTTTTATTCTTAATTTAATTCTTCAATCACTACTTCTTCAATCACTATCCAAATCGGAAGATTCTTATTAGAAAAATTAAGAACTGTTTGCAATCATGGCTGCATTTCATAATTAATTATTTCAAAATTTAATAATGAAAAAGCATGTTTTTTTTTTTCATTAATTTCGTTTCTGAGTTTATAAATATGACAATAAAGAAACCTTGAATTCAAACTGTAAACAACGCCGCAATTTTACCGAATATGACGTTTTAAGACATAACAAAACTGTCACGTCATTATCTACAATGAAGTCATAAGAATATTGTCCATTTATTGTTGAAAGACTTCCTTTACGAACCTCAATGATAAATTTTTTTCCCGTTCGTGATTGAATGAATCTTTTACGGCTTATTTATTTTTTAGTAATGCGATATTTAACTATGAATGTCAATTTAATTTCAATGGTGTTATCTCAAAATATACATAATTTTTTACAAATGTAAATTAGAAACAATGCTTTTATGTTGAAATAAATTATTTTGGTTTAGGTTCTTGTTAATACTATTAATTATTTATTTATGTAATTGTGTATATGAAAAAGTAAAAAGGTTGCAAGAAAAGATTTTGTCAAATTTCTTTTCTCGCCAAGCACTTTCTTTGTTTTGCCAATTACCTATGCTGGAAAAATACATTTAATATTGTATATTAAATGAGATGAATGAATTTGATATACATAGTTTTTTAATCTGTGTTATAAATGAAAGTTATGTATTTTAAATGAAATAAGTTACAGTTTTATATTTCAAATGAAACTGGCCTAAAATGGCATAAAATTTGGCAAACCTGCACTCGGCTAGCATAAAAGTACCAAAAAGACAATCATGCATATAAAAATGTGAAGTGGGAAGACCTGGAACTGTTGATGACATTGGGCTTTTACAATATAGATTGGCGACTTATCATTTGCGCTGGCTAACAAGAAATTTGCTGCATAGCATATAAAGAGTGAAGTGGGTAAGCCCGGAAGTATTGATGACAATCACATGACTTAGGCTTTTATTATATAGATGATTATTATTATTACAAATTAAAATTTATTCATACACATCACATTCCTTAATATTCATTCATGTTATAAATTAAAATTTACTAAATGATTTTATTGAAACAAAACAAAATTGCAGACATTATAGGTGTTTCGTGTTAGCCCATGTTGGTGGCTCACGGAAAATATTCCATCTGGAGCTGCATCTGTAGCCTTGCCAACATTTACATATTGGTATGTTACACGTTCCATATAGTTTAGTCGGGAGAACCTCAGTGCGCAATACTGATGGATCGAGTTCGAGTCTTGGTTTCGATGCATGGAAGCATTTTCAATAAGTTGGCATATATGTCTGTTAAACAATTTTCTAAATTTGTTTTTTCTTTAAAATATTGTATGAAAGGTGAATTTTATCTCTAGAAAAATTTCCTTACGTTATTAGTTAGGATATTAGTTTGCCATTTATTTATTTGTTTATTATTTCGCCATTCATTATTACATTTATTTTATGCTGTTAGTAGAATAAATTAAACACCGAAAAAACACCTTCTTTTAAGGTTATCCATAAGTAATGTCTGTTTTTAAACTCATAATCAGATAAAAAGCATCTGTCGTAAGATTCAATTAACCAAGCACGTTATATAATCTTTATATATTTGTTTAAAATAGTTTTTTTTTTTTTTTTACTCTTTTTTTAAGAATACAGACTTCTAAATAAAATAGATTGTCAACTTGAAATTTAACGAAAAACCTTGCTTTTTTTATTATTTATTTATTTTTGCGACAGTTAAATATATGTATAATAATTATGTAGATATATATATATATATATATATATATATATATATATATATATTCATATATAAATATAATATATAATTAAAAACACGCATTAATTTTATTTTTAGATTTATTTATTTATTTATTTGATTACATATTGTTTATTAAAAAAAACGGCAAATTATTTTATCGCAAAACATCTTTTCAGCATAAAAAACATATCAATGAAAACAAACTGAAAATTATGAAAAAAATGGATTTGAATATTTTTATGAGCAAAAGGTTTATTAATTCATTCAAAAAAAGGTTATTCAAAAAATGGTATTAATATTTGAATTTGTTAATTATCAGTTTGAGAAAGAATTATTCTATAGCTCGTACTTGCAAAGTTTAAAAAATTACTTTTTTTATTGTTTGCACTGTTGTTGTTGTTTGATATTATTTTAGATAAAAAGCACGATTTATAGAATAATAGTGGCACATAAATAATGTTGAATTACGTAGACCTGCTCAGTTATATATTTTGAAGAAATATATAACAGAGCTTTAATAAAACATAATATTTCCAGTTAGGCCTTAAGATAGAAGCATATATCAAATAGAAGACTTTATAAAATATGAGATTTAATGTGTAAACCTATGTGTGTAGAAGGCTTACATTTTCTTCTTTCAGCTCTATATTAAAGAAAGAAAAATCTTTACAATGTATATACCTAAACAAGCAGTAAAAATATATTACATAGTATGTGTAAATAAAAGCAATAAACACACCTAAAAATCGACAGCTAATAACTATTTACGGATAAATAAACTTTACCCATAAACAACAAAGAAAGTATTTCAAATAAAGGTATTCTCTGATGAGAAAGTACAACACATGTTCTAAAAGAACAATTACTGAAGCAGAAAATCGAATTCGAAGAGATTTCATTTCTTTTTTTTTCTTTTCTTCAAATAAGAATTGAGATTGTTTGAACCATTATGTTTGAGAAATCACCTTTGGTTTAGTAACAGACGAATAGAAGTAAATTAGAAATGGATTAATTTACAATTATTATTGTTAGAATACGAAAATTAAAACATAGAAGTATCAAAATAGAATTTTATATTTTATTGTTTTCCCGCTGCAAGTGTTTTTCATTGTAATTTCTTTTATGAATATACATAAATGAGAAGGATAATAGCCGCTATGGTTCGATTGTGTTAATTTCCAACTAATTAGAAAATTATTGTAATCTCGTCGTCATTTTCGTTTGTTTTCTCCCTGGCGGCCGAGCAAAAAGGCAAAATTTTTACGTTGTTTACAATATAATTTAATTAAACGTCTAAGAAAATACGATTAATATGTGATATAAAACACATAAATTATTCTTTAGCGAATTAAACATAACCTAATCTTCCTAAAATGGATTAAATCTGTAGAATTACATTAATTTAAACTAGTCGGATGTGGCAATTTCAAAATATCTTATAAATGTTAATATTTCCTGAAAAATGAAGCATAGAAGCGCCACCGGTTAGGTGATTTACACCAAAATCCATACAACAGCATCTTTTATCAACTTATAATTGAATTAAAAGTTTATCTAAATTTCATGCGTCAGCTTTTGAGATGGAAGCATTGCAGAAATTGTAAAAAAATCTGAATGGACGCGTCACCTGACACCACTACAAAAACTAAACAACACTAACTTATATCAGGGACTAATAGAATCTGAAATTTGGTAAAAATTCGTGAAGAAATTCGTCAAGATAGAGCTATGTTGATAATCATGAATAATGCCCCATAGCAGCATGAAGTGTTGGTAGATTTACATTAAAATGCAATCCTCACTGTATAATATCATGGTCTAATGGAATCTGAATTTAAAAAAAATCCGTTTATTAGTTATTGAGGTATTGCCGTTGTAAATATCATGAAAAAAGTCAGTATAGTAGCGTCACTTTTTACACTATTTTCATCAAAAAGTAATCGGCAACAGTTAATATTGGAGACTAACATAGTCTTAAAATTTATTGAATTCTGTTAGTTACTTCTTGAGATAGAGCGACCACAAAATTCGTGAAGCATACCGGCATACAAAAATTAAAAAATATATATATATTTTGGGGATCTCTGACCCCTAAAATGTGCAATACCATCATAAACTGGAATTTAAAAATGTTCAATAAGCCAATACTTTTTTCCCTGTAAAGATAGAAGAAAATAAAAAGATTCTATTGCAGTGAAACCTACAGACCCCCCCCCCCCCACTTAAAAAATATGGGTGTCTGTATTACGGCGAGAAACGTGGCTACATTTTTTGGAAATTTCTGCTGAATTGTAATATTTTTAGTTCCGCTTAGGTTTGATAAGTTCTTTCTAAATGTTTTCGCTTGGATTCACATCGGACGTTTAAAATTACCATTTCAAAAAAAAAATATTTTTTTTGTCATTTATTGATGAGCTTGCGAACATTCTTTGGGTTGTTATTATGTTTAAACGTGTAGTTAGGACCAAAACTTTTTATCCATTAAAGCAGCAAATAATGTTGCACGATATCCTTTGACAGTGTATCATTCATCTTTCATCGGACTTCGAATTAGGGACCGAAACCCTTTGAAGAAAAGGCTCCCCTCAGTATAACTTATCCTCCGCCATGCTTCATTGTAGGAATAACACATGTCGAATCATATTTTTTTTTAAATCGTCGGATGTAGTATCTGCTAACATTCTCAAAAAGTCTGAACTTTGATTCGTAAAAAAATAGTTCCTTTTTAAGATTTCCCTTGACAAGCCTTTATATTTCTTGGCAAAAGCCAGACGGGTCCCTCGTATTTTTTTAATAACTTATAAAAGGTTTTTTACTATCAACTCTTTCATAAAGTCCTACGTCAGGGTAGCGTCTACACACAGTAAAACAACTTTTTTAGCAGTATTTTCATTCCGTAAATCGCAAGATATTGCAATAAAATTGTTATGTGGGTTATCAACTTCTTTTCTCCTGATAATTCTGTTTCCAGGAATAATCTTTTTGTGGGATCTGCCGGACCTCAGAAAGTTCTGAAGGTCTTTGGACATTTTCTGGTCGGTAAGTTTGCCGCAATGTTACGAAAGGTTTGGCACTTCAGTGACAAAGTCATTTACGAGCAATAATTGTTGAACTTTTCTTTTTGACTTTCAACTGTTCTATCCATGTTGACTAATTTACAAACACGGCCAAAAAGCACTTTAACAATAGGAAAAAAACTAAGGCATGACGAATGGCTGGGAACTTCTGAATACATGAAATTCAAATTCCCCCCTTTGTATTAAGTGTCTTCAGTATCCAATAAAAATATCACGTGGTCTTTGTCATTTATATTTTCCTAACTTTTAGAGCAATCGCGTTTCTTCTTTGCTTAAACCTTAGGACAAACAAATCAAGGAAACTAACTGACCGGAAACTTTTGACCTCCTCTTTATATGCCAGATAGCTTATGTAAAGTTGACTTCTGAAGATGTTAGTTAATCTGACTTCTTTTAGTCGTTTTAAAAATATTCATTTTGTGATTGTTTTAATAGTGTAAATATTGGTGGTTTTCTGCAGGTGCAGTTACCTTATTTAATTTTGTTTTAAGAAATCTCAAGTCAATCTTATATGATTAATGTTCATGAAATCGCGTTTAATGAAAAAAAATTTCTTCTTTAATGAATGTTTGGTGCAGCCATATCTTTAATAAAGTATAATGAATTGTATTGACGATTCTTTTTTTCTCTCTTTCATCTATAATTTAAATTTAATTCAACATATTCAATTATTTTTAAAGCACAGTAAATAATTTAAAGGGTTATTATGAAAAGAAAATGTAAATATGTACTGTTTTGAATATATTTTTATAATTACTCAGAATTATTGTATTATGTTCACGTAATAAACATTTTTGTTAGAACAGTTGTTTATGTAGATACAGAATAACTTGATTTAAGATCCAGTGCCGTACGAGTTGCCGTATCACGTAATTTTCACTTGCATAGGCACTGTAAAGAAACCTCGTGAAGCTCAGTTGAAAGGACGAGGGTTCTCCACTATATATTTTTTTTCGTTTTTCTTACAATATTTTAAGTGGTGCTTTTTATTGCTATTTTGTTTTAAGACGCCTGGTTGTTGTGTAATTTTTTTACGTAACTTCGTTATTTGCCTATACAGTAAAACCCCGATAATTCGGATTAATTGGGACCGGACCCAATCCGGATTATCGAAAATCCGGACTATCCGGAGAATTAGAAAAAAATTAAATAAAATAAAACATACTTACAGATAATCACCTTTATGTGAAACTTACTGAATATTTACAGACAAAAATGTTTACTTTTCTGAATTCTTCCGAAAAAAATTTCAGAAAAATGTTTTTTAAAATTCAGAATACGACGATGAAACTACTTAATGTATTGAAATTAGCCAATCGCTTTTCAAACTTGAAAAAAAATGACCAAACCAATCCGAATTATCCGGAATTTCGGATTAGCGGGGTCCGGATTCGCGGGTTCTACTGTATAAGTTTTAGTTTAAATGACAGTGACATAAATCTACTGGCACCTGTAATTCCTGCAAAGCATAAATAATAGCCAGATTAACCTTCTTCATGTCCTGGGGGGAGGGTTGCCTTCTTGTGCTTCATCTTACTCATAATTTGTTGTAAGACGCCGAAATACAATTATTTACAAAAACAAAATTTTTGATGCTATCTATAATATTTGTCAAATGAAATGTATTTTTAAATCGTTTGAAATTGTTTTTGTTGTTATGAGGGGGGGAGATAGAGTTAAATGATGACCATGGAATTGCATTCAATTAAAGAGATAAATAAAAAATTCGAATCTTTAAGACTAGTTCTTTAGTTTGTTAAAATTTACCCTAATATTAAAATTAATATAAAGTTTCAAATCCTAATTAAGTGTGCAGTTTTGTTCTTGTTGTTTTTATTGTTTTCTTATTGTTTTAGGCGGGATGGCGAAAAATAAGGCTAAATAGTGATCATAGAATGATATTAATTTAAAGAAATATATTTTTACAATTTGTGAACTAGAATTAATCTTCTTTGTAGTTATCTCAAAATGCTGTAAAACTAACAATTAAAATAACTCTTTTGTAGATGAGATACTTTACAAAGTTATTCGCCAAATTTCTAGATCATTTCAGAATGTGAAATGCCACAGGAATTACACCATTGCTCCGTGTTCAGAATTCCTTAAATCTGTTACGTAAGCATTAGGTTAAATTAGAATGTAAATTTCAAATTTGGTCAGTAGTTAGGTATTTAAAACTTCGGAAAAGAATTTTAGGATTTTGAAAACAACATTTTTTAAGAAGATTTTTTCTAATTTAAGCGTAAAATTTTAAATATATTTTTTGATTTGCATTGTCTTACGTATTTTTAGATACTCAATAGGAAAATATAAATAAAAAAATATTTTAACACCACAATGCCTCCTCCAAAATAATAAATTATACCTGTATATATTTACAACATATAACATTAAATATGCGTAAATTTGAAAAGAAATACCTAAAATATGTTCTTAAATGCCCATTTTCATTATTTTAGTCTACTAATTTTCATTATATAACCACTAAAACATAATTATATTTTTACTTGTGGAATATTTTGTCAGCTCCAACTGTATATTGTATTTCATTAAGAAAATAAATTAAAAAATATTTAACGAAAAATGTTTTTTATTTTTTTATTCATAAACATTTGTGTGATACTAAAATAAAACTAGTTATTGTTAAAAGTCCTAGATTTTTATATTAAATATATTGAAATATTGCAGACAATTCTCATGAATTTTTCGGAACTTAACATGAACCACTCTTTAATGTATAACCAGGTAATTTGCTTAACACCGTACTTTAAAAAAAAGAAAAAAAATGTGATGCTAACATTAATTTTAGAAACACGTGAAACTATTAAAAAAATCTTTGAAATGTAAAATATGTATGAATGTAAAAAATATTACATTTAAAAACAGTCACTGAGTTATTAAACCATCAGTTATTAGCCATTTATTTGCTACAAATTCAAAAAAGATAACAACATTATTCTAGTACGTGCATTATCTTCTGTTTTTAAAAACATAAAACATCATTTTTTTTCATTATTTCTTTATTGTTATTTTCTTAATAGCGCATTTTTTGTTGCGTATTGTTATTTTTTTCACAATGCTATTTTTTTTAAAACTAGTATTGTATACAGTAGTCGACTTTATGTAATAAGTTGGTTTTAACGGCATGAAAAAGGAAAGACAATAGCAAACAATTAACTAATGCAGTCTTTAGACTCTTGCATGTTTAAAGTATAGGTTAAAATGATTTCATTTTTTTATAACTATAATAATTTTATATTTATGCTGCCAAATTATACTATTTTAGCAACTAATAATAACAATATTCAATAATTATTGCAAACGATTTTATCCTCCATACTATATTTTATTCTTTATATTTATTTATATGTTAAATTTTAAGAGAAAAAAAATAATGAAATTTGTCAGAAAAATGCATAGCATTCTTTAACTTATTTATATTTTACATACAATTAATTTTAAGTCCAAGATACTGTTATATCGTGTGGGTTCGAATTACTTGTACTGTAATTCCATCAGGGAAACAGCCTTTATATTTCCATCATTTATTTACATTATGATACAACTGCCGCTCAGCAGCATTTCGAACAACAAAACATTCTTACATCCCCGATCTTATTTGGCCAACATGCATTGCCTCACAAAACAGATTACGGTATCGTTGTGCCATCTACATTTAGGAAGTGGTACTATTCGAAGATATCACACCCCTCTCCTCATAGTTCAAACGAACTACAGGCAATCTTGGTCTATTGCTTCTTCGAACTGGAACACTTTTCTTCGGGTCCTCATTATTATTTTTAGTCACAGTGTCCTTTACAGATATATCTGTCATAGCATCATTTTTATTACTCACAACAGTACCTGTTACAATATCATGTGAAGGCTGAGATTTATTTGGTTCCATAATATTCTCATTATCACGTTGGTCTTTTATTTTTCCATTAATCTCAGAAAAACGGTTTTTATTAACCCTTTCATAATTATCATAAGCATTGTAATTTTTACCACTATAACCCATATTTTCAAATCTTTCTGACATTTTTTTGTTATTGTGGTCATTTTCTTCAATTCTTTCAGATTTTTCGTAACTTATCTCTCTGTTACGTCTCAACTGATTTACATGACGCTTACACATTATTCCGTCACATCTATTTACTAAAACCCATCTACTTCCTAATAATTTTATAATTTTTCCTTTTACCCATTTCTCCCCCTTTCCAAAATTTTTAACGAAAACTAATTCATGAAGCTTAAATTTGTGCAGGGGTTGCTGTATTTTAGGTTTTGATGGTAATACCAAATGAAGGGCTGTTCGAATTGGCCTTCCAAACATGAATTCAGCAGGAGTTTTACCAGTCACCGAATGAGGAGTTGAATGATTTTCTAACAAAAGTCGTGCAATTGATAATGATATGTCATTTTTATCCAGTTTCCTAAGGCAATTTTTCACAGTTTGCACGTATCTTTCCGCCTGTCCGTTCGACGACGGATGATATGGTGGAATAGGTGTATGCTTAATTCCATTATTTTTAAGAAATTCCTCAAATTCCTCACTTGTGAACGCGGATCCATTATCACTGACTAATTCTACTGGTAATCCAAATGTCGCAAAAATTCTTCTCAGTACTCTAATAGTATTTCTACTATCGGTCCTGGGCACTACTTCTACTTCTAACCATTTTGTATAAGAATCAACTACTATTAAAAAAAATTTCCCTTCAAACGGACCTGCATAATCTATGTGAATCCTTTCCCAGGGTAATTCAGATTTCCATTCTAAGGGTTTCATTTTTGGATTATCCCTCGCACACATTTGGCATCTACTACATGAATTTACCATTTGTTCAATTTCCTTATCCATGTTTGGCCACCAAACCACCCCTCTAGCTTTAGCTTTCATGCTAGACATACCCTGATGAACAGAATGCAACAATTTCAATATATATTCTCTACCTTCCTCTGGCACAATTACTCTATGCCCCCATAATAGACAATTTTCTAAACAGGAAATTTCATCCCTTCTACGAAAATAAGGTTGATATTCTTCTGCTTTAACCTTTCGAGGCCACCCATGTAGTACCCACTCTAAAATTTGTTTAGTTACAGGATTGTCAGTTGTCCACTTTGCAATCGTTTTAGAAGTAACGGGCCAATCATTATTATTTGAAACAAACATTATTTCAGCAGGATTACTAACTATATTTACAGTTTCTGGGAGAGGTAATCTACTTAATGCGTCCGCATTTTTATTATTTTTACCTTCGCGATACTCAATTGTATAATCATATCCTGCTAACATAAGCGACCATCTCAGCATTCTAGGTGATAATGTATCAGGTACCCTTTTAACAGGATCAAACAATCTAATTAAAGGTTTGTGATCTGTTATAATTTTAAACGGTTTACCAGCTAAATATTGGTGAAATTTAGTAACACCAAATATTACAGATAAAGCTTCTTTATCTATCATTGCATAATTTCTTTCAGTTTTATTTAAAGTTCTAGAAGCATAATCTATGGGTTTCTCTTTACCCTCAATAATATGGCTTAATACAGAACCAATGCCATATTCTGAAGCATCACAGTTCAAAACAATATCTTTGTTAACATCATATAATTCTAAAACAGGTGATGTACATAATAATTCTTTAACTTTTTGAAATGCTTTATCATGCTTTTCTGACCATGTCCACTTAACATTATTATCTAATAATCTATGTAAAGGTTCTAAGACATCTGAAATATTAGGTAGGAAGTTTCTATAATAAGAAATTAAGCCTAAAAATGAACGCAACTGTGACACATTATTTGAAATAGGTGCATTCAAAATAGCATTAACTTTTTCTGGCATAGGTCTAATTCCTTCCTGAGAAATTTTATGTCCTAAATAGCAAACTTCCGAAACCATAAATTTTAATTTTTCCTTATTTAATCTTATACCATGCTCAGAAAAGCATTTCAGAACACTTTCAACTCTTTCAGAATGTTCTGATTCATTCCTAGCACTTATGATTACATCATCTAAAAATACACCAACATACTCATATTTTTTTAATATATTCTCTATTTTTCTCTGGAACATTCGAGGAGCACACTTTACGCCAAAAGCTAATCTTAACACATTAAATAATCCTTTATGAGTATTAATAGTTAAAATTTTACTACTTTCATTATCTACAGGTTGTTGTAAATAAGCATCTTTTAAATCAAAAACAGTAAAGAATTTTCCACCTGACAATTTAGAGAATAATTCTTCCATCCTAGGAAGAGGATAATTATCATTTTCTGTATTTGCATTTACTGTGGCTCTATAATCACCACAAATTCTAACAGTACCATTTGGTTTTGGAACAATTACTATAGGACTAGCCCAATCTGAATAATCAACAGGTTTCAAAATACCCTCTTTTGTTAATCGTTCCAATTCCAAATTAGTAGCTCTTCTCAAAGCAAACGGAACAGGTCGAGACTTAAGAAAAACTGGTTTTGCATCCCTTTTCAAATTTATTGAAACGGGAGGACCTTTTATTGTACCGATACTGTCAGCAAAAACATTTGGAAAATTTCTAATTAAATCATCTTTCGAAATACTTTTAATCATATTTACATTAGGCCAAAATAATTTTGATGCTTTTAACCAAGTTTTTCCAATTAGACTCGGACCTTCTTCTTTAATAACTAACAATTTTAAATCAGGTATACAATATTCATCAACAAAAACATCTACTTTTAACTCACCTAATACAGTTAAAAAATCTTTAGTATAAGTTTGTAACTTAACTTTAGATTTAATTAAAGGTAGCTTACCTGAGAACAATTTTTCTGCCACATTTTTACTTACAATCGTATGCGCCGCCCCGGTGTCAATTTCAAATTTAACATTCACCCCATTTATTTTTACATTTTTTTGCCATGTTATACTATTGGAGTTGTTGTCCACACAATTAAAACAATATTCCTCTTGAACAGTTTTAATTTTACTGTTTTTGTTCTGTTTATCATTTTTCATCATAAATTTTCGATTTCTACAACAAATTCTTAGGTGACCAAATTTGTGGCACAGATGGCACTCGGCATTCTTGAAAGGGCACATTTTAGGATTATGGTGTTTCGAACATCTATAACAAGGTTTCTCAGACGCGAATTTTTCTTCTTTGGGCTTAAATGGATGAGAGAACTTTTCTGGTTTCGGTTTCTCCCCTTTAGCGCGCACTTGGTTGACAGCTGTACTTTCGCCTATATGTAGTGATTTCACACCGGCTTCAGCAGATTCAAACGATTCGGCGATCTCCACCGCAGTCTTGAAATTTAATTCTTTAGAATCTAGCAGCTTTTGTTGTATCTTTTCATCTTGTATTCCGAACACAAGTTGGTCTCGCAGGCGGTCATTTAAGGTGTTTCCGAAATTACAGAATTCAGACAATCTTCTAAGTTCTCTTACAAACTCAGCTATGCTTTCCCCTGACTTCCTAAGACGTTTCTGGAATTTGAATCTCTCTACAATTTCACTTGGACAAGGAGAAAAATGTTCTTTAGCTTTTTTTAAAAGATCTTCATATTTTATCTCCTTTAACGTCTTCGGGACAATAATATCTCTTAAAATCGTAAATGTTGTCGTACCAACAGAACTAAGCAAAATATTCTTTTTCATTTCTTCATTCTTTATATTATTCGCACAGAAATAAAAATCCATTTTCTCAACATAAATAGTCCAAGGAACCTTTGAGTCATATTCTTCTAGCCGACCCAGTGAAATAATTTCTTTTTCAACAGCCATTTCTTTTCCCGGCGTTTACTTTTTTTTTTCACAATATTTTTCTTAACAAAATAATATGGGTAAATAATCCCATCCTCGTCGCCACTTTGTTATATCGTGTGGGTTCGAATTACTTGTACTGTAATTCCATCAGGGAAACAGCCTTTATATTTCCATCATTTATTTACATTATGATACAACTGCCGCTCAGCAGCATTTCGAACAACAAAACATTCTTACATCCCCGATCTTATTTGGCCAACATGCATTGTCTCACAAAACAGATTACGGTATCGTTGCGCCATCTACATTTAGGAAGTGGTACTATTCGAAGATATCACAGATACTAAAATAGTACAACCAATTTTTTAAGTTGTAAAAATTAAGAAATTTATAGGATATTTCACTACAATACTTTTATGTTTTAATTATTTCTTAAAAATTCTTTTCACATATTCTTTTTCGAATCCTTTTAAAAAATCTACATAGATATTCATTTTATCCACAAAATTCTCCAGCACAATTTCGTCAATGATTCCGGTTATATTTTGACACAAATTAAAATTAGTAATATGTCTTCTAAAATTATAAATAATGACAGAGATACGCTATTAAGAAAATAAACAATAACTGTGTAAAAATACATATATATAAATAAATAAATAAACATTGTTTACATTCTATAATTTTCAAAAATAACATTTTTTAAAACGAACATTTCTTTGTCTAGTAACTTTACATGAATGACAAAAGTTAACTACAATTAAAGGAAAAAGAGAGAATGAAAAAATAATGTGTAATAAATTAGAAATATGTTAAAATAAATTAGAAATATAAATACAAAAAATTAAGTTTAATTATTATGCTACTCAGATATTAAAAAAAGACAAATTACACATAGCTCTCCCGTTTGAAAAAGAAGCACCACTGAAAAAAAAATCGTGTATTATATGTCTTTACTTATTGTACTATAATAGATTTGACATAAGAGCCCATACTAGTCCCTCAAAAAAGACCCGGATGATGATGTTAAGCCTATGTAAGCGTTATTTTTAAATATCTCGCTCAAACTTTAATATTTTTACATTAGTTGTTTTGCATAGGATAGCTAAGTACGAACTACAACAGGGCTAACTTCCACTTTTTTTTTATTTTGGTTTCATATTTTTCTTAAAAACTTTTTAAATTTGGGAAATGGTTGGAACCAGTTCTAAAATAAAAAAAAACGAATATAATATATATATATATATATATTATATATATATATATATATAATCCCTTTCGGCTTGGCCTATAGGCGGAGGTAGATTTCGAAGAGTGCTCATTTAAACAAAAAAAAAATAGAATATGATTAGAGATAAACCCAGTTTAATAATTTAACAACTTTATTTGGCCGCTGTCGAAAAAATTTTAATTTCAATTTTCTGCATGAACTGGTTTTATCAGAATCATCTTAAGTGAAATTTGGCTCAAATGCCCATTTTGACAACATATATTGCAATATATTCTGACTTTATTTAAAAATAGACCAATATAGTACATTATATAGTTCCTAAATAACAAAAAACTGTCAACTAATTGCGATTGAGAGCAAATGAGTTATAAAATAACCGATTCGTTATTTGAATACAATTCTTTCATCATGATCGTTTCGGGAAATTTTGTGCGAAGTGCCCACTTTGACAGCATTTTAAAAAATATATATTTAGCCTTTACCTAAACACTGACCAATACGGCGCATTAAACAGTTTCTAAATAAGAGAACTTGTCAATTGGATGCGTTTGAGAGCAAAACTAAATTAAAAATGAGTCAGAAAAAATGCAATTTGTAATTTGAATACTTCATTAAATATTCAATAACAATCACTTCGGGAAATTCTGTTCAAAATACCCTTTTTGGCAGCCTTTTTTGAAAACTATTCTGTCTTTATCAAAAAACTGGACAATGTGTCACATTCTATAGTTCCTAAAAAGGAGGATCTGTAAATAGAATGCGTTTGAGAGCAAAAATGGAATTAAAAACGAGTCACAAAAAATGCACTTTGATTTTGAACACTTCCTCAAATTTTCAATCACGATCACTTCTGGAAAATCTGTTCAAAATACCCTTTTTAGCAGCCTTTTTTAAAATACACTTTGTCTTTATCAAAAAACTGGCCAATGCATCACATTATGTAGTTCCAAATAACAGGATTTCTCATTTGGATGCGTTTAAAATGAAAAATTAATTTATAAATACGTCAGAATATAAGCAGTTTGGATTTTGGTTTTTTTCTCCAACTCCTATGAAAAACTTGTCACTATAAAAATTGTAGAAAATATTGAGAAGGTGTAAAATAAATTTAATTAGATTTCATAGTTTAAGAATTGACGAAGTAGTGGATTTTATCTTTTTTCACCTCTCTTTTTGCTTTTGTTTTTAATTTTTTTCATCGGTAAGAAATAGTCCTATCAAAAACTTGTAAGTACAAAAGGATCTAAAGAAGTGACGAAGACAGGAATTTTTTTCTCCCCAAAACCGTGTTTTTTTCGTCCTTTGAGCACATTTTTAAATTTATCAAAAACCGGTCATGCATAAACTTTCGGCCCATTTTTTTATTATTTTTTAAATCTTTAAACCGATTCTATATCAATTTTAATTAAGGAGTTGTGGCGTTTTTTCTGTTTTCACAAAAACCCTCCCTATTTCCAACACCTTGGTCCGATTTTGCCCATTAAAGAACTTGACCGATATTTTATGCTCCTTGATTTTATGTAAAAGCTTGAAGAAGATCTGAGTAGAATTATAAAAGTTATCGTATCCATAAAAAAGCGATATACACCGATAGATAGATAGATATACATACACACACACACACACACACATATATATATATATATATACATATATATATATATACCGGGTGTCCAGTAAATGACTGACCCATTTTGAATGTAAATAACAAAAAATCTGTTTGAGATAAAAATGCGCGGCTTGCTGTATTGTTATTAGAATATAAATAAATTTTAAAATATGCACTTTGTAATGTAATATAATAATATTTAAAATAATATCTCAGTCTCAAGACTGAGGAGGTGAAGTATAATACAGATGGTTCAATCATAAATATTATTTTAAATCACTTTCCAACCAACGTAACCTATTTCTGAAGCTGATTCGAGAGTCGATTCAACATATAGATGCAGATTCGACAACATATAGATTCAGATTCAGCCGAAAATCTCATATTTATGAAAATTAGAGTCATGTCTCTATTCAAACAGCCTGTTACCGCCAGCGCGATATTTTTTTCCGAAATCTGAACTGTATTAACAAAGTACATGTTTAAAAATTTATTGATTTTCTAAAAACAATACCGCAAACCGCGCATTATTATCTCAAACCGTTTAGTTGTTATTTAAGTTCAAAATGGGTCAGTTATTTACTGGACACCCGGTATATATATATATATATATATATATATATACATATATATATATATAGAGGGTGATTCTAATTTTTTTAAGAGTAAAAGAGGGGTGATAGTACACATCAAGACAAACAATATTAAATAGAAGACCAAGGGTCCCAAACGTTTTCCAAAGGAGACAGCCACCATTAGAGTTTAGGGACCAAAATTTCAAATAAACATAAAAAACGGAAAAATCGGTCGATTGATTTGCGCTTTTCACTAAAATTATTCTTTATGTCGTCATTTTCTTGAATTTAAATTATAAAGATAAATTTCAAGAAATGACGATAGAGGGCGATAACGAACACCTATTTTTTGCCGGTATTTTTTGCATCTCATTAAATGTTTTCGTAAGCTTAGACTCAAATTTTGAGCTCAAAATCTGTATAGTTGTGAGACGTTAAGTAGACAAACTGAACTGTCTTCAGAGGGTTCAAATTTGAAATGATTATAAAAAACGGAAAAATTGGTCGATTCGTATGCGGTTTTCACTAAAACTATTCTTTAAATCAGTATTTTCTTACAAATAAATTATAAAGATAAATTTTAAAAAATGCCGATAGAGGGCGCTTTAGACATTGGAGTAACGAACAACTCTTTTTTATTGTTATTTTTTGCACTTATTATATGCTTTCGTGAGCTTAGATTTACACTTATATTTTAAGCTCAAAATCTGTATTGTTGGGAGACGTTAAGTAGACAAATTGAACTGTGTTCAGAGGGTTCAAATTTGATATGATTATAAAAAACGGAAAAATTGATCGATTCGTTTGCGGTTTTCGCTAAAACTAATTTTTAAATCAGCATTCTCTAAGAAACAAATTTTAAAGATATATTTCATAAAATGCCGTTAGAAGGCGCCTTAGACATAGGAGTAGCGTACAACTATTTTAACTGTTATTTTTTTAAATCTCAATAAATGCTTTCAAATCATAGACTTATATTTTGGGCTCAAATTCTGAATCGTTGGGAGTGTTTAATTAGCGAAAAATTGAATTGTGTTCGAGGAGAGGGGAGGATTAAATTTCAACACCTGAACACACTTCAGTTTGCGCTTTTTAACCCCTCCCAACGATTCAGAATTTGAGCTCAAAATTTAAGTTTAAATCTAAGCTTCCGAAAACATTTAATAAGCTTTTGCAAGCGTTTAATAAGAACCAAAAAATAATGGTGTAAATTAATTGTTCGTTACTCTGAAGTTTAAGGCGCCCTCTAACGGACTTTTTTTTAATTTGTCTTTAAAATTTATTTTCAAGAAGATATTGAGTTAAAGAATAGTTTCATTTCAAACCCCAAACGAATCGACCAATTTTCCCATTTTCTATAATTATTTTAAATTTGAACCTTCCCGCCCCCTCAAACACAGTTCATTTTGTGCTACTTAACCACTCCCTACTATTCAGATATTGTGCTCAAAATTTAAGTTTGAGTCTAAGCTTACGAGAACATTTAATGATATGTAAAAATATACCGGCAAGAAATAGTTGTTTGTTACTCCAAAGTCTAAAGCGTCCTCTATCGGCATTTTTTGAAATTTATATTTATAATTTAAATTCAAGAAAATGCTTATATAAAAAATAATTTTAGTGAAAACCGCAAATCAATCGACCGATTTTTCCGTTTTTTATAATAATTTGAAATTTGAACCCTCTGAACACAGTTCAATTTGTGCTGCTTAACCACTCCCAACTTTTCAGATTTTGAGCTAGAAATTTAAGTTTGAGTCTAAGCTTACGAAACCATTGAATGAGATGCAAAAAATACCGGCAAAAAATAGTTGTTCTTTATTCCAAAGTCTAAAACGCCCTCTATCGGCATTTTTTAAATTTATCTTTATAATTTAATTTCAAGAAAATGGCGACATAAAGAACAATTTTAGTGAAAACCGCAAATCAATCGACCAATTTTTCCATTTTTTAAGTTTATTTGAAATTTTGGTCCCTACACTTTAATGGCGGGTATCTCCTTTGGAAAACGTTTGGGATCTTTGGTCTCCTATTTAATAGTGTTTGTCTTGATGCGTACTATCACCCCTCTTTTATTGTAAAAAAAATTTAGAATCACCTTGTTTATATATATATACACTATATTGCCATTGATTATGGGACACTTGCAATTTTAGACATTTTACTAAATATCTAGAAAAATACATGAGGAATCATCTCGAAACTCTTAGTGTATAAATATAATAGTATAAGTCATACATCTCAGTGAAGATTTTTTCCCGAAACTCCAAAGGGGACCGTCAACAAATTAAAAAAGAATGAATATCTTTTGAATAACCCTGTCAAAACTAATGTAGCAAAAGCGCTCAAACTCTAGATTATGATTGAATTCCTTATTGTAATACACTGTGTTCATTTTTATGCAAATAGCATGCATACTCGCAGAGTAATTAAGGTTTTTATAAAAATGGTCCCAAATTTTTCCAAGTTTTTTTCCTTATAATTTTCAGAGTTCTTAATATAAAATATTATTTTTATTAGAAAATATGAGAAACAACATTGCACACAGTACCCTGTAATCAGAATTAAAAAATAATGAAAATTGTATAAAAAATGAGTTGGTTTACTAAATATTTTTTTACTGCGCATGCGTCAACGATATCAAAATTTCATTTGCATATTATGTTATCTAAATGTATAGAGCAACTTTTGTGAAAGTCACAAAATCATAACTTGAAAATTCTGACAATAATCGTCAATTGAATAAGTCGAAAATCCGTTATTCTCAAAATGAAGCAAAAACAAGAGGGGTTGTATCCATATATTCATTGATTAGTGTCAATATAGAATACACAATATGGGATGTACTACTGCATTTGGAGAAAATCTCTCATTTTTTTGCTTCATTTTGGAAACAACGGATTTTGCCCTTTTTCTATAGACGATTACATCCAGCATTTTCAAGCTATGATTTTGAGACTTTTACAAAAGTTGCTCTATACATTTAGCTAACATAATATGCAAATGAAATTTTGATATCTTTGACCCATGCGCAGTAAAAAATTATATAGTAAACCTACTCATTTTTCATACAATTTTTATGATTTTTTAATTCTGATTACAGAGTACTGTGTGCAATGTTGTTTGTCATATTTTCTGAAAAAAATATTATTTTATATTAAGAACTCTGAAAATTATAAGGAAAAAACTTGGAAAAATTTGGGACCATTTTTATAAAAACCTCAATTACTCTGCGAGTGTGCATGCTATTTGCATAAAAATGAACACAGTGTATTACAATAAGGCATTCAATCATAATCTAGAGTTTGAGCGCTTTTGCTACATTAGTTTTGACAGGGTTATTCAAAAGATATTCATTCTTTTTTAATTTGTTGACGGTCCCCTATGGCGTTTCAGTAAAAAATCTTCACGGAGATGTATGACGTATACTATTATATTTATACACTAAGAGTTTCGAGATGATTCCTTATGTATTCTTCTAGATATTTTGTAAAACGTCTAAAATCGCAAGTGTCCCATAATCAATGGCAATATAGTATATATATATATATATATGTTATAAAAAAAAAAAATTGCGCCATTTTGTTCTCGCTGAGCTTTTAATTCTAAATTTGTGGAACATATTTTTAATCTTATTTTCGTAATGTATTAATATTTTAACAGCTAAAATTCTTTTTCTTATTTTATTTCACTTATTAATAATTTATTGCTTGTTTCTCAAAAAGTGCGGGAAGCGATTTCGTAATCTTTTTCCTTTTCAGAATATTCTCGGGATTTTAATTTTATTTTTTATTAACATCACCTGATCTGTGTTAATGCGCTGAGATGTTAGTAGGTTAGTCTATTTGCGAGACATGATATAGTTCCTACGGGAGGACAACGCCTCTTACACCAATCAGAGGTGATGATTTCTGACGCGTAGCCTCGAAGTTAATCCTAATTGGATTTTAAAATGATTGACGCGAAGAGAGGAGGGGCTAGTTTTTCGTGCAAGTGTTGGATTTTCATTCTAGGTTTTCGGAGTTCAGAATGCAACTAACTTTTAAACTACTAAGACGCCCATTTCATTTTTCCCGAGAATGTACAACGCCGGAATGTTGCAGCTTGGTGAGCGAAAGTTGTAGTGTTAGATTTGGGCAATAGTTACCAGTGGAATAACTTTACGGCTTCATCTAAATAAATATGGATTAAAAAACGAACTGACTTAGGTTTATTCCGGAGAAACTCCTAAAAGAACAAATCCATGGCTTTTCCACTTACCAGAACGACTGCTCAGCTCATCCCGCTATTGATTCTTAGTGAATAGTAGCATTCTACATCAAACATGGTATTCCACTAGAGCTTATACATTATTATAGAACATCGTCGTCATATCATTACATCTATACTAATAAAAGAACAAAACGCTCTGTCTGTCTCTGTGTGTGTGTGTGTCTGTGTGTCTGCGATGGCTAGCAAAATCTACAGCAAGTACGAAGCTCAAAATGCTTTTGAGAGTAGCCCAATGTCTCTTCTGATGCACCTGAAGCTCAGAATTTCATAATTCTATTTATTAACTGAGTAATTAATTAAATTCCAAAGCTCACTCTCATAAAAAAATCGCCTTTTTTTCGCTTTTTTTCCATTTCATTTTCTTATGGTTGATTGGTTGCATAAAATTTTCGCATAAATAATTAAAAAAGCCGGGACAGACCTTTAAAATTCATAGACTGGCAAACTGTCAGTTTAAATGAGGATTTTTTTTTTTTAATCACAGCTGCTGTACACCATGGAGAAAAAGATAGGTGGAGGCGAAGTAAACCGAAAAAAGGTTTGCAACACGGAGTAAGAAGTGTCTTACTCCGTGGTTTGCAATATTAAACCATTTATCGCTGAAATTTTAATGCCTCAAACAAAAGCACGAAGAAGGAACTTTGTATTAATAAAACGAATTGAAAGAAACGAATTACAACTGAAGCATATTTTACGAAGAAATAGTAATTTTTTAAAATGTTTTTTTTTTATTATATTATTTAGGTTAAAGTTAGGTTAAAGTTAAATTGCATTTATGTTATGGTTAGAATAAGGATATGTTACAATAAAGTGAATACATTTAGGCTAGGTTACATTTCTGTTATATTTAATTTACGGTAGGGTACTGTTAATTTGCTGTTAGGTTACAGACAGGTTCTGGTTACGGTATAAAAGTTTAAGGTTAGGAATTTATACACACAGTGAACCTATACGCAAGATTTGATTAAAAATAACACTTTTGTTAAATAGCTCTGAAATTATAGTACTATATACCAACCTTTTAGCTACCATCGTGTATCGATTTCATTCATGGTATAGTCGGATTTAAGAGTGATATAATTAGTTTGAAATTCAAAATATTTCACCTTGGATTTGTATGTGAAAATAATAATTAGTTACGTGACTTAACTGTGATTTTTACGGGTAAATATCAACTTTTTTACACGAAAATTATGCAATCGTTGGATACATATTCCCTCCTGCGTTTTTCATTGTTCATTTTGAGTATTTTTAGAGCTTAATATTAGTTGTTTTTAAAACCGATTTTTCACACAGTCAGTAGCTACGTATTTCAGACAATTCTGCATGTAACGAATTAATGATAAAATCATACAAATTTCAAGTTCGTTTAATATTGTTAATACGAACCCGGGCAACGCCGGGCGGGTCAGCTAGTATATATATAAACTTTTTTACTGATGTTAGTTTTGGTAGTCTAGTGGTCATGAATCGATGGTCGGTACGAAATCTACCTAATATAACCAAAATCAAAAAGGGTGAAATCCATGAAAATGCGACATGGATATCATTTTTTAAATTTGAACTAAATTAGTATTTTTCTGTTCCAGTTGATAGAAAATAGGTCAAATTTCATGAAAATAACAAGATATAATAAGATAATTGTAAAAATAATTTTTTATAGTTAATTATTATCAAGACTAACTTTGAAATCAAAAATCTGCTATTTTTATCTCTAGTTTAATGTCCCTTGAAGCATTTAAATATCACATAGATTTTTGAAACAAATATATATTTTTAAAAAATGGCTAACAGTATGTTTAAAAACACCAAAGTTTTCACCTGAAATATTTTTATTATTTTGCTATTGCCCCCAAAATTTATTTTAGTCTTTCTGTCATGTCTGTCACAGAAAATGTTGATTTATTTATTTTCAAAAAAATCTACTTGATAAAAATTATTAACACTTTATTTTCTCTTTTTATATGTCAAAAGGAACAGTTCATAAAAAAATTGAAAGATAAATTTAAAATTTGAGTGAAATATAAAACATTACATTTTGTCGTGTCTGTCACATTTGTCATGTCTGTCACAATTAGTTTTTCAACCAACTTTACCTCAATCACTTTCCTAGAAAGTTATTTTTTTAATTTTTTAACTTGGTGTTGATGCCAATAATATTTTTTTACAACAACTCAACAAAATGCTTAAATTTAGAATGCATGTAATAGTTACCAGATAATTATGTTGATACCAATTTCTTTGTTTCAAATATATTATCTGTCACAATTATTTTTTCAAGCAGTTTTGCTTTAATCTTGTGATTTGAAAGTTATTATTATTTAACTTGGAATTGATGGCTATGGTATTTCTTGATGTGAAACGTACACAATCTAAAGTTTTCTACTTTCAAAAGAAAATCTGCCAAATAGAAAATTTCTGGTACAAACTCATTTCAGTGAAAACTATTTGTATATTTATAAGAACAAGATTAAATCTGCTCATAGGCAGAATATTTCCTCTGCTATATATATATTACAATTGTATATTATTGTTATAGTGACTCAGTCACTGTTTCTTCAGAGCCATATATAGTGATATCTGATTATGGTAATTATGACAATTATGCTGTCATCATGTTTTCCAATTTGATCATTGAAAAAAATCATGATAAAGTCAATTCAAAGTTAAAAGTCAAAGAGGTTGAATTCTTATCTGATGGAGCATCTCTACACTTCAAACAAAAATATATGATATTTTCAATAACACAAAACAAATTCCCAACAGTCTGGCATTTTTCAGTGACATCACATGAAAAAGAATGTATTGATGAGACTATTAAGATTCAGTTCCTTGATGCTACTCAAGCTAGAAGTATAAATCTTAGAGCATCATGTAAGTGTGCTGAAGCTGCGAGGAAAATTGGTCCTGGAATCTATTTTTTCATGAATCACAAGAAAAAAATAAAAAGAATGAAAGCAAAACTTGATCTGACATGGCAAGTAATCAAAACAATGCCAGGAACAAGAAAGTTGCACTGTTTCCGATCATGTGTACCTGGCATAATATTCTTTTCAATTTCAATGCTGGTGCATGCACTGAAAATTACCTCTTGGAAAATGCAACAAAGCAATATAGCCAATGGGTGAATGTGCAATAAGACAATAAGGTTTATCATGGAATAATAACTCAAATCGCACAGACACAGCAATAACATAAAAAAAAATGCTTAGTACCAACTAAAATTAAAAGCATGTTTAAATTTGAACCTGAAGATCATGTTGTCTAGTATGAGAAGAACCAAATGTTTCAACTCCAACATTAGTCAATTCCAAGGGATTTTATAAATTTTAAATATTTTTTATAATTTATTTTGAGATTCTTTTAACATAATATACCAATGTTATATCATATTGTAATCTCCAAGTTGTGATAAAAGTAAAGAAAATAATATTTAAGAAAAAAATACTTAAATTCATAGAAAATTGTACACATGTCATGACTGTCACAAAACTTTGTCATGTCTGTCACGCTGATAAATATTTTTTATATTTTTCTATTTACAAATTTTTCAATATTTTTCTTTCTGCTTCACATATCCAAGTCTTATTTTGTTTCCTAAAAAATTCTGGACTTGGTATGTATGCCAATTAAGAGCAAATGATAATAATATGTGTCTAGTCAAAATCTATGTCTAAATTTTGTCATGTCTGTCACAGGCAGGTTTTAACCCTCAATTAAATTATGTTTTTCCATGAATTAAAATTTTAGTGTTTTTTATAGCATAAGGCCTATATTTACATCACCCCATGCAATTTTTTAACTATCAATTAATTTTTAGTACTTAAAGATGAACAAAAAAGTTCTCTCAGTCATGTCTGTCACAAAATGGAATTCACCAAATGTAAAAACCTGTCAGGTTTTAGATCATCCTCAACGATCTTATGCCTAAAAGAAACAAGATGATGTAAAAATATTAAAATTTGAGGGAGATATTATTTGAAAATAGCACCCTCATTTACTTAACATTATCATCTTTTTTTTTTTTTTTTTTTTTTTGAGTGACTCGAATTGCGTCTTAAGTGCGTCTTTTTACATGGAAGTGTTACATGCGTATTCCTCCACAAAACTGCAACATGTTATTTTTTCCAGCATAAAAGGGAAAATTGTGTATGAAAAATAAATTAATTCAATCAAGAAAAATTCTTTAATACTTCATCATGTTTCAGGGTTAAGTAATATATAATACCATAACAAAGAACTTGTGACTATCTCACTAGATTTTCACGTCCGGTAGCTCTTGGCAAAGAAATAGCGCAACTCAGAAACAGGAAGTTATGGCCATTCACTTTGCGCAACTTTAGAGTGTAAGGCATCACGAAGCTTATGCCCAAATTACCCGAATTATTTCTCGAACACTCTTAAAACGAAAGAGCTGATCTGGCTTCTCATGAAAGAGCTGTAATTTTTTCGATCATAAAAGATTTGTTTTTCAAACGATTAAATCTTCTTGATCTTGATCTAAATTGGTTAGTTAAATAGCTCAACTTCATTTAAATTGATTAAAACTCGAGTTATTTCAACTCTTTTTTCAGAAGCTGCCTTTCAAATCTGAGATGAGTGGATTTCAGCTCAACTTGAGCTATTTTGTGGCTGACTTTTTAAGAGAGAATATTTAGGTTAATGTGTCATAAAGGCAATGTCGCCCAATAATGTGCGTGAGACGCAGAAGGAGTGGCGCGTCTTGGACGGTGCTCTTTCAATGCAAATCGATAGCATGCGTCATGACGATATTACGGCGGTACACACAATTGCCTTTTGGCACGTTGCATATAGAGATTCTTCAGATTTTACTCTGGCGAGATGACTTAATATAAGATTTGGCGCTTTTATGTATGGATTCTAAATGCATGAGGAGCTGCGTGTTACAATTTTATTTTAAATAATAAATAAAAAAACCTCTTTTCTTTTGTTTCAAAATGCAGGATCTCAAAGTTGTATCTTCTTTAGCCTGTGAATTATATAAAGAATATCAGATGATAATATTAGTTCAATTTCAAATATAAAATTAAAAACAAAATTCAATTCATGGAAATAACACATTTCCTGAAAAAGATGCTGTATCTTTCTTCTGTCATGAATACATCATGCAAATTCATGACTAAAATTTCTTGTCCTTTACAGAATACAAGTATAGTTTAGAGTTACCCTTGTAAATATAGTGATCTGGTTTAATGTGGTGAAATAAATCAATCATTCAACATTTGCAAATAGAACAATTTACAACGATAGCCTAGGAATAATACAAGTTTATATATAATTAAAATAATAATGAAGGAATATAAATAATGATTATATTTAAATAAAAATTATACATTTATCATTTTTCGATTCAGTCACCGCCTTTGTTGAAACATTTGTCGCGTTCTGAAACCAGTTTATTTACGCCTTCATTGCAAACCTCTACAGCCAAAATAGACAGCTAATGCTGCACCCATTTTTTAAGTCATAATGACTTTGGAAATGTTATATATATATATATATATACAAGAAAACCTTGTGTTTAGTGAATTAATAGAAAGAATAATCACTTGGAACCAAGTCAAAATAAGGAAAATTGGATTATAAGGAATCGGGAGTTATAAGGAAAATTGGCAAAAATTTCTCACTTAACCCATTAACGCCCGAATTATTTTCTTCGCTAAATTTAAATTTTGTATTTCTCACCACTTTTAAAAGCAAATTAACTTTTATCTAAATTTATCTAGGATTCTGTCTCGTGAAATAAGGTACATATTTATCTTCCTCCTTACTGGTAAGAAAACCACTTTCTTGCTGTTTTTGTAACCGTCCTCAAAAAAAAAAAAAAAAAAAAAAAAAAAAAAAAAAAAAAAAAAAAAAAAACGCTGGGCTTTAATGGGTCAAATTTCAGAAGAAAGGCTCTTACCTCTTTGAAATTTCGTAACTAGGATCAATCATCCATTGTTCCCTTACTGTACACTTCAGTAATTCTGTGATGAATTTCGTTTGGAAGGATGCTTGCTGTATTCATAAAAAGAATAGCATTTCTTATTTGGCGTGATTTTCTATCTTAAGCGTCATTGTAAGCAGTCATGAAACGCACTTCATGCATTAGATGAACTCAAAACTTTCTCCTATAATGCTATAATGTTAATCTTGACAGGTGTGCCACGTTATTTTTAATCGTTTCAGTATAGCGCCATATGTCTTATTAAACGATTTGTAACTCCTGCAAAATTTTCATACAATCAAAATTTGTTACTTATTCTCTAGGTATGGACCACATCTCTCCAGAATCTTTTGAAAATGTTAAAGTAATTACGTCTAACTGATATAATTATAAAAATAAAATTTTCATAGGTTTCCAAGATTACGGGAACTCAACTAAATAGGTACCACTATAATATGCAGTTTCATTATGACATATACTCCATGGTGATTTATTATTTAAAATGCATTTTGTAGACTGGAAAGTGTATAAACAATAGCTTCGACTTTTGATTTATATTTGTGCTGATGAGGAGCTTTTATAAGACTTGAAACAGCTAAAGTAATTTAATTAATTGTCTTCTATAATAGTAATTTATTTTTTCGTTTAGTAAAAATTGATTTGTAAAATATTTTCTTTAAAAATTTGAAGCTGAAAAAAAAAGTTCTGATAAATATTTTAGATTTTTCTTTTAGTTTATCAAAAAATAAAATGCTCTATTCATGGCAATCTATTTTCTACAAATACGTTATTTAAGCTTAGACATATATAATAATAATCTAACTAACGAAAAATATTGGTCTAACTTATAAAATAAAAACTAACTTATAAATTTACTTAAGTATAATTGGACAAAACATTGAACTAAAATGTCAATATTTAGAGAAAAATAGATAAAATTTTTTATAAAAGCATATTTTTTATTTTATTAAAATTTTAATGAAATATCTTTTTAATTCCCTTTTTTAAAATTCGATGTTATTTTAACATTGAAATACGTTGGGTTGACCCTTTGAACATCATTTGAACCATATTTTAAAACCTAAAATAAATTGTTGAAAATGTAAACTGCACCCTTATTAGCGAAAATTAAACACCACAAAAAATACCTTATTTAAATGCAATTCATAAATAATGTTTTTTTTTTAATTATAAAATCAAAGAAAAATTAAAATGACATTCACTTATCGAAGCACTTTATTAAATCTTCATATATTTATTTTTTTTAATTTTTTTTTTTTATTAGAATCTTAATTACAATTGATTCTACTTGATTTTAGAAATTAAAAGAAGAACATTTTTTTTCTTTGCAATGGTTAAAAAAAAAAAAAAATCGTAAATAAGTTACAAAAACTACGAAAGCTTTAATTAAAAGCATGTGTTAAATTTTATGCTACACTTTTTTTAATGACAAAATAATTTATCTCAAAACAATAAAAAAATTCATTGAAGTATAAATTAAAAGTTTAAAAAACAGAAAATATGAATTCGTATAATTTTTTGAAGTGATAAAAAAATGTTTTTTAATTAAAAAAAAAAATCCTTCATATTTTTTTTACTGTAAATAATTTCTATATTTCTTAATTATTAATCTCAGAGACAAATATTCTATAATTCGTAATTAAAATCGTAAATAAATTCTGCTCTTTTATGAAGTTTAAATATGAGATCGCGAGTTTCAAAAGACGACTTATCCGGAAAATGTAATTTTAAGAAAAGGCTTCAACTAAGTCCATTTCTTTTTAATGCAATCAAAATTTAAGAATGACGATAAAAGCGGGCAATGGTCATTTCCTAATATTAAAGAAAAAATAAAACTCAACAACAATGTCACCGCAGTTGTTTGGCACCCATTTTCTCAAGTAATGATTTCAACATTTTAATCCCCTTTTTAAAAAGTGTTCAACTTGCAAATGTTTCTAGATATTTTTTTCTAAAAGTCCTACTATATAAAGAAGTACTATAATTTAGCAATCGGTAAAGTTGTTCAGCCTTGTAAAAAAGCTTGAATAGATTTTTGAATGAAGATTTTTCTTTTTAAGTATCGTTATATTGTTGTGCATAGGCATCAAAATAATTTAGGTTTCTTTGGTTGTATTTAATTATGCAGTTTTAAAACGTTAAAATGTTCTTTTTAATATAATAAGAAACGCAGAAATTTGTTTTGCCATTTTAATGAAAATTTATTAGTTTTTTATATACGATTACAAGATTTTTTTTCAAAATTTTCAACTTATACCAGAGATCATACGGGTACCTTTTTTTTTTCAAGTAAGATATCAGTATTTCTTTACTAAAAAAATGAAATAAATAAATAAATCTAGTTCAAATACAGGAAATTTCACTTTATTTAAAGGATAGATTTTATTAACCCTTTCCGGCGCAGGCAAATTCTGCTCATAAAGTAAGAAATTATTGATTGACACCGGAATTTAAAAGTGACTTTTGTAGAAATTACGAATTTCTTAATGCACTCTTAATACACTTTATCTAATCTTAATTCACACTTTCATTGTAAAAGCAAAATTTCTATAAAATATTCCTGGTGCCGATTGCAAGTTTGGAATTAAAATTAGGTGTGATCGGACTGGACACACAGCGCCGGAAAGGGTTAAAGAAAGTTGTGTTACCAAAACATTTCGTGATCTCAAAATTCCGGGACATGTACAACCCCTGTATACATAAAAATTCATTTTTATAATACTAGCAGCCTTCGCCCGCTACGCTGGTCATTTTTTTTAAAAGAAACTTTGAATCAAACGAAATTTTTATATCATAGAAATTTTTAGTTTTATATCGTACTTTAGACTGTCTGTCATCGGTGAAAAATCAGTCATCTAAACGGAAAATTCAATGTTAGTCAGCAATGAATGACGTAGCACTCAACATATTAAACAATTTTAATGACATAAAAATTCATTCAGCGAAACTTTTAAAATAAAGCCAAACTTTTGTAATTTGTATTCATCTGATAAAAACTTTTCCTAAGTATTCAATTAAACAACTTAGAATGGTATATTTCATTTGTTACAAAATTTCTGAAAAATTATCTAACTAATAATGTAAAATCCATCTTGTAGAACTTAAGATATAAGCGGCCGCAATGAAATTTAACTTTGTGTTATATATATATTGAGATAATTAAAAATAGCTTACATAATCATGTTATCCTGATTATAGAACTCTCTTTCAAAATTATAGGTTCGGCTGATTTTTTTGTGCTGTGATTAATACGAAATCCAGACTTTCTTATATATATATAGATAAGGATTGAAAATTTCGGGTTTTTGCGAAGAAGACACCGCCAAATCAGGAAAATGTGAAGTATCTCGTGAACTACTGAACTTAAAAGAATTTGCTTGGTACCATTCGATTCAGCATGAAAAATTCACTAAAATATGTTATCAAGTGAAAAATAACTACAAAAGCCGATTTTTCAGGAATTTTTTAAAAATTCGTTCCTGTTTTTAACCCCTTTAGGGGTGGAATTTTCGAAAATCCCTTCTTAGCGGCACTTGATGTCATCAGAAGTATTTTTACCCCAATTTTCAAGATTTTAGATTCGACAGATTTTTTTGTGCTGTGATTAATACGAAATCCAGACTTTCTTTTATATATATAGATACGGATTGAAAATTTCAGGTTTTTGCGCCGAAGACACCACCAAATCAGGAAAATGTGAAATATCTCGCGAACTACAGAACTTAAAAGAATTTGCTTGGTACCATTCGATTCAGCATGAAAAATTCACTAAAATATGTTATCAAGTGAAAAATAACTACAAAAGCCGATTTTTTAGGAATTTTTTAAAAGTTCGTTCTTTTTTTTTAACCCCCTTAGGGGTGGAATTTTCGAAAATCCCTTCTTAGCGGCACTCGATGTTACCAGAAGTATTTTATTCCAATTTTCAAGATTTTAGGTTCGGCAGATTTTTTTGTGCGGTAATTAATACGAAATCTAGACTTTCTTTTATATATATAGATAAGGATTGAAAATTTCAGGTTTTTGCGCCGAAGACACCGCCAAATCAGGAAAATGTGAAGTATCTCGTGAACTACTGAACTTAAAAGAATTTGCTTGGTACCATTCGATTCAGCATGAAAAATTCACTAAAATATGTTATCAAGTGAAAAATAACTACAAAAGCCGATTTTTTAGGAATTCTTTACTTAAATTTTCTTCTTCATTCTCTATTTTAAATGTTGACAAATCTCTATCGTTTATGTACTAAAATACTGATACAAATAAATTTAATAATATGTGGAAATAAAAGCAACCCACACATTTAAAAATCAACAGCTACATAACTATTTACGGTTAAATAAACATTACCCATAAATAACAAAGAAAGTATTTCAAATGAAGGCATTCTCTCATGAGAAAGTACACCACGTGTTCTAAAAGTACAATTACTGAAGCAGAAAGTCGAATCTGAAGATTTTTTTCTTTTTTTTTTCCTTTTTAAAAGTAAATCAAAATTACGATTATCTTGAACATTATTTTCGAGCAATATTTGTTGTTAGTTTGTTACGTAAGAGAAAACACATACAGGTATCGATTAGAAAAGCAATAAATAACAAATATTACAGATAAAATAGCAGTATTAGAATAGAAATATGTCCAAAATGCAATCCTTTTCTGTTTATTTTCCGATTCAAGGATTTTTACTGCTAACTGTAAGCTTTTAGAAAAAAATTTATGTCGACTTTTCCAAATGATGAGAGCGAAATATGCATATGGCATATGTGTTGATGAGTTGGAAAAAAAAATATTTAATCAAGATATTCTAATGTAGTAGGTTTAATCAAACAATTTAAATTAAAGTTTGTAAATTAAGATAACTAATTAAAAAAACAAAATGATGATGCAAAGAAAATACGAATACAAAATGAAATGCATGCAAAACAAAACTCGTCATGAAAACATTGTTTCATAATTTTTTCTAAGTGATAGGCAACAAAATGGCGTTATTTACAAAGTCATGGTAAATATACGCAACCAGAACACATTGTACCTCCGCGTCCGAGTGGATAAAGCACCACGCACCTAATCTTTTGCGAGCTTAGGAGGCTCTTTAGGTTCTTACACGTCGGTTTCCACTGGCTCCATTGACGCACTACTTTTACGGAACTCATGTTTGTAACTCTCTTGTGTTGCAAATTTCCTAGAGCTATCTTGTCCCTGTATATTGATGATGACTTATATGCATATTTTCATGTCGAGCACACAAGTCAGATGTATGTTTTTCTATAAATAAATAAATAAATAACCAGAAAATCCATACACGGTTTCACACATGTACGGACTTGTTTTCATTAATGTTTTTGTAGAAAAATGAAAACATAGCTGTAAGGAAACACATTTTTACACTTATTAAAAACAAAGTATGGATATTACTTTACTTTTTGAAATGATCAAAAAACCAAGACGTACGCTAAGTACGTCTGTGTTAAAAACGACCAGAATAGTTTGCAATAATAATCTTAAAAACAAGTTGTAGTAAACTTCATTTTCTATACATAGTTTATATATATATATATATATATACATTGTGTCCCTAAACTCATGGTATATACGCTAGGGGGTGATAGAACACATCAAGACGAGTAATAGTAAATAGTAAACCAAGGGTCCCAAACGTTTTCCAAAGGAGGTAGCCGCCATTAAAGTTTGGGGTCCAAAATTTCAAATAAACATAAAAAACAGACAAATTGGTCGATTGATTTGCGATTTTCACTAAAACTATTCTTTATGACGGTATTTTCTTGAAAATAAATTAGAAAGATAAATTTCGAAAAAGGCCGCAAGAGGGCGCTTTAAACTTTGGATTAACAAACAACTATTTTTTGCCATTATTTTCTGCATCTCATTAAATGGTTTGATAAGCTTAGATTTAAATTTTGAGCTTTAAATATGAAAAGTTAGGAATGGTTAAGTAGCACAAACTGAACTGTTTCAGAGGGTTGAAATTTCAAACGATTATAAAAAAAAGGAAAAATTGGTCGATTGATTTGCGGTTTTCACTAAAACTATTCTTTATGTCAATATTTTATTGAAAATAAATTATAAAGATAAATTTCAAAAAATGCCGATAGAGGGCGCTTTAGACTTTGGATTAACGAACAACTATTTTTTGCCGTTATTTTTTGCATCTCATTAAATGGTTTGATAAGCTTAGACTTAAACTTAAGTGTTGAGCTCAAAATCTGAATAGTTGGGAGTGATTAAGTAGCACAAACTGAACTGTGTTCAGAGGGTTTGAATTTTTAAACGATTATAAAAAACGTAAGAATTAATCGATTCGTGTGCGGTTTTTGAATAACTACTCTTTTAATCAGTGTTTTCTTGAAAATAAATTTTAAAGATAAATTTCACAAAATGCCCATAGAGGGCACCTTAGACATTGGAATAGCGTACAACTATTTTTAACCGTTATTTTTAAAACCTCATTAAATGCTTTCAAATGCTTAGATTTAAAATTGAGATCAAATTCTGAATCGTTGCGAGTATTTAAGTAGCGCAAAAGTGAACTGTGCTTGGGGGGGGGGGGGAGGTAAATTTCAACTCCTGAACACATTTCAGTTTCACTTCTTAAACCCTCCCAACGATTCAGAATTTGAGTTCAAAATTTAAGTTTAAATCTAAGATTTCGAAAACATTTAATAAGTTTTGGAAAGTATTTAATTAGATACAAAAAATGACGGTTAAAATTAGTTGTTGGTTACTCTGAAGTTTAAGGCGACCTCTTACGGAATTTTTTGAAATTTATCTGTAAAATTTATTTTTAAGAAGATACTGACTTAAAGAAAAGTTTTATTTTAAACCGCAAACGAATCGACCAATTTTTACGTTTTTTATAATCATTTGAAATATGAACCCCTGAACACAGTTCAGTTTGTGCTATTTAACGACTCCCAACTATTCTGATTTTGAGCTCAAAATTTAAGTTTAAGTCTAACTTTACGAAAACATTTAATCATAAGCAAAAAAATAATGTAAAAAATAGTTGTTTGTTACTCCAAAATTTAAAGCGCCCTCTATTGGCATTTTTTGAAATTTATCTTTATAATTCATTTTCAATAAAATACCGACATAAAGAATAGTTTTAATGAAAACCGCAAGTCTATCGACCATTTTTTCCGTTTTTTATAATCATTTGAAATTTAAACCCTCTGAACACAGTTAAGTTTGTGCTACTTAACCGCTCCTAACTATTCAGATTTTGAGCTCAAAATTTAAGTTTAAGTCTAAGCTTACGAAACCTTTTAATGAGATGCAAAAACCACGGCAAAAAAAAAGTTTTTCATTACTTTAAAGTCTAAAGCGCCGTCTATCGGCATTTTTCGAAATTTATCTTTATAATTTATTTTCAAGAAAATACCAACTTAAAGAATAGTTTTAGTAAAAACCGCAAATCAATCGACCATTTTTTCCGTTTTTTATCTGTATTTGAAATGTTTAACCCCAAACTTTAATGGCGGCTATCTCCTTTGGAAAACGTTTGGGACCCTTGGTTTCCTATTTACTATTGCTCATCTTGATGTATTTTATCACCCCCTAGCGTATATACCAGGAGTTTAGGGACACCCTGTATATAATAGAAGCAGTTTTTCTGACCATTGCTAAACAGTGTTAGTATGTCTAATGTAACAAATAACAATAATAATATTACAATAATAATATTAGCAATATATATATATTAATATTGGACTGTAATATTAACAATATTAATATTATAATCCTAATACTAAACAAACCGATTAAAAGTAATTATGTTTATTTGCATGTCTGTACCTGTACCTTTTTTTATTTATTTAACTTGTTCTATAAAGAATAAATATTCATGAACAAAATTTAGGAACTTTTGATGCTTCATGTATGCATTTAAAATATTTCTGAAAGATTTTGCATATTGTTTTTTTTATATAATAAAAAAAGCTCTAATGCCTTTAACACTAGAACAGCCGGATTTTGGACTTACCTAAAACCGCCATTAGTGGTCAATTTGACCCCCATAAGAAATTCAAGCCATATCAAAATAAAAATGTTTTTTCTTGATAAATGATGCCTAAATTGCAAAATATAATATTTTTTGAAGATTTTATAATTTTTCTTTTTTATTTATGTAGTTGTTAGAATATGTCTATGCCCATTTTTACGTTTTTTTGAAATGACGGTACATAAATGACAGTATAGAATTCAATATATTTTATTACACAATACAGCACAACATAGTTATATATATATAATAATATACATATATATCTATAATAGGATAATATTACACAAAAAAGTGATAAAAAAAGAAACAAAAGTTACAAATGCAAATAATACAAATAAGCACACAATATGCTTCAAAGTGAGAAAATAAAGAAAATAAATCTTGAATAAGCATATAAATGTGTTCAAAAGTTACTTAGACATCAACTCAAAAACAGAAATATGTGCGCTAGACTGTGGAAGCAACCACATTTACCATATTTTTAATTTTTAAAAATTAGTTTCTGGCATCCTTTTCAGCTTATATAAATTTTATTTTATCCCTTGCAATGTTAAAGGCACATTTGTTTTGCTTCAGAGACTGTACTTCATTTATTAGGGGGAGGTGGCAACATGATGCCAAATTTGTGCGGGTTATTTGCCATGTATTGAATAAATCTGCACTTTGATTTACATGGCAACAACTGTTCAACAATGGTTATTTCTTCTGCAGGATTACAACACAAATGACAATTTGCAATCAGGTTGTACCTGGTTTCAGAAGCGAGAGCAAATTTATATGTGGCAGGTGCTTCGCCCTATTACTTCGCACATCGAAATTGAGATAACGTATGATTTTACAGAAAAGATCGCGTGACATTGTCTCTTTGAACACAGATGCTCCACAAGTTTTGTTCCATAAATTATCTGCACAAAGTTTTGAATAACCTAGTGCAAAAGGGGCATATAAGAGAGATAAAAAGCATCGAGTTCTAATAGAGAAACATACCAGTTTCCAAGCTGACGCAGTGCTTCAGCAATTGTGCATTTTGAACAGCATTGCTGCAATCACCATCAAATGCCAGGCTGAAGTTGTATTTGTTCCAATGTTACGATGAACAAACAATGTTGTTCCATTTGCAATTTTCACAATATTTCGAGCTGGTCTGCGATCTGTAGTGGAAGGAGGGCTAATAAGGCTCATCGGAATCTAAACAATATCGTTTGATGATGTGTTGTGTACTTTTCGCGACTGTTGCCAGCAGAAATGTTAGGTATGTTATTGTCTCGGCCTTGTCCATGTGAGCTTCCTGATCAGCATGAAACAAGGGAAATCACTTTGGTAGAATTTTGTACCGCATCACTGTTACTGCTTTCACAATACGATGCATTCTGTAAATTTACATTACGCCAGCGCCTGCATATTTCATGATAGAGTCGAAATGCTTAGAGGAACCCTCCTAACTGAAGGCGAGCACGCAACAGAGAGAATACTATTTCCCTTCCCCTTGTGTCGCTATGCGTCATCCAAACAAAGCAAAATTGAAGTTTACTTTCCTGTTTTTAGTAATCGCAATAAGAAATGGGCAGTGTTGCCAGTGGGCTACTTTTTTAAAATTCGGATTTGTTGATTGGCACCACTTTTTTAAAACTGTAAATTACCTTTTGTTTTCGCCTTAATTATCATGTCAATGAATAAGGCACATTTTACCATTTGTAAAATGTGGTGCCAATCAAGAAGCTGAATTTTAAAAAAGTAGCCCGTCTGGCAGCACTGGAAATGGGTGTCCCCCTTGGCAGTAAGCAAAACCGAGATATCAGGAATTCAAAAACAGACTTTCACTTGAAAATGTGTCATTTTTCTTATGGGGGTCAAAATGACACCTGTTGGCTGTTTTAGGTATTTCTATGAATATTTTCTTTAATAATTAATGTAGAAAGATGGAAAATTGTCACAGTACGGTTGATAGTATTTTAGAAAAAGTAAAAAAATATGAGCTGCGGTGTTTGCTTACGTGTCGAAATAAAGCTTTGGAAATTGGGAAAAAAAGGTGAAATGACGCCAACGGCGCTTCTAGTGTTAACGAAAGCGAAGAAAGTCACTTAAATGTATAATATTTAATTCATTTTTTGTTCTTTTAATTATTCAATTAATATTTAATTTAATAATGAAAATTAAAATTAAAACCTAAAAAATAGAATGTCATATGTATTTTAATGATCTACTTTTTTCTACAGAGAAGTGATGAATTAACACACAAACGTCGTGCATATATAATTTCATAAAAAACAGAAAACTACAAATTTTACCTATGTTTTCTGTAAATTATTCATGTTTTTAGTAACACAATAAACAATATATTAACAGTACTTACATTTATATGTTAGACATTTTATCAATTAATCAATTACTGAATGAAAACTATGAATTCAAAATTCATAAATGTATTCCATGCGAATTATTTCATAATGAGCTATATTTTACTATGCGAACATCTCACAATATTCTTATTGTTTAAAATACATTTTGAAGTTAATAATCAATAAAATAAAATAAATGCTTTAAAAATAATTACCTACTATTATTGAATCAGGAACCTCAACATTTTTTTTGCAAGATATTTTAATTTTAATATCATTTCCTGATATGATTGAATTAATAAGCCCTTATTTGAGTACCATTGGTTCCGCAAAGTATCATTGAGCTTTTCCTTTGATTTTTAATTTGAACATATCCTTACTATATTCAGTATTAAGTCGGTCATTTTAAATTTTCTGTTGGCAATCATCTATTTCCGAATGGCATAAAAAACGACGAAGCTAGGTTCGGCAATGGATAAAATAATGATTGGGTGAAAACGATGATCAAAAGTAAGTAGCGCCATCTTTTTTAAAATTTTGGATGAGATCAAAAATATTTGTAATTTGTTTACTGTTTGAGCGTGAGTATAGCGATGCAGGTTGATGGAAGAAACCGTATCCTAAATACAAAAATTTGAAGTCAAATTATGTTTTTTCTGAGTGAAATATAAAAAAAAATTAAAGTTTAGTTATAATTTAATAAGTAATTTTATTAAAATATATTCTCATAAAGTATTTTTTTAAATGCATTAATATTTGTTATAAGTAGTATAAAATGTTTATTGAAGCTGCAAAAACAAAATGTCGAGAAAAACATGCGTTTTTTTTCCCGATAAGTGCTTTATGGATTCAAGATGCTAAGCCAGATTGTAAAATGTACAGAAAATATGTTTTTGAGAAATATGAATTATAAATCCATTGAAGGGCCTTTAAGTGTTCCTATAAATCAAATTAGTGTATTTACTATTATTTATAACAAAATTATTTTAGGAACGTCAATTAAAACGAAATTTTATTTCAGAGATTATATAAATAAATAAACAAATAACGACATAAATTAATCGAAACTGGGTCTGTGGAAAAATAAAACTATTGGGTGGACTTAAACCCCATGGACCCATATCGGTTTAAGCTAAAGAAAAGAAAACGTGGATGATTATCAACTTAATGCAAACAAGAACTGTACATACCGGGTGTCCCAAAAATGACTGCTGGATTTTAAAATTCAATAACTTGCAAACGGTGACAGCTATTTAAAAAATATTTGCAGGAGGGTTATGTATAATGTCAGGAGTTTTTTACCACAATTTTTTATTTTAGTTTGCATCTCAAAGAATAGGTGGCGCGGACGGCGATTGAAAGCCAGGTGATCAGCGCTGAGTGAAGCGTCGACTTGGCCTTCAATCGCCGTCAGCGCCATCTATTGTTTGAGATGCGAACTAAAATAAAAATTACGGTAAAAAAAAACTTTTGACATTATACATAACCCTCCTGCAAAAATGTTTTAAATAGCTGTCTCCGTTTGCAAATTATTGAATTTTAAAATCCATCAGTCAGTTTTGGGACACCCGGTATATAAATTACTGTAGTGCATTTACTATATATGATACTTGTTATATTTATTATAGGGTAGAGGGGAGATGCCGTGTTGCAAAAGATGCCCTATAATGTTAAAAATCTTGTCCTACATTCACATAAAATTTCGTGCTCAATCTTGAACCAATTTTTGGAGATCCTGTTAAAACATAGTTCCAATATTTGGAACAAGGTTAAAATAGGAAGCACCAAATATTGGTACAAAATTTCATAATCTTATGGTGGCAGCTACTAAGCACCAAAATTTGGTTGAAAGTAGAGGAAAATTTTTAACAGTGTATCACATAAAGTTCATATGGTCAGGTGCTGTAGGGTATCTCCGCCACACTCAGTAGTAAGCAAAAGGGTTCCTTAATGATACTTTAATTTCCGTTTGCGTTTTTTAAATTATTATTCTAGTAGTGTTTTTTATAGTTATTTCTTCAAACTTCTTGTAAGTGTGCAAAATCTTATCCGTGACATCTCCATTTACCTATATAAGTCTAAGTTTAAATACCAGAGAAATAAATCTGATGTTTTTAGATAATACTGCAATTTGTCCTTTCTGGAAAGCATAAATAGTCCGCTTCTTCACGTCATTGAGGGAAGCGGGATCTTCTTGTTATTAATATCTTCGAAAAGATGCCGTGCACAATTTTCGGTGCTTTCTATAATATTTGTAAAATGAAATGTGTTTTAAATCATACATAATAATTCAAATTTTAACAAGGAATAAATGAATAACAATTACATTGGGATTAAAACAATTAAAACAATTAAACTAAAAACTGCGGAATCTTCACCCCATTTACTCCATTTACTATATTGAACAGTTTACATATAATTGTTACAAAAAATAAATATATACTTGCTATATTTTAGTACTTTTCATATAAATATTTCTTCTTTTGAATTCTAATAAAAGTTTGAAGCTACAAAATTACTTTCGAGACATCCTGTATATTCCTTGCAATCCTTATGATTAAACATAGCATGTGATGCATTTATTTAAATTATAAAAAGAAATTTACGGTGCAAAATATTTCTTCATAAAATTCTAAATAACTTTTTACTAATGATCGAAAGAATCTGTCTTTTCATTCATTATTTTTTATAATGAATAAAGCTGAAACTTTTAATGAATAATACAAATGGAAATGTTGTTTTTAATACGTATCTCCATTCCTCTGAATTGATTTGTATCTCTGTGCATTTAAAAGACGGTTCTATTTCGCAGAATTTCCCTCATTATTATTTTCCTGTATAAATCTGTAAACGTGGAAAGAATGTCAAGTACAAAAAAAAGAAATTAACAAGTACAAAGAAGTTAAAGATCTTTCAATGAACTTCAGAAAAAAAAAAAATATTAAAAGTTTTAGAAATACTTTCTGAAAATAAAATATTCTGCGTTTAAAGATTGTTTATGAAAGGGTAATAAACTGAATAAGGAATATCGAGAAAAACAGATTTTTCTTGTGTTCTGTATTATTGAAAACATTCGACAAACAAATTTTCCCTTAATTCATATTTATCATGATATATCTACTAGAATATTCTGCTTTTCTTTAAACACTACATGGCCATCAGGGTCTTGTAAGTTCATATTCAAAGTAATCTAAGTTTTTTCCGAGTCTTCAGAAGTATATTTTACACCAAATGTAATACACATCTAAAGAATGGGTCTTAAAATTTACGGGAAATTATTTGGTTTTTTACAGAAAATAACATAAAACAAATACTAAATAAAAATTATTCAGGATAACGGTTGTTTTGTATACCTGGACTATATTTTGATGTCACATCTTCTGACGATTGCCAACATATTAAACAGCTAACATCTCAGCATATAATGCTTGTATGACATATAGTAAATGAGGCTATACTCAAATTTTAAATACCTATAATCAACCTGAAATCTGACTATCATATGTGAAAAAAAATCTAATAGTTTGAAAATTTGTCGTTGTGACAGAACCTCGAATCGGTCTGCATTAATTGAGCGCAACGTTGGGGAAGATAATATACTGCCGAATAGTCTTTCTTAAAATAACATCCCCATTTTACTACTTATCACACATAAACAGTAGAAAGTTACGTGAAAGATACAGAAGTAGCATCCAAAGTATATGAATAAAAAGCAGGGATTAATGCATAAAGAGTAGGTTGAACATAAAAGTAATTACATCAATCTCTGAAAAAAAATGATAAATAGAATATTTCTGTCAAAGGATGGTTGGGATGGTCACGAATGGTATATAATTAGTAGTTATCACAACGTGGTATGTCCTAAACTCTAAAAAAATTAGAAAATTACAAAAATTTTACTATTAATTATTTTCCAAAAACTTTTTATGAAATGGCAATAATACAAATTCATGTAACAGATACAGATTTTTACTTTGAATCAAAACATTTTTAAGGTTACTAAGAATTTTTATGGAAAATCTGATTCCCAGAACTTTTCAAGTAATGGTAAGGAGGATTACAGATAAAATTGTAATTGATTCTTTTGTAAATTTACAGATGTCTCTAGTTTTACTTTCAAGTTTTGTAACTTCACATGATTTTCTTTTACAATGTACGCATAAAAAGTTTGCAAGCATAACAGATTTTCGTAGATTTAGATTACTAATTTTATCTCCTTTTATTTTTTTCTACTATTTTTACTCTTTCGCATTTTGACATTTTTAAATATTTTTTTTTCACTTTCGAAACAGTAAAAGTAATTTTATAGAAAATACCTGCGACCAAAATAAAAAAAATAGAAGTCGGAAATTGCACGTGAACGTAGCAAATGAGGTGCGTTCGTACGATAACGAAGTTTTAAAAATATTCAGATCTTGCTGATATAGTAGAGCGTACTTCGGATACAATATATTAGTCGGAATCTTTGTGTTTCTGTAAATATGCAGGAAGAAATTTTTATTACACCTAAGCAACGTATATATTATTCATAAAATGTGAAATAGTTGAATATAATTAAAACACGCCTCAAACAATGTTTCCCCGTGTAGCATTATGTAGTGGAATACTTTTGTGTGGCCCTGTAATTTAATAATAAAAATTCTTTGCATCACAGATTGTACAGAATGCATATTTAGTATATATTTCATAGATTCATGCCATTTCTATTATATTCGAATGAGTGTAACATCATTAAAATGCATTTGAAACTTTTTTCCCATTGACCGTAATGTAATGGAATACTTTTGATTGTCCCTGTAAATGATCTATGCATCCGACTTTCATAACATTTGAAATGACTCGACAAAATTACGTAATAATTATATGTTTTAAATTTCAAGCGATTAAAATGCATTTGAAACTCTTTCCCCCATTGACCGTAATGTAACGGAATTCTTTTGATTGTCCCTGTAATTGATCTATGCATCAGATTTTCATAACATTTGAAATGACTCGACAAAATTACGCAATAATTATATGTTTTAAATTTCAAACAATTAAAATGCATTTGAAACTTTTTTCCCCATTGACCGTAATGTAACGGAATCCTTTTGATTGTCCCTGTAATTGATCTATCCATCCGATTTTCATAAAATTTGAAATGACTCGACAAAATTATGTTATAATTATGTATTTTAAATTTCAAACGATTCGGTTGAATAGTTTTTGCGTTGTTATATGCGGACGGACATGCAGACAGACAGACGGACAGACGGACGTACTGAGCAAAAACAATAGGTGCTACGTATTTACATAATTACGAACGCACCTAATAATCAAGAAGCGATCTTTAAAGGGACCTCAGCTATGCAATTCAAAAAAAAATATTTAAAAAAACAAATTGCTAAAGAATTATTACAAAAATGCCTTCTCATAGGAATAGCATTAGCTCGCAAGTGTTTTCGAGGGCATGGGCAGAGGCTTTACAGAATGGCATACACACAGATTGCATTTTCTACTATAGCTTTCAAATTGTCTGCAGCGCCACCCATTGTTTAAAATTTTAACTAATCTCGAAAGTTGTATGCCTGAAAATTTACTATTGTCCCAAACATATTGCAACAAACGGTGTATTTCTAACGCTGCCCATTTAATTTTTATTGATTTTTCAAATATACCGGTCATTTTTGAAATGACCGGTATATATATATGTATATTTAGTGCTCCACACTAATATGTAGTTTATATAATATATATAAACATTTTAAAATGTGCAAATGTCGTAAATTCACAAATAACAAATCTAAAACATCGTATGCATCTTTATAAAATAAACCCCCCATATGTGGAGAGAGGTTGACCTTGTCACGATTTTGAAATAGCTCATCTGTATAGATTAGAATAATTAAGGAATGCTGAGACGGAAAACAGGGAGTGAAAAATTGTGTTTTCAAAAATATGTCAGGTAATATGTAATAGGTCTACACAATGTATATTATTTCTTAAAACTAAACTTATCGTGCTTCTTGTAAATTTAAGCTACCGGCAAGGATCAGAGCTGACCCGTAGACTACATTAATTTTGTTCTTGTTTTCTGTTTTATATGAGATGTACAGGCTCACAATAGTGTTTGATGATCAATACATTGCTTTTTCAATCGGTGTTTAATAGCGTTTAGCTTCTATAATATTATATAATATGAAATTTAGTAAACGGATTCCATAAAAGAAGATTTTTATCAAAAGAAAAGCTGTAAGATCACATCAAAAAGTACAAAAGAAGCGAAAAGTACAAAATGTCTTTTAATTATTAATTTGAATTACATGATAATATTTTCTACAGGTAATTAACATATTGAAACTCAATAAAATTGAAATATATATTGCCCAATTATAATAATTTTCATCAAACGAATACCCATAAAAAATTTTGTGGTTTCTTTCTTTCTTTTTTTTTTCTTTTTCTTTTTTTTTGTCGTTGTTTTTTTAACATTATTATTAATACCATTATTATTAATATTATTATTATTATTATCATTATTATTATTATCATTATTATTATTAATTGATTTGCATAAGTGTTGTTGTACACATATACAGGGTGATTTTTTTTATATTCGTGAAAGTAAAACCCTAAAACAAAAGAAGCATTGGTCTAAATAACCTGAAATTTCACATATATACTACCAAAGCAAAGAGAATGTTTTAGGCGTGCTTAAAAAAATCACTTGTACTGTATATGCTGTAAAGTCAGGAGATAAGCTTCCACACGATTCATGCACATTTGCTATACAAATGTGAAGCATGCAAACCTCGTGTTCATTATTATACAGATATTTCGCAATAACTATGCCATCGGCATTGAAAACGATGGCCAACACTTTGAGGCCAACACTCTAGTTACGCAGTTCCGTAAAAATGCTTTACTTCATATTTTTACTTGGTTCTATTTCTGCGAAGATCTTCACAGTCTTTTATCCAAATTACTCAATTCTGTATTTTTTTCTTTTTAAATCATCTATACGTAACAAGGTTTTCTCAAAGTTCCATTCATTATTTGCCAGAATGCAGTAACTTGAAAAAAAAAGACTGCGAACATTCTTTGCATTGACATCTGTCAATTTACTGTTTTACTACTCATCATTTTTATTGTAATGAAAGCATATTTGTGAAATTTTAAAACATTTGGAACAGTGGTGCTTTTGCTATCAGTATTTTACTTTAATAACTTTAGAAAAGTAAAAGCTTCGAATTCTTTTACTTCGAATTCTTTTCAAATAAACTATTTTTTTAAATGAAATTATATTTTCAAAATAATTTATTTCATAAAAGTACAAAATCTTTATAATGTCTCACTTACATTTGTAAGACTTATACAAGTCCTATCAATAACAATGCTTTCAAAAACATAGAAATATTTCATTCAGCAGTTTCCAGTAATAAACTTTTTCACATATTTCACACACAATTTGAGAAGTAAAGCAAACAAAATTAAAAATAATGTTAAATATACTTTTATTCATACTCTACATAGTTAATTATTTCTCTTTGCGAAAACATATTAAAAAAAGTAAGCGAAAATTCTGTAACCATTCGAAGCAGAACTTAATTAGTCTTTGTTTAAGAACGAACTTCACTATTTAAGATACTAGATAGCTTTTTTTTCAAAAACAAATGTTAACTTGCATGCATTCTTTGTTGAATTATAATAAATTAAGGGGATTTCCACACTTTAAAAATTAATTTGAGAATGTTGTTTTAGACAGAAAGATTAAATTATTTTCTTCCGCTGCTAGAATATGCATTACATTTTAATATATTTTTTAAAGGGTTCTAAAGAATAAAATTGATTTTGTAAAGAAGAAAGAATAGCTAATTACCAATTAGATGATTCTTTTCGTTTTTTAAAATGTTACTGCTAACTATATAAATAATGACTCTTAAAAACTTTGCTTTTTAATGAATTTATAAAAAATGAGGAACACTAAACAAACGAAAAATAGACAGACATTTTTTAATTTTTACCTTAATTAATTTACTCATGAGGTTAAGTTCTGTTAGTTCCTATGGTTATAGAAAAAAAATTACCTTAATTAATTTACTCATGAGGTTAAGTTCTGTTAGTTCCTATGGTTATGAAAAAAAATTAGTCACAGCATATGCGCTGTGCATATTTTCATTTGGTACTACTCTGTTATCCCGTCGACCAATTTCGCCAAATTATACAAATCGCCAAACTAATAGCCAAATTATACATATTGACATAGTTTTTATTTTAAATAACCCAAAATACAAATAATTGGTAGAATATTAATGAAAAGTCGAAAAAAAATCACGTAATGACATTTTAAACACGTGAATCGTATTTAATGTCATTGAATGTGACATTCACGATCATCCATTATTGGCATTTAATCTTATAGTTTGGCGATAATTTTTTGGTCGACGGGATAACCTAGTAGTACCGTTAATTTGTATGCTTAAAACTTCATACTCTTTCATTTCCAGTCCACTCATTTACATTTTAGATAAATTTATAAAATATTATTTCATATACATCAATGTGTTATAATATTTCAGTATTAGATGATAGTGTTGGTAAATGTTGAAATAGGTTATGTGACTATCCTTTATATTACATTTTTATTATTATTACAAATTCCTTAATATCGCATTAAAATGCATTTATTCAATTCATATTCATTATTTAAATCACACTCATTATAATTCCTTCATGTTATATATTAAAATTAATTTAATCAAATTATTGAAAAAAGAAAACAAGTGATGGTATTCGTTCGACATTTCGGATTGTAAAAACCATATCAAACGTCTTTTGACTATCTGTATAAATTTTGATACCTGGAAGCGTTTTTAAGGGGGCTCGGGGGTTGAAAACTTTTCAAAAAATCGATTTTTTGTGATCTAGTTTGATTATTCAATTAATTCTTAACTCAATTCAAAAAACCGCATAAAAGTATTTGCATTTTTAACGGAGTTATAAACATTTATGTATCAATATTTACTTAGCCGCATCCATATAATTTCAACTTTAAAACGTGTTTTCTCAAAACTTGATTTTTGACGACTAACACCAAGATTTAAAAAAAAAACTATTTGATGGAATGGCTTATTTTATTTTTATTTTTTATTTTTTATTTTTTATTTATTTATTTATTTATTTATTTTTTTTTTTTGCATGCATATAACATCATTATCTAGATTACGAATTAAGGATGTAACTATCACTTAACAAAAACAGTATTAAAAAATCTTTCAAAATTGAAAATTTAATAAACCCCTAAAAAATACAACTTTTTTTCCATTAAAAATACTCAAAATATTAAATTATCTAAAATATATTAATTCATAATCTAGATAATGATGTTATATGCATGCAAAAAAAATTTAAGCCATTCCATCAAATAGTTTTTTTTTTTTTTTTTTTTTTTTTTTAACCTTGGTGTTAGACATCAAAAATCAAGTTTTGAGAAAACACGACTTAAAGTTGAAGTTATATGGATGCGGCTATATAAGTGTTGATACATAGATGCTTAAAACTCCGTTAAAAATGCAAATATTTTTACGCGGTTTTTTGCATTGAGTTAAGAATTCAAGGAATAAACAAATTAGATCATAAAAAAAGATCGATTTTTTGAAACGTTTTCAATCCCTGAGCCCTTTTAAGGCCGCACAATAGTCACAGAAAAAGTACTCAAAAAGACCCGGATGATAATGTAAAGTCTATGGGAGCGTTCTTTTCAAATATCTCGCTCAAATTTTAATATTTTTACATGATTTTTTTGCATAGGATAGTTTAGGACGATCTACAACCGGCCTAGTTTTTATACTTTTTCAATTTTGGCTTCAGATTTTTTTTAAAAAAATATATTAACTTTCAAAACCGGTTTAAACCGGTTCTGAAATTGAAACTATCATAATATAAAAAATATATGAGCAAAATCGAAAAAGTAAAAACTAGGCCGGTTGTAGATCGTTCTAAGCTATCCTATGCAAAAAAATCATGTCAAAATATTAAAATTTGAGCGAGATATTTGAAAAGAACGCTCCCATAGACTTTACATTAGCGTTCGGCTTTTACCGCGTGACTAGTGTGTGCTCTTAAGGTAACAGCAAATCCAGGAAACCCATGGTTCCCGCTTAGGGCTAGGCGATCCTATAGGTATTTGGCACAATTGACGATACTGGAGGACTCAGAGATGTGTTCCCTGTACCGCACTTCTTAACCCTAGAACCCCACAGACTTCTCATATAAGTAGACACCACATTTCATTGTTCTTTCGGTTAGATTTTGAATCCAACATCTTTCGCTTTCAGCGCCAAAAGGGTGCCGTTGTTTGGCGGTGATGCCTTTGTAGGCAACATTCAGATTTCATTCTCGCAGTAAAACAAATGTAAACATAGAAGCGGAGAAAGATTCCGAGATGATTTTGGCGGGAGAAAAACCGGTTTGGCGCACTAAATCAGCCTACCGTCACGTGATAGAAGGCAAACATCCCGTCGTAAAGAAAAGGTTATCTATGTGGAGTCTACTTTTGAGAAGTCTGTGAGTTTTTAGGTTTCGATGTCGTAGAGACCATCTGATCCAATATTGTATTTGGGCTTTACGGAGAAAGGCACTCATTTGACAGTTCTGATTGTCCATGTCATTGCGGCACCACGCGGGTGCTAGTGAACACTTAGCACATAACGGCTCTTTAGAAATTAGGCAGTCAAGATTATTTAAATTAATGTACAGTCTTTTTTATACCGGACTGCAGACTTCCTCCATTGTTTATGATTTTTTTCTATGTTTTTTACGACAAAAAATGGATCAATTAGTTGCCAGCTTCAGAAAAAAATAAAGATTCATAAAGAAATACTATATCAAAAATTAATTAGTATTTAAAAATTCTGAGATGTAATACGACATGCTCTAGTCAATACGAACAGCTGCAGTTTATTTCATTGCACTGTGAAGAGTTGTATTGTGAAATATAATCATCCAATTAGGTTTTAATATAGAATCACTAAAACCTGTTCTGGTAATTGTCTTTTGTTGACAGTATTCACATTACTTTCAGAATAATGTAATATAATTATTAATTATGTGTTTAGTGGAAGTAATTTACTTCTTTTAAATTTCCGTTCAAAATACATTTTGTATACTGTTTTATACTGTTTAATATTTTTTTATTATTTGATGCTGATTAGTGGAATAAATTAAACACTGAAAAAAAATTTTCTTTTCATGTTATCCATAAATAATATCCCTTTTAAACTCATAATCAGATAAAAATCAATTTGTCGTAATATTCATTTAACCAGGAACACACACTAAAAGAAACTTTGGAAAATTACAAAAAAAAATTCTCGAAGAATTATATTTCAAGAACTTTTTATGCAATGGCAACAATAAAAAATCGTGTAACAGATACAGATTTGCACTTTGAATAATAAAAAAAAATAAGATTACTAAAAATTTTTGGGGAAATTGGATTCCCAGAACTTTTTCAATAATGGTATCGAGGCTTACAGATAAAATTTTAGTAAAATTACCAATTTTGTTTTAGGTTCTTTTGTAAAGTTACAGATGTCTCTAGTTTTCCTTACAAGTTTTGTAGATTGACATCATTTTCTTGTACTGTGTACACATAAAATGTTTGCAACCATAACATATTTTGGTAAATTCAGATTACTAAGGGCGTGTTCAGAACAACTTAATGGTTACTTACCGGTCACTTACCGATTGTAGACAAGTACGAAATGAAAATCAAGGCGATGTGTGACGTCAGATACAATTCAACAGGATAGTTTTCATTTGTGCCACAATTCGCATTCGTACTATCCTACAATCGGTCGGTAACATTGGTACTTTGGTAAGTTGGCTGAACACACCCTAAAATTATTTATATATATATATATATATATGTGACGATTTAAGGAGAACTCGAATTATTTTCACTGGTTAAAAAGAAACACACAGTCATGGCAAGCGAGGGAAAAAACAAAATAAATAAATAAATGTAGAAGATCCAATAATTAGTCATGGGCTGCTGTAAATTCATTTATTAAATTCGTAATAATGAGGAAGGAAAAGCTCCTTTTGCAAAAATTCCATCATTATTTCAGCGAGCTGTCCTCATCGAAGAAGCAACCCAAGAAATTATCTTTTTCATCTCGAGACTTCCAACTTTTTAAACTAAAAAGAAAGTTCTGGAACATTCTGTAACCTCAAACCATCATTCTTTTATGTAAACAGAATTCTTGTCCAGCTACGAGTTTATTTTCCACAAACGATAAATTTATTTTAAAAAAAATATTATTTAACCAATTTATAATTGACTCAGAATTTTAAATATCTTAGGCAGACGATTTTTATAAATGATTAATTTTAAGAGAAAAAGAAAAGAAATGAATTTATTAATATGCACACATCAAAGGTTGACGTAGGAAAAATAAATAAATTGATAAAATAAAATAATGATATTTTTTGAAAGGTATGGTTTTGGAATAAATTTAATAAGACTTTCTTAAAAAGGGTTGATAAAAACATAGAAGAAATCAGTTTTATTTGGAATATTAAGAAATAAAGTTTTAATTAAGAATATTTTTAATTTAGAGCCATCTTTTTAAATTTACGCATACTGGAATAATGTTTTTTAAGGCAAATCAAGAATTTATATCGTCTGCATAAGGATTAACAGATTAGATTTAGAAACAAGATTTTAATTTAATAATTTGAAGTAAGTACGGAATATCATTATAAGAAAATTAAGATAGTATAAAGGTTAGTTTTGGCGAAAAAATTTTAAATTTGTAATATTATCCCCCCTCCCCAAGACTTTGTATGAAATTGATAGTTAAATAAAACTACAAGTTCAGACAACAGAAATATAATAATTTAGAAAAGTTAAATTTTGGAATAAAACTGTCAAACTCAGGAAGCCAAGAGATGGAAGAAAAGAAAATTAACGCAATATAAAAAATATTAGCGATTAAAATAAAATAGTTAAGAGAAAATAATTCTGAATTAAATTTAGGTAGGAGCATTTTCCTGAAAGAAATACAATAATGTTACAACATCACTTACCATTTGTAAGTGCATAGGAGATAATACATATAATAACAGTAAATAAGTTATGAATATTAATAAGCAAGAGATAAAAATATAATAAAAACAATAAAAATTCGTTCTCATGGAAGTTTAAATAATTACAATGATTTAATGCATAGTTTATTTTAAATAAGTCCTTTAAAAGAAACAAGTCTTTCAATAGTATATATAAAAGAGTCTTTTCCAATGTTCTCTGAATACAGTCTCTTTAATTAAAAATCTTCAAACCTAGTTTAATCTTTGGTTTTAATGTTATGTTGGATCCAACATCTTTCAGTAATATATCAATTTTTCAATAATAAATAGCATCACTCTCAATATCAATAATAAATAATATAGAAAAATTTAAATAATAACAATAACAACAATAATAAGTAATAGTATAATAAGACTCCATATCCTAATATTTTTCAATAAGAGTATAATTAATACTAAACTTCATTATAGAAATCATAATAATAATAATAATAGTAAAACAAGAGTATAATCAAAAGAAAATATCACTATTTGTTTATTATTGATAGGGAAAATATTGGTTGAGGATAAAAATAATTACATAGCAACTAAATAATTATCTCATCTTCTAATAGCATAAGAAAGTATTTTTTGCTAGCCGAAAGTATAAATAAAAAAAAATCATAATAATTCCAAAAACCAAATAAAATTAAATCTAACTATTTAGAAAATGGACTCTCAACCAGTATTTCCTTACAATAATTCCTCTCTGATACTCTTTTACAAAATTGTCAAATTTGGTTATAAGTTTTCAAATGCCAAATGTAGAATAATGTTTTATCTACACATGGTTTATAAACTTTAATAATAAAATGCAATAGGAATAAAAGGTGTCATTCTTAATTGAGAAATAGAAATAAAAATAGTGTGCTTTTCTGAAAAACTCTTAATATCTGTAGTTTTCACAATCACTGAAAATCACATATTATGTTATAGGTTTGAGTAGAATCATTAGATTTTATAACTGTTATAACATAAATATCTGCTGAATAAGTAGAATAATACTAATGTCAATAAATGAGTAAATATAGTTAGACTTAAATACACTTAAAATTAATTTATCAACATCAATTTGAAAGCTTTTACAATCAAAGTGTACACCTTATGCCTGCATAAGGAGCCCAATTTAACCCCAAAAACTCCCAAAAACAAGTAATATTCTCGTAGGCCTCCAAGAACATACGTGCTAATGTATGTATGTTGAAAATTATGGTGATAAACTATTTAAAGAATAAGAATTAAAACTTAATCTACTGTCTTGACTTTAGTTTGATCTAGTGATTGTGATTGTATCTGAGGTTGTGTTTGTTTTTTGGGTTGCTCATGAAACAGTTTAAAATCTTCTGGTGAAAAATAGGGTCTTAATTTAGAAACATGCACAATAACGGAATTCTGTCCTGTCTCATAATTAAATTTATCTATTTCATAAGTTACATCAGAAAGTTTATTTATAATTTTGTATGGTCCAGAGAACGTAGGTTCTAATTTTCGAGTGTTAGGGTATTTAAATTCTTCATAAATTACAGAGTCTTGTATTTTTAATGGGCATTCGACAAAATTTCGATCATAGAGCCTTTTACTTTTAAGGTGAAATTCCTGAGTTCGCGCTTTCGCAATTTTGAGGGCTTTGTCTACTGATGGGTAATAGTTTTGTTTTAAAGGAGATTCATGAGGCAATTGACCATAAAATAAATAGGCAGGTGGGAACTTGGTGATAGAATGGGGCGTATTGTTGTATTCTTCGATGACTTGGTTTAATAATCTAGTCCAAGGTATTTTAGAAGAAGTGGAATTAACTTTACATTTAAGCCTGGTAACTATAGTCTGATTAACGCGCTCTACCTTTCCATTGGTCTGAGGATGATGTGCGGATGTAAAACGCTGTTGAATATGATGATTTCTAAGGAATTTCTTAAATCTTGGAGATCTGAAAGATTTATGCCTGTCACTAAGTATTTTTTGAGGTGCTTTTATATTGAAAATTTGTTTTAAACAGTTAGTGTATGTTTCAGTGGTAACATTTTTGGAGGGAAAAGCCCAAACAAATCTAGTTGCATGATCTATTATTATGTGTAAGAATTTTTTTGTTGAGTTGTAATAGTTAAATCCACCAACAGTATCAATAGAAAGACATTCAAAAGGTTGATCTGTTGCTGGCATAGCTTGTAATAAGCCGAATCTTTTCTGTTTTGGTTTTTTATTTTTCTGACAGGTATCGCAATGTTTAACAAATTCTGTAATGTCTATTGTCATATTAGGCCAATAATAGTTGGGAGATATTACATTAAGCATTTTTTGAATCCCTAATTGTCCAAAATTTTCATGAGCAGTATGAAGTAATTTTTTTCTTAATGACATTGGTACAACAATTTTTTTGAATCCCTTTTTCTGAACTATAATAATTCCATTCTCTTTTTTATATTTTTTGTCACAAACATTGTCTTTGTCTTGCATCTCTATAATTTCTTTCCTATCTAGCAATAAACTAATAAGTTGATTAAAATGACAAACAGGATTTCGTGACAACATGTCTGCTTCGGTATTTGTTGAACCCTTTTCATATTTTATCTCATAATCAAACATACTAAGTTTGAGCGACCATCTAAAAAGCCTACCTCTTAAGTTTTTAAAACTCTTTAACCATACTAGAGATGCGTGGTCCGTATGAATTGTAAACTTGACACCATGAAAGTAATGATAGAATTTGTCAAGAGTATCTATAATAGCTAAACATTCTAATTCAGTTATGAAATAATTTTGCTCATAACTCTTCAAAATTCTAGAATGATAAGCAATAGTATGTAAGAAATTTTCTTTATCAGGTTGTTTTAGAACGGCGCCTACTGCTATCTGAGAGGCATCTACAAACATATGTAAAGGTAATTTAGGATCATAAATTTTGAGGATGGGTTTTGCAATTAAAGAATTTTTTAATTTTTCAAAAGACTCCTGGCACCCTGAGTTCCATTCCCATATTGTGTCTTTTTTAAGTAATCGGTTCAGATGATATCTAATTTCAGCATATTTATTTATGAATTTATGGTAAACATTAATGGAACCTAGAAATCGTTGTAACTCTTTCACATTTGAAGGAGGTTTTAAATTTTTGATGGTTTCATATTGGCATTTGCTGGTGTTATAGTTCCATTAGTGATTTCATAACCTAAGAAATTGATTTTATTTTGGCCTAATTTACATTTAGAAAGTTTAAGTTTAATGTTTTCTTGTTTGCAAATATCAAAAATTTGAGCTAAATGGTTTACATGTTCTTCTAATGAGGAAGAGAAAATTATAATATCATCAAAATAGTGGCACGCAAAGTCGATTTTATATTTATTAAGGATTCTTCGAATGGTTCTATTGAATATGGGAGGGCCCGTTTTTATGCCAAAAGGGAGCACGAGCCACTCAAAAAGTCCAAAATTGGTTGCAAATGCTAATTTTTTCTGTATCGGATGGATGTATTGGTATGTGCCAGTAGCCAGAGGCTAAATCCAAAGTTGAAAAATACTGAGCACTACTCAATTTATCTAAAATTCCATCGATACGGGGCAAGAATTCTGCATCATTTTTAATTATTGCGTTTAATTTTCTATAGTCTATACATAATCGCGTTTTTTTACCTTCCTCTCTTTTCATAACTAGTGTAACAGGGGCAGAATAGGGGCTATTACTTTCCTTTATCAGTCCGGCTGCTAACAATGATTGAATTTGGTTTTTTATTTCTATTTCTTCTAGAGGAGATGTTCGGTAGGCCCTCAAAGATATAGGTAGGTCTGAGTTTAGTATAAAGCGTTGTGGTTCAATATTAATCCTACCCACATCCTATTTATGCTTTGCAAAAATATCACTATAAATATGAACTAATTCCCTTAAATTTACATTTTGAATTAAATTTATTTCCCCAGTTAAATCTGAATCCGAATTATCACGAAAATTTTGAAGAGTCATGGAACCTCTATAATCAGGATGCACATTAACTGCGTGATCATATTCAACACAGTCTTCATTTTTCATAATATTTCCACAAGTAGATTGTAACTCTATATCATGATTACTTACATTCAGTGTTTCATTATCATAATTATCTATTGCTACAGTATTACCAGTATTTAATTTCATATTTTTTTATATTCTGAGGTTACAAATTCATTAGATTGATCCCTGTTTTGTTGTACTTGGTCCATATTTACTGTATTGAAATGAAGGGACCTCTCATTATGTATGGATATACTGTTAGTTATAATTTTCCTTCCCTACCTTACAATACAATTTTTACATTCTATGGTTAATTTAAATTTAGAACATTCTTTTAACCCCAAAATAGCATAATCCAAATTTGTATTGCATACTAAAAAGTTAACATATTTTTTAATTTTACCCACTTTTAGAAGAACACTGCATTTTTTATTTATATGTAAAAATCCTTTTGCCTGACCAATGGTAACTGAGGGTATAGTCTCAATTTTAGCATTAAGTTTTTTAACAAATTTAAGGTGCAATATTGCAATAGTTGAGCCAGTATCTACAACACATGGCAAATTATAATTATTTGTACATCCATACACAATTAATTGCCAAACATTATGAGAATTATTTTGTGAGATATTTGGAAGAGTATCAGAGGATGGTACCTCATTCCTAAAAATACATTCTCTTTCCCAATGAAGAGCATTACTCGCACCCATATTTGTGCATATCCTACAAGGTCTTGAAGGGTATGAATTCTCAATATAATTATTTTGACAAATTCTAGGTCTTTGAAACTGAGATTGCCTTTGGGGAATCCAATTCCTAGGTGTACTATTGGGCCTAACTGGCTGAATCCAGGGCCTAGTTGGTTGAAAAGGTTGAAACTTTTGTCTAGCTGATGGTTGATTTATTACTTGGTTTGAAACTAGAGGGGTGGAAACTTCCACGAATTGTTTGACAACCCGGTACCATTCGGTGGTACTACTAGGAGGATTTATAACAATATTGTTTTTGAATTCTGGTTTTAAACCATCAGTTAAACCTTGTAATAGTATATTTTCACTAAGATGTAATTTCCTACCAATTTCCACTTTTTTACGAAAATAAGTTTCTAAATTGTCTAAATTATCTAATTTCAGATTTGAAAAATCAGAAAAACTCGGGAAGTCTAATTCAATGAGTCTTTCTATCAAAATTTTCTTAATTTGTTCATAATCTGTACAATTTAAACAGTCATTGATATAAATTTTTTGCGCTTCCCCTTTCAGATATTGCGCAAAAGAATTAAATTTCCATTCTAGATTTTCTTCTCCTTTTCACATGTTGTATCAAAATAAGTTAACCACGACAAAATGTTCATTCCAGAACTCGGGTCAAACGGTACGAACTTAGGATCTTCCATAATTTTTTTATTCTTACTCATTAGAATAAATGAAGCACTTCTATTTTCTTTATTAAATCCTGATCGTAAAATCATTCGCAATAAATTTCAAAGTTAATAATTTCTATCAATTACATATTTTTTCAAAATTACTATATCAGATCCATAACATACAATAAATAATAAAATAATAAATAAATTAGTAAATTAATAAATTAACTTCAAATTACTCTCATCAATAAAATAATAAATAAATAAATAAATAAATAATAAATACTTTCCATCAATCATAAATAGAATAGAAATAATAATCAAAACATTTAATAAAATAACTTACAGTTCACGAAAAATCTTCAATAAAATCCATTCTTCATTAAATTCCTCATCAAATACCTTTCGCATACTCACCACTTTGAAGTCATTAATTTTCAAAATTTTTCAATATGACCATGAATACTGAATCAAAATTTATGCGCACAGATCAACATCAAGCGTCAGAAAATCCACATCAGACTCGAAGCAAGTACAATTCATTAGCAAGCTGAAAATAACATATAGGCTGTCCTTCAATCGAACTTCGGCGATAGCATGCTTTTCTTCGTTCCATCGCAATTTTCTTTAAATATCATTCATTAACTAGTTGGATGTATCAATCCCAAAACTTTCTTCTATCTCATATACATTTTGATATATATATATATATATATATATATATATATATATATATAAAACATGGTGACCCCAAAGTTACCCACTATCGAATTTCCTCGAACATTTGACCTAGCCTAATGAGATTCTGGTAGCCGAAAAGCCTAAAAAGCAAAATTTAATTAATATTCTGAGAAAAGGATCTTAGTAGTGCCTCATGTTGGGTAATTTATACTAAAACCTAATAAGCATCTATTTATGTCAAGACCTAACAGAATCTGAAATTTGATGGAATTTCGTCCATTAGTTCTTGAGATATAACTATAACAAAAAAAATTCCAAAACGTAGCATAGCAAAACCATACCTTGGCCAATTTATGCCAAAACGTAAAAAGCGTCTAATTATATTATGGTGTAAAAGAATGATGAAATTCTGTGCATTAGTTCTTGAGATATAGCTAGTTTAAAAAAAACCGTTTAAAATATAGCACAGCAGCGCCATCAGTTGAAGGATTTATAACAAAACGTAATCATCGTGCAATTATGTTATATGTCATTTTGTAACAAAATCTGAAGTTTGATGAAATTCTGTGCGTTGGTTGTTGAGATAAAGCTATAGGAAAATTCGCGCAAAATGCAGCGTAGCTGCACCACCTGTTGCAGGGTTGATACCAAAATGTAATCAGCGTTTAATTATGTTATATATTCTAGTGTAACAGAATCTAAAATTTTATGAAGTTCTCAGCATTAGTTCTTGAGATATAGCTATCGCAAAAATGTAGCATAGCAGCGCCACCTATAGATCAGTTCACACCAAAACCTTATCACCGGCTATGTATCTCAAGGTATCGCCGAATCTGAAGTTTGGTGAAATTCTGTGCATTAGTTCTTGAGATATAACTATCATGAAAATCATGAAAAACGTGGTATAGCAGCGCCACCTGCTGGCCAATTTACACCAAAACTTAATCAGCATCTATGTATATCAAGTGGTCACAGAATCTGAAGTTTGGTGAAATTCTCTACATTAGTTCTTGAGATATAGCAATCTTGAAAATCATGAAAAACGTAGTATAGCAGCGCCACCTGCAGGCCAATTTTCACCAAAAACCAATAGGCACTAATTCATATCAAGGTCTAACTGAATATAAAATTTTATTAAATTTCGAGCATTAGTTCTTGAGATAGAGCGCCCACAATTTTTTTGTCACATACAGACAGACAGACACACAGACAGACAGACAGACAGACAGACAGACGGACAGACTCACAGGCAGACATTTTCTAAAAATAGTCAAAACGTGTTCAGGACCTTCTAAAACGTATAAATCCGTCGAAAACCGGAAGTCGAAAATTTTCATGAATCCAATACTTTCTTCTTGTAAAGATAGAAGAAAGTAAAAAGGCAGCACAGATAACTAATCCTGTCGACTTTTCGATTAGTTTTGACGATTTAAGGAGAACTCGAATTATTTCCACTGGTTAAAAAGAAACACACAGTCATGGCAAGCGAGGGAAAAAACAAAATAAATAAATAAATGTAGAAGATCCAATAATTAGTCATGGGCTGCTGTAAATTCATTTATTAAATTCGTAATAATGAGGAAGGAAAAGCTCCTTTTGCAAAAATTCCATCATTATTTCAGCGAGCTGTCCTCATCGAAGAAGCAACCCAAGAAATCTTCTTTTTCATCTCGAGACTTCCACCTTTTTAAACTAAAAAGAAAGTTCTGGAACATTCTGTAACCTCAAACCATCATTCTTTTATGTAAACAGAATTCTTATCCAGCTACGAGATTATTTTCCACAAACGATAAATTTATTTTAAAAAAATATTATTTAACCAATTTATAATTGACACAGAATTTTAAATATCTTAGGCAGACGATTTTTATAAATGATTAATTATAAGAGAAAAAGAAAAGAAATGAATTTATTAATATGCACACATCAAAGGTTGACGTAGGAAAAATAAACAAATAGATAAAATAAAATAATGATATTTTTTGAAAGGTATGGTTTTGGAATAAATTTAATAAGACTTTCTTAAAAAGGGTTGATAAAAACATAGAAGAAATCAGTTTTATTTGGAATATTAAGAAATAAAGTTTTAATTAAGAATATTTTTAATTTAGAGCCATCTTTTTAAATTTACGCATACTGGAATAATGTTTTTTAAGGCAAATTAAGAATTTATATCGTCTGCATAAGGATTAACAGATTAGATTTAGAAACAAGATTTTAATTTAATAATTTGAAGTAAGTACGGAATATTATTATAAGAAAATTAAGATAGTATAAAGGTTAGTTTTGGCGAAAAAATTTTTAATTTGTAATATATATATATATATATATATTTTACAGTGCATAAAAATTTTAATAAGTTTAAAAATATTTTTTAAAACTTATTTTAGAATATAAAATAAGTAGAATTTAGAATATAAAATAATACAACTGATTATCAGAGTGATTTTATTATTTTAATGAACAACTTGAACAACTTTTTATTTATTTATTTATTTATTATTTATTATCTTTGCTACAGTTAAATAAATAAATAACTAAATATGTATATATTTATGCAGGGTGTTTATTATGTTCCGGACCCATTTTGATGTTTAATAACTCATGAAATAATGAAGATATAAACAAACTTATAACATTTATTGATGGAATAACTCATATATTTTCCTTTTCAGATTTGAATATTTTTACTTTTGTAAATATCGTCTGCGCGTGAGGTTAATTTCAGATAATTTCATATTCCAGTCTAAATATCTGTACTTTTCTAAATATCGTCTGCTTATTAATTGCATTTTTCTCTCTTTTGTTTTTGGCAACTATTGCAATGTTAGGATTACTTTTGATTTGTTTGTTCTATTGTTACTTTTGTATGTGATGTTTTATTTGAGCGGATATTCAGGAGATTAATGTGTGGTGTGGACTAATGCACGACCGAATCACTGGGCCTTTCTTTTTTACAGAAAGGACGGTCTCACCAGTCGTATACTTAGACATGTTGGAAAACTTCGTATTTCCACAACTAGAAGAGCTTCAGCCACTTGTCTCTTTGGCACAAGATGGCGCACCACCTCATTGCGTTACCATTGTTCGTAATTCTTTGAATGAGAATTTTCCAGGGAGATGGATTGGGCGAAGAGGTCCAATTCCTTGGCCACCCAGATCACCTGATATAATACCGCTGGATTTTTTCCTTTGGGGATTTGTAATGGACAACGTTTACAGGAGGATAGTTTCGAACATTGATGACTTAAAAGCGAAAAATTACAACCGCAATAGCTTCTGTGGATGCCGATATGCTTGACGCTACCTGGCGTGAAATTGACTATCGACTTGATATTCTCCAAGCGAGGAAGGAGGCACACGAGGAAGTTAATTGAGAAGGTTATGAAATTTTTGAGTCTATCTAACCATTTATATTATTAATTTTAATCTATCTTTATTATTTTATGAGTTGTTAAACATCAAAATGGGCCCGGGTCTTTATAAACACCCTGTATATATATATATATATCATATGAATAAGTAACAAAATCTGCAGTTAAAATTAAGCTTGAATTAAAAATATGTGCTAATCTTTATTTTGAGTGTTATTTATTTGTTTGATTACATATTGTTTAGTTTAAAAACAGCAAATTAATTTATAACAAAACATCTTTTTATCAAAAAAAAAAAAAAAAAAAATCTTAATGAAAACAAATTGAATATTATGAAAAAAGATTGGTTTGATTTTTTTTATAAATGAAGGATTTTTTAATTTATCAAAAAAGATGATTTAAAAAAAATGTTTATAATCTCTGGATTTGTTAATTCTTAGTTTCAGAGACAAATATTCTATAGTTCGTATTTAAATATTCTAGTTAAAAAAAGGACTTTTTTTATTGTCTGCACTGTTGTTGTTGGTCATTTTTTTTGATAAAAAGCACGATTTATAGAATATTAGTGGCGCACTAATAATGTTGTGTTAAAGGCCTCCTCTGTTATATATTATGAAAAATATATAACTGAGCTTTAATAAAACATAATATTTAAAATTATACCGTAAGATAAAATAACATGTAAAACATAAGTTATTTTAAAATATGAGATTAAATGTATAGACCTGTGTGTGTAGAATACTTACATTTTCTTCTTTCAGTTCTATATTAGAAAAAGAAAAAACTTTACAATTTATATACCTAAACAAGCAATCAAAATATATTACATAGTATGTGTAAATAAAAGCAATGAACGCATCAAAAATCGACAGCTAATAACGATTTACGGATAAATAAACATTACCCACAAACAACGAAGAAAGTATTTCAAATAAAGGTATTCTCTAATAAGAAAGTACACCATGTGATCTAAAAGAACAATTACTGAAGCAGAAAATTGAATTCGAAGAGATTTTATTTCTTATTTTTCCCTTTCTTCAAATAGGAATTGAGATTATTTGAACTATTACGTTTGAGAAATCACTTTTAGTTTAATAGCATACGAATAGAAGTAAATTAGAATTGGATTAAATTACAATTATTATTGTTAGACTAATGTAATTAAAATAGAAAAAGGTCCAAATAGAATTTTATATTACTTTTTTTTCCGATGCAAGTTTTTTCATTGTAATTTCTCTTTTGAATACACATAAATGAGAAGGATAAGTGTTAATTTCCAACAGTAATTTCCGACAGTGTTAATTTCCAACTAATTTGGAATTTTTTGTAATCTCGTCGTCATTTTCATTTGTTTTCTCTCTGGCGGCCAAGCAAAAATAAAAATTATGACGTTCTTTTCACTATAATTTCATAAAACGGCTAAGAAAATATGATTAGTATGTGATACAAAATACATAATTGTGAATAGGAATATAATTCTTTAAGATATTAAAGATAACCTAATCTTTCGAAACTGGATTATATCTGTAAAATTACATTAATTTAAAGTAGTTGGATGTGTCAATTTCAAAATTTCTTTTATATTTAATAATTCCTGAAAAATGAAGCATAGAAGCACCACAGGTTAGGTGATTTACACCAAAATCTATATTGCATCATCTTCTATCAATTTCTCCCTGAATTTGAAGTTAATAAACAATCCATGCGTTTGGTTTTGACATAGAAGCATTGCGGAAATCTTAAAAAATGGATATACCTGTTTCTGGCGTCACCTCTTGAGCGATTTACTCCAAAAACAATACAACACTAATTTATATTAGGAGCTAATAGAATCTGAAATTTGGTGAAAATTCGTGCATTCTTGAGATAGAGCTATCTTGATAATCATGAATAATGTCGCATAGCAGCATCAGCATCACGTGTTGGTATATTTACACTAAAATGCAATTCGCACCATACAATATCATGAACTAACGGAATCTGAAGTTTTAAAAACATCTATCATTAGTTATTGAGGTATCGGCGTTGCGAAAACCGTGAAAAGGACACCATATTAGCGTCACCACTTAGGCTATCGACATCAAAAGATAATCAGCATCAGTTTAAATCGGAGACTAATATAATCTTAAGATTTATTGAATTCTGTTGATTAGTTCTTGAGATAGAGCGGCCACAAAGTTCGTGTCGCATACCGGCAGGCTTACACACAAAAGTTTCGTAAAAATATATTTTTGGGGTCACGGACCACATCAAAAATGGGAGTTTGAAAATTTTCAATAAAGCAATACTTTTTCCCTGTAAAAATAGAAGAAAATAAAAAAGATTCTATTGCAGTGAAACCTACAGAACCCGCCCCCCCCCTTCCCCTTAAAGAAATATAGGTTTTTGTATTGCGGCGAGAAACGTGGCTATATTTTTTGGAAATTTCTGCTGAGTTGAAATATTTTTAGTTCCACTTACGTTTGATAATTTCTTTCTAAATATTTTCTCTTGGATTCATATCGAGCGTTCTGCCTCACCATTTCAAAGGGATTTTTTTTGTCATTGCTTGATGAGCTTGCGTACATTCTTTGGGTCTTTATCATGTTTAAACAAGTAGTTACGACCAAAATTATTTTCTCCAATAAAGCAGCAAAAAATATTGCATGATATCTTTTACATTGCATCATTCATCTTGCATCGGATTTACAACTAGGGACCGAAACCCTTTGAAAAAAATGCTCCCCACAGTATAACGTATCCTCCACCATGCTTCATTTTAGAAATAACATACGTCGAAACGTCGAATCATAACTTTTTTTTTAGGTCGTCGGACGTGATGTCTTCTATCACTTTCAAAAAGTCTGAACTTCGATTCATCAGAAAAAAGTTCTTCTTTCCAGATTTCACTTGACCAGCCTTTATGTTTCTTGGCAAAAGCCAGTCGGATTTCTCGATTTTTTAAAAAACTTATGGAAGGTTTTTTACTATCAACTCTTACAAAAAGTCTTACGTGACGGTAGCATCTGCACACAGTAGAACAATTTTTTTTAGCAATAATTTCATTCCGTAATTCTCAAGATAGTGCAACAACATTGTTATATGGGTTATCAACTACTTTTCTCCTGATAATTCTGTCCACAGGAATAGTCTTATTTTCCGGGGTCTGCCTGACATCAGACATTCCTGAAGGTCTTTGGACATTTTTATATACATTTTGAATATCGTTCTCCGTAGATTTTCTGGTCGATAAGTTTGTTGCAATCGTACGAGAGGATTAACCCTTTAGTGACAAAGTCATTTACGAACAATAGTTGTTGAACTTGACAATAGTTGTTTTTTGAATTTCAATTGCTCTTTTCACGTTGACTAATTTACATACACTGCCAAAAAGCACTTTAACAATAGAAAAAAATGGCATGGTGAATGACTGGTAACTTTTGAAAACGTGAAATTAAAATTCCTCCTTTTGTATCAACTGTCTTCAGTATCCAACTAAAATGTTCACGTGATCTGAGGTCATTTACATATTCCTAACTTTTAGAGAAATTGCGCTTCTTCTTCGCTTAAACCGTCTGAAGAACAAATTTAGAAGAACAACTTAGTTAATATTCACATGTGAATATGTTAGTTAATCTGATTTATTTTAGTCGTTTTAAAGATATTAATTTAAGTATTGTTTTAATAGTGTAAAAATTAATTGCTTTCTGCAGGTGCATTTACCTTATTTAATTTTATTTAAAGACATTTTAAGTGATTCTTATATGATTAATTTTCATGAAATTGCGTTTGCTTTAAAAATCATTTTGATTCCTGAACGAATGATTCTTTCGTCAAATATTTCTAAAAGATATGTCATTTAGTCATTCTTTAATAAACTATAAAGAAACGTATCGATGATTCTTTTTTTTCTTCTTTCATCTATGATTGGATTTTAATTCAACAAATTCAATCATTTTTAAAGCACAATAAATAATTTAAATAGTTATTTTAAGTAAAAAAAATAAATATGTATTGTTTTGGATGTATTTTAATTACTCAAAATTATTGCTTACCCATCATACGTAGTATAGGGTAAGTCTTACAATCGTTTTGAAAATCGAAAAAAAATTTTGACGGATTTACACGTTTCGGACACTGGAGATTCCGAAAAACATATTTTTAGAAAAAAAAATTGCCGTCCGTCCGTCTGTTTGTCTGTCTGTCTGTCTTTCTGTAACCGCTCTATCTCTCGAAGAAATTGAGATGGAGACTTGAAATTTTGTATGTGCTTAGTATGTAAGAATGGGGCAAAGTCTATTTAATATCAATAACCTCGATTATCCGGAACTATTTTTTTGGACTCTCGAAAAATTGGTTCTGATGAAAGGTAAATAAATTTTTTCGAATTTTTTTATTTTAAAGAGTGGACGTAAAAGGCAAAAAATTAACATAAATTTTGCATAAAAAACGAAGTCGATCGGATTATTAGTTGACGAGATATTTTTAATCCTGTTTTTCACATTATTTGATTTTTCATGACCCTGTATTTCATTCAAATTTCAATTCAAAGATATCTTTTAATTGCAAATGAGACAGTTAATTCGATGCAAGAAACCGTTAGTGAATATGATAATTATTTTAAGAGTTATAAGGGTGTTTCTTTTATGCAATTCAGTGCTACATAAATAGTTTGGCGTTTCATACAATTTATCGAAATTGGTTCATCAGAAATTCATTAATAGAGCATGATGATGTGTTAAAAATACTTAAATATACGTTTATATTTTGTTTTGGAATTGTAATGCGTTTTATAAATTGTTTACATATGTTATATTTTCGTATATTATTTTATGCATATCCATATTGGGTAAGTATTACGGTGGCCTCCAACGACTAGTTGTATTTTGATCCCCTATAAACACTTTTGATAGATCAGCTATTTAAGTTGATACAGGATAACTTGTGGTAAGATCTCTTGTTGTACGAGTTGCCGTATCACGTAATTTTCATTTGTACAGGCGCTGTTAGGACAACTTTGCTCCGCTCATTCGGAAGTGAGAGGATTCCTTATTTTTTTTCTTTTGCGTTTTTTAAAAATATTTTAAGTGGTACTTTTTTATTGCTATTTTCTCTTAAGACGTCTGGTTATTGTGCAAAATCTTTCACGTGTCTTCACTATTTGTCTAGATACGTCTTAGTTTAAATGACAGAGAAATAAATCTAATGTTTTTAGAGAGTACTGGTACCTGTAATTCCATCATTGCAAAGCATAAATTAGCACCAGATTCAGCTTCTTTAAGTCATTGGGAGGGCAGGGGTGTTTTCTCGTACTTTATCTTACCCATAACCTGGGGCAAGGTGCCGAAATACAATGTTTTACAAAAACAAAAATTTTTCATGCTATCTATACTATCTGTAAAATTAACTGTATTTTTAAATCGTTTAAAATTGTAGTTTTTGTTATTAGAGGGGAATAGGGTTAAATAATGGCCATGGAATTATATTCATTTAAAGAGATAAATAAAAAATTCGAATCTTTAAGTCTAGTTCTTTAGTTTGTTAAAATTTACCCTAATATTAAATAAAATTAATATAAAGATTTAAACCTAATTAAATTGGCAGTTTTGTTCTTGTTGCTTTTATTGTTTTGTTATAGTTTTAGGCGGGATAATGACCTGCTGTTAAATAATGACCATTTAATGATATTAATTTAAAGAAATAGATTTCTAAAAATTGTGACCTAGCTTTAATCTACATTGTAACTATTTTAAACTGTTGTGAACCTTACATTTAAAATAACTCTTTTGTAAATGAGATACTTTACAAAAGTTATACGCTAACTTTCTACAGCATTTCAGAATGTGAAATATCACGGGAATTACATCATTGCTCCGTGTGCAGAGTTCCTGAATTTTGTTACGTAAGCATTAAAGTTAAATTAGAAGTTAAATTTCAAATTCGGTCAATTGAAAGATATTTAAAACTTGTGAAAAGATTTTTGGGACTTTCAACAGTAACGCTTTTCTTAAAAGAAAAATATTTTCTAATTAAAGCTTAAAATATAGTTTTTAATTATTTTTTCATTTGGATTGGCATTATACTATATATTTTTAGATGTTTATTAGTTAAATATAAATTAAAAAAGTGTTTTAACGCTACAATGCATAGAAATATTAAATTATACTACTGGCATATATTTAGACCACATAACATTATACATATGAAATTCAAAAAAGGAAAAAAATATTTATGTTCTTAAACCCCAATTTTATTATTTTAGTCTAATTATTTTCATTACGTAATCACTAAAACATAATGATATTTTTACTTATAGAAAATTTTGTCACTTCAAACTGCACATTCTGTTTGATTACGAATATGAATTTAAAAAATATTTAACAATATATGCTTTTTCAACATTTACGAGAAACTAAATTAAAGCTTTTATTAATAAAAGTCTTTTGTTTATGTATTCAAAATTTCGCAATTCGATAAACAAATAATAATATTCTCTTAATATTTCAAAAGAAAAAAAATCGAAATTTAATATGAACCACACTTTATATATAACAAGGTAATTTGTTTAACAATTTACTTAAAATTTTTAAAAAAATATAATGCTTATATCATTTTTAGTAATACATGCGTATATTATTTTTAGTAACCGTAGTTGAGCTCTTAAAAAACCATTTGAAATGCAAAATATGCATGAATGCAAAAAAATACCGCATTTTAAAACAGTCTCTGTGTTATTAAGCCATCATTTATTACCCATTTATTTTCTAAAAATCCAAAAAAGATAACAACATTATTCTAGTACGTGCGTTATCCTTATTTTTTTAAATGAAACAGTAATTTTATTATTATTATTATCATTATTTTACAATGCCAGTTTTTTTAAAAACTAGTGTTGTATGCAGTATTCAACTTTATTTAGTAAGAAGGCTTTATTGATATAAAAAAGGGAAAGACAATGATAGATAATTAACTAATACAGTTTTAAGGGCTTGCATGTTTAATGTATAGGTTAAAATCGTTTTATTTCAATTTTTTTATCTCTAAAATAATTTTAAATTTATGCTTCCAAAATTATGCTATTTTAACAATTACTAACAACAATATTCAATAATTATTTGAAACAGTTTTATCTTCCGTACCATACATTATTCTTTAAATTCTATTCTATGTTAAAATTTCAGAGGGAAAAAAAATATGAAATTTGTCAGAAAAATGTATAACATTCTTTAACTCATTTGCATTTTTTATGTAATGATATTTTTAAGCCTTAGATAGTAAAACAGTACAAATTTTGATAGTCAAAAATTCGAAATTTAGAGAATATTCCACTAAAGTTCTTTGAAGTTGCCTCTATTTCTTCAAAATTCTTTTCTCGTAATCTTTTTCGAATCCTTTCAAATAATCTGGATCTATATTTTCTTTATCCGTAAAATTCCACAGATCAATATCAGTCATGATCTCCGCTCACATTTTTACACAAACTAAAATTGTTAATGATAAAAATATCAACGTTTAAAAAATCTAATAGGAATTTAAAAAACCAAATTTTTTGGAAATTTTTAAAGTATGCTGTTAATTTCCTTTTTTTTAAATTCATTTTTTGAGCATTGAAATACGTTAGGTTGACGATTTGAACCGTATTTCAAAACATAAACAAAATTATTGAAAACGCAAATTGTCCCCGTAATAGCAAAAATTAAACACCGAAAAAAAGCCTTCTTTTAATGCTATTCATAAATAATGTTTTTTAAGTCTTATAATCAAAGAAAAATTAACATGACATTCACTTAACGAAACACGTTATTTAATCTTCATGCATTTATTTTTTTTAAGTTTTTTTTTTAATTAGAATCTTAATTACAATTCATTGTCAACTTGATTTCAGAAATTAAGAGAGGAACAATTTTTTCTTTGTTATGATTTTCAAAAAAGATCTCATAAATAAGTTACAAAAACTACGAAAGCTTTAATTAAAAGCACGTGTTAAATTCTATATTATATTTAAAAAAAAACGACAAAATAATTTATGTCAAAACAATAAAAAACTCAATGAAGAATAAATTAAAAATTTAAAAAAGCAGAAAAGATGAATTCGTACATTTTTTGATGAGAGAAAAAAAAATGTTTTTCAATAAAGAGAAGCCTCCTTCTGTTTTTTTTCTGTAAATAATTTCCGCATTTCTTAATTATTAGTTTCAGAGACAAAAATTCTATAATTCGTAATTAAAATAGCAAATGAAATGTTGTCTTATGTAAAGTTTAAATATGAGGATGCTAGTTTCAAAATACACTTATCCAGGAAATATAATTTTAAGTAAAATCTGTAACTAAGTCCATTTCTTTTTATTTCAAACCAAAATTTCAGAAAGTGAGAAATACGTGAAACAGCAAATTTTAACGACAGTTGTATTTTTCGTGCGGGTTTATCAAGAAAATAGATAATATGGATTAAAAGATAATAGATATTAATAGAAAAAATATGAATCTTTTTATTATTATGGGTAAAATGAGTTTTTGAACTCATGTCATCACACATGACATGATTTATAAAAAAAATGGCATATCAGTAATCTTGAGTTACGTATAAACAGGCGTATAGGGACTAAATTATATATTTGTAAAATATATTTGACCTTTAATAAAATTACATTATTAAAAGTTATTCCCAAATATAAAAAATATATATATAACGTATTATTCTTGTATAAATCGAGGAATTTTAGACAAAATTTAGCAGTTGATAATGTGGTGTCGATAAATAGTCAAGGTACTTATCTTTTTTTTAAGTAATTTTTCCCCAGAAAATCGACGAAAAGTTTTTAAGTAATCACGTGTAGGTCTATATTGAAGAGAGAGTTAAAAACGGACACTGGTCAATTTTCTGTGATTGATATAAAAAATTTACAATAATAACTTTGAAATTGTTCAGCACCCATTTTCTCTTGAGATTGATTGGCCCTTCAATATAGACGCATTGCTTTCAACATTTTAATCCCCTTTTTATAAAGTATTCAACTTGAAAATGCATCTCGATATCCCTTCTAAAAGTCCTACAATATAAAGAAAGAATTATTATATTTTAGCAGTCTAAAAAATTGTTTCGCGTTGTAAAAAAATAAATAAATATAAATAAAAAAAAATAAAAAAGTTGATTTCGTTTAAAGTTTCATTAAATTTCTGTGAATAGGTTTAAAAATAACTTAGGCTTCTTTGATTGCACATTATTATGCTGTTTTAAAACGTTTATATTTTTTTAGAGTCTGATTAGAAACGCAGAAAAAATGTTTACTATTTTAATTAAATTTAATCACTTTTTTATTATGGATTACAAGTTATTAAAAAAATTGCTTTTATATCAGGCTCGTACGGGTACCGTTATTGTTTAGGTAAAATATCGGCATTTCTTTAAAAAAAATCTTGTTCAAATACGAGAAATTTCGCTTCCTTTAAAAGAGTGATTTTACCGAAAATTTTCATGATTTGGAAATTCCGGACGAAACCTGTATGAAGCCTGTATGCAAGAAAATTCTTTTATTTCAAAATTGTGTTTAAGAATTGTTTAATCGATTTATACACGAGAATTTACGATGTATAAAACATAAGAATTTCTATTATAAAATATTGTAAGCCATATGTATAAAATACTCAAATTTTCTTCCTCATGCTATATCTTAAGTGTAGAAAAATCTCTGTCGTTTATGTAACAAAACTACTAATAAAACTATATTACATACTATGCGAAAATTAATAAAACCCACACATCTAAAAAACAACAGCCAACTAACCATTTGCGTTAAATAAAAATTACCCACAAATAACAAAGAAGTATTTCAAATAAAGAATTCACTGGTGGGAAAGTACACCACGTGTTTTAAAAGAACAATTACTGAAGCAGAAAATCGAATAGGAAGGTTTTTTTTCTCTTTTTTTCTTTAAAAGATAAATCAAAGTTCAGATTATCTCAAACATTACTTTCCAACAACCTTTTGTTTGTTTGTTTGTTTGTCTAGCAACAGAATCTATAGACATCGATTAGAAACGCATTGAATTATAAATCTTACAGAAAAAATATGAGTATTAGAATAGAGATGGGTCAAAAGCGAAATCCCAGTTACCGTTAAAAGGATTTTTAATTGTAAATGTCAAATTGTAATTGTTTGTAATTGTAAACTTTTCGACAAAAACTGTGTCGTCTCTTCCAAATGATCAGAGCGTATGTATTTATGTGTTTGCAAAATAAATAAATAAATAAATAAATAAATAAATAAATAAATAAATAAATAAATAAAAATCAAGATAAAATAATTTAGCGGATTTCATTAAACTTTTCGAATTAAAGTTTGAAAATTAAAATAACTAATGCAAAAATAAAATGATGATATAAAACAAATACGATTATACCGTCAAATGCATACAAACAAAAGTTACAATTCCGATATAGTTTAATAAATTTCTCTTCTTTATCGGCATCAAAATGATTTTTCTTACAAAGCCATGCTAAAAACTACAGAATACTAATTTATATCAGGGACTAAAGTTGAAGTTTGATGAAATTCGTGTCATAGTTCTTGACATGCAATAACCATGAATAATGCCGCATAGCACAGCAACCTGTTGAGCGCTTTACCCCAAAAACTAAAGAATACTATTTTATATCATGGACTAATTAAATCTGGAGATTGATGAAAATTCGCGTTCGGTTCATGAGACAAAGCTATTCCGATAATCATGAATAATGCCGCATAATATCCCCATCGTTTGGATGATTTACAAAATAACGTAATCATAACCATGTTATATCAAAGACTAACGTAATCTGAAGTTTTATGAAAATCTATTCATTAGTTCTTGAGAGTAAGCTATTGTGGTAATCTTGAAAATCCCCATAGTAGCGCCACCTGTTGAGCTATATACACCAAAATATATCAGACCAAGTTTATAGCAGGCCCTAAATGTATCTAAAGTTTTGTGAAATTCCGTGCCTTAGTTCTTCAGATAGAGCACCGACAAAATTTATTTCACATACAGACATACAGACATTTTGTTAAAACTTTTTTCTGAAATATCTGAACTCTAAGAGTTGTAAATGCGTTGAAAACTGGAATTGGAATATTCTCATGAATGCAATACTCTCTTCTTGTAAAAATAGAACAAAGCAGTAACGTAATACCCAAAATTGCAACCAACATTCTGTTGAATTAGAGATCTTCCAAGTGATACCCCACGTTATATACATATTTTTTGAAGTTAATAAATTAGCCCCACTAAAATTATCTCAAAATATTTCTGAATGGCCAATAATCCGTAAATAGTCGAATCAGTACCTTTTATAACTCTAGCAAATTATAACTCCCAATGTTCCGGAGTTTTCGAGAAAAAAGCTGTGACAGATGGGCACAAAGGCACACGAGTGATTTTAAAATGATTCCATTTTTCATTTTTAAGAGTGGATCCAGTTTATCGTGGCTGAAATCTGCCGTCAGTTGTTAAAATTCTTTACATTAACATTAGAACGTCCGTCCGGTGTTGATTCGATATCGATCAAATGACAAAAGGTCGATTCGAACCAGAATATTTTTCGTAAACTTAGTTAAATTGTAATTAGAGAAAATTCGGTTAAAACAATAAGTGAAATTGTTTGAAATGAAAACTTTAGTGTTAAGATGTTTTTATGAAAGTTCGGTACAATTTCTGGACGTTCTAGTGTTAAAGTTATTAAAATATTAACTATATTTTCGTAACTTGTTTGTGTTTATGACGGCCAGTTATCTAAAATTGGGACATAGGCCTTAAAGGGGGGTATGCCCTCTTTGGAAGTCTTTCTAAGGGAGCCTAACACGTAAAGCCTAATCCGCTAGGAAAACGAAGGTTCGAAGAAAACGACGGAAAACTCCGAACGGTTAGGCCTAAGGCCTCGATTGTATTCGAACCCAGCACTTGCCGTCTACCAGTTTCTTAGACAGAACCTCTCGGCCACTGGTGGGACAGGTTTTCGTCACTTAGGTATGTAATGTTTAACACTAAAGAAAATACAAATTTTTCTGAAAGACCATAAATGGAAAGAAATTTTACGAAAGAGGTTAAAAGTGCTTGTTGATATCTTATGCACCGTTTACTGCCTAAATTCGAAATGAAGCATTATTTTTATGGTTTATAACTCTTTTTCGTTACTAAATCTGTTCTCCATAGCCACTACTTCACTATCTAAATCAACAAGTTTATGTGCACTTATTTCAGTAGTATTCCTACAATCAAGGCTACAATGTAGATTTCAATTTTGGAAATACATTCCATATATTTCGTATTAAAATAAATATAATTACAGGAATGTAGAATATATTTCAGGAAAGTGCCACCTGTTTCTCATTTTTTTCATTTGTTGTTTTATCTGTATCATATCCCTATATTTATTTATAATATTATAAATTAAAAGTTCATCACATTGCTCAATAAAAAGGACGATAGCGTAGCGGTACAGTTATTTGTATTTAAATAAGCGTTGTAATTTCTTAAATTACATTTGTTTTAACATGCTGAATACTTTTTTTTTTAAATTATAGGAAACCTCTGTCAGTGATTTTATTACGTGTCAATAGAATTTTATTTAAAGAAACATATAGCACCAATTATTTTACTTGTTACTTCGCATATTAAGAACAAATACCAGGGCAATATTTTTTCCTTCCTATTTCGTTATACTTTGACGTTTAATCATAAAATAAAATTATATTCTTTTTGTCTTGGTTAGGATTTCCTAAAACTATATCCAGTATTTTTTTTATGGGATTCCCTTTTTTTCATTTAATGCCGAAAGTTACCCGGGTAATAAAACCAAAGTCATCCCTTACATTGTCCAGAAAATAGTCACGTACCAATTTAATTTTCTGATTCCCTTTTGTATCTTTCATTATGACTATATGAAAGACAAAGTGTTATTTTTATTATAAGAAACAATATATATAATAAATCCATAAAAAAAATTCTACGTTAGATATGTAAAATAAGAAAATATTTCTATAATATGGATTATGAGTAATGAGACAATATATGCAAGTTTTATTAAATATTCAAAGTATTGTACCATATCTGAAATATCTATAAATCATTATGTCGTAGATTCATTATAACAAAAGTGTCTTACATAAACTAGCCGGATGCACCATTCCTAAAACTTGTATTTATCTGCTGTATGTTAATACTTTATAAATTATCATCAAAGTGCAAAAATTAAATAACATTCTATGTCTGTCATAAGGATTCTAAAATACCTATTTATGAGAAGGCGTAACGTAATTTGAAGTTTGATTAAATTACATATATTAGTTATTGAGATATAGCTATCTGAATAATCCTGAAAAATGCAGTCTGGTAGCGCAATCTGTTTGACGATTTATACGATTTTGACGAATCGTTTTAATTTGTTAAATTATTTTTTTAACATACTGAATATTTTTTTAAATTATGGGGAACCTCTGTCAGTTATTGTATTACATGTCAGAAGGATTTCATTTAAAAAACTAAGAATAAATACCAGAGCAACATTTTTTCTTCCTATTGCGTTATACTTTGACGTTTAATCATAAAATAAAATTATATTCTTTTTATCTTAGTTAGGATTCGCTAAAACTATGTCCAATATTTTTTATGGGATTTCATTTTTTCATTTAACGCTGAAAGTTACCCGGGTAATAAAACCAAAGTCATCGCTTAAATTGTCCAGAAACTAGTCAGGTACCAATTTAATTTTCTGGTTCCCTTTTGTATTTTTCATTATGACTATATGAAAGACAAAGTGTTCTTTTTATTATAAGAAACAATATATATAATAAATCCATAAAAAAATCTACTTTAGAAATATAAAATAAGAAAATACTTCTATAATATGGATTATAAGTAATCAGATAATATATGCAAGTTTTATTAAATATTCAAAGTATTGTACCATGTCTGAAATATCTATAAATCATTATGTCGTAAATTCATTATAACAAAAGTGTCTTACATACACTAGCCGGATACACCATTCCTAAAACTTGTATTTATCTGCTGCATGTTAATACTTTAAAAATTATTATCACAGTGCAAAAATTAAATAACATTCTATGTCTGTCATAAGGATTTTAAAGTACCTATTTATGAGAAAGCGTAACGTAATTTGAAGATTGATTAAATTACATGTATTAGTTATTGAGATAGCGCTATCTCAATAATCATGAAAAATGCAGTCTGGTAGCGCAATCTGTTTGACGATTTATACAATTTTGACGAATCGTTGTAATTTTTTTAATTACATTTTTTAACATACTGAATATATATATTTTAAATTATGGGGAGTAAGTGAAATGTAAGTGATTGTATTACGAGTCAGAAGCATTTCATTTTAAAAACTAGGAATAAATACCAGAGCAACATTTTTTCTTCCTATTGCGTTATAATTTGACGTTTAATCATAAAATAAAATTATATTCTTTTACCTTAGTTAGGATTTGCTAAAACTATGTCCAATATTTTTTATGGGATATCATTTTTTCATTTAATGCCGAAAGTTACCCGGGTAATAAAACCAAAGTCATCGCTTAAATTGTACAGAAAATAGTCACATACCAATTTAATTTTCTGATTCCCTTTTTGTATGTTTCATTATGAATATATGAATGACAAAGTCGTATTTTTATTATAAGAAATAATATATTTAATAAATCCAAAAAACATTTTACGTTAGACATATAAAATAAGAAATTACTTCTATAATATAGATTATGAGTAATCATATAATATACATGGTGTCCCAGAACTTCTTGTACAAACTTTGAGGGGTGGTACAGAACATCGTTTGGAACAACAATTACATAGGAAAGCATGGGCGGAAAGGTCCTGTTAACCCTTTCACAGACAATGGTGTGTATAAGAAACTACAAAAATTTTAACACAAAATAAACATAGACATTAGAATTTTAATATGATTTTCCCCATTATTATGAATGTGAAAGGTCTTGTTTTTCTACTATGCAAATTCATTTTTCTGATGTCATTCCTCTTTTTCCACATTTTAGCAATGGAAGTGCTTTGTCCGTGAAAATCATATTCGTGAGAAAGAAACACAAAGACACAGTTATGACACAATGCAGAAATCTGTGTAGAACGCTTTATTATACAGAAAAAGTACAAGAAATGATTTAATTTTAAATTAAATTTAAAATTATGTTTCTTTAAAATCAAGCATCATAATAGCTGTAAGAAATTCCCAAACTGTGGAAAAATATGAACGACATCAGAAATCGCGGAAAAATGTATTTGTAAACAAGAAAGGAGAGACATTTCACATACATAATAAATGGAAAAATCATATTAAAATACTGGTGTCAATGTTAATTTTGTATTACAAATTTTGTAGTTTCTTAGCCAGTGTATGTGAAAGGGTTAACAAGTGATGGTGATGTTTCTGCCCATACTTTCCTATGTAATTATGGTTCCAAACGATTTCTCTACAACCCCTCAAAGTTTGTACACGAAGTTCTGTGACACCCTGCATACAAGTTTTACTAAATTTTTGAAGTATTGCACCACATCTAAAAAATTCTGTAAAACATTATATCGTAGATGCATTATACACGAAAATATCTTACATAAACTAGTCGAATGTACCAATCCAAGAACTTGCTTTTATCTGCCGCATGTTAATATTTTAAAAATTGTCATCACAGTGCAAAAATTAAATGACAATCTATGTCTGTCATAAAGATTCTAAAGTACCTATTTATGAGAAAGTGTAACGTAATTTGAAGTTTGATTGAATTACATACATTAGTTGTTGAGATAGGGCTATCTCAATAATCGTGAAAAATGCAGTAATCTTGTAGCGTCACCTGTAAAATAGATCTGTATTTTAAATATTGTTGACCAGGTTCCTTTTAAATGCATTCGCTAAAGATGTAGGCTGTGATCCATTATGATAAAATAAATGCTTTTTAAGAACTTTGTTTATTTGAAGTAGAGTTATGAAAATTAAATCATTTCTGGCAGAAATTTTTAGGGATGGTGCCTGTAAGCATTTTTAAGATACCTTCTTTACATGACTGAGTTCGTGAAGCGAGGGCGAGGCAATTGAATTCCTCATTCTATAATCCACACATTGGAATCACAGAATTGGCGACAAGGAGCATATGAAAAGTGAATGATATCATATCCATGAAATTTTCTGTTACGCCGTAAATAATTAAGATGATGTTGAATTTAATAGCAGGGCAACCAGAAAATAGCAGTTCTAAAAAAATACGCCAAAAAGAATTCGCGCGAAATCGTACGTTATAGCTCTGTTTTGAAAAACTTTGTGAAAAGAACAATATCCCGCATGCACATGAAATGATTATTATCTAACGAGTAAGTTAGACTCAAAATTACGCAGAAAGGAAAATTATATTTCATTAACCGCAAGCACAGACGATCTTTATTTTTTTTTTATTATTATTTGTTTCTAGCAAGGGTGAATATTCATCTAAAGGAAATCTGTTTACCCGAGAAACGTTTTAATGATAAAGCACATGTTAAATATGTTTTCTTTCATTACTTTTTAACGGAAAGTTATTGTGGGATCGAAATAAAACGTTAAGATAAAATGGATATCTAATTAAAGAATAGCTTCAACTGTAATTTAAAAAAATGTATAATTTAAGAAAACTATATGTGATTCTACATCACACCACCTGCTTGATGATTTTTATGAAAATGTAATCAAAAACAAATAATAACACCGCGCAACTGAATTTGAATTTTGATGAAAATCTTGTTTTAGTTATTGAGGTATAGGGAAATCAGAAAATCGTGCATCATATCAGCGTCAGCTATTACGCGATTTACATCAAAAATTAACCAGCACCCATCAATTTCTGGACAGAAATGAATCTGTAAATTTAAGAAAATTCTTGGATTAGCTTTTGAGATATTTCTATTAACGAAATTCTGAAAAATGCAGCATAACCGCCACACCTCTCACATGATTTATTCCAAAATGCAGTAAGAAACCAACTAATATACAGGCTAAACTACATGCTTTAGTTTTTCGGATAAAGCGCCTCCAAAATTTATGTCACATTAGGATAGACATTTTGTAAAAACATGTTTTTCGGTGTCTAAGACCCCTAAAATATGTAAATTCGTTGTAAGCCGGAATTAAAAAAAATCACTAATCCAATACTTTCTTTTTGTAAAGCTAGAGAAAATAAAAACAGTCAAATGCGAGTAAGAATTACGCTCATAGGGTTCCGTACAATAAACATATGTATTCTAACCTTGGGGACGAGCGAATAGTATACGTGCCATTTAAATTTCTCAAAATCTTTCATTATACCCACTAGTTATTTTTTATTGTAAAGTTTACCTTATTTAATTGACGTATTTTCGGCTCAAAAATTTGCAAAGCCACTTTGGTCCTTTACAAGTTTTTCCAAATAGGTTTTTACTTTACATTTAAATACAGAAAAGTAATGAGAAACCCACTCACTGCAAACTACAGTATTTATGAAGATTTGGATGTCATAAGGCATTAAAAAAGTAGACATTGTAATACCAGAAATTTCGTAACATAGTGGCCGCTATATCCGAAGTAAGGAACATGAAATAAAGCGAATAATACTTAAAAATTCTAATATTAAGATACATATATATATTTTTTATTTTCTTATGCGTTCATACCCCGATTTATGTTATTAATTATAATTAAATTAATATGATAGGAACAGTATGAAATTGATTGCTTTTATACTGCAACTAGCTATTGCGTTATACAAATATATTTTTCAAAGTTGTTGTCTAAGCTTTAAAAGCCGAAGTTAAGCAGAGTACGTCGCCGTCGTCGTCATTTGTGTCCAAACTGTCTAGATTTAACATATCGGCTAATTACCAATGAATGTTTTCAAAAATCAAGATAAACAATGCTCTTATATTTCTGCTACATATAGTATACCCAACGCTTCTGAACACGTTTGCTGAATGCCCACAAATCGAAATTTGTGAGTAACAGAAAAATGTGGTTTTCTCAAAAACTATGACATCTAGGGTAATCGCTATATTTTTCCTGCAATATTTAAAATAACATCTATAACCTCTGATTTTATTCATAATTTAAGTTTAAATAGATTCAGAATTAGATTGGGGCAACGTGTTTTTGCACAATATTTTCGTCGATACCTCTAAAAATAAAATACTTAAAATTAAAATAAATATGTTTTTGAGTTTAGCGTAACGAAAGTTTTCACAGTACGTCCCACACGATATGGAGAGAAAATATTATTGTTCTTCAATTAATTTAATTAGCCATTCTACCCCCTCCTAAACATATTTGTAAATGTTTAAAAATCACTAAATATGTGAGTCAATAGTCTTCATAGCTTCATGCAATTTGATTTTCCCCATAACAAAGTTTGTGAGTAAAATGGCTGTGACAGACGGACAGTCACACAGGAGTGATCTTATAATGTTTCAGTTTCACATTATAAGTACGGAAACGTAAAATCTAAAATTCCTGTGAAGATTTAACGAAAATATTGTTGTTTGATTTAAACTTCCAGGTAGTTTGCTATCGCAAATTTTGTAAAGAAGTTGTAATTTCGGATACATTTTTATCTTATTTTTCAGGTATATTTTACCTTATTTTTTTTCTTTTCGGATATATTTTTATCCTTTTTATTCCTAATACATCTTTTTTTTTTAAGAATGACATCGAAATTGAATTAGGATATTTATAATTCGTATTTTTCTGATCTAAATTTTATTAAAGGTATAACATTTGTAGTAGATATATAATTGTAAGCGAAATGTGCGTCACGCATTACTAAACTTTTCAGTTCGCTTACTGAAAGAGGCGGTTGTGAACGTGTATTTTATTTGCAACTATGCATAAAATGTATTTTTTAAATAAGAATAAGAAATTATTGTGACATGATGTTGTTTTATTTAATAAGCCATTCTTCACTTTAAGTTAGTATTTTAACAAATCCTCTAATAATACATTTTTATTGCTGTTGTTGTTTTTTTTTACTTTTAAAAATTACTGTATAGTATAACAAAAAATTAATTTTCGATTAATTTTCCAAAAGTAGTTTTCGAAAAGTTACTTTCTTCATTAGATTTGTTATTTAAATTATAACACTGACAATTATATCGCTGTTCTATAATAGTACATTTAAAATATTTTTTTAATTAGTTATTTTTTTACATTGCAATTACAACGCTTTAGAAAAAAATCCCAAAATGTTAGCATATGCAGTATTTATACTGTTTGTCTAGTCAGAAAATTAATCTGGATAATAAAGATCTGTTTTCCTAAATTTATCATCATTCGATAATGAAAGAGCAGCGTTATCAAAAAAGGAATTTACTGTAATGCAAGCTGATAAATTGCGATTCATTAGCCACAAAGGATGGACACAACACAATCGTTGAGACTGATTAATGTTTTGGTCTGTCTCATGATATTCTTAATAAATTCGCAAACCTCTATTAAAGGAACAATAGTGTGGTTCATTAAACACAATTGCATTTAAAGCTTTGAGCAAAGTAATTTAAGAGACTTACTTTCTTCAATAAATAAAGCTTTTGCTTTGCAGTTCATGTTATCATTAAAATACTATTTGAGATTTATTCTGTGATTACATTGGTTTTATTTTTTTTAATGCATGTTTTGATAGTATCATTTATATATGAATATTGTGATCCTAAGTGTACATAATCTTTATGATATATAACATTGTTTTTAATTGAACATAATGATGTGGAGTGACTCAAAGATTTGTCATAATCTAAAACCAACTTAAAAAAATTATTTTAAAATTAGTGATAAGTTTACATTACAAATACAGTGTTTTAGAAAATGCTTATAATGCTAGCATACGGAGTATTTATACAGTTTGTCCCCTCTAGGTATTAAAGATCAGATTTTCTAAATGTATCTTCATTCTACAATAAAAGATTGGTGAAAAGAATTTATAGTTAAAATAAGAATTTATAGTCATGCAAGCCGATCAATTGCATTTTATTAGCCACAAAGGATGGAAGCAACGTAATCGTTGAGAGTGATTAATGTTTAGATCTCGCTCATGATATTTTTAAGAATTTTGCAAATCTCTATTAGATGAAAAATGGCATGGTTCATTAAATGCTATTTCATTTAAAGCACCGAGCAAAGTATATTTAAAGAAGTTTTTATTATTATTATTATGATTTATTATGAGAATTATAACACTGAAAGTTATATCACTGATCTGTAATACTACATTTAAAATACTGTTTAAAAAGTTGTTATGTTTTTATAACAGAGTTACAAGGTTTTAGAAAAAAGCCGAAAATGTTAGCATCAGTATTTATATAGTTTGTCTATTCTGAAAACAAAGATCTGATACTAAGGATCAGTAATGCAGATTACAGTAATGCAACCTGATAAATTGCGTTTTGTTAACCACAAAGAACGGACACAACATAATCGTTGAGAGTGATTAATGTTTAAATATGTCTTATGAACTGTCTCATCTGTCTTTAGAAATTCGCAAATATCTATTAGATGAACAATACCGTGGTCCATTAAGCACAACTGCACTTAAAGCTTCGAGCAAAGTAATTTTGGAGAAGTTACTTTCTTCAATAGACAAATATTTTAATTTGTTATTAAACTGATTTTAAAATATTCATTTAAGATTTATTTTATGATTATATTGATATTATTTTTGTAATGTATACTTTGGACTTATCATTTATACTTAAACATTATGATTCTATTTCCACATAATGTTTAAAATATATAAGATTGTTTTCCATTGAATATATTGAGGTGGAGTACTTCAAAGATGTGACAAAAATTAAAAGTCAACTTCCAAAAAATTTTTTCCAGTTAGTTATGTGTTTACATTACAGTCACAACATTTTAGAAAAAAGGCCTATAATGTTAGCATACGCTGTATATATTTTTAGGAATTTCGCAAATCTCTATTAGATGAAAAATGGCATGGTCCATTAAATGCTATTTCATTTAAAGCACCGAGCAAAGTAGCTTTAGAGATGTTTTTATTATTATTATTATGATTTATTATGAGAATTATAACACTGAAAGTTATATCACTGATCTATAATACTACATTTAAAATACTATTTAAAAAGTTGTTGTTTTTACAATACAGTTCAAAGGTTTTAGAAAAAAGCCAAAAATGTTAGCATCAGTATTTATATAGTTTGTCTATTATATATCATCAGTATATATACAGTTTGTCTAGTCTTAAAATTAATCAGAATAATAAAGATCAGTTTTCCTTAATTTATCACCATCCAATAATGAAAAAGCGGCGTTATCAAAATATGAATTTACAGGAATGCAAGCTAATAAATTGCGCTTCATTACCCACAAAGGATTGACCCAACATAATCGTTGAGAGTGATTAATGTTTAGATCTGTCTCATGATATTCTTAAGGAATTCGCAAATCTCTTTGAGATGAACACTAGTGTAGTCCATTAAACACAATTGTATTTAAAGCTTTGAGCAAAGTAATTTTGGAGAAGTTACTTTCTTCAAAAAAGAAACATTTTACATTGCTGTTCATATGATCTTTAAAGTTCCATTTAAGATATATTTTGGGATTGCATGGATTTTATTTATGTAATGTACTTTTGATATTATCATTTATAAATACATTTCTTATCAGTTAGAAATGTTTTTCTTCAAATTTATAAAAAAAAAATATTTTCGTTTTCTTCCTGTAACTTATGTCAGTTATGTAACTTATTTATAATATTAATATAATATTAATATATTATAATATTACTTTTATTAAAATTACTTATATATTTACATAACAATTACAACATTTTTGAAAAATGTCCATTATATTTACATATGCAGTATATATACAGTTTATCCAGTCTGAAAATTAACCTGGATAATAAAGATCTTTTTCCCTAAATTTATCATCATTTAATAACCAAAGAGCGGCGTTATCAGAATAGGAATTTACAGTAAAGTAAGCCGATAAACTGCACTTCATTAACCACAAAAGATGAATATAATATAATTTTTGAGAGTGATTCATTTTTAGATCTGTCTCAAGTTATTCTTTGGAAAGTCGCAATTCTCTATGACATGAACAATAGCGTGACTCATTAAAAACAATTGCATTTAAAGCTCCGAGCACAGTAATTGCAGAGAAGTTACTTTCTTTGATGGAGAAACATTTTACGTTTCAGTTCATGTTATCTTTAAAGTTCTAGTATAGATTTATTCTATAATTATATTGATGTTATTTCTGTAATGTATATTTTGATATTATAATTCATACTTAAACATTATGATCCTATGTGTACTTAATCTGTATGATATACAACATTATTTTTAATTGAAAATATTGAGGTGGAGTCACTCAAAGATGTGACATAAAGTAAAAGCGAACTTCAAAAATAAATTTTAAATTAGGCGTGTATTTAGATTACATTTAGAACTTTTTAGAAAAAAACCTATAATGATAGATTATTGAATATTTGTACAGTTTGCCCAGAGAGAAAATCAATCTGAATAATAAATATCAGTTTACCCAACAATTATAACACTGACAATTATATCGCTAATCTATAATAGTACATTTAAAATATTTTTTTTATTAGATTTTTTTTACATTACAATTACAACGCTTTAGAAAAAATCTCAAAATGTTAGCATATGCAGTATGTAGGTTTCTCCAGTCGGAAAATCAATCTGGGTAATAAAGATATGTTTTCCTAAAATGTAACATCATCCAATAATGAAAGACCGGGCGTTACCAAAATAGGAATTTACAGTAATGAAAGCTGATAAATTTCGCTTTATTAGCCACAAAGGATGGACACAATATAATCGTTGAGTGTGATTAATGTTTAGATCTGTCTCATGATAGTCTTTGGAATTTCGAAAATCTCTATTAAATGAACAATAGCATGGTCCATTAAATACAATGGCATTTAAAGCTACGAGTAAAGTAATTTTCAAGAAGTTACTTTCTTCAATGCAGAAACATTTTGCTTTGCAATTCACGTGATCTTTAAATTTCCGATTAAGATTTATTCTGTGATTGCTTGGATGTTATTTCTTTAATATATGTTTTGATATTACAATTTATACTTAAACGTTATTTTTCTATACATACATCATCTTTATAATATATAATTTTGTTTTAATTAAATATATTGAAGTGGAATACCTCGAAGATGTGATATAAAATAAAAGCAAACTTTAAAAAATCAATTTTATAGATAGACGCTTTAGAAAATAGCATATAATGTCAGCATATGAAGTATATATACAATGTATCCAGTCTGAAAATTAATTTCGATAATAAAGTTCAATTTTCCAAAATTTAACATCATCCAAAATGAAAGAGCGGGCATTATCAATATAAGAATTTAAAGTAATGCAAGCTGATAAATTGCACTTCATTAACCCCAAAGGACACAACACAACATAACTGGACACAAGATAATTGATGAGAGTGATTTATGTTTAGATTTGTCTCATGATATTCTTTGTAAATTTGCAAATCCGTATTAGAGGAACAATAGCATGGTTTTTTAAACACTGTAGCATTTAAAGCTCCGAGCAAAGTAATTTTGAAGAAGTAACTTTGTTCTAAGGAGAAACATGATAAAGATCAGTTTTCCTAAATTTATCATATTTCTATAATGAAAGAGTGGCGTTATCAAAATAGGAATGTACAGTAATACAAGTTGATAAATTACACCCAATAGCCACATGCGATGGACACAACATAATCATTGAGAGTGATTAATGTTTCGATTTAGCTCATGGTATTCTTTGAAAATTTGCAAATCTCTATTAAATAGCGTGGTCTGTTAAATACAGTTGCATTTAAAGTTCCGAGCAAAGTAATTTTGGAGAAGTTATTTTCTCCAATGGCGAGACCTTTTGCTCTGCAGTTCACATTATCTTTAAAGTCTCATTTCAGATTTATTCTCTAACTGCACAGATGTTATTTCTGTAATCTATTTTTTAATAGTATCATTTATACATATTTTTCATGTCAGTTATATATATATTTCTTAAAATTTGTAAATCATTTTCTTCCGATAAATCATGACAATTATATCACTTATTTTATAATACTACAAAAGCTTTGTTTTAAAATATTTCATATGTTTACATAACAATTACACCGTTTATGAAAAAGTCTATAATGTAAATACGTAAATATACAGTTTATCCAGTCTAAAAATTAATCTGTATAATAAATATCAGTTTCCCTGATTTATCATCATCCAATAATGAAAGAGCCGGCGTTATCAAAATAACTAATTTACAGTAATACAAGCTGATAAATTGCGTTTCATTACCCACAAAGGATGGACAGAACATAATCGCTGAGAGTGATTCATGTTTAGATCTGTCTTATTACACTATTTGGAAATTCGCAAATCTCTATTAGACGAAAAATAGCATGGCTTTTTAAATACAATAGCATTTAAAGCTCCGAGCAAAAGAATTTTTTAGAAATTAGTTTCTTCAGTGGAGCAATAAAATAAAGATCAGTTTCCCTAAATTAATCATCATCCAATAATGAAAGAGCGGGCGTTATCAAAAGAAGGCATTTACAGTAATGCAAGTTGATAAATTGCATTTCATTAGCCACAAAGAATGGACACAACATAATCGTTGTTATTGATGAATGTTTAGATCTGTCTCATAATGGTCTTTGGAAATTCGCAAATCTCTATTAGATAAACAATAGCATGGCTCATTAAATACAATAGCATTTAAAGCTCCGAACAAAATCGTTGAGAGTGATTAATGTTTAGATTTGTTTCATGGTATTCTTTTGGAGATCGCAAATCTTTCTATTTCATGAACAATAGCGTGAACCATTAAATACATCTGCATTTAAAGCTCCAAGCAAAATAATTATATAGAAGTTACTTTCTTCAATAGAGATATACTATTTTGCTTTGCCGTGCATGTGATCTGTAAAGTTCCGTTTAAGATTTATTCTGTGATTACATTGATGTTATTTTTGTAATGTAAGTTTTGATATTGTCATTTATACTCAAACGCCATGATCCTATGTATGCATCATCTGTATAGGATATATCATTGTTTTTAATTGAATATACTGATTGGGAGCGATTCAAAGGTGTGCGAAAAAGTAAAAGCGAACTCAATAAATAAATAAATAAATAAATAAATAAATAAATAAATAAATAAATTTTACAGATAGAATTTTTTTACAGATTTTTGCAATATATATGTATATATATATATATATATTTATTTTCATTGCATAGTTTATGACAATGAAATCACTGATTAACAATACTACATTTAAAAGTCTTTGACTAAAATAAGTTATAAGTTTAACAATTTGACCCTTAAATTAGTCTTTAAAATAAAAAATGAAAAAAAAAATATGAAATAAGTTATATGTTTAAATTACAATTACAACGTTTAAGAAAAAAGCCTATAATGTTAACATATGCAATATATATACAGTTTGTTTAATATGAAAATTAATATGGACAATAAGGATATTTTTTCCTAAATTTATCATCATTTAATATTGACAGAACAGCGTCATCAATATAGGAATTTACAGTACTGCAAGTTGATAAATTGCACCTCATTAACCACAAAGGATGAACACATCGTTGAGAATGATTAATGTTTAAATCTATCCTATGATATTCTTTGGAAATTCACTCTATGAGATGGATCAATAATAGGGTCCATTAAATACAATTGCATTTAAAGCGTGCAAAGTAGTTTGGAGAAATTACTTTCTTCACTGGAGAATTATTTTATTTTGTTTTACACATAATCTTTAAATGCCCATTTACGATTTATTCTGTGATTATATTGATGGTAGTTTTGTAATGTATGTTTTGATATTATTAGCTATAGCTAAACATTATGATTCTAGTTGTACATAATCTTAATAATATATAACATTGATTTTATTTGAATATATTGAGGTGGGGTAGCTTTAAGATGCGACATGAAATAAAAGCGAACTTCAAAATTTTTTTAAAAAAATAGTTATATGTTTTCATTACAATTACAACGTTATAGAAAAAAACTATAGTGTTAGCATTTGCAGTATTCATACAGTTTGTCTAGTAGGAAAATTTATCTGGATAATTAATATCAGTTTTCCTAAATTTATCATCATCCGTTAACGAAAGAGCAGCGTTATCAAAATAGGAATTTACAGTAATGCAAGCTGATAAATTACACTTCATTAAGGGTGTATTCGAAAAAACGCTTTTTACCTTCAACAGCTCGAAATTTTCCGATACAAGTTAAGATATATTTTTAAAAGTAGAAGCATGAAACTCACTGAGGGGATTTTTGAAGTGACGTATAAGGTGCCGTGTGATGTCTTTTTACGCTCAATTCATTAGAATTTGATTTATAAACAATTATCCTCTCAGTATGACCCTTTTTTCGTTCCCAGATCTCCCGCTTCTGAAACATCCGTTCAAATTGGCAACTTTGTCAGCTTTTTTTGCAATATTTTCTACATTTATTAAAGAATCGACCACTACGGCACCTTGAGTACTTTCTGAATAATACAATTTGGCACTTTCATGCATTTGAGGGCAAAAATGAACTTAAAAATAAGTCGGAAAATAAGCAGTTTGAAACGAAGTACACCCTTAACCGCAAAGGATGGACACAACATAATCTTTGTGAGTGATTAATGTTTAGATCTGTGTCAAGATAGTCTTTGAAAATTCGCAAATCTCTATTAGATGAACAATAGCGCGGTTTAATAAATATAATTGCATTTAACCCTTAACTGCTTGAACTATTCTTTTTTAATTGGGTTTTTTATTCTTATATTGATGATTAGACATCAAAAAATTTTAGATAGATTTTTAACTTTATATAAAAGCACATTTTTGCAATTTTTACAGGATTAATATTTCTATATAAATATAGTGGTTTTTAAGAACTTAATTTATTTTTTAAAAGTTAAATAAAAGGTGATGTCAATTTGCATCACTATGCGAAGAAGGGTTAAAGCTACGGGCAAAGTAAGTTTTGGTGAAGTTACTTTCTTGAATGAGGAACATTTTGCTTTGCAGTTCATGCGATCTTTAAAGTTCCGTTTAAGATTTATCTACAGCTCATATTCAAAATATTAGAATAATTACCTTTTTTTTAGAAATTGAAAATATCGTTTGGTAATTTAATGTCTTTTAATGAAAATATGCAAACGATATTTTTATTAAGAACTTATTGTTGATTAAACTTACTTGTTATCTTAAATTTAATACCATTTTTGAAAAGATTAATTGCAAAAAAAATTATTTTGAAAAGTCAAAATATTAGAATATTTATTCAAGTGGTTCAAAATATTAGAATATTTCACATTAATTCTCCTTTAATTATTACCAATTCTTAACTGGTGGCATCATTGATTAAATTCAGACTATTTTATTTAAAATCAGTATTCTTTTTTGCAGTTTGTTTCTTTTTCGTCTTAAAATGGCCGTGTGAGTGATATTCCTGAATCTACTAAACTTCGTATGGTTGATTTGTATCGGCACGGTAAAAATCAATGTTTTATAGCGAATTATTTACATTGTTCGCAATCGAGCGTTAGTAAAATACTAACACAATATTCAAAAATTGGAAAATTTCAAAATAATCGCCGAAATGGTGGCCGAAAACCAAAAACATCTGCTAGAGATGACAGGAAACTGAAGCGTATAGTTAAAAAAAACCGTTTTAAAAGTGTGCGATTCTTGCACCGAAAATGGAAAGAAGAAGGAGTTGAAGTTTCTACATCGACAACATTAAGACGTCTCCATAAATTTAAATTTGAATCTCGTGTACCGAAAACAAAACCTCTCATGACTGCAAGACAAAAGCGTATAAGATTGAATTGGTGTAAATCAAGATGTTTATGGAGCAATGAAGATTGGAAAAATATATTATTTAGTGATGAAAGTATGTTTTGTGTTTCATATGGTAATCAAGGTATTCGAGTTTGGAGAATGAAGCAAGAAGCATTTGATAAAGAATGCCTTAAACGTTCCGTAAAATTTGCTGCTAGTGTCATGGTTTGGGGTTGTATGAGTGCAGAAGGACCTGGAAAGTTATGCATCGTCTACGAAAAGGTTAACTCTCTGATATATCAAGAAATTTTAGAATATTACATGATTCCATCATCAGAAGATTTATTTGAAGATGATTTCATCTTTCAACAAGATTTAGCGTCCCCGCATACCTCGGTGTCAACTAAGAATTGGTTCCGCCAACGCAACATTAAGGTACTTCCTTGGCCACCAAATTCACCGGATCTTAATCCCATCGAAAACTTATGGTGTATAATGAAGAAAAAACTTCAAGAAAATCCTCCTTCAAGTAAAACTGAGTTAGTGGCACGTATAAAGTCTATTTGGGCTAATATCGATAGAAATGTTTGTAAACACCTTGTATATAGTATGCAAGATCGATTGTACGCTGTTATGAAAGCTAAAGGGGATGCTACAAAATATTAACTACCATTTACTTCATATTCATAAGGTAATATTGTTGCGTAAAATAAAATATTCTAATATTTTGAACCAATCTAAATTTTATTCTAATATTCTGGTGTGTTTAAGGAAGCTGTATACCTAATTTATTGTGCTGTATTTTATATTTTATAAATGTTAAAATCTTATCTAAACATTCCAGATTTAATTTATAAGAAATTTAATTGCATTTACTTAGTATAAAAATAAATAAATGACAAATAACTTTTTCATATTACTTTTTCTCAATTATTCTAATATTTTGAATATGAGCTGTATGATTACATTAATGTTATTTCTGTAATGCATATTTTGACATTATCATTTATAATTAAACGTTACGATATCTATGTAAACATAATCTTTATTATATATAATATATTTTTTATTAAATCTATTGATAATGGGTGACTGAAAGATATGACATAAAATAAGATCGAAAAAAAAATACATTTTATACAAAGAAAACATTGACGGTACTTCTAAAAATCAAATTATATCTCAATTAAAACTTGGGTTTTTAATCAAATTATATTATTTATAAAGTTCTTTATTTTTTATAACTTCATAAATTTATAGAATTTTTTAACGTAAATTTAACCAAATATATTATTTAATAGCGAGATATAACATCACAGAACACTTCATTATCATATGAAATGGAGCGACAGATATGCATAAATTTATAAACAGTATTTTATGCGTCACTCAGTATTTAAGAAAAAGAAATAATACAGCAAAAAATTATGTTTTTAAACTAAAAAGTTTCATTTTAAGCATTGCATTTTTTTGTAAATTTTGATCTGATTAACACATTAAATGCATCCTATTAAAGTTTCATCTTCAGATTTTAGTGCTCACTAAAATGTGAATTTCGAATGTGTATTTAAATTTATGAATAAAGGATTCCAAAAGAAGAATCTTTTGCCTGTTGTGTACACATATGTATCTTTTCAAATATTTTAACAACCGGAGGGCTGAGACTTTTAACACAGGTTAAACAAAACATTTAAGAGTTTCAATATAAAATATAGAAGATTTCCTGCGATAAATTATTATCGTATTCTGCATAACTTTTTACAGTAATACACAACAATCTATGATATAAAACTTTATTGCTTATTAATTGTAGGAATGCAAGAGCTAAAAATAAAAAATAAAAAATAAATAAAAAACCGAGAATAAACAGGGCATTTTGCAAAGTAAGAGAACTGCGTAAAATTAACTTCTCGGTTAAACTCCTGACTGCCGCCGGCTGATTTTTTCACACACTAAGCTGCGGGTTTCCCTACAACATAAGCAATATTTAAATTAGTATAATTCCACAAATAAAACCCAGTTCTGAAAAATTAAGTTAGTATTGATGCTATCAAAAATTATACACTGATACTAATAACATTTTTTGTATCAGGTTGGAAAAAACATCTTTTTTTATATTTTTAATAAATTACAGAGAAAAGAGCATTACAGTATTACCCTTTGGCTGGGCACCAAAAAAAATTGTTGTACCAAACTAGCACAACTAGCACGTTTTTTTAAAAATTAGAAAACAGTAAATATTAATTGTATGAGTTTCTTTTCTTTTCTTTTTTTCCTCAATCAAGTCAAGAATGATTTAAAATAACAGCATACATATATCTGTTTCTCCTTTAAATATTATTTGTTTTCGGTCTATATTACAAAAAGACCACAAGGAATGGTGGTTAACAATTTTGTTAATTTTAAAGTACATCAAAGATTTCTTATCCCTAACTATAATAGGCGAATGATTCCTTCAAACCTAGCTTAGATTTTCAGAATTTGTGAGTCAAAGTACAGCATAAAATACTTTTAATTTATTCTTCTTAACGCAAACTTTGTGGCGGTCGAGATAGACTGCAAGTACGTTGCCTAGAGGGATTCATGACTTTATTTCAGCGGATTTCAAGAAAATGAAGTTATATCATTATTTTATCCCTTTCATTAAAAAAAAATAAAAAATAAAATAAAAAATAAACAAAAGCCTAGATTCTTCGATACAATAATAAGGAGATTCCAGTTTCACGAGAATATTACAGATAAATTGTTTGGGTACTTGCAATTTCACAAAGAGCCTGTACAAAGTAAAATTACTCAATTTCTTAAAAGTAAGGAACTGAAATACTGAGACAAAAGAGAGAAAGAAAAAACACTTCAGTTTTTCTTTACCTCTCTACAATATGTTTTTCTTTTTGAGACACTTACCCTCATAGCATGCATGGTCACAGTAACGTCAGAATGACGTCACTGTGGTCACATTACATCTGTGACCAAAATGCCACCAGTCGGTGACGTCACATTGTGACTCAAATGTGACTTTCTTAAAAAAATTTAGAAAATTACAAAAATTCTTCAAAGCAAGTTATTTACTTTAAAAAACACTTTTGTCACAGTTTCGTCTCAATGTTAATGTCAAAGTAGTCACAAATGACACATTTTTCACAAATCTGTCACACCGTGACTTCACAGAGTGGTCACAATGTAACGTCACAAAAGAGCTCTAAAACGGCCATAACGATTTCACATTTCAGTCACCGTGACTTCACGTCGACGTCACGTGACGTCACATTGACCATCGATGGTCACAAAGTCACAGTGTGACTTCACAACGACGTCGCAGTGACGTCACCATGCCTTACGAGTATTATTCTAAATTATTTCTCATATATCTACATTTTGCGCCAAAAGATACTGCATCCGATTTAAAAAATAGTTTTCCAATCTTTTCATATTATCAGGTCTGTAACAGCCGACTATTTTTTAATTCTGACTGGAACCAGTTTTTCTACACCGAAAGCGTTAAATTTGACAAGAAAAATTTGCAAGAATAATATAATTCAAAGTTTTTGTTAGAAAAATATCTATGTGAGCAGAATATAAAAATAGTCGCCTGTGGCAGCCCTGCATTATGTATATTTTTCATTTAAACGCGAAAAATTAAATTTACATTAGAAGGTATAATATTAAGAGATTTTAAAGAAATTCGATTGAAAAATTTTTGTACTTCGGTGCTCTTTTTTAAAAAGAGAAATAGAAAGAATATCTATACAAAGAAGAAAAAATACATTACGATTTTTTCATTCCTGTACATCATATTCCTTCTTACATGCAATAACTTACATTAAAGCGGAATACTAAATTATTTTATAATACATTCTGTCAGTAATACTTTTTAGCTCTACAAATAAAAAATTATAAGTCAGTGTAATTTAAAGAAAAGGAGAAGATTTTTTTCGTTAAATGTCTGAAAGTAATATATGACAATATTTTTGAAAACAGTCTTTTTTTATTTATACGCAATAAAGATAAATATTTGAATAAGAAACATAAATATTTACATTTAACTCTGATTTCAAACATTTCAAACTCTTTCAAAATTTATTTTAATTTATCTAAGTTAAAATCAATCAGTAAACAAATTTCGATATCTAGTGCTTGAAGTATATACTAGAGAAGTTATTTTCTTTTAATCAATATATAATCCATATACGAAAATAAATAAATGAATATAAATAAAAATCACTTTTAAACAATAAGTGAAATTAATTTTGGTTACTGCTAAAAAACTTGACGAATGACATGGTAAAATTAGCATAAACAAGATCAGAAATTAGATACATGTGAAAATGATTAAACTGAAAAAAGAACCACTTAATAGAATCATGTCATTTCATATTTGAAAATCCTTAAAATATAACCAATAGATTGAACTAAATACAGTCGAACCTCATTAACATGAACCTCAAGGGGAATCAAAATTTTGTTCATGTTAACAGTAATTCATGTTATTTGTATCAAATCTTTGAATTCGTTTTTATAGGGGACTGTGAAAACAGTTCATGTTAAAAGTAATTCACGTTAAGCGTGTCATATTAATTAGGTTTGACTGTATTATAATATTTAATAAGATAATGTAAAAAAATAGTTTTCAGTCATAGAAATGCAAGCTCGAAATTCAATTTTATCTGGAAAAAAGCCTTTTTTTCTTTATAATGCAAATAAATAAATAAATAAATAAATAGTAAAAATAAGGGAATGAGTGTTAATCTTTTATAAGTTAATAAAACTAAATTTAAATTATAACATTAATCTTATTTATATTGAACAGAATTATATAACTGAAGTTTAAAAAATGGATACCGAGTTATATCATTACATTCTACATTTTTTTTAAAACAAAGTTCGTTTATTTGTATCGATCGTCAATAGATTGTGCCAAAATAGTGTTTGTTATCCGTTTCATAAAATAGCTTATTATCTGTTATTTTTAATTTAGAATTAAAACTATTATAGTTGGATCGTTTTTGAAGATTTCTGAAGAAAAGAAGGTGAATAGATATGATGCAATATAGATTATGTGTATATGTCAATATGAGGAACAGTCGACATACTTATAGAATCTAAATATTTATAATTAACGTGTCAGCCAAAAGTTGCTTTTATCGAAGATGAGGGAAAACCCGTAATCGTCACATTAGCGTATTACAAAAATTCATAAATTATTTTCAAAAATCACATATAATCATACATACATATACCTACTTTTTAAATTGGAGATTGTCTTTCTATATTTATATGTTTACTTTTGTGCTATTTTGCAGATTCTACTTACCGTAACAAAAGGCTTGATTCTATTATATCTAGAAGCTGGAGAAATCATGAAAAAAAAATGTCTGAAAATCTATGTCTAACATAATTGTCGCTTACATTTTTCCCGAAAGTCAATATATTGCTAAGACTTTCCTTGCTGAAATGTGTTTGAGATTTTTAAAGGATCTTTTTCATCAATATTCTATTTCTCTTGTCTTGATCTGCTAAAAAATTACGACATTTCTTTTTAATTTATTACGGGACAAGGCACATACTCTGTTAGATATTTACAACATTTTTTTTTATACTTGGATAGTACAAATGAGAGTAAATTTCTATTTAGAAAATCTTACTTCCATAGAAACATAATGCGGTGGTAATAATACGAAAGAATTTATCATTCTATGTAATTGAACTGCATTTTTTGGTTTGCATAATCTAATTTGTTATTACTCAAGACTATATTTAAAAAAAAAATGCTTGAGAAGAAAATGAAAGAGAATTTTTTTATGCGTTATTCTAAAAGATAATCTATACAAAAGCGGTGTACTTCTTTATAGATGTAACACAACTCTGAAGTTTTTTTAATTTATTTATTAATTTTAGGTCTTTTAAACCACAGGTTTTCAATATTTAAAATAATAAAAATCTATAAATTGACATTTAAAGATTTAATATAATTATCGATAAAATTAAAACTTGATGGAGAAAAAAAATATTTACTTAATTTTATTACTATTATTTTTTTTTTTATATCGCACTTATTGGCAAACTTTTCAAGTTGCTTTTATAAATGTGTGTTATGCATCAAAATATTATATTGGTATTAAGTGCAATATTTGAGAACTTTATTCAGGGCAGTCAAAGGATAATTAGCAATTATCAGATTTAATATATATACTAGATCCTTGAAGGGTCGGGTTGTATTTTACCTGAACACGAATGGTCTGTTCAAATCGGAATCCAACATAAATGTTTTTTATCGATCTGAACCGGTGATATTTGAATTCGAATCCGACACATAAACAGTATTCCGCCTGAAACAGAGCTAATTTTAATACTTACAACGTTATTAAAAAATTTCAAAACATGTTTTAAAACAAATATTGTTAGCATATAGTCATGCCTTACATTAATAAGAACAATTTTTGACAAATATAGAAATTTTACTTCATCAAAATAACAGCATTATCAATAAAAAATTTTGAGAAACAATTAATAAACAAGTTGGAAATTATACGTGAAGCGTAGCAAATGAGGTGCGTTCGTACGTTAACGAAGTTTTTAAAATATTCAGATCTTGCTGATATAGTAGACAGTACTTCGGTTACATTATAGTAGTAGAAATCTTTGCGTTCCTGTAAATATACAGAAAGTAATTTTTATTACACCTCAGCTACGTATATCATATTCATAAATCCGAAATAGTTTAATGTAATTAAAACACGCCCCACAAACAATGTTTCTCCGTATAGCTTTATGTAGTGGAATACTTTCGTGTGCTCCTGTAATTTAAAAATAAATATTCTTTGCATCACAGATTGTACAGAATGTATATTTTAATATATATATGCTTCATAGGTTCATGTCAGTCTTATTATGTTTGAATTAGTTTAACACCATTAAAATGTATTTGAAACTTTTTTTCCCCACTGACCGTAATGTCATGGAATATTTTTTATTATTCCTGTAATTGATTATGCATCCAATTTCTATAAAATTTGAAATGACACGACAAAATCATGTAATAATCATTTGTTTTAAATTTCAAATGATTAAAATGCATTTGAAACTTCCCCCTCCCTGACCGTAATGTAACGGGATACTTTTGATTGCCCCTGTAATTGATCTATGCATAATTGATCTATCATAAAATTTGAAATAACTTGACAAAATTATGTATTAATTATGTATTTTAAACTTCAAACGATTCGGTTGGGTAGTTTTTGCGTTGTTATATACGAATGGACAGACGAACGGATGGACTGAACGGCAACTATAGATGCTACGTATTTACATAACTACGAAAGCACCTAAAAACAACAGATATAAAGCATAATAAAATTTGAGAGCTATAAAATAAATGAGCTAATTTTCACGCAATAAAAATTTCGATTCTTATCATGTTTTTAAAATTATTAGAAAATTATACACATATATTAAGATTAATCGCATTTAAATGCGAAAAATGAAGCATGAATACAGGGTTTCGATATCACAAATAGATTTATTCTAAATACATAATTCAGGGATAAAAAAAATCAAGATGATTTATACAGGTATCTTGATGATATAATAATTTTATATTCTAAAAAGTCATCTAACTATTCGCTACCAATCAAATACCACAAAAATTTAAAATGCAGTTATAATGATATACGTAATAATAAAATTAACTTTCTTGATCTTAATATTACTCTTTCTGATAATAAAATTCTATTTGATATTTATGATAAACGTAATGACTTTCCTTTTAAAGTAAACCTCTTTACTCATTATAATTCTTGCCTACATAAATCTGTCTATGTCAATATATTACTTAATTTTGCCCATAGAATTAAAAATAAATGTTCACATAATTTTAAAATGCATAATTTAAAAACTGTACAAGAAACTGCTATAAGATATGGTTATCCTTTACATTTGGTTAAAAAAATATTACCTGTATAAACATTTATTTAGTATTAACTGTCTATTTTCTCTTCAACCAATATTGCAAACATTAACAAGCTAATTTATGCAGCACCATATGATGTTATTGATAAAAACTCCTATAGTCTTTAATATATAATAAGTTATTACATGATCTTAAAAATAATTAACACATTGCGTAAAAAAATGTTTTAAAAAAAATTATAAAAAATAAAAGTAATACAAAAAAAAATTAAAAATAGAAAAAAATTAAAAATATGAATAATAGGATGGTTGGGCGGTTTAGATGTTAGATTACGGAGGGCGGTGTTGTCTGGATAATACGCAATGGTTAATTATTATACATTTAAACAAACAAAAATTACTTTTACACATGGTATTAAAGTTTATGTTTACCTAAAAATTAATATGCATAACTTAAAAATGATCAAGTTATTGAGATAAGATATGGCTGTCTATTGTATTTGTCTTAAAGAAATTATTTGTAAAATATTAGAATAGAAATTATTCTTGGAAATTCTTAGCTATTAAATAATTTATTTATTTTTCCTATAATAGAGGGCAGCACCATAAGCATATAATTTAATTAATATATTAATCCAAAAATGGCAGCACTAAGATAATTTTCTGCTAGAAGTTGTAGTAATATATTCTAGTTAAATAATTAATATATTAATATTAATAATTGATTAAAAATAAAAATATAATACTTCTAACAGTAACATTTATTTTTTTTCTAAATATATTATGAATTATATAGTATAATATATGTTCTACTAATTTTATAATTATTGTTACAACTTTATTTTATTATCTATGTGATTTATACTATGACCATAACCTTGACTGTTAGTAAGTCACATGTAGATTGTATCTGATTGCACTACAAATCTTGCTAGGATTTGGATAATGGTAAATATTTTAGTATATATATCTTTTTTTATCATTATTATTAAGGAATATTATATTATTGTTATTTTGTCATATTGATTTTATTTTCTTCAATGAGTATCTTTCTACTAATTTGTCATGTGAATAGCTTCCAGCCAGTCCGGTGTATTGTGAGTCGAATTCTTAGCTTTCAGCACGACTCATAACAGAAACTGCTTGGATGTTTTTGCTTTTTTGTTAAACTATGCACCCCTGAAGAAGTAGTTTAATGGAAAAGCCTTCGATTGTCTTTTTATCTATTTATATTTCATTATTTTGGTAATCTGCCTTCTATTTCACTTCAAACTTCAACTGTTTTCAATAAGATGATTGTAAAAATACTGGTTTCATTGGTTTATTGTATGGTAATATATGAATTACTCTGGTTATATAATGTCCATTTATTCATATATTTCTTAGTAATTTCGTAATCTACCTTCTATTTCTCTTCAAACTTCAAGTGTTTTTAATAATATGATTGTAAAAATACTGGTTTCATTGGTTTATTTAATGGTATCGTCTGAATAACTTTGGATGTATTTATAAAAGTATATATATATATATATATAATTCAAGAATTTTAAAACAATTTACTAGAAGTCAAAGGCTGATATATATAATATTTAAAGGTAAATGCTTTTTTACTATAGAGAGCAATGCAGATATGGATTATTTTAAAAATCAAAATTCAGAGTGCTTAAATTGTAAATATAAAGCTAATGTTGATCAGCGGCTTCATCCTTCATGGTAGGCGATGAATACAAGAATTTGATGAAAATAAAATTTTGTATCGTAAGATCAAAAGCAATTATTCAAATGTGAACCAAGCATTTATTGATAATAATTTCAGTCTTGCAGCTAAACTTTTCCAATCTGATGAACTTAATTTATTTGCAAATAACAATAGGAATAAATAATTCAAATATTTCAAAATAATTCATAAATATTCTCTTTTATGGAATGAAAATTTTAAATAGATCTCCATTTTGCCTACGTCAATCGCTGCTAATTTACTTAAACATCTTCATTTGTTTTTCTTAAAAAGAAAATTGTTTTGTTCGATATTAATAATTGCATTTAAATAATATTTAAAAAATAATAATGAAAACATTGTTTTTAAATCATGTATGAAAACATAAGTAATAAATATTAATTTAAAATACAGATTTCTGACTGCAAACGATTTTCAGATATTAGTAAAATAATGTTAATTGTTTAATTGTTTTAAATCTGTAAAATCTGTTTCGACCGGAGAGCTCCGTCAAAGAACCGTCTCGGAACTTTGATTTTTTGTCACGTTTCCCACGTAGTTTTTAATTAATATCTCGGGTAATTACCAGGCGATTTTCTCGAAATTCATTATCACAAAAGGCCGAATCGTCCCGAGTCGATAGACACCCAGAGCGCCACTCCACTCGCCGTTGAAAAAAGTTTTTAGTGGTACAGACAGACAGACAGACGTTTACTGCGGTTAATAGTATATATATATATAATCTGAAAAAAAATGTTATAATTTTTTTCTTTGTAGAATTTTTTTTCTCTTTTAATTGTTTCTGAATAAATATATTGCTTTTTTATTAAATAAATAGTTGTACTCTAACGTAGTAAATTATCATTTCCATCAGTCCATTAATTTTTTAATTAATCTGTTCTGTTTTGCATTCGCTAATATTTAGATTTACATATATAGACCGAATTGAAATAAAAAGTCGAAACTGTTGAAAAGTAAAATATTCGACGTCATAGGTTTTAAAATTCAATTTGGATGCACGAAATGACAAATTGTCGAATAAAATTTTGCTGTTATTCAAATCTGACTGAAAGATGTATCAGTCCGATATTCAATTAACGGCTTTTGAGACAAAACAAGCTCAGGAGTAAAATAGGTATTACTTTAACAAATCCATCTCGTGAAATCTTATTTGATATCTGCATTAAGAGAAAAGCTCTAAAAAACACTCAAACTGCCAAAATGAACTTCGGCCGTTAATATCCCACTCTCAAATATTTGGTAACGTCAGTTTTTACTTACCCATCATACATAGTATAGGGTAAGTCTTGCAATCGTTTTGAAAATCGAAAAATTTTTTTGACGGATTTACACGTTTTAGATAGTGGAGATTCCGAAAAACATATTTTTAGAAAAAAAAAAAATTGCCGTCCGTCCGTCTGTCTGTCTGTCTGTCTGTCTGTAAACGCTCTATCTCCCGAACAAATTGAGATAGAGACTTCAAATTTTGTATGTAGTTAGTATGTAAGAATGAGACGAAGCCTATTTAAGATCAGCAACCTCGATTATCCGGAACTATTTTTTTCGGACTCTCGAAAAATTCGTTCTGATGAAATGTACATAAAAATTTTCGAATTTTTTTGTTCTAAGGCATGAAAGTAAATGTCAATAAAATAACACACATTTTGCATATAGAACGAAGTCAATCGGATTATTAGTTGCCGAGATATCTGTAATCCTATTTTCCGCATTCTTCGATTTTTCATGACCCTGTATTTCATTTAAATTTCAATTCAGAGGTATATTTTAATTGGAAATGAGACGCTTAATCCGACACAGTTAATTGTTAGTTAACAGAACTATTAGTTTTGGAGTTATAAGGATTTTTTTTAGGCAGTTCGGTACTATTTGAGTAGTTTGGCGTTTTATATAATTTGTCGAAATTGGTAATCAGCAGTTCTTTAATATAGCATTCTATGTATATTAACAATATTTAAATTTTGTTTATGAATTGCAATGCATTGTATAAATAGTTTTCACAAATAGTTTTATTTTCATATACAGTATTACGGTAGCCCCCAACGACTAGTTTTAGTACCCCTTTTACGTGAGTTTAATATTTTGCGATCGGTTTCTATTAATAAAAAAATTGTTTAATGACTAATTAGTTTTTTTCAGATAATAATTTTTTTTCGACAAAACTACATATGTTTGTTTTGAATATAATTCTTTAAAACTTATACATCTAACTGTATGCGTTGACAAGTTTTATAAAATATTTTTTGTTTACTGTAGTATTATGTGAAAATTAACAAAAGGAATTTCCAAAGCTTTTTTTCTAAGTGGAAATGACAGTATAAAATTTTTATGTTATACTTGCACAAATTTGAAATCACATAATTTACTACGAGTAAAATTTTATCAAACTTTAAAATCGCAGTAGTTTTTATATATGTATATATCAGTTTTAATTTTAATTTTCTTCTTCTGTATGTCAAAAAATAAAATATAAATATAAACATAAATATAAATATAAATATAAATATAAATATAAATATAAATATAAATATAAAAGAAATAAAAAAACATAAAAAATCACGAACAATAAGGATTTTATGTTCAACTGAAAAAATAAAAACAAAAGATTTATCATATTTCTAAAAAATAAACGCTCATAAGATTATTTACATACTCAATAATGGAATAAAAGGGAAAAAAAAACTTTTCACGTAACTTGTAATCCCCAAAATTCGCTTCCACTATAAAACAAATAGTGTATCTGTTTAGCATTAAACATTGCAGCTCAGCAAAATGAAATATTTACGTCTAGAAAGTTTAGAAAATGTGACATTGTACACACGCTGACATGCGAAATGTGTTTAATCCCTTTTGGAATATTTTATTTGATGTATATTGTAAACGAAGCATGTAGGTATGGATACATGATTTGCCGTAGAGAAATTTGTTTGTTTGTCGATTTATTTATTTTTGAAAACAGCTCGAAAAGCCCCTTTCTTTGCATAAAAAAATCTATTTTTTAAAGTTAAAAGAAAGTTTCTAATCAAAAGAATTCTCTTACATATTATCTTACATTTTTTTATTTTGACATAACTAAATACGTATGTTTGTTTTAAATATAAATTTTTAAAACTTATACCTCTAATTCCATGTGTTTACTATTTTTATAAAACATTTTTAGTTAACTGTATAATTATGTGAAAATTAAAAAAGGGAATTTCCAAAACATTTTTTAGTGGAATGACACTATATGCTAGGTTTTTTTTTATGTTATACTTGCGCAAATTTGATTTTATACTAGTAAAATGTTATCAGACATTCAAATTGCAGTTTTTATATATGTATGTATAAGTTTTACTTTTAATTTTCTTCTTGTGTATGTTAAAAATAAATAAATAAACAATAAACAAAATCACGAATACATAAGGATTTTATGTTAAGCTTTCTAAAATAAAAACAAAAGATTTATAAAATTTCTAAAAAACAAAAACTCACAAGCATACTTACATACTCAATAAAAGAATCAAAGGAAAACAAAACATTTCGCGTAACTTGTGATCTCCAAACTTCGCTTCCACTATAAAACAAATATTGCTATGTTTAGCACAAAACATAGCAGCTCAGCAAAATCAAATATTTACGACTAGAAAGTTTAGAAAATGTGACATTGCACACACGCTGACAAGCGAAATGTATTTAATCCCTTTTGAAATGTTTTATTTCATGTGCATTTGTAAACGAAGCATGTAGGTTTCGATACACGATTTACATGGAGGGAAAATTGTTTATTTGTCGATTTATTTATTTCGAAAAAAAGTTCGAAAAGCCATTTTTTTGCATAATAAAATCTACATTTTAAGTTAAAACGAAGTTTTTAATCAAAAGATTTATCTTACATATTTCTTCTTTACCTCTTACAAATCACAATCTTGGGGGGAAATACAGAAAGAAATTCTTAAACATTAAAAATTATAGTAATTTTATGCACGACATGCTTATTTATATGTTAAGATTTAAAAAATGTTTAAAGATTCTTATATTTCCGAAAATTACGATAATATCAATGTTTCACCTTTTTAATTTAAATGAGTATAAACATCAGAAACATAATTGCAAAAAGTGGTGCATAAATCGGAAAATTTTAAAAATGAGAAAACGGCTTTTCGAATTAAACTTTTAACCATTTAAACGCCAACGTTCCCAACTGGGAACATTGTATTACTTGTAATTCAAAACATATATCTTCCAACATAATAACGATGTCCTTATTTTTCCTATAAAATATAAGGTTAATTTGAACTTTTGAAAAAAAAAATATTTAAGTTTAAGAATTTATCACAGGTATTAAGGAATATGTAAATTCATTAATTTGCAAAAAAATACATATTATTTGCTTTATCGCGTTCTCTATATTACTTATATTTGACCACTGGGAATCTAAATGTTTTTGGTATTCGAGGAAATAATCAAGAACAATATACAATAGTACATAGCGGAAATAATTTGTTATCTTTAGATAAGTTGTCAATCCATAATCATGTTCCAAAATGCGAACACTGAAATGAAAACAGCAAAAAACTGTAGACATATTTTTTTGTTATTTTCTAAATTTGTATGCATAAATTAAAACATTTGAGGCTGTAATATAGGAAAAACAAAATTATAATTACATTGAGATATTAAATCGACGTGTAAACGGTTAATAGTATGATCAAAATGCTAACTAACATATAGTTTTAAACCCAATCGCTCTGTTTTATAAAGAACCTTTAAAGCCTTAATCTACATAACCATATGTCGTCTCATTCCAGTAATCAACAGCCATGATCTACACACCTTACGTCGTTCATTACACAAAAATGATTGCGTATTTCATCTGGATTGGTCTGTGATATGCAGCTGATATAACGCGATCGAAGACGAGTATTACGGCAGAAACAACTTACACGGCATTCTAGGTATAAAGTAGTTACCGATAAAATTAAGTCTGAAAGTTGAAGAGTTAAGATATATTTCATGTACTCAAGTTATTTATAATATAGAATAAAAAATAAAAATTGAAAGAAAATAGTCATTTTATTGTCTTTATACACATATTATTACATTTTATTTATTGTTTAAGTTATATTAATAATTTCTTTTCATATCTCATTTTACAGATCCATAACATATTTTCAAGAAATGTATGAAATAATAACTAATAAATGAATAACATAAAATGAAATTGCAGTTTTGAAAATTTCAAGCATTTTTTATCAAATTTTTGAAGAAGAAATAAGCTAACATATACTTTTAAATTTAATCGCTCTGTTTTACAAAGCATCCTTAAAACCTTAATCTACGTAACCCCCCATATGTCGTCCCATTTCAGTAATCAACAGCCATGACGTAGGCTCCTTACTTTGTTCATTACACAGAAATGATTACTTATTTGATCTGGATTGGTCTGTGATATAATAGCTGATATAACGGGGTCTAAGTCGAGTATTATGACACACATAATTTACACAGCATAACCAGGTATAAACGGCCGTCTACGGATGAAATTAAGTCTGGAAGTCAAAGAATTAAGATATATTTCATATACTCCAGGATGGAATTTTTGATAGTATAAAATAATAAATAAAAACTGATAGTAAACTGAAAGTAGTCATTTTACTGCCTTTATTTACATATTATTACATTTTTTTTATCGTTTAAGTTCTATTAATAATTTTTTTTCATATATAATTTTATAGTTCCATAACATACTTTCAAAATAAGTATGAAATAACAATAAATGAATAACATAAAGTAAAAGTGCAGTTTTGAAATTTTCAAACGTTTTTAGTTAAAATTTTAAAGAGTTGCTTTTGCTATTAATTAATTCTAGAGATGATGCGAGGAGGGTTGGCAAAGATCAAACGAGAGATACGGGACTCTAGATACTATATATAGTGAAAAAATAAATGTGTGGTGAAAGAAATGTCATGATTTGATTAAAAATAAGTAAAATAAGTAAATTGAAGACATGCTGATATAAGAATAATTTGCTTTTTCATTTAGTATTTTTCTTTTACAAAAAAAAAACTATCAACAAAATAATAAATATGCATATACTAGGTAATAATACTAGGTAATAATACTAGGTAATAATACTCTGCATATACTAGGTATTTATGCAGAGATTGATTTCGAAATACATTATTGATATTTTTATTATTAATTCTGTAACAATACATTTTTCAGTGTAAACATTTATTACAATTTTTGTTTATTACATTTCGTTAATTCCATGTTCCATTATATAAATCGAAATAATTACTAGTTATCTCAGTAGCTCAACAACCTTCAATGCATGCATCAATCAACTTTTAAATAAGCATTCCATGTTAACATTTTATATTTGACCCACTTGACAGGAAGTTTTACAAATGGTTTTCAAACTACAACATCTTTGAATATGAATGATGTTTTGAAACTTCGATTCAATTGATAACTTAATTGATTGTTCACAAACTGTCAAATATATATGAAGACCCCAGAAGCCAAGGGGTATAAGTGACAAAATTGAAAAAAATAAACTAAATACACAGACGACCTAAAAATATGCTTTTTTCATTTCAGGTAAAGAAATATAAGTGATTTTCTTATTATTTGCTGAGTTATAAAGGCAAACCACTTTTTTCGAAAAACAAACAATATTGATTAATTATACATTTAAAGAACATTGTACTTTATTTTTTAACAGTTATTGCAATAAGAGTTCAAAGACCAGAATGCAACAGGTAGAAATTTCCTATTTCAATTCACTCGATTGTTATTGATGTTCCAATTTAACATCAATTATCTTTAAACTCAATTTACTCCAAATCGAAATTTTGCCACTTGTACCACTTGGCTTCTGGGGTCTTCATATATAAGATGTGTAGACTTGTTTTTGAACAGAATGAATGTCAAATTTGTTATTTGAACAATGAGAAATGATTTTAATTTGTCATGTTCCTGTAAAAGGAAATATATGTAAAATAAGAAAAAATGACTAATATTTAGCAGACACGAGATTGTATTTTTTTCCTTTACTGGAAAATAGTGCAAGTTCTCGAAAACATATATAAATTGAGCACATAGACACATACAAATATATATACAATGCAATAAAAAGTTATACTCCCTCTGTCCCAAATTAGTTGTTATATTTGAATACTTTTGTACTGATTATTGGCAATAATGATTTTATAATTCTGTTTGAACATTTTACAGATACTTCAGGGTGATATTATATCAATCAGTAACATTTACTTTCCAAACATTCCCTCCGTCTTTCCTAAAATCAGTAAAAAAATTAATTTTATAAATACAAGGTTTGCGCGCTCTTAAGCCACGCCCAAATTTTAACGATTCTTCCACCAGTAATCGCATAGAACTATCTTCTATCTAATGAATCGCGAATTCATTAGGAAGAAAATACGTTTTGACTGATATAGTGGTTGTGGAATCTCTAGAAAACTGTACATGATTTAAACACTTTCGACCCCTGTAAATTTTCTCCAAATATTTGGTCGAAAATAAATGCTACTTTTGCAGAAACTAAAAAATGTGAATAAAAATACTAAGTTGTGATAATTTTAATCGCAAATAATAACTGATCAATTAAATAAAAATATGATTTTTGGAAGTTAAAATAGAATAGATTTCTTAGAAATACACATTAAAAAATATTAAGACTCAATTATAGTATAAATTTTTACGATGGATTAACGTATAAAACAATAACATATAACATGAGATATAAAATATCGTTCTGTAAATCATTTAAAGATTTTTACATGGGAAAAATATGACCTCAGCATTTTAGATAAAATGTTTACAAGATAATTTAGCATCTTACCAATCTTTTAAAGTTTTTTATTATTATTATTATTTATGTTTTCTGTTCTTCCTGTCTTCCTTCACTTACGCTTACTTAGAACCTAAAAAGAAATATTAGATTTATCTTTACAAATTAATATTACATAATTACTGACAAAGTGACATTTGTTCAACAATTAGAAAAGTATTTTTCGGCATTTCACGTACAATCTTACTGACATATTTTCTCAAAATTAAAAACCTCTTGAAAATGCAAACCAGCACAGTTTAAATTCTAAAATCAATACATGTTAAGATTAATCCCCATGCCAAAAATGAATATTTTGTTAAATTAATATGACAATATTTTCACATGCACTTTGAATAATAAATTTGAATGATGAAAAACGACAGACCATGCTGTTTTAGATTATTTTTTAGTTAGTTTTAAAAATGAGTCGGGTAGAGCTGAGATTTATAAACAATTCAATAAACTTATTTTTACTTTTTTTGAAGTTTTAATTACAAATTTTAGTAATTGAAATTAGTATATTATTACAAAGTATTAACTTGTAATCCATTTCTACAACGTTAGTATTTTTAGCACACCAAAATGTCAGTAACGAAAAATTACTGATGTCTCTTTTTAGGTGCGTTCGTAATTATAAAATACTTAGCACTTATTGTTGTCGCTCAGTCCGTCCGTCTGTCCGTCTGTCTGTCTGTCTGCCCGTCTGTCTGTCCGTCCGCATATAACAACGCAAAAGCTACCCAACCGAATCTTTTGAAATTAAAAATATATAATTGTAACATAATTTTGTCGAGTCATTTCAAATTTTATGAAAATCGGATGGATAGATCAATTACAGGGACAAACAAAAGGATTCCGTTACATTACGGTCAATGGGGAAAAAAGTTTCAAATGCATTTTAATCGTTTGAAATTTAAAACATATAATTATTGCGTAATTTTGTCGAGTCAACTATTTCACATTTTATGAATAAGATATACGTTGCTGAGGTGTAATAAAAATTACTTCCTGTATATTTACAGAAACACAAAGATTTCGACTACTATACTGTATCCGAAGTACGCTGTACTATATCAGCAAGATCTGAATATTTTTAAAACTTCGTTATCGTACGAACGCACCTCATTTGCTACGTTCACGTGCAATTTCAAATTTGTTTATAATGCATTGAACTTTTTTGTCAATTTAAATCACGTAAACGTATTTTATATATTTTACAAACTACCAGAAATTTCATTATTCTCCCGAATTTTTTCGTCGTGTGTCCTTTCATCGAAATACATTTCATTTCAAATTACATTTAGATACCACTACACTATAATATTCATACTTTCATGATTTGAATGATAAATGTTTGCAATGCTGAACATAAGAAAACATGTCTCATCGACCATATTTGCATGAGTTACTCTATAACCATGGTGGTGAGATTTGAGTTGCATGTAAAATACAGATACCGAACTATATTATAGCTTTTTTGTCAACATATGATCCGGATTTACTCAAACATCTGATTAATTCGTTTTCTATTGACATCGGTTTCAATATATATGAAAATGAGAGTGTACAAAAAAAATAAAAACAGACTCATAAATTCCACTATTTCAAAGTTTTTAAAAATCAATTGTATGTTCCCCGACATATTGAAACCAATGCATAACCAAATTTTTATATCAAAATATTTCTAAACTGCGTTTGTAAAGTTTAAGAGAAATTTTGCATTTGAAACTTTTTTCCCATTGATCGTAATGTAAGGAAATCCTTTTGATTGCCCCTGTAATTGATCTATTCATCCGATTTTCATAAAATTTGAAATGACTCGACAAGATTATGTAATAAATATACGTTTTAAATTTCAAACGATTCGGTTGGGTAGTTTTTGCGTTGTTATATGCGGACAGACAGACAGACAGACGGACAGACGGACGGACTGAGCGACAACAATAGGTGCTACTTATTTATATAATTACGAACGCACTTAAAAATGTGAGTTTCGGCGGGAATGCGAGGAGATTTTGGTAGAAAAAAAAAACAGGTTTGGCGCGTTAAATCTGCTCTCCGTCACATGACGGAAGGCAAAGAAACCGGCGGGCGTCAAGGAAAGGTTGCCAATGTGGAATGTAGTTCTAATAAGTTTGTGAGTACAACTTTCTTAAAATTTATAATTAATCGGGATTAATAATTATTACTTATATTTATTTTATTTATTTTACACTTATATTTTATTATCTGAAAAGAAAAAGGCCTATCTCTTGGTCGTCTCTACACCTGTTTCATTTTTTTTTTTTTTTTTGTAACTTATATACCTTGGCATATGGGGTTTGTCATTTAATTGAAAAGAACTTGGAAAATATCGCATATACATTAATATTATGATATGATTTTTAAATATTTTAAAATTCGTAATGAATGAAAACATTGCATAAACGTACATTGCAGTTAAATCAAGAAAAGTCATAGTAATTAATAACTTTATAAATTGACTATAAATAAAATTAGAAAAAGCAATGGAAATACATAAACATTTACTTAATATGCAGAAAGATATTGCAAATATGCAAACCCATTGAATATTTTTATGTGTAAATATATAGGAAGAATAGTGCGTTGTGCCATTGATTAATAAATTTTTATTTTGGCGTATTTGGAATATATTCTATAAATATATATTATATTACAGCAGTTCAGGATTTTAAACATTTTCAGTTAAATAATCACATCAATTTTCGTTTATTAATCAAGGAAATTTCAATTAATTTAAATATGGGCTATCATAGATTGAAATTTAAACGGCAATATATCAAAGTCTGTTTACTTTAAAAATTTCCTTGGTGATAATTTAGGAGCAATTGTATTTTCTCGTAATTTTGTACGATGTATTACTCAATAGCGTTTCTGATTCAGGAATATTCAAAATTATTTGTGAGACAAAAAAAGGTGAATATCCAAATTTTACAGGGTATGAACATATATAGTGTAAACAAATCACATACATCACGGGGAATGAAAAATATGACTGAAAATTGAAAATGGCTGAATGTTTTTATTCGAAAAACATCAATGTATATGCTTGAATTTCGATATTATTATAACCATTTAAAAACATGCATTATTTCAGCATATGTAAGGGGAAATAAATACCCCTGACATTACTGCTCATATTTAAGGCAGACACAATGTAAGAATTATAATTTAAAAAGTTTATTTTTTTTTTAACTTTTTCTTTCTTTAGCATAGTTTTTATAATAGTAGAAAAACTCTTGTAAAAGTTAAAAATTAAAAAATCTCAAAAGAAAAAATAATTTTTAATATCATGTTGCATAAAAAAAGAGTTTTTAAGATTTTCAGACGGGTACACATCATAGAGGAAATACATTTTTTATGAAAAAAGTATTTATTTTTATTTTACATGCTGGATTTTTTTAATTAAATACTTTTACGCAGGGTATTCAAAATGTTTAAGAAATTAATATTCAAAGACAACATTAAAATTTAATTTAACAATCATACATTTTATCTAGCTTAGATCCAATGAGATGTGATATATTTTGAGAAAGAAATAATTGCAGAGGTTTTTTTTCTTTTTTTAAATACATATTACTTAGTTATACGTAATTCATTATATTCATTGATTAGTTGTATAATTTTCATATATTAGAGCATTTCATGTTTTAGAAAACTTGAATCATACTTTATACTTGTTCAAAATCAGTTCTTGATATTAGAATTTTGTATTGTATATAAATTGTTATAATTTAACACATGTAATTTTTTTTAACTTTTTAAAACAATTAAACATAAGTATAGAGACAAAATGAATATGTAAAACATAAAGTTACTAAAAAACATTGGTAAATAAACGATAGGAAGAAAATTTTAATTTGTTAATAATGTGACACTATGCAATCAAAGGGTTAACGGAATATGAAAACGGACACAAGCAAAACATTTTCTGCTTATTAGATTATAAAATGTAACTTCAATATCCCATACACTAAAAATATGTACTATAATAAATACAGATTACTAAATGATACACTTATAAAAAATATATATTTAATTTACACTTATTTTTTTACCAACGTTTCATTCGCTTCTGCGAACGTCGTCAGGATACAATAGAAAGATGTTAAATGCAATTTAAAATTTCAAAATATAATCACATACGTCCACGGGCAAGGTTGAGTTGAGATATAGTTGAGTACATTTTGAAACTTTAAATTGCATTTAATATCTTTCTATTGTATCCTGACGACGTTCGCAGCAGCGAATGAAACGTTGATAAACTTTTAAGTATATTTTAAGCATATTCTTTTTATAAGTGTACCATTTAGTGACCTGTATTTATTTTAGTACATATTTTTAGTACAATTTATGGTGCAATTGTGCAATTCATAACTATCACATAAACTATTCTTCATTTCCGCTTCCAAAAGAATACAGTGTTAAGATTTCTTTTTACCGGATTCGCTGTTTTGTCTTTATCTATGAAAGCGCTCTCTTTTTCATTAATCTGTACTCGCTCGTGGAAAATGTTAAAGGAAAAGAAATCAACACATCACAAAAATCGTCATTTCATTTCCTGCTAGACTTTTTCCGTGAGTCTGTGATTTTTATGGATAAGGTAACAGGCTAGTGAAAAGCATAATGAAGAAGAAAGTTGCTAATTCGCATTTCTGTTGTGATCGCATTTCTGTTGTGATGTTTCTGTTGTGTCTTTGAGTTAACTAGCATCTATATATATGGGGAATTCTTCTTAAAGTTCTTTCGAAATCATCATTAACTCAAAGACATGTAAAGGAGTCTGACACCGTTTAAACTTTTAAAAATTATATCAAAATGTTAAATTATTTACAAAGGAAATATTTACAAAAATATGTTTACAATTTAAACAATCATAAACTCTAATTAATCAATTACATCTTCTGTGGGAAGTCGTCTTAATCCGGCATTCTTCTTTCAACCACAAACAAAAACATTCCATCAAACGTTATCATCAGTTCAGTTCTCTGGCGTCTGGCTGCTTAGGAATTATCGCTGCTTCTTGAATCGTCTGCTTTGCTGGAGAGCCTTTTTTCACAGAGTAATGAAAAGAAAAAGCTACGAGGCACGCTGCTATTCTGCTGTAGGAGAAAGATCGCTCCTATATATATATTACGCTAACGTATGTGACACAAAAATCACGAAGATTTGTTTATTGTTTAATGGCAACATCCAAATGAAACACACCTTATAGGTTACTGTGCAAATGTCATTTGGAAAGATTTATTCTGCGGTATATTGGATTTATTTATGTTTTGTTCTTCGCTGCGATTGTGGGTCTTCAAAATATTATTCTTTTTATTTTCTTCTATTCTCTTTACATAAAAAATAGATAAAAGTTGTGAATTTTAAACTTTTGAGTTACAAATTAATGTTATGTATTATAAATGAAATGAGTGAAAGGATTATATTATTATATTTTAAATGATTAATGAAATACGAAAAAATTCCATGGGTACAATATTTGACGATTTACTATCATCTGAGCCGGCCTGACATAAAAATACTGAGGTCTTAATTCATGAGCACAGATGTCATATATGCACCACACTGGCGCGTTATTTTTCCGACGCCAATTTGAAGAATAATTCATTTTCAAATACCAGTTAAATACATATTTTTTAATCTAATTTCTATTATTTTAAAAAAGGAAATAATAATTTAAAAAATATATAATTATAGAATAAAACAATTTATATCATTTTAAAAAAGAAAAAATAGCAAACCAAATATTAATAAATAAATATTATTAAATAAATAACAATTGCCGGGTTACCATGTGAGGTACATATAATTGATATTTTGTTACAATCGCTCCAAGGTGGTGCTTATATTGCATCTGTGCCTATTTCTTTAGCAGTATCTTCTAATTTGTCAAAAATTGAGGAAATAAAATAAATTATGAATCAAAGCAATATGGTTTAATGCTTAGTATACATTAAAAGGGAGACCAAACTGGTCGCAAAGGGCGGCCAGTTTTATGTATTTTATCAGTTTATTTAAACTTTTAAAATGAAGTTTAATTAGTAGGAGTAGGAGTTATACGCAGTCGGAATGATAATTATCATTAAAAAATGGAAAATAACTTATTTCTACTTATTTCTAGCGAGATGTGGCAATTCCAGAATAATACATACAGAAAAATTAAACATATAAGTGTCACCGATTAGGTAATTTACAAAGAAATCTAATCTGCAACAACTTATTTCAAATTGTAACTGAATCTGAATTTTAATGAAAATCTGAGTATTAGTATTTGAGATAGAATCATACCAGAAATCGTAAAAAAACTGGATAGAAGAGCCACCTATTGAGTGATTTAATCGAAAAACGAAGAATAATCAATTATAATAGTGACTACATAATCTGAAGTTTGATGAAAATTCGTGCATTAATTCCAGAGATAGTGTTATTGGGATAATCATGAATAATGCCACATAGTAGCACCACGTGTTGCGCGATTTACACCAAAACTTAATCAGAGCTATATATGATATATTAGATCAAGGACTAACGAAATCTGAAGTTTTATGAAAATCCGTCCATTATCCTATTGTGAAAATCGTAAAAAAGACAGCGTAGCAGAGCCACCTGCTGGGCACTGAACACCGAAAACTAATCATATTTAGTTTATATCATGTTCTAAATGAATCTGGTATTTTGTGAAATTCTGTGCATTATTTCGTGCGATAGAGAGCTCCCAATATTTATGTCAGATACAGAGAGATAGACAAACTCACAGACAGACATTTCGTAAAAACATGTTTTTTGGAATCTTTTACTCTAAAACATGCAAAATTCGTAAAAAAATCGGAATTCGAAAATTTTCACGAATCCAATACTTTTTTCTTGTTGAGTTAGAAAATAGTTTATTGCATATAATCTATTTGCAATGTAACAGAATATATCAATAGAAGTTTTAATGAATACAAAACATATTATGTGAAAAACAATACTTGAGATGAAAACGTAATGAAGTCTCTAAGAAGTTCCATTAAGATATATTTTGAAGATTCTCCAGTGCTTCTCAAACCTTTTTCTACCATGCACTTCTTTTTAGGCCCTGCATTTAGGAATAACCCCATTTATCATAAACTCACTATCCAACACCTTTCATCTCAAAGAGATAATGCAAATATGCTTCTTTTCATTTTTAATCTTCTTATAACAATCATCAAATTATACTTTCATTTCTGACATTTTTATAAATGTATGAACCATTTTTATGTTTTCCAATAATATAACTTCAAAAGCAAAGAAAATTAATTTAATGCAAGAAATAGCTTTTAAAAAAACATTCAAGTAGTCTAGTTCATTAAAATACATCAAGAATTAAATCTGTTAAGTCACAATGTTCAAATATATTAAGTAATAGCTTCTCAATTCCCTTAGTTTTACAAATATTTTGGAAATTGAGAGTGAAAGTAACAAAGGAGTTGCGTTCGTCCAATAACTAGTTTTATAAAAATTAATATTTTAGTTCAAGAGCTGTTGCACACTCATTCAAAGATGCACGTATAAAAAAGTTATAAAGATAACATACAATTCGAATACAAACGAATACATACAATTCGTTAATAAGAATAATATAGATAAAATCAGATAAAATTGGGTTGAATAGAATAGAGAAAAATTATATTCATATCATTTTAAGTTTTGATTAATTAAAACTTAAAATGCAATTAAAATGCAGATACATTTTTATAAAATTTAAAATGACGCGACAAAATTACGTAATGAATATTATATACATTCAAGTTCAAATACGTAGGTTGGTAATGTTTGTGGTGTTATATGCTTGCAGACCACATGTATACAAACGGACTCACTAGACTGTCTGTGCTACATATTCGTATAATTACAAACGCACCTTATTTTTTTTAACTCCCTTGTAACAATATTTTAAAATAAAAAGCAAAACGTCTGAAAAATTAAGTTCAAATATAATCAAACTATATTTCTAGGTTATAACATAAAATAAGACAAATTTAAGAATTGTATCGAATAACCGCGAATAACGTGTTCTTTTCTTTTTATTTTTTTTATAACACCTCATTGTTACGCTACTTTCATATGATAATTTATTTCCAGCTATATCGCATAGAAGTCACGAAACTTTACTGTATCAAATGGAAGATTTCATGTTCTATCTAATGCGCTTGCGAGAAAAGACTAGGGGATCATAAAACAGATCTAACGATAAATCACCCCTGCTTTATTACAGTGCGATTTCCTGTTTCCGGATTATTAGGCGCCATTTATCTCCATGTTCAACTGTCATTAGGCAAACTCATATGGGTTTTCATTTTGCTATATTGTATTGCGTCTGTACTAATCAATTAAGTTTGAATAGATGATCAGAATACTAAAAAAATATATCTAAATTAAATTTTATTACCATTTACTGAACAGTTTTGATGATAATACTTTTTTACCAATTTAATAGTGAATAAAGCATATTCTAATGTACATTTTTATAAATATTGTTATTGTAAATTTTATATTTCCCTAACTGTTTAATCAATACCAAGTAAAATTTTAACACATTCTTTTCGCGTTACTTATTTCTGTGAAAACAGAACTTTCTATTTGTACACAAATATGCTTATCGATTGTCTAATTTTGTAATAAATTTTGAATGAATAACTTTGATTCCGTAAAAGATAAACGTTTTTCTTTAATTTGAATTTTGTTATACGGTTTCTTGGGATACATAAATGCCTACGATTTCTATAAGTAATACGAAAATTACACCAAAATATGTAATTTATGCAAGGTACCCTGGGGTAATAACGCCACGTTAAGGTTCTACCAATTTTCACGGCTCAGTTTTAGATTTTTTTTTTTTTCAAACAAATGTATGATTTGATACAGCAACTCATTGACTATCTATATAAAAAAAAATAATTTAACAAATATATATTCATAAAATGTAATGGCGTGATTTCGTGACTAATGCTATTTGGCGTTATTACCCACCTATATGGGTAATAACGCCATGCAAACAAAACTATGAAATAAGATGGAATAATTGCATGTAGATTGCCCAATTCGAAAAATACAAACTCTGCAGGGCTGGAAATTGACAAATTGCATTCTAAGCTATTGAAAATGTTCCATTTTTTGTGAAAGTGTAAGAAAAATAAAGGTGTGGTGTGTATGTGGGGGGTGGGGGGCGTGAGGCAAAAGAATATCAGACCGTAAACTTCTTTTTGCTTAAAAAGAGCTGCTTAAATAGAATTATTAGAAACATTGCACAGTTTTAACTGTGTTTATTTGAATCAGTATTTAGGATGTAGCTCGGCCACTGTAAGGAATCAACCGGGGTATTAATGCCAAAGATTGGCGTTATTACCCCGGTATAGTTATTGCACTGCACATTTTAAATTGCAAATTATCTCGAGAAGATATCAAAATCTTCAACAACATATTGAAAGTCCATGAAATGTAGAACAAATTTATGTAATTAACAAAGCATTTCCGGATAAAAAAAATAGTCTTCTCATCCCAAAACGTATCTCGCACATTTTAGATCAAGCGTTAATTTTAGTTGCTTGTAAAAACAATAAGACCTAAAAATGAAACAAATTAATTTGAAGCTGTTTTTTGCGATTTATATGACTCAAAACCCTTCCGCGCAGAGCACATGGGTGTTATTTACCAGATTATATCATAATTATGGAAAATATTAGCACTTGGCGTTATTACCCCGCCTGGCGTTATTACATCAGATCACCTTACATTTATTTCGATTATTTTACACACGATTCAATATGTTTGATTTGTCCAATCTGTATACAATTTAAAATATACGATGCAACTATTATTTTTTTATTATAATACATATCTTTAACAATAATTCTAATTTGATTTTTTAAGCACTATTCCTCTTTCATTTTCTTATCAGTAATGTTATCTATATATTGTTACGAATTTTGTAAATAGTTAGTGTTTGTACTGTAAAATAATGTAAATAATCTTATTAAGCTCCATTCCTTTTCTAATATTAGTTTTTGTTGCATTGTCTCTGTTATCAAGCAAACTTGTCTATTATTTTCAGTGAATGTGTAGGGCAGCTTTGCGAAATATTAGAGATATCGCCAAGTTGGCGTCACTTTTGGCAACTAATTTTGGTCGCCAAATTTGGCGCTATATCGCCAAGTTGGCGACAAACTTGGCGATTGTTGGCGATGGTAACCCTTCCCTGTTTATGGTAACCCCCCCCCCCCCCCGTAGGTCTACTGATACATTGAATGTTGTTCCGTGGTTTTCCGGTTTTTTCTAGAAGTTTGTAGAAACTTCGCCGCATGCTCCGAACCTATATAAGAAGAGAAGCGATGCGAGCTGTTGTTATTATTTACCAGTCAGTCATTGAGTGAGCTACTAGAGATTGTCCAAGCAAGTTTGCTTGATGTATTGAGTTTTATCTACGTTGTTTTGAATGTGATATAGTGTTGAGACATTGTATAAAGAGTCTCTGCGACCTATATTTGTACTTGTTCGATAGATTTAAACAGTTATTTTGGAATATCTTGTAATATTTGTGAGTTTCGAAGACTCTGTTGTTCTGAAGATCTGTAAATAAATTATTTTCTACTTTTCTAAGAGAAAAGAGTTTGAAGTTGTCTAACCATAAGATCGAAAGAACCCTATATACGCTGCAACATTTCTATTTTATTCTTTTTTATTTTTAATTTTAAAAGCTTTTTCATGACATTTCTTCAAAACAGTGGCAACATGTTAAGCTTTTCTCAAAATTTATTTTGTTTCATTATTTTCCACCAATCAGGATCTTGATCTCATCGGTGAATGTATAATCGCATTTCAAACAAAAAAAATTTATAATAAAGATTTTCGTTAAATTTAATCATAATAAAATGATTCCACATAGTTATTCCCTGCAATACACAGATTATTTACTGAGTGATATTATTAAGTATTTTTTAATTAAAATAATAGAAGATAAACTTTAATAAAATATAATATCTAAAATGAAATTTTTTCGATGGAGAAAATGTCGTCATACAGAAACCAGATAAATTTATTCCATGAATATAATATACATTGTTATAGCTGTGTCAGTGATGATGTCATATTCACTTACTTTTATTACTGCATCTAAATAAAGTGAACTTCTATTAATTTAAATGTCCGTGGTGTGCACAAATGAAAATATTTCTATAAATTGTGCCATTTATGTTTAATTATAATGAATATTTTATGAAACTAAAGAATTCTTAAATAGCTGCATAAATCACGCTTTTATTTAAGAAAAAATGAGTATTTCTGAAGGTGTAAATGATGTCATATTAGAAAAAAAAAAGAAAAGAATAAAACTTGTGATATGCCGGTATTACTATATTTCTATCTTAAATAATATCAAAAAATAATTAAAATCATTTCACTGTATTAAGTTATTGTTTAAAAAAATTTGCATTTCAGCAACAAATACAAAAATTTTATTCTTTTTAATAACAGACATATCGGTTTTTTTCGTTGACATAACAACAAAATTAATTTTTACAAGTTCATGGAGGATACAAACCAATAAATAAATTAAATGTATTGCAAGTGCTCTGTAAATGTGTAGTGGGTTAGTTAGGCAGTTTAGTAAGTCCCTGTTTCTATTATAATTAAAATGTTTCATTGATATTATAATTATTGTACAGTTATCAAGCGATATTTAAACGGAGAAAAAATAAAATATGCAGATACTTTTGAATTCGTCTTTCGGGGTATAATATTAACTTCCTAAATAATTTGGCATTTAAATAATATTTAAGGTTTAGAAACCGCATTAAAAATAGATTTGTAGCTAAAGTTAAATCCAACATAATAATTTATGAGTTTTTTTCCTTATTTTTTATTATTTTCTGAAGTTTGTGTATCTTCATCATGAAAAGCTATGTTATCCCTATTTTAAGAGGTGGCAATTGTTTATTTCGCTCAGTATTTTACTGTCTATATAAGATTGATATATATCATACCTAATATGTATTCTTTTCCGTCGATTTTCGACGGGTGCAACTAGTTTCTTTTTAAACACAAAATTATTTATCGAGTATCACGTGCTTTTTATTGCAAAGTCCAATGACACAATTTCCTTGTCAATAAATACATTAACCCGTTACAATCTTGCAATAGGTTTTATGAATAACTTCGTGAAAGTATACGCTTCTCAAATGTTATAATGGTAGTTCGATTGGTAGTTCTATGTCCTGGTAATAATATTTGGTAGTAACTGCTGATGTTAGTCTAGAACGGCCTGAATATACAATACATACCTGTAAATGACTCTCTAATTAGGATGTGATCTTTTCAAGTATCTTAGACAATGATGATCAACTTCTTGTAAAGATAATTTCCAAAACAATTTCTCTTGATTTCTATAAACTGGAGAACTTTATGATCCGAATTCTGAAAAAATCGGTTAACGATTTTTCAGTCTTAAAATCATCATTATTATGAAATGCCATTGTTTAGCATATTTTTTTGGCTTTTATAATTTCTCTTTTAAATACTTTACCTACTGCACATAGCCTTATCGCATAATACATTACCTATTGCACAAAGTTAAGTTCAGCAATTGTGCTTGTGTATATTGTAACTTGCGTCAGGTGTACACCATAACCAATTTAAGTTTCAATATGATTCAATTCGTATTCATCAAAAGGATGAATTGATCATAAGGATAAATTATTTTCCTTTTTTAAGCATTGCAATATCTATATTATAAAGGCCAAACATATCTGTGCGTAACGCATACGTCACATTGCGAATGGCAACATGAAATTTGAAATGAAATTTCGGTTTTGCAATTTTTGCTACAGAAATTTTTTTAATTTCTACAAATCCAACATATTCAGTGTTTACAGTATAGTAGAGGGAAAAAAGTGTGCTTGTAAATTCAATTTGTTTGAAAACTGTATCTTAATTTATTTTTGAGATATTATTTTTTTTTGTACTTTTTAAAACCGTTTTTTTAACTGTGGCAACAAAAGTAGTCCACTTCTTCTAAAAATTAAAATAATAATAATAATAATAATAATAATAATAATAAGAATAAGAATAACAGATTGCTGAATCTTTTGGTTGTCATTTTCTCATGAGAAAATACATTGAAATTTAAATACTTGCTATTTCAAGAATATCGTTTGTTTTAAAATCCGGTACATTTTGATTTCATTTCTTTTTCTTTCATCAATGATTTTTAGTTTGTTACAAACTTACTTTACAGTCGATGCAACACTTTCGCTTTACAAAAATGTGTTTTAAAGAATAGCAGTGTGAATTATTATCTCCGCTTTTACTTAATTTGTATCAATTGTATTAATCAATGCAATTGTATTAATTCGTGTGTAAAATCATTTTCCAAATTTTGATGGATTATCAATGAATGACTTCCTATAAAATATGGATCTATTATAAACAAACATATAAATGCATGTGAATCATTAGATACTCAGTTTTTTCTTGAACGACAACATTTTTTGGGGGGTTTGTGTATTTTTCCGCTATAATGTCGTCGTAACTATATTTCTATACATGTTGTTTTATAATTGGTTGTGAAACTGGGTTGCTTTAGCGGATGCAAATGATTTTATTTTATTTTAAAAAACCGTATATTTTTATTTTTAAAACGGAAATATGTTTTTTTTTAGAAGTGCGTCATTTTGATCCTAGCTTCTTTGCGATACTTCACAGGTGAAAATACTTCACAGGTGAAAATATTTCACTTTCGAAAATAACGTAGTCGAGACTATACACTGATAAAACGCAAAGTTTTACAGAAATTTAGAATGTCTTTATAGTAGAGCAGTGACATACTATGTGCATGCTGTGATCGGAACTTTTTGTTTAAAAATATTGCGATTTATTTTACATATTTTCATTTTCAACTGGTTGAATTCAAATCGCCGAGTTAGACAAGCAAATAAAGAAGCTCTTTGAAATAATTTGAGTTCGACGTTCGAAACTGTAAAAATCGTCATTTTACCTTATGTGACGTCACGGGAACATTGATTATCGTATTTATTGCATGCAGATTATTTCAGAAATTTTTATTGACACTTAAAAGTAAAAAAAATAGTTTCATATCAATTTTCAGTTAGTAGCAATCGAGACTTCAAGTTTGGAAATTAAGTTATTTTCAAGTGATCAAATTAGAACACCATTTTTTAATAAGGTGAATACGGATATGAGAGGTGTATATGTTATAATTTCGATACTGTTCCTCTTTAATCTACTTAAACATGTTAATTCAAACGCAGAAGACTTAAAATTATTAATTTAATATAACTGCCTGATTATCCTTTAAAAATTAAGTCTTGAAAACTGTAAGTAACGTCTTAGTGATACTTGCATATTTTCAAATTTATATGAAATTAGGATTTCGCTGATGTTTTGTAATTATGCAATTACAATAATATATTTCCATTGACAATTTCGCACATTAATATTTGAAACATTAAGCGCATGTTACATATGGATATAAAACTGACATTTTGCGCAAATGTGCTCTCTTAGATTATAATCATAGTCATGTCAATGCTAATTCTCCTCTAATTAATACCATTAATTGAATAGACTGACAAGTCGGATAATCTAGTTTGAGCCGTACGCGTCAAAATACGTAAACGGAAATCCTGCTAGAGACAGAAATGCGGAATTATTCATTAATCCTGCAACAGTTGTGAGAGTTTGGTTACATTAATTCATAGCAAGTAAAATTTAATGCATTGAGTATTTTATTGTTTTATAAAAGAATTTAATTTAAACACTTAGTGAATATGATATATAAAAAAATATCAATAAGAAACACTAGAAATGTTTATTAAATTCAACATTTTACATCCGCAGCAATAATATCCATGGAAAATATTTCCTACGAATTACCAATACAATATAAATATTATACTTACTTTAAAATAATATGCAAATAAAAGATATCATTGACATATTGACTTTACATTGTTTGCATGTGCAACAAATCGTCGATGTTACGGGAATATTGGTTTTAGATTTCGGGTCAATAAGGTTTTTTCTAATACAGTAAAATTAAAATGTTTATATAAACCCCAAATAATACCCACTAAACATTTAACGTTTCATACATAAACAACTTGTAAATAGATAAATTTATAAGAGTAATCTTTTTAATTACTGACATTAAAGGAAAGAATTATATATGATTATAAACTTCATGCAGGAATTATAGTTTAAAATAAAATCTGAAAGAACCAGTAAATGCTATTTATTTGAAATGGTAAACTTGAAAAGATTATAATTGATTCCGAAATTCGAAAAAAATAATTCGACATAGCAATATTTTTTAGAGAAATCACTATTATCATAAGATGCTACTATGTACTATTACATAATTTTAAACTCTAATATTTAAAATTGACAGTATGCTTCAAATCAACAAAAAACATTCACTATTATTAGTTACATTCAAAATAATCTTTAGAATTTAAATTTAAAATTTATAATAAATTGATCTTTTAACATACAAAGTAAAATACAGAGTTAATTGTACTATATATAAGCATACAGTTTAATAATAAACGGAAATTTCAAATAAAATATTATTAAATTTTATTTCCTTTAAATTACTCTTTCTTTTTTCAAGTTATTTTTTCGTTCAAGTTACTTAACATACATAGACTTATTGATTATATATTTGCATCTTTAACTTATATTACAGTATTCATATGTCCTTGATAAATATAACTGTCGCTCTTACATATGCCACATATTTTACAATGCACATATTACATAAATTACATGTTTTTTAAACAAACAATAAATGTTGCGTCTTAAAGTTTCTAATTGTCAGTTTCTTAATTTGGTAATCACCATTTACACGACTGGAATCTGATTATTGACGACATATATACTTAATATTTTTAACTATGCTGCTTTACAGCATTTTTTTAATCCCACGTACTATTTATTTAATCAAAATTAATACTTGTAAATATTTTTTTAATGTAGGAAGGAAGAATTGAAGGGATGAACTTTGTTACATAATGGTTGCAGACAGTAATGAACACCCTTGCGAGTGGATACTGTATTAATGCAGTGTTTTTACAAAGGAAAGTTACGAAAAACTTTTTTTTCTATTATTTTTTTCACAGTTCATTAAAAGCAATATTTTCTTTATGGAAATATAATAGACAGAAACTTTTTTGTCTCAATGAAAAAGGTGGGTCCTTTCGATTTTAATATTATTTATACAATTATGAAAACAAGTAAAATTGTATGTTTTAACTCCCCTATGATACACTTTAAATTAACAATGAAAACATGTTAAAAAACGTTTATATAAATCAGAATATATTTCTAAATTGCGACATAAAATAACCAAAGTTAAGAAATTATATCCGTACGAAGAATAACGTGTTCTTTTCTTTTGTGTTTTTCTTTTATAACGCCTCAATGTTATGATACTGTCACATGAGAATTTATTTCCAGCTATATAGCTTAGAAGTCACGAAACGCTATTTTATCAAATGAAGGATTTCATTTTCTGTCTAATGCGCTTGCGAAAAAAGACTTGGGGATCATAAAACAGATCTAACGATAAATCACTCCTATGTTACTACAATGCGATTTCCCTTTTACGGATAATTAGTTGCCATTTATCTCTATATTCAATTATCAATGACTAAAACCATATGTTTTTTTCACTTTACAATATTGTATTTCATCTGTACTGAAAATTTAGGTTAAAAAAAATGTTTCAGAAAACTAAAATCAATATATATATAAAAATTTAGTACTTTTCACAGTGCAATTTTATGGGATAGTATTTTTTAAATATTTAAAATACAATAAAGTGATTTTCAACGAAAATTTTAAAAAATTCTTTTAATGTGACTTTTATATTTTAATAATTGCTTGAATAAATAATAATGAATTAAATGTGACAAATTCTTGTAAAGTTGCTTATTTCTGTGAAAATAAGGCTTCTTATTTTGCACTCATAAATGTTTTAAGATAATCACTCCTCAAGATTACTCTTTTTACTTTAAGATTAAAATGAGTTACAATTGAAATGAATAACTCTGAGTGAAAATATGTTTCTAATTTAAATTTTTTGATACTGTTTTGCGGTAGATAGAAATTTCTACTATGTTGCATGCCAAGCGTATTTATGATAAATTTATGTGCGTTTTCCTAAGAAAGAGCCAATGATTTTAGTGAGTTGTATGAAAATTATACAATTATGTATCTACACTACATTTAATAATTTATTTGGAAATACATAACTTTATAGATTTGCGTAGGAAAAACATCAGTCAACTGCGTTCACTGGTCAATTTAAAAGAATTAATATTCACATATTTAATGAGCAATTGCACAATCGATTAGAAAAAGGTTTCAGCTTTATGAGAATAGTTTTGGCTTGTGAGCATCTCTAAAATTGCGATATATTATGTTGCAATATAAGTCAAGAGCATAGGAAAAAGCAAAATTTCCGAAAAAAGCTAATGCTTGTACCAATAAAAATCTAAATGTATAATGAAAAATAAGCTATGCTAAATCCATGATATTACACAGTTGAAGATGTATAGGTAAATGATTACGGAATAATTCAGGGAAGCAATGATTTCCGAACAATGTACTTTTTTTTAATTCTGAAAAAATACGAGAATAAACATTTCATGAATATCATTTGATTAAATCATATTTAATATTTTACAGATCTTAAAAAATTTCTTTACTGAATGTTTCAGAAATATTACGAGATCATAAAAATACATATAATAATAAAAAGAAATTCGTCTTTTTCTCGTTTCGATTTCGTTCTAAATTCTTATAAGAATACACTTTTATTATTATTTTAGTAATCTACTAATATTTAATTATCGACTAAAGTTCACTTTTTTTCTTAATTGAGGAATAAATATTTTTTATTTTCCTAAAAAGAACTCAATTATATTACTTAAATATCAATTTATTATTTCGAAATAATTTATTCTATTGGTCCATTTCTCTTATTTAGAATAAAAACATTTGTCAAAAGCTTTATTTTTTATTTTATTAAAATATCGTTTAGACAATTCCATAATGCTCAGTTACGGACTTTTTACCCGTGTTTAATTTTGCGAGCTACCGCCATTTGGGAAAGAATCCGATCATGAAACTCCTCCTAATAACCAATGAAGTGGTTAGAAACTTCCTATCAACACCTTCTGAGTCCGTTGATTGGACTTTCTATGCTTACGTTACATGATTGCGTCAACCTGAGCCCGGTCGGGATCCTCTTAGGTACGATTAAAACTCCAAAACTGGCCGGAAATGAGCAGAATTGACTGACTTTTAAATGCTAAACAGACCCCCGCCCAGTATCAGTTTATTTTCGAATGTTCTTTTGAGTAGGGATGTACTCCAAGCTGTGTAGTTTTAAAGACCCTTTTTATTTTCTTCATTAATTGCCGTGACACTGATTTGGAAAGGAACTGCTTATCTGTTATCATGTATTTGTTGACAGAAGTGGTTGCAAAAGGAACATTTTTGCATTTATTCTTGGGAAGTGACTTAAGTTGATGTTTGCCATTTCGTGAGAGGCGTAATGATGGAGATTGAATGATGTGCGGTATAGTGAGTGAAATTGGACAGTAATAAAGATTGATGTCACGTACGAAATCACTCAATAAGTTCACCCATCTGCCTTTGTATTCAAGCCACGACTTATATGAAATTCATTTATTCTTTAACTGAGAATAATAAATCTAAATTAGCCAGCTATATTATGCAATAATCCGTTCCTTCCATAGTTTCACCAGATGTTTTTCTACGATATTCTGACGTCTTACATATATACAAATTAAGAAAAATGAATTGTGCATATTAAATAACATTTAAAATAATATACAATATGAATTTGTTTTGCATCTATGACGCTGATGCCTCTGATGCGCAGATTTACCAGTTATGCTTATTATGACCATTTGAAAATTCACCGACATATATTTTTTTCCTTTTCTTTCCAAAGACAGCATGGTTTCTAAAATTCAAATAAAAAATAATATTTCTGTAAAAAGTCAAATACCAATAAAATATATTACGAATTAAATTTATTTTACTGTTATAAAAATCAACATAAAAATATTTATTATGACAATGTTATGTTATGTAGCAAAATTTCGATGCATTATCTTTTTTAAATACTAAGAATGTATGAAAATGCAAGATGTTATTCCCAGAAAATGGAACAATATTTCTTTGTCTTGCAAAGCTTAATAGGACACAAAAGATTAGATTATGTAATAGGAATCAAATATTTCAGAATAATGTTGTCATGTTATGGTATTTAGAAAAGAAAATTCTGGAAGCAGACTCTAAATAAAAATGTTATCGATGCTTGTTTTACATTTTTTCTGTAAGGAAAACATATGCTATAATGAATTTTACAATAATCTTCGAAACTCTTTCGGGTATCTTTTATTATGTAATATAAATGTAAATGTATTACAGATAAAGAAAATTGTAATGCGGAGAATAAATAAACAATAAAAATTAAATTTTTTATACTTCAAAAATATCATACGTAAGTAAAATTTACTGATTTAAAATTTTATTCATGTTAATTAAATTTTATAAAATTATTATCCTTTATATTTTTATAGTCATTTACCTATTGCATATTAAAAGCCATTCTGAGATTAGGAATTGTGTTTGTCACACTTTGCACCGTACATCAATAATTACCATTAACAACTAAATTTTCTGTGACTCAATTAGCATTATTCGAAATTGGTGAAATTACCATACAGTGCTGCCTTTCCGTTTTTACTCATTCCAGTATTATAATGTATAAATTAGTCAAATGGTACGAAAACAGATAGTCAAACGTCAAAAGAAGGGTTTTTTAATATATATTTCCTATATTTATTTTGTTTATTACTTAATTTTTGGTTAATTTTATTTTTAATATATTCATAAAACGTTAAGGTTCTTTAAATATTATAAGTCATTCTGTAGGCTTAACTAAATTTTACAGTAAAAACGTACATACGGCTAGAATTATTTTAACTTTTTAATCTATGAATTTTATTAATTTTATAAAAAATTTGGTTGACAACACATATTTGTCCCTCACAAGAGATTTGTGTTGTTGATCATTAGTATATATTTGGAAAAATTAACTAAAAAAATAGTCAATAGTATAATTTAGGTCTACGCTTGTGCAGCACAGTGTGTATTAAATGTTTTAAATATTAATTTTTTAAAAATAATTTACTATTTTTAAGAAACGGATTTCATAACAATTTCTTTATCACGTAACTAGTAAACTAAATTAAAAAATTAGTAGATGTAAATTATTTATAATTTTATTGTTGAGAGTATACATTTAAAGAAAGAGCACTCTTCATCTATTATTTTTAAACGTACATAACTGTTAATTATGAATGTAACACAGCAATATCATATTTTCCTCTTAAAAAATCTCTGTTGCATCCCAATTACATTCGCATATTTATGTATTTATGAAACATTAGAATTTCTTTGAGTTTCTATACTTAATACAATTATAGTAAATTTGAAGTATTTGAAGCTTTAAGCGCATGTTAAACGCATATATAAACCGGACGTTTGGGATAAATTTTCTCTTTCTGAAAATAGTGATAGCCATTTCATTGCTAATTGCCCGTCTAATTAATACCATGGATTGAATAGACTGACAAGTTAGATAATCTAGTTTGAGCCAAACGTGTCAAAATACGTAACTGAAAATCTTGCTATAGGCATAAATGCTGAATTATTCATTGATTCTGCTACAGTTGTGACAATTTGGTTACATTAATTCACAGTCAGTAAAATATCATGCATTGAATAGTTTGTTATTATGTAGCTGAAATTCTTTTACACATTTGGTCCGGAATATTACAAGTAAACGAGTTGTAAATTGCACGTGAAGAGTAGCAAATGAGGTGCGTTCGCACTTCAACTCAAATGTAAAATATTCAGGACTTGCTGATATAGTATACAATACTTCGGATACAGTATAGTGTTTGAAACCTTTTGTGTGTTCCTGTAAATATTATCTGCTTTCTCTTATGCAGTAAGTAACTTAAATAAACCGCAACAATGTATATCAATTTCATAAAGTATGAAATTGTTTAATATAATTTAAATGCGCCCCAAAAAGTATTTCCCCGTATACCATAATGCAGTGGAATACTTTTGGGTAGCCCTGTAAATTAATAATAACTATTCTATGCATCATGTATTGTACAGAATGTATATTTTAGTATCTACTTCATAGATTCTTGTAAATTCTCTTATATTCGAAAGAGTGTATCATCATTAAAATGCACCTGAAGCTATTTTTTCCTATTGACAGTAATGTGATGTAATATTTTTGATTGTCCCTGTAATTAAACTATGCATTCGATTTTCATAAATTTAGAATCGACTCCTCAAAATTATGCAACAATTATATATTTTATATTTAAAACCATTTGTTTGAGTAGTTTAACTCTTTAATATATGGGCGGACAGACTGAGCGATGACTACAAGTGCTACGTATTTACATAATTACGAACGCACGTAAAAATTATCAATTAGAAAAAATTGTAAATTTTTGCTTAATTGCTTAATTATTGCATCAGCAGCAATATCATCCACGGAGAATATTTTCTATGAAAAACCAGCATGCATCTATGTTAGAAATATGTGTAAGTAACTGCTATTATAGAAATATTGGTTTTGCATTCTACACATCTGCAGTGGAACGTCTTTCTTATAGAAATATTGGATTTAGATTTAGGGTCAATACTGCTTTTCTACTAAACTACAATGCTTACATAAACAATAAAAAATACTCAAAAAAAATTTCCAAGTTTCATCCATAAGCAACTTGTAAACAATTTTATGAGAGTATTTATTTTAAATAATGTCTGTAAAGGGTATAATAAACAAATAAATTTATCTGAAACAAGTTGCACGTTTAAATTGTTCTTTCAAATAAAAACTCAAATAAACAGTAAATAATGCTAATTTAGAAAGGAAAATGTAATCAGAACATATTTCTAGTTATGGCAAACGTAAGTAAAATTAAAGAAACAAGGTGGAACCCATCGAATTTGACGAAAGAAAACGTTTAAAAAGGAACTGCTTCATTGATTTATAATAAACCTTCAAAATTAGTTATAGTAAAAAATGCATTTTATATTGGTAAGTCTAACTCTTAAACAAAAGATATTTAAAGTTAAATGAACAAAATACTATTTCTGTAAATCTCAGTCGTAAAAATTGTTAAAATTAAACTTTAGTCGCACATGTAAGCAGTAAAAATTAATAAAGATATGTTATTATGATAAAACTATCAATTTAGGCTCTTATGCTAATACTCCAAAATGAAAAAAAGAAAAAAAGTATTCAACTTTGACTCAAGCATAGAAATTTTTCCCGCGAAATCTAAACACCGCAGCATTTTCATCATATCAAAATTTACAAATGCACATTCGTATCTGTATTCACCTTTTCAGAAAAAAATTGGAATTTTAATTTGATCATTTTGATTCAAAACTTCAAGTCTCAATGCTATTAGCTGAAACAGATATTAAACTATTGATATTCTTTTACGTGTAAATCATTTTTTTTCAAATGAAATCAAAATTCACTGGGATTTATAACAGAGCTTTTTTAAAATTCAACCTTTTCCCTTTTAAAGAAAAAATGGAAGATAAAGATACAGTAATCAATTACTTCCCTTTTTTCCTCTGCTTTTAATAGAAATGGAATACTCCTGTTGCCACAATTAGAAAAGCGGTATTAAAAACTACAAAAAAATCATATTTCAAAAACAAATTAAGATACAGCTTTCAAACAAATATCATTTAAAAGTACATTCTCCCCACATATTTTTTCCTACACGATGGTGTAAAAATTAAAAATGTGCGATATATAGAAGTTTAAAAATTTTTAGTAACAAAAATTGCAATGCCGAATTTTATTTAAAATTTGAAAGTGTTGCCATTCACAAAATGACGTATGCGTTACGCACATATACGTTTGGCTTTTATAATATAGATGTACCCGTGCGGTGAATAACATGTTCTTTTCTTTTCTGTTTTTCGTTTATAGCGCCTCAATGTTACGATAACGTCAAATCAGAATTTATTTCCAGCTATATCGCATAAAAGTCACGAAACACTATTTTATGAAATGAAGGTTTTCATTTTCTGTCTAATGCGCTTGCGAGAAAAGACTAGGGGATCGTAAAACAGATCTATCGACAAATCACACCTAGGTTATTATAGTGCGATTTCCCTCTTACGGATAATTAGTTTAGGCAGAAACATTTTTCTCAGGATGAAAAACGTGAGTACTTTCGTTTTTAATATTATTGCGAAAAGCAAAGGTACTATGTATTTATACAACTCTGAAAACGCGTAAAATTGTATGTTTTAACTCCTCTATAACATACTTTAAATTAAAAATCAAAACATGTTAAAACAAGTTGGAAATTGCATGTGAACGTAGCAAATGCGGTGCGTTCGTAGGATAACGAAGTTTTAAAAATATTCAAATCTTGCTGATATAGTAGAGCGTACTTCGGATACAGTATAGTAGTCGAAATCTTTTTTCTGTTCCTGTAAATATACAGAAAGTAATTTTTATTACACCTCAGAAACGTATATCTTATTCATAAAATGTGAAATAGTTGAATATAATTAAAAAACACCACAAACAATGTTTCCCCGTATTTCACTATGTAGTGGAATACTTTTGTGTGGCCCTGTAAGTTAATAATAAAAATTCTTTGCATCACAGATTGTACAGAAGGCATATTTTAGTATATACTTTATAGATTCATGCCAATTCTATTATATTCGAATGAGTGTAACATTATAAAAATGCATTTGAAACTTTTTTCCCATTGACCGTAATGTAATGGAATACCTTTGATTGTCCCTGTAAATGATCTACGCATCCGACTTTCATAACATTTGAAATGACTCGATAAAATTACGTAATAATTATATGTTTTAAATTTCAAACGATTAAAATGCATTTGAAATTTTTTTCCCAATTGAACGTAATGTAACGGAATCCTTTTGATTGTCCCTGTAATTGATCCATGCATTCGATTTTCATAACATTTGAAATTACTCGACAAAATTACGCAATAATTATATGTTTTAAATTTCAAACTATTAAAATGCATTTGAAAATTTTTTTTCCCCATTGTCCGTAATGTAACGGAATCCTTTTGATTGTCCCTGTAATTGATCTATCCATCCGATTTTCATAAAATATGAAATGACTTGACAAAATTATGTTATAATTATGTATTTTAAATTTCAAACGATTCGGTTGGGTAGTTTTTTGCGTTGTTATATGCGGACGTACAGATAGACAAACAGACGGACGGACTGAGCGACAACAATAGGTGCTACGTATTTACATAATTACGAACGCACCTAAAAACGTTAAAACAAATCAGAATATATTTCTAGTTTGCGACATAAAATAAGGAAAGTTAAGGAATTATATCCGTACGATTAATAACTTCTTCTTTTCTTTGCTGTTTTTCTTTTATAGCGCCTGAATGTTATAATTCTGTCATGGGAGAATTTATTTGCAGCTATATCGCATAGAAGTCACCACACAATCAAATGAATGATTTCATTTTCTATCTAATGCGTTTGCGAGAAAAGACTAGAGGATCATAAAACAGATCTAACGATAAATCACTCCACATTCTTATTGTGCGTTTTCCCTCTTACAGATAATTAGATGCCATTTATCTCTATATTCAAATGTCAATGGCTAAACGAATATGGTTTTTCACTTTGCCATATCGATTTCATCTGTACTGTGGATTTAAGTTAGAATAAATGTTTTGGAAAACTGTTATACAGCTCATATTCAAAATATTAGAATAATTACCTTTTTTTTAGAAATTGAAAATATCGTTTGGTAATTTAATGTCTTTTAATGAAAATATGCAAACGATATTTTTATTAAGAACTTATTGTTGATTAAACTTACTTGTTATCTTAAATTTAATATCAATTTTGAAAAGATTAATTGCTAAAAAAATTATTTTGAAAAGTCAAAATATTAGAATATTTATTCAAGTGGTTCAAAATATTAGAATATTTCACATTAATTCTCCTTTAATTATTACCATTTCTTAACTGGTGGCATCATTGATTAAATTCAGACTATTTTATTTAAAATCAGTATTCTTTTTTTGCAGTTTGTTTCTTTTTCGTCTTAAAATGGGCCGTGTGAGTGAATATTCCTGAATCTACTAAACTTCGTATGGTTGATTTGTATCGGCACGGTAAAAATCAATGTTTTATAGCGAATTATTTACATTGTTCGCAATCGAGCGTTAGTAAAATACTAACACAATATACAAAAATTGGAAAATTTCAAAATAATCGCCGAAATGGTGGCCGAAAACCAAAAACATCTGCTAGAGATGACAGGAAATTGAAGCGTATAGTTAAGAAAAACCGTTTTAAAAGTGTGCGATTCTTGCACCGAAAATGGAAAGAAGAAGGAGTTGAAGTTTCTACATCGACAACATTAAGACGTCTCCATAAATTTAAATTTGAATCTCGTGTACCGAAAACAAAACCTCTCATGACTGCAAGACAAAAGCGTATAAGATTGAATTGGTGTAAATCAAGACGTTTATGGAGCAATGAAGATTGGAAAAATATATTATTTAGTGATGAAAGTATGTTTTGTGTTTCATATGGTAATCAAGGTATTCGAGTTTGGAGAATGAAGCAAGAAGCATTTGATAAAGAATGCCTTAAACGTTCCGTAAAATTTGCTGATAGTGTCATGGTTTGGGGTTGTATGAGTGCAGAAGGACCTGGAAAGTTATGCATCGTCTACGGAAAGGTTAACTCTCTGATATATCAAGAAATTTTAGAATATTACATGATTCCATCATCAGAAGATTTATTTGAAGATGATTTCATCTTTCAACAAGATTTAATGTCCCCGCATACCTCGGTGTCAACTAAGAATTGGTTCCGCCAACGCAACATTAAGGTACTTCCTTGGCCACCAAATTCACCAGATCTTAATCCCATCGAAAACTTATGCTGTATAATGAAGAAATAACTTCAAGAAAATCCTCCTTCAAGTAAAATTGAGTTAGTGGCACGTATAAAGTCTATTTGGGCTAATATTGATAGAAATGTTTGTAAACACCTTGTATATAGTATGCAAGATCGATTGTACGCTGTTATGAAAGCTAAAGGGGATGCTACAAAATATTAACTACCATTTACTTCATATTCATAAGGTAATATTGTTGCGTAAAATAAAATATTCTAATATTTTGAACCAATCTAAATTTTATTCTAATATTCTGGTGTGTTTAAGGAAGCTGTATACCTAATTTATTGTGCTGTATTTTATATTTTATAAATGTTAAAATCTTATCTAAACATTCCAGATTTAATTTATAAGAAATTTAATCTCATTTACTTAGTATAAAAAATAAATAAATGACAAATAATTTTTTCTTATTACTTTTTCTCAATTATTCTAATATTTTGAATATGAGCTGTAATTTAATACTTATACAGTTTAATTTTGCTGATGGTATTTTTTAAACAGTTAAGAGTAAATAAAGTTAATTCCAAAGAAACATTTAATAAATATTGTTATTATGAATTTTATATTTCAATAATTTATTGGACAAATAACAAATTAAATTCTGACATTTTATTGTTACATTGCTTATTTTTGTGAAAGTAAAACATTCTTTCTTGCACCCATAAATGCTTTAAGATTATCGCCCTTTATGCTTTAAGACTATTATTAATTAAACGAATAAATCTAACTAAGTAAAAAGTTAAACTATTTTTCTTATTTAATTTTATTATTACGGTTCTGCGGGATATAGAAATTTTTATTATATTGGTAGCCTAATGTATTTACGTTGATTATATAGTATATTTTCCTTAAGAAAAAGCTAATTATTTTTAAAAGTTATGCGGAAATCATACCTAATATGTAATTTACAATGAATTTAACAAGATTATTATTATTATTATTATTATTAAAATAAGATTATTAATTAGCGTGGAAAAAAAATCGTCTCCTTGAGGTGCGAATTCACTTGTGTTCGCTGGTCTATTTAAAAGGGTTAAGATTAACATTTTTAAAAACTAACCGATTGTACCACCGATTTGAAGAAAAATTTAGCTTTATGAGAATAATTTTGGTTTGTGTGTACTTCTAAAATTGCATCACATTACAGTGTCATCAAAAAAAAAAAAAAAAAAAAAAAAAAAAAAAAAAAAAAAAAAAAATCTTGACATTTGCAATTTTAGACGTTTTGCTTAATATCTGGGAATATACATGCGGAATAATTCTGATACCCCAGGTATGCAAGCAAAATAATACAGATCACGTATTTTGGCGAAGATTTTTTTTCCCGAAATCTCATAGGGGACCGTCAACAGATTACAAAATAACGAAAATCTTTTTGATAACCTTGTCAAAACTGATGCAGCAAAAGCGTTCAAACTACATATTATGATTAAATGGTTTATTTTAATGAACTGTGTTCATTTTTATGATTATAGCATGTATACGCGTTGAAAAATTAATGTTTTTATAACAACAGTCTCAAATTTTGCCAAGTGTTTTGCTTATAACTTGTAAGGTTCCTAATAAAAAAGTATGTCCTTTTCTGAAAATATGATAGACATCATTACACATAATAGCCTATAACCAGAATTCAATAATATTTATAATTGCGTGAAAAATGAACAGGTTAACTAAATATAATTTTACTGCGCATGTGTGAACGGAATCAAAATTTAATTTGCATAACGTGTTAGCTAAATGTCAGAGCAACTTTTGTTAAAGTCTTAAAAACATAGCTTGAAAAGTCAAAAAAATTATTGTTGATAGAATAGCTCAAAATCCGTTATTCCGAATATGAGGCAAAAATGAGGGACTGTATCCATATTCTATTGATTCGAGCCAATATACCATACGCACAACACGTGATATTTGGATACAGCTCCTCATCTTTTTTTCTCTTCTAGAAACTATAGATTTTAAATTTATTCTATCGATGATAATTTTCATAATTTTCAAGCTATGTTTTTGAAACTTTCACAAAGGTTTAAAATTTTTTTTTAAAATATGCATTAAAATATTTAATTGCTATAAAGGACGTCAAATACTAATAAAAACATTAAAAGATCTGAATAATTTTTACATGTTTCGATTGAATTTACTCAATCATCATCAGAAAAACAAAATACAAATAAACACAATGATGGAAAATGTCATTTGTTGTTTGTTGTCATTTTCCATCTTTGTGTTTATTTGTATTTTGTTTTTCTGATGATTATTGAGTAAATTCAATCGAAACATGTAAAAATTATTAAGATCTTTTAATGTTTTTATTAGTATTTGACGTCCTTTATAGCAATTAAATATTTTAATGCATATTTTTTAAGTGTTTTTAATAGACGTATATGAAACCTTCTATTTATAATTAATGTGTTTCACAAAGGTTGCTAGACACAGTTAGCTAATACATTATGGAAAATATATTTTGATTACTTACACGAATGCGCAGTGAAATATAATTTTTTAAATCTATTAATTTTTGTTAATAGTTTTTATTATTTTTAATTTTTTATTACAGGATATTATGTACAACGCCGTTTGTCATATTTTTTGAAAATAACATTGTATTTTACTAAGAACTCTGCAAATTATAAGCAAAAAAACTTGCCGCAATATGGGACTGTTTTTATAAAAATCTTAATTTTTCTAGAATTACACATTCTATTCTCATAAAAATGAACACAGTTCATTACAATGCAGCACTTAATCATAATCAGAAGTTTGAACGCTTTTGCTACTAATGTTTTACAGGGTTATCCAAAAGATTTTTGTTTTTTCTCAATTTGTTGACGGTTCCCTATGGAATTTGAGGAAAAAATCTTTTCAAAAATACCTAACCTGTTCTATTTTGTTTACACATCAGTAGTTACAGAATAATTCCTCATGTATGTTTTTAGATATTTAACAAAACATCTACAATCGCAAGTGTTAACATTTTTTGTTGTTGTTGCCACTGTTTATTGCAATAAGGGGACAAAACATAATTTCCGAAGAAAACCTGCGTTTATACTAACAAAACCTCTGTGTATAATAAGCAACAAGCTGAGTTAAAATAGTTATCTTGCACAGTTGGGAATGTAAAATTAATATAATTACGAGAGAATTCAGAGACGCAGTAACTTCCAGAAAATGTGTATTTTTAATTCTTATAAAATAAACAAAATAAATAAATTAAGAAAATAAAGTAATAAATAATAATAATAATAAAAATATAATAAAACGAGAATAAAAAGCTCATGAACATCATTTGATGACCTCATGTTTAATATTTTTTATAGACCTTAAGAATTTCCTTAACTCAATGTGGCAGAAATATTACAAGATCAGGAACTTATACGACATAAGAAAGATGAATTTTGAATGTTAGATAACATTTAAAGTTACATATGTGATGGTCAAAACCCTGAGCTTGTCCAGTTCAAGAACTAGACGGCCAATCCGTGAACTAGCCGTGATTCTTTGCTAAAAAACGAAATACATGAAATGAACAGCGAGTTTCGGATTTTGAACGGCCAATATACATAATGGGGACACAATATAAACACAATATAAACCTTGGCCAATATACGAAATGGGGTTTCAAGGCTGGCCAGTATGTTACACTGATACACACACGTGATAGGAAAGTATGCTTCATGCTGTAAAGATTATATTTTTATGTGTTATATAGTTTTTCTCCTCTTTGATATATTTTGATAAACTGTATTTATTGGGACTAATATATTGTAACCTGCATGTGATTTTCTTTATGTTTCGAAAAGTGTAACACAATTAAAGAAAACTAAAAATTATGTTTCATTATTCACTATAATACAACGAGACAGTTTTGAGTATCTTTGTAAAGAAACTATAATTGCTACTTATTTCATAACGCGCTAAACACAACAGTTCTCTTAATAATGCATACCCATTTTATTGTAATTGAGATTATGTAGCAACATTAAAATGCATTGTAGAAACTTAATTTTATGCGTTTCTATAACCTAACCAAAAAATGAACACACTTCATTTTCAATATCGAAATTACTTGACAAACCTAAATAATATAACAGTTATAAGTCAACACGAGACCTTATTCAAATTAGAACATGGACAGTCAAACGGCGAGATAATCTGAATTTATATACACTTTTAACTATATTATTAAAAGACAGACCGTCCGCCTATACTGATTTTGCGAATTAGGAAATCGCAATTGCCGATTGCATCTTGTCAGTTCGCGAATTGTCCAATGCGTTTAACGCTTTATCTACCGACGGTACTTATAAATACCGTTGTGCAAAATTTAATAAAAAACGTTTTTAATCAGTCTATTAATAAAAGTTCTTTTTCTTACTACACAAGATACTTTACTCAATCTAATTTAGATGAAATAGGAAAACAGTCGAAGTTAAATATTTTTTAAAGGCAATTTTCTTAATCATTTTCATAGGTACAGTGGCGGTCAAAAGTTTCCGGCCAGCCAAAAATTCTCAGTTAATTTGTAAATGTACCCATATGAAGAGGAATCTCAAAGTGATATTTATAATTTTATTGACATAATAGTTAGGAACTTATTTATAGAAGAACATATAAATATCAATAAATTTAACTGACAAAATTAAGTATAAAGAAAACGCATGTTCTCAAAAGTTTCCGGCCATCTTCACAAGTGTGTAAAAAGTGATATTGTAATAGAAAATTACAGTGATCAACAACATTTACAATTAGTATTTTATCGGATTACTGTTTTATTAGCTTTAGTAATAAGTATTGCGGCGCAGCAACGTGACATTCATACAATCAACGGTTAAAGATCGTCTATGGTACGTTTTTCCCACATTTTTTTGTAATTTTGGCAAAATTTTGGTTGAGGTGGAATATTTATAGTTCCGCAGACTTTTGTCAACTTCTTTTCGAAGATTTTCTATTGGATTCGTGTTGGGTGCTTGGGCTGATCATTTCAAAAACGAAATTTTTTGTGCGAAAACCATTGCTTATCGAGGTTTGCATTCATTATTTATGTCGTTATCATGTTAAGAAAAATAGTTGCGACCAAATTTTTTTTCTCTAATAAAGCAGAAAATACTCTTGCTAGATATATTTATACATTGTCCTTATACATTGTATCATTCACCTGGCTGTTGATTTCAAATAACGGAGCGACACTTTTTGAAGAAAATACTCCCCACGGGATAACTTGTACTTCGCCATGCTTCATTGTAGGAATAACATAAGTCGAATCATATATTTTGCTGTTAGGTCATCGGACGTTGTGTCTGCCATCACTTCCAAAACTGTTTCGAATTCAATTGATGGGAAAATAGAACTTTTTTCCAGTTTTCACTTGACCAGACTGTGTTTTTTGGAAAACGCCAGTCGGGTACGTTTGTATTTTTTTAAACTCTGAAAAATTTTTAACACCGACTCTTCCATAAAGTTATGCATGACGTCAGCATGTTGATACGGTATATGGACTTATTTCAGCAATATTTTCATTCCGTAAATCTTAGTATATTGCAGCGGAATTTTTATGCAGATTATCAATTGTTTTTCTCCTGATAATTCTGTCCACAGAAAATTTTCCGGGATCTCCTGGACTTCTGAAAGTCCTGAAGGCCACGGCCATCTTTATATAATTTTCAAATATCGTTTACGGTCGATTTGACCGATCGATAACTTTGCCGCAATGTCTTGAGAAGATTGGCCTTTTAGCGACAAACTAATCACTCATTTAAGAACAATAATTGTTGAACTTTTCAATTTTGAATTCAGACTATGTTATACACGTTGATTCATTCATAAACACAACCAAAAAACAGTTTACCGATAGAAAAAAAACTAAAGAATGATGAGTGGCCGGAAACTTTTGCACACGCGAACTTGTAATTTTATCCCTTTGCATGAAGCATCTTCAGTATTCAATCAAAACGATCACGTGATCAGAGGTCATTCACATATTTCTAACTTTTGAAGCAATTGTACTTCTTCTTTGTTGAAACATTTTGGTAAATAAATCGAAGAAACTGACTATCCGGAAACTTCTGACCGCCACTGTATATCTTTTTTTTTATTTGAAAAAAAGTTAAATAAAATATTTTCGACTGTAAAAGCCTTTCCATTTACAGAGAGGTTTATAATACATTTAAAAACATTGCTTTAATAATAATTGTAATATTTCCATAAGAGTTTTTTTCGTTAATTAATTTGTTTATTTTTGTACATATTTTGCAAAAAAATTATAAATACTGATATAATTAATCGTTTTAATGAAAAAACACTTTTAAATTTCACATTATTATTATTTAAAAATTCCAGTATATCTTCAGATGTTAAAAATCACAATTATTGATGTAAACCCATTTCTTGTTTAAAGAAAAAAATAAAGAATACTGCCCAGTTAAACTGATGGCATTGAGCTCACAGGCTACAAATACTAATTGTACATTAAGGCCTTATATTTTCAAGGGTTAATTCCGTTCGAAAAAAAAATTAAGAAGAGGAAACAGCTCTCCCCTTTCCTCTTTTTTTATACTTAATCATTGAACCTCCTATACTATCAAAGACATGCTTTATCATATAAAAAATCTATATCCAAAATTCAGAGCAAATTAGATAATTCTTAATAAAAAACCATTTAGCATTTATATAATTTAACAGGAGTTATCCCCTTCTTTTATACTTAACCATTAAACTTCCAAAACTATTCAGAGATTTGAACGAAATCTGAAAATTCTGCTTGAAAAACCTATTTATATAAATTAAGAGGGGGGGGAGGCATTAGAACCCCTGTTGCCCCTATTTATACTTATTCAATGAACACCTAATTGCAGTCACGGAATCGCCTCATCAGAATGATCCTAATCTAAATTTTGAACGAAAACTTAATTCTGCATGAAAATCCCATTTATATCAACTAACGGGGGGGGGCATTAGAACCCCTGTTCCCCCTATTTATACTTATTTAATGAACACCTAATAACAGTCACGGAATCGCCTCATCAGAATTATCCTAATCTAAATTTTGAACGAAAACTTAATTCTGCATGAAAATCCCATTTATATCAACTAACGGGGGGGGGCATTAGAACCCCTGTTCCCCCTATTTATACTTATTCAATGAACACCTAATAACAGTCACGGAATCGCCTCATCAGAATGATCCTAATCTAAATTTTGAACGAAAACTTAATTCTGCATGAAAATCCCATTTATATCAACTAACGGGGGGGGGGATTAGAACCCCTGTTCCCCCTATTTATACTTATTCAATGAACACCTAATAACAGTCACGGAATCGCCTCATCAGAATGATCCTAATCTAAATTTTGAAAACTTAATTCTGCATGAAAATCCCATTTATATCAACTAACGGGGGGCATGAGCCCCCCGTTCCCCCTCTTATACATATCGAATGAACTTCAAAAACTAATCAGGGAAGCGCCTTGTCAGGATATACCTACATACAAAATTTTAAGAGGATCGGATATTTTTATCATGAGTTATCGCGTTACGCACATACGAACGAACATACAGAACGGGCGGGCACATAAGCTCTCAGGCTATGATAGCCTGTGAGCTAAAAAGTGGTTGATGAAGGGTTAAAACATTGTTGGCTAATTCGTTAATTGACATATTTCGGGTTTAGGATATAAGATATGCAATAAGAATTTGGTTTGCGTCTCTGGCGCTGTTACCTCTGGTGCGTAGATTTTTCGATTATGTTTATTACTCTTATGGTCAATAATAAACATAAATTCGAAAATCACTGATTTATATTTTTACTTTTCTTTCCAAAGAAAGCATGGTTAGTACTATTCAAATGAACAAAATATTTTCTGTAAATATGCACATGCCTATAATGTATAATATGTAAATTATCATTAGGTCAATTTATTGGTTATACATTTAAATATAAAGTAATACTTAGTATGACAATATATATAAATTTTGTAGCAACTTTTGGATGCATTTTTCTTTTAACCCTTTCGGAGTCTGAATTTTTTTATAGTTTTTAGAAAAAATACTTTTACGTTAATAACATTAATACAAGCTATACAAATAGATTAATTAGTATTTAACGAATATTTCACTGTCTATTAACGAATATTTCACTGTCTATTAACGAATATTTCACTGTCTGAACGACAACGAATATTATTCTTTTGTGTACAATTCAATTCATATTTATGTGACAATAGGCTAAGGAAGAATTTTTAGAGACGTTTAAAAAATGTGGTATTACAGTAAGATTTCTAATACTTTTAGTACTTTATTACACACGATTCTTTCAGGAAATTAAATTTTATTTTAAATTTAAAGAGTGAAATATGTGTTTAAAATCAAACAATCGCAAACGGCGCGAAGAGTAGTAAACAAATAACAATTTTTTTGGGTATAATTAAATAAATCAATATAAATTCATAGACATAAAATTACCTTGTCATAAACATAATATTATATGGATCTTGTTGCAACATTTGGACATACAGTCGGCTCTTGTTAATTCGAACTCGTCAGGACCACAAGAAATGTTCCAGAGATCGAATTATGTAATGCATTAAACGAAAACATGTTTAAAGGGGTACTATTACAAAAAAATAATGTATTAGTATTTTTGGTACTACTAGGTTATCCCGTCGACCAAAAATTCATCGCCAAATTATAAGATTAAATGCCAATTATGGATGAATTTGAATGTCGCACTCAGTGACATTAAATAAGATACACTTGTTTACAACGCCATTAAGCAATTTTATTTCGACTTTTTATTTGTATTTATATTAATATTCCACTAATTATTTGTTTTTTCGTTATTTAAAATGAAAATTATGTCAATATGTTTAATTTGGCTTATGAGTTTGGCGATTTGTATAACTTGGCGAAATTGGTCGACGGGATTAGAGAGAAGTACCGTATTTTTAAATACATTTCGGCTGTTAACATTAGAATATCACTAAATATTAAATTAAAATAAATATGAGTACATAAACAAATTAAGGGATTATAAACAAACACAAACGAAGGTAGGGTGGATATGTCATTGATGGACAGACGGGGCACTCTAAAAAGCGGATATGAAATGCATGGGGCTATGTATGCATATGTATATTTTTCAAAAAACGTTTGACAAAAATGAAAAAAAGAAAGTTATTTGAAGGATCTGAAGACCGGGAAAATGTAAAGAAAAATGAAAATCGGAATCTTGTTAGTTCGAATTAAACGAAGTCGTAAGAAAATTAGTTCGAATAAATGAAAAATTTTAACGTTGTTCTGGTTATACTTGAAAATTTCTGCTTATGAAATGTTCTGCTTATGAACTTCATGTTTAGTTCGAATTAAGCAAAGATTTGTTTTATCCCATTTCGAATGATCGAGAACCAACTGTTTTTTCCTTTTAAGTACCAAAAATGTAATATAATGTAAGAACTTATTCCCCGAGAACAGAATAAGATTTCTTCGTCTTCCAAAGCTTTATAGGACACAAAAGATTAGATTATGTAGAAGGAAGTAAATAATTCAGAATAATGTTGTCATGTTATGGTATTCAGAAAAGAAAATCCTGGTAGCAGACACTACATAAAAATATTATCAATGCTTGGTTTTCATTATTTTTACAGGGAATATATCTGCAGTGATGAGCTTGAGGACAATATTCCAAACGGTTTTGACTGCTTTTATTCAGTGATATAGATATCGAAGTATTACAGTTAAAGAATAAATTTAATTCAGAGAATAAATAAATAATAAAATTTTAAATTGTTTACCCTTTATATAAAAAACACGTATAAATAAAGTTTTCTGTTCTAAATTTTTATTATAAAAAATAAAATTCATAAAATTTCTCTCCATTATAAACTTATTTTTAAGTTGTTTACGTACTGAACGTAAAAGTCATGCAAGTTTAGTGATTGTGTTTGTTATACTTTGCAGCGTGCATCAAGTAGGAGGAACTAGGGCGCACCGATACAGCTTTTTTTCTAAGAAATTTTGGTGTACAGAAAGCGAAAATTTCAAGTTATTTTTCCATGTGGTGTCAGCAAAACTTGTTTGCCCCATCCTCGAGACGCATTTTCAGAAAGAATCACGTTTTGAGCACCTTATCGCCAGAACAACGATTGGCGCGGAGATAAAGTCAATGCTATGCACCCTTTCTTGTCTGTGACGTCAAACGCCTAGCGAATAGCAACCCTTCCTTCTGCAAAGAGATCGTGCTTATTGTTCATTTGTTTTTCCGTAAATGTTATGAAGGAAAGAATATAATATGAGGAAATGTTTTTTACCGTTGTTTACAATTAAAACATAGTTTAAAACAAGGAGCTTTTTCAGATTAAAATGATTTCGGATTTGCAAATCAAAACAAAACGACGATTGGCGTTTTACAATGCAGCTAGCTGAACGTTCTCGCTTTCGCCAACTCGCCAAGACTGGTGCTCAAAACGTGATTCTTTCTGAAAATGCCCTCGGGACAGATTGTTACACCTCATGGGGCAATTTGAGGTTTCTGGGTAAAATGGAGACAAAATAACCCCAATGCAAATTTTTCATAGAAAAATAGTTAGCAAACCATTTTATATTTATTTATAGAAATTCAAATCACCCACAATTTATTTGTAAGCAATATTAAAGCAATAAAAATGAAATGTATAACGACCTGATGTTCTGGCTGACCCTTGTCTAATTGTTGACTGTCGTAACTTTGACATATCTGGCATTTCAACCCTAGCACTATCCTCTTTCATAGGAAAGATGAAAAAACACCAGGATTTTTGTTTATAAATCGGTTTATAAACAGAAAATAAAGAATAATTATATTAACAATTCTGTTTAGAATACAATCAACCTGTGCTGTTCTGCAGCTTGTTTCTCTTACTTAACATTTTTCATGTTGAAAATACTTTTTTCTCTGGAGAATCGATATAAATTTGAGATTTTCTAGGCTTTTGTCCTTTTCTTTTTTTAGTTCTACTAGCACTAGATGTTGGGTAAGTTCGTACGTCTTCTGTTTGCAAAAGTACTATAAAATGTTAATCAATAAAAACTAATATTAGAAATTTTTGGCGAAAAATGGTTGGATTAAGGAGTGTATGGTAAAAAGAAAAATAAAGGTAATGAAAAAATGAACTAGAAAAGGATTTAGGTTGTATCAATGTGCCCCGTGTTTTGTAAACAATCAAAACTTCATTATTGGATTCAAAAATGCTCTATTTATTCTTGAATTTTCTTTTAATAAATTTTATTGCATACATAGAATAATAGTATGAAGAAATATTGAATTCAAATTATTTACATAATATGTACAAAATGTATAATATGTACAAAATATAAATTCCTTTTACCTTGTTAATTTCTGATCATCGTATTTAAACTGGAAACCAAACATTGCACCAAACAATGCGTGTACAATAGCTTCAGAAGAAATGGGATGTAAACCTAGCTCTTCAGTTGTACCTTTTAAAATATAGCTCTTTTGCGACCCACAATCAAGTAATGCTCGTACGTTCTTTGTTATTCGACCTTTAATAACTACTATCGAGCTACGCCCGCTAGCTGGGCCACTTTTCCCAAACGAACCTCGGTATTAAACAGTATATAATAAGCAAAAAAATTCATTTAATAAGCAAGTCTTGGTGTTCGAATCCTCAAGCACAAAAAAGTAAATTAAAGAGCTATGGTCCCGTTAAAAATATGTGATTTCGCACTGTGGGCCACGTGCACTTGAAAAAAAAAGATTGTGGATCGGCGCTATGGTCGCTTCGCGCCCATAGTCCCGTTAAAAATATTTGGTTTTGCACGGTGGGTACTACGCGCCCATAAGACATTTTTTCGTATTTTTTAGTTCTTCAGAAGCAGATTTTTACGCAGATTCTGAATTTGTAATCAGTTTTTTTCTACTTTAAAAACTGTCTGCATGATGGTTTAAGAAAAAAACGCGCAAAAAAAAAGTTTCGATAGTCCTGCTTTATTTCTAAGTTCAATATTTTAGCGAAAACTACGGTAAATATTCTACGGCAAGTCAAAAAAATTTATGCAGGAAAAAACGCAATTAGCGCCGGTAGAAATGGAGGTTTTCGGATGTTTCTTCTTTTAGCCAAAGGGGAAAAATTCATTCCTTCACCGCAAGGTGGGGCAGTGTTCTGTTTCGGAGCTCCGTTGGGAATTGAGATATTTTTCGTTCCGATTCCCAAGGGGTTTTTAATTCATAACTTTTTAAATTTTGGTCCTGCGGTCTCGAAAATGCCCGAAATGACTTCCCCAGAATTTTTCCAATCGAAAGACACCTCTCGCGACTTCCAACTCGCCCGCGTTGCGAACTGTAATCGGCTTCAAGCAGACAGACAGAGGCGCACGGATTTTATTAGTATAGATTTCCAAAGTCATAAGAGCTACTTCAGCAGAACAATGCTTATTTGGTATGGTGCTTTGAATTATTTCTGGGGTCTTAACTGTATTTTCTGGTTCTTTACACATTGAAATTTCAAGGCATAATAACTCGGCATGGGGTTTAGAGAAAACGTGGCAACAAATAAAAACTTTACAAACTTTAGCGTGGTGACCAAAACGAAGACATTTTAAACAGCAATTTTTACTCTTAATTTTGGCCTTCCGTTCATTAAAGGAAAGTGATCTAGCCCTAACACAGTCCTTACTTTCATGAGGTTTACTGCAAAATAAACAAAGGCGTTCTTTTGCGCTAAATAGCCCTGCTGCAGTAGGTATTTTACTTTCTGCTTTTCTTAACTTTTCTTTAGGTTTGTATTTAGGGACCAGCTCTATAAAACTCGATTTGGCTAATTTGAATCTTTCCTCGTTTGCAACTTCTTGTTTCAGAAATTCCATCAAACTTACTATTATTGATTTTGTTGACAATGTATTATTATTACTAACAACGTTTTATGTGATTGAAATATTATATCGCTGCCATGCTTTTAATAAATCTTCCGATAAGCTAGATTCTATCATGGGATAGAGCCACGCCGAATTGCTTTCTAAACTTAAACCCATTGATTCTAACGATCTTAAATATGCCTCGACTTTCGTGAATAAATCTGATAAGGGAAGTTTATCTTTGCCGTGCGCCTGTGCATTAGCTACAATCAATTTTAGGAATTCTCTAACGTACACTTCTATGAGTAAATCTTTATTCCCTAAACGCTTTTGAAATGCCTCGACAGCTTTGGGGTAATTAAGTGTGGTCATTGGATAGCTCTCTAACAAACGCCTGGCACTGGTTCCAGGTTCCACCGATTGGATAAGATACTGAAATTTGTCACTATTATCCAAATCTATGTCTTCATGAATTTTCTGAAACTGGGACCAAAATGAAAGATAATTTATTAACTGCGAATCGAATGGCTTAATATTTAGTTTAAGTAATTTATAATGCTTTGATTTGGAATAACCGTGATCTGTGCTTTTTTCCCTATCACCTTGATTACGTTTATTTGTACCCAATGCTTCACTAACTTTACGCTTAATGGTAATAAATTGATCTGAATAACTTTCATTTTCCACTACTTCATTTTCAATAGCTTCTTGGTTGTATTTATCATCATCTAACATGAGTTCAATTATAGCTTCATCAATACATTTAATTTCATGAATCAAATTTTCTAATTTACTAAAATCGTCTGAAATTTTACCCTTATCTAATGGCTCTCTATTAATTTCTTCATTCAAAACATTTATAGTTGTGGTAAATGACGAACGTAGTGGTGTACGCTTTTTCTTTAACTTATTCATCTTAGAAAAAATAAGTAGTAATGCACAGCTTATGAAAACACTATACGCTAAAAAAACAATTCAATATCTCAACATTATTATTCAAATGTCCCTGTTCGGGAGCCAGCTTGTTTTGTAAACAATCAAAACTTCATTATTTGGTTCAAAAATGCTCTAATTATTCTTGAATTTTCTTTTAATAAATTTTATTGCATACACAGAATAATAGTATGAAGAAATATTCAATTCAAATTATTTACATAATATGTACAAAATGTATAATATGTACAAAATATAAATTCCTTTTACCTTGATAATTTCTTATCATCGTACTTAAACTGGAAAGATGATCCTATATCCATTTATGCGTGCCTTTTCATAAAAATAGCATAATTCTTCCATAAAACTTAAGACACGCACGACACAAAAAAATATAAACATTCTCTCTCAAAAAATTCTTTTTCATTCCATCAAAAATTGATGCCAACTTTTTTTATCTAAACTTTTATCTCATACCATTTACCTCTAAACTCGTAAGATAAAAAATGTAAAACTCAAGCAGACGAAAAAACAGTTTCGCTGCCATAGTAACGAGTCGCATAGGAAAAAAAATAAATATCCCAATGCAAATTTGCAAACGATTTTCTGTGAATAAACTGATATATTAATTTATCAATTCCTAACACCCCGACATAGACTGTATCAATGTGCCTCTCATGTATCAATGCCTGTATCAACAGCCATTTTGTATAATATGAGTCTCAAATCCAACACTTCATAATTTATCTAACAATAAAGAATGAGGAACTAATAAAGAGTAGCTTTACTTGCCAGGGAGATTATACTTTTCGGTTGAAAATACTGGAACAGTTGTAAAATATCATTTCAATTGTATAACTAAAATTTACTTTTGGCCCACAAAAATAATAAATCACCCGTCCCATTTCATCAAACTATTGAATCATTCCAAAACTTTCTGTATGCAGTTGAGTGCACTAGCATCACCTTTGGAGCTATTGTGAAATTTCCTGTAATGACCCTGTTAGCAGTAGAGGGCATGTGTCAATGTGCCACATGTGTTAATGTGCCACAGTTCCCCCCTAAATACCAAAAACAACTAAAATTTCAACGTGTATCAATTTGTGATCGTAGAAAAGATCAATAAATGGTGCAGTGTTCCCATTATGAGTCAGGGAGTGTGATCATACGGTAGATTAGAAATAAAAATATCAACTATCTCAAGGAAGTGTTTATTAGACTTTAAAAATAAGATCAATTATAATTTGCAAATTGTAAATCTTTCAATATAGGATTTTTACCTATTTATACGGTTGTACTACTTCCATAACAAGCGGCAAATAGTGCAGGTGACTTCTTTTTCATTACAACAGTAGAATATTTTAATCTAAAAGAAATTTCTGTGCTAGAAATTAGGTGGGACCTTCTTTTCTTCTTTTTCTTCTGTGTTCTTGCTCCTAACCACGTGCCAACCTCGACCAATGACATATATGTCCAGTAAAGGAGAACCTAGATCCATCTTTTTCAAAAGGTGCGGGATAAAAACGATGAATGGTGAATGCGAATGAATTTCAAAACACGAAAATACACAATGCTTATTCATTAGTAACGCATGTAGTGTATACAGTATACTGATAAGTACTAAGTTGTTGCTTACTAAACTATAAACCAAATATTGTTATAGAAAATTGATATTGATTTTTATAAATCGAAAAATTTTGTTTGGTTATTTGTTAATTTTTTTAAATATAAAAAAAATATTTTCAAGATATGCAACATTTTTGTAGATATCTTCTGCAATTTCATATGCATAAACAAAAGTTCATACAATTTCAAATGCCTTTGCTTGGCAAACATACTTGGTAATGGGGGTTCAGTTTCATCGACATAACCGTATTCCTCTGCTTCTTCGCCATTGTTCTCATTTTTTGCGTTATCATACATTTCTCCTATGTTTGGAAAACTACATGCATTAACATAATGACCAATGGAAACATAGTCGCATCCTCTGCTATATACAACCATTCTTTATCTGCATTATTGTCACCATCGTCAACACAAACAGCACAAATGAGTTGTTATAGAATAAAAGAAGTAATTCTAGTTTGTATGTCACATGGATTCACGTGATTTTCAATTTAATTTCAATGAGGAGAAAAAATTTACAATGACAAATGCGGGAAAACGACTTTTTAAAGAACGATACTTGCGGGATTCGTTAACGTTATTTAAGTATAATTTGTGCAGGGATCGTAGAAAAAAAGATCAATGAAGAAAACGATGGGTATGGGAACGACAAATTGGGGTTTTACAATATATGATTTTATATTTTTTATATCACATGACGTGGCATGGATTATTCTGTGATTAGTACCAAGCGGAGCGCCCATCGTTATATGAAAATCACCGGGTAAGGATGATCCAGTTCGCGTGACATTTTAGAAGCTATGAACAGACCTTGAAAGTTATTAATCCAGCTTCAACATTCCTCATGTTAACCCCTTCGCGACGGATGCACTTAACGAAATTTTTAATGTTTTGTTACCGGTTTTTAAAAACAGAAATTTGTGCCTTATTATAAATCGAGAAAATGCTCCGATTTAATAAGTCAAATTTTAGAGTAAAATTTTACTGGTGGTGATAAACAAGGATTCTTAGGCTTTTGCGGCACGTATACGTGTCGCTCATTCCCAAGGAGTTAATTATACCATCAACTGATCCCAACTCTCGGGAAATAAGCTTGAATGAATGGAGTATGTATTTAATGCAATGGCTCCTTTTTCGTTTATCTGAATAATGTAACACTTGAATATAACTTATGAATCTCTTAACAAATTTGTGATGGCATGCTGTTGATCACCAGTTAATTTCGAATCACTATCTAAAAAATCAAACTGACTTATTAAAAGATACCTCCTAAAACTATAAAACAAGTTTAGTTGTACCCAATGCAGCGAGTGTAAATACAGTTTTGACCATCTCTCCCACACCAGTAAAAACGACATTTTTTTTTTGTATTTTTTTATATTTTTGTGTGTATGTGTGTGTGTGTATTTCGATATTATTTGTATAACTACATTTTTTTTTATTTGGAGGGGATATGGAAAGGGGATCAAAGCACGTTTAATTAATTTAAATGTATCATCATATTTAACAACATTTTGCTGTAAAAACTAATATCAATTAATTTTTATGAAAACATATAGGATTGGTAATGTTGGTCACAAGTATATTTAGAGATAATTAGCTTCTGTAATAATTTATGTCATATGTTTATGCTGTATGTCGCAATTTGTGCTGGGTACATTAATCATTAAATTTTTAATAAAAAGTGCATTATGCAATTTTTTATGTATCACACATTTAGTAAACTAAATTAAAAATTTAGCACACCTAAATCATTTATATGTTTTATCGTTGGCGGGGTGTCCTTCCATAAAAGAATATGTGATACTGTTTATATTATATTTTTTTACCCTTTCCTGGACGGGCAAATTTTTTTAGTAAAATGAGAAATTAACTTCTGTCCCCGGAATTTACTGTAAGAGTCAAGGAGCTTTGCGGACAAACTCTACTGCCCTGAAATGACTCTGTTATGAACATGCTCGGCTGAGGACCAACTCTATTGCAAAGGACTGACCCCATGGCTTTGCGTGAACTGTCACGGACAGAATATTGTGCTAAATTCAAGTTTCTTCGGATTTCGGAAAAAGTGGCAACGGCAGAACGGACGAATGATTTTCTGGAACTTTCGACGAAATAAAAAACAGTAAATTGTAGTATGAGATATAGATATGTAATAGTGATTTTTTTGTTAAGATAGTGAATATACTCGTTTTTCTTTGTGGTTTTGTGTCGCGATAAATAAAGATGGAAAATTATATTGTATTCTTCAGTTCAAGACTTAATATGTATTCATCTTCTACAGATTCTTGTGTTTTTAAATGAATTAATCTACAGACCTGTGCAGCGGGACTTTTTTTTAGAAATTAAGAATCCCAAAATTTAAGCTTTTTTTCTAAAAGCAAAACTTTATTGCAATATCATGTGTTCCGTTTACAAGTTTGGAATTAAAATTAGGTGTCCCGGACTAGACACAGTGTACCGGAACTGGTTAAATAAAAAGTTCTGTAATTACATATGCAACATTTCCATCAAATTATCCTTTTAAAAATTCTTTATAGCAGCCTAATGATGGTCGCATATTTTCATATTTAAACAGAATTCAAATTTCTCTGAATTACTTTGATGATACGTAATACAATTCTATTAAATTATTCCTTTTCACGTTCTCGCACAATAAAATTTGAAGCGTATGTTGAAGCGCACATGTTAAATTAATACATAAATCGGATATTTAAAATAAACGTTTTCTGGTGAAATATAGTCATAGCAATGTCAATGCTAATTTCCTGTCTAATTTATACCATAAATTGCATAGACTGACAAGTTTGATAATCTGTTTTGAGCCATGCATGTTAAAATACGCATACAAAACTCCCCTTATAGGAATTATTCATTAATTTTACAACAGTCATGACACTTTGGTTAAATTAATTCGTAGCCAGTAAAATTTTGTGCATTGAGTATTTAATTATTATGGAGGAGAATTTTCTTTAACGATTTTGTGGGGAATATTATAAAGTAAAAATTCTTATAAAGAAAATTTTACAAATGTTTATTTAATTCAACACATTATATCATCAACAATAGCATCCATGGAATATATATTCTATAAAATACCACTATAGGTTAAATATTATATTTATGTTAGAAATGTGTGTAAATAACTGCTATTATTGGGATATTGGCTTTGCACTGTACAGATATGAAATGAAATGCCAATGTTATAGAAATATTGATTTTAGATTTAGCGTCAATGCTTTTTCTCTACTAACGTACAAATAACATTTTCACCTAAACTGTAAAGGATACTCAATAAGCATTCCATGTATCATCGATAAACAACTTGTAAAAAATATAACAGTATTTAATTACTGTCTTTAAAGGTTATAATAAACAAATGAATTTATATGAAATAAAATTCACGTTTAAAATGTGCATTCAAATAAAAATTCAAAAAAACAGACAACGATGTTAATTTAAAAAGGATTCTTGCAAGGACTTTTCTTTCCAAAACACGAACAGAAAATTTTAAATTTCGATGGAACAATCTTATAATAGAAATAGCTATTACTCTCATATACTACAAAAAAATATGAAAAAAATTAAACTCTAGAACTAACTTGAGCCTTAAAATCGAAAGGATATATTTATATAATTATTAATTACTTTAAAAATATTTAAAATGTAAATTAAATTTTGATAGTAAATCGATGTATTTAAAGTACAAAATAATACAGAGTAGTCTGTAACATATATAAGCATTTAAATTAGCAATAAAATAAAATTTAAAAGGTATTATTATTAATTTTTTCCTTAAATTATTTTTTTCGTACAGATTACTTTATCGGCAGTTAATATGCATCCACCAATTTATTATTCATTTATTATACATAACTTACATTAAAACTCAGAGATGTTATAAGAAGGGGGGAGGATTGTACTATGTGCTTATATATAAATAAATAAATAAACAACGTTAAAGAGCACAAATATTATAAAATAATAGATGTTAAAAAGCATACAGCTGTTTCGGGACTTCTAAAGTCCCATCATCAGTGCTAAAAAAGTGTAAAATGTAAAAGACAGTCACATCGTTAAATAAAAATAAACCGTGCATCACAGCTCGCCGCTAAGGCGAAAATGAAACACCAGGGTCAGTTCGCCTTAGGGGCGACTGTTTTATTTTTATTTAACGATGTGATTGTCTTTTACATTTTACACTTTTTTAGCACTGATGATGGGACTTTAGAAGTCCCGAAACAGCTGTATGCTTTTTAGCATCTATTATTTTATAATATTTGTGCTCTTTAACGTTGTTTATTTATTTATTCAGAGATGTTATGTCCATGATATATATAATTATCTTTGTCCTTTATTTCACATATTACACATGGTATAAATAAGATATAAATAACATACTTTTTTCAAACAAAAGTGATATTTTGAGTAATAAAGTTTCCGTTACGTCCGCATTGAATGATTTTAGATGACTGTATTTATCTTTATATGGAAACTGTGCATTAAAGAATGTACCTCAATGTTTTTACTAATGTTAAATGACATGAAGCATTTCTTTAATCAGTATATATCATATTCAAATAATTTAAAGAAATATGAATTGTTTATTTTTTAAAGTAGGAAGAAAATGTTAAGTGATGAATTTTGATACGTAATTGAAATTACTCTGTCTTTTTTTCTCTGATTTTTATCTTTATAAAATGGTGTGAAAATACTCATGTTTTAAAAAATTACAAAGAATTGAAAATTTTTAATTGAAAAAAAAATATTGACAAAATAAATTTGTCACTCGAAAATGAATTATTTCGTAAATAAAAATTTTCTTTATTAAGAATTTTCTTGTATCATAAAAATAATTTATCAATACTAAACGCTAAAGGAGTAATCATTAAAAATCTGTTTTTTTTTTATTACAGTATAGTGAATATAAATTTTGTAATAATATTCAAACATTGACTAGCCAAGATTTTTGAAAAGTTATCTGTATTAGCTTTCATCATTTAAAAAAAGAAATTAAAACGAAATTTACTTTTCTAGAAGATTTAAAATAATTAAATTTATGATTGAAGAAGTGCTTTATTTTTAGTTAAATTACGCATCATTAGAGTATGAGAATACATATAAACGCTTTTCAATGAAAATGTTATAAAGCGTAATAAAATATTTTAATTATTTTTTTCTTTTACTTGGGCGAAGTCCAAATTTATTTCTAGATTATTATAAGACCAATATTGTAAAATATTCCACACGTATTTCGATTAAAGAGGATGATATTAAGAATTCGTTTAATTTTCAATAATTAACAACCAGAAAAGATTATCTCACTCTATCAATGTATTTATTACATTTTTTAAATCAGATATCAATCGTATGCAAATTGGATTCAATATGTTTATAAAATTGTCTTAATTATCTTTTATTTGTGTAGTGTTAGTGCGTGTATAATGCTATTAGTTTTCTGTGTTTTTTTCTTTTTATTATAAATTGTAATGTGTTGTCGAATTTTATGCATTTAGGATTACATTAAAATTTCCTCTTAAATAAAATTTTGACTCTAGACCGATGTGTGGATATTATATATTGGGTGAGTGCAAAAGTTCGTGCGGAGGTACAATAGGTGTTAGAAGCGGCGTAATGTGTTGCCATTAATACTGCCATCTACATAAGGCATATCGTTGGAAAGGTGACGTGTGCAGCTTTCATTTCAAACAAAATAATTTGTATAGATACAAACTGTTTCAAGAATTTTTTTTTCAAAATGAGTGTAGGGAAATTGCATTTACAGCATGTTATGCTTTACGAGTTTCGGAAGGGAATAAGCGTTGCAGAAGCCGTAAAAAACAATTAAGAGCCCACAATAGTCACAGGAAAAGTACACAAAAAGACCCGGATGACCATGTAAAGTCTATGGGAGCGTTCTTTTCTATTATCTCGTTCAAATTTTAATATTTTGACATGATTTTTTTTGCATAAAATAGTTCAGGACGATCCACAACCGGGCTAGTTTTTACTTTTTAGATTTTGGTTTTAGATTTTTTTTTAAAAAATTACTTTAATTTTCAAAACCGGTTTAAACCGGTTTTGAAACTGAAACTATCATAATATAAAAAATATATAACCAAAATCGAAAAAGTGAAAACTAACCCGGTTGTGGATCGTCCTGAACTATTTTATGCAAAAAAAATCATGTCAAAATATTAAAATTTGAACGAGATATTAGAAAAGAACGCTCCCATAGACTTTACATGGTCATCCGGGTCTTTTTCTGTAATTTTCCTGTGACTATTGTGGGCTCTTAAGAGATTTATCGAGATCAAGCACCAACTAAACGAACTGTGAAAAAATGGTTTGTGATATTTTTCTGCGGAGAGTTTAACCTTGAAGACGGACGACCTTCACACATTGATGTCGATATTGTGCGTACTTTAGTTAAAAATACTCCGTGAATTTCAACAGAAGAAGTTGCTACAGCATTTAACGTTCACCGGTCAACCACTTTTCGGCGTTTAAAAAACATAAGTTTCGATTTGAAGCTCGATGTATGGGTGCCCCATTTGCTGACCAAGAGAAACAAAATCGAGCAACTTCTGCTGAAATTTCTTTACTCGGGCGGCTCAAAAACGAGCCGCTTTGGATCGATTAGTGACGGGCGATGAGAAATGAGTCCTTTACAACAATGTTCAACAATGTGAGCATGATGACGCGATGGCAAATGCCAGTTTGCACCCGATGAACGTGATGCTCTCTGTTTGGTGGGATTGCAGGGGCATAATTTATTTTCAGTTTTTGCCCGCTGGCCAAACGGTTGATTCAGTCAAGTACTGTCGCCAATTAACCAGTCTGAATCGAGAAATCAAACAAAAACGTCCGATTTTCTCAAATAGTAAGGGTGTAGTATTTCATCAAAATGACGCCAGACCACACGTTTCGAAACAGACGTTGCGCAAACAGAACAGCCTGAAGTAGGATATTCCAACTTATCCACCGTATTCCTGTTATATTGCACCACCTGATTATCACTTGTTCTGATCATTGCAAAATCATTTAAATGAAAAAACTTGACTCTTTGGATGCCTTAAAAAACGTGGTGTCTTCGTTTTTCGAATCTAAACCGCACAAATTTTATGATCCGGGCATCCTTATGCTGCCAGAACGTTGGAAATATATTACAGAAAACGATGGAGCATATATCATTGATTGAATAAAGAACTTTATTTGTCTAATCACTGTGTGACTTTTACTCTCAAACTCCGCACGAACTTTTGCACTCACCCAATATAAGCAATATGCATTTAATTTAAATCTATTTAAGATATACAGTAATTGATTTTTTTTTCTGAAGTAGGTTTTCTCATTATTTGCATGTCAAACGAAAAAACGTCGTAAGCTAGGTTCTCTAAATTTTTCATAATGTTTAATTGTAAAATTTTGTCATATTCTGATTTTTTTTCCAAAACTTTTCATTGGCATTGTAGATGTCAAGTTATGCCATGTTGTCTGGCAATTAATGACATATTGTAATTAAAAAACAGGAATTTACAATTAAATTTATTTTATTTATAATCTTATGTATTTTTACTACAGTTCTTTAGAAATTGTAATCAATAACCTATACGGACACACTATTTATGCCTCCCCCCGTCCTAAAAAAATATAAATATAAAAACATGTAATTTAAATTTTGAGATATTGCTATGGTTGAGTGTTTAAGGTGTGAAAGATAAATACGAGATTCTCGTAGCCAAAATGTTTGTTCATTATCAATATAAATATATAAATATGGGAAATACTTAGATATGTGCAATTTTTTATTTATTTTAAAAGAATGATTTTTGTTTTGTTTAAACATATCAGTTAGTTCTATTATTAAAACAACATTTCTGTATTTACACGTGTTTTCTGTGATTTTTAAAAGTATATTTTAGCGAAATCTTAAACATTTTTTTAGATTAACTGTAATACTACATGAATAGAAAAGAATATTACATGATTTTAATTAATACTGAGGCTTTATAATATGCAGTTAGGTGCAACAATCTGAATTTCCTAGAGAAAATAAGTTAGAGTTAAAGCTTTTGTTAAAATAAAATTCCGAATTGAAAAAAATCATTAAATTTATATAATAAATAAGAAATAACGTGAACAATTTAAATTCAGTGTTAGGAGTTTATGTTTTTCAAAGCATTTTCTTCTGCATCATATAGACTGTAGGTATTCTTTTGACGTGACAACGTCTTGTAAATTGGTTTGCCGGGAGACACTTCAAGAAACTGCGTTACGTTACGTTACGCTCCGCTCACGATACGCGCTCACTTTTCTCTTAACTTTTTCCGCTCACTTGTGGGACCATTTTCTGAACGTGAATGTGAATTCGCTGCAAGGAAGGGGCGGTGCTTAATAGGAATTTTAGATAGTATCAAACTAAGACGAAATACGTTATGTATTAGTTATTAGTATAAAGTACAAAGAAAATAAGTGTAGTTTATTTCGTAATTCGGTGGTATATTATGGAAAACTAATGATATGTGATTAGTGAAAGCCATTTTACTTTAGTTATATTCTGCTCATTGAAAAATTCTTTAATATGCTGTTTACAAAATTCAACATTTGACATCAATAAACATGAAGTAAAATGTGTTTAACAAACACAGTGTATTGCAAGTTATTGTATGTATATTTGTATATAAATACGTATGTATGTGTAAAGGTAAAAATAAAATTTTGTTAATATGAAATTCAGTGCGAGATTCTTTGTATAAATTAATGTTTTAAATATAATTCTTTGTATAAATAAATGTTTTAAATTGTTACTATTATTTCATCCTTCTTCCTACTATACGAATGAATATTCACATTAAAATTATTTTACAACTCAAAGTCGTTGTCACGTAAAACTTTCGCCCGTATACCGACTTTACAGGCAACCAATTTTTTTAGCTCACAGGCTATCAAAGCCTGAGAGCTTATGTGCCTGTCCGTTCCGTGTGTGTGTATGTGCATAACGCGATAACTCATGATAAAAATATCTAATTCACTTGAAATTTTGGTTATATGTATATACTGATAAGGCGCTTCCCTGATTAGTTTTTAAAGTTCATTCGATATGTAAAAGAGCGGGATCAGGGGCTAATGCCCCTCCCCTAATTGATATAGGTGGGTTTTTTATATGATAAAGCATATTCCTGATTAGTTTAGGGGGTTCAATGATTAAGTATAAAATGGGGGAAATTGGGAGAGCTATCCCCCCACCCTTAACTTGTTTTTCGAACGGCATTAACCCTTGAAAATGTAAGGCAGTAATGAACAAAGAGTATGCGTAGCCTGTGAGCTCAATGCCATCAGTTTAACTGGGCAATTTTCTTTTTACTATATTATTTGTATAATAAACTTTTATAGATTATCTCCGACACTATGCACATTAATAGGAAGAGTGATATTTTTTCTGATATTACCTTCCCGTAATAAATTTCAATTAACTAATTTAGTTAATATTAAATATATATGATGTTCATTTTTAAAGGTTTGTTAAAATTCAGCAATGTTAAGAAATGCAAAACACATTAAAAATTCCTGTTCAAAAAGTTTTGTCACTAAATCTAAATCTACTGGATATTTAATGTGGAGCACTGTAAATTGCTTCATAGAGTTTATGCACAATATGTATAAAATTATCAAACTTAAAAACGCATAACAGAACTCTATAAATACTTCCAGAAATTATCCCTCAATAGTTACAAATATAACCAATTTTTCTGAGAGTCCTCGCACATGAACAATAAAAATCATGTCATCCTTATTCTACAGTAAATATCATCTCATAAAAATATATCGATTTTCGTATATTTGAAACTCATTCAATTGCATTTTAAATGTTTCTTTACTATAAACCATTATTGTAACGGGTGTTTTCATAGTAATATAAAAACCTGAGTAAGCAAAATACACTGATTATTATATTATTATAACCGCGTGTATATACCTTGATATATTTTTATTTCATTTCCGTTTCCAGAAAAATACAGTGTGTTGGTGTCACTTTACCGGATCTATTGTTTTATCTTTATCCATAAAAGTGCTACCCTGTTCATAAAACTGCGCTCATTACTGGCACAAACATTAGATAATAATATGCTATGTGAATATTCCTTAATGTATATATTTTTTCTTTTCCGTTTGAACATAAATGCACTGTTAAGGTAACCCTTTCCCGCATCTATTATTTTATCTTTACCTATGAAAGTACTCCCCTATTCATTAAACTGTACCCGTTACTGCCATAAACGTACTGAATTAATCGAAAGTGTTAAAGAAAAAGAAAACTGCACGTCAGAAATATGGCTATCTTATGTCCTCTTAGCCATTTTCTGTGATAATATAATCGTTATGGATAAGGTAATATGTTAGTCCGAGCATGACCAACTAGATCTCTACGGCACATCTATTCGAGATTAGTGTATGAAGCCTCCCACCAGAAGACTCTGATACCCTGCCCAGGTTATTCTGACTAATTTTGCAAACCTTGAACCAAAACAATGACTATGTGCACATAACAGAAATCAGCTTATTTAATGCTAAATTGGGCAGGATTTGCGCCGCGTGGTCCAATTAAATGGTTCAGGGTATGAAGCTAAATACAGCTTCACTTTTTCGGTGGTTTTTAGCGAAATACGCAGACCGTTATATATCTAGTTGGCCATGGTCCGAGCTTAATGAAGATTAAATTATTTCCATTTTTTTCCAAAAAAGAATTAGCCTTGGTTAAATAGTACTATAATTTGTGATTTTTTTAGATTTAAATAAACTTTAAAATGAAGTTTAGATAATAGAAAATGGAATAGTAGGCAATAAAAATAATTTGTATTATCATAAAACATTTAAGAAGAATATAGTTAAAAGTACATTGTTATTATTTTGGAATAAAATCATAGTAAATGGAGATTTTGCAAAGCGAAAAACTACTGTATCCATTCATTCTTATAAAAGCGCATGCTCAAATATTTATACTCAATAAATATTATTCCAAAAATTATTTCAATTTAAAAACATATACCAGAACTTTAAAACACTTCCAGCAATTATTCCTTAACGGTTTCTTAGATAATAGAATTTTTTTTTCCTTGCATATGAACAATAAATGTTACGCCCACGAAGTTTTGAAATAAATATCAGCCCTTAGAATAATATCTATTTCAATGTACCTAAAATACTCTAACCTTATTGAAATACATTGTAAACGGTTATTTCGTATAAAGCATAACTTAAATGAAGTTTTCGTAGTAATATAAAAACCTACATAAGCAAAATATTTGCTGAATATTAAATAACTATGTACTACATGAAAATCCCTTAATATATTTTTCTTTCATTTCCGTTTCCAGCAGAATGCATTATTTACGTAATTCTCTCACTGATCTGTTGTTTTATCTTTAACTGTGAAAGCGCTTCCCTGTTCATTAACTACACACATTACTGGCATAAATGTACTAAATTAGTCGAAAGTGTTAAAGAAAAGAAATCTTGCACGTCACAAAACTGGCTACCTTATTTCCTGTTAGTCATTCTCTTTGAGACTATAATCTCCATGGATAAGGTAATATGTTAGTCCGAGCTTAATGAAGAGGAAATTCCTTGGGTTTTTCTCCAGAAAAGAAATAGCCTTGGTAAAATGGCACTATACTTTGTATTTTGTTAGTTTTAAATAAACTTTAAAATGAAGTTTAAATAATAGGAAAAAGAACAATACGCAGTATAAATAATATTTATCACCGTAAAATATTTAAAGAAAATCAAGTTCGAGTTATGTTATTATTACATTACTTTAAATAAATAGTATATGAAGATTCTGCAAAGCAAAAATCTACCATACGCATTCATTCCAATAAAAGTGCATACACAGATATTTATACAAAATAAGTAATATTCTTAAAATTAGTTCAATTTAAAAACCTATAGCAGAATTCTAAAAACACTTCCAGCAATTATCCTTTAATAGTTAGTAATATAATGCATTTTTTTAGTGTCCTTGCACATGAAATATAAATGTTATGCCCATGAATGTCTACAGTAAATATCATCTCATAGATGTATATCTATTTCAATATATTTGAAACACTCTAATGTCATTTAAATACTTTGTAAAATTTCTTTCCTATAAAGAAAAATATAATGGAAGCTTTCGTAGTAATATAGAAGCCTACATGAGCAAAACACTTTTTGAATATTAGATTATTATATACCCCGTGCATATCCCTTAAAACGTTATCCTTTAATTTCCATTTCCACAGGAATGCAGTTTTTAGGTAACGCTTTACCGGATCTAATATATATATTTTTTTTACCTTTGAAATTGCTCTCCTGTTCATTAAACTGCGCTAATTACAGACACAAACGTATTGAATTAGTCAAAAATTTAAAGAAAAGGAAAACTACACCTCACAAAACCGGATAACTGATTTCCTGCAAGCCGATTTTTTGGAGACTACATTGTTAAAACTAATGGTGACACATTGCACCTTTTAGGGTTGAAAGGCTTGTCTCACTGGTGACACCCCTAAAGAAGCCAGAATGACACCTTTAATTAGGGTGAAAAGATGGCACCCTTAATCCAGAGTGTCCAATAATAAAAAAATAAAAAATATACAAAAACCGACTTTTGGCCGTCGAAGGATTCGAACTCACAACGTCTGATTACAAGCTCAGCGTTCTAACCGCTCGGCCATCGAGCTCATCTTCATTCACTCATAGCCATAGATTTTACTTGCCGTCACAGAAAATAGAAAGACACACGTCACAGCGCATGCGTATGGTTCCAGTCACCCGATGAGGTGCCGCATTGCTGCCAATACGAAGTGTATGGCACCTTATTTATCTCCAATCACCCAGTAAGAGACCTGTCGGCACTGCAACCACATATCCAAGCCCCTATGACACCCTAGGGTTCCAAATGCCCCGTGTTCCAATGGACCCAAGGGCCTTTTCACCTCCGGGTCCCAAATGGCACCGGTTATTCACCTTCACTTTTAACAGTGTATAATCTTTGTAGATAGGGTAATATCTTCGTCCGATCATAAATAAGAGGAAATTCGCTACTTGCATTTCTTTCGATTTCTTACCAGAAAAGAAATATCTTTGAGTTAACAGTCTATTCGAAAAAAAAAAAAAAAAAAGATTTTCCGCCTTCAACAGCTCGAAATTTTCCTATACATTTTCAGACTCATGTTTAAATTGCAAACATGAAACTTGCTGTGGTGGATTTTGAAGTGATGCATAAGGATGCCGTGTGTTGTAATTTTTCACTGAATCAATTAGAATTTGATTTATAAAAAAAATTATTTTCTCATTTTTTTGTTCCCAGACCCCCAGGTTCGGAAATTTTTGCTCAAATTGGCAAGTTTGACAGCATTTTTTTCCCAGTATTTTCTAGATTTACCAAAAAATCGACAAACATGGCACATTATGTAGTTTCGAAATAATTGATTTTGAAAAGTTGGTGCACTTGAGAGCAAAAATGAATTTAAAAATAGGAGGTTTTGATCGGAATACATCCTCAAAATATTACTATTCGTATTTTCTTAGCTTTAATGTAACTTTCAAATGAAGTTCAAATAATAAGAATAATAAAAGAAATAGTGGTCTGTAAAAATAATGTTTATTATCATAAAACATATTAAAATAATATACTTGAAAGTACATAATTATTAATTTAGAATATATAAATATTAAATGAAGAATTTGCACAGCTATATGAATTTAAATTGAATTTAATGATGAATAATATGAATTTAGCATTGTTCTACTATATGAATTCGTAACAATAAAAGATCATGTACAAATATTTATACAGGATTAATAATCTGCATAAAATTAGTTAAATTTACAAATGTATATGAGAACTCTAAAAACACCTCCAGCAATTAGCCCTTAACTGTGAGATATATAACCGATTTTTTTGTGTCCCTGCATATAAATAATACATTTTAATCCCACCATATTACACCTATTACAATATACCTGAAATAAACTAACCTCATTTAAATATATTCTAAATATTACTTTCCTACAAACCGTTATGCAACGAACGTTTTCGTAGTCATATACAAACCTACACAAGAAGGATATTTTATTAATATTAGATTTTTATATAATATGTGAATATTTCTTTATGTATTTTCCAATTTCTTTAAAAATGCAGTCTTTAGATAGCGCTAAACCGGATCTATTATTTTATATTTACCTATGAAAGCACTCTATTGTTCATTAAACAGCGCTCATTACCGGTACAACGGTATTATATTAGTCGAAATTGTTGAAGAAAAAGAAAACTGCACATCACAATAGTGGCTATCTCATTTCCAGCTAGCCGTTTTATGTGAGTTTATAATCTTTATGGATATGTTAACATGTTAGTCCAAACATAACGAAGAGGAATATTGCTAAATTGCATTTCTTTTTCAATTTTTCTCTAGAAAAGAAAGACCCTATGTTAAATAATATTCTTTCTATATTGTTAGTTCGTATTTTAAATAAAATTTAAAATAAAGTCTAAATAATAGGAAAAGCAATAGCACGCAATTTAAATAACATTTATTATTATAAAATACAGGGTGTCCAGCAAATAACACCCGGATTTCAAAATTAAATTTCTCAAAAACAAAGATCGATAGTAATATGCGGTAGACGGTTTGTTTATCAGGTAAGCTGTAAAAATCTTATACAAAAGTTTCGAACGGTAAATATTTTGAAAAGATTGTGTTCTGATTGCAAAGAATGTTTTGATTTGACATTTTTCTTGCTTTAGATTGCTGCCAGAGAATGTGTTTTTCAGCTTAACGTGCCATATTTCATAGTTTTTTTAAATTAAATTTTTGAAATTTCGAAATTCTAAAAATTTACTTCGAAAAATCTTTAAAATATTGCACTGTAAGCTGAAAAGTTATTTCTCTGCTGGCAATCTAAAACAAGAAAAATGTCAAATCAAAGCGTTCTATGCAATCATAACACAATTTTTTCAAAATATTCACTGTTTGAAATTTCTGTATAAGATTTTTACAGCTTACTTAATGAAAAACCGTTTAACGCATATTACTATCGATCTTTGTTTTTGAGAAATTTAATTTTGAAATCAGGGTGTTATTTGCTGGACACCTTGTATTTATAAAAAAAATGTAGTTAAAATTACATTAATATTACTTTACAATAAATAAAGGTAAATGAAGAGACTGTAAAGCGAAAACCTACTACATGCATCTTATCCAATAAAAGCTCATGCGCAAATATTTATACTTGATAAGTAATATGCGTAAGATTAGTTAAAAACGTATAACAGAACTCTAAAACACTTCTAGAAATTATCCTTTAATAGTCAGTAACATGAACGATTTCTTCTTGTGTACCAGCATATGAACAATTAATGTACCACTAATATACCACTATATTCTAGAGTAAATATCACCTCACGGAAATACATCACTTTCAATATACATGAAATAATTTTACATCATTAAAATGCAATGGAAGTATTTCTTTCCTATAAACCATAATGAAACGGAAGCTTTCATATCAATATAAAAACCTGCATAAGCAAAATATATTACATGAATATCCTTTAATATGTTTTTCTTTGATTTTTGTTTCTATAAGAATACAGTGTTCAGACTTTGTAACTCCTGTGCTTCCCTGTTCATTAAACTGCGCTCATTATTGGCACAAACGAATTGAATTATTCGAAAGTATTAGAGAAAAAGCAATATACATGTCACAAATCTGATTTCTTGCGAGACATTTTCTGCGAGACTATAATCTTTATGTATGTAACATGTTAGTGGGAACGTAATGAAGAAGACAATAGCAAACTCGCTTTTCTTTTGATTTTTCTCCAAAAAAAAACTATTCTTAATTTAAATAATACTCTTGGTATTTTGTTAGTTTTAAATAAATTTAAAATAAAGTTTAAATATGAGGAAAATCACAGTACACTGTTAAAAATCTTGCAGCATTTTGTACAGTTATTTCACCATTTTCTGAAAAACCAGTAACATAACTGTAATTTAACTCTATTCTGACCGTAAAATTGGTAATAATAAGTTCAGAATAACGTAAAAAGACGGTTGTTTAACTTTTTTTGTAGAAAACGGTCAAATGACTGGATAAAATGCTGCAGATTTTTAACAGTGTACACTGTACAAATATTATTTATCATCATAAAATATATAAAAATAATCTAATTAAAATCACATTATTATTACTTTAGAATAAATAAATAGTAAAGCAGGAAACTTCAAAGCGAAAATCTACTATATACATGCATTTAAAATGTGAGTTCGTAAATATGTTAAACACAAAAATGAAATTTTACTGCGCATTATATTTTAAAAGTATGAATAGATTTGCTACTTTCATTAAAAAATATTGTTTAAACTTTCTTTTATACAATTTACAAGAATTATTTCATTAAATTGTTATGTGGTAAGAAGTTTTAAAGCAAACAAGAAATTTACCTCTTACCGGATGCTTCAAAAGCTTCATAGAAGTTAATAAATTATTTTAAAAAGCACAAATAAGTATAAAAAACATTTAAATTCTGAGAATGTCTGCTGCTTTAGAATATAATTACCCTTAGTAAACATTTGAAATGCTCCTCAGCTTGATAAGTAGCCTAGTGCTGAATTTTTAGAAATTATATATATATATATACTATCTATTTTAACAACATTATTTTTTCTCAGCTAATATGTAAAGCACAACGACAAATGAAGTGTCACTGTTTAGGTTTTTTTGCTCATTTACTGACGTTGCGTACTGAATTTAAATAATATCTTACATACAGTGATAAATAAGGTGTCAATAGATTGTCTTTTGTCTTACATCTGACATTGAATGATGAATTATTTTTATTTTTTAAGAGGCTTTACATCTATAATATTATAACTCTTTTTCCAATTTCAAACCTTTTTGCACTTCTAACTATATGATAATTATCATTCTTGAACCCTTAATTACAATTTAAAAGTATGTAATAGTAGCTTATAGATACATAATACATTCATCAATTACATCTTCTTTTTACAATTGCTCTATACACGGAAAGGATAAAAATAGAATTTATCAGCAAAACAAGATATAAGGTATTATTTTTCTTTTTTTACTGGTAAACGCAAATATCATTTCTGTTCCAAGTTTTTTCTTAACAGCGAATTATATGCATGCAAGGAAGATGAAATGGAGCATCAAACGGGAGAAAATTTTGGAATGAAATAATTTTATAAAAATTTAACAACTTCACTAATAGCTTTGTATTTTCAAAACTATATAATAAACTAATTAAATACACTAACTAGTAAGAGAATACATTAGTAACAGAATTTTTGGATGTAAAGAAAATGTTGCAAAAAAATGAAAGTTTGGTTTGACCAAAAATGATTATGATATCAAAACCGATTCGAAGATATGTTTTTTTTTTCATGCTAGATGCTTTGCAGATACTTTTTCTTTAAATCTGAATAAAGCGTTTCTCAGTTAAATATGTGCTTATCCATTTTACTTTGAGTAGTATAGCTATTTTTTAATGAAGATATGACATGAATTGCTTGAAAAAACAGAAGATCTACTGAAATTAAATTATATGAGTATAAAATAAAAAATGAGTATAAAATATGAGTATAAAATAAGCCCGAGGGATTTTATCAGATTTAATTTCATAGAATGAAGAAGAATTATTGATGTAAGTACAAGAAAGGTAAGGTGGTCTTGTGTAATAACGCCAGGCGGTGTAAGAACGCCAAGTGCTAATATTTTGCATAATTATGAAATAATCTGGTAAATGACACACATGTGCTCTGCACAGAAGAGTTTTGAGTCATGTAAATTGCAAAAAACAACTTCAAGTTAATTTTTTTCATTTATAGGTCTTATTGTTTTTACAAGCAACTAAAATTAACGCTTGTTCTAAAATTTGCGAGATACGTTTTGTGATGTAAAGACAATTTTTTTTTATCCGGAAATACTTTGTTAATTACATAAATTTTTAGTACATTTCACGGACTTTCAAAATGTTGTTGAAGATTTTGGATATCTTTTCGAGATAATTTGTAATTTAAAATGTACAGCGCAATAACTATAACGGGGTAATAACGCTAATCCTTGGTATTAATACCCGCTTGATTCCCTACAGTGGCCGAGCTACATCCTAAATACTGATTCAAATAAACACAGTTAAAACTGTGCAATGTTTCTAATAATTTTAAGCGGTCCTTTTTAAGCAAAAAGAAGCTCACGACCTGATATTCTTTTGCCTCATCCTCCCCCCCCCCCCCACATCACACCTTTTTCTTACACTTTCACAAAAAATTGAACATTTTCAATAGCTTAGAATGCAATTTGTCAATTCCAAAGTTTGTAGAGTTTGTATTTTCATAACTGGGCAATCTACATGCAATTATTCCATCTTATTTTATAGTTTTGTTTGTATGTCGTTATTACCCATATAGGTGGGTAATAACGCCAAATAGCATTGGCCAAGCAATCACGCCATTACATTTTATGAATACATATCTGTTAAATTATTTTTTTATATAGATAGTCAATGAGTTGCTGTATCAAATCATAAATTTGTTTGAAAAATACAAACTAAAACTGAGCCGTGAAAATTGGTACAATCTTAACGTGTCGTTATTACCCCAGGGTACCTTAAAAAGAAGCCATTTTTATCATGTTTATGCTTGTTTATTACCCGAACCCATGCTATAAAATGTTTTTCTTTTCTTATGAAAATTATGTGGTTAAGTCATGTTATGAAACATTTTCTAAACTAAAAATATTTATTTAGCTCTTGCAAAACATACTTGCAAAATTAATTTATGACAAGAAAGTACTTTGAAAAAGAATCATACAATAGCAGTGACGTGTTTGAAAGACCAAAATAACGTAAATCTATATCATTCAGGATGCCAAAATTTATTTTATAATAACATTTTAATTTATTTTAATTATTCAATAAATGTATTTTTTTAAGCCTTTAACCACATAAGATGGAAATGTCGGGAAAAAGCGAGCAAATATCAGTAAACTATATTTCTCGGTTATGAAGAAAAAAATAAGTGATCTAAACAGTTAATCACATTATTTCTACTTTTTTAAATGTCTCTATGGTGAATCATATTTTTTCCATACTTTCTAAACGATACTGACATCTATTATATCGGCATATGAGGATTTATTTCTAGCTATACGGATAGAAATCACGAAAATCTATTGCATCAAATGGAAGAATTAACTTTCTCTCTAACGGGTTTTGTGAGTTTTACTAGCAGATATATCAGGACTTCATGTGATTTCCCTCTTCCTGGTAATTAGATGCCATTTATCGCTGTTTTCAATAGTCATTAGCCAAATTTATATTGTTTTTCTTTACCATATTGTATTTCGTTGATACTAGCGATTTAACTTAGAATGTGCGTTTTAGACAATGGTGTATTTTAAGTCACTTTGGACTACTACTAAAAAAATACCAAAACATTGGTAAAAAACAATATAAATTAAGATATAAGAATACATTTCTTGTAGAAATATATCCTTTACATACATCTAACAGATAGGAGATTACGGCAAACAACATTTTATTCTTATCATCTACTTCTACATGTTATGATATTGATGTATGAAAATTTATCGCAAACCATATCGCATGGATGTCAAGATGAGTTACTGTGCTGGAAAAAAATGACCAATAACGAAAATACTAAATCTGTAACATTAATTAAATATATATATATATCATAGTGAAACTATGCACATAAAGTTATACAAGACTTATTATATGTTTTAAATTACAATAATACATTAAAAAAATATTCAAACATTAATTTCTAGATAATACGATTTGGTTGAAAAAAGTTAAAATCAGCATAATAACAATCTATATCACACATGTTAATAATTTTTACATTACATTTTAAGACTTTATTTGTTTTTTCTTAACACCGGTGGATTTCCAAAATTGCTTTGGTAAGTATTTGGCCATGTTTTTGCATGTGAAAATTAATATTTGCTTACATATGTTTAAAGAGACGCCTTTCAATTTAACAATAGAACCAAACTGCTTTCTGTTGGTTTAAATTTCACGAACTAAGATACTCCAGTTGATTTCTATGGACTTTATCTCATATATAGTTCATGAGTTTTAGATGAAAAATCTAAAATTTTAATGTTGTTTATAGATAACCATTTTGAAATTGTCATAAACATGCAAATAGAAGTGTTATCTTACAGCAATGCCAAATTCTTATCCAAAAGTTCATCTTTAAGTGTATCTATACTATAACCTAGAATATCTTTCTAGTCAAAGGAAATCATCTTTATAGGGATAAAAACCGAAATTGTTAAATTTTTTTCATTCAAATCTGCCCCAATTAAGACTAAACCACCACCTTGTACACTTTAAAAGCAGGTATGGCTTGCTTGGTAAAACATGCAGTATAGTTATTTTTTAATGAAGATATGACATTAATTGCTTGAGAAAACAGAAGATCTACTGAAATTAAATTATATGAGTATAAAATATTATAAAATATGAGCATAAAATAAACCCGGGGGATTTTATTAGATATAATTTCATAGAATGAAGAAGAATTATTGATGTAAGTACAAGAAAAGTAAAAAGAAGCCATTTTTATCATGTTTATGCTTGTTTATTACCCGAACCCATGCTATAAAATGTTTTACTCTTCTTATGAAAATTACGTGGTTAAGTCAAGTTATAAAACATTTTCTAAACTAAAAATATTTATTTAGATCTTGCAAAACATATTTGTAAAATTAATTTATGACAAGAAAGTACTTTGTAAAAGAATCATAAAATAGCATTGAAGTGTTTGAAAGACCAAACGACGTAAATCTATATCATTCAGGAGACCAAAATTTATTTCCTAATAACATTTTAATTTTTTTAGTTATTGAAAAAATGTATTTTTTAAAGCCTGGAAATGTCGGGAAAAGCGAGCAAATATCAGTAAACTATATTTCTTGGTTATGAAGATAAAAATAAGTGATCTAAACAGTGAATCACATTATTTCTACCTTTTCTAAATATCCCCTCATAGCATGCATGGTCACAGTGGCGTCACAATGACGTCACTGTGAGTCACTTTGGTCACATCACATCTGTGACGAAAATGCCACCACTCAGTGACGTTACATTGTGACTAAGATGTGACTTTCTAAAAAAAATTTCACAGTTCGTCACAATGTTAATGTCAAAGTAGTCACAATTGACACACTTTTCACAAATTGGTCACATTGTGACGTCACAAAGTGGTCACAATGTGACGTCACAAAAAAGCTCTAAAACGGCCATAACGACTTCACATTTTAGTCACTGTGACTTCACATGGACGTCACGTGACCTCACATCGACAATTTCTGGTCACAAATTCACAATATGACTTCACAACGACGTTGCAGTGACGTCACCATGTCTTACGGGTCTCTATGGTGAATCATATTTTTCCATACTTTCTAAACGATACTGACATCTATTATATCGGCATATGAGGATTTATTTCTAGCTATACGGATAGAAATCACGAAAATCTATTGCATCAAATAGAAGAATTAACTTTCTCTCTAACGGGTTTTGTGAGTTTTACTAGCAGATATATCAGGACTTCATGTGATTTCCCTCTTCCTGGTAATTAGATGCCATTTATCGCTGTTTTCAATAGTCATTAGCCAAATTTATATTGTTTTTCTTTACCATATTGTATTTCGTTGATACTAGCGATTTAACTTAGAATGTGCGTTTTAGACAATGGTGTATTTTAAGTCACTTTGGACTACTACTAAAAAAATACCAAAACATTGGTAAAAAACAATATAAATTAAGATATAAGAATACATTTCTTGTAGAAATATATCCTTTACATACATCTAACAGATAGGAGATTACGGCAAACAACATTTTATTCTTATCATCTACTTCTACATGTTATGATATTGATGTATGAAAATTTATCGCAAACCATATCGCATGGATGTCAAGATGAGTTACTGTGCTGGAAAAAATGACCAATAACGAAAATACTAAATCTGTAACATTAATTAAATATATATATATATATCATAGTGAAACTATGCACATAAAGTTATACAAGACTTATTATATGTTTTAAATTACAATAATACATTAAAAAAATATTCAAACATTAATTTCTAGATAATACGATTTGGTTGAAAAAAGTTAAAATCAGCATAATAACAATCTATATCACACATGTTAATAATTTTTACATTACATTTTAAGACTTTATTTGTTTTTTCTTAACATCGGTGGATTTCCAAAATTGCTTTGGTAAGTATTTGGCCATGTTTTTGCATGTGAAAATTAATATTTGCTTACATATGTTTAAAGAGACGCCTTTCAATTTAACAATAGAACCAAACTGCTTTCTGTGGGTTTAAATTTCACGAACTAAGATACTCCAGTTGATTTCTATAGACTTTATCTCATATATAGTTCATGAGTTTTAGATGAAAAATCTAAAATTTTAATGTTGTTTATAGATAACCATTTTGAAATTGTCATAAACATGCAAATAGAAGTGTTATCTTACAGCAATGCCAAATTCTTATACAAAAGTTCAACTTTAAGTGTAACTATACTATAACCTAGAATATCTTTCTAGTCAAAGGAAATCATCTTTATAGGGATAAAAACCGAAATTGTTAAATTTTTTTCATTCAAATCTGCCCCAATTAAGACTAAACCACCACCTTGTACACTTTAAAAGCAGGTATGGCTTGCTTGGTAAAACATGCAGTATAGTTATTTTTTAAGGGGGTAGTAAGGTTAATTCGAGGAAAAAAAAGCATATTTTCTATCATTTTTTGTAAGGATACAATTAATATTTATTTATTTGTATAATTATAGTATAATTATATGTCATTTAAAGAGTATTCTGTGAAATTTTCATTAAGAAATATTAAAAAATGAGCCGATGACAGCGAATCTTCGAAGACGTCCCAAAAAAAAGTTGATTCGCGGTGAACCGCATAACTCATGACTGGATCAACTGAAATTAAAAAACCAAATTGATTTAATTAGTTGATACGTTTCCTCAAGGAACGCAGTCGAGTTTTTTTTTTATTATTGATTTTTCAATTTTTTACAAGGCTCGGAAGTCAAAATACTGATTTTTCATCAAAAAAATCTGATATTTTGTTTTTTAAAAGTAAGTTAAAATTAAAAAAAAGAAAAAAACTCGACAGCGTTACCTCGTAATTTATATAAAGAAAGAGTGTGTAAAATTTAAAAAAGATCGTTTCAGTAGATTTTGAGCTACAGAGTTCACCGGCTTCGAAAAAGCGAAGTATGAGAAAAACACGTTTAAAATTTCACAGACGCTTTTGTCGAAATCGGAGGGCGGAAACTTACAAGTGTATATCTCCGTCAGTTTTACTTCAATTGCTTTCAAATTTTCAAAGAATAATCTTAAGATGTTGTACATTAATATAAAATAAAAATAAAAAAATGCAAAAAGAAAGAAAAAATACCTTACTACCCCCTTAATGAAGATATGACATTAATTGCTTGAGAAAACAGAAGATCTACTGAAATTAAATTATATGAGTATAAAATAAAAAATGAGTATAAAATATTATAAAATATGAGCATAAAATAAACCCGGGGGATTTTATTAGATATAATTTCATAGAATGAAGAAGAATTATTGATGTAAGTACAAGAAAAGTAAAAAGAAGCCATTTTTTTCATGTTGATGCTTGTTTATTACCCGAACCCATGCTATAAAATGTTTTACTCTTCTTATGAAAATTACGTGGTTAAGTCAAGTTATAAAACATTTTCTAAACTAAAAATATTTATTTATATCTTGCAAAACATATTTGTAAAATTAATTTATGACAAGAAAGTACTTTGTAAAAGAATCATAAAATAGCATTGAAGAGTTTGAAAGACCAAACGACGTAAATCTATATCATTCAGAAGACCAAAATTTATTTCCTAATAACATTTTAATTTTTTTTAGTTATTGAAAAAATGTATTTTTTAAAGCCTGGAAATGTCGGGAAAAGCGAGCAAATATCAGTAAACTATATTTCTTGGTTATGAAGATAAAAATAAGTGATCTAAACAGTGAATCACATTATTTCTACCTTTTCTAAATATCTCTATGGTGAATCATATTTTTCCATACTTTCTAAACGATACTGACATCTATGATATTGGCATATGAGGATTTATTTCTAGCTATACGGATAGAAATCTTAAAAATCTATTGCATCAAATGGAAGAATTAACTTTCTCTCTAATGGGTTTTGTGAGTTTTACTAGCAGATGTATCAGGACTTCATGTGATTTTCCTCTTACTGGTAATTAGATGCCATTTATCGCTGTTTTCAATAGTCATTAGCCAAATTTGTATTGTTTTTCTTTACCATATTGTATTTCGTTGATACTAGCGATTTAAGGAATGTGCGTTTCAGACAATGGTGTTTTTTAAGTCACTTTGGACTACTACTAAAAAAAATACCAAAACATTGGTAAAAAACAACATAAATTAAGATATAAGAATACATTTCTTGTAGAAATATATTCTTTACATACATCTAACAGATAGGAGATTACGGCAAACAACATTTTATTCTTATCATCTACTTCTACATGTTATGATATTGATGTATGAAAATTTATCGCAAACCATATCGCATGGATGTCACGGTGAGTTACTGTGCTGAAAAAAATGACCAATAACGAAATTACTAAAACTGTAACATTAATTAAAATGTATGTATATATATATATATATATATATATATATATATATATATATATATATATATCATAGTGAAACTATGCACATAAAATTATACAAGATTTGTTATATGTTTTAAATTACAATAATACATTAAAAAAATATTCAGACATTAATTTCTAGATAATACGGTTTGGTTGAAAAAGTTAGAATCAGCATATTAAAAATCTATATCACACATGTTAATTATTGTTAATTATCACCAAAACAATGACTATGTGCACAGAACTGAAATCGGGGCTAAATTGGGCAGGATTTGCACCGCGTGGTCCAATTAAAGGGTTCAGGTTATGAAGCTAAATACAGCTTCACTTTTTCGGTGGTTTTTAGCGAAATGCGCAGACATTTATATATCTAGTTGGCCATGGTCGAGCTTAATGAAGAGGAAATTCTTTCCATTTTTTTTTTTTCCAAAAAAGAAATAGCGTTGGTTAAATAGTACTATAATTTGTATTTTTTAAGATTTAAATAAAATTTAAAATGAATTTTAGATAATAGGAAATGGAATAGTAGGCAATAAATATAATTTGTATTTTCATAAAACATTTAAGAACAATATAGTTAAAAGTACATTTTTATTATTTTGGAATAAAATCATAGTAAATGGAGATTTTGCAAAGAGAAAAACTACTATCTGCATTCATTCTTATAAAAGCGCATGCGCAAATATTTATACACAATAAATAATATTCATAAAATTATTTTCAATTTAAAAACGTATACCAGAACTTTAAAACACTTCCAGCAGTTATTCCTTAACGGTTACTTAGATAATAGAATGTTTTTTCCTTCCATATGAACAATAAATGTTACGCCAACGAAGTTTTGAAGTAAATATCAACTCTTAGAAAAATATCTATTTCAATGTACCTAAAATACTCTAACCTCATTGAAATACATTGTAAACGGTTCTTTCATATAATGCTTAACATAAAGGAAGTTTTTGTAGCAATATAAAAACCTACGTAAGCAAAATATTTGCTGAATATTAAATAACTATATACTACATGAATATCCCTTAAAATATTTTTCTTTCATTTCCGTTTCCAGCAGAATGCATTATTTACGTAATTCTCTCACGGATCTATTGCTTTATCTTTAATTGTGAAAGTTCTTCCCTGTTCATTAACTACACACATTACTGGCATAAACGTACTGAATTAGTCGAAAGTGTTAAAGAAAAGAAAACTGCACATCAGAAAACTGGCTACCTTATTTCCTGTTAGCCATTTTCTGTGAGACTATAATCTTTATGCATAAGGTAACATGTTATTCTGAGCTTAACGAAGAGGAAATTATTTCGATTTTTCTCCAGAAAAGAAATAAAATTGGTTAAATAGTACTATACTTTGTATTTTGCTAGTTTTAAATGAACTTTAAAATTAAGTTTGAGTAATAGGAAACAGAATAGTGCGCAGTATAAATAATTTTTATTATCATAAAATATTTTAAAAGAATATCGTTAAAATTTCATTATTACTATTTTTGAAGAAAATCATAGCAAATTAAGATTTTGCAAAGCGAAAATCTACCATATGCATTCATTCTTAAAAAACCGCATGCGCAAATATTTATACACAATAAGTAATATTCATAATATTAGTTCAATTTAAAAACGTATTCCAGAACTTTAAAACACTTCCAGCAATTATTCCTTAAATGTTATTTAGATAATAAATTTTTTGTGCATCCTTACATATGAACAATACATGGCACACCTACGAAGTTCTGCAGTAAATATCACCTCTTAGAAATATAGAGGGTGGTCATAAAAAAACGTTGCCGACATACGGAGCTCTAGCGGCCAGTCCGCTCAACCGATCGAAATGAAATTTCATATATAGCTATTCAGAGGTATGAGCTCGAGATTCTGTGAACGAGAACAAAATGGCGCGCACGGTTGCGGTTATAGTTACAGAATCTCGGAAATTTCCAATGGCAACTCCCAATTTTTTTCATCGCAAAATGCTCAGCGCATGCGAAAACCCTAAAGAGCGTTGAAACCGTACGTGTATCGCAAGAAACGGACATGTTATGCACGCACAAAGAACCGTTCTGGGAATCCTCCCCCCATAGAAAAAACTCGAATGGGGCGCAAGGAGGAAATTTGCTTATGACACAGAGTCAGTACATTAATCTCTGATTACAATACAGATCGGAGAAACTAAAACTTTTATTTTGATTACACATGAGTGCCATTTTGTTGCCGTTCACAGATGCTCGAGCTCATACCTCTGAATAGCTATATCTGAAATTTCACCTCGATCGGTTGAGCGGACTGAACCGCTAGAGCTCCATATATCGGCAAAGTTTTTTATGACCACCCTGTATATATTTCAATATACCTAAAATAATCTAACCTCATCGAAATACATTTTAAATGTTTCTTTGTATAAATCCTAACTTAAAGGTAGTTTTCGTAGTAATATAAAAGCATATAATAGTAGTGTACATGTTTGAAAGACCAAATGACCTAAATCTCAATCATAGAGAACATCAAAATTTATTTCATAATAACAATTTAATTTCTTTTACTTATTCAATAAATGTATTTTTTTAAACCTTTAATCATATTAAATGGAAATGTCGGGAAAAAGCGAGCAAATATCAGTAAACTATATTTCTCGGCTATGAAGATAAAAATAATCTATCTAAACTGTGAATCATATTATTTTTATATCTTCTAAATGTCTCTACAGTGAATCATTTTTTTCATACTTTCTAAACGATACTGACATCCATGATATCGGCATATGCGGATTCATTTCTAGCTATAACGGATCAAAGTTACGAAAACTTATTGCATCAAACGAAAGAATTAACTTTCTCTCTAACGGGTTTTATGAGTTTGACTAGCAGATGTATCAGGACTAAATGTGATTTTCCTCTTACGGGTAATTAGATGCCATTTATCACTATGTTCAATGGTATCATTATCCAAATTTATATTGTTTTTATTTACCATATTGTATTTTGTTGAAACTAGTGATTTAAGTTAGAATGGTCGTTTCAGACAATAGTATTTTTTAAGTCACTTTGGACTACAACTAAAAGAATACCAAAACATAGGTAAAAAATTAACATAAATTAAGATAAGAATATATTTCTTGTAGAAATGCTTTCCTAACATGCATCTAACAGCTAGGATATTACGACAAACAACATTTTATTCATTTCATCTCCATGTTATGATACTGTTGTATTAAAATTTATTTCAAACCATATTGCATGAAAAAAAATGACCAATAACGAAAACACTAAATTAATTTAAAAAAATCATAGTGAAACTATGGACATGAAGTTATACAAGTTTAATTATAGGATTTAAATTAGAATAATACATTAAGAAAATGCAAACATTAATTTCTAGATAATACGATTTGGTTGAAAAAAATTTAAGATCAGCTTATTAAAAATCTATACCACACATATTTATAATTTTTACATTACATTTTAATACTTTGTTTATTTCCCGTTAACACTGATGTTTTCCAAAAATGCTTTGGTAAGGATAAATGAATATTTGTTTCCATATTTGCAAAATAACACCTTTCAATTCAACAATCGTATCAAACTGCTTTCTGTTGGTATGAACGTGACGAACCAAGATACCCCAGATGTTTTCTATAGACTTTATCTCATATATAGTTCATGCGTTTTACATGAAAAATCTAAAATTTTAATGTTGTTTATAGATAACCATTTTGAAGGTGACACAAACATGCAAATAGAAGCGCTATCTTAAAGCAAACCAAACTCTGATTCAAAACTTCATCTTTAAGTGTACAAAAATTATTACCAAGAATATCTTGATAGTAAAAAGTATTCATCTTTGTCGGGATAAAAAACGAACTTGTTATTTTCTTTCATTAAAATCTGCACCAATCACGACTAAACCACCACCTTGCTCACTTTTATTAGCTGGTATGGCTCACTTGGTAAATCATGCCAGTAATTGTTTTAATAATAAACCATCAAATAGGAATATTGTGCATTAGTAAAAACCAATTTTTGCCATAGATTGAATTTTAAGATATGGAAGATACAAATTTCAGTTTTGGATCAATGGGACTGTCTTGCAGTTTTTTCTTGTTAAGTTCAAACACTTTTCTAACAGTTCTGAGCGATATTAAGAATTCTACACTAAATCTTATACTAGATCTTATACTAGAAGAACAGTGAGAACAGTTTTAAACCGCCAACCTAATAACGTTCATTTCACAGGAAGATGAGATTTTTGTTAATCATATTTTTTTCTAACATAATTGATTAAGTCGTAAAGTCAAATGTGCACAACTCTTTTATATTTATTTATTTTCAGAACAATGTGCCTCTGAGTCAACCCACCATACTAAAAAACCATTATTATACTCATTTCATATAAATTCAATGATTTTTTGTGAACCTATCAATAAGCAGCAGTTTGATATGCCAAAAACTTGAAAGCTATTGGTTAATGAACTATAAACATATAAAATACTGCAATCATGACGTCATATCATTAAGCGAAAATTAAAACAATTCACTGTCCATAAATGTATTACCATTCGTCAATGATACAAAGATTTTAATATTTATACAAAAAAATACATTTTGCTTTTTGCAACTTAATTATAGTTCCATATTATATACACTGTGAAAAAAAATCTGTGAAGCTACTAAACATTTTCTAGGAAACTGGGATTCCAAGAACTTTTCATGTAACGATAACAGGAAAAATTCATGTAATCGATTCTGAAACTTGAATTTTTGCTATAATTGTGTATAAATTGATGATATATAATTTCTTTCGGAATTTTATTCTAAACAAAGAAATTAGAATAGGATTTTAAAGTTTTGTTCAGCGCTGTATTAAAAGAAAACTTCTTTTTCGTATCTAATAGATTTGAGAGAAAGATTAATCTCACAGTTGTATTTGTAATTTTACGTTCACATATTTGAAAACAACAGGTTTCTGTAATTAAATTTCATTCCAACAAAAAAGGATGGTTATTAATAAGTTATAATAATATACATTTTTTCAAAAAAGTACAAATGTATTTAAAAGATATTATGAGTTTAATCTTTTATTGTTATATTTTATTGATTTACTTCATTGAGATAAAGTTCACAATGAAATAATATTTATTGATTTTATAGCAATAGCTTGATACATTTTTCTTTTAAATACTAAGAATTTATGATAAAGTAAGAAGTTATTCCTGCAAAAGAGAATAAGATTTCTTCTTTGCTAACACCTTAATAGGTCGCAAAAGATTAAATTCCGTATTGGACAGCCAATAATTCAGAATAATTCGGTCATGTTACGGTATTTAGAAAAGAAAACCCCGGAAGCAAACATTGCGTAAAAATATAGAAGTGCTATATTTTATTTTATTTATGTAGGACAAACAAATGCAGTGATAAGGTTTATAATAGTATTTAAACATTTTGGGGGTAGCTTTTATAAAGATGTATTATTATAAGGGTGTTTAGAACAAGCAAGAAGTTTATTGCAAGGGTAAATAGTGAATAGAATAGGAAAATTTACATTTCATGAATAAGCTATGAAAGCATAATTTAATGTTATGAAATTTTATTAATAAAAAAATAGTCAAACGAAAATCTATCACTTTTTAGCACTTTTACATTTTCTCTCAGTTTTGTTATTTTATGTTGAACTGTCTAAATACCGATTTAAAATTTATTTAGTTTAAGAAAATTAAAAATATACAATAGAAGAATAATTTCACGATTATTTTATACTGCTTTTCTACTGTCAATGCAATCATGTTAAAGGGGTCAGGGACAATTTTTAAAATAATTTTTATGTATCAAACAGATTTTTATAAGTTAAAAAACAGAAATTTATAAGTTTTAATTTTGATTCAGTATTTCTTAAATTATTAATCTAAATAAAAATAAAAATTATTTAAAATAAATTTTAAAAACATGATGTAAATTTTTTGTAAAAGATTGTATTATTTTTTTTCTTTTAATTTTCTAACTCGAAACCATATTAAAAGAAATGAAAAAAAACATTCCAAATTAGAACCAATTAGATTTATCGATTCTTGAGTTATAACAATTCAAATACGAGAAATGTCAAAAAAATATTATGAAGAAGAACGCATTTTCACAAAAGTTATTTTTATGACACTTATTCCTTATAAGCTAGATTTTGAATTTTAATCAAAACGAAAAAATAATATTTTTTGTTCGAGTTAAGGTTGAAACGTCATTTCAATGCCAATTTAAGCAGAAACAAACTGAGCATTATTTAATGCAGCAAATTGTTTTATTTATGTAGGTTTAATTCTTTTTAAAATTTGCAAAACTTAACCTTTTTTGCAGATTCAAAACGCATTAATCCATCTGTCTATACTTTGCACAGTAATCAATTAAAATATTTTTCTCGAATAGATTTAAAACTTCTTTTTTAATTTCATAAACAATATAATAAATATAATGGCTATAATTCTCATAATGCATCTACATTTTCATGTACAAATACAGATATTTTTAAATTCTGCGAATATATATTTTTTTTATATTTTTTAATGCGTTTTTAATTAAATTCTTACAGAAGTGCATATACGTACTGAGCATATTCTAAAACCTTGATCCAAAAGTCAAGTTTTGTCAAGATCTTAAAAATTGTAATTCACAAATTCTCGTTATGATTTAATGACATACTATATTACACAAAAATTTGGTTCATGAGATTTTATACATTGTGTAGTTACTGTTTTACTTTAATATTACTTTGCAATGAAGTATAATATCCAGTTTATGAAACACTTTCGCAAACTTTGACACATTTTGCAACTAACATTCCTAATTTCGTTAAGCTTTCGAAATCAAATGTATATTCGTATTTCATGCATTTTAAGTTATTTTTACTTAAGTAACTTCGGCTTGACTTTACCCTTTATCTACCAGAGGTACTTATAAATACCTTAAAAATTTACTTATTATAAAAAAATTTTAATACGTCGATTAGTTGTAATACTTTTTAGTATGAGTTACAGATGCTTACTTTATTTTGTTCCAAAAGCATTATTGGTTATACAAAACAAAAATATCTTTAAAATTATGATTTATTTTGCCTTTGTACTTTTTTCAGATTTCTTGGCTCTGAGGAAGGGGGATGGGGATTTTTCAATTCGGGAATATTTCTACATTTATATTGTAAGCACATCATATTTGTACATTTTATAATTCTACAAAATACTAAGAAAACAATGTAAAATAAAAGATTTGAGTTAAAAAATTGCACAAAATCCCTGTAAATTCAAATTTAATTAATCTTTCTAAATCCTCCAATCCTTTTAAAATCCTTCAAAAATTTATTAAATGATTATGTACATCTTTAAATTTAGTTTAAACAATTTACAAAAAAAGGTTCCAAATGTAAAAAGTTCATAATTAATAATTCGGTAGATAAAGGGTTAAAGTATGAATACCATCTTGATGATTGAACAACTTTTAACATAACACAGATAAAAACACATAAATTTGTGATATGATACATCTTAGAAAAAAGTCTTGTATGATGCATTAAAAAGTTTATTTAGATAATTATTAATTAATGGGATATATTATACGTTTCTTCTATATTTTTTTAAATACTAAAGTAATAAGTAATTTCATTTTTTTCTGTTTAACCATGCGTTGATTGCTATAACCGAATACTTTTCTGTAGTAAAACCTCTGATAATTTGATATCATATTAATTAATTTAATCAGAGAACTTTTTTAAAAAACAATTAAAATATGATATTTCTTTCTTATTTTCTTTAAGAAAGTTACAATAATTACGACAAAACAAAATTATACAAATAAAACATAGCATATTTAAAAAAGAAAAAAATACCGACAAATGCCGATAAGCATTAAGCAATTTCATTGTTTAAAACGAAATGTTAAGTAAACCTTGGGCTATATTTTATTTCAACATATTTTTACGAACTATTCTATATGAATGAATATTTATAAATACAGGGCAAAATTTTTATTTAAGCAGATGAGATGAAATGTGTTTTCATATTTTTCAAACATAGTGTTGGTAAGTAATTCGTAAGAAATATATAAATGTATAGAAGTGCTATTGAGTTAGTAGCACCTACAAAATAGCAAAATTTTGCTTTGTAGTAATTAATTATTCATTTATCTAGTTATGAATTGTTAAATTCGTTATCAAATATTATTCAGAAATAAATACTCAAATATTTATATAGTTTTAAGATCAAATATCTTAATCGTTCACAAAGGGCGAGATAAATTATTAAACAAGATAAACTAGTAAAATGTCATGCATAAAAAATATTTAAAAGGCAATTTTCAAATAAAAACAATTTTCAAATAAAATTGCATTTCGAAGAATTTTTTTTTCCTGTTTGGCGTTGCAGAAAATAAAAGCCCGTAAAGTTAATAAACTATCAAAAATAAATTCCTTACAATTGGTATGTAGTTCGCATTAGCCCGAAACATGTTATGGGTAAATATATAGATTTTAATCATACGAGATAGTGAAAGTATCCGTTGAATACATTTCAAATTTTCAAGAGGTAAATTTATTTTCTATTACAGAATAAAATGTAAAATTTTTCATTAAAAAATGCTAAATTTTTAAGACGTTAAATAATAAGTTAATTTTTTTGGCATAGGTATTGCAGGAGAAAAACAACCAGTAAAAAGGAAATTTTTATTCTAAAACATGAAAAAATTTTGTACAATTAAATGTTTTTTTGGCATATGTATTGCAGGAGAACGACAACCAGTAAAAAGAAAATTTTATTCTAAAACATTTTTTATGTTTTTTTAGGCCAAAAATTAAAATTTTGTTTAAAGGAACATGTTTTAAAAATAGCAGCTGAAATTTCATGCAATGATTAGATTTATTTGTTAATTTATGGAAAAGAGGAAAATGACGCAGTCTTTAGTCACGTTATTTTCAAAGAAATATGTAAAAGATCTTGCTGGTATCAATAATTTTCTTCTTCTGTTTTGAACTATGCCAAAAATAAGAAAAATTACTCTGCAACACCATATTTAGTCCCGATAAAGAACGAAAATACAGACCAGGAAACTTTACGATCATTTTTAGTGACAACCGCAATTTTTGTGAAAAATTATTTATAAAACACACAATTTGTTACCTATCTCATTTATTTGTTTTGTAAGTCACAAATATTAATTAGTATTTAAAAAGGTAGAAAACAATATTTTTACAATATAGCAGAAGACCCTTCACTTTGCACACATCACAATGTGACATGTATATAAAATATTTTTACAGCGATGGATGATCTCAAATATCCCAGCTTAATGTCTTTGATATCTATATGTTTGATTTCGGGAACGTAGCAACTATATTCATACAGATTTGAATGGAGGGGAGAAAGAGGGGGGATGAAAGTCTGGTTTGGAGCTTATTAGTCTAAATTTGTGACAGTGGATGAAATGTTGCCACTGTCTGTTGGACGCGGGATCGTAAAGATGTAGTCTTGTCTCAACCATTGCCAGAAATGTAGCGGTATGTGCTCCAAATTAGCTTTTCTGTGTCAGCTCTCTTTAAAAAATCCCTCAAAAATAGATGTTTAAAACTTCACCCCTCCCTCCAAAAATATATTAATATAGCAACTACGGTTCTAAAATTGAACATTTAGGCATCAATATTAGGCTTCGATATTTCCCATCAAACATCGCAGTACAGATATTTATATACATTAGGGACTATAATTGTTGAACAACCCACGTAAATTGATATTTTAAGGGGATTTGTAAGTTGATATCTCTATTTGTGATTTAAATTACTAATCCTTAAAATATTAATCTCCACAAAATTCTTTTTTTCTGTCATATATGATGTCAATTTGTTTAAACACAATAGATTAATACGTGTATTGTTATTTTAGTTTCGGCAATGGAGAGGTTAAATGTAGCTGGTATAAATGTTCCGTCCCACATTATTTTTTATTAATAAATTATTTGAGAAAAAACTGTAAACAGAAACAAATACATAGAAAATAATTATGTAGTATTTGCATTGGAAATTTTGCTTTTACACAGTTTACTGTAGGTGATGTTTTCCTGCAAATGTGACTAAAAGAAAAGCTTGAGAAAATGAAACAATATTACTCCTATTGGATAATCCATTTAGGATTCTTACATGCAATAAATTACTTAAAACAGTCTGTATAGTTATTCTTTTGCTAGAATTATATTTATTCAATATATAATATTTGTTGTTGGAAAAGAAAATTCCAATAAAAAAGTGTAATTTATACCATTTTTTAATTAACTGGAATTTTTAAATTAATAACTCATGCTGAATATCATTTATATCAGTTATAACAATTTTTATTAATAATTATATTTATTATGATTATTCTGAGCACAAAACATATTCTTTAAATCATATTAACAAATTTTTAACTTATAAAGTGTTAAAACTAAAAAAAAATACATATGTATCTTATTCAACGACATCAAAGTGATTAACTTTGAAACTGTAATTTCTTGTCGTTTAAAGAGTGCAACTGGCCACTCCCTCACAAATTTTGCACAGAGAGAACATATTATGCCGCTTTTCTTGAAAATGATTTTTTTTTACAGACAATCACGTCTGCAGGAATATGTGTGAATTTGATTATTTTGTCAGGGGAAGGATTGAAAATTAGGTATGTATCCATTTTAAAATGCTCACCTCCTCTACTCAGCTTTCAGTTTAATTTCATGTCCGTAATGTATTTGATCAAGTAGAAATGTTTTGCAGAACTAGCAGAAGTAGGGGAAATGATTCTAACTTGAATGAATTTGTTTTCAAAAACATTTAGTATGAAATGTAAAGAAGAGTCAGGATTTGGATTTTATCCATGTCACGCCAATTGCGAGTAAATAAAAATAAAAACCAGTTGGAGTAAAGAATGTTACAATACTGATTTCCCATCAACTAATAAGCCGTCTCATTTGGGTAGTACATAAACACAAGAGTCGCTGAATTGATGCTGTTACCATTCGCGGTTGATGACCTTTGGTATCGTAAAGAAGTAGAAAAATGTAATTTCTTCTTCACCCGATCTATTTTAAGTTCAAAAAACAGTATTGACATTTCAGATACTATATATTGACGGTTAGTATTAACGGGACGTCTATTTCTTGGGTAACAATGGCCGCTATTAACTGGCAGTACTACTTTACATTTGTTAAACAATCACCACGTATGCATCTTAATAAGATTCTCTCCCTACGATGTTATATTTCAAGTATAGTCAGCCACATAAAGATCAATTTCTTGTTCCTAACATTGCCAAATAACTGTTGCTGATTGCCGCACTCTGTAGCTCTTTATGAAATCAGAAACTTTGGTGTCATATGCGGGTATTCAAAAAATTATTTATACCTTATCGTATTACCTGCGTCATCAAAATCATCAAATACTTCCATTACATGATTTTTTGACGGAAGAGTGGTTTTTTTAAGTGGTTTAACCCGTTGGGAACGAGCGACTGGTATATGTGCAGCCGAAAGTGCTCAGAATATTTGATTATTCTCACCACCAAAATTTTATTGCAAAATTTACTTTATTTGCTACGGATATTTAGCGATTATACTGGAAAAAAGTTACTCCTTAAAAAAAAATAGTGATAAAAGACTAAGAACTCGATTAGACGATAGTCGTGAAAGGGTTAAATACTGCACACAAGCGTTAAGCTACGATTTTGAAAGTGCTTTTGTTTCCTTTCTCATCAACATGACATAACCACAAATGACAGCGAAAGTTTCAGTACAACTCAAATCGTGTTCTTCAAAATAGGCAAATTCATTATACAAAGCAGATTTCATTTTAAGTTTTTTCTTATTCCAGGATATGTAAAAATGCAACAAATCGTATGATAAAGAGGAAATAATTATAAAAAAATATTCTAATTTTGAAAAAGTTTGCATTAGATAAAACTTTTGTAAACAGTTATCGCCTATTATGTAATTGTTGTACTAAGCCTGCAAAACCATCCAGGGCGTTTACATTTTCTGTAATAATTTTCATTTTTAAAAACATCTAGCATTAAAACAAGCAAAAAAACAGTTTCATTTTTAATAAATAATCAGCTGCACCCGTCTAAATTTGACGGAAAAGAATATATATTAACTAAGTATGTTACAGTTAAAGCTTATGAATAAAAGAAAAGTGTAATTAGAAGAAAATATCAATTTTATTCAGTTTTATCTGTAATAAGTATGAAATCGGTTTTCATATTGGTTCAATGATAGGTTTTTCTTTTTGTTCGAGTTAAGATTTTTTTTCTTTTCGAGTTAAGGCATTGCTTTATGTACCACATTAGTTGTCGTTTTACTTTTTGGAATTGTTTACACTTTCAAATTTTTAAATGACATACTCAAGGCATCGCAACATACAACTGGTCATGGCTAAATACTGGCTCATGTAAATAAATACCAACTGAATCCATTGTTTTCCCTTCTGCTCGACAATCCTGCACTTCAATCTGCCCTTCAATCGACGTCTTCTAAATGGAAAAGGAAAGAGTTGTATCTGATGGCATTTAATCGATTCTGGAATCAAAATCCTTTCTACTACTTTGTCGCCAATAATAACTTCCAGATCCAAACAATTATCGTACATGTTTTGTAAAATTAATCTGGACCCATTGAAAAGACCTTCGTGAGGATTTAAATTTCTTAGTAATATTACAATTGCTCCGACTTTTTAAGTGAACATGTGTGGAAGCAATGCACTTAATTCTGAGCTATTTAAAAATTCCGTTGGAAACTGGAGGGTTATGTCTTTTTCATTTTCAGTTATTAAGTTATTTATGCTCATGTATGTTTCGGATGTGCCGTGTATTATGTTTATAACTTTATGGTTAATACCATTGCAATGTGCTTTTTCTGGAGTTAGAATTGAAACTTCAGCAAATTTAGTGATACTATCTGAAAATGAAAATCCTTTTCCAAAAATTTCGGATACTATGTCATTTTCTGCAATAATACATGGTGGTAAACATAGTTAATTTGAGTGTCCGGGAAATTCATCATTCATGCAAAAAAAAAAAAAAAAAAAAAAAAAAAATTCATTACTTATTTTAAGCAAAAATTCCGAAAATTCAGATTTATCTGGTCATCATTAGACATTTAGTATTAATAAAAATAATAATAGTTTCTTTATTTCTCTCTGAATCGTTGGCAATTCTTTTACTTTTAACATACATTTCACTGTTTAAATAAAAAAATAGGTATTTTTCTGAAAGAATAACGTGTTAAACAAAGCACGAACTATTGCAAAGTTGTAATATCTGTTAAATTTTGTTGTAATTCGATATTTTCCAAACATCTCCAAAAACTCTTCTTTAGTCTATTTTCATATGGAAATAAATTGAATAGTACGCATTATAACTACATTCATTGAATTTCAGAAAATGAGAAAATTTTTAATCCTCGGTAAATTTATTTGGACAGTTAGTATTAACATTATTAACGAAAACAGTAAATTTTCTCTCAAAATAGAAAAAAAAATAGACTGAAACACTTAATAAATGTTTCACATTATACTCTAAACATTTAAACCTCAATATTTCTTTTTACCTGCTTATTTATATTTTTACAAATACAAAAAAGAATCGTTTAATGTGAGGACGCTTAATACATTTTCAATAAATCATTTTCAAGTATTTTTCACACATTGAAATAGAAAACTGTAAATATTTTTATTTATTTTTACATATTTGAAACATTTTGGACAAACCTTCTCGCACGGATTATACTCTTAGCTAGCATTAGCATATGTCAGTATTAATTTTCCCCTTTAATTAATACCATGTACTGTATAGATTGACAACTGAGGTAATCTACTTTGAGCTAAACGCGTCAAAATACATATTGCGGAAATCCTCCTAGATTCTGAAATGGAAAATTATTCATTAAGTCTACAACAATTGTGTGACTTTGTTAAAATTAATTCAGAACCAGGAAAATTATGTACATTTATAAATTCTAAAACTCTTATGCTAAACATTGTTTCTTGAGCAATTTGCCGGAAATATTTAAGTTAAAAATAATTAATGTGAAAATATTGTATATGAGTAGCAAAACAGTACTGATAATACTAAAATCAACTGCTCTCAAGAAATATTTAACATTTAATCTTAATTTTGATAGAAATTAGAATTTTTTACTTACAGAGTGGTACAATGTGATTTGTAATGTATATGTTACAGGCCAAACCCGATTTTATGCCAAACTAGATTGACCTAGGCTAAACCGGTCTATCCTAACGCCAATCGGACAAACTAGTTTTTCCTAGGCCAAACCGGCCTATCCTAACGCCCATCGGATAAACTAGTTTTTCCTAGGCCAAACCAGTTTATCCTAACGCCCACCGGATAAACTAGTTTTTCCTAGGACAAACTAGTCTATCCTAAGGCCCATAGGACAAGCTAGATTTTCCTAGGCCAAACTAGTTTGGCCTAACTCTTATAGGCTAAACTAGTTTAGACTGCTGTTTATTGGTCTGAACTAGTTTACCCTGGGCCAATTCAATTTGGCGGGATTTTATTGAATTCAATAACCGCCTCAACGCCAACATTCTTGTTTGTTCTAGGCTGATCTAGTTTATCCTAGGCCAATGTAGTTTTAAGTGTCTTTAGCTCACGGGCGTGAAAGCCAGATCAGGTAATTTCAGATCCTGTACTTGTTATATATTAAGAAAAGAAATAGATAATGGTAAATAAAAGTCATTGATCATGTTACAAATTTCAAAAATAAAAATATAGTTTCACATTAGGCCACTGAAAATAAATAAAGAAATAAAATGTATTAATTAAACACTGTGAGATTCATCGTGACTATGTTTAATAAAAACGGGTTTTGATGTACTTGTATAACATAATAAAATAAAGCACTATTACTTATTATTTTTATAGAAAGTAAATCACAAACATTCCAATATTTTTCAAAAATAAAATTGGATATTTTAATAAATATTTTTTTGAAAGTCAAAATAAATTATTTCTTTTACACCTAAATTGTTCATAATATCAATTTACAGATTTTTTTTCTAAATTGCACAAGATAACAAACATCAATATTTGTTATTATTTATAAAAAAATATTCTAAAAAACACAAAATATTTTCACATAATCTATAATCATCATAGAATTATTCAGTATAGTAGACCCGTATATTTTAGATCAGAAAATATTGTTAATGAAAAACAAATTCCTTCTACAATTTTGGACCGAGTTCAATAGCCTTACAGATCACTTCAGATAATTCTTCTTGAGTAGTTTCATGATATATAAAGATTAATGACACCTAACCAAAAGTAATGATTCTTTTAAACACATGAAGAAAATAGTGTATGTTCTTCATATTAAGGAATGAGGAAACTGCTGCTTCTCATTTAGTATCTACCAGTGAAACAATACTGAGACGTGTTATAGCATTATTCTCACTTTGATGTTAGTAATTAATGATTGCTAGATTGCATAATAAATCAAAAGGAAAATAAGATGTGACTTTGTTTTAATTTATAGAATAAAACTCATGAAACTATTTTACATTTAGTATTTTTCACATTCAAAATCAAGTTAATAATTACTGCTGTAGTCATAGAGTCTTATTGCCCATCTAGTGAGAGAGAGATTATGCTTTCGAAACTTGTAGTTGGAGATGCTGGTTCGAGCTTAATCGGGCCTGTCGGCCGAATCTTTTTCTGAGTTTTTCTCGGTTTTATCCAGAACTTCAATTTTCGTGTGTAAATATCGATTAGATTTACTTAGAAATATCCCCCATGGAGGCCACTCCGTCTTAAGGCTTATATCACTCGTGATGATAATTGGTCATCATAAACTCATATTTCAGATCATAAAATATTTTTTATAAAAAACGAATTCCTTCAACAATTTTGGTACCGAGTTCAATAGCCTTACTTTTTCAGATAATTCTTCTCGCGTAATTTCATGATACATAAAGATTAATGACACTAACCAAGATTAATATTCTTTTAAGCACATGAAGAAAATAGTGTATGTTCTTCATATTAAGGAATGAAGAAACTGTTGCTTGTCATTTAGTATCTACCAGCAAAATATTAACGAGCCATGTTATGGCATTATTCCTACTTTGATATTCGTAATTTATGATTGATATATTGCATAATAAATGAAAAGGAAAATAAGATGTGATTTGTTTTCCAGTTTAAGGTGCTAAATTAGCACGAAAATATGCATATTTATATCATGTATATACACGGTCAATTCTGACTTTTGTTTTAAATAGGTAATTTTAAAAACTTACGCAATGAAAATTTAAATTTTTATATTTAGATACCTTAATTAGCTCTTTTCACACTAAAATTTAGATACAAAAAATTTTTAATAATGTTAGTTTAATTATCATAAATGTATTTTCCTAGGAAAGTGAACGTGAAAAACAACCTTAGCATTTACATTTGAATGATTTCCCATATTTTACGTTTCTATTGTTTCTCTGTTGCAGTTAAATTTCAATAATTTTCTTTGAATGCATTTACTTGTAATTCATGGTTGTTTTAGAAAACCTAGATAACAAAATGCTCTAATGTACACAATTGGAGAAATTTTATAAATATTTTTAGATAACATTTTCTATTACATTTACAATTTCAACAAAATAAAATTAGACGCATCTGCCTGTAGTCCCAAGATACCGAAAATATGTTTCTAATAGTCAATGGCAAAAAACCTACAGGGCGTCTGCACGCATTAAAAATAACATTTAATAATTTTCCGCACTTTAGAAACAATTACCTTATTTATTGCTTTTTTACCACAAAAGAATTTTCATTCCCCTATCTCGTTCTCTTTTTTATTGATGCGATAATCTTTAGATTTTCATTTTCCAATTACTATGCGTAAGAAATTTCCTCAAAAATAAATCAATTAAAAAATAAAGTTAAAACATTTATTTGTAAGACAACTACAAAAGGAGATTATAATCTGAAAACTTCATAAAAATATCCCTAAAACGAAGTAAACAAGAAAAAACGTGATTTTTTTTAAATTTACTATTATTCATTTTTAAAATGAAATTAATAGTTAGACATAGAATCTTAGTACCCCACAAGTAGTCGAGAGGTTCTACTCTTGAAACTGGTAGTTTGGAGGTGCTGGTTAGAGCCCAGTAGCACCCGTCGGTTAAATCGTTCACGGTTTACCGTGGTTTTAGATTCCTTTAGAAGACCCCCCCCCCCAATGGAGGTCACTCCGTATTATGGCCTATATAACTCGTGTTGATAATTGGCAATCGTAGACGATCAACCATAGAGTCTTAGTTCTAATTTCCTCTAAAATAACACAGAGTGATATTACTATAGTTAAAAAAAATATTACAATGTTCATGGCAAATTTTCATAATTTAATTTTGAAATCAGTTTTTTATTGCATAATCTCTTTAAAAAGTGTAAAGTTGTATTAAAATATACACCTCTGGCATCAAAAACCTTTAAGTTTTTTATTTTCATTGGAAAAAACAGAATATCGCGTAAATTAAAAATTTCTAATAATCTTTATAAACTTTATATTGTGAGGGAGTGACCTTTGTGATAAAGACACTCTAGCATTTTTGTGAGATCGTGACGTCAATGATTTAACATGTGTAGCGTGGAAGCGATATCTAACCTCTCTTTTACTTTAACTTTCTAGAGCGTGTGTGTCTTCCTCGGTTCTACAAGTTATGTCGCGGTTAGAAGCAATATGCAAATTTATAATAGCGACGTCAGTTTGCAGCATATAAAAGCTTGGAGTTTGAGTTTGTGAGAGTGTGAGTAGCGGCACAAGCCAGCTAGGTGGTGGTGAGAAGCGGTGAATTGAATTGGATTGAGTGAGTTGTTAGCCTCCGGTGAATGAGCGTGGAGTTTCGAAATGAGATAACTAGCAGCGTTTGCCGACTTAGTTTATTCAGAGCAGAGCTATTCAAGGAGATCGCCGTGGTAAGAGATAGTTTTATTACGTCGAGTATTTTAGATAATAAAGAGCGTTTTACAGCGTCGAATAACGCTTTTATCTAGCAGTTTAGCTGAAGTCTAAGTGAGAAGTTGGTTGGAAGTGCCCTGACTGAGTCTAGTGCCGGAGCTGTGAGTATATTTATGAGTTTAATCTTTTGGCATTGTGACTAGTTATCGAAATCGATGAACTGAAAGCTCCACTTCCCCATGAGCCCTAACAATTTAAATAAAGTGTGGTTTTATCTTATATCTCGAGTTATGGCTGCATTCAACCAACACACTCCCACGTCCGTAACAAATGTCGCCCAACAGAAAGTCGGACATTGTGAGCTTATGCCACGAGTTTATTTTACGGGTGAAGGTGACATTAATGAATTTTTACTACAGTTGGATGATTATATTTTGTTTAATAATATACCTGAGAAGAATAGATATATAGTGCTTAAATGCTCACTCAAGGGCGAAGCACTTTTATGTTAGAAAATATAGGACAATTTTTGGTTAATGATGAAGCTTAAAGATTTCAGCTGTCATTGAGCTAAAGAAGGCATTTCCTCCCATTAAAGATAAAAGTATTTTAAGGAAAGAATTTTATTGCAGTAACCAGAATATTTATGAATCAGCGTCAAAGTTTTACTTACGTAAGCTTGAATTGAAAAATAAGTTAGATTTAGATATCACATTTGAGGAATTATTGGACATAGTTCTTCCTCTCTTTAATATGAATATACAGGACTATATCGAGATAAGAACACTTAAGAAATCTCAGGCTCAAAATTATAATATGCGTAGAAGAGAGTTGGAAGTTAAAGTTGGAGATTTTGTTTTAATAGAAAGGCATTGGTTAAGTTCAAGTCGTCAGAAGAGGATAGCTAAGTTTGGTCCGAAGTTTGTGGGTCCTTTTGAAGTTTTAGAAGTTCGAAATAATAATTTCGTTGTAAATGTCAATGGTGAAAGAATGACGGTTAATCTGGATCAGGTTCGAGTTTATAAGTTTAAAGATGATGGTAGTGAAAGTTCTCATGTGTCGAACGGTGTTGCGCAAAATTCCCGATCCAATGAGTGGCCCGAGTCAAGCACTTCTTCGTCGAATTCTTTTCATCAGTATTCAAAAAGAAAATCTAATCAGACAGCTCCAAAAACTGTTATTGAAAGTAGAAAGTCTGTCCAACCTAGAGCTAAGTATGATAATAAAAATAAGAGAACAAGGTCAAATACGTCAGACTCAGTATGCCATAAAAAGCAAAAGATCATAAATCGACCCGTTCCTCCAATAGTTGGACAGCAACCACAAAAACATAAGTTATCCAATAGTTCAACGTCTTCAGTAGTTAATCCTCGAAAAAACCTTATATGGACACTCGTCAAACTGATAAACGTACTCTTAAATCTGACTTTTTGCATAATAAAAGACAGCGTAGATGTGGACAGAAACGTGGCCTAGGTTCTTCAGTAACTTCAGGTGCTTTCCGAAAGAGGAGACAAAGTTTAGAGTATCAACGCCAGCAGTTTGAATCTCGCCATGCAGTGACCCCCAGCGAACCAATCAGAGAGGAGTCGTCGAGTGGAGTCTACATGTGTCCCACGGCATCCATTTAGGACCAGGCTGCAGGCACGACAGTCAACTGTTGCGTCACCGTACAGCTCTGATTGCGAAAGATAATTCGTGCAAGGATTCTAGGATAAGAGGAGAAAGCCATCCTGTAGTATGAAGCTGGCTAGCTGCGAATCTTCTCTCTAAATGGGTGATGATGTTGTTTGTTAAATTTCTAGTAGAGTGCATTTATGTGGTAGAAATATCAAGGAATGAAAAGCAGATAGACTGTTTTGTATTTTTGGCCATTTTTGGAATTTTTTGACGGACCCACGAATGGTCTTAACTAAGTTCAAAATTTGTTTGCAAAATTGTTATTTATATGTATGTTGGAAATTTTTGTCTTAACTGCTTTTAAAATTTCTGGATCTATTGTTAAATTGTTATGTTAGTTGTTAAAATGTTATTATATTGTTATATTGATGATGTGTTATAATATGTATGTGTTAATGTATGTTTAATTTTTCAGAAATTGATAGATAGTAATTTGGGTTATTTTGTAAACGCGCCACGGATTAGGCGTGCAAGTGTTTTGCGGTCAAGAAGTCCTTGACATGCGTTTCTGTCTCTTATACTAACATTTAATGAATTAACTTTCTTCTTATCGTTCGGGCTTTATGCGTTGCGTTTTTACTGTAGTTGGGAGTAGTTTCCGCAAGTTGCGAATTTTTATGTTACACTTGAATATAAAATTGTATTGTATTAAAATGAATGTTAATGAGATTTTCTTGAAGGGAAGTACAACTGTGTTATGTTTTGATACTGCTATTTCTTTTTTAGTTAATACAGATGAAGAGTTATATGTGATGACTTCACTTTGTGTTGTAAATTTGATCTTTTAGATTATTGCATAAGCACAGCTATGTGAAGCTGTACGTATGACGAGCGATTATTTCTTCCACTGGCTGGATAGCCGCATTGGCTGAAATCCCCCTCATTGAAACTTGGCGACGATTTACTGAGGAAAAGAATTTTTTCACCAGTTAGCTTGGAAAAAAAGCCACGGCCAGCTTTATTCAATCGTCGCGTCGGCATGCAGAAAATACGCATTCATTTACAGGTGCTGTGCAATAACTTTTTCAAATTTAATGTGTTCATAATAAAATATTAGGAAGTTCACAAATAATTTAGTTTTTCAATGTTTTAATAAATTGAATAAATCAGGAGTGAGAGATATTCATAAAAAAATATCTTCACATAATCTGTTCTTATCGCCAAGTTTTAAGCAATAAACTTCATTTCCGGCATACTTAAAATGTGATAACCAGAGGACCAATGAGATTATCCAGCCAGTGGGAGAAATAATCGCTCGTGTACGTATGTTACCCCAAGTATTGTTTAAGTGGAGCTGGTTCTAACAAATTTTCGGATGTTAGTTCATTGGCTTGTGTGTATTTAGGCATTACATAGTAGCTTGGAGCTATTAGAGTGTGAAGTAAATTTAATTTCAGATGAGTTCTGATTTTTGCTGAGGAAAATTTTTGCGCATGGGTTTTTTGGAATTTATGCGACTGTTAGGAAAGTTTTATGGAGAAATTTTTGGTAAAGTTACAGTTATATTTACATATAGAGGGAAATTTGGTAAGTTTAATGTTTTGATGAATTTTAGCACTCCCATTGGAGTGGGTAGTTCATGAAAAGAAAGTAGTTAGATTTGGAAGTTTTAGGAGTTTTGAAAGTTTTATGGAGGTTATTTTTAAGATAGGAGGATGATTGTGATTCAATACGGGAATTTTGATGCAGACTGATGATTTTCTAGTGGTGGGTTAAAGTGTAATATTTTGAAAGTTATGTTCGATACCAAATTTCACCCATCACTTTGTTCTTGTACGGTTTGAAATGTATAAAAAGAAAAAGTCCAGGGCATGCATTTTGCCCAGTCCTTTTTCTCTGTAGATGTCAAAGGGGGTTTTGTGAGGGAATGACCTTTGTGATAAAGGCACTCTAGCATTTTTGTGAGATCGTGACGTCAATGATTTAACATGTGTAGCGTGGAAGCGACATCTATCCTCTCTTTTACTTTAACTTTCTAGAGCGTGTGTGTCTTCCTCGGTTCTACAAGTTATGTCGCGGTTAGAAGCAATATGCAAATTTATAATAGCGACGTCAGTTTGCAGCATATAAAAGCTTGGAGTTTGAGTGTGTGAGATTGTGAGTAGCGGCGCAAGCCAGCTAGGTGGTGGTGAGAAGCGGTGAATTGAATTGTATTGAGTGAGTTATTAGCCTCCAGTGAATTAGCGCGGAATTTCGAAGTGAGATAGCTAGCAGCGTTTTCCGACTTAGTTTATTCAGAGCAGAGCTATTCAAGGAGATCGCCGTGGTAAGAGATAGTTTTATTACATCGAGTATTTTAGATAATAAAGAGTGTTTTACAGCCACGGGTTGTCTAATAAAGCTTTTATCTAGCAGTTTAGCTGAAGTCTAAGTGAGAAGTTGGTTGGAAGTACCCCGACTGAATCTATTGCCGGAGCTGTGAGTATATTTATGAGTTTAATCTTTTGGTATTGTGACTAGTTATCGAAATTGACGAACTGAAAGTTCCACTTCCACCTGAACCCTAACAGTTTAAATAAACTGTGGTTTTATCTTATATCTCGAGTTATGGCTGCATTCAACCAACACACTCCCACGTCAGTTACAATATTACAGGGGTTATATTATTTTTTAAATCTATACTTAAATTAAATCAGCTGTAAACCTTATTACACTGTATACAGACACATTTAAAAAAGTAAAAACAACAACAAAAAAAAAAACCTTCCGTTTTCTGAAGGATGGCGAATGGAAAATATTTTAGTATAAATTTCAGTATATTTCAGACATCGTAATCAAAAGAAATTCATACATAAACGGGAAGCAGAAAAGCATATTCTTCTCTTCCCAAATGTTCGAAAACTAAAATTGAAAAATTGAATGTTTAGTAAATGTAGTGCTTCAGCTTACGTTCTACGTTTTCCTTCCAAAAGATACAGAAAAATTTCTTTTTTTTTTTTATCAATGACAAATATTACTTCTATATAGGCCAATTCTAAATTTTGTGTCACAAATTTTTGCCACGATCGTTATTCTGATGTATATAGAAAAATAAAAATATAATTTGTTAAAGTTTCAGTTCAGAAAGAAACATATTTCTTCCAAATCAATTTTTTTGGTCTATGGTTAATTTAATATCTTTTAATTCAAAATTAAATTACATGTTACTGCTCTAACTGAGTCTTACTTCTAATTTTCAACATAAAAACAACATGTCATACTAATATAGTAAAAAGAAAAAAAAAACTTATAATATTCTGCATAAATTTCTATAATTTATTTTAATGATAATTTTTTAAGTGCATCTGTTTAGAAATTATAGCGTTTGTAAAATATACAAATTTGGTACCAAAAACATTTACATATACCATTATTCATAAGAAAAAAAATAAGAATATTACATCAGTTATAAATTGCTAATATCATTAAAAAAATATTCTAAAGAATAGTTTATAAAACGTATTCTTAAATAAATTGTTCATAATACATTGTTTGAAAAAAGTAACAAAAATAAAATAAAGTAAATGCCGTTTTCAGAAAAAAAAATTGAACAAAATTTTATTAGAAAATAGCAGTTTATTTGATGACATAATAATGCAAAAGAGGTTCATGTCTCAGCCAGATAGGGATTTTTTTATCAAATTGTTTAAAAACTAAATGCGAAAAAGTGAAAATGATGTAAATAAATAGTGCCCTGCACTTACCGTTTGTTTTTTGTACAAAAACTCTTAATTTTAAATTTTTTAACCCCTTCACGACGGGAGCCTTTTATTAAATGTTTAATATCTTGTCACTGGATTTTAAAGACAGAAATTTGTCACTAATTAAATCTGGTAAATTCTTCAATTAAACAAGGCAAATTTTAGAGTAAAGATTTACCTCCGGGATAAACATTGATTCTTAAGCCTTTTTGCGGCACATATATGTGTCGCTCGTCCCCAAGAAGTTAATTCATGTTTATTTCCTCAAAAAGAAGGCAATCAAGAAATACATATTAAAAGTTTATTTATATAATAAATACAAAATAAATTAATATCTGAAACCTGCATAAAAAATTCCTAGAACAAAGAAAAAATATAATGTTATTTTAAACTTACGTTTTTATCTTTTTTCAAAATTAAATTGAAAGTTACTGCATTAGTCGTATAGTCATAATTTTAATGACAACTTTTAATGCACCAAAAGCGCTTAACAGAACGTCACGCCACTGTAGATAAGAAAGATTCCAATTTTCAATATATATATTTTTTAGTTTAATTTAAAAATCTTTTTTTACTTGCAATTATAATTTGGAAAATTACATTAAAGTATGCGACTTTAAATCCGAAAGCGTTCCTTTTTTTAAATTTTCAAACAGCAACAAAAAAGGATATTCTGTCAACGGAAAATTACTAATAGCCATACAAACTATTATAAAGAATAATTTTCAAAATAGCTATTTAAATAAAATGTGCAGTAAAGTCTAACATATTATGTATAACAACATTGATTAAGATTTATATTAGTATCACAGCAAGAAAGAAAAAAAATTGTTAATTTTTTTCCAAATGTTCGGAAACAAGACGTAAAAAACAGAGGTTGACGTAGATATGTAGCTTCAGCTTACAGTGGTTTCAGATACGTAATAAGTGCGAAAGATGAACGAAATTTATTTCTTATGATCAATAATTGAAATTACTTCGATGAAGGCGAATTTCAAATTTTTTACCAGAAATATTGTATTTGATCATTAAGCTGATTATATAGAAAACTATACAAACGTTATACTTATGTTTCAGTTAAAATAATGACACACATTTACTTTAAATATAGTTTTGGTACTTCGGTGAACTTAACATTGTTTCTATCAAAATCAAAATTACTGCTCTAGTTAAACTGTCAAAATTATATTTTAAGTTAAAGCAGCATTAATTCTCGCTACAGTAGTTATCACAGAAAATATTACTTAATTTCGAACGTCTTTCTATAATTTAAGTTTAAGATCAGTTCTTTAACCCCCCCTGACCTCGAGCAAAAAGACAAAATTACATTGTTATTTTCTCAGTATTCTCTTTAAATGCTAATAGGGGATTTTTTTTCAACAAGCATTATATTTTTATTCAGTATAGGCATGGGAGCTTTGAGAGTATTAATCAAAACTTAATTTCTTAAAAGTAGTTTATATCTATAGAATGATGTCAATTTAAAAAATGGAATGTGCATTGAGCAGTTCTGTGAACAGGTATATCAGTCTGTGGTTGTGAAAGGTTAAAATTTGCATAAAATATTTAAAAATTCCAACTGTGCATTAAAATATGCAGCTTTAGTACGAACAATTGCTATATTTTTCATTAAATAAATTATAAATTGCTAATATCCTTTAAAATTTATTCTAGAGAAAATTTTCTAATATCTATACTTATATTAAATTTAAAATAAAAAGAAGTGAATTATATGTAAGATATGTTCGTTGAAAAAAGTAAAAGCAGAAAAGAAACTTTCATCTTCTGTAGCATAAATAATGGAAAACTTTTTGAGCAAAATATATCAGTAAATTTTCTGACACTATATTGCAAAAGAGACTCATATCTCATGCAGAAAGGAAGATTGTGTTTATTTTTCTCGTATTTTTTTTCGTATTTTTTTTTTTAATGATACGAAAAAAATGCAAAGTGATGTAAATATATTGTTTAAGCTTACATTCTACGTGTTTTTTTCCAAAACAAACAGAAGATTTAATTTTTTTGATGATGTTACTGATATGAAACAAGTTCCAGTTTCTGTGCGGAAAATTTGATCACGATGATTACGATGATGTATATCGAAAACTAGATACATGTTTTGTTAATTTAGAAAAAAAACTTGATATCTTTATTTTTCCTTTTGATTTATATGTGAAAGACATATATTTCTTCTAATTTTTTTTTTTTTGGTTATATCAATAAAGGCATACTATGATATATTTTTGTTTAATTTTTTTTTCAAAAGTAAAACTTTATATTATGAATCTTGTTTCTCTAGAAAAAACAGTTTTTCTTATTTCACCGAAGAACAGCAACGTATGTAACCGTAACTAAGAAAAAAATAAATATGAAACACTTTAATGAATTCAACATATTTAATCTAAATGGTTATACAAAATAACGGTTTCTTCAAGTTCACATAAACTACATGCGTCCGATATATGAAATACAAAGAGTTTTTTTTTTTACTTTTATACTTCGTGAGATTCTCTTGAGTGTTTAAATTTTTTCGTACCACCATTAAACTGTCCTCACCTTTATGATACCGTCAAAGGATACCGATCCTCGTGGGACAACATAAATTTTTGGATAAATGGTGAAAAATAATGATATAGTGCACGTTTCTATATCGTTTGTATTATTTGCATAAGAAGCAAATCACTCAGTTCCTATAAAAAATTAAAAAGTTAATTTAAACTCGGAAGGTAAGAATCAATTAGAGTAATACAATTTCATTATATCCTCTAAAGAACTAAGTGTTAAAATTTCTATATAACAGCCAATTATTAATTTGATAATTACAAAAAATGATTATCTTTAGTTTAATGAGATAACATTTAATACACACTCAATAAGTTATTTTCATTCAACTATTCGCACTCTGAAATAGGAAGCAATAAACGCATGTTAAATGCTAACAAAATTCGACATTTGGGACAAGAGCTCTATCTCGGATTATACTCCTAGATATTAATAGCATATTTCAATGATAATTTACCATATAGTTAATATAATGGACTGAATAGACTATCAAGAGAGATAATGTACTTTGAGCAAAATGCGTCAAAATACATATGCAGAAAACTCCCCTAGAAAAAGAAATGCAAAATTATTCAATAATTTTATAACAACTGTCTCAGTTTGGTAAAATGATTTAACTGCCGGGAAAATTGGATACATTGAGAAATACTAGAACTATATAGATGATTCATTTTTGAACATATTATTTGAGACATTGAAGAATATATCTATTTACAGAAAAACATTGCAAATATTCATTAAACTTAACATATAAAATTAGTATTAAAATAGTACCGATTATGCTAAATTTTAACACCTTTCAAGAAATAGTTAAAATCTAAATGCAATTTTGTTAATACATTTTTATTATTCAAAGACATACTGTATGAATTGTATTATATGTAAGCATTTAAACTAAGCATAAAATAAAATGATTAAAAACTTTACTATTATTATACTTTTCTTTTCCTAAATTGCTTTTTTCTTACAGGTAACTTTAAAACTAGACTAAGCATTTAATCATTTACTTAGAGATTATATCTCTGGCTTCCGTAATAACCAGGTAAGGCACATTTTTGAAAAAAATGAGATAATTTGGAAAGTTTAACTTTGAAGGAGTACTTTCATCTGCCATAGTACAGAAAAATGAAAATCGAATACTTCTCGTCATAGGGCGACTATAAATTTTCATTTAAAAATTGAAAAAAAAATTTCATTTGTTCTCAATTAATAAGAACCATTTTTGTATAACTATTTTGCTAAAACAAGAGGTTCTTTTATCCTAATTGAAGGTAGCGGAAATTATTAAGTTCTAATATATTTTATAAAAGTAATGATAAAAAGGCATTTGAATACTTTAAACGTTAACTACTCAAAATATTAAAAATGTGCCTTATCTGGTTATAACCGAAAGCCACAGATATGTTCTTACATACTGTGGAACTGTTTATCGATAGTTAAAAGAGAAGCTTGGGGTGCATGCTCCTTCACTATGGAAATTTACCTCGGGCTGTCTCAATAGTGAATTGAGTTTATTTGTGCGAAGAATATGAGGACATAAAGAAAGCCACTGATTTATTTTAAAGTGACATGAACCAAGAGATCATTTGTGCTGACCTTAAAATGATCTGCTTCCTTCTTGTCCACCAACGTGCATACACCATGTATCACTAGTTTCTGTGTATGTGAGTCAGAGAGATTTCGTAAAAAGCTTTTGTTCTAGTCGAATTTACCACCAAGCTCTGACCTCAAACCTAATGATCTGAACATTTTGTAAAAGAAACCTGTCGACAGTTTTTAATTTTCTAAAACGATTTTACTACTTGCATGAAAACAATGTAACTTACAGTAAGTACATACTGCCACTTTCTGAATAATATTTTTTGCGCTTTCTCCTCTATATTTCCATTGTACCCCCATAAAAAACGATTTTCAGTGATTCTTGTAGCTTAAAAAATTGAACCTGAATATACCATGTATCACTACTTTTTATGTATGTGAGTTAGAAAAGTTCGTGAAAAGCATTGGTTCTAGTCGAATTTACCACCAAGCTCTGACCTGAAACCTGATGATCTGAACATTTTGCAAAAGACATTTATCAACAGTTTTTTTATTATTTTGTAAAATGACTTTACTATTTGCATGAACGCAATGTAACTTACAATATGTACTAATTGCCACTTTTTGAATAATATGTTTTGTAAATTTTTCCTTTATGTTTCCATTGTACCCCTATAAAGTATGATTTTCAGTGTATCGTGTAGATTAAAAAATTCAACTTGAATATACGCACTTGTTTCTGTGTATGTGAGACAGAAGAATTCATGAAAAGAATTGGTTCCAGTCGAATTTACCGCCAAGGTCTGACTTACCTGATGATCTGAACATTTTGGAAAAGCAATTTGTTCACAGCTTTTTAATTTTGTAAAATGATTTTATTACTTTCAAGAATACAAAGTAACTTACAGTAAGTACATGCTGCCACTTTATAAATAATATGTTTTGTGATGTTTCCTTTATATTTCTATCGAACCCCCATAAAGTATGATTTTCAGTGTATCCTGTAGCTTAAATAATTGAACGTGATAGATAAACACTGAAGTCATTTTTGGATTTAGATGCCTATAATTAGCCTAAAACAAGTACCAGATCTATGTCTACAAAATGTAAGTTTTCCAGTGTTATAGTAATAGTTTTATTCTTTAATAACTTTCGTTATAATATCAAAATTTAATTTTATTAGAAAAGTGAACGTAAATAATAATCTGGACATTCACCTTTTAATTAATTCATATATTTTACGCTTTTATTCTCTGCTCAGTAATAATTTTACAGGTGTCCAATACCGCTTCGAATGTAGTTTCTTTAGCATTCTCCGAATTCATTTTTAATTTATGGTCGTTTTAAGAAAATTTGAACAGAAATTTGCCCTAATTTTGAAAATTGGCGAAATTTTATATTATACTTTGGATGAATCTTCCTGGATATTTAGAAATTAAATTAAAAAAATTTAGATGCAATTCACTGCTACATGAAAATACGGAGTATCATGAATAAGGTAATTTGAAACCAAATAGAATAATTTTGCTTGTGTACCACGAAAGAATTGACATCTATCTTTTACTTTTTTTGCTGACACAATGACCATTATATTTTCATTTTCTAGTTAATCTGTATACTAAATTTCCTCAAAAATAAATCATTCATCACATGGTGTTCATGCAGTTATTTATTTGAGAATTAATATATGAATACAGAATAAAAATATCCTTATAATAATTGCAAAAAAAAAAACATGAATTTTTGAAACCGAGTGACTGAGTGAAACTAAGTGTTTTTCTTTCAGAATATAATTAAAAATTACTGAATTAGTCATAGTGTAATAGATCTAATTTGCACAAAATTCACACCAAGTAATGCTACTGTAGTTTTAAAAGATTACAATTATTAATATATTTTTCTTTAATTTAATTTCATAATAATTTTCTCTTAAATGTACTCTCTGTTTGAAATTGTAAGTTTGCATTAAAATATGAAACTTTGCCACAAAAACTGTTTATATTTTATTTAAAAAAATCACATCACTTATAAATTACTAATGTCCCTTACAAATTATTATAAAGAAAATATTTTTTAAAGTCTACACTTAAATGCAGTTCACAGTAAACTTACATTGTACATGAGATACGTTGATTGAAAAAAGTAAAAAGAGAGAAAAAACTGTTGTTTTTTGTAGCAAATATTAGAAAAAAATTCGGTATAAAATATCAGTGTATTTTCATACTGCAAAAGAGACTCATACCTCAGCAAGACAGGGGAAATTGTTTTTATGTATATCCCAAGTGAAAAGCTGAAAATGATGCAAATACATATCAGCTTACATTCTACGTGATATGTCCAGAACACAAAAAATTTCTTCCTTTTGAGCTATAACTGCGATTATTTCTATGAAGGCGAATTTCAAATTTTGGACCATGAATCACATAGAAAATTAAATGTATGTTTTTTTAAAGTTTCAGTTCAAAAAAAATGTCTTACATTTCTTCTGAATTTATTCTTCGATATAAAGGTAAAAGAATATTATGACATTATTTTTTTTTTCTCTTTTATGCTAAAAGTTAGATTTAAAAACAGAAAAACAACGTAACAATTATAGTTTCACCCTTTGAAATAACAATTTTTCATATTTTGTTGAAAAAGATGAAAAGCGGGGAAATTAAAGAGAAAAAATAAGTAAGAAACATTATAATGAATTCAGCACATTCAATCATACTAGTTATCTTCAATTACAATGAAAATTTTCTACTTAACTGAATTATTTTTAATAACTTAAAAACATAAATACTTTTTTACATGACTTAGCAAACAGTTTCGGAAAAAACTCATATCAGATATTTCGTTTAAATTATTATTTTAAATAAAAAAATAGTTAAAAAATAACTTATTATGAATAAATTAATGTAACTTTCATTTTCAATATTTTTGCAAGCGTTACTAATGGAATACTATTTTTCGATATGTAAAATAATAATAATAAAAAAAAATCAGGATCACAAATACTACACGTTTAGAAAACATGAAATTAAAAAAACTTTATACTTGGGTACTTCTCGGGATCTCTTCTGCGTTACCACTTTTCCACAACAGATTTCAACTGTCTTTGCTGTATGAGATAAAAGACAAGATGTTCAAGTTAATTAAAGTTATGTCTATTTACAGCATGGCAATTTCAAACATTGTACCTTCAAGCATGCATATAGTACCTTCAAGCATGCACATAGTACCATGATCTTCATCAGTGTTAAAAATGATGACAAAGGATGGCCACACTTTGAACACACCTTTCACTTTAGAGAATAAGTACAGTCACATTGGGGAAAAGTCGAACCCATTGCTCACTTTGACATAGATTAACAGTACGATCTAACATGCATTGCCAGTATTTTCAGTATGATATTCCAGTTAATAATTTATAAAGCCCTTTTGCAAACAAATTAACACTTTTACCACTGAAAGATATTTAAGCCAATATTAAAAAAAATTTACGTACAGTGCTTAAATGAGAACATTAAGTTATTAATATACAATCAAATGTTGCGTCATTATACAATCATATATTAGATTGGCTGGATCAAACTTAACGAAATTATAGGGGTGATGTACGATAACGCATCGTTACAAGTGTAGTCAGCTTCAATATAAGAATCAATTGATTCTATATTTTTTATTTTTTATCTTTGGTAATTTCATAATTTGTTTAATATATTAGCATTTTAAAAATAAATTAAAATTGCAACCTCTTTTTCTCATTTAGTTTATAAATAGCAGTTCGGCATCGGTCGAGCTTGATATTTGTTATACATTCTGTTAAACTCTGATTAAATTTTTATTTTTCCGTCAAGGGATCACAAACAGCATGGAATAAAATAAGTTTCTGAATGAATGATGACTGGAAATAATGACATGGTTCACGTTTATTTACAGGAATGACAACGTTTTCTTTGTTATGTATCATTTCCATAACAAGCTTACCACTCCTTTTTTATTAAAATAAATAAATAAATAAATGAGTTAACATATTCGCTGCCGATCACGCGCCAGCGCATGCTATGGCGCCAACGTTAAGTTGCCACTCACGCGCCAGTGTGTGATGTCCGGTGATGTCCAATAGCCAGTCACGCGCTGGCGCGGGAAAATCTATCTCTGATTCTTTGTTTTAAAACGTAAATCGGCTTCTGGGAAAAACCCACTACAGTGCGGTATTAACTATCACCACATCTTCACGTAAGCGGCAGCTAACGTGTTAATTTAAACTTAGAAGATTCCATTAGCGTAATAGACCGAGAGGCTATAGCAGAGACGATGACACCATCGAATTCACGGCTGAAATTCTACAGTTAGTTAGGAATCGATTTTCATATCAAAATCCAATCGATCTGCCAAATCATATCTTGGTGAAAAACATCTAAAAACTCGATTATAGCCGTTGACTCGTAGATTTACAATTTTGTTTTCCTGCTTTCAGTCCTACCTTTGAGTACCAAAAAATACAATGATATACTGATATACGTATGAGTAAACTGCAGAAATTGTATTTTCAGCTGTTTTCCACCTAGATGATGACTTGGCAGACCGAATGCATTTTAATATGCTAATCAAGTTTTTACAAATTCCGGAATTATCAATAGGGTGGATGTCTAGGGTGGATGTCTGTGCTGCTGTCTCCTTGTCTATAATACATATTTTATTGTATTCTCCAAAGAATTAATTCTAAAAAGTTCTCAATACCAGCCCATTTCAAATTTGACAATTGCACAATAATAATAATAATAGCAATAATAATATATTTGGATTAATGTAATGACACTTAATAAATAGTGAATGAATTATTTTCATTCAGCTATTCACATACTAAAATGGGAAGTATTAAACACATGTTACATGCGTAGATAATTCGAACATTTGGGACAAGTATTCTCTCCCAGATTATACTCTTGGTTAATATTAGCATGTGCCAATGCTAATTTCGCTTCTAGTAAATACATTGAATTAAATAAACTGACAAGTTGGATAATGCATTTTGAACAAAATGCGTCAAAATATGTACTCTGAAATAGTCCTAGAGACTAAAATGCAAAATATTCATTAATACTACAACAACTGTGTCATTTTGGTAAAATTAATTCACGTCTAGAATAACTGGATTCATTGAAATATACCAGAACTATGTAGAAGATTCCTTTCTGAGTAATTTCCCTACAATATTGAAGGTAAAACATTCAATTTACCGCAATACAAAACTGAAATATTAATATAAAAATACATTAATATGAAAACGTTGCTAACGCTCATTAAATTTGACGTTCAATCTTAGTAGCAAAATTATGCGATCATATTATTATTATTAGATACGTCCGAGAAATGGCTAAAAACTAGTCGTTGGGGGCCACCGTAATACTTACCCATCTTGGATATGTATATGAAAATAAAACACATGAAAACTATTTATACAATGCATTGCAATTCATAAACAAAATTTAAATATTGTTAATATACATAGTAATGGTATATTAAAGAACTGCTGATGTACCAAGTTCGACAAATTATATAAAACGCCAAACTAATCAAGTAATACCGAACTGCGTAAAAGAAACATCCTTATAACTCCAAAACTAATAATTCTATTAACTAACAATTAACTGCGTCGGATTAAGCTTCTCATTTCCAATTAAAATATACCTCTGAATTGAAATTTGAATGAAATACAGGGTCATGAAAAATCGAAGAATGTGGAAAACAGGATTACAAATATCTCGGCAACTAATAATCCGATCGACTTCGTTCTATATGCAAGATGTTTGCTATTTTATTGCCTTTTACGTCCATTCCTTAGAACAAAAATATTCGAAAAATTTTATATACCTTTCATCAAAACGAAATACCTTTCATCAGAACGAATTTCTTGAGAGTCCGAAAAAAATAGTTCCGGATAATCGAGGTTACTGATATTAAATAGGCTTTGTCCCATTCTTACATACTAACTACATACAAAATTTCAAGTCTCTATCTCAATTTGTTCGACAGACAGACGGACGGCAAAATTTTTTTTTCTAAAAATATTTTTTTCGGAATCTCCACTATCTAAAACGTGTAAATCCGTCAAAAATTTTTTTCCGATTTTCAAAACGATTGCAAGATTTACCCTATACTACGTATGATGAGTAAGTAACAAAACATAATTTAGTTAACAATTTTTTTTAACTTCCATAGAGATGCAGTTTAAATTGTAACATATGCAGGATACAAATGAAAAAGAAAATAAAGGGTTGAAAACTTTACTGTTATTATACTTTTGTTTCCTTAAATTATTTTTTACAGGAAACTTTATATCTAGACTAGATGCATATACATATTTATTTCAATTTTACATGAACAGAACAAAAACACATGAAAAATGTAATCATTTCTGTCATTTATTATACATGTTACACGTACAACATATAACAACGAATATACAGGGTGTCAAGTAAATGACTGACCCGTTTTGAATGTAAGTAACTAAAAAACCGTTTGAGATAAAAATGTGCAGTTTGATGCATTGTTATCGGAAGATCAGTAAAATTTTAACTATGCACTTTCTTAAAATAGTTCAAATTTCAACCAACAGATGGCGCTGGTGGCAGCATCAGGCTCTTTAGTCATTACTCTTGTTTTCATACGCATGAATCGAATCTCTGTAGACATGTTGAATCGACTCTTCATTCACCTACAGAAATAGATTTTGTTGGATGGAAAGAGATTTAAAATAATATTTATGATTGAATAATGTTTATAAAAAACAACAAAACATACATTTTAATACGCATAGATTTTCATACATTTACCATAAGTAAATTGTATTCAAAAAGTGTTTTTGTAACCGGTTAACTGATTCTCTTTTACGTACAATAAATTGAAAATATGGCATAAACACGATTCTTTTATGTTAAAAAATCTTAATATTTAATCTAAACATTTCTCCCATTAAATAGTATGAAACTGTATTTAAAAAAATTATTGATGTCAAAAATCTTTAAAGAATGGATCAAGCAAACTTTTCTTGCTTTTACGCCATGTAGTGGAATCAGAAGTGCATATAGTGGAGAAGAAATACATCAGAAGCAAATAGTGGTGGCAAGTTTCCTCTCTAAAATAAGAGCGGGGCAGTGACCAGATTCCATATAACTGAAATTTTAAAAAATTTAAATGCTTCTAAACAAGTTTATTTCTAGTAACATTTGTTAATACATTTATAGAGAACATTTAAAAAACAGAAAAAATGGGTATAAAGAATTTCGCATTGAACATTTGAAATCATGAAAACGACGAAAATATTCATTTTGAGAAAAACAGGTTTTAGCAACTACAATGGTTCTAATTGCTTAATATATTTCTACTGACACAGTTTCAGTTATATATAAGGGATATGATATCATTTCTAGCTTATATGTAAGTATTTTATATTTGTATGGTAAATTCCATAAAATGTGTGGCTTCGACAGTAATTCATGCAAGAACGTAAAGTATCTTAATTTTAAAAAAACTTCTCAAAACTAACTTTTTTACTTTCTGCTAATTTTTAAAAAATTTACCTTGGAATATTCAGAGTATAAATACCTCTTATTGCACAAATTTTTTGGAAAATATATTAAATAGTTGTTGAGAAATAGATTTTTTTTGTTTTAAGCTAAAAAGATTGGGGACAAAAAGCGATTCCTCTAAATACATTATAAAGAATAAGCTAAAAGTTACATTTAAAGTATTGTTTTGCGAATTTACAAAATAAATAAGTATTCAGTGCAAAATAAAAACATTGAGTAAAATAAAACGAAAAACTAGGCTAAATTTTACAGCTGCGAATCGGCCAAAAAGTAAACAAAGGGGCGTGGCAGAATCAGCTGATTGGACAAAAATGCTTGTAACTCCTTTATAAATAGTCGAAATTGAAAAATTCTTTTTGTGTTCAATAGCTGGGAGTTCATATAATGTTATTGTGCTAAAAATGAAAATTCAACAATTTGATGATTTTTTGCGATTTCTAAAGTCCACTGTACCCTTAAAATACAATTCTATTAAATAAGTTTCTCTCTAACAAATGTAAATTGTTTTTTGGAAACGGATAAAATGCGCAAACCGCTGAAAGGGCTAAAATGAGTAACTTAATACTTTTAATTATTTTGTGCTAAAATTTAAATATTTTTGAACAATGTCTTCTATAACTAATGAATATTAATTCGCATAAATTGCTTAAAATGTATAAGGCGTGAGAGCAGTCTGTAAGTGATGAGATCTTTAGACATTAGACTTTGTATTCTCTCCTTTTTATATATATTTAAAATGTTGTTATTTTTTTCTTTTACAAATAGGAATTTTTAGAAATTACTTATGTTCAAAATATTATTGAACTTTTGAAAAATATTATATAATTTTTGCGCAATTTAAAATATATCGTTCCACTTGCACGATTATATATAATAGGAGGAATTTAGAGAATTTATGCATGGAATATATAATTTTACAAATATAAATATTTAGTATTATTTACATAAAAATATTCTGCACGACATAAAAGATTTTTACATAATCTTAAATTTAAAACTTTATTGGATTATTCAGTAAAACTGTACCACATATTTTAGATCAGAAAACATTCTATATCATAAGCGAATTCCTTCAACGATTTTGGTATCGAGTTCAATAACCTGAACTTTTTTATTTATTTCTTCTTGGTTATTTTCATGATAGTTTCATGATTAATGAAGTTGACAGAGAGTAATGTTTTTTCAAGCAAAATAAGTGAATAACAATGATGTATGTTCTTCATACTAAGAAATAAGGAAACTGTTGCTTGCCATTTAGTATATCTTAGTGAAACGTTACCTAGTTATATTATGTCCTTATACATTTATTGATATTCCTGACTAATGATTGCTTGTTTGCACAATCAAGTAGAAACTAGTTGGATGTGCCAATCCCAAAACTTTCTTCTATCTCATACGTATATTTTAATATTTAAAAAAGTAGTTACTCACTTTAGCGCTTTAATAATTTTAATTCAATACCATACCAACTTCGATTTTCATCTTAAATTTCTGCTTCAGTCAATTAATCGGAATAAAAACGAGTTTCGACTGTGCACGAGCCGGTGGAAAAAAGAATGATAGCAGATATTTTTTGCAATACCAAAAAATAGCCATACACAAAAATTATAGTTCAGTTCTAAGCATACGGATAAGCACGTAAATACGTATAAGCAAGTATAAACATAACTTCATAAACTTTCGATGTTCAACATCGAAAATGGCATAAAAATCACTATTATAGCGCTCCCTTCCAACGAAATATTTCAAAATTGAAGGAGAACCTGCTTGCTACATCCAAAACCATTCACAAAAAATTTGCTTCAGTTCTATGCATATCTTCATACACTTTTTGATGGTAGAATGGCGACATACGGGGACACACACAGACATACACACACCAAGACATACAGACACACGGACAGACATACATTTTGTAAAAACTTGTTTTTTGGAATCTCTGACCCCTAAAACGTGTAAATCCGCCGAAAACCTGAAGTCGAAAAAAATTCGATTACAGTACTTTCTTCTATTGAAGATAGAACAAAGTAAGGAAAAAAAAGGTTGTATTTTTTCCAAATTATGAAAACAAATTGCATAAAAATATAACTGTTTATGTCGTGATTTGAACAAGACGTGCAACACATATACAGGGTGATTCTAAATTCATGGTTCAAATTTTAAATGTTGATACAGCACACTGTAACAATAATAGCAATGTATTGACGCACGTGACGCATTGAGCATTAAAACACCTGGGAGCCAATTTGTCCCTTTTTCGCATTTCAAAATTTCTCAGTCGTACCAGAAAGTTTCTGTACCATTCTTTCCTTTATTTAAGACAGACATTTCATGATTACACATATAAAATATTCTTCTTTGAAAATTTCAAGAATGAAATCTAAATTTTTGAATCCCCCCTTTCCCAATATTTTTTCTACCTCGACACGTCAGTAGCGCCATTTCATTACAATACAATAAAATTAAGGGTTTTTACTTACTATGTCCTGCTCAAAATCTTAAAGTTTGTACCAGATTAGAATCACCTTGTATGTATTTTTAATAGATGATTTCATCAAAAATGCGAAACGAGCGGATGGGAGGTTTTTTTCCCGAAACTGGTAGACGGTAGGTGTTGGGTTCGAACCCAATCGCGGCTGTAAGCTAAAATGTTCGGAGTTTTCCATTTTTTTCGAACCTTCAATTTCCTTACAAAAATACGGATTAGGTTGCTTAGTAAGACTCCCTCGGAGGGCCCCGCCCTTGGGGCGTATATCCCCCCCCTACAGACAACTGACCGTCATAAATAAAACCAATTTCATGAAAATTATGAAATGAAAATTTATATATTTATTATTGCAGAAATTGTTTGGTATATTTGATACTTAAATTATTATTATATAACACTTGTTTTAATATCACATTTTAATAAATAAAATGTATTTTTCTCAAAAAAGAGAAAGTGAATAGGATGCTGAGATATGGATAATCAAGTCTCATAAGTTACGGTTTTATTGTCTTAATAGTAGTAGGTTTACAGCTAAAATAATTTATTTTAATAGAAACTACTTGTAATTCCTGATCCTTTCAATAAACTTAGATAAGTCATATGCTTCCACAATCGGCAGAATTTTGAACTGCATTTTCGCATACAGTTTTCGTGTATTACAAATCCTACTAATACAGTTTAGAGGCACCTGAGACTTATGAGTACAATGTTTTTATATAAGAGTGGCGAAATATGTACTAAATGTCTGATTACATAAAATTCTTTACCAATGAAAATTTCAATAACAATTTCTTGTTTTGTGTTTTTTAATACCACTTAAAACAATTTTACGTACCGCGATTAGCTGGTATTTTTCTTTATTTCTCTCTTTTCTCGTCACACGATGAATCTTAAGTTTTCATTTTTTAATTAAAATGTATGGTATGCACGAAAATATGTCAATCAAACAATAGAATTAAAGAATTTATTCGTACGAGAAATACTAAAAAAGAAGTAATATCTGAAAACTGCATATAAATATCCTTAAGACAATATTAACAAGGGAAAATGTAAAGTTATTTTAAACTTAAAGTTTTTTTTTTCAAATTTAAATTTAAATTTTCAGCTCTAGTCATACAATCATAGTTCTTATTTCTGCTAAATTGACACCAAGCAATGCTACTATAATTTAAAAATATTACAATATTCTATATATATATTTAAAATTTTGTTTTAAGATTTTTTTTTCATGCGTAATCCATTATTTTGTAATTTTAAAGTTATAAAACAACATGCATCTTTAACGCCAAAAAGTTTATATTTTTCATTTTACAAGAACAAAAATTAGTATTTTACTCAAAGCATAAATTGCTAATAACTTTTAGGGATAATTCTAGGAAATAATTAAAAAGTCTTTATATAATTAAATTGTGCACTAAACTTTAATACGTCGAAGACTAGACACGTTGTTTAAAAAAAGTAAAAGCAGACAAAAAACTTTTATTTTCAATAACATAAATAATAAAAAAAACTTTCAGTATAAAATATCAGTGTATATTTTGACAACAGAATGAAAATGAGACTCATGTTTCTGCTAGAGAAGAAAAATAGTGCTTATTTTTATTCAAAATGTTCGAAAACAAAATGGGAAAAACTGAAAGTGATGTAAATATATAACTTCAGCTTACATTCTACGTAATAGATCCGAGCATGTAAGAAAATGTCTTTCTTTTCACAGAAATTGCTTCGATGAAGCCAAATTCAAAATCTTGTACCAGAAAATGTTATGCTACTATAGTTTTAAAAAAGGAAAATATTCTATATATATTCCTAAAATTTAATTTTAAGATAATTTTTAATGCGTAATCCTCTTTCTGAAATTGATAAAATTATGCAACTTTGACACCAAGATTAATATTGTTCTGAACTTTAAGCATTTGTCGACGATTGTTGTACAGGCTCCTTTTAAAATGCATTCGCTAAAGTTTTAGGCTGCAATCAATTATAATAAAATGAATCATTTAAAAAACATTTTATTTTAGAGCAGAAATAAAATTATTCATACAGAAATGAATAAGGATGGTGCCAGAAAGCATTTTTTACGAGAATTTCTACATGACTGATTTCGTAAGCAAAATCGAGGCAATTACATTCCTAATTTTATAATTCACAAATTGGCACCACATAATTGCAGGTGTCGCAGCGTCCCTATAATTTTTGCACTTTTCTATCAGTATTTTAAATTATAAATCTTCATATCATATTTCTTTAACATCTACACTGTAAAAAGTTTGACCCTTTTGCTGCATCGTCACTCCATCTCTTCAATAGAATATATTTGTTTTGACCAATGAGAATGTTCCATAATACAGCGACGTAATCCTTTCCTATAAAAGCTAGGGAGTGAAAATGCAGCAAAGCGGTCAAATTTTTTACAGTGTATAGTGAAAATCTAAAATAAATATTATCATTTTAAAATTGTGGTAGGAAAGTGAAAATATAAGGGATGCTGCGACCCCTGCAAGTGGCGACAAAGAGCATATGAAAATTGAATGATATCAAAACGCAAAATTTTCTGTTACGCCTAAAACAATTGGCAGGGTACCCTAATATAGCAGTCCTAAAAATAAAACAAAAAGAATTTGACAGCCAATTCGTACCTTAGGAACATATTTTGAGAAAACACTGTGAAAGACACAGCATGCTGTATGTACATGAAAATATTATGACGAACGAAGAACTGAAACATAAAAAATAATCAGAGAAAAGAAATATTTTTACCGGCGAGAGCAAAGTCAAACTTTATTCTTTCTTTTATTATTTCAATAAGGATGATTAAACATCATAATGAATTCTATTTATCTGAGACCCTTTTTAATGATAAAGCAGATGTTAAATATGTTTTCTTTCTTTTCTTTTGAAAAAAATTACTATGGGAATGAAATAAACGGTTAGATAAATGGCTAAGTAACTAAAGATTATTTGTAACTGAAATTTAAAAATATCGTATAATTTAAGAAAACTATGTGTGATTCTACATCACACCAAGAAATTTATGTTTTTCATTTTTCAAAAACAAAAATAAGTATTTTATACTAAGCATAAATTACTAATAACCTTTATGAATAAGTCTAGCGAATCACTTCAAAAATCTATTCTCTAGTAAACTATGAAGTTAACTTCAATGCATTTTATATGACACTTTTCTTGGAAAAATAGAGAAAGTTACGTACTTTCGTTTACAGTAATTTAAATAATAGAAATAATTTCAGTGTATGGTGTTTTTCAAGGTATTTTTTGACAACGGAATGCAAATCAAACTCATATCGCAGCCAGAGAATGAAAATCGTATTTATTTTTCACCAAATGTTCGAAAACTAAATACAAAAACCTGGACGTGATGTAAATATATTCCTTCGGCTTACATTCTACTTTATATGTTCGAGCATAAAAATATTTTCTTTCTTTTGGTCAAAATCAGATTTGATCAAAATTATTTCCATGAAGCCGAATTACAGATATCGCGCAAGAAAATTTGGTCATTTTCATTATGTTGATGCTTATGGGAATGTAGGGATATATGTTTGCTTAAAGTTTTAGTTCAGAAAAAAGACAAGTATTTCTTCAAAATTTTCTTTTTTGGTATTCCGTTAAACTTAATGGTTTTTCAATCAGAATCAAATTAAAGGTTCTTCTCAAGTTATGTAATCATACTACAAATTTATATTAAAGAAACACAAAGTACTGTATTAAAGTTTAAAAATATTACAATATTGAATGTGTGTTTCTATAATTTAATTCTGAGATCATTAAAAAAAAACTTAATTCGCTTAACAGTTGTAACATTGAATTAAAATATGCCACTTTGCTAATGAAAATGACAATATTTTTCATTTTACAAAAGAAGGGAAAACAACATTACATCAATTATAAATTGCTAATATTCGATAGAAATCAAGTATACAGGGTTATTAAAAAAACGTGGACAAAATGATATAACAAATCCCGCGTACAACAAGGATAAAAAATCACATAGGAACATAGGGTCGCAATATTGAAACGCAAATACAGGGTGTTCAATTCTAGTTACACCCCATTTGAAAGAAATAATTTCGAGGAAAATAAAAATATTGTAATGAAAATGCATCGATATGTACCTTATTTTGTGTGAAATGTGATAAAGTTACATAAAAATCTGGAAAAACATATTATATATACCGTATAAACTGATTATCGCAGTCCAAAATGTGAGGTACCAAGTGCATATTGCTGGTGCGCAAAATGCAAACTTCTACCACTTTTGTTTAGTGTTATCACGTTTAAATCCAAGGTGAGAATGTCTGTTAAAGTTTCATTATAATATACTTCAGTTTTCGAATTTTATTACTATTCACCCACATATAGTTAGGATGAAAGACCCCGTATTTGTGACTCAATAACTGGTTTGCGGCCCTATTTTCCTATGTGATTTTTTATCCTTGTCGTATGCCTGGTTTGTCATATCAATTTGTCCACGTTTTTTGAATCACCCTGTATATCTAAACAATATCTTCTAAAATACATATTTAAATAAAATGTGCTGTAACTTTAAATAGATTGTATATGTCGCTTGAAAAAAAAAAAAAAAAAGTATAAAAAGAGCATTCGTTTTCTGTAGTATATATATAAAATATTTTCAGAATAAAATATCAGGGTATTTTCTAACATCAAAATGCAAAATGGTCTCATATCTCATTCAGAGAGGGAAAATGGTGTTTATTTTCCTCAAGAAATGTTCAAAAACGAGATATGAAAAACGGGAAGTGATGTAAATATATTGCATCAGCTTACATGTCCGATGCAGACAGAAAATTTCATTATTTGATCAATAACCCATATTACTTCTATGAAAAAGAATTCCAAATCTCCTAGTAGAAAATTTAAGGTTACGACTATTTAGCTGATACAGATAGAAAAGGAAATATGTGTTTTGTTGAAGTTTCATTTCGGAAAAAAGACACATTTTTCATTTGAATATATATAAAACCATTATACAATACTACTGTTCAACATCTACAATAAATATAGAGTAACCCAATAAATAACAAACTTAAACAAGACAAGAGGAGTAAGTAAAATTAAATTGACAGTAATATAATAGCAATAATTAAATTATTATATAGATCATAATAGTAATCGGACAGCGATGAAAAACTTGTAGTAAACAGATGGAAATTCTTAAGAAAAGTATCCAATATATATTGGTATATAAAAGGATGTATGACGTTTTTTAATGTTTTTACGCAAAATTTAGATTTAAAAAACAGAAAACGATATAAGAAAAATAATGTTATGTTTGAAACCACAACTTTTCACATTTTGCCGAAAAATGGAAACGTATGTAAACTTGACTAAAGCGAAAAAATGCATTAAGTATTTTAATGAATTGAAAAAAAATCAAACTAAATGATTATCTACATGATTTAAATGGCTTAATAAATTAGCAGTATAAATATTTTTAATCATGTTCGAAAAAAATTCTTAGAAATTTCTTTTAATAGATTAATTTATTTTACATTTCATTTTTACTTACTATTATAATTTAAACCTTAAATTCCATGTGTTGTCTTTAGGCAACATACCGAATAAAATTTTTAAAAATATTATTAGAATAATATTGTAGCTCTAAAGCCTAATCTTATCAATGAAATACATATAGAAAATGATATGAAATCAATTTTCAACACGTCGATTGCAGAACTAGTACTATTTAAGAATAAAGGTGCATATTTTTTTCAACTGTTATTCTATGTGTTTTTGTTTTGTTTAGAAGCTGTGAGATGCTATATTTTGCCCTTCAATTATGAAATAAAATTTATTACATGTAAAAGTAAGGTATGTAGCCAATATTTATGATTACTTTTGGATATTTAACTATAAAATATTTGTTGTAAGAAGATTATTGCTTATGTTGCAGTCAACAACAGTTTTAGTTTTACTCTCTTCTATATTAAATGGAAGTAATTTCTATTTGTAGCAGTTTATAATTGTAATTTATTTATTTTTTATGCATATAAGATATTTTTATATTTCTTATTTTCTGAAAACTTTACTGTATCATTTTTAAAATGCCTCTAAAAAAGCATTTGAATCAAAAACAAATAGAAGAATTTGTTAATTATTTAGAACGAAGACCTTAATAATAATATCATAATAACTATTCCGAAATGCAGTAAAAAGATAAAAATAATAACAACCATAGAGGGCGATTGTTTGAAAAAAAGAATATAAAAGCAAATTAAACCAGATGAAGTTTATTGGAAATAAGATTATTCACCAAACGAAAATTTGCTGGATATAATACTAGCTTTTTTCAAATATATTTTATTCCAGATAAGCTTATAGAAAAAAAATTTGATGAAGGCAATTTATACGCCTGACAAGAAAATGTTTCTAAACGTAGGATATTTACATAATAAGACATGAGCAATTTTGGAGATGATATTATACACATCTTTAGAGCATTTTCCTATGATCGGCCATATTGGATCAATGAACTTGTATTTTGCCTAATTCCGGACACAATGTATAGAAAATCCGAAAATATATTAATTTCAATGACAACCAAAAGCATCTACCTTGAGAAGATGCGAATCACATGAATTACACAAACTTCGACCTATTATTCATATTTTGAACAACAATTTTACTTTATTCCTTTATCAAATCTCTCATTTGACGTGAAAATGTTCCTTATTAATATTCGACATTACATGAATAATATATGCTGAATAAACTCCATAAATGGGGCTTTAAACGTTTTGCACTTGCTAGTAATCCTTGACATGCTTATAACCTTGAAATATATTCAGCTTAAGAAAATGTGCTGACGAGACCAGTTACTGAATTTGACTTAGCCCTTCAAGCAATGTAATCATTACAATCTAGTCTAAAATCATCAAGACTAAATCATCAAGACTCTATCAAGACTAAAATTAAGATCAATAAACTACCAATTACATTTTGACAGATATTATACGGTATTGTCGCTGATGATACACTAAAGAAACACTGTGATCCATACTTTGCGTAAAGTCAGAAGAAATATAATACCGAAATGCAAACTAACGGAATGAAAAATCTTTAAGTTCTGACGACTTTCTTCGACTGGGTTCTTTATTGAAAAATAGTACAGCTGTAGAAAGCATCTACATTTCATCCCCAATCCGGAAAAACAACAAGTTCGCCATGATGCTATCTACTTTTGCTATATCAAATCTTGTTAAAAAATGAATCGTTTTGACAGAAGTCAAAAAATATCATGGAAATACATTGTCCATATGTATTTCAGGAATATAATTGTCAAACGGTAGCAGTTGAATTTTGGGTAACTTAATGGCATGGTAAAAAAATAATATTCATAGTAGCATGTGGTATCTATGAATATTTTACCATTTGTTTGACTTCACGATGGTTAACGTATCGATTACTATGGTATACGCATCTCGACAAAAATAAATAAATAAATAAATAATGCTAATGATCATCAATAGGAGATAATGCTTTAATTAAAGATAAGAGCAGAACTTTCAAGGTCATTATGCATGGTGGAAAGCAAATACACTCCGAAGCATTAAATAAATTCCGGCAAAAAACCTAAAAATTAAATTAAATTAAATTGAAAAACTTAAAGGTCTACCACAGACACATATAAAGATGTTCGATTGGACCAAACAGAACATATGTTTCCATATGTAGAGAAAACTAAGAAATGGAAAGGATAAGCTGTAAGACAATAGGAAAATATGTCATTGGAGTGCATTTTAATAACTGCTTGATGACTTGCTTGATGACTGCTTGTGTGACTACATGTCATACATACACATATACTGAACCGGCGAACACATTAGCTTTTAGGTTTTGATAGTCTGTGAGCTGAAAAAGAAAATATTTCCAAAGAGAAACATACAACCAACAAAAAAATAACATCAAGAAGCATAAAAAAACACGTTAAAATGTATTTTATCTGATAAATTACTTTTCTGGGGACGGATTTTATCGATTCATTTCATTTAAATAGTCCCTGAATAAAATGTATACCTTATTTTAACCTTTCACCGCCATATACTTTCTCTGGCAAACAGACAAGTGGAAAGATAAATAACAATTTAGAAAATCAATTCCATTCCAGTTTTCACAGAGCAGCAATATATCGTGTGTTTATTCACTAACGTTCGTCAATATCGTCTGTCGAAGAATATTTGGAGATTTTCTGTGGTATATCTCACTGATAAATATTCAATCTGTCATTTTGTTTGAACCTACTAGAAGGAAATCGAAATTAAAGAAAGATTAATCGGTATTAATACATTAAAATTTTTCGATATCATAAAAAAGCTTCTTTTAAGAAAAGGATGTCATAATTTTACTTTTTAGATAAAGAAATAAAGACAAATAAATTTATACGTCAATTCCGTAGTTATTAAATTAACTTTTGGTGATTGACTATTGTTTTCTAAACTGTGTGGAAAATTGAATAACAAAGCAAGAAGATTTTGTTATACTTTAAAACATTTCATATTAAGGACTTATACCTACGTATGGTAAAAAATAATTCATCTTTGTTTGAGTCCTCGAAATTGAATTTAAAATTAGTGTAATCAACGTAACATAAATCAGACAAATGTACTTCTTGCCTTCATTGAAGTGTAAAACTCATCGACATTTTAAAAGAATGCTGTCTTGCTTTTAACATCAATAAGAAATGATAAATTACAATTATAACTTTTCAAATTAATTTTTAACAACGGAAAATAAAAATGGAGTTTAGATATGCAACTGACGTATTTTTTTGTTTAACTGAAGTACCACTTTTGTTTTCTGTTACTTTTGTACTTTTGTACCACTTTTGTTGTTAACTTAGTTTGTGAATAGTAATTTACATAACGCTTCTGAATACTTAAAAATACCCCTGGAATCAATTGGCTGTTATATTAAAAGTTTTTTTTTCCGTGGCAGCAATGTTGTGCGTTATACACTCCGGGCGAGATGGCCATGTTCAACCATGACGACTGTATGCATCATATTTATTTTAAGTTTAGCAGTTTGAATTTCTTTGACAAAACCTAGAAATTGTTTACTATTATAATTTACGATCATATAAATTCCAATTTTGAATTGATTAATATTTCTGAAAATTATGTTCTTAGCATCCTTTGGAAGGATTTTTATCTTTTAAAAATCGCTTGTTAAAGGTATTATAAATAGAAGTTTCGAGTTAATGACAGCAGACTGGTTTCACAAAATGAATTCTATGAGTATTATTTATCTATTTTAGCAGGATAAAGAACATTTTTCGATTTTTTTTTAACTTTCATTTTTAAATGTAATGAAAATTCAGCTTGGGGTAAATTTCTTTGTCTGTATCAAAGTATTTATGAGCAGTGATTACAAAAACATGATTAAAAAAGATTCGAAAAGTTTATGGCTACTTACATTCGCGTTTTCTTTAGATTGAACAAGAAAAGCAATTCATGACTGTAGTATTTCTTGTTTGGCTGTAATTTGGATAAATATCTCTAAATATTTGACATTCGGAATATTTTATCATACATAAAAAGTACAAAACTAACTGGAAATTGTTTAAATATCAATTGTAAAGAGCTGTCATAACTATAAAATATTTAAAAAGAAGTTCTACCTGGAGAAAATCCTTAAATTTTATCGCCATCTGTTGAAAAAAATTAAGAATTATTAACTGCCATATCGAAAAAAGTAAAATAATTTCTAAACGCTATGGCATAAAAGAACTCTTAAATTTGCCTAAATGGCTCAAAAAAATTATTATTGACAATTCCCGTTGTTCAATGGACGCATAAAAACCAATTCCATATCTCAGAAGAAATTAGTCGAAATTTTCTCCCATGATGAGAGCTATAAGTTTAAAATAAAGAAGAAAACAGAGGATAGTCGCTTAATGAACGGTTATAGGAGGAATACATACATTTTTCTTTAGATTTAACTCTTCTGCCCACAATTTTGGTCTGGAAAAATTATCAATCCAGCATACGATTTAATCAGTGTCCTTATGTGTTTTAATACATACTACATCAAAAGATAAGGCTTAAATAATTCAGAAATGTTTAGCATAACATTTCTGTAAGCGCATCCTCCGCCCTCCCCCCCCCCACATTTTGTACTATAAGTCTTGAAATCTCAATATCCTTCACTGCAACATATAACGATTTCTTGCGAGATTGATTAATGGACAATGAAATATTATTAAGTAAGTGTTTTACTGTTATTAGATTTGAGTTTGGAAGTTTTGGTGTAAATATCGTTATTGGTTCTTTATTAAATTCAACAGAACATTAAAATATTTTAATGTGTTAAAATATTTAACACATACAAATATATATTTAATGGCCGCATACCATGATGATTTTGTTTTGATGATGACGTTATTTTTACTCTCAAAATGAGTTCCTAAATCTTCTCACGTGATCTTAACAAAAAATCATACAATGCAAGAAATCTTAGTAATACAAATCATTTACAATTATCATACATCACTAAACAGGTTTTGTGTATGCAGGCAGAGATATTATATCGTTTTTAACACGAAGCTAACCTTTTTAGGATATTTTATGCTATGTAAAAACCCAGCGCAGGAGGACTATTTGAGATCATTTATATGGAGGCATTATAGATCTCATATCAAACCTAATCTTTAAACACGTTTCAAATAATAGTTGCAAAAAGGTTTTAAGGTATCCTTAGTTCATTTCTATAAACATACACATAGTTTTCTGTACTCAGAACATAGAAATCCCATGTCTAAAACCAATAATGTACGCCATAAAAAATAGATAACTGCAAAAACTTTTCCTACACTGTAAAAAAAAATCTGTGAAGGTACTAAACATTTTCTAGGAAACTGGGATTCCAAGAACTTTTCATGTAACGATAACAGGAAAAATTCATGTAATCGATTCTGAAACTTGAATTTTTCCTGTTACCGTTACAGGAAAAGTTCTTGGAATCCCAGTTTCCTAGAAAAGGTTTAGTACCTTTGCAGATTTTTTTTTTACAGTGTAAGTGATTCATTAAATATAATTCAATTTGGATTATTAATGGCAATATAACAAAAAGTACAACTAAATGTGCATTAAAATCTAAAACTTATTATATCGAAAAAATTGCGTTATTTATGTATTTTTCCCCTCAAAAATCAATAAATATGTTTTATTTATTATTATTTTTTAGGTGTACGTTTTACTTCAGAAAACAAAAATTTTGAATATTATATTTTTAGAAAATATTTATACCATAAATGATGAAAAATGCAGTAAGCAGTTTTATAAATTTCTAATTAACTCTGATATATATAAATCGCATATTAAGATAATAAAGTCGAAATGAAAGCGAGCAAATAGAATAGCTGTGTCAGCATTCCTTGAAGCTTGCCATTTATAGCAGAATATAGTATTTCTATTTTGGTATCAAGAAATTACATATTATGCATTAAACGTTACTTTTATTATGTCGTTCGTTAAAGAAGCACTTTTTACGGAGTAAGGAGCTTTCTTGATTATTTTAATTAAATCATTGCTGCGTTCTTTTCGTTATCTTTTTTTATCACTGAACTTTCTCATTTTTTTGTAATATCAGGATGTTTAACAGATTAAAGTTAGGAACACTTTTATTTTATATCTACTTTTTGTCTTATCATCTTCATACTCCAGGATTTATATATGTACTTTTTTTTTTAAATTTCAGTTATGGATTTATATTAAGTTGGCTCATGGGTTGAAAACTTTTCAAAAAAACGATTTTTTTATGATCTAGTTTTTTTATTCAATTAATTCTGAACTCGATGCAAAAAACCGCATAAAAATATTTGCATTTTTAACGGAGTTATAAACATTTATATATCAACATCTTCATAGCAGCACCCATATAATTTCAACTTTAAGTCGCGTTTACTCAAAACTTGATTTTCGACGACTAACACCAAAATTAAAAAAAAAAAACTTTTTGATGGAATGGCTTAAATTTTTCTTTGCATGCATATAACATCACTATTTATAGAATGAATTAATACAGTTTAGATAGTTTAACATTTTGAGTATTTTTAATGAAAAAAAGTTGTATTTTTTAGGAGTTTTTCAATTTTTATATTTGAGAGTTTTTTTAATAATGTTGTTTTTGAGTGATAATTATATCCTTAATTCATTCTATAGAGTAAAGTTTCCGGATCATTTTAAAGCAAAAATTAGGTTCTTATGTCAATTCAATGTTAAGATAGATTGGTGTTGGTGATGTAACACATAATTTTTTTTTTCGAAAATCGTGTTACATAAATTTTGCTATATTTCTTATTATATTACATTGAAGTACTTCATTTTATAATTTTATGAAATTACAAACATACCTTTAAAATACGAGAAAGTTTAAATTAATTACATTGAATACTTCTGTTTATATATGGACTCAAAGCGAGAGCTCTGTTTATATGTTTTTCCGTATCGATCAACCCCTGAGCCCCCTTAACAAACCAATATTTAAGAAAGATTGAACAGCGAAAAAAAAATAATTTTGTATGCATAATTTGATGATACACTAGGACTCAAAAGAGTACATTTACAATTTCTTAGAGTTTTACCATTTCTTTGGATTTTACATTTTTGCATTGCAAATACATTGAAAAACACAAAATAAAATATGCACAAAAACACAAAATAAACATTTTTTATTACCAATTGACTCTACAAATGGTATCTTAATGCATACTCAAATTATTTATGTTTACATTTTTGTACATTTCGTTCATTTTTGCCGCAAGTTATATTTATATAACATGTAGCTCCCTAAAAAAGTGCTATAAGAAACAAATCGCTGTTTTGTTCAGCTTTCCTATATGTTATCCTCCATTCACACAAATTTCTTTTCTTTTTTAACATTATTTATATATGTGAAAGAAAGTTGTACAGATGTGTATCCTTTGTGATACATCAGGACGGAAGAGGTTATATAAAAAAGCGGAGAATCGTATATAAAATTTATAAACTGAGCATGTTACTATATTGGAAAACTAACAGTAACAAAGGTGGTCTCCATTCTGGGCATATTCGGAATTTTTTGAAAAAAAAAAAAACCAATTAAACCACTTATGTGTGTAATAAAGGATCAGTCAAAATTAGCAGTGGAATGACGTTAGAAAGTATGTAAATAAATCAAATCCTTTTTAATATTTGGCCTGAAAAGACAAAAAAGTCACGTGATTTGGAGAGTAGCAGTTTTTCTCGAAAAAACAAATGATTTTAATGCAATTGAAACTGTTGGATTTTTGGAATGCATGTAAATAGTATTTAATGAACTTAAACATAAACAATGAACGAGTTTAATATATTATATATGTATATATATATATATATATATATATTCTACTTGATATATACAGGGTGTCCCAGAAGTAATGGGACAAACTTTATGGGGATTTAGAGGTTATCACAAGGATACTCAGATTTACATACCAAAAAATGGTCAGAAAGTTTTCTTGGCCTGGTAGTGATGACACAAAACGCAAGAATGATAGGCCACAAATAAGAGGAGAAAATATTATTATTATCATTAGTACAGCAGAAAAATAAGAAAAAAGAACATTAAAAAACACCGATCGTTATCAAAGCAGGTGTTTGAAATTACTACCCCGGGTAATGTATGCAGGCGCATCTCCGGTGCAAGGATGATCTAATGTTCTATGGAAAACTCCAGGATTTACCTGAACTTCCCCGCAGCTGCAAAGATGCGTACAACTAGTTCCTTAGAACTTTCCAGTTTTATCCCTCTATTTTTGCAGCACTAAGAATAATAAACATGTTATTCTCCCTGTTCGTGTTATTCCTTTCATGTGTTTTGTGTCGTCCCTACTGCGCCAGGAAAGTGTTTCCGACCATGAATTGCGAAGTTAATCGTAATCCTTGTGATGACCTTTACCTCCCCTTAAAGTTTGTCCTATTATTTCTGGGACACCTTGTATATATTACTTATAGCTGTGGTTATTTAATTTTCACAGGAAAAAATATTTTCATACATAAAAAAATTATATTGATAAAAATTATTTTCATATATTTAAGCGTACTCAAAAATAAAATTCAGATGTCTGCATAGCAACGAAATCCAATTGGCAAATTTCAATTGAAACACTTTTAATTAATTTAAATTATGAATTTCTTTTCAAACCACAAATTTTGATGATTAAACTTGAATATAAATAATACGAGTAAAATTAACATTAAATTATAAATTTCAAATCTATTTTCATTCTGACATATATAAGACAAACGCCTAGTTTGTGCTAAAAATATAATTAAAATAAATAAAATTTTTTTAGGAAATAATGACAGGCGCTAATCTTTACAAAATTGTACATATTTTTAAGTACTATCTAAAATCTATCTAATGATTTTAAATGTATATATAATGCAAAATTTATCGTTATCATAAAATGTCCTGGACCTAACATATTTCGTCTGCAATGCAGAGGTAATTCAAAATTTAACAACTCCATCAATTTTAGTTTTAGATGCATGGGATTTTTTTACGCTTACTTTTTAGTGTAAAAGGAAATTGTTACAACTAAATATCATTTATAAGAACAGGGGACCGTATGAAAATTATAATTTGTAACACTTTAAGAACTACTTTCATTGATTAAAAGATTTTTAAACTAAACTAAACCATCAAAACATAGCAGGTTAAAGTTTAGAAGACAAGAAATTCTTAGAATTTGCATGTAGATATTAACCTTCAGACTCTGGTGCCTCTTACACAAATTTTATTCGATTAGCACCACTTTTTGAACAAGTTGTAAATTGCACGTTAAGCGTAGCAAATGAGGTGCGTTCGTACGATAACGAAGTTTTTAAAATATCCCTCTCATATATCATTCTCATAAAACTGTAAATAACTACAATTAAAATGCGCACCAAACAATGTTCTCCGTATAACATTATGCAATGAGATACTTTTGTGTGGCATTTTAAATCAACAACGAATATTCTTTGCACCACAGATTACACAAAATGTATATTATAATATGTACTTTATAGATGCACATAAATTTTATTACGTTCGAATGAGTGTAACACCATTAAAATGCATTTGAAACATATTTCCCCATTCACCATAATGTAACGGAATACTTTTGATTGTCCCTGTAATTAAACTACGCATCCGATTTTGATAAAATTTGAAATAACTCGACAAAATTATGTAATAATTATGTATTTAAAATTTCAAACGATTAAATGCATTTGAAACTTTTTTCCCCATTGACCGTAATGTAGCTGGATACTTTTGATTGTCCCTGTAATTGATCTATGCGTCCGATTTTCATAAATTTTGAAATGACTCGACAAAATTATGTAATAATTTTGTATTTTAAATTTCAAACGATTCGGTTGGGTAGTTTTTGCGTTGTTATATTCGGACGGACAGACAGACGGGCAGACATATGGACGGACAGACGGATGGACTGAACGACAACAGTAGGTGCTACGTATTTACATAATTACGAACGCACCTAAAAAGATCTTTCTTTGAAGAAGACAATTTCAAAAATTCTCTGATTAAATAAAAAAAAAAATTATTTTCCTTTATTAATGATGCCAAAAGCAAATTTTGGCAGGAAAGATGATGTCTCCGCAGCGTACACAATGGAGTCAAGGGTCAATAATCTTTTAATCAAATAAGATGGTTAGAAATCTACGGGATATAATTGTATATTTTACACAAACCACATAATAAAACTAAAAAAAAAATGAAAATTTGATTTTTTGATAACTATATTTTGTTAGACCGAGTGACATTAAAAAGAAAATAGTAATAATTATGTCAGAAATATTTGGTTAAAGAGTAAAAACATAAAAAAGGTTCTAAAAATAAAATTTTATGCCTTTCGCTCACCTTTTGTCAGTCAGTTTTTTTCTAAAAAGGTACAAAATACCGGTATAATTTGAAGAAATGGAAAATATACTCAAAAACACTCTATGACTATTGTTCTATAATCAGTGTTAAAAATAGTATTTATCTTTAAATTTTACAATACGAACGAACTACATAATAAAACTCGAAAAAAATGAAAATTTGATTTTTAATAATTAAATTTTGTTAGACCGAGTGACATTAAAAAGAAAATCGTAATAATTATGTCGAAAATATTTGGTTAAAGAGTAAAAACAAAAAAAGGTTCTAAAAATAAAATTTTATGCCTAGCGCTAACCTTTTGTCAGTCATTTTTTTTTCTAAAAAGGTACAAAATACCGGTATAATTTCATGAAACGGAAAATAGACTCAAAAACACTCTATGACTATTGTTCTATAATCAGTGCTAAAAATAGTATTTATCTTTAAATTTTACAATACGTATTTCCTTGTATACAAAAACTAAATTCCAATTCCACATTTACTACTTATGAATTATTCTAGAGAGTTTGGAATATTTTTAAAGCTTCCATTTACTACACGATACGAATATTTCTAGTATTTTACTGAAAAGACAGCAATAGTTTATATCACCCTTATAACTAAAATTAAAATACAATAAAATTTTAAAATAACATTTCAAATTATAAAAATTTTAAAATAATATTTTAAATAACAAGCTTCCATTTATTATACGATACAAATATTTGAAGTATCTTACAGAAAAGACAGCAGTTAATTATATCACCTTTATAACTAAAATTAAAATACAATAACATTTCAAAATAACATTTCAAATTATAAAAATTTTAAAATAATATTTTAAATAACATTTCAAGTTGTCGCCCCAGTGGCTGGTCAGTAGGGGCAGCTGCTGCCACAACGAGGGGTCCTGGTTCGAATCCGCGTACGGATGTGTATGATGTGTTGTCCCTTTGTAGTTTAAAAAAATGTGTATTGGATATGTGTAATAAAAAATGTTCTGAATTGTCTCTGTTTCTGCGGATCAATCGAGGCGAAAGCCATAGCTGCTATAGGCCTCAAAGCAATGTCAAATATTTCAAGGTAATATTTTAAAATAACATTTTCAAGTTATTATAATCGGAAATTGTATGCAATAACTTTTTGTACAATACTTTTTTCTTCATTGAAATAAGAACAGCTCTAATGTTATTAGTATCGAATACATCCAATTGTTTGTACATATGAAGACACGAATTTTTTTTATTATTATTAAAGTTATATTTGTCCAAGCTTTACCACTAAAGCTGAATTTTTTTAAATAAAAAAGTTGCATGAATGTAAATATAATGTTTTATAATATAAATATAGTTCTGTCATAAAACACAATTGTTGTATGAAGAGTTTTTATAATGCAAGATACGTCATAAAAGTGAAAATTTATGTTATAGACATTTATGCGTCATCGTAAATTTTAGAGCATTTCTGGTTACTTAAAAAAGATGTTTGTATACAAACTATAAAGATCTACTTCTGCATTGACATAGCTTTCAATTTTATATCAATAAGAAAAGATTTATGCACGAAGATTGACATTTATTATGTAGGGTCCTATAAATCTTATACCTTCTATCTTTATATACCATAGGTTTAACACATAATTCTCTTATAATGTATGAAATGTATTTGGAGAATATTTTCAAAAATATATAAAGTAAATTTAATAATAAGAAATTCTATGAAAGGTAATAATAGTCCTTTTTAAAGCAATAAAAATATTTTATTACGGTATAATTTATATATTTATAAACTTTAATGTAGGTTTATTCATAACCTATGTTCAAAAATTGAATAAAGAGCTTTGCATAAAGAGCAACGAGCATTTTCGTATAAAAGCGTTTAAAAAATGAAAATTTATTTAGTGTTTCAACGCAAAATCATGTTTGATTGTTGAACTATTTTAAACTTAAAAAAAAGAAAGATAAATCAATAATGAGCATAAATTCTGATACTTTTTTCAACAAATAAGAAGAAAATAATACAATTTTACATCGCATAATGTGAAAAATGATTTAATTTAACAATTAAAAAAACGCAATAAATGTATTAAAATCCGAGTTCCGCATGTACTACATGCAATCAGTGAAAGTATCCGGAAGTCTTATGTGCTGAGTTCTATGCAATATTTGGACATGTAATGCATGATATAGTGTGCTAAAATTTAGCTAAGCTAAAATACTTATCACACATTTGAAAATTCCCTTTCAGGTATTTTCGACAATACACCGACTCAAACTTTACTGTGCAACCCAGTAAATTTTGTGAAGAATACATGCGCAGAAAGTAACATCCGAATGATTATTTAAATTAAAAACCGCAAAAAATTCACATAGAAAACTTCCAGTAATTATTCCTAATAGGTAGGTCTGCTGTATAATGCTACAATAATAATATAATTCGACAGCATTTTTTTACAGTGTCCCTTTAACTGAATGATAAATATTTTGCACATCATACTCGACAGCATCTTGTATTACAGTACCTTGTACAAAATAATTGGTATAGTAATTTGTACTCAATTGGTGCATATGAATTTTAATGTGTTTCAAATATCGCAACATTAATACAATGCATTGCAGACTTTTTTCTGATAAAGCTAAATGTAACTGATTTCTTCAAAGTGCTCCTGTAATGAAATTATTCGTTTTTAATACTTTACATACTACAGTACAGATAGAATTACGAGTACGTTTACGTGAGTTTAATTACAAAAAAATACGGTAAAACCGAAGTCATAAACATTTTTCAATTACGTTGAAAAGTTTTGTTACATATTACCTTTAATTTAAAAACAAAATTGCTACGGCATTAAACTATTAAACCTTTTTAATTTATTATACATATATTGAATAAATTGCAAAATTTGTATCGTATAGCTATTTTTAACATTTTTTTTTTCATTTTTTTTTCGTACCATATTTTATTTTTTTAAATCTATTTCCACTCGTTGTATTTATCCGTTATCCAACTCTGCATCATGATATTTAAGACGGATATATTTATATGGATTATTGTATTACTTTGATAGAAAATACTTTAAAATTAATTTTGTTTTTATTTTCCGGTATTTAAAATAAAAAATGAATTGATTAAATAAACATAAAATAAAGTAATTAAATACAGTAAAATTAAAAATGAATAATTCTGTTTTTTGTTTATAAATTAAACGCTATCCTAGGAAAATTACCGACAGTTTAATAATGAAATATATCATCGATATTTTTCATGCTGATATGAAAACTCACATAAGCAAAATATTTGCTGAATATTACATCGAAGATATTAAGAGGTAATCCCTTAATCTAATTTACTTTCATTTTCGTTTCAACAAGAATTGTTTTAGGTTCCTCCCAACAATATCCATTATTTTATCTTTATTTATAAATGTGATTTTATTTTCATTAAGTTAGACTTATTACTAGGACACACGTATTGAATTAGTCGAAAGTGTTAAAGAAAAAGAAAATGCCACGCCACACAAAGAGCTATCGCATTTCCTGTTAGTTATTTTCTGTGAGTCTGTGATTTTTATGGATAAGGTAATATATTAGTCAAAACATAATGAACAGGAGATCTGCTATTTCGCATTTATTTGGATTTCTCTTTTGAAATAAACACTATATAAGTTAAGAAGTATTCTTTATAATATATTACTTGTAAACTTTAAAACTACGTTTAAATAGCAGATATTGAAATAGTATTAAATAGAAGAAAAATATATTTAAATGCAATATTTTTATTGACATACAATAAATAAATAAGAAATACTTTATATATGTAATGTAAAATCTGCAACTTGCTTTCATACCACCACAGATATATCACAGACGAAAATAAAACATTTTTCTTCATTAAATTTTTAAACCATGATTAAATTTTATTGCTACTAATGACAAATACAGTTTTAATTAATTTTTTTAAATATTTACATGAGTTAGTTCCTTATGTTTGAAAAAATGTATTATTTATTTTATGTTGTAAAGGAAATTTTTTGTTGAATTATTATTTGCTGTGTGCTTCAAAAGTTTGCTACAAGTTTAAAAAAAAATAAATAAATAACGAAAAAAAATAAAAGTCGTATAAATGACTTATGCACTGATTGATATTTCTTTAAATTTGTAGTTCTAAAATAGTGGAAGATATTGTACCTCTGATCATGTTGTACCTTTGACCACTTTAGCTGTAGCGCCATACAGAAATTTTAATAGGTTTGATGTTTTTAACCCTCTAAGCGTTTGTCCCGTAATATTCCGTACACTAAGCTCCAGGTTTCACTGCAATATAAGCAATGTTTAAGATATTATAATTCTATAAATTTAATGAATTTTCAAAACATTGAAAAATGATTAAGACTCTCAAGGATTACATTTATATTCCTAAATAAGATTTTTTATGTAATATTGAAAGAATCATATTTTATTAGCAATTAAGTCAAAATGCAGAGAAAACAACATTACAATTTTACCCATTTGCAAGACGCTTGGAGGGTTAATGCATAGTTCCTTCACTAGAGGGCTTATTCAACACAATATGTATTACACAAGTCAGGATTACTGCAAATAATTAATAATTGTTTTCCATCATAAAACCGTAATTATTTATTTGTTATTGTTTTACATAATAATATTTTAGGTGCTATGTTTTTATTGATAGAAATAATTTAATAGGATATTTATACGCTTTTATAAACATGATCGAGCTTGTCTTTTTCTATGTAGATAATTATCTTACTTTAATATAAAATGCTATAAAATTAATTATTGCATTGATATTCCGGTTTTTAAAATAAAAATGAATCACAGAAATAAACATATAACGAATAAAGTATAATAATAAATAAACAATTCTATTATTATTTTATAAGTTAAACGGTATACCACTAAAATTACTGAGTATTTAATTATGAAATACACCATAGACATTTTTCATGGTGTTATGAAAGCTAAAATCAGCAAAATATTAGCTGAATATTTCATCATAACATGTTACAGACAATCCTTTAATCTAATTTTCTTTCATTTCCGCTTCCACAAGAAGTGTATTAGGTTACTATCAATAGGAAGTATTGTTTTATCTTTATTTATGCAGCCGATTTTATTTTCATCAAATCAGACTTATTACTAGTACATAGGGATTGAATTAGTCGAAGATGTTAATGAAAAAGAAAATGTCACGCCAAACAACAAGATATCGCATTTCCTGAAAGTCATTTTCCATGAGTCTATGATCTTTATGGATAATGTAACATATTAGTCAGAAAATAAGGAAGAAAATAACTAATATTTCATATTTTTTGGATTTTTCCGTTGAAATAAATAGAATATGAGTTAAGTACTATTGTTTAAAATTTATCTGTTTTAAGTAAACTTTAAAACTAAGTTTAAATATTACTTATAGAAATAGCATGAAATGAGAATAATTGTTGTTGTCATAAATAAAAAATATGGAATATGCGATGTAAAATCTGCAATATCCATTCATTCCACCACAGAAATATTATAGACGAAAATAAAATTATTATTTTTCATTAAATTTTAAAACTAAGGCTAAATTTTATTACAGCTAATAATATATAAAGCTTAGATTAATTAATTCATTTTATTTTAATGAATGTATCAGTTATTCTCTTTTGACGTTTAACTTTAAAAAGTTCTTCAAGTGTGTAAATATTGCCAAATGCGGAAATTGAAAATTTATACAAGGTGTCCCTTAACTCATTGACAACACTATTAGGCGAGGTAAAATACACATAAAAAGTAATTATGGTACAGGCAGGGGGGTCGGAAATGCAAAGTGTGGATAAAAACAAGAAATGTAGAAGAAATGATAACACGTTTTTTTTGGCGTAACATTTAGAGTGAAGGCTCAAAATGAGTCACCTCTAACATCAAAATAGGCCCGTTAGTGTCTAACGTGTGATTGGAGTATATTTTTGAAAATTCTAGACAATTCACAAACAGTTGCAGCATTGACTATGAGACTTGCAATCTTCAAGACAATCAGTATCTCGTAGATGAGACAACTTGAATCTTTAAAAGCGTGCACCACTCACTTGATAGAATCTGCCAGACCTGTACTGATGTTGGAGATGACTCATTGGAGCATTTACTATAGTTGTTATATCATTGAAAGTCTTGCTTGTTTACATTTCATACACATTTCTCGTTTTTTGTTCGCATTTTTTTATTTTTGTCTCTTCTTTACTATACCATACACGTCTTCGTTAAGTAAATTTTCCTTGTCCATAATTTCTGGAAAATATTGTATTTTTGTATCAGAGAATTAAAAGAAAAAACTAGCATGTGATTGGAATATACTTTTGAAAATTCTTGATAATTCACATAAACAGTTGCATCATTGACTATGAGCTTTGCAATCTTCAATATAGTCAGTATCTCGTAGATGCGATAACTTGAATGTTTAAAAGAGTGCGCCACTCACTTTCTAGAAGCTGCCAGACCTGTATCGATTTCGTAATGACACAATGAAAAATTTATTGTTATTGTTGCGTCACTGAAAGGCTTGTTTTTATTTCACACGAATTTCTTTTTTATCGCCCACATTTTTTTTGTCTCCCCTTTAATATACTATAATATCGTGTGGGTTGTTATTACTTGTACTGTAATTTCATTAGGGAAACAGCCTTTATATTTCCATCATTTATTTACACTATAATACAACTGCTGCTAACGCAGCATCCCGAAAAAAAACATTCTTACAGTCCGATCTTATTTGGCCAACATGCATTGCCTTACAAAAACAGATCACGGTATCGTTGCGCCATCTATATTCAAGGAGTGCTACTATTCGAAGATATCACATATACCAAACACGTTTTCTTAATATTAATCTTCCTTATACTTTGATCCATTATTTCAAGAAAAAAAAAATACGTTCAAATCAAAAAATTTACAAAAACTTATAAATATTTTTTTAAATGTTTTTACTATAACATTAGTAATATAAGAAAAAGCTTACTTTAAAAAAATAAGTACAATTTGAATATATTTTTGAAAGTTGGTAAAAATTACAAATCGACAAATATTTTTACATCTAATACAAGTAATACTTCGATTACTATTTATTACATACAGATTATCTAAACCTAAAATTTCATTTTTTCCCTTTTAAAGTACGTTAGCAAACTATTTTTTACTATCCTTAATGTAGTCTTTCTATGGGATAGATGCTATATTATATTTATGCAAATAACAGAAACTGAAACATTTTTGCCGAAACAAATAATGTATATTCTTTCGTTTTCGAGATTATAAGGATAATGAAAGATAATAGGGAAATAAACCCGGTACGGGATTTTTCTCAGGAGCATAAAAATGCTCTTTTATAATGTATACTGGAGTATCTTTACATGTTAAAAAGAAATAATCAATGATATTTGTCTTTTATTCTTATATACTTTCGCTTTCAAGATTGTAAGGAAAATGAAAGACAATACAGAAATTAGAAATGTAAAAGCACCAACGTCAAAAGCACCAGTTATTTGAAATGATAAGCATACTGATTTCGGTAACACATAGCTTACCATCTACAGTGCTAAAGATGGCAGTAAATTTCTTACATATATTAGAGCGATGGGGATTCTTTTTTTCTTAATTGTTTTCCTTCTACACTTGTCTCACTACTTCCATTCCATTTTACATCCATCTTTCAATTGGCTATTACTTTTTATCCTATTTTTCCTATTGGTTATTAAACCTTCAACTTGAATCCTCACATCTCTCCTGTATATGTGAGCATATTTCCGCCATTCTTAGCACTGATTACGGTACTTTATATGTTAGCGAAACCGGTATGCTTATAATTTCAAATAATTGGTGCTTTTAACGTTGATTATTTTATATTTCAATTTTACTGCATCATCGCAATAAAACGTGATGTAATCCGGAACATGACATGCATAACCGGACAATAAAAATGATATCTTCTCAGTGGCGCAGCCAGAATTTGGTTCTAGGGGGGGGGGGGGGTTCTGATAAAGGTAATTGCCAGTTATTTGAATCGCCGGTTAATAGAATCAGTACTAATTAGATTATTCACTGAATAATACTTAAACTCAAAATGTATCTGTGTGGCATCAAATCATCGTTTTTTTTAGCAGAATGAGTCGCAGAAAAGTGATTTAGTTCAAATAAACAATTTTTACTTAACTAATCCATGTAATATGTAATTTCACAATTTAAAGTAGAATTTTCGCCTTTTAATTGAATTACGTTATTAAATATAATCTGAATCAGTAAAGCGGTGGATTCCGAAATGCATCAAAACATTTAAATATTAAGTTTGTTTTTGATCCATATAAGCTTCAATTATAGCTACTTTTCTTAGCTCTGGGAGGGGTTTTAACCCCAAAACCACCCCCTTGGCTGCGCCACTGTATCTTCTAATGTATAATTAAACATCGTTGAATGTTAAATGGGAAGAATCAATGATAAGAGAAGTAATTTTTTCCATTTTTCATTTTTGGGTGAAAAAAATCTAATGAATCAATAGTATTTGTGTTTATTTCTCTATGGTCTTTCGTTTTTGACATTATAAGGATGAACAGGACACGAAACATTCATAATTTTTTTCTGAATTTGCTTCCACTAATTTAAATCAGATTTCTTCCTGGATGTTTCCTTTAACTCTTTCCGGCACGGGCAAAATCTGTTAGTAAAATGAGAAATTATCGACTGACACCGGAATTCAAAACGAACTTTTTGGATATTTTGAAATCCTTCTACTTTTATGGTAAAAGCAAAATTTTACTAAAATTTTATTGGCGCCGTTTGCAAGTTTGGAATTAAAATTAGGTACCCCAGACCGGGCACAGTGTGCCGGAAAGGGTTAACCCCTTGACTGGTTATTTCTTTTCCGTTCAATAAATTGAAAATAGCGGACTCACACCACTATTATTTAACTAAAATATTCGTAAGATTTAGTCTAAACATTTCCGCCTTGAAATAATATGAAATTATTTTTAAAAAATAATGGTGTCAAAAAGCTTTAAATGATGAATTAAGGAAATTCGTCTTGCCCTAACGGCGTACGGGCTAATCAGTTAAGGGGTTAACTTCTACAACTGATATCAATAATAAATATATCGTTTAAAAATAGTGGTAGACAAATTAGAACATTTTAAGAACGTTGTGAGCCCTGGAAAAATCAAACATAATCCGTAAATTAATCAAAGGCATGACTCGTTTTAGGATAATAAAACTGGTGTGCAATAATGCGTACGTAAGATTTATATAATGTATATGACATACATAAAGTAATTTTATACATTAATTAGAGGCAATCATTTATAATTGTCTTTCATACTAGGTCTTTCAAGACACTTTTTCTGTATAATTTTTTTCATTAAATATGTATTTATTCAATTTGCATTGTGTATTACAGTTAATTGTTAACGAAGATATAATACAATTGTTTCGTAAGACAGAAGATCTAATGGAAATCTGGGAAATAAGTTATATAGATCCAATTTCAAAAGCAAAGAATATTAATTTATGACGACAAACTAATTCTAAAAGTATCATTTAAATATGGTGTTTTTTTGCAAATCGGCAAGCAGTTAATATATTTAAAACATATCGCAGAAATGTATTTGATAAAGTATTTTAATTTCATTAATTGATACACAAAATGTATTTTTTTAAACTGACATTCAACAATCTATCAAAGAAAAAAAATGCAAACAAATCTAAAAAAAGTAGAAATGTAAACTGAATGTATTTCTCTTTTACGAATATAAATATAAGCTATATTTATGATGATATAGTCACATGAAAATTCATTTTCAGCTGCATTCCATAGAAATCAGGAAACATTATTGCATCAAACAAAACATTTCTTTTTCCATCTAATAGGTTTGTGAGAAAGACTAGCTGATCATAAAATAGATGTAACGATAAATCACTCCTGCGTTATTACAGTGTGATATCTTTTTTACGGTTAATTAGGTGCCATTTATCTCTATATTCAACTGTCATTGACCAAACCCATAGCTTTTTTATTTTACCACATTGTGTTTCGTGGAGGGGGTAAGAAAATATGTGACGTCACATATTTTGAATAAAATAAAAGCATTAAAAATCAGTGTATTAAATTATGAAATTTGTATTCATGAGGTAAAGATAATATTTAAAATCAAATATATTAAATTTCATTTTAAGTACCAAAGTACTACTGTTTTCATTTTTTGTTTCACATTAATAGTTTATTATTATTGTATGTTAATTACTTTTTTTTGTAAATATTAATATTATATCATACAAAATAAGTCACTAATCACTTTTATTGTTATGCTCATAAATATCATAAAACACATAGTTAAGGTTTAAAAGTAAAATTTTAAATATGATCTATAATGTAATGCTTTGTTGCTCAACTGTAAGCATAAGTTTACGTAATATAGAATGACATGTGACAAGAGGGGGAGAGGGGGTATGAAGAAGTGTGACACTTTGTGACAAAAAAGGGGGGTGGGGGTCAAACATTTTGAAAAAATGTGCGACATCATTTATGGACGTACCCAGTTTTTATAGAGATGTTCGAGGGCAACGCAGGTTAATAAGTTTGTGTGTCAACTTTATTCGTTTTTTTTTTAATTGTTTCCTCATAAATGCCAAGATTTTCAGATGATGACAATCTTGTCTTCATCACTAAATTTCATCACTAGAATCATTTAAAGATAATTTGCTTTATAGTTTTAAAATTTTCTCATTCGAAAAACCTGCGTAGTAATTCCAACACTATAAATGTGCAAAACTGGAATGCCACAAACAAACTTATTTTTTTTCTTCACGTGGGTTATGAGAGGCAAAATATTCCTTTTAGTTAGTTTCTAAGGTATAACATAAATAACAACTTTCTAAAACATTCTAATAATAGCTTGAAATACGATAAAAGCTCACGAAGTCTTTCAAGTACATAACAGATATGTAATCATGTGCCCCCCTCCGCCTTCTGTACACACGTGTATTCCTTTCTATCTTTTGTATAAAGTTCAGAACATAGCTTTTTAGTACTATTATGTTATTGAATAATATATAATTAAAATTCTTGTTGAAATAAATGCAAAATGAAATTATTTTGTTCGGGACAGCGATGACCCAGCGTGGTAATTCTATGTAGAAAGATGTGTATATAAAAAGTTTACATTCAATTTTAAATAAATTCGTACTAGGGCATTTTACTAAGTATTTAGAAAAAGTCAATTAGTTTCAAAGTTTTGCTTTGAAAAGCAATAATGATATGAGCATAAAACCATGCCTTAGATTACAGATGACCCGCCTTGGTAATTCTAGTGTAACTATAGTGTAATTCTTTTGGTCTCTTTTTAGAATGCACATAAACAGCTGGGGGTGGAATGAAAGCTGTAATGAAAACGAAGAGTAATGAAAACAAAATCTCACAAAAAGCTTCCTTCCTTCTATATCATAAGAACCATTCATTGAATAGGAATCCGTCTATTTGAATACATTTTTTACCTTACTGTCTCGCCAGCCATTTTAGAAATTTACATTTTTACTTTCTTCTTTTATACCACCTTTGACAATAAAGTTCGGTGAATAGTCCTGTAGCATTAATGTAGATGAAATATTTTAAAAGTTACCATACGATCCTTTAAAATAGTCATCTCCTATAACTATGCACCGCTGAGATCTGCTGAACATGTCCTGGGAAATTCGTAAGAAGTCTTCTTTTGGGATGAAGTTCAAACGCTTCGTCACGTTTCATTGGATGTCAGCAATATGGTCAAATCTCTTTCAAAGAGAGTTTGAGTCGTGAAGATAGGAAGAAGTATGGAGGATTCAGATGTTGCGAGAATGGTAGGTGTTCAATTTGCACCATCCCTCATGAATTTCTTTCGGTGTCTTGCAAAGCTTAAAACCAAACTTTAAACTGATCTTTTATTCGTTCATTTACCTGTTTTCAGTTAAGAACCAACACACTGAAGATGCACTTGGTAAACAGAACATAAACGATGCTCAACTGAACAACGGTGGGGGAAGATGGGCAACACTTGCCTCTATGCTGGTGCAGCTTTTTGTTTCCCCAGTGTTGCCAGATCAGTCGTTCTGAATTAATTCACCGAACTTTATTGTCAGAGGTAGTAATAGAAGAACGTATTGACATTGACATTTATTTCGACTTCCGGTATTCGTCCGTTTAACACTTTTAAAAGAAAGCAGTTAGTGAAAAATGCGTCTGTCTGTCCGTCTGTGTGTATGACTGCCCGTGTGTGCTTTCTGAGTGAGTGAAAATTATATGAAATTATGCATACAATTAAACCATATTTTGAACAATTAACCCGTTTATGATTTTGGGCGTGAGACTTAAGTTAAAAATTCAGGTATTTCCCAGGTAGAAGTGCTGTGATAGCCATTTTCTACATTTTTTGAAACGAGATATCAGTAGATCAATGCTATTGTGCTGTTTTTTACCGGTTGCTAATAATTTTACTGCTTCCCGTGAGAAGATTCCAAGCAGACATGATGGTATCAGTAACTTTCGGCAAAACGTGAATGTTTGAGGTGATGAGGGGCATGGAGTCATACTAAATCACTCACGTGACCAATTTGTGTTTAATTAGTTTCGAATTGGACAAGTTTCATTTCGAGTATTAACATGCATTATATACAGAAGAAAGTTTTAGGATTAGTATATGAAACATGTTATAGGTGCCTTTGTACATGTAATTTTTATTCATATTCTAAAATAAATACACGTTTCGTGGCTGAATGTCAATAAGTACTCTTATAAAGATATTACAATAAAACGAAATTCTCGAGAAAAAAAACTGTGGTGTTTGATTTTCCATTTAAAATGTCTAGATAATATGTATGGCAGCATAACACAATGCTCAGGAACGAACTCAGGAAAAAAAATCTATTTTGTGTAAGTGGTATAAGACCAGTGTTAGTATACGTTTGTTCTCGTATTTCAACTAAAGGCAAAATATGCGTATATCAAGATCATATCACCATTCTATTAGTATTATATTTATGATTAATTTGTAAAATCCAGTAAAAGCTAATAATTAAAACTAATAAATTCACATTATAAAATGCACTCCAAGGTATAGCAAAATAATGATGCAGCACATTTATAAAAAATTGACTTCGAGGCAAAACCTTTCCGATAATGAACTTTTTTATTTCAAAGGAGATTGCAAGAATAGCTAGGCTGTTCCAGAGAATCATGTTATAAAATCGTGTTTTATATTTTACTCATATTAAAACATTTTTATAAATCTTTTAGAAATATGATTAAACTATAATTATATATAACTTAAGAAAATTGAATTGAAAATATTAAATATTATTAAATGCGAAATACAAAAGGAATTTGACTTCCGGCTCAGGCGTTAAAGTCGCTGATAAGGATATTTGCCACAATTTATTACTCTATAACCAGAATCTGTTTTAAATTTGAAAATAACCTATTTATACTTATATTTTTGAAAATGAATAGTTACTAATACATAAATTTGAATATAGTGTTCATATAAGTACATATTTGTCATTAAGTTTAATTTATTGATATAAAATTCAAAATCAAATAATGTTTCTTATAACAATATTTCTAGATTCAATAGTAGCGTTTCGATATATTTTGCTTGTAAATAGTATGTATGAAACCAGAAAATCAGAAGCTATTTTGCGGAAACAGAATAAGATTTCTTCGTCTTCCAAAGCTTAACAGGATACAAAAGATTATATTATGTATTGGGAAGCAAATAATTCAGAATATTTCTGTGACGTTATGGTATTAAGAATAGTAAACCGTGGATGCAAATATTGTATAAAAATATTATCAGTGCTTATTTTACATTATTTCTACATAGAAAACATACACAATTATAAACTATAGAATAATATTAAAAACATTATTATTGTCGTTTATTAAGTGATGTAAATATGAAAATACTGTATACACTGAAGTAATCTAACGGAGGAATAATCAGATAAGAAAAATGAAAACGTTAATGCTTCATAAATAACACATATATATAAAATTAACTGTTAAAAATCATTATAAAGGACTGCAGACATTTAGCGACACTTTTCTAAATAGATTATGAGTATTGTTATTTTAGGAGACTCGATACCCTTTGAAGTTTTTTGTAAATTTAAGCATTTTAAGATGCATTTTTGACATAATAAAAAAATTATGAAAAAAAAAATCTGTCAAGAATTTGTTCGATTTTCCTGAAAAAATTCGAAAAAAATATTTTATTTTAACTTTTAAGTAATTTTCTAAATGTATTTTCTCGTACAATTTTGAACATTTTCAGCTAATTTACTTTTTAAATCATTCATAGAAGTGTTCTGTATAATTTTAAGTATTCAATTTCTCGTGAGATCGGTAGTTTGGGAGAAAAAAATAATGAGGGAAAAGTATGTGTAGAATTACAGTATAAACAATATTTGTTTTACATTTTCTATGTGTAAAAGACAAACAAACAAACAAAAAACCTTTTAATATATTGGAAAAAGGATACTTAGTTTTATGAAATAAACCATAAGAAACAACAAGAAAAAGTCGAGTCAAGTGAAAATATTAAAATAGCAAATAAAGCCTTTGTGCACAAATGTTTAAAGATAGAAAACCAACGATTATAAATGCACAAATAAAGTATGAGAAGGTAGCAAATAGCTATTTCGAATCTACTATCGAGATTCTTCATCAGTGCAAAACTAAGCGAGCTAAAAAATAGCAAAACTGAGCAAAGAGACAGAGAGACCCAGCCTTATATACCCGATATGGGAACAATCCCGCCTAAAGAAAAGCAACCAATGAGAAGAAAGTAGTCAAAACAACCGGGTGGACAAGTAGCGACATGTATCGGAGATCAAGCAAAACAAAAACTAAAAAGCGAGTGAAAAAAAAGTATTAAATTAAAGATTTCGAAATACTTGCAAAATAAGGAGTACTAGATAAGTCATTGATTAAGGAGTGAGAATTTTTTATGATGTGGTAAGATTCCCAAAAATCAAGATCAAGAATGGAAGGGCATTTATGGATGATGGTGGCTGAAGAAAAGTTAAACTTATGTTGTGAAGACCAACAATGTTGAGCAATAGAGGAACGTTTAATCTCTTGATTTTTGACATACCTTTTATGTTCCATTAAACGAAATCTGAGAGCACGTTTAGTCTGATCAATATAAGAAAAACCACATTGGCAACAAATTTGGTAAATACCCCAGTTATCTAAACGATCAATGGGGTGCTTAAGATTTGAAAAAGCAATTTTATTAACAGGAGAAAAAATAACATTGAAGTCGAATCTTTCTAAAATTTTAGCAACTTGCTGACTGATTTTGGGGAAAAAAAGCAAAACAACCAAAGCATTGGAGTTCGAATTAAAGTTTTTTCTTTAAGAAAAGGTGGATTTTGTCAATTTTCTATGAATTGAATGTATAATATTAGGGGAATAACCACGATCAACAGCAATAGCTTTTAGATAATTAAGTTCATCACAGAGTCACTTAGGAGTTGAACAAATATTGGAAGCCCGGAAAACAAAAGTTTTAAAAGCCGCAACTTTCTGGTTAGGTGGATCAGAAGAATATCTGTGAGGTGGAAGACTGACTGCAAAAGGTTTGCGAAAGACAGTAGTCTGAAAATTATCTTCATTGCGAATTCAGTTTCAAAAATAAATTGAATGCAAGAATCAATAGAATTCATAACAGAGAGAATATGATTTATATCAGAATTCACTTCAACTAAAGCATAGATATCATCTACGTAACCAACATAGAACGGAAATTTTAAGACTTCAAACAATTTTATTTCAAAATAATGCATGTACAAATAGCATAAAATCGGACTAAGAGGATTACCCATAGCCAGGATTCCCATAATATTATAGATTCAATTCATAGAAAATTGACAAAATCCACCCTTTCTGATAGAAAAAACTTTAATTCGAACTCTAATGCTTTGGTTGTTTTGCCCTTTTTCCCCAAAATCAGTCAACAAGTTGCTAAAATTTTAAAAAGGTTCGATTTCAATGTTATTCTTTCTCCTGTTAATAAAATTGCTTTTTCAAATCTTAAGCACCCCATTGATCGCTTAGATAACAGGGATATTTACCAAATGTGTTGCCAATGTTGTCTTTCTTATACAGGTCAGACTAAACGTGCTCTCAGATTTCGTTTAATGGAACATAAAAGGGATGTCAAAAATCAAGAGCTTAAACGTTTTTCTATTGCTCAACATTGTTGGTCTTCACAACATTAGTTTAACTTTTCTTCAGCCACCATCATCCATAAATGTCCTTCCATTCTTGATCTTGATTTTTGGGAAGCTTACCACATCATAAAAAATTCCCACTCCTTAATCAATGACTTATCTAGTACTCCTTATTTTGCAAGTATTTGGAAATCTTTAATTTAATACTTTTTTTTCACTCGCTTTTTAGTTTTTGTTTTGCTTGATCTCCGACAGATGTCGCTACTTGTCCACCCGGTCGTTTTGACTACTTTCTTCTCATTGGTTGCTTTTATTTAGGCGGGATTGTTCCAATAGCGGGTATATAAGCCTGCGTCTCTCTGTCTCTTTGCTCAGTTTTGCTATTTTTTAGCCGCTTAGTTTTGCACTGATGAAGAATCTCGATAGTAGATTCGAAATAGCTATTTACTAACTTCTTATACTTTATTTGTGCATTTATAATCGTTGGTTTTCTATCTTTAAACAAGTGAAAATATTAATAAGAGTTTTATCATTTTCAAGATGCTTATTCGTTGAAAAACACAAACTAAGTAAAATCACTTTTAAGTTAATTGGACTGTAGCATTTAAAGAGACAACGGTGTAATCACTTATAAGCTGTGTTTAATAAACTCGGATCTTTACGAAACTTCATCAGAATGTACTGGGGATAATAAAGTATAATTTTAACCCTTTCCGGCGCAGTGTTGCCGGGTCGGCAACACCTATAGTTCCCCCTGTTTAAAGACGGAAAAACTCCGTTAATATTTCAAAAACTACTCTAATGGCTACTTTAAATCTTTCGTATGAGTTCTAGATGGCAGCACCACAGAGATCAAATTTCTATTGTGTTTAAATAATAGGTAAAATATTTTACTCTAATATGCGCTTCACAGCAATGCTCTTCTCACTGCGCTTATCAATGCTGTACCTGCACGGTGTTACCACTTCGACAACAGCTGTATAATTAAAATGGTTAGTGCAATCTTTACAAAATTATACTTGTGTACTCCTCTAGTCCTAAATAGATTGCCTAATTTTTTTTCTTTCAATTCCAACTTTAAAAAGTAGTGCGCCGGAAAATGTTAAGCAAAGAATTAAAAAATCGATATTTCGTCATTTTTGCCGAATAAAGGGTACTGAGTCCCCTTAATTTTCATCAGTCTTCATGTCACCTGTAGGAAACAGTGAAAATCACCTTTAAATCAATTTAAATCCTTCCAGAATTGTTATAAGCTGTCAAGACTTTTTTAATATATCTGTGCATATCATAAGCTTCGATATGTAGACTTCTACATGTTTGGGGATGTTTCAGAATAATTTTTAACTAGATTTTGTGGTATCTTGTAAACTTTGTTAAAAAAAAAACGAGGAGATTATTGATTAAATATTAAAATGGTGGATTTCGCTTGGTTCAAGAAAATTAATCTATGCTAAAGCATACTTATTTAATCGTGTATTTTATTGTTTTAATTCTTCCGAACTCAGTTAATCAATTTGTTAATGAAACTTCCGTACATTTATTAAACCACTATCTAGGGAATCCGTACATTTAATAAACCACTTATTTATTTGCTTACAGTGCAAATCATTGACAAATGCTGCACGTGGACTGCTTCAAAATTCTGTCATTTGTTAAGTTTTAATTGTTTGTTTATGATGATTATGAAAATTTAAAATTGGCAAAATATACTGAAAAGTATATAAAATATTCTTTCCTAAGGGGTAAATATAAGTACTTTATTTGAAGTACGATTTTTCTCTTTTTTAAAAAAGTGCCATTTATTATCCTTCCCCATCAAGTTTTAATTTCTGATGCTTTCAACTCTTATTTATTTTTTTAACTATTTAGAAAAAAACAGTTGTTGTTCTCGGTAGAGAATTGGGAAATCTAAAGTATATCTCAATCTTTTAAATGGTTGAATTCCGCAACTTATTTAATTTTATTCGTTTCCTGATTGGTCCAAGTTTAATGTACAAAAACTAAATATTTCTGTTGCCACGATGACAAAAAGAGTAATTAAACCTTTTTAAAAAATTAATAATTTAAAAACAAATTGTGATAGAGATTTCAAACAAATTTCATTAAAAAGTGCATTTTTTTCTCTATGCAACGGTGTAATAATATAAAATGTGCGATGTTAAGAAATAGAAAATGTTGTAGTTTTTAACATTTTATAACATATCGATTAATTTGATATATTTCTCAATAAATGAGGAATGCTTATTATGAAAAAATCTGTACCTGTAATTGCAGATATTTTTAATTTAGTTTTGGATTATTTTTAAATATTTAAAGTGCATTTTAATTAAATTATTTCAATAGTAAAAGTACGAATAGAGTACATTTTAAAATTAGCCAAGATTGAACAAATACTTAAAAAATCACAAACTCCATGAATATAGCCATTATTTATAACTGTATTTGATTATCAAATTAATCTGGTCCATTAATTTTAATACAATCTGCAGTAACGTTTTTATTTTAGTATTGTTTTACAATCAATGATGATATCAAGTTTTGAAAAAAATAACCTTTTTACAAACTTTGTCTTAAATTATAATTTATGTTTCTGTTCCTATTAAGCTTACAAAAGCAGTTTTATATTCATATTTTATGGATTGATAGGATGCTTTAGTTTCTTTATCTTTGTAGAAACTCACCTTCAATTAAATTAAAAGTGGCGTCTTTTATTTTAAATCAAATAGCCAAGTTGTTCCTAAACCCTTAAAAAATTGCAAAATCTAAAAAATATAATCATTAATTTTTAATAATATCTAATATTCAAATAAATCCTGTTCATTAAATTTAATACATACTGTAGTTACTTTTTTAATTTTGGTATTGCTTTGCAATCAAAGATGATATTTAGTTTTGAAAAATTCTTTTTACAAATTTTGACACAAATTATAATTATTATTCCTGCTTCTGTAAAACTTTCAAAAGTAGATTTATATTCATATTTTATAAATTTATATGCGTCTTTTGTCTTTTTTATCTTTATGGAAACTCACCTGCAATTAAAATAAGAATGGCGTTTTAATGAAACGATATTTTTTTTTAGATAACACAGAAATTGATATGAATTCATGAAAATTTTTGTATTAGAAATAAGTTAAGTTTGTATAATTCATTAAATCTTTTATTTATATTATTTTAATTATTCTTTGTTATAATTATACATAGGATGTTTCTAAACTCATGGTACAAACTTTAAGTGTAGGTAGAACACACAGTAATAATCATTTATTGTATATGAATGTATGGGACCAAGTGACGTATTAAGGTAAAAACACGAGAGGGCCAATTAGGCACCTTTTTTAATTTTCAAAATTTCTCATTCATACCAAAAAATTTTTATGCTTTATTTTTCTTGACATTTCATAATTACTTAACAATAAAATTCTTCTTTGAAAATTTGTGGTAAGAAATCGCAATTTTTGTATTAAAAAAAGCGTACAACTGGTAAACTTATCAAACGAAATACATGAATTAAAAAACTGTTTATTTACAATGCAGTTTACAAATAAATAATAAAGCATACAATATTGCAATAAGTGTTCAAAATTGCGCCCACCAACTATGATATATGCTTCGCAGCCTCGGTGCAGCGATTGGCGTACACTTCTTAAGATGTCAGGCATTTGCCGCACATGTGCAGCAGCAGCTTCAGATATGCGAGATACTAGATTTCCGTCTGCGTCAAGACTCTTCAGATGTCCCCATAAAAAGAAATCAAGACTCGATAAATCGGAAGACCGCGGTGGCCAAGGAATTGGTCCACCACGCCAAATCCATCACTTCCCAAATGTGGCATTCAGGTAACTGCGCACATCAGTGGTGGACATCCGGTTACGAATGGCGATCGCAAAATCTTGCAACAGTTCTGGTAAAACCTGTTGGAAAAACAAGGTAACAGTGACCACCCAGTCTCTTTGGTTGTAGGTATGATCCAATCAAATTATTATCAACTATACCCGCCCAAAAATTTGTAGAAAATCGTTGTTGATAAGCATGTGACCGCGTTGCATCTGGATTATTGGTTGCCCAAACATGGAAATTGTGCGAATTAAATACATATTCGATTGATACTGCCACATATGTAAATAGAATATAAGCAGTAAAATCTGGCTGCAAAACCCATTGGCAAAAGTTCAACCGCAGAAGACCGGATTCAAAATTTGTAAGCGTTGAAAGTGGAAGGGATGAAATCGATTTTCATTTAAAATTCTGCAAACGGTAGAATGATTCACACCTAAATTCTGTGCAACAGCTCTTGTACTTGATTCGGGCCTTTCACACACAAAATTCAAAAGAATTTCTTCCAGGCTTGCACTAAGCACAGATTTTTCTCGCTCATTTCCCTGTCTGGTGACGTGAAAAGAACCTGTTTTAGAAATCTGACATGGTAAGCGCTGGAACATTCTATGATCAGGCATTCTTCTGCGAGGAAACTGCTCTTGATACATTCGTAGGGCAGCTCTGTCATTATCATTTGCACGACACTGCATGAAATGCATGTCGGCTTTTTCAGCACATGTGAAGTCTTTCATGACGAACGATAGCTCAATTAACATGTTGATTTCTTCTACTTGAATGTATGGTATTGAACGGCGACCAGTCACTTACTGCCCTCTTCCGCCAATGGAATCAGCCCAAAACTCCATTTCTGTTTCTATTTCTATTTCCATTTTCAATTCAAAAAATTTTGATTTCATACCAAAAATTTTATTATTAAGTAATTATGAAATGTTAACAAAAGGATAGCATAAAAATTTTCTGGTGTGAATGAGAAATTTTGAAAATTAAAAAATGAACCTAATTGCCCCCTGGTGTTTTTACCTTAATGTGTGTCTTGGTCCGAGACATTCCTAAACATCAAATGACTGTTAGTGTGTGCTCTACCTATACTCAAAGCTTGTACCATTAGTTTAGAAACACCCTGTATATTAAAAAATAATAATATATGTAAATTTTTTCCGCGTAATCGTGCCTTGCTTGATATATCTAAGTAGATATTTTTCTAAATTTCGAACAGTGCTCTAATCAATAAATTGATATATCAATCACACAGGGTGATTCCAAAATCATGTTAAAAGCTACATGGCTTGGTAAAGTACACTGTAACAATATTTTTTTCTATATTTGAATGTATGGGCAAAAGTCATGTGTTGAGGCAAAGACACCATGGCCGATTTGGCCTTTTTTATTTCAAAATTTCTCATTTATACCAGAAAATTGTTATGTTATTATTTTGTTTGTTTACGACAGATATTACATGATTAGGTGAAAAAAATTCTTCTTTGAAAATTTCCGGTATAAAATCAAAATTTTTGAATTAAAAAAAAAAAAAAACGCAAATTTGTCAATTTTTTTTTTTTTTTTTTTTTTTTGTATTTTACACATTTGCCATATTAGAATTCTTTTAAAATTCAAAAATTTCGATTTCATACCCAAAATTTCCAAAAACGATTTTTTTTCTTTATGTAATCATGAAATTTTTGTTTTAAATAAAGTAAAGATTACTATGAGAGTTTTATGCTGTACATAACAAAATTCTAAATTTTAAAAAATGGCAAATTGGAACGCTGGTGTTTGTTCCTGAACGCATCACTTGAGTCCGTACATTCGTATTCAATAAATGGTTGTTATAGTGTCCTGTATATTAACATGTTTATATCATGAATTTAAAATCTTGAGGTATAATCTATGTATTACAATATCGCATTCTAATATTCTAGTTTAATAAAGATTAGTCATTTTATAAAAAAAAAATGATGTCACAGGAATTACAAATAAATACATTTTTTATATAAATATCTGCCGAATACCCGTAGATTATTGAAATACAGTCGAGTCTCTCTACATCGAAACTCCATACATCGAATTTCTCTATATAACGAATTTTTAGTAGGAACGGTCCCCTTTCTCATGATTACATTAAAAACGGTCTCTATATACCGAAATAGCTATCTCCATATAACGAATTTTTACATAAAATATTCTTTATTTATCCAATATTTAATAAGCTTCAAAATCCCATGAATTGATTTTAAAATCACTTATTCCTGATTCCAGAGTCCAGAGACAGATTCTCAGTCCAGAACTGAGTTTTTTATATTACTTTTCTACTTTGAATTTCCTTGTTCTTTAAGGCCAACCAATTCACACTTCCCCTTTCCACGCACCTTCCATTAATGGCAGTCTTCCTCCCAGTCTAAAATTACTGTAAGTTCTCCTTATGAGATTTTCATTAAGATTTCAAATAAATGTCTGTTTTCTTTTTTGAAACTGTTTAAATAATTAAGAAATAGAATATTAGGTTGATATTTATATTTAAACATTTCAAATTCTTAATTAAACATATCAAAAATAATATTTGTTCCAAAATTTACACATTAAATAGGAATTTTAACGTCATTCTCTATACAACGAATTTCTCTATCTAACGAATTTTTTACTGGAACCAAGAATTTCGTTATATAGAGACTCGACTGTATTTGACTAATTGAAATGCCATATTAAATATAATTTGGCTATAAAATATTAAATATATTAAATATTATATTACATATTAAATATATTTTATTTTAATGTTTTACCTGTTTAGATGCGTTCATAATTATGTAAATATGTAGCATTTATAGTCGTAGTCGTTTGTCCATTTTTCTGTCTGTCCATCTGTCCCTCCATCCGTCCGATTTTTTTGAAAATTAAAATATATAATTGCTGCATAATTTTTTCGAATCATTTCAAAATTTATGAAAATCAGATGTATAGTTTAGTTACAATGACTATCAAAATTATTCCATTACATGACGTTCAACGGGAAAAAATAGCTTCAAGTGCATTTTAATGATGTTACACTCTTTCGAAGATAATAAAACTGATATTCATCTATAAAGTATATGCTAAAATATACATTCTGTACACTCTGTGCTGCAAAGAATATTTGTTATTAATTTACTGGGTACGCAAATTATTCAATTACATAATAGAATAGCGGGAAATATTGTTTGGGGTCGTTTTAGTTACATTAAATTATTTCACATTTTAAGAAATTGGTATAGATTGGTAAGACTTACTACAAGATATTTCCTATATAATAGAAATTGGATGGTATTTACAGGGACACAAAAAACATTTCGGCTATTATACGGTATCCGAAGCACTATATACTATTACACCAAGATCTGGATATTTTTAAAATATCGTTACACTACGAACGCACCTCATTTGTTAAGTTTGACGTGCAATTTCCGACCTTTTTTCAAAATAAATGCATTATTTAAAGACACAGATTCATTTCTGTTAAATCGGTGCAAAGAAATTTGTCTTCATATGTTTCAAACGCCTTTTTTTATAAATTATTCTAGAGAACTTTACAAATATACTCAAGTGCTACTGAAGTGGTCACACCTGATTATAGACCGTAAGGTGGCAGCGCTGACAATCACCTTTTCGAGATCACGGATGAGTTTCTAAGATTAGATAAATCTCTATTCGCATATTAAAATGCAATTGGTCTGTCAAATCTTATGTTGGTGGAAAACACCAGAAAAAAATGTTTTAGCGGTTTACTCGTAGGTTTACCATTCATAAAAAAAAGTTTTTTTTCGCTTTTTTAATATAAATACATATATTAAACAAGCTGGACAATTTTATGATGAAAGATATTACTGAAAATTTTATTGTGATAATAAAATAAATCACAAGGTTATTAAATGGTGAATGCATAATCTTGCAAAGTTATAAACCAAAAACTATTAAATTTAAATATTAATAATCGACATTTGTTGACGTTTGTTTAGTTTTAAACTGTATATGATTATGTATTCACCAATTCAGATGATTTATTTTATTTTTACGATTATTATAAGTTAGCGTTTTGATAATGGCGCTAAAGCAAATCCATAGAAGAAACCAACCAATCAGGAGGCTGGAAACATCTCTATGGTCTCTAATCGAGTAAAGGAAGGTAAAATGCTGCCGAGGCACATATGGATAGAGTAACGAGAGCTGATACTAATTGCTGATACTACTCAACAGCTGTCTGGTAAATTACAACTATGCATCTACTACACATTCTTTCACCGTGACCTTTTTTCTTTTAGTAGACAGGATGATAATCAATTGTTTCTTCTTTTGAACATTTCCACACATCCGATCTTGATATCAATAAACCATATTTTTTTCATGAAGTCTGAAAGTTTTGTGAAAGATCATGGCATCAGCGGTAACTGTTTTACACTTTTCCCTTCTACCTGTTTCATCATATTTGTCAAACAAGTTTATGCATTTAATTATATTTAATTTATTTACTTACATTGAATTTATTATTTTATTTCTAATATTTATATTATTTACTTATATTTAATTACATATATTTTTACTTGCATGAAATTGTTTTTCACGAAGTTTAGGTACTACGCACAAACGTCATGATAAGCTTTCCAATTATCCTTGTGATGATCCACACATCCGATCTTGATTTCAATAAACCATATTTTTCATGAAGTCTGAAAGTTTTGTGAAAGATCGTGGCATCAGCGGTAACTGTTTCACACTTTTCCCTTCTACCTGTTTCATCATATTTATCAAACGTGTTTATGTATTCAATTATATTTAATTTATTATTTTGTTCTAATATTTAAATTATTTACTTATATTTAATTACATATATTTTTACTTGCATGAAATTGTTTTTCACGAAGTTTAGTTACTACACACAAGCGTTGATAAGCTTTCCAATTATCCTTGTTCCACCTCCCACTGTATATAACATGTAATAAGTCATTAACAGTGAAAGTTCGAATGCGACTCAGTTTGTACGAATCAGAAGTTTCAAATTTATCATTCAATGTTGACTTCACATTTTTATACGATTCAGTATATGTAAGAAAGAGGACAGAAGATACTACAACGAGGTAGACAAGAAAAATATAGTCAATTGTTTAAAGCAAATACAGTGGAACCTGTCTAAAGGGACCACCTTTGGGACCGGCTACTAAATGGTCACTATATAGAAGTGGTCACTTTAAAGAATGTCTTTCAAAATGGCACATTAAAATTTTTGTGATCTCAAAAAAATAAAACAAAATATAAATAAAGAAAATAGACGATATTAAGTAATAAACTGATTAATTAACAAGCATAATAACTGAATTATTAATTTAAAATGTAATGCATAGAATATAATGCATTTAAAACACTCATTATTTCTTTTAAATACAGTTGAAATTCAGTATTGATTGATTTAAATAACACATAACAATATGGTATATTATAATTTAAAAGCACTCTTATTTTCATTGTAATTGCATAATGATTTCTATAATTGGTAGTAATATATATTTTATTAAAAATCACATTAGACAATTGCAAATATCATTTTAATAAAGGACAAAGTGGTCACTTTATTGATTAAGCAAATAGTGACTAAACGAGATGATTTCCTGTACTCAATGGATCAAAATAAAACTTTAGAAAATGATCACTTTAGTCTATTAGTTTGAAAATTTTCGGGATGCAGAAAATTGGGATGGTCACATTTTACAGGTTCAAATAACGCTGTCAATGACAGGCTAACTCGTCACTTTACACAGGAGTACACATTAAACAGGTGGTCCCATTATCGGATTACTCCCACATTATTTTACATGAGCACAAGTATTTTTTTTCCAAAAGCGGTCACTTTACCAAGGTGGTCACTTTAGCAGGTTCCACTGTATAATGATATTAAAAATTAGAAATGCGATATTTTGGAAATTGTAAAATTTTCAATACACATTACAAATTTTTTATTACATTAATTATTGCTGGCGCTAGCTCATTTATCCATGAATCGACAAATATTAATATTTTTAAATTATCACAATAACAATATATCCAAGTGCTGATTCTTCGTATATACTCCAATATCGATATGCATGATATATCTCTTCTAACGTATTCCAAAAAACATTTTTCTGTTTGCGCCACGACGTCAAAGCATGAAAAAAGTGCAAATGGGGAAGGAATTAATAGGATGCTCTTCGTTCATTCGTCAGTGTAAAATCTGAACATGAAATTTGTTGTACTTCTCTATATCCTGTTCAGACCTGAGTATTAAATAACTGTTCAAATATATATTTATTGCTTTCGCATAATCGATATCACACTATAGATGACAGAAAAAGTCATTTTTATGAATCATTCATTTAGTCATTTTTATATCTTATCAGTACCTTAAGGGACTGATAATTTTGGTTTTAAAATATGGATATAAAAGCACTAATCCCCTTAAAACATCCGTTTAACTATCAGTAACATAAATTTACGCAATAACAAAATTTAGGTCTTTAAACAAGTAAATGATCAACAAATCCTCATTATTTTATTGTAAAGCGTTTAAGTTAAATAATCATGAATATTTTTTACTTTCTTGTCCGCAATATTTGAAGGTAATTTCGAAACTCGGATGAAAATAATATTTATTTTATGAGGTAATATTCATCAGTGTTGACATTCATTGTTGTTGTTTTAAAGTAAAAAAAAAAAAAAAAAAACATTTAGCTGTATAGAAGTAAAGTAAAAATGCAAAAAAATCGAACAGTTATTTTTTAAGAGGGAAAGATTAAAGGTACACATTTGTGTACCTCAGGTCTGAAGAGGTTAAGGCAATAACTACTATACCGATCATCAATAATGATATGAAATTGCTATCTAAAACACAAGATAACATCTTATGTGAATTTATGATGTATAAGATAAGGATAATAATCTTTTACTCTTTTATAAAGTGTAATTTTTTATTTCTATTTAGAAACGCTGGATGCAATGAAAGGAATGATTGCATAGATTTGCGAATGATCAGGAATTTAAAGAACTTGCTTTATAGTAACAAAATGATTTTTTTAAATAAAATTTCGCTAAATCTCATATATTATTATTAACTTATGGATAATCCTGTCGTTTTACTATTGCTGGTTTGGTCAATTTTAATTGTAGTACACCAGTAAAACAATGTAGTATGCTCAACTTATTGAAGGCAATCTTCATTCCCATTAAAAATAATTACAAACGATTAAAATAATTTCGTTTATAAAAATTAACTTTAATACATTTTATTTAAAATTTTATTTATAACAGAACACTTTTACGCAAAAAAATATTTTAGTTAATAATCATTAGTGCATTTTGGGAAAAAACATCCCCACTAAAAATAATCTTAAGATTATCTGAAGAAATTGCCCCTTTCTACAGAAATTTGACGAAAATTTGCAGACTTAGCTTTATCTTTAAAATATCTGCAGAATTTTTAAAGATATTCTAAAAAATATCTTCTTAATGGGCCAAATACCTTCGGATTTCCCACAGATTTTGGGCCAAAAGGCTATAGATTTTCTTCAGATTTTTTTTAGTGGGGATTCTTTGTGTTCTAATTTATATTTCCTCCTCTGCCTCTAATTTGTACTGGACGCAATAAATATTGTTTATTCTGAAATATAAAGTAAGATCTGATTCTGATTTTATGTCTTTATCACATATTTAATAAATAATTATATCTAATTAATAAACCTAAATATATTATCTTTTTTAAAATGTGTAACATACAAAAAGCATGCGACCAAGATTGACTTTTAAAAATATTTAACAAATCGATTCAATCCGATAAGATTAGCTATAATAAAGGTATCAAATCTTCTATGATATCAAATGGAAAATTAATTCTTAAAATTCCTCTGTAGTACACTAATGATTTTCATATTATGATTAATATATGATGATTTTATTTAGGTTTTTATAAAAAGTAAATATCTTTGGATTACTATGCATATGCCCTTTGCATTTTGAATAAATTATTTCCATTCAACATTTCGCTCATTCAAATGTGAAGCAGTAACTGCATATTAAATAACTATGTATGTCGGACATTTGGGACCAATGTTCTCTCCCGGATTAAAGTAATAGCCATGTCAGTGCCAATTTCCTTCTACGTAATACCATGAACTGAATAGACTGACAAGTTGGATAATCTACTTTGAGCCAATCGTGTCAAAATATGGATATGGAAATCCTCCTAGAGACTTAAATGCGAAATTATTCATTAATTCTACAACAATTGTGTCACTTTGCTAAAATTAATCGACGTCCATGAAAATTGTGTCCATTGACAAATACTATTATTTAGAAGGATGTTCCGTTTTTAGCAATTCTCTATCGATATTATAAGTAATAAATATCAGTATAAAAGCTTTAGAAACTTTTATTGAAAATACATGACCTGAAGAGCATAACAATAATGGTTAGACCTGTGTTGATAACTTTCAAGAAATATTTAAATTTTTAAACTAATTTTAAAATTAAATAGATTTTTATTAAATCTTAAAAAGGGATCCGATCTCAATTGTAAAACATATAAGTATACAATTAAAAAATAAAATATTGCAAAACTTAAATAAATTTATGAAATAATTTTATTAAAATTATAAAATATGTGTCTGTGTGTGTGTGATTTTTTCAGTTAAAGCAAACGATACAACGATAACAAAAGTTTTATCTATATTAATCCTTGGAAGATAATCATGAGATCATATTATGAAAGGCTTTATAATGGAAAAGGTATTTTTAACAACGGACAATTTTTCACTATACAAAAAATTGCTTTTCGCGTATTTTTGCTCAATTTACAAATAAAAAAACAAAACTTTGATACGCATTTTCGTATGCAAATTATAAATTTGTAATGTATAATTATATAAATCATACAACAATATCTGTAAATCTAAATAAATATTTTACTTTATTTCAAATCCCTTTTCTCATGAAAATTTTCAATTTTTTTCTTCAGTATAATGTTCCTCAATAGTTCTTATGTTTTTAGTTTTTCTAAAATTTCCCCGTATATTACCCTAGTCCATTTTTTTCTGGTACGTAGAAAGTGTTGTTGAACGTACTGTTTGATCGTAAAATTATTTAACTGGTAACTGATTCTGTATACACAAATATTTTACGTTGATAGCGCATTGCGAATATGGTATTAATTTAATATAAAAATGTATTTTAACGTTTCCAAAAATATAGTCATTCAAAAAAAAAAAAAGAATTTTTTTGTTTTAGAAAGATTTTTATTAAAGTTAGGAACTCTTTATGTGATTTTTAAAGGCAAATGAATTGGCTGCTGAATTTTGAATAATTCGAATGTATTAACCGTTTTGATGCCGAAATAATATCGCAATGTAGTAATAATTTTGTTTTTCTTATATTACAGCTTCAAATGTTTTAATTATTGCATACAAATTTAGAAAATACCAAAAGAATATATTCCCGCAGTTTTTTTGGCTGTTTTCATTTCAATGTTCGCATTTTGGAACGTGATTATTGGTTGACAACATATGCAAATATAACAAACCATTTTCAGCTAGATGCTATTGTATATTGTTCTTGAGTATTTTCTCGAATTCCAAAAACATTTAGATTCCTAGCGGTCAAATGTAAGTAATATATAGAAAACGATAAAAGCAAAGATTATATTTTAATGCAAATTAATGAATTCACATATTCCTTAATACCTAAGGTAAATGCTTAAACATACAAATTTTCATTTCAAAAATTCAAATTAACCTTATATTTTATAGGAAAAATAAGGTAATCAGTATTCTGTTGGAAAATATATGTTTCGTATTACAAATAATTCAATGTTCCCATTTGGAAACTTTGGCGTTTAAACGGTTAAAGATATATTATGGTGAAATAGTTTGTTACAACAAAAACCATTTTCTTTTTACTTTCTTCTATCTTCAATAGAGAAATTATTGTGATTGGAATTTTTTTGACGAATTTACGCGTTTTAGTAGTCTGAGATTCCCCAATGCAAGTTTTTACAAAATGACTCTCTTTCTGTGTGTCCATGTGTCGACATTCTGTTATCGAAATTTATAAAGTTATGCATAGAAGTGAACCAAATTTTTTTAGAGTTTTCGCTATGGCAAATCATCCTCCTTGAATTAAAAAAAATCTGCCGAAATCGGGCGTTGTATTAGGTTTTTTTTGTAACATGTTTATTATTGTGTCATCAAAAAGAGTAAGAATTTATGCACATAATTTAACCAAATGTTTTGTGCATATTTTTGGCTATGGCTAGCAGTTCTTCCCTGAATTTGGAAAAATTACATTGCCAAAGGATGCTATATTTGCGATGTCTGTCCGTTTTTATTAGTGTACCATCTAAAAAAGTATAAAGTTATCCATCTATATGAACCAAATTGTGTGTATGGTTTTTTTTCTGTAGCCAGCTGGTCTTCCCTGAATTTGAAAAGAAATCCGCTGTGGAGATGTAAAAATTGCGATATCTGTGTCATTTTCATCATTGTACCTTCAAAAAATATATGAAGTTATAAAAAAAATTAACCGAATTTTTTGCTCGTATTTTGGTCTATAGCAAAAATTTCCTGAATTAAAAAAAAATCTGTCGGAATTGCAGCGATTAGTTTAATAGTGATTTTTGTGTAATTTTAACCAAATTTGCCCCTATATATTTTTCTAAATATATTTGTAAATGTTTAATAATCTGTAAATATTTGGGTGTACAAGTATTCATTAATTTAAACAATTTGAAATTTCTACGTTCCATAACTTACGAATAAAATGAATGTATTAGACTTACATACACAGGAGTGATCTTATAATCGTTCCGCTTTAACTTTCTAAGTACAAAACCTTAAAAACAAAATCGTGAAAAATAAAATACAAATTCATAGATTAGGATACAACTTTCAAATATAAAATTCTTATTTCATGACTTACCATAGTAAAAAAATAATAATAGAAAAAAATGTATCAATTAATATAAATATTTTATTTTAAAAGTATAATTTTTATGGCGACTAAATTTAATGCAATCGTATTCTTCAATAGTTTTAAACATAATCAAATTGGTACCTAAAACTTATTTTGATGAAGATAAATTGTGAACATCTATCTCGATTGATAATAATAGTAAAAATATTTTTAATGTTAAACTATGTTTCAAATAAAATATTTCATTTCAATTAAATGAAAATAATATGAATGCATAGATTTTATTTTTTAATTTTATGGGTTACCAAACTTTACAATTTATTATTTAAATAAATATATGTTGTAGGAAATGCATGGTTTTCACATAATCCAAAATTAAAACAATGATGTATGTGTAGCTGTCAGCTAGTTACATATTTTTACAATAGAAATATTTTTATCTCAAATGGATTCCTTCTATAATTTTGATATTTAGTTCAACAGCCTTATTTTTCAGATAATTCTTCTCGAGTAATTTCGTGATATATATATAGATTAATGACACTAACACTGAGTAATGTTCTTTTAAGCACATGAAGAAAATAATGTATGTTCAACATATTAGGGAGAGAGGAAACTGTTGCTTGCCATTTAGTATCTTCCAGTAAAACCCAGTATGATGTAAACCCCATTTTATGCCATTATTTCTGTTTTCATAGTTCTGATTAATGATTTCTAGTACGCATAATAAATCAAAAGGAAAATAAGTAGATATTTTTTTTAATTAAGAATACAACTTGCATAAAAAGAGTACATCTGTCTACCTCAAGAATTTATTATTTTTTCTTTTTATAAAAAGTGAAAAATTAGATATAAAATCTTAGTGAAAAATTAGATATAAAAATTTAGTGAAAAATTAGATATACAGTGAAACCTCCAAATAAGGGACACTCCGAATAAGGGACACCTCTATTTAAGGGACAAAAGTAGCGGTCCCAAAGATGCCCCTTATTTGGAGGTTTCACTGAGTAAGGAACTCCGAATAAGGGACACCTCTATTTAAGGGACGAAAGTTGCGGTCCCAGAGGTGTCCCTTATTTGGAGGTTTCACTTTAATTACATTAGTGAAAAATTAGACATAAAAAGTTAAATATTTTTACTTAGTGAGTTTAGCTAGTGCATTCACTCTTAAGTTTATATTATTATTATTATTATTATTATTATTATTATTATTATTATTATTATTATTATTATTATTATTATTATTATTACAACATACATATAATGAAAAGTTTACTTAAGGATGTATATTATGGTTGTAATTCTAAGATTTGAGAACCGACAATTTTCAATCACTCTGCCTTTCATCAAGATATCCTTAAGGGGGCTCAGGGGTTGAAGACTTTTCAAAAGATCGGTTTTTTATGATCTAGTTTGATTATTCAATTAATTCTTAACTCAATACAAAAAAACCGCATAAAAATATTTGCTTTTTTAAAGGAGTTATAAGCATTTATGTATCAACACTTTCATAGCCGCACCCATATAATTTCAACTTGAAGTCGCGTTTTCTCAAAACTTGATTTTTGACGACTAACACCAAGATTTAAAAAAAAAACTATTTAATGGAATGGCTTTTTTTTTTCATGCATATAACATCATTATCTGTACAATGAATTAAGGATATAACTATCACTTAAAAAAACATTATTAAAAAATCTCTCAAATTTGAAAATTTAAAATTTAAAACCCCCCTAAAAAATACAACTTTTTTTCATTAAAAATACTCAAAATATTAAACTATCTAAAATATTTTAATTCATTCTATAGATAATGATGCTGTATGCCTGCAAAAAAAAAATAAGCCATTCCATCAAATAGTTTTATTTTTTTTTTAATCTTAGTGTTAGTCGTCAAAAATCAAGTTTTGAGAAAACGCGACTTGAAGTTGAAATTATGTGGGTGCGGCTATGAAAGTGTTAATACATAAATGCTGTAACTCCTTTAAAAAGGCAAATAGTTTTATGCGGTGTTTTGCGTTGAGTTAAGACTTAATTGAATCATCAAACTAGAACATTAAAAAAGTAGATTTTTTGAAAAGTTTTCAACCCCTGAGCCCCCTTAAGGTTACCCTCAGTATCTGAAATATGATGAAATGCTGAAGAAAAATTTGCCCGAAGATGACCACAGAATGGTCGAAACTTGTCTATTTTTAGACTTTTAGAATTTTAATGTGACATATATTCTTTAAAGTAAACTTTTTAATTCATAAATTTGATTACGCAATAATAATTATTATTATTGTTTGTTAATAATATTCGGTGAAATATCATAAATGAATCATACCTCCCCCCAAAAAAGAGAAAACAGGAAATGGGATCTTTGTTTATAGCTTTTAATCATAATTAATTTTATTGACTTCGCATCACTTGTATAACACAATTTTATAAATTGGTTTAAACTAATTACTATTTATAATTTATTATAGTTTAAGCCATGTATTATAACACATACCTTTTTTTCCCATGTACTTTTCTCAAATTATGAAATTATTAAAAAAATAACTTGAAACTGGTGTGAATTAATATGAAGAGATAAAATTATAATCTATACTCAGCAGATTCTCGCAATGTCTTTACAACTGTAACTAAGTTAATTTAGAGGAATCGGACTGTTCTATTAACTTTTGGAGAACCTTCTCCTAAGAATTTTCCGTTTCGGAATGGCAACATATGCAGACACACTTCGTATTTTCTCAAAATTAGACAGACTTTTTTGTCCAAACATCTGCAAACTTTCATTTTAGAATTGACAATACTCGCCTGTTCTGTTATTCAAATGAGACAGGCGTTAAAGCATTACCGTGAAGATAATGGTAAATTCATCATAAGGTTTAGTGATTCGCTTTTGTACAGAATCTCTCAATCAACCAAAATTTCTAATAAAATTATCGCTATTTTTAAATTCAGGCACCTTAGCTCTGAATGGTGTTAGCTGTATTAATGGCATTTTCTTTATATTTATAACTGTAGCTGAGACAAGAAATAATATCGAAATAAAATCCTTTTTTATAAAAATAATTGGAATCCGATTGAAAATGTTTTTTTTTTCAAATCGTAGGTTACAGATTACGTTATACTTTAGATGAAAACGTTATGCAGCCTAGTTCGATGAATTTTTTGCAGTGTAAGTCACATAGATAATAACTAATATGCTTTATGATCACCGTTATTTTCGAAAAGTTTTCTTAGTTTTGTTCAACTAAAGCGACAGTCAATATTCAAAATCACGAAATTTGACAAAAAAATTGTCTTTTCGAGAATTCAAAACTAGATGCTTAAATCTATATCATGCAAAAAGAATTTTTCATTTTTCGATGTTTCTTCATAGAGGTATAAAATTTTAGACAGAGAGTCCCAGAAGTAATGGTAAAAACTTTAAGAGGAGGTAGGGGACATCACAAAGATTCAGAATTGCACAGCAACCCATGGTCGGAAACTTTTTACTGGAGCGGTAGTGACGATAAAAAACACAAGGAAGAAAGGACACGAACAGAGAAAGAAAACATGTTTATTATTCTTAGTGCTGCAAAAATATTGAAACAATGCTGGGAAGTGCTATAGTGACCCTTGTTACACGCACGTTGGTGTTTTCGAGATCATTAGACCATTCATGCGCTCCGTGCATCACGGCCCGGGATCGTAATTTTGAACACCTGTTTTGATGACGATCGTGTCTCTTTAACGTTCTTTTTAATTAGTTTTTTGCTGCATTAAGGATAATAAACATGTTTTCTCCCCGTTTTTGTGTCCGGTCTTTCTTGTGCTTTGTGTCCTCCCTACCGTGCCAGAAAAACTTTTCTGGCCATGGGTTGGTAAGTAAAACTGAATACTTGTGATGTCCCTTAAAGTTTCTACCATTACTTCTGGGACAGCCTTTTATTGTAAAAAACTGTATATATTCATGTTTTTTTTTTTTTTTGTTGTTGTTGTTGTTTTTTACTTAAAATGCTTTTTTCACAAAACTGAAAATTTTACAGGCTTCTCACTTTTGAAAGTTCCATGCGCATTCCTAATTATCAAATTCTTTTAAAATTTATACTTTATATTCTCTGTAGAATATTAAATAAATATTAGCATATAAAGTTTCATTTAAGAAATATTTTAATGTTGAAATTTATGTAAATATGAAAATATATAGCTACTTTTTGGGGGAAAATTAAGGGGTCTCAGGAGTCTTACTTATTACATGCTGGTACAATTTAGCAATATGTCACGTTTAATTTTTTTCCTCAGTTCCCTATGAAACATAAAAGCATAAAACACCCAGCCCCATTTCGTCTGATATGATGAGTACTAGGTGTGCGGCAACAAATCACACAGTTAACCCAATTTGCAATAAACCACAAAAATTACCAACAAAGCACATAATGTAAATAGTCGACCCGGGTTAGTGGTTCGCCACTTTGCCAGTCCGTCATGTACACTAATGGCACCTGAAGCATGTAAAATCCCAAATATCTGGGTTCGATTCCCGGCCTGGGCAATTTTTCGCTGAGTTGGAAATATTAAATTCGTATGATTACTTTACCAATCAGTTAGACTGCGTTGAAAATAATAGTATATCTGCGTACCCATCATGAAAGAGTATTTTTCATTTAAAATATTATAGTTTTGATAAAGTTGTCTTATTTTTGTTTGATCATTTATTATTGACATTATATCTTCATATACAGTGTCGTGCTTTCTTTTGAATTTGAATTTCATAAATTTACAGTTTCCAAAGATGTAGTGGAGCGGATCTCCCCTGACGCCACACAGACAGAGATTGTTCTCTTTTTTCCCTATGCTGTGTACGAAGAAGGGGAAGCTACCGCATCCTGACAGAAAGTACATTGAAACTTTGTCTTTGCATGTTAGAGTGGCTTGAACCTTTGGTACAATGGAGTGGGTAAATCTGCCGCTCCCTGAGTTATCCCAGTTGTACTGCCAATCATCCAGCATATTGTGCTTCAGGCATTTATTAAGATATGACCGAGGAAGTTTTATCCCTAGGTCTATTGGGAGATCGCAGTACTGAGCAGCGTCATTGGCCAGTTTGTCCGCCAGCTCATTGCCTTCTATGCCTATGTGTCCCTTTATCCATGTAATGTAAAATATTTTTTTTTTTCACTAACTCAGAATAAACTCTTGTTAATTATCTAGAAAAATACATGAGGGATTATCCCGAAACTCCAGGTGTATAAACCAAATAATACAGGACAAGTATTTCCGTGAAGATTTTTTCAGGAAACCCCGTAGGGTACGACAACAAATTAAAAAAGAGCGAATATCTTTTGGATAATTCTTTCAAAACTAACGTAGAAAAAGCGTTAAAAATATAGATTATGATTAAATGGCTTATTAAAATAAACTGTGTTTAATTTTTAAGAGAATATTATGAATAATCGTTGAGAAATTAAGGTTTTAATAAAACAGTCCCGAATTTTGCCAAGTTTTTATTAATATAATTTGCAGAATTCTTTAAAGAAAAAAAATGCTACTTTAAGAAAACATGACAAAAATTTTACACAATACTTTGTAATCAGAATAAAAAAGATAATAATAATTGCATGAATAATGAGCAGGTTTACTGAATAATTTTTTTACTGCGCATGCATACAACCAATCAAAATATAATTTGCATAATGTGTTAAAAGAATGCATAAAGAAACTTTTGGAAAAGTTAAAAAAAAATAATTTGAAAGTTGTGAAAATTATCGTCATGATATTAAGCTCAAAATTCGTTGTTCCCCAAAAGAAGAAAAAAGATGAGGACCTGTATCCATATATACATTGATTAGTGTCAATACAGCATACATAATATTGTATTGCAAGTTCAACCACTCTTTTTTTTTGGGGGGGGGGTAAGGAATTTTGAGCTTATTCTATTGACAACAGTTTTCGAAATTTTCAAGCTATGTTTTGGGGAGTTTAACAAAGATTGCACTAAACATTTAGCTAACACATTATACAAATTTAATTATGACTGCTTCCACGCACGCAGAGTAAAAAAAATATATATTTTTTTTAAACCTGCTCATTATTTATACAGTTTTCATTATTTTTTTATTCTGATTACTGTGTATTGTGTATATTATTATTTGTCATACTTTTTATAAAGAAAAGTTCTTTTATGCTAAGAACTCTGTAAATTATAAGCAAAACATTTGGCAAAATTTGCGACTGTTTATATAAAAGCTTTAATTGCCCTACAAGTATACATGCTGTCCTTATAAAAATAAACATAGTTTATTACCGCTAAGCCATTTAATCATAGTCTTCAGTTTAAACGCTTTTGCTACATTAATTTTGACAGAGTTATTCAAAATACATTAGATATTTTTCAATTTGTTGACGATCCTCTATGGGGTTTCAAAAAAAGTTCTTCACAGAAATATATGACCTGAAATATGTATCTTCACACCTGGAGTTTCAGGATAATTCCTCATGAATATTTTGCGATATTTAATAAAACGTCAAAAATCGCAAGTGGCGAGTCACGTTTAACCATGTAGTGTATTTTTCCTTTCCTAAAATCAAGATAAGACGCCAACTATAAACTGTGAATCCAAAATAATTACTAAATCCTGTGCACAAATTAAACATACACTAAATTAAAATAAATTGACCTATGGCATGTTCGTTGAGAAGAAAAAAAAAGAGAGAGAGAAAACCTTTCATTAAATTATAAATTTCGGTACTTCTTGATTATCCCGCCGACCAAAAAATATCGCCAAACTATAAGATTAAATGCCAATAATGGATGGTCATGAATGTCAAATTCAATGACATTAAATACGATACATGTGTTTAAAACGTCATTACATGATTTTTATTTCGACTTTTATTTATAATTTTATTAATATTCTACTAAATATTTGTTTCTTCGTTATTAAAAATAAAACTTATGTCAATATGCATAATTTGGCTACTAGTTTGGCGATTTGTATCATTTGGTTAAATTGGTCGACGGGACAACCATGTAGTACTTAAATTTCTAATCTAGAGTAATTTCTAAAATTTATGCAGAAATTAATTGCACAGTAAACTGAAATAAAGTTTACGTATGATACGTTTGCTGACAAAATAATAATTAAAAAAACAGAAACCCTTTTTTTCTGTAGCATAAACAAAAGAAAAACTTTCTAGTATAAAATATCGGCTTTATTTCCTATCTAGTATGCAAACGAGACTCATATCTCAGCTAGAGAGGGAAAATTGTGTTTATTTTTCTTTCAAATATTCGAAAACTGAAAGTGGCGTAAATATATCACTTAAGGTTATATTCGACGTGATATGTCCAAAGCATGTAGAAGATTTCTTTTTTCTCTTGATTAATAATTGAGATTATTTCGATAAAAAGGATTTCAGAATCTCGTAGCAGGAAATTTCGACATAATAATTATGTTAATGCTTATAGAAAAATAAATATAGGATTTATTAAAGTTACAGTTCAGAACAAATAGACATATTTCTTCTGAACATATTTTTGAATGCGTCGGTAAAACCGCATTAAAGCATTTTAGTGTGATTCATGTTAAAAGTTAATAATAAAAAAAGAAAAAAAACGAAAAATAGTATAAAAAATTTTCTGGGGGGGGAGGGGGGTTCGGACAATAATTTTTAATATTTTGTAAATGTATATTAAGTGAATGGAAATTCAACAAAAGCAGGACAATGTAAGCGAGTTATATTAAGAAAATCAGAACATTCATTTAAATTTTTGCTGTATGTTTATGTTTTTTTTTATTTCAATCAAAAAATAATCTAATTTTTTTGGAACAAATTTACAATATATATATTCACAAACGGCAAAATTGTAAAATATGTTACAAAACATAAACTCCACATACAAAAATATAGACATCTTATCAAATCCAACTAATTAAATTTAGAGGCATTTGACTGTTTCACAAAGTCTCACAGTATCCCGAATATGTTTTTTCTATGTGGGGATAGACATATACACATTTGGTGCCAAGTCTAACTTTGCTTAGACTTGGCACCGATTGTTTGCTATTCTTAATATAGTCCAAACTACTACAAACTTACATTCTAGAATTGGAAATACACTCCTACAAAATTATCCGGTTGAGAAAAGTTAAAAAGCATTACCTTAGTATTAAATGACAGGCTGACTAAACTAGCGATTTGCCTTTGTACAAAATCGTCACAATCAATCAAATTTTATAACCCATATGTCGTCACTTTCAAATAAGGGCAAGAATGGTGTCAGTTGTATTAAAGGAATCTTGTGATATGAATACTTTCAGCTGACAAGAGAAATATATTCCTTATTTAATAAAATAATTTGAGTTTGATTGCTGATTTGCCTTTCATACCCTGCAGAACGCAGCGGATTCTACCACAGAGAGTTATAAAATAATACATACAATAAAAACTATACAATACTCTACATGTAACTAAAATGATATTAGAAAACGCAATTTTTAGCTTGTTATACACATAAAATATTAAAATAATTAAAGAAATGTTAATAGTTAAATTATACATTTTATTTAAAAATATCTTAGTACTTTCTAGCCGTATCCAGGTCCTTTATCAGAGAATATATTATAACTAATTATTCTTTATTGATAGAAATATGTGATTTCGTTTTGAAAATGAGCAAGTCAAAAATTATTACAGATGAAATTTTTTGGAGTATACTTAATGGGAGAAGGTACATATTATTATTAATTGCAGTCCCATTTACATTATAATATCACTCTCTGTTTATACGTCCTTTTACATATTTAAATGCTTAGCTTGAAGCTCAAAGAAGTAGTGTTTGAGATTAAAATGGGTAAACGAACATATAAAAATCACGTACTTGTATAAATAAATAACAATTATAAAATGTTATCTGATGAAGAGTGTGGATAATGTTTGAAAGTAGTAAAAAAAAATTTTTAATGTATATTTTAACTTTATTACATTAACAAATCTTTAATTATTTTAATCGCTTATTAAGTAAAACGGTGAAAACTTTTAAGTTCTTATTATATATTTGATATTCTATATGCATTTCTATAATTTGTTTAAAATTAATTTATATAGAATTTCGAGGTAATGTATAGGAATTTTAATGTTAGATAAAATTATGCAACTTATATGTTTAACGTATAAACGTATGTGTTTTTTATTTCTTAAAATAAAATATATGACTTCGATTTTAATTTATAAATCCAGAAAACTTCTAAAATTGATGTACAAATTAAATGCCTAGAAAACTTTTTTTTTTAAATGGCATGTTTGTTGAGAGAAAAAAAAATTAAAATCCTTCCTTTTCTGTAGCATGAATAAAAGAAAAACTTTTCAGTATAAAATATCAGCATATTTTATGACATCAGAATGCAAACGAGACCCATATCTAAGCTAGACAGGGAAAACTGTGTTTATTTTTCTTCCAAATGCTCGAAATCAAAATGGGAAAAACTGAAAGTGATGTGAATATACTGCTTTAACGTCCATTCTACGTGATATATCCTAACATTGTGGAATTTTTTTTATTCCCGTGATCAATAACGGAGATTACTTCTATAGAGGGGGATTCAAAATCTAGTATCAGAAAATTCGGTCTGGATCATTATTCTGATGCATGTGCAAAAGTAGAATATTAGTTTTATTAATGTTTCTATTCAGAAAAAAAAAAGAAACATATTTCTTCTGAATTTATTTTTTAGACGTCTTTAAAAGCACATTAAGACATTTTGATGCGTTTCATTTTTTAATTTAGTTTTAAAAAAGCAAAAAATCATAAAACAAACCTTGTTTTGTTCGGACAACAATTTTCATGTTTCGCTAAAACAAACAGCATGTGATTTCAAGAAATAAGGTTGCATAAATTAAATGATATCAGAATGTACATTTAAATTTTTTATCGTTTGTTGAAATTATTGTATTCAACTTAAATAAAAATGAAAATCTAAACTTTTTTAAACAAATTTTAGACATAATTTCTGTTTTAGGTAATTAGCGTGAGCGTTCAAAAATAATTATTTGTGAAAATTCATTTAAGATATTAATTTCATATTTATTTTTTTTAATTAATAAAACTTGATTCCAAGAAATCAAGTAATTAAATCCCATCATACATTTAAATTTTTATCGTTCAATGAAACAAAACTTACCAAATTAAATAAAAAAGAAATCGGGAATTTTTTTATAAAAAGTTTCAAATATATATTTTTTTCAGTTATCTTAGTAAGCGCATTCATAAAAAATTCATCTCAAAAATTTCATTTAAAATATTATTTTGTATTAAAATATTTTTTAAAATAGTTTTCTGAACTTTTTTAGCATGTTTGTTGGGAGAAAAAAGAAAAAAACCTTTTTCTGTTGCATAAATAAAAGAAAATCTCTTCAGTATAAAATATCAGCAAATTTCTCGATATCAGAATGCAAAAGAGACTCATATCTCAACAAAAAAGAGGGAAAATTGCATTTATTTTTCTTCCAAATGCACGAAATCAAAATGCGAAAAACTGAAAGTGATGTGAATATATTGCTTCAACTTAAATTCTATATGAGATTTCCTAAGATTGTAGAACATTCTTACTCCCTTGATCAATAAAGGAGATTACTTGTATAGAGGAGAATTCAAAATGTGGTATAAGAAAACATGGTCAGGATCATTATTCTGAAGCACATACAAAAGCAGATATTATTTTTATTAAGGTTTCTGTTCAGAATATATATATATATATATATATGTATATTTCTTCAGAATATATTTTTTTTTTATATGCATTTAAAAGCATATTAAGACATTTTGGTGTGTTTAATAATAAAATTTAATTTTTTAAAAAAGCGAAAAAATGTATCACAACTTTTTTTTTCGGACAATAATTTTTCATAATTCTCTAAAACAAATGGTAAGTAAACTCAACAAATAAGGATTCACGAATTAAATGACATCAGAACATAAAGTAAAATTTTTATCATTTATCGAAATTAATTCTTTTTAAATTAAATAAAAATAAAAATCTATGTCTTTTTTTAAACAAATTTTAAATATAATTTCTTTTTAGGTATTTTAGCAAGCATGTTCTAAAGGAATTCAAACCAGAAGTTTCATTTAAATTATTATTTCATATTCAAAAATTTTGTTAAAAGATAAAACTTTAATAAAAAAATCAATTTATTAAATCACAGCAGAGATTTAAATTTTTATTGTTCAATGAAACTAAATTTTCCAAATTAGATTTTAAAAAATCGGAACTTTTTTTAAACAAGTTTCAAATGTAATTTTTTCTTTAGTTATCTTAGCAAGTGCATTAAAAAGAATTCATATCAAAACTTTCATTTAAATTATTAATTTATGTTAAAATATTATTGGAAAATAATTTTTTGTCATATTTTTAGCAAGTTTGTTCAGTTAAAAAAGATAAAACATTCTTTCTCTGTAGCATAAATAAAAATAAAAAAATTTCAGTATAAACTGTCATCATATTATCTCATATCAGAATGCAAACGAGACTCATATCTCAGCTAGAGAAGGAAAATTGTGCTTATTTTTCTTCCAAATGTTCGAAAACGAAATGCAAAAAACTGAAAGTGATGTGAATATATTGCCTCAACTTACATTCTACATGATATATCCGAAGATTTTAGAACATTTTAATTCCCATAATCAATAACAGAGATTACTTCTATAGAGAGGGAATTCAAAATATCGGATAAGAAAATTTGGTCAGGACCATTATGTTGATGATCATACAGAAGAAATATTAGTTTTATTAAAGTTTTATTAGTTTTATTAAAGTAACATATAAGGATGCATGAACTAAATGACGTCAGAATATAATTTAAATTTTTGTCGCTTATTGAAATTAATTCTTTTTAACGTAAGTAAAAATAAAAATCTATACTTTAAAAAAAATATATATATAATTTCTTTTTAGGTAGCTTAGCAAGCGCGCACAAGAATAACTCAAATCAAAAATCTCATTTAAATTATTATTTTATATACAATTATTTTCTTAATTAATAAAACTTAATTCAAAGAAATCAATTGATTAATTCGCAACATATATTAAAATTTTTATCGTCCTATGAAACTAAATTTTCCAAGTTAAATAAAAAAAGACCTAAACTTTTTGAAACAAGTTTCACATATATTTTTTTTGCAGTTATCTTAAGCAAAAGCGCGTTCAAAAAGAATCCATATCAAAAATCTTATTTTAAAAGTGTTATTTAAAAATATTTTTTCTGAACATTTTAGCATGTTTGTGAGAAAATCATTCTACTGTGTGGCATAAATAAAAGCATAGATAATTAGCATAAATAATTTCTTATTTCGGTATCTTAACAAGAGCGTTCAAAAAGATTTCAGATCAGAAATTTCATTTAAAATATCATTTTGTGTTCAAATAGTTCCTAATAAAACTTGATTCAAAGAAATTAATGAGTTAAATCACAGCATAAAATAAAATTTTTATCGTTCAATGAAACTAAATTTTCCAAATTAAAAAAAAAAAAAAAAAAACACTTTTTGAAACAAATTTCAGATTTTTTTTTTTTCATTTATATTAGCAAGCGCAAAAGAATTCGTATCAAAATGAAATCATAACTTTCAAAAAGATTTCATATCAAAACTATCGTTTAAATTTTAATTTTATATTAAGATATTATTTAAAAATAAATTTTTCTGTACTTATTATCGTTTTTGTTGAGAGAAAAAAAAGAGAGAAAATATTTTTTTTTCAAATAGCATAATCAAAAGAAAAAGTTTTCAGCATAAAATATCAGCATATTTTCTGACATCAGAATGCAAATTAGACTCATATCTCAGCTAGAAGGGGAAAATTGTGTTTATTTTTCTTCCAAATGCTCGAAATCAAAATGCGGAAAACTGAAAGTGATGTGAATATTTTGCTTCAATTTAATTCTACATGATATATCCGAAGATTGTAGAAAATTTTTATTATTTTAATCAATAACGGACTATTGAGTAGAATTCAAAATGTCGTATCAGAAAATTTGATCAGGATCATTATGCTGAAGCACATCCAAAAGTATTTTTTTTCTTTATTATTAAAGTCTCTGTGCAGAAAAAAAGATACATATTTCTTCTGAATTTATTTTTTAATGCATCTTTAAAAGTATACTATGATATTTTGGTGCATTTTATTTTAAAATTTAAATTTTAAAAAAGCGGAAAATTATGTAACAACTTATGTTTTGTTCAGACAACAATTTTTCGTATTTCGTTAAGTAACTTCAATAATTAAGCATGCATGAATTAAATGACATCAGAATATAAATTTAATTTTTTACCGTTTATATAAATTAGTTTTTCAACTTGAATGAAAATGAAAATATAATTTTTTTCTAAACAAATTTTAAACATAATCTCTGCTTTAGCGTGCGCGTTCAAAAAGAATTGTATGAGATAGTTTATACAGGGTGATTCTAAATTGTTTTTACAAAAAACGAAGGGTGATAGTACATATCAAGACAAACAATATTAAGTAGGAAACCAACGGTCCCAAACGTTTTCTGAAGGAGATAGCCGCTATTAAAGTTTAGGGTCCAAAATTTCAAATAAACAAAAAAAAAAACAGAAAAATTGGTCGATTGATTTGCGGTTTTCACTAAAACTTTTAGTTATGTCAGTATTGTCTTAAAAATAAATTATAAAGATAAACTTCAAAAAATGCCGATAGGGGGCGTTTTAGAATTTGGAGTAACGAACAACTATTTTTTGCCGTTATTTTTTGCATCTCATTAAATGTTTTCAGAAGCTTAGGCTTAAAACTAAATTTTGAGCTCAAAATCTGAATAGTTGGGGGTAGTTAAATAGCACAAACTAAACTTTGTTCAGAGGGTTCAAATTTCAAATGATTATAAAAAACGGAAAGATTAGTAGATTCATTTGCAGTTTTCACTAAAACTATTCCTTATGTCGGTATTTTCTTAAAAATAAATTATAAATAAAATTTTAAAAAAATCCGATAGATGGCGCTTTAGAGTTTGGAGTAACGAATAACTTTTTTTTTGCCATTATTTTTTGCATCTTAGACTTAAATTTTGAGCACTCATATCTCAGCTAGAGAATGATAATTGTATTTATTTTTCTTCCGAATGCTCGAAATTGAAATGCAAAAAACTGAAAATTATCTGAATACTATATTGCTTCAACTTACATTCTACATGTTATATCCGAAGATTTCAGAACATTTTTATTCCCTTGATCAATAAAGGTGATTGCTTTTATAGAGAAGAAATTTAAAATCTCGTATACGAAAAGTTGGTCAGGACAATTATGCTGACGTACATACGAAAGTATATATTATATTTAGTTAAGTTTCAGTTCAGAAAAAAATATACATGTTTCTTTTGAAATTGTTTTTAACACATCTTTGAAAGCATATTAAGACATTATGCTGACTTTATATTAAAATTTAATTTTATAAAAAGCAAAAAATCATAAAACAAATCTTGTTTTTTTTTTTCGGACAACCATTTTTCATATTACGCTAAAACAAATGCTAAGTATCTTCAACAATTAAGTATGCATGAAGTAAATGACATCAGAATATACATATAAATTTTTATCGTTTATTGAAATTATTTTTTTTCAATTAATTAAATAGAATAATGTCTGTGTTAATATGCACTTGAAGTTATCACTCGTAACAGCTTAAAACAATAGTTTCGGAGCACAAGGTGCATGCTTTGCTTTTAAAAAACTGAAAGGTTATACGAAATTTTTAAATTCGATAAATTTAAATTCGAGAATTATCTCAAAAATTACCAATAAAGACTTCCAAGAAAAATATATTTACAATTTGAAAATTTAACATAAAAAATATCCATTAAAATATGTTTCTGAGGACAGATTTCAGTGAATAAAATGTATACAGTGTTTTGTGTCTCTCACAGCTTGGTAGTTTATCAAACAAATAGACAAGTGGAAAGATAAATACCACTTAAGAAAATCAATTCCATTCCAGATTCCCCAGAAAAGCAATATATATAGTCTATTTATTCAAGAGCTAAACTAAATTTTCATCAATATCTTCTTTCGCCGAACAGCGAAAGATTTATTCTGAATTACGTCACAGATCACTCTTCAACCTGCCATTTTATTTTAACCTATTAGAAAGAAATGTATACTTAAGAAACTTGAATAAGCATTCCACGTTTTTATAACATAATATTAATAATAATAATAATAATAATAATAATAATTTGGGATTTGTAAACGAACATATTGTAACATTGCTCTCAGAGTTTTATTTTAATATTGCCTTGATTTCTTCAAAAGAAAAAGAAAGGCGCAGAATTTTTATATTAATTGATTTTATATTTTATCATATTCAGTATTTTCCAGAAACTAAGAGACTTACTGGAGAGAGATAACTAAGAGATTTACATTTAAAGAAGAATATGGTATTGCTTTCGCTTTCCTGTTCCATTTTCTGCATGAAATAATTCTTATTTGAAACAAGTAGAAAACTCACTTGGGTAGATAATGTTTTTATTACATTATTTATTTTGTCTTTTTCTTGTTAATGTATCTGCAACGCTATGTAAAGCATTTAATATTTTTTTATTCCATAATACATTTAAAAGACACATTGTTTATCAGCGTTAATGAATGAATTGTGCTATTAAATATTAGCCATAAAAATATTTTCAAAGTGCGAATATCAAGCTGCTTTTTTGAGCATGGAGATTAAAAATCTTAATTAAATATAAAAATTATGCTCGAATTCTGAAATAAAATTCAAATAATTCTATCATTAACAATAATTTTTAGTTGATAATTTTTTTTGTATCAATTTAATAATAAGAGGTTTTGACTCCTATGTTGGTCGGTTTTGCAAAAGATTTATTAAATCAAATAATGCATATCAATGATTTTGACATTGTGTTTTAAAGCAATAACGAACTAAATCTGGAATGTCTCACTGATAAAAACGACACAAATGTCACTTCTCTATGATAGTTTTTATATTCTTCTATTTTTACAAGAAGAAAATATTGAATTCGAGAAAAAAATGACTTCGATGGATTTATTCGTTTAAGAAGGTCCTGAACACGATTTGATGATTTTTAGAAAATTTCTGCCTGTGAGTCTGTCTGCAATGCTGTCACTCTGTCACTCTGTATGGGACAAAACAATTTTAGGTGCTTTATCTCAAGTACAAATACACGAAATTTCACAAAACTTTAGATTTATTTTGGCCTAGATTTAAACCAGAGCTGATCCGTTTTTATATTAAATCGCTCAACAGATGGAACTGCTATGTTGCATTATTCATGATTATAACAATAGCTCTAACTCAATGGCTAATACACGAATTTTCATCAAACTTCAGATCGAGTTAGTTCTTGGTTTAGATTAATGTTGTTTAGTTTTAGGTGTAAATCTCTCTACAAATAGCGCTACGATGCTTCATTTTTTAAAAATTTCGCAGTAGTTGTATCTCAAGAACTAATTAATGAATTTTCGTTGAATTTCAGATTCAATTTGTACCTCATTCTGGTTAATTTTATGCGTACATCACACAGCAAGTGTTGCTATTCTGCTAAAGTTTTTAATGTTTTTTAAACAGATTTATCTCAAAAATTAACGTACGGATATTTATCAAATTTCAGATGAAGTTAGAAATTGACATGAGTTGTTTTCTGATTAGATTTTGATATAAACCACACAAGTGGCTCTGCTATGGAAGTATTAACATGTTTAAGATCGAAGAAAATTTTGGAATTGTTGTATCTGACTAGTTTAATGTGTCAGACAAAATTTAATCTGTTACGGACCAATTATTTCAGATGATCATTCACCTTAGAATTTTTTTAGAGCAATATAAAGATATACAAAGTATTAAAATAATCTCTAAAAAATTATTTCAATAACAATGCAAGTGTTCTCTAAATAAATAGAATTTAATTACCTTGAATAAGCGAGTTCACCTGATTTTAGAACTTTCCTACAACTAAGAAATATGGAACAAAGTTAAATGCGTAAGTATCCGTCAAACAATTGTCTCATTAATACAGAAAATTACACTAAAATCCATTTTACAGGATGCAATTAATAAACAAAAGCCACGAAAATTTGCATTTTTACATAAACACAGTTGATCACGGGTGTCCTAAAATAGACTGCAAATGCTTGCAAATAGTCAGCACTATTAAAAAAATACTTGCAAATACTTGTTATACAAAAAAATACTTGTCATGTACGATGCTATGATTCTTTTTTATGCGATTCACGCTATTAGTTCCAATTAACATCGGTAGATGGCACTACATTTAATAGGAACTTAATCGAGGGTAAAACCGAAATCTTTTAGCATGTATCTAAAAAAAGGGAGATTTAATATATGGAATGAATTCTTGAAAACAAGACTGAATTAGTTAATGAGTCCCACACTATGTATGTACTTTACTTTTTGTCATCAATTTTGAGGCATTTCGGTTTTAGCCTTAATTGAGCTTCTAAAATTTCCAGTGCTATCCATTGTTGCTATTTCGAAAAATAAAAGCAAAAATCATAGCAAAAATTACAGTCACACTCCTAGAAAATATATTTAATATCGGGAATTTTACCCGTACGTCTAAAAAAAATAAAAATAAAAATAAAAGACATAGTCCATTCCTAGCACGCATGCGTATTGTGTCAATTCGTAGTAAATCCGAATTAAATTTTTTAATGAAAAACAGAAATTCTGTAAATTAAGGTATGTAATTTATTAAAAAAGACAAACTATGCTTTCGAATTTAAAAATAAATAACAATTACTTTTCTCATTCATTCAGAAATACTCAAAATTTATTTTTTAAACCTGGGTAAGTTAAATAGAATTAAAAAAAAGTTGAATTTACAAAATTGTTTTTATATAAATATTCGCATTCAAAATATAAGTTTTAATTAAAACACACTTGTCAAATAAAAAAACGTTAAAAGTTGTTTTAATTAAAAAAAATAAAAGGAGAAGATCAATATTACTCAAAAAAAAATCTTATCGAATAAAAATATATCTAGTAATGTCTAGTAATCTACGTAAGTATATTTAAAATTCATATTTCTATCTTATATTCAGACTAAAGCATAAAAACTCCGCTACAATCTCATTAAAGAAGAATTCTTTCCAAAATTAACTTGAAAACTAAAAACTTTTCAAAGAAATATATAAAGCCATACCCATCTGAAGTGAACACATTTATTTCAAAGCGTTTTTCTGCCGCACATTTACATCCCCGAGATAGCGTGTTCTCCTCATAATGGTGGGGTGGCCTGCTCGAATCGAGCATCTGCGTTTTTAATTTTTCTCCACTTTCTTTAATTAGGGGATATTTTACCTCTTGGGACAGTGAAAAAAAATGATATTCGTCAATTGAAAGAAATATACCAGCAGCACTGCTGCCAATAGATTTTCCGTGAATATAAGAAAATATTTTTGAGAGTGTATATATCAGTAGTTTTTATAGTTTTTATTCTAAAGTAGGTAAATCGAAAAAAATCGTTAAGTTCAGTCTTTATATTTTGGCAAATGCAGACATTTTTTAAAATCGGAAAATATATTTATTCGTGTAAATATAACATAATTTCTCCTTTATTTAAGCATGCTTTTCAGATGGAAGAACATCAAAAACGATTTTTCTTTAAAACTTAAGCATATACACACGTGTTAATAAAATCTTTACCTTTTCTACTTATTGAAAAAGACACGAAGACATTAAAATAGATATTATAAATCCTCGAAAAACTTTTAAAAGTTTATTAAATCCATTAGATATTTAAATCAATGCATTGTAAGAACTTCAGTTTTTACATGAACATTTTTAAACAATTTAAATTTCTTGTGAGAGGTGTTATAAAAAGATAAAATCAAATAACATTGACATGTCTTGATTCCAGTCTGATAAGAATCATAATCATAATAAAAATACAAATGCACATTGTCTTCCGCTCAATACAAATAACACACAACAATGAGATGTAAGGGAAAAACCACGCACTCTGTTTTTTAAGATCACACTAGTAGCAAACCAAAATTGGTCCAACATTGCGCCAATATTTTATTTATTGGAAATATTGCCAATAAAACGTCAATATTGCTCCAATATTGGGATGTTTAGATTTTGCCCTTATTTAGCCGATATTTGCAACCGATATTATGCCAATATGGGGTATCATTGGAAATATTGCCAAAAAAATGCCAATATTGTACAAATATTGGCGTTACATTTTAAATATTTCCAATGCAATTCAAATATTTAACCAATATTGACATTTAATTGGCAGTATTTCCAATGAAATCCCAATATTGGCATAATATTGGCTGCATACACTGGCTAAATAAGGGCAAAATGTAAACACTCCAGTATTGGAGCAATATTTCATGCCAATAATGCACCAATATACCAATATTGCTCCAAGATGTAGCCAATATTGGTCCAATATTGTTTGGCTACTGGGGCATGGTCTATTTTTAAACTATTTTTTCACAATAGAACGCGTTGTTTTTCTTTGCATCTCATTGTCACGTGTCATTTATTGACCGTTAGACGATTTTTTTATTTTTATTATGATGATATTTTTTATCAGATTGAAGCTGAAACATGTGAATTTTATTCGTTTTTTTTTTTTTTTTTTTCTTTTTTTATATTTTTTAACACCTCTCTCAACTAATATAAGTTGTTTATTAAAATGTTCAATATACTTTTTTTATTTTTAATGTAAATAAATTTTTACTTTGTTTATTTTATTTCAAAATGTTAAATTTATTACATATTTGTGCATTTCCTTTCCGAATCTAATTTAGGCATCTCAAAAAGAGATTATTAATTTTACTTCTAAAAGTTTTGCAATCTTTTTTAATTAAATGTAAAGCTGTTCTTTTCATCTCAAACTCAAAAGAATAATTTTAATATTCAGAGACATAAAATCTAATTTATTAAGATGCTACTCAGAGAAAAATAACATTTTTTCACTTTATCTTCCTATTAAAGAACTTCTTCGAGTTTTTATGAAGTCGTGCATATTTAATTTCTAATTTCAACAAAAGTGAAAAGAATACATTTAGTGCGTTCTCATGTATCTCACATATTTGAAAAACATTTTAATAAATATTTATTAATAATTCTTTTTCTTAATTGAAAATTTTAACTGTAATTAAAAATGTAGAATTATAGTTAGTTTTTAGTTAGTAATCTACTTTCAAAATAAACTATAAGTAGTTACAGTAAAATAATTTTTTTAACTTGTTGTTTTAGGACTATAGAAAACTAAGACGAAAACTTTTCAATATTATTGTTTGTTAATTGAAAGTTTTGCAGTGTAGTGAGTTTAAAGTTTAATTAAAAGCTGTGGAGCGTATAGAGTTACTAGACGATGGTCTCGAAACTTTTAATGAAAAGAGGAAAAATCAATAGAAGAGAGTCTGTCATAAATACAAAAAGCTTAAATCAAGTCTATCTTTACCTGGTAGAAAACAATGCAGCTGCAAAAACAACATTTAAAAATTTTAAAAAAGTATCTGGAGAATCTAAATTTTTATTAACCTATAAAAAAGAACACTTGTTATCACTCCTCTTTTAACCATTGAAAAATGGTTGTTGTTTTCGGTGAAGGACTGACAAAATGACGTGATCACTTTTGAATTTAAATTAAATTCTTTATTTTTAGAAGAATTTTTATTTGAATTTAAATTAAATTATTTACTTTTAGAAGAATTTTTATTTGAATAGGAAATTAAAATGTTTAAAATCATTGTAATAAAGGAGAAAACTAACAAATTTAAAAATGGGTAGGCGGAAATTAACAGATACGGAAAAAGCCGAAGCCAAAGAAATGAATGACCGTGAATGTCGCATTCAACGACATTAAACACAATACGCGTACTTAAACAATCATAAAGTGATTTTTATTTCGACTTTTCATTAATGTTTTACTAATTTATTTGTTCTTTTGTTATTTAAAATAAAAATTTAGTCAACATGTATTAGTTGCTTATTAGTTTGGCGATTCGTATCATTTGGCGAAATTGGTCGACGGGATAACTAAGTAGTACTGTATTTGGTTTGGCGCAAAAACGTCTTTCAATGCAGAAAACGAGAAAATAAAAAGATTATCGAGCCGCTGAAAACCAATTACGTGTTGAGAGGCGATCACGAAAAAGGAAGCAATTAAATGCCGAACCGAGTAATTGTAAAACATCATGTCTCGAGGGCGACCAGTCCACTAGCCATGGCGTTTTACAATCGGTCAGTTCTAACCAGGAAAGTTTGAATGCCAATAGTGATTCTAACAAGCCAGAAAATGTTATAGCTATTACTCTTGATTTTGCACCACCTAAAAAGAAAACTAAAAAGCAATCGGCTTGGGAAAAACTGGAAAAAAAACTTGTTTGATTCAATGTCTGATGGACCCATTCGCAGATGCATGTGCTGCGATCGACTTTGGTTTAAAACCTCCATCACCCAAATTCTGCTCTGTAAAATCAAACAGTATATGCCAAAATCTAACAAGTATAACAGTATATGCCAAAGCTGTATTTTAATAATGATTGCTTTCGCACCAACAATGTTACATAGTTTGAAATGTTTCTTTCATCGCCAACGTTTATGCTTGGCGACAATGGAGTGATGTAACTTAAACGAAGCGTACCTTCAAATTGTAGCATGAATAAAGTCATTTATAGCAGTGGCACAGATAATACACAATAAAACAACTGGTATTTAGTTTAAAATGATAGATGAATGTTTCGAGTGAAACATTTTTCAAATGGTTAGTGTAATTTCTTAAATTACAATTTTATTTATTTATTTATTTATTTTTATTTATTTTTTATTTTTTTATTGTTATGCTTTTTTATTATGTGGCAACTCGAACGAAATGATTGAATCAGCAATTAAAAGGGAGATATATATATATAATTTTAAATGAAAGGTATAATGAAAGCTATATAAATTGTATTTATTATTTCCTTAATATTGGATACTTTTTTCACCGGACATTCGAAAGCCTCATACCTAAATTAAAACCTTTCGAACTTGCCGCTGAATGTTTTCTGCTTTGGGTAATAATAGAGTTGCTGTCCTTTTTCTCTTATTTTATGAAGAAAATGGAACAAAACTGAGGATCTTCTTAACTAATCAGTGAATCTGGATGAAATAAGATAAAAATCGAATTCTAGAATAGAACACTTGGGGCCAAAGTGAGTGGGGCCATGGGTGGGGCCAAAGTTATTAAGAGGCGAGCTCTGGACTTAAACGTTAAAGATGCATCTGAGTCCACTAAAGAGCACTATCGTGCTGTTTGATATCATTATTATATTTCAACAATCTTTTGAGTCTTACGTGCGAAAAAGTCAATAGATTAAAAATATATTAAAATTAAAAATAGATTTTTTTTTCATTTTAAAATATTTTACAGAATTTTTTATAAAGATTCTATAAATAAATGAAACATTATTTTAAAATCATAGAAAAAAACTGTAACTTTTCTTTTAAATTGTCTCAAACTTAAAAATCAATTAAAAAGATTTATTTATTCATTAATATCGTAAAAATATGTTAGCATTTTATTATTAAAAGTGAAAGACTAGTCGTTGGAGGCCACCGTAATACTTACCCATCATGGATATGCATATCATAATGTATAAAAACGAGTACACGACATTTCGGTCCCGCCATTTCGGTCCCGCCGTTTCGGTCCCGAGACATTTCGGTCCCTGGCCATTTCGGTCCCGAGACATTTCGGTCCCTGGCCATTTCGGTCCCTAATTATTTCGGTCTCTTGCCATTTCTGTCCCTGGCCATTTCGGTCCTTGGCCATTTCGGTCCCTGGCCATTTCGGTCCCTTGCTATTTCTTTACCGGCCACCTTATAACTTGGTTCCTGATTGATGAAGGCCTACTAAACGCTGTAAGCTCAACATTGTTCGGGCATTTTTAATATTTTTATCCTCCTGCCTCCCTTCGCTCAAATTTTATACAAAGCTGAATATAATAGTCCAATAAGTTAATCTATTGTAACTCGTGATAATAAAATCACAGCGAGTTGAAAATTTGATTAAATAATGTTATAAAATTTTACACTGTCTTTATTATTATTATTTAATAGAATAGATATTTTAAGTTTTATCATATATTCTTTGTATTAGGTATTTTATCTATACAAAAAACTAAAATACATATTTGATTGATTGTTTTAGCACACTTTCTTAGAATCTTTAAATTAGTGATTTCCTACCTAGGCGTGCTACGAAATTTTTTTGTTTAAAAAATAAAAATGCTCCAACGACCTTTTTTTATGTAATAATTATTGGTTGCAATTTTTAGTTTTTTCACTTCGTGAACACAATTTTTGTGAATTAATTTTATTGAAAGTGGGCATATTTCTTCGTAATAAAATGATTATTTTTTTAATTTTATATAATAATGTAACTATTATTTTAAATAATTTTATTTTCAAATTTTAACTGACAAAACTAAGCTTTTTTAATTTATCGTTTATTTATTTATTTATTTATTTATTTATTTATTTGCATTTCCTTTTCGCTCCCATTTTCACAGAAAAAAAATTGACAATTCTTATTTTAATTTTATTATTGATTGAATTAATAGTTTTAAATTTCAGAAACTTTAAATATAAAATAAATAAACTGGTAAACAATAAGTTTCAGTTTATAACTATTGCAAAACAGAATGATAAATTGAATATAAAACAGATTATTTATTGAGTTTATTTAAAGTAAAATTCGAAATGCGTATTGATAATTTTATTAATTAATTAAATAAAGATTCATTAAATTAAAAATACATATATTTAATAAAATATTAATATGATTTTAATTTTAAAATCACTAACTGTTTTGAGATTTAATTTATAGCAATTATTCATCACCATAAGTTTTTATTCAAAAATTATTATTTATTTCAAAAAAGGAAATTTTTATTATTATTATTATTATTATTATTATTTGAAAAATCAGTTAGTAACGTAACGTAATAATTACTTAAACATAATAATGCAACACTGTAACAATGCGTAAAAATATTTCTTAACAGTGCTAGGTAACATTATTATCCAGATGTAGATTTAAATTTTCTGAAACAAAGTTATAGTTTACAGTTCGCAAAAAGCAATCATATATTAATTAATTGTTTTTAAAGAGTAAGAAAAGTATCATAAACTAACCAATAAATGAATAAATAACATATTTATTTTGAGAATCCTTATCATTTTTATACATCCTAATGAACTTAATAACATTATAGTAGCTGATATTTAAAAAATATGTTTTTTCATTTTTGCTATAATAACTTCTATATCGTTTTTGTACTAGATTTTAAACAAGTAATTGATAAACAAGTCACTTAAACAATTAATAGTTAAAATAATTTTGAAATCTTATTACTAAATATGTTTTTTAAAAATAATTTAATTTTTGGGAATTTTTTAATTTAACAACATAATTATTAATGCTTTCAAATTTTCTAAGATTATGTTAATCATTTAATAAAATAATGTGTAACATTAAGTAAATAACAAATCAAAACCGAGTGCCAGGAATTTTTAAATACTTATAGTTTTTTATATTGGTGTTCCTATAAAATTTTAAATATGTGCATATAAGTACCAGCTAAGTACTACTATTAAGCTTTTTTAAGCAAAAATTCTGCATGCCAATCAATTGTCAACGCCCATCTGAACAAATAATCATCTTTATACAAGATAGCTAGAAAAGCTAGGTAGGTAGCTTTATTCTACTTATCTTGATTTTTATACACTTGTCAGATGAAATCCCTCATTCTATACAATGTCCTTTTCACTGTGGAGTTCAAATGCGGACGGACCTTCCATATTTGACTTGTGTTTATTTCACTCATAGTTTTTGAATGTAATAAGCATAAAAAGTCTTTAATGTATAAAAAAGGATTTGTAATTCCTGCATTGTTATATGCAAAAAGGTTGTTGCACGTAAAAAGTTATTTCGTAGCAATAATTGTTATATCTAAAAAGATTAATGCAAACTTTTAAATAGTTTTTTAATAGCAAAATAAAATAACTATTTAAAAAATAAAATGTTTTAGTCAATCCCGATGCAGAACTTAAAAAATAATGTGGCTTTATCGCAATTCCATGTTAAAAACCCCTAAAAAAAAAAAAAAAAAAAAAAAAAAGATTTGTAAAATGCCATAATCTAAAAATGATGTGCTGTTAAATAATAGGATAAAATAAAGATTTCTAAAACTATTTGCAGATTTTTTTTTCATTATTAAACACATATTGTACAAATTATATGCAACTGAAAATGTGTAGGCCGTGCACATGCTTAAGCATATTAAATTCGACTTATAAGTGTTTTTAAATTACCAGATCTTCATGATTGAGGAACTTCTATATAAATCGACAGAACAATCCTCCCCTCACTCCTGAAAACAATTACTTCTGTCATATCAAATTTGCATGGTGTTTGGATCCGCTGTAATATGTTTGAGTTTGGATCCGAGTTATACGTGTAAGCGGTTTTTTGGGTACTTGTTACTTCTAATTAATTGCATTACACTAAAACTTTATGTGGCTTTCAGTTAAAAAACCAATGTTGAATTCAGACACTTTTCTCCGGGAGGGACTTATGTGGTTCCGGGGGGGATTCAATAGAGTCATGGTGGGATTACACTTTTTTATCACTGAAAACACAAAATCTAAAAATTTCCGGGGGGGGCTTTGATAGCTCCGGGGGGAATGACCCGCCCCTGAATTCAACACTCTAAAATGTTCCCTATAAAATTATGTCAGATATTTTCCGTGCACAAAATGTTGCTAGAGAAGGGACCTAAATGTCTGATGACCGAAAAGTCCGGGGACCGAAATGGCAATGGACCGAAATGTCTCGGGACCGAAATGTCTCGGGACCGAAATGTCTCGGCACCGAAATGGCCAGGGACCGAAGTGTCTTGGGACCGAAACGTCTCGGGACCGAAATGTCTCGGGACCGAAATGGTGGGACCGAAACGGCGGGACCGAAATGGCGGGACCGAAATGGCGGGACCGAAACGTCCTGCTTCCTATGAAAACATATCATATGTAAACAATTTATAAAATGCATTACAATTCCAAAATAAAATATACACGTATATTTAAGTATTTTTAACACATCATCATGCTCTATTAATGAATTTCTGATGAACCAATTCCGATAAATTGTATGAAATGGCAAACTATTGAAGTAGCACTGAATTGCATAAAAGAAACATCCTTATAACTCTAAAAATAATTATCATATTCACTAACGGTTTCTTGCATCGAATTAAGTGTCTCATTTGCAATTAAAAGATATCTTTGAATTGAAATGTGAATGAAATACAGGGTCATGAAAAATCAAAGAATATGAAAAACAGGATTAGAAATGTCTCGACAACTAATAATCCGATCGACTTCGTTTTTTATGCAAAATTTGTGTTAATTTATTGCCTTTTACGACCACTCCTTAAAATAAAGAATTCGAAAATTTTTATATACCTTTCATCAGAACGAATTTTTCGAGAGTCCGAAAAAAATTGTTCCGGATAATCGAGGTTACTGATATTAAATAGGCTTCGTCCCATTCTTACATACTAAGCACATACAAAATTTCAAGTCTCTATCTCAATTTGTTCGAAAGATAGAGCGGTTACAGACAGACAGACAGACACACAGACGGACGGACGGCAAAAAATTTTTTCTAAAAATATGTTTTTCGGAATCTCTAGTGTCCAAAACGTGTAAATCCGTCAAAAAATTTTTTTCGATTTTCAAAACGATTGCAAGACTTACCCTATACTACGTATGATGGGTAAGTAATAGGACAAAAAGTCTTACAGCGAGTTGTTTATAATACACTATATTGCCATTGATTATGGGACACTTGCGATTGTAGGCATTTTAATAAATATCTAGAAAAATACATGAGGAATCATCTCGAAACTCTTAGTGTATAAATATAATAGTATACGTCATACATCTCCGTGAAGATTTTTTCTCGAAACTCCAAAGGGGACCGTCAACAAATTAAAAAAGAATGAATATCTTTTGAATAACCCTGTCAAAACTAATGTAGCAATAGCGCTCAAACTCTAGATTGTGATTGAAAGCCTTATTGTAATAAGCCTTGTTTATTTTTATGCAAATAGCATGCATACTCGCAGAGTAATTAAGGTTTTTATAAAAATGGTCCCAAATTTTTCCAAGTTTTTTCCTTATAATTTTCAGAGTTCTTAATATAAAATAATATTTTTTTCAGAAAATATGACAAACAACATTGCACACAGTACCCTGTAATCAGAATTAAAAAATAATAAAAATTGTATGAAAAATGAGTAGGTTTACTATATAATTTTTTACTGCGCATGCGTCAAAGATATCAAAATTTCATTTGCATATTATGTTAGCTAAATGTATAGAGCAACTTTTGTAAAAGTCTCAAAATCATAGCTTGAAAATTCTGAAAGTAATCGTCTATAGAAAAAGGACAAAATCCGTTGTTTCCAAAATGAAGCAAAAAAATGAGGGATTTTATCCAAATGCAGTAGTACATCCCACATTGTGTATTCTATATTGACACTAATCAATGAACATATGGATACAACCCCTCTTGTTTTTGCTTCATTTTGAGAATAACGGATTTTCGACTTATTCAATTGACGATTATTGTCAGAATTTTCAAGTTATGATTTTGTGACTTTCACAAAAGTTGCTCTATACATTTAGCTAACATAATATGCAAATGAAATTTTGATATCGTTGACGCATGCGCAGTAAAAAATTATTTAGTAAACCAACTCATTTTTTATACAATTTTCATTATTTTTTAATTCTGATTACAGGGTACTGTGTGCAATGTTGTTTGTCATATTTTCTGAAAAAAATATTATTTTATATTAAGAACTCTGAAAATTATAAGGAAAAAACTTGGAAAAATTTGGGATCATTTTTATAAAAACCTTAATTACTCTGCGAGTATGCATGCTATTTGCATAAAAATTAACAAGGCTTATTATAATAAGGCTTTCAATCACAATCTAGAGTTTGAGCGCTTTTGCTACATTAGTTTTGACAGGGTTATTCAAAAGATATTCATTTTTTTAATTTGTTGACGGTCCCCTTTGGAGTTTCGAGAAAAAATCTTCACGGAGATGTATGACTTGTACTATTATATTTATACACTAAGAGTTTCGAGATGATTCCTCGTGTATTTTTCTAGATATTTAGTAAAATGTCTAAAATCGCAAGTGTCCCATAATCATTGGCAATATAGTGTACCTGCTATATATGGCGCCATAACTTTTGTCGGTTTTAAAACCAATTTATCATCGAAACAATTCAGTAAATATTCGGGAATGATTGGAATGAGTTCAAGATAGAACCACATTTAGCTAATATACAAGTTTTATTGTAAATAACATCAATGTAAGATAAATATATACAAAAATTAATTCGCTATCCAAATAGAACAACTACATCTATGGACATTGTACTGTTTTGAATGTAATACAGAAATAAACTGTAAGTTAGATGGAATACTTATTGGATTTATACGGATTACTAATTTCAAAATGTCAATTACAGAAACTGTACTTTTTTTTGAAAAATAAAACTATTGCGAAAAGTTTTAAGGTAAAATTTGTGTATATTGACGGATTATTTTTTACAGTGCGTAAAGCGAAGACAATAGCATTATTCTGAAATAAGGAGAAACTGAATCTTTTTTTCTGGTCGGGTAATTCTTTGGATCGAGAAAGGGTGAGTGCTTTTAAAGAGAAACGTATCAAAAGAAAGCATGACAAGCAAAATAAATTTGACAAAATTCAAGATTTAGGTCTAGCACTCTAAAGTGGAATGACAGAAAATCTAAAAGAAAATGTATACATCGTATGCGAAAAAAAGCACTGGATTTAATTGGCGCTAAGTGAGGTTAGAAGTAATATCAAGAATATTCGAGAACACTTGAGCTATTTTTTTTACAGTTAATTTAAATTAAGTTAGTTTTTAATATTTACCATAAGCATTCTATTCCAATATATCTAATATAGTTTAATATAGCATAACTAAACAAAAATATCCAGCTTATGTCCACCGCAGTTCAAATTATAGGCATATAACAAATAACTTGGTCATTCTCTGCATTTTTAACCGACTTCAAAGAAGAGGTTAGGATTTCGGCCTGTATGTATTTGTTGTTTACGCATAACTTTCAGAAATATGAACCGATTTTGATAGTTCTTTTTTCTTTGAAATCTTAAGACACCAGTGTGGTCCCAATTTTTAACAGTGTACACTCTTAAAAATCTGCTACATTTTGTTGCATACGCACTCCACCGCTTATATATAATAGAGATATTCCGACCAATGGGAATGCTCCATAATAAGTCAAGTAAAAGTTTTCTATGCAAGCGGTGCGTATGCAACAAAATGCAGCAGATTTTTAACAGTGTATCATCAAATTCTGTTTTAGAAAATGCCTAGAATTGGTATAGTTTGGACAAAAGCGGCTGTTAATATATCATTGATGAATATCGAATGTTGCCACGCTCAGATAGAGGCAGCCAGGTTATGAGTTTTGGATTCCTCGTCCAATCATCACTGCTCTTTTCCGGTGCCATAACTGACTTTATAAAAATTAGATCTACTGAATCATAGCGCGATTATTGCTAAAATCTTTCTTTTTGCTTCTTCTGACTAAGGAGAGTACTTTTGACTATACTAGAAAAGCATTTTTTTGTGCATTGATATATTGTGTCTTTTTGCTGTGTAGATGTATGTTGAAGCACTTTCTCACACTCAATGTGTAATGACACTGTACTTGATGGATTGCCAGTTTTTTTATACATACATATGATGTCATTAGGAATCGATGTGGTTTCATGAATGCGGTAACTTTTCGACGTGACAGATCTTGCCTGAATAACAGTGTTGCATCCGGGGGGACATCCCCCCGGAGCATTGAAATGGCCCGCATCGGAAATTTTGAGATTTTGTGTTTTCAATAGAGAAAAATTGCAATCCCCCCCCGGAACTTCACAATGTCTCCCCCAAAGCAACAAATGTCCCTCCTGGAGAAAAGTGTCTGAATTCAACACTGCTGAATACCACATATAAATAACCATATTCAGAAAAGCTAAAAATTCCCATCAACACTAACCGACAATGTAAGAGCTTTGAAAAAGTTGACAGTCAAAGAGTGACCAGCAAAGTACCTCCATTAGTCAATACTCTGTAAAGAGCCACCTTACATCAGGTCACATAATTATGTATTACGGTATGAATAACTAAAAATGAGAAAATAAATAAATTTATTTAAAAAAAAAATTCGCTAAAAAGAATTAAACAATTTTTTAAAATTCCTACTTACGAATCGTTATCTAATAACCAAACATTTGATTTATGAATATATACATATTAAAAGTAATGAAATACTTTTTGAAGTTGGTGCCAAACTATCGTAAGTATTGTGGATATATTATTCCTAATACCAAAAATAAAATGGTGATAGTCATTATCGATTGTGTTTGTTAAAACATTGTTTGTTTCTCCATAAAACAAATCAAAAATATGTAAATTAATTTCTTGTAAAATATATTCTCTCGAAACCCATGTTTGGTGAATATTAAATAATATGTATTAAATTTACCGTTTTTATGCCGTACATGATATTCGATGTGTGGTTATTAGATAACGATTCGTAAGTAGGAATTTTAAAGAATTGTTTAATTCTTTTTAGCGCATTTTTGGTGTCGGTTATATATTTTTTTTAATTTATTTATTAAGAATGGAGAAATCATAGGGAATAAACGGAATATTTTTTCTGCTTTATGTAATCAAACGATATACCTATGAAAGTGGAATCTTATTGAATAGAAGTATTCTGCATCTTTATTTCACTCCTTGCACTTTTTTATACAAAAGGGGCAGAAACATTATTTAAACACTACTTAGCAATCCTCATTACTGCTACTGTTTTTTATGCAATGGTAATAGAAAAAATTCATGTAATAGATGCAAATTTGCATTAAAAATAAAAAAATCTGTAAAGTTAAAAAATTCTTAAGAAATTTTTTTTAGTGAACTGGAAAACGTAGAACTTTTTATCTAACTGCAAACCAAGTAACAGATAAAATTTTATTAAGATTAGAATAATTTTACTAGATTCAATTGTAAAACAACAGATTTCTATAGATTTACAAAAACTAATTTTATAGATTTCTTTCTCTCTTTTTATTTGTACAGTGTACAGATAAAATTTTCGCAAAAATACAGATTTTTTGTAACTTTGCATTTGTAGAATTACCGATTTTTTTTATTTATTTGCAATGTAGACGTTCTCAAGTATTTCGGTCGCAAGTGACATCACCATATCATGATACTCAATCCCTACACGAAGTCAAAATAAATAGTTTCGACTTCTTTTGTAGCCCACGGGTTAGGTTCCCTTAGAAAGACCCCCACGAAGGGCATCATCCCCCCTGGTCCTATGACTCAAGTGTAGATAATCGGACGACAAAAACAAAACATATTTTGTAGCCTGGCGCATCGTTTGTTCTTTTTTTTACAGGAATTCATTTGATCATTCATTCTATTGGATGTCAAATTTATGGTGCGCGTTATATATGAGATACAAAAAATCTCCATTTTTCATTCTAAAATACTGGGTACGCGTTATACACGCATGCGCAGTATACACTAGTAATACGATATTTTCTCAAAAAATAGATTCTAGAACGCAAAAGAGACAAAATTTATCCTCAGTATGTTTTTTCTCTTTTGAAAGGCTTAATTAAGATTTCTGTTGAAAAAAGTCAAATGTTTATGATAATATAATAATAATAATAAATGAAATTCTTTTCCACATTTGTTATTGTGCTATTCTGTTATTCTGCCCACTATAAGAGAAAAGTTTATAAAAAATGAAATACGCCAATAAAAAATATAAATAAGCAAAGTAGGACATAAAACATGAACCAGATGAATTTAATACGAAGACAGTGTTCAATCCTTGCCTGTTCCTTTTGGGATTCAAAAGTTACAGAAAAGAAATATCTTCGTAAAATTTTGTTATTTACCTGGCATGGGTATCTGGCTTTTATTTGCAAATACAATGTTCACTGTATCTTATGATTCAAGAAGCAAAAAGGAAAGGGATGTATAAAGTATTTTTCCTTTTCACATAAAATCTAGTTACGTGAAGTATAAAAACCTAACATGTTTTCGTGAAGAAGTCGATCTTAGAACGCAAAAAATAAGTTAGTTTTAGATTGTTTTTTTTTTCTCTCTCATTTAAAGGGTTGAATTAAAATTTGTGTTCAAAAAAGTCAAATGTTTGTGAACAAAAGATAATACAATAATAATAGAAGAATTTTTTTTCGTATTTGTTATTGTGCTATTAATAGCCATTTGTAAGAGACAATTTTAAAAATGTGACAAAAGCTGGTTTAAAAAAACTATCAAAACTAATGTAGGAAAAGCGTCCAAGCTGAAAATCATGTGTACGTGTCTCATTGTAATAAAGTGTATTATTTTTTATCAAGATAAGATGTACACTCGTAGTGAAATTGGACAGTTTGTTGCAAGTTTTTAATAGCGTATATGTATATTATTTAAATTTGAAGAAAATTTCCAAAAGTGTCTATTTTACTAATACATGTAAAAACAAGTACAGTTGAGTCTCTATATAACGAAATCCACCGTTGCAGTAAAAAATTCGTTATGTAGAGAAATTTGATGCATAGAGAATTATGTTAAAAATCGTATTTAATGTGTGAAATTGGAACAAATATTATTTTTGATCTTTTGAATTAAGAATTTGAAATATTTAAAAATAAATATTAACCTAACATTTTATTTCTTAATTATTTAAGTTGTTTAAAGAAAGAGAAAAGACATTTATTTGAAAGCTTAATGAAAATCAAATAAGGAAGACTTGCATTAATTTCAGGCTAAAAAATCTGTAAGTTTTTGTTGTTTTGATTTTAAAATTGTTACGCTCTCAAAAAAAGGCTCAAATTTTAGCAAGGAATGAAAAATTGTAGTTAACATTTTTCTCAATTTCAAGGCCTCTCTTATGTGCCTCTCGATGATTTCTCTCTTACGTGTGTATCAGTCCAATTGACTCTGTTTTGAGAAGGATGTAGAAAGGTGTGTGGGAGGTGGGATGAATTCGTTGGATTTAAAGAACAAGGAGAAAAGTAATTAAAAAAACTCAGCACTGACGATAAATCAAAAATAAGTGATGGAAAATTGAGTAAATATGATTTCGAACTCTTTTAAAACTGAATAAATTAAGACCAATTTATGAAAAAATTCGTTATATGGAGATAGATATTTCGCTATATAGAGACTGTTTTTAATGTAATCATGCGAAAAGGGGACCGTTCCTACTAAAAATTCGTTATATAGAGAAATTCAATATATGGAGTTTCGCCATAGAGAGACTCGACTGTACTTAAATATTAAGCGCGTACATATATCTACAAAAAATCTTTAATATTTCTTATAATGTAAATATAAAGTAAAAGTTAATTTTAAAAATAATTCGTAACTATTATGTTGCATAATTGTAATAAGCCAAATGCTATTAAATTGTCCCAAAATTTTGTTGCATAGCTGACGCGATAAATATTTGAAAATAAAAATATAATACAATTTATGTTTTAGAACAAGCAGAAATATTGCAGTGTTTCGATCCGGAAAAACGAAAATTAAAAAATTGCCGCGTTTTACAAGATTATATTTTCTAAAAGTAAATAAAAAAGATCGGACATAACACATGAATTACACGAATTTAATACGAAGACAGTGTTCAATCCTTGCTTGTTCTTTTCGGTATTTAAAAGTTGCAGAAAAGAAATTCCTTCACAAAATATTGTTATTTACCAGACTTCGCTTTTATTTGGAAAGAACTATAATGATATATCTTATGATTGAAGAAGAAAAAAAGAAAGGAATATGTAAAGCATTTTTACAGTTTCATTTTCACATGAAATCCAGTTAGGCAAAATTAAAAAAAAAAATTACATAACATATTTTATGCCTAAAATTAGATCCTAGAACGCAGAAGAGAAAAAACATATCATCAGTATGTCTTTTTCTCTTAACCCTTTAGTACCTAGCGTCCCTTTTTAGAGACGATTGTAAAAAAGGTAAGAAAGTTCTTTTCACACCAGTAAACAGAAGCATAAAAAAACGCTATTTTTCACGAGACAAATTCCTTAATAAATTAAGGTAAAAGTTATTCCTCTTTTAAAAGTGGTGGGAAACTCAAAATTTCCTTTTTAACGAAGAAAATATTTTGGGCGTTAATGGGTTAATAAAGTTTGAATTAAAGATTTGTGTTGAAACAGAGTCAAATGTTCGTGTGTAAATGATAATATAATAATAGTAATAAATGATTTTTTTAAAATTTGTTATTGTGATATTGGAAGTTCATTCTAAGAGAAAATGAAATAAATTGGCCTGTTAAAGAAAAATTCAAAAATAATGTAGCAAAAGCATTCGAACTGTATATCATGATTATACGTCTTATTATAATAAATTTTGTTCTTTTTTTATGAAGATAGCATGTATACTCGTAGAGAAATTAAGGTTTTCATAGAAACAGTCCACATTTTGACCTGATCATCCCTTATATTTTACAAAGTTCTTAATATAAAAAAATGTTATTTTAAGAAACTATGGCAAAAAACGTTGTACCTGTAACCAGAATAAAAAAAAAATAATAAATTGTATAAAAAATAGGCAGGTTTTTAAATATTTTTTACTGCACATGTTTGAATCCAATAAAAGTATTATGTGCATAATGTTTAGCTAATTGTATAGAGCAACTTGAAATGCATGAATATTAAATGATGCATTTCAAGATTTAAAGTCATTTGCCCGTACGCGATACGGTCAAATCATAAAGGCAAAACCACATTGCCTGTATTACGTAGGGCAAAGAAGCGGTTAAAGTTATATCAATAAATAAAAATATCTAGCTCTAGGTCCATCTCAATTCAATTTTTAGCAGTGTATCTAATAACTTGGTCACCCACTGCATTTTTAAAAGTGAAGAAACTGTATAGGTAACAATTTTCTATACGTGTTCACACTGTTAAAATTTTTCAACGAACTGACAGTCATTTGACCATATTTATAGAAAATAGTTAGAATAAAACAGTAATTAAACTCTATTTTAAACAACTAATTGCTCCTATTACCGTCATAATAGAAACAAAGTGTGATTATGTAACCGTTTTGTAAAAAAATGATCAAATCACTGGACACTTTGCTCCATTGTTTCAATGGGGTATATTTTTATTACTTAAATTTTAAAATGTGTACAAGCGTTTATACGTGTAAATTAAAATTGAAATGTTTAAATATTAAGCGCGTATATATCTATACTAATAAAATAACAAATCGCTCTGTCTGTCTGCGTGTGTGTCTGCAATAGTTAGCGAAAACTACGGCACGTACGAGGTTCAAATTTTTTGTGAAGATTGTCCATGTCCTTTCCTAATGTACCTGACCCTCAGAATTTTAAAATTTTAATAATTAGTTGAGAAATTAATTGAAATCCCCAAATTAGAAGAAAGGAAAAGTACTCATATTTCAATAAGAGCATTGATTTTTATCAAACCACAGAATATTTCTTCGAAAACTCAAAGAAAAAGAAAAGGGTTAATGTAAATACAGGGTTGCTATGGCGATGAATGTACTAGACTTTTTAAAAAAGGGCTGTAGTTTAAGTTCTTCTGGGCCTAAAAACTTAAGAATTCGACAGCTATGTGCAGAAAGAATTCCCCTTTCAGAAATTCTAAAAATTATTTTCATACTCCGGTAAATAGTTGAAAAATTTTATTATTTTGGAATACAGACAGCTAGGCGTCAGATAGTAGTGGCATTTTAGTCAACCTGTAAATATTTTCGAATGTTAAATTTATAAATTTAATTTTTATCAATTCAGATGAAGAATGTTTCGCTGATTTTAAATATGTAAATTTCTTCGCAGTCACTCAATTACAACATTATATATTAATTATTAATTCGTTACTTGGATGACTTGCTCTATTTAAAAAAAGTTTTTCGAAACCACAAATAATTTTTATATTATGATTCTTTGTTACTTCTGCCGAATTTTTAAAACTGCACCATTTAGAGATTTTAAAGTTATGCATCGAGCAATATCTTTAAACTCTGTTTGATAATATCTAATTTAAAAGAATCCAGTTTAAAAAAAAATAATAAAAAAGTCGATTAAAAAAATTAAATTAAAAAACAAAAAACCTCACAAAACTTTTTGGAGCTTTCAGATAAATTACAACAAATAATTTATAAATATAATAAGTAATAAATAAATAACAAATAATTTATAAATATATAAGTAAATATTTTAAAGAGTATCGAACATCAAATATAGGGCGAGAAGATTTTTTAGAGGAAGCGGTCAAATATTTAAATTGATACCGTTTTCTACCATTTCAAAAGCGGACTTTTCACTAAGCACTGAGATAAATATTACTTATTAAATATAAAACTTGAAAATAGTTTAAAACACATAATATAGATTTCAGACATTAGATAGACATTAGATTAGATAGAGTAGGGGACGTCAAATTCTGTGCAGGAGGGGGGGGGGGGCAATTATCATTTTAGGGAGAGCATAATCAAATATTTAAAACCGTACGGTTTTAGATGCGAATTTTTCAGAGCTCTGGGATAAATAATGCTTAGTTATTATGAAATTTTAAAAGTGTACTTATTCCTATTTTCGAATAATAATTTCCTCAAATATCTTTCTTAAGTTTACAAACAGTTTTGTTAAGAAAAGACTTCGCCCCCTGGTTCGGGATTATGAAACTAAACGATTCCAGCCCCCCCCCCCTTTTTTTTTTTTTGCCGTGTGTGCGAAGCACTTCTGCTAAACATTACCGTAGGCAGTTGGCATTCGTTTTGCGATTTTTTTTTTTTTTTTTTCTTTTTTGAGATTTTGTAGAAGAAACTTCGGGTTTAATTAAGAATAATATTACGGGCCCGGCCAACGCCAGCCGGCTCAGCTAGTATTAATATAAAATAAAACTTTAATATTTCTTATAATATAAATGTAAACTAAAAGTTAATTGTAAAAACGAATTCGCAACTATTACTTTACAAAATTGTAAAAAATCAAATACTACTATACTGTTCTAAATTTTTATGGCATAGATCTCGCGATAAATATATCAATGTAAAATACTAATACAATTCATATTTTAGAACAAGCAGAAATATTACATTGCTTTGATCCGTAAAAACGAAAAAGAAAATTCATCTCGCTTTATAAGACTGTATTTTCTGAAAAAAAAAAAATTGTAGGCCGTAAAACGAGATCTAGATGAATTTAATACGAAGACAGTGTTCAATCCTTTCCTGTTTCTTTCGGGATTCAATTGCTACAGGATAGAAAATCCTTCTTAAAATTTTGTTAATTACCAGACAGGCTGCATCAGGCGTTTATTTGGAAAGAACTACAATGTTCACTGCATCTTATGTAAGAAGAAGGAAAAAAAGAAAGGAATATATAATACTTTATTGCAGTTTCCTTTCCACATAAAATCTAATTAGGCAAAATTTAAAAAGCTATATAACATATTTTTATCTAAAACTAGACCCTAGAATGCAAAAGAGACAAAATATATAAATCATCAGTAAGTATTTTTCCTTCTTTTAAAAGGTTGAATTAAGATTTGTGTTCTTAAAAAAATCAAATATTTCTGTGTAAAAATAAAATAATAATATTAATTTCCACATTTGTTATTGTACTACTTAGTGTTTTTTGTAAGAGATAATTAAAAAAAAGAAATACGCCAGTTCGCGGACCGTCAACAAATTTAAAAATGACGAATATCCTTGTCGAAACTAATGTAGCAAAAGCATTCCAACTGTAGATCATGCTTACGTATCTTATTGTAATAAATTGTGTTAATTTTTATGAAAATGGCTTATATACTCGTAGGCGAATTAAGGTTTTCATAAAAACAGTCCACATTTTGGCAAATTTATTCCTCATAATTTGCAGAGTTCTTGATATAAAAAAAGAAGAAACTATCACAAAAAACATTGTACAGAATACCTGAAATGTCATATAAGAATATGTACCTTTGATACCGAGAAATTTATGTTTTTGAAATTATAAAAGCAAAAATGAGTATTTTACACAAAGCATAATTTGCGAATAACTTCAAAAATCTATACTTAAGTAAAATGCGAAGTAAACTTCAACGCATTTTATATAAAACATTTTGTTTGAAAAAACAAAGAAAAAAATTCGTTTTCGGTAGCATAAAAATAATGGAAAATCTTTCAGAATAAAATATCAGTGTATTTTTTGACAACAGAGTGCAATTTAAACTCATATCTCAGCCAGGGAGGGAAAATTGTGTTTATTTTTCTCAGAAATGTTCGAAAACTAAATTCGAAAAACTGAAAGTGGTGTAAATATATTCCTTCAGCTTGCATTCTACCTGATATATGCGATCATATAGAGAATTTCTTTCTTTTGATCAAAATCAGGGATTACTTTTATAAAATCGAATTACAGATCTCGTACCAGAAGACTTGGTCACGATCATTATGCTGATGTATATAGAAAAGTAGATAAACGTTTTGTTAAGTTTTCAGTTCAGAATGAAGAAACATATTTTTTCTGAATTTATTTTTTTCTATATTAGTAAAAGGATATTAAGACATTGGTGGTGCATTTTAGTTACGTTCGTAATTATATTAAAACGTAGTATCTATAACCGTCGTTCAATCCGTCCGTCCGTCTGAATGTCCGTGTGTCAGAGTATAAGAGAATAAAATCTATCCAACCACAACCTTTGAAATTTAAAATATGACTATTTATAATTTTGTCAAGTCATTTCTAATCGGATGTATAGTTTAATTACAGTGACAATCGAAATCATTCCGTTAAATTACGGTTTATGGGAAGAAAATGTTTCAAACCCAATTTAATTATATTATACACTTTCGAACACAATACAACTACTATGCATCTATAAAGTGTAAACTAAAAAATGCATTCTGTACAATGTGTGGTGCAAGGGCTATTTGTTATTCATTTACAGGGTCACACAAATGTATTCCATTACATAATGGTATAGGGGGAAACATTGTTTGGGACGCGTTTTAATACTATTAAACTATTTCACAGTTACTGAAATTGACCTACGTTGCTGAGGTTTTCTACTACTTATTTCCTATTCATCAGATAGTATTTACAGGGACACACAAACGTTTCCAGCCACTATACGGTATCCGAAGTGCTGTTTACCTTTACAATATTTGAATATTTTTAAACATTTTTAAAACTTGGTTATAGTACGAAAGCACCTCATTTGATGCGCATGACGTGCAGAATCTAACTTGTTTTTATTATTATTATTTAATTTAAAAAAAAACTAAAAATGCAGTAACAAACCTTATTTTACGGACAACAATTTTTCATATTTTGATAAAAATTTAAGTGTAATTAAACTCAACAAAGGACAATATGGTTAAATTATTTTAATGAAACCAACACTATGTTTAATATTTTAGCGTTTATTCAAATTATTACTTTCACTTAAATAATAAGAAAAAATCCATCGTAAATTTTTAATACGTATCTCAGCAAGTGCATTCAAAAAAATAAAATCCTATAAGAAATGTTATTTAAATTATTTATTTATATTCAAATACTTTTTTATTACAATAAAACTGAAAAAGGGTAAAAAAATAAAAGTGAGGTAAATATTTTTCCCCAGCCCATACTTTACGTGATATATCCGAAACATGTTGAAAACTAGATAGATTTCGTATGAAATACCACCTATTGTCGTCTCCCTACACTGTAAAACATTTGTGTAGCATTACTCCATAACACTGGTGGCAATACTTTGATTTTTTTTCACTTATATAATGGTGTAATTTAAACATATGCTACTGGTGTAACATTACATATTAGTGTAATGTTACACTGGTTATCTTTTTTAATCGTTATTCCACCATAAACTTGGTGGAAACTTAGCTGCCACCAACTTTAGGGTCAAATGTTTTACATTGTATGTTAGAATTCTTAAAAATTATCTGCATATCCACACCGGTCATGATCCTAGACAACTAAACTACCATCAGTAAAAAACTATATCGATCTATATAACAATTTATATTATGTATATCAATGAACGCAGTAACTTCTATAGTTCTTTCCAAATTCACCCAAACAGATAAATAAAATTAAGGGGCATAAAATCTCGGTCAATTTCGCTGATGAGCAAAATCGGTCCTAGGGTGTGGGGTGGGGGGGGGGGGGGTGGAAAAAAAAGTTTTGCGAAAACAGTAAAAATCCTTTAACTTAAAAATTAAAACAGATGTCGTATCAGTTTAAAGTTTATATTACTTCTAAAAAATGGGACAAAAGTTCATGCATGACAGATTTTTGATAAAATCAAAAAAGCGGCTCAATGGATGAAAAAATAGGGTTATTGTGAGAAAATATATACATAATTTCGTCAACTCTCCAGCTGTCGAAATCAATTAAATTTATTATTTGCTTAGTATAATCTCAAAATTTTGTAATCACAAGTTTTTGATAGAAGCAACTCTTATCACAAAATATATATAAATAAATAAATTAAATTAAATAAAAAACTTAAAAGGCGTTGAGGTAAAAAATAAAAGAAACCATAACTTCGTCAATTCTTAAGATATCAAATCCGAATAAATTTATAATACATTTTCTCAATAATATCTACCACTTTTATATTAACATGTTTTTGATAGAACCAATTATTATAGTTTAACAAGTTAAACAAAAGAGGAATTGAAGAAAAAATCCTATCATGGATGTAATCAAATCATAACTACTTAAATTTTGAATCATTTTAAATTGACTTTTTGCTCACCAACGCATCCAATTAACACACTCTCTAACTAACTGATTCTCACTCTAACTCACTCTCTGAACTCTTGAGTGCTCGGCTGATTTTTCTAATAGAACCCATCTTTGACGAGGCTGCAGCCTGTCTTTTGTTCTCTATTTTTTATTGTTGATTTTTGAAATTTTAACACGTTCAATGCCGCTTACGTGAAGACGTGATGATAGTTAATGCTGCACTGTAGAAGTGGGTTTCCTGGAAGCCATTTTACTTTTTATAACAAAGAATCAGTGAAAGATTTTCCCTCGCCAGCGCGTGACTGGCTATTGGACATAAACCCTTATCACGCGCTGGCGCATCTGCGGCAGCGAACGTGTTAAAGGAGTTTTTGTATTTTGAGGGGGGTGGGCTAGTTCTTGCTAAGATAATTATTTTTTATGGTTTATAAATATGAGCTAAAATAGTTTTTATTTGGACTTTTTAGCAATAAACGAATATATATATTTTTCGATTGGATAGCAATCACGTTTTCTAGTATACTATTTCTATATGCCTATTACTAGAAAATTTCAATAAACTAATTTTATTTATGTAAAATGTGATGAAAAAGTTCCGCATTAAGAGTGTTCCGTCATTCAGTGAGTGATGTCCTATAAACTATTAGTTGCGTTCTGAATTATGTAAGTCTTCCATAAATCTCGTTTGAATACAAATCAGGGCCATTTCCAGTAATACTCCTGTTGGGATAAAATTTACATATGTATTTGCTATAAAAATTTCCTCACAAACTCTAATGGAAATATCGTCAAAATAGCTCCTTTATTTGTTAATATATATCAGCTAGTTATGTACGCAAATTCCTGTTGGAATAAATTGAAAACCACTCTATTCTGAAAGAGGTACATTTGAGACCCCATCCATCATATATAATGTTGAAATTAAATTTAAAACTGCATTTGTCATCAAAATTCCTCAAAATAAATGTACGTCTGTAGGAAACATCGTTACTGTAAATTCTTTATTTGTTGTGTTTTGTAAGTTAAATATGGATATCCCTCTACGGTTTGGTGTGCAACACGTTATATTTTGTCAGAAAAGCGATGGAGAAACCAATTTATTGCTAGCAATCTTTATTATTCACTAAGTGAAATATTGGCGGGAGTACCATTTTTCTTATCAACTTGTTGTACTTATAACAATATTAATAATAATATAGGTAAGTTAAAATTTATTATCGTTAATCTAAAAAAACAATTGATTTTTCTGTTTTATTTCAAATCTATATTTTTGGCAGTCAGCATCCACATTAAAAAAATTTGAAATTTCTATTATTTATAAAAATGACATTTTGATAGAATATAAATACTTTTATCATGTGTTTTTTCATTGTATGTTGATAGCTGATTTAAGATACAATTTTTTAGACTTTATTAAACACAAGCAGCAAAAATGATGCATGTCTCTTATTGAGAATTATCATAACAACAACAGAAAAAGTAATTACATGCACAAAAATTATACATTTAATGCAGGATGAAAAACATATAATGTAATTTATTATACATAATATTAAATTCATTAATAAGAATGTGTTAATGAACTTTTGAATATGTCTATTTGAATGTTTGCATATGAAGCAATTAACAATAATTATGTTTAAGAGATATTTATAACTTAATTCTTTATTGATTATCTGATAGACATAATTTATTTTCTTGCCTCATTGTGACAGGTAGAAATATTTTACTACTATAATGTTCGTTAATTTTTATTTGAATATTAAAATGTTTCATATTATGAAATTCATCGCAAAAAGTAATGATTGTTTTAAATTTTGAGCATTAGAGTTTAGATTCGTAACAGATTAAAGTAGTAGGTTTAATTACCTCATACATGATTTGCTTTTGAAAAACTGAAATTAGAGGAATCTCTGAAAAAATATGAATGAAGATTTATAAGAAAATATGGTACTACTCTGTTATCCCGTCGACCAATTTCGCCAAATTATAGAAATCGCCAAACTAATAGCCAAATTATACATATTGACATAATTTTTATTTTAAATAAGGAAAAAATAAATAATTAGTAAAATATTAATAAAAAGTCGAAATAAAAATCATTTAATGACATTTTAAACAATTGAATCGTATTTAATTAAAACAATTTATATTATATGTATCAATGAACGCAATAATTTCTATAGTTCTTTCCAAATCTCACCCAAACTGATAAATAAAAGTAAGGGGCATAAAATCTCGGTCATTTTCGATGATGGGAAAAATCGGTCCTAGGGTGGGTGTGTGTGTGGGGGGGGGGGTGGAAATAAAGAAAGTTTTGTAAAAACAGTAAAATGTGTAACAACGTGAATGTGACATTCACGATCATCCATTATTGGCATTTAATCCTATAGTTTGGCGATAATTTTTTGATCGACGAGGTAATATAGTAGTACCGAAAATATTTTTGCACAACAAGATTTACAAAAACCAAATGTTGAATCTTAAAAGGAATATTCATTAAATGACACTAATTATTTCTGAAACATGACTGTAGATGGCACCACCAAAATTTTGATCTTGATAAAACGAGGCTATTTTGACTCTAATTAATTAATTATTTCTCATTAATTCTCATTCATTTGTGTTTGTAAATTCCTAATATGTTTTTCATATATATATTTTGTATTTATCCATTTGTAATTCATCTTTTTAGATTATTCTTTTTTCCGCAGATTGACTGCGTGACAGTTCAGAACATGTTAAGTTCTAAGTTTGTTTACGAATACTGAAGTCGATTAAGTCTCTTTAAAATCTCTTTAAATCATATTTTTATTTCTGTGAACAATTCATATTCGAAGGTCTAAAATCACCAAACAAGTCTACAAATGTTTTTCAAGACAATGTTTTTCAAGTTATTCCACAACCGGCAATATTATACCAAGAAGGATACATCATAAGTTCTGAAAACGTCGAACAAAACCAGAAGATAGTAAAAGGTACTTTATTTTCTATTCTATTCAAATAAAAATCTCTCCTATGTTAATTCACTTTAAATCTCAACACCAAATGTATTTCTAGAAATTTTGTTTCTAAAAATATACACATTAAATATATATGTATGTTAAAATATGCTTCCGAACACATATTTATGAGAAATAATCCCTGATTTTGTGCCTCTTATAGCTTATAAGTTTCTCAAACAAACAGACAAGTGGAAAGATAAATAACACTTTAGAAAATCAATTCCATCCCAGATTTCCCTGAAAAGCAATATACAGTCTATTTATTCAAAAGCCAAGTTAAATTTCCATCACTATCTTAAATAGCAGAATAAGGAAATATTTATTCTGTATTATGTCACAAATCACTCTTCATCCTACCATTCTATTTTAACCGATAAATAAATATTAATCGTTATGGCAACCATAATATTTGAACCTATGGAAACTTTAAAATGGGAAAATGAAACATGTGTAAATGTATTGCAATTCCAAAAAAAAATTAAACGTATATTTAAATATTTTTAATACATAGCAATGCTCTATTGCATATTTGAAGGTACTACTTGATTATCCTGCCGACCAACATAAAAAACACATTTTAAAGGTTAAATGTCAAATGAACGTGATATTTACGATAAGTCATTATTCGCATTTATTCTTATAGTTTAGCAATAGTTTTTTTTTTTTTTTTTTTTTTTTTTTTTTTTTTTTTTTTTTTTGACAGGTTAATCAGTAGTATCGAATTTCGTGAAAGGACATTCTTATAACTCGAAAAATGATAACCATATTAATTAACAGTTTACTCGATTTAACGTCTCCTTTCCATTTACAATATATCTTTAAACGAAATACAAGGCCATAAAAAATCTAAAAGTGTGGGAAATATTATTACAAATATGTAGGAAAATAAGTATCTAACTGACTTCATTTTTAAAGCAAAATTTATGTTTTTTTATTATTTTTTATATTCACTCCTTAAAATAAATAATTTCAAAATTTTATGCACTTTTTATGAGAACGAATATTTTGATTTCAAACTCAGGACCATGGATTAAGACTGACAAGGTGTTATAACCCATTCCAGATTTTAAGAAATCTGCAGAATTATATTATCTAATATACTGTTTATTTTGCAGTGAAACCTGGAAATTGGGGATCGGAATATTATGTTCTAAACACTTAGAGGGTCAAATACACAAAATATATTACGAAATAATAGCTTTTGAGATGGAAGAACATCCAAAAATATTTTTTTCAATTCTGAATGTTCTTTGTGGAAGTATAAGCTTTAATATTTCTAAAAACTGCATGTATTTATGCAGTTTGTGTACTTAAAAGGCTATTTTCTCAAAAAAAAAAAAAAAAAAAAAAAAAAAAAAAAAAAAAATTGTTCACTTCTAACATTTGAAAACTTTAATGCTATATCTCATCATCAGATTCTTTTAAAATTTATGTTTTACATTCTTACATACTTTACTTAATAAATAGGTTTAGCACAAAGAGTAACATTTCAGGAATATTTTAATGCTTAAAAATATGAAACATGAAAATATATAACAACTTTTTTGGAAAAAATGAAGCTTAACTATCAAAATCATTTATTTTCTACTTAAACAGTTAGTGAATTTTTACAATCCATGCAAACTTTCGTTGTACTATATAAAAAGTATGTCATAAATGAATATTGTTATAATTTATGCAAAAGAAACATGCTTGGGACATTGTAAAATATGACAAATTTTCATTATTTTAGATATTTAAAAACTGAATCATTTAAAACATCTTTTTATTATTTTATCCACAATTGAATATGACTGTTTGAACTTGCAATTAACAAGTCTGCCGATTTTGAAGTGAATCTATTAAATGTAGAGGGATTTGATTTTTAATGTCCACTGTTTTCCTAAAACTTAATGAATGGACATGTTAATAAAATCTTTACTTCCGAAAAAGACACGAGTACCTTAAAAGGATTACTAAAAAATTTCGAAATACTTCAATTTTTATTTATTTTTAACGAAAATTAATTTTCTATTTTGTATATTTCGTTTCAAAATGGAAAATTCATTACATGTTTGTGCATATCATTTCCGAATCCAATTTAGACATTTCAAAAAAGGATTTATTAATTTTGCCTTTAAAAGTTTTGCAATCTTTTTTTAATTAAAAGTAAAGCTGTTCTTCTTATCACAGATTCAAAAGAGTAATTTTAATATTCAGAGACTTAAAATCTAATTTATGAAGATGCTACTCAGAGAAAAATAATATATTTTTTTAATGCATGCTCTAGAATGCACTTTATCTTCTTATTAAAGCGTCTTTTTTAAGTTTTTATGAAGGCGTTCATATTTAATTTCAACAGAAGTAAGAAGAAACTATGAACATCTTCACTGCGTTTGCATATATCTCACATATTTGAAAAGCATTTTAATAAATATTTATGAATAATTCTTTATCTTAATTTAAATTTTTATAATTAAAATGTAGAATGATAGTTAGTATTTAGTTAGTAGTTTACTATCAAAATAAACTATAAGTGGTTATATGTAAAACGATTTGTTAAAAACGACATTTTAAAACCTAATCAAGTGGAGGGACAGATATATATGTATATATATATATATATATATATATATATATATATAACATATAATATATATAAACAGATACATACACACACACACACACACATATATATATATAAATAAATATATATATATATATATATATATATATATATTAGAAAAATAGAAAAGTAACAAATAACTTATATTTAATTAATTGCAAGAACTGGGCGCAATCTCCAAGCTCATTTAGTATGCTTCGGGCTAGGCAAGAAGTTGCCCTCGCTGTCCACATCGGCATTCGAACACGCAACCCCTTGATCACTCCAATAGGAACAGCCAAAGCGAGGAGATGAACCACAACGACTTCAACAATACAATCACTTTGTATTGTTTAAGTACAGTTTTAAACATTATTGTTTGTTAATTGGAAGGTATGCAGTGTAGTCTGATGTTTACTTAATGGCTGTAGAGTGTACAGAATTCAATACAAGTTGGTGGTCTGGTAACATCTTACGAAAAGAGAAAAAATCAGTACAAGAATGTCTGTCATAAATACAAAAAGCCTAAATAAAGTCCATCTTTCCGTGGTACAAAATAATGCACTAAAGTGTAGCCACAGAAACAACATTTCAAAGATGTTAAAATCTATCAGGATAAACTAAATTTTTATCAACCTATAAAAAAGAACACTTTTTATCATTTCTTCTTTTAAAATATTGTGTTGTTTTTTAGTCTGCGGCAACTCGAAAAAAATCATTGAATTTACAATTAAAAAGGAGAGATTTCTGTAATGTTAAATGGAAGTTATAGCGCGATATAAAATTTAAATGGATGCTATTTCCTTAATATTGGATATTTTTTACCAGACCTCCAAAAGGCACATGCCTAAATCAAAAGCTTTGGAACAAACTATTACTCGTCGGTGAGTGTTGCCGGGTTCGGGTTATAATGGAGTTGTTGCCCTTTTATCCCTTTCCATTCAAGAAAAAAAAATAGTGTCAAAACATGACACATTCTTAACTAATGATCTATCTGGACAAAATTTAGTAAATATTGAAATATAGAGTGTAAATTTCGTATTTTCAATTTCGTCGCGATCCGATGAGAGGGGCCAAAGTTAACAACAAAGTTAACTATACAGCACTATTGTACTGTTTGATAGCATTTTTATATTTAAGTTTTATGTACTTCAGTTTTATCTATTAAAATGAATAGATTTTTTAAAAATTAAAATAAAAAGTATTTTTCCCATTTTAAAATATTTTACAGATTTTTTCAAAAAATATGCTATTATAATAGACAAATATTTTTAAAAGAAATCGTAAAAAAAAAAAAAAAAATAAACCGTAACTTTTTTTTTTCAACTGTCTCAAACATAAAAAGGATTAATCTGTATTTTTTTTATCATTATTTTTTTTGATATCATAAACATATATTAACATTTTATTAATAAAAAAAGAAAGAAAGAAAGAAAGAAAGAAAATATTATAGCGAGTTGTTTATAATACTTCTTATAGATGGCACCATAACTTTTATCGGTTTAAAAACCAATGTAACATCAAAACTATTTAGCAAATATTCTCGAATTTATTGTAATGAATTCGATATAGAACGACACGTAACTAATATAGAAGTCTCACTGAAAAAATATCACTGTAACACAAATACTTACAACAATTAATTACTTCGCTTTCCAAACAAAACAACTACATTTTGAAACATCATTTATGGAACTTGTACTGTTTATAAAGCAATACAAATATATATTCCGTAAAATAAATATAAAATGTATTGTATATATACGAATTTCTTATCACAAAATGTCAATTACGGAAATTGCACATTTTTTGGAAGAATGAAACTATTTCGTAAAAATTTACGGAAAACATTTGTGTATATTGGCGGATTATTTTTTACATTGCATAAAGCGAAAACAATAGCATTATTCTTAACTAAGTAGAAACTGAATATTTTGCCATAGGCAGGTATCTTCGGATCGAAAAAGGGTGGCAGCTTTTAAAGCGAACAGTACCTAAAAAGAGCAGGACAAGTAAAATCAATGTGACAAAACTGACATTTAGGTCTAGCACTCTTATGAGGAATTAAAGAAAATAATATATATATATATATATATATATATATATATATACATAGTATGCTAAAACCCGTACAGGTTCTACATTCGTTCTAAATCGTGAAAATAGACTATAAGTGAAAAAAGACAAAATATTGAGAATATTGAAACGTTGAGCTGTTTTTTCATAATAAAGTTATATTTTATGAGCAAAAGTTTATTTTCATACCATATGCATTCTGATAAAATATACCTAACATGGTTTAACATTACATCACTAAACAAAAATATCTAGCTTATGTTCAAGGCAATTCAAATTTTAGGCATGTAACCAATAACTTGGACACCCACTGCATTTTAAGAGTGTATAAACCAAACAGCTAAAAATTTTCTATGCATATTCACTCTGTTAAAAATTTGCAGCAAACTGACAGCTATTTGACATTTTTTATAGAAAAAAGTGCCATAGCAATAATTAAACTCTTTTTTAACGAAAGAATTGCTACTACTATCATTATAGCAGAAGGGAATAACTATTATGTAACCGTTCTCTATAAAGATGTTTAAATCATTGGACAGCTTGTTGCAAGTTTTAAATGATGTATATTTCTATTACTTAAATTAGAAAAAGTCTACAAGCATCTTTTTACATACACATGTAAAAATAAATATTTAAATATTAAGCAAATATGTATGTTTATAAAAAAAACTTAATATTTATTACATTTTAAACTAAAAGTTAATTGAAAAAAATTAGTAACTATTAGGTTATATAATTGTAAAAAGCCAAATAATATTAGAATGTCTCATATTTTTGTGGCATTGCTCGCGCGATAAATATCTCAGCATAAAATTCTAATATAATTAACATTTTAGAACTAGCAGAAATATTGCAGTGTATCGATCCGTAAAAACGAAAAATGAAAAATCATGCCATTTTAAAGACTATATTTTCTAAAAAAAAGAATGCAGGACATAAAACAGGAACTAGATGAATTTAATACGAAGACAGTGTTCAATCCTAGCCTGTTCCCTTTGGTATTCAAAAGTTACAGAAAAGAAATATCTTCATAAAATTTTGTTATTTACCAGACAGGGGTATCTGTCTTTTATTTGGAAAGAAATACAATGTTCACAGTACCTTATGATTCAAGACGCAAAAAGGAAAAGAATATATAAAGTAGTTGTTTTTTTCACATTAAATCTAGTTACGCGAAATTTAAAAACTTATTTAACATTTTTTTACCTATAAGTGGATCTTAGAACACAAAAAAAATTAGTTTTCGATAGATTTTTTTCTCTCTCTCTTCTTTAAAAGGTTGAATTAAAGTTAGTGTTGAAAAAAAGTCAGATGTTTGTGTGTAAAAGATAATATAACAATAGTAATAAATGATTTATTTTCTCATTTGTTATTGTGTTAATGAGAGCCAATTGTAAGAGAAAATTAAAAACAAAAGTGACATAGGCTGTATAACGATTATTTCGTTATATATTGGTTATTTTATTAAATTATTCCTTCACCCCCCGTCTCTCTTTTCATTTCAAAATTAGTTTAAAGTTGTCCTTCATTCAATTTCCATTTTTTTTCCCTCGCCTAGCTTTTCTCTAACCGAAAAATCGGCAGCTGCTTAACTTTGTGAGAAATACACTCACATATTAATCAACCGTTTAAAACATTTCCAGATGTCTGCTATTTCCGATCGAAGCAATTCTGCATTACCTTATTTGGACATCATCTCTGTTTCGCGGTTAAAATTTATGCTTACGCTTCTTTTTCCTTTCTCAACAAAAACCTAAAAAGAATTTAACATCTGCGCTGTAAAATCTGATGTCCCTTTGGTGTGCCTCTTTATTAGACATAATAACACGTGTAACATTCTATCGTTTGGCAACCTTTTCCTTTCCCATCCTAGCTAGGAAACCAATTTGAATTCTTATCTTGCTGGCTGCATTTTAACTGTATTTGGCGTATACTATCCATTGTGCATGGGCGAACTTGTGTGTGTTGGCGATTTTCTATCATGCCAAAAGTGGCAATTTGTTGCTATGTACGAGGACACTCGACTCTCTGCTCTCGTCTGGTAAACTTGCTAATCGCTGTTCGGAGAATTTTCTCCGAGTATTGTATGTGTGCCCCCCTAGTATCATATGTATGAATAAAAAAATAACTTAGCAATCATTGTGGGGTTTTTTCGTACATCTGAACCTGGATACATGATCATTTCGTTCTTCTAAATGCCTTGAACAAATATTTTCAACTACCAATCTCCCTTACAAAACCTCTGGTGCCTGACAGTTTCGTTTTTCCCCCACATAAAAAAAAAAAAAAAATATGGAGGGGGGTACAATCAACTCCGACTTTACGGCGAATGTGATAATTTTGGTTCTTCTCTCTTCTCTGCATCCCCGGTAAAAAAAGAAAAAAACGCAACTGCTAGTAGTCTTGCCTGCTAAAAGTCAACAGATGTGGAAGTGATTTCCCCCACTTCATCTGCGATCGGCGTCGACAAGTGCAGTTCCCGTCCTGAGATTCCTTTCCTGGACACCCCCTTTCTCTCCCCTGTGATCTCCATCCAAAGGGCTGCGGAGCGTCTCCCCTTATAATTCCATCTTCAAAAAGAATCCCTGCGGCCAAGTGTCACCGGAGCCCTGGGGCGCCTGACCTTCTTTCTTCCACTTCCATCATTTTGTGTGTGATCATCGATTTCGCCTAGCATTTTGTGCGTCTGTTTCGGTGTCCTCAGTTTGTGCTTCTGTGCCGGTGTGTTTCGTGTTTTTAGTGAACGTAATTTACAGAAAATTCATTGTGTTGTTACACATCGCAAAGTGTTTCTTCTTGCAAAAAAATATAGTGATTCACGTGTGTCTGCAACGGAAAGTAAAAAAATTTTTGCACATACAAAATTAGTCTTTAATCCTGTGAAAATCCATCAGAAAGAATTCATCTTACGAATCAGTTAAAAGTGCACAAAATTAATAAATAAGAGAATTACAAAATTCTCTAGAAAGATGTCTCATCACCTGTGATAAGTTTGCCACTAGTCTTCAGTGATTAAAAAAAAAAAAAGAGTGCACAACATAGAAATTTTAACTTCGAAATAATCTATACGTTGAATGTGGGAGCAGATCGTGCCCCAGTTCCCTAAGTCTTGTCTTATTAAATTAGTAATCATTTATTTATTTTTTTAAAAACTAAATCTCTAAGTTACCCCATGTATTTTCTTTATTTTATGTTCTGCTTCCACAGTCAGTTCGTCATAAGCAATATTGCAGTTTGGTGTTTTTAAATTATACTTTATTCAATATCAATATTATAATCCTGTTATTGTGTTTTTGCAAAGATTTTTAATTTGCGAAAGCACGGTAACTGTTGTCATTTCTAGTTATTATTTTGTGACATTTTATGCAGTTTTTTTACCAGTTATTTACATTTATGTGTCAGTGTTTCATATTTTACGTCCAACACCCTTTTTTTTTAACTTTGGTATTTTGATTATCTAATATGCTTAAATAAGTTTTCAACCAGTTTTGAACTTTTAATTAAAAAGTTAAAATAAGATTTTCCTTTTTCATCTAAAATAAAAGAAAAATATTTTAAGTTACGAAAAGGGAGCTTTTCCCTTGTGTAAAGAAGATCTAATTTTATTGCTTGGTTGCTAACAATTTTTGCAGTTTTCTATAGAGTTTTCTTTGCTTTATTATCTAAAGATAAAGTAAGTACTTTTTAAAGTGAAGGAATATATAGATATATGTTTCAAAGTGTAATTATTTTGCTTTTATTTAATTTATTTCCTAAATGTGTTACTTTTATATGTCTCCCTTTTGCTTTACTGTTATAAGAAGTTCAAATAAGATATCTTTAAAGTGAGGTATATTTTAAGATCTATTTATTTTGCTAGTTTACATATTTTTACTAGCTAGGAAATTTTCTTGTTTTCAATGTGCTTTAAGGTATAAGTTCGGTCTGTGTAACAATTTCGCTAAAACTTGTGAGCTTAAACAAAACAAAATAAAACAAAAAAACTAATCATGGCTGCAAAACAAATTCCGATAAATATCATTCAATTTGATGGAGACCCAGATTTACTTAAATTTTTCTTTGATCAAATTCGCGTATGTTCAGAAATTAATAAATACAACCCACAAACAACAATTGCAATCTTAAAGGGAAAGTTAGTTGGGCCGGCACAAAAATTTCTAGCCCAAAATCCCGACCTGCAAAAGATAACAGACCTTGATTTGTTGGAAAAGGAATTTGCGTCATTTTTCGCCCCCCCTAGTAAATGTGTTGCTTCTGTTGAATTGTCCAGTTTAGCACTTATGCCTTCTGAGACGATAAAAAACTTAGCTCATAGACTAAATGTTCTTGCGGCGACTGTTTATGCAGATATCAACGACGAAAGTGCACGCAACACTATTAAACTTATGAAATTTCTAGAAGCCCTTCCTTCAAATATTAGAATAAAATTACAGGAAGAAGGCATTTGTGATTATAAAACAGCAGTCGAAAGAGCACAAACCCTTCATGAAATTTTAAGGAATGAGAAAATCTTACATTCCTTACCTTCGGTACACAGACCAGAAAATCTCATCGAATCGCAACTGAAAGAAATTTCCGAGAAAATAAATGCATTATCCTTTGCCCCTCCTGATACTAAAACCGAAACTGAGCAAAAAAATCTCCAGACTAGACCAAAACATTTCGCAGGTGTTTCACGCTTCAAAAAAAATTACAAAAATCGAAACTACACTAGACGTTATTCCCCACACAAGTTTTCACAAAGAAAACCAGTTGTTTGTCAGTTATGTGGACGAAACAATCATGATGCTCTCTCTTGTTTTAAATGGAAAAGAGCAAATACTCAAAGAAAAAACAATTACACAAATTCCACGCCACAATTTCAGGAAAACTGAAACAGAGATACAATTTTTATGCTGATGGTCTTGTGTCTCAGTCTAATACTTCTACATCAGCAACTTTTGTTTTTGACCCTGTATTACCTAAAATTTCAAGTTCGAGACTAGTTAATTCAGTAGCTTCCCAAACTTTTGACTCTATTAAGATAGCAAATAACATCAGTACACAAACAGAAAGTGATAATGTTCAGATAATTTGTAGTGTAAACACTATGTCACATCCCTCCCTCTTGTTAAAGCCACTATAGCAAACCATGATATTACTTTATTGGCTGATTCTGGTAGTAGTATATCTTTACTTTCACAAAAATTATTCAACCAACTTAAACCGGTCTTAAAATATAAAAGACTGTCCACTGACGTCAATATTAAAACTGTCAATTCTGATGTCTCATTTTCCGCCTGCATCAGAACATCCATTAAGCTAAAACAAAAAGCGTTTTCACATCACTTTTATATTGTTGACATACCCAAGTCTTCCAGTTTTGAAGGCATTTTAGGTTTCGATTTCATAACTAGATACAATGTTGTCATCGATACTTTTAACAAGTGTCTCCACGTCAACAATAATTTCTCTGTTCCTTTAAAAACCAGTAAAGAATCTTCTGGAGAGAAACAATCAAAATCATGCAATTCTTTGAGTGATGTTGTATTGAATCAAGCGGTGTTCTTAACTCGAAAAATTATAGTAGAACCTCAACAACAAATATGGTGCTCTGTTTACACCCCCAATAACATCAACAATGACAGAAATTATCTATTTGAATATTTGGCACAAACAAAAGAATTAACAGGAAATGATGCCATTATTCAAATGAACAAATTATCCAATAAAAGAAAGAAAACTTCACAAATACATCATTTCTTCTCAATAACACTTAAAAACACTTCTGAAAAGACCATTCATCTCCCTAAACACACAAAAATAGGTCAAGTATCTGAGATTGAGGAAATTCGCGACTATACTTCTGAAATGTCTGACAAGCAAAATAACTCAGAACTGCACTTTGTAAATTTTATTCAGGCGTCTAATGAAATCTTACAAAAAAGAAAGCAGGAGTTATCGGCTAATGATTTTAAACTTTCTCACTTAAAATCTGACGAAGCAAAGAACCTAACTAAATTGCTACTTAGTTATTATCCTGCCTTTTCCAAATCATTAGACACACTTGGTCATACTGATAAAATTGTACCTGATTTAAAATTCATTAATGATTACCCCATAAAGACTCTCCCTTTCCCTCTCCCCCAAGCTGTGCAAAAGGATGTTTTAAATCAAATCAAACAGTTACTTGATGCCAAAATCATTGAGCGTCATTGTTCCGAATGGGCCTGTCCCATGCTCCTTGTTAAAAAGAAACCAGACGGTACAGGTATACAGAAATATAGACTCGCATTAGATCTCAGAATGGTTAATACTATAATTCAAGGTTCGTCCTATCCACTGCCAAAAATTCAAACTATTATTTCAAATCTTTCACAATATCGGTTTTTCTCGTCTCTTGACTTTCATCAAGCATATCATCAGATTGATTTGCCTGCAAAATTTCAAAATCAGCTCACATTCACTACAATGTTTGGTTCTTTTCGCTATAAGAGATTAGTATTCGGCTTAAAGTCTAGCGCCTCTATTTATCAAGCTTTAATGGACTCGTTACTTGATGAATTACAGTTAGAAGGTGTCTATACCTACCAAGATGATCTTATTGTTGGTGCCAATTCATATCAAGAAATGTATGATAAGTTGGATAAAATTCTTGCAATATTAGTAAAATATAATTTAACGCTGTCCCCTAACAAATGCACTTTTCACAAAACCAGTTTAGATTATCTTGGATTTCACATAGAAAATCAAACTATTTCTCCTGTTCAGTCGAACATTGTAAAAATAACATCTTTTCCAACACCTACAACAAAACGTCAATTAAAAGCACTCATAGGCGTCATTACATTTTACAAATCTCTGGTTCCATCCTTTTCTGAACTTGTGCAGCCTCTCATAAACTTAACTACTCCAAAAGCGAAATTTAAGTGGACAAGTAAACATCAAAAAATTATGGACACCATACAGAAGATATTCTTTAATCCACCCATGGTTAGATTACCTGATTGGAACAAAAAGTTCTATTTAAATACTGATGCGTCAAATATTGCCATTTCTGGCGTCTTACTACAAGAACATGATAAACAACTATTACCTGTTGCATACTTTTCAAAATCTTTAAAAGCATCCGAAAAAAAATATCCTGCACTTAAATTAGAACTCATGGCAATTCATAAATCAGTTACTGCTTTCAAATATTATCTATACAACAGAGAATTTGTAATCCTTTCAGATAGTAAACCATTAGAAAAGTACAACAAAACTACAAATCCGGCTGATATTATCTCTCGCTGGCTCATGGATCTCTCAGAATACACATACAAATTTCAACATATTCCAGGTAAAAAGAATGTACTCGCTGACTATTTATCTCGCTGTAACTTTGAAAATAATCAACAGACTTTAGCTACAAACCCTGAACTTATTCATGACACTCAACCCTTACCTATTGTAGAATGTGATACTCCACACTCCAGCTCGACTGATTCTAATATGCATGTTAACTGCCTTATTTCTGGTACACAAACAAATCCTGACCCTTTATTAGAAATTTCGAATGAAACATTTGCTACTGAACAACAAAATGACCCTACTTTGTCTGTTGTTTATAAAGAAATCTTAAAGAAAGGATCTTCTCAAAAATTTCCTAACTACTTCATTCATCCTGATTCGAAAGTATTAATGTTAAAGAAGGAAAATATTTTTAATAACACTTTTTCGTATCACATTATTGTTCCAAATTCACTTAAAAGCAAAGTCTTAACAATTTCACATTTATCTCACTTTGGCTTTAATAAAACTTATGAATTCTTGTCAGGTAGATATTTTTGGAAGGGTATGTATGTAGACACTTTAAACTTTGTTGCATCCTGTATCAAATGTCTTCAAACTAAACATCACCAAACTCCACCTGCACCCTTACAGCCCACATACACTCCCAGGTACCCTGGTCACACTATCAGTACAGATCTCCTTGGACCGTTTGCTAATGGAAAATATGTTTTAACTATCACTGATCATTTTTCGAGACATATTGAACTCTTTCCACTTAATGACATATCTGCGAGTAAGGTTGTTAAATGCTTATTCTCTTACATAACCACCTTTGGGAGACCTTCGGTTGTCTTATCAGACTTAGGACCCCAGTACACTTCTCAGGTATATAACATTTTTAATGATACATTGGGCATTAAGGTATTACACAGTTCTGCCTCGAGACCACAATCAAATGCGATTGCAGAACGAATCAATAAATCAATCAAATATTCAGTTAATATTCTTTTACAAGAAGGTCATTCTTTCGAAAATGCAGTATTTATACACAAATCACTTTATAATGGTTCGAAACATGCAACTACACTGTATTCTCCTAATTTTCTTCATTTTGGACGTGAACTTTCTCTAATTTTTGACACTTTTGATCAGTCGTGCAACCAACCCTTTCTTGATAAACATATTGAAGTACACAAATTACTTGATGATTTGAGTAAGATATATCACAAAGCCTATAACAACATTAAATCTGCTCAAGATAAAAGATATAAACATTACGGTCAGAAAGCTAAATTAAGATCCATTTTCTTAAAAGATATTGTATATCTAAAATCAAATGACAAGTTTAAAACAAAGTATACTGGTCCATATATTGTCACTTGTAAACATTCCCCTGTGTCATTCTCAATTAAAAGGTTGTATACTCCTGATAACACAGCATTTCGGGTACATATTGATAGACTTTTACTTGCACCTCCTCGTTATGGACATTTATTTGATGCATCAAGTCATATAAACAACACTAACTTTAATACGTTTTATCAACCTCACACATACAATCTAAGAAACAGAAGCTAATGTAAAAACACTATTTATTATTTTTTTTATGTCTTGTTTTATGATACCACATATCCAACCAAAGAGCTCATGGTTGTGTGTATGTTGTTTTTGACTGATCTTTAACAATATCATGGCTGGTCCATCAGTATTGCTCTGAAGATCTCTTAGGAACAATATTAGGTATCATTGTTATCCTTTAACACTTAGATAGCCCTTCATACTCACTTAAATTTTAGTTACTTTTATTTTGTTTTCTTTTTGCAGTACACTTAAAATTTCTTTGACAATACTCATTAAATCAGTATTTTTCCACTAACTAACCTCCCACTTAACATTTCTTGTACTGTAAGTCAAACATATTATAGTTAGATAAACAGGTACTGTAGTCTAGAAAAATAAACAAATGATTCATGTAGTTAAATAAAACACAGTTTTTATATATGACTTGTTCATCACCCCACTCGATTGTGACATATTTTTCGTCTCTCTTCACTCTAGGATTGTCTGCCCATATTAGTTATTATATGATATACATTTTTTGTTTTTTTTCTTTTTGAATTCTTCCCTTTGAAGTCTTGTTCCCGTTCAAAATTAAGGCCCTAAGGGTTCAAGCTTCATTGTGTTGAGAGACAAAATTTTGGAATTGGAGTTTCGATTCAAATTTTTGAATTGTGATTCCAATTCACAACAATTCAAATTTTTTTTTTCATGTAATTCGACGTGGGCTCCTTCAGAAGACCGCTAGTGCCTTCGGGGGAGCATCACAATTCCCTCCTCATCTAAGGCTAGGCCCTAAGCCGATGCCATAATACTTGTGTTGTACACAAGATTCAGGGTGACGCATATTTTTTATGGGCGTGCTTGGAGCACCTCTTTTTTTTGTCATCCTATGCTTCGGCATGAAACAATTTTTACAAAAACATTTTTATTTTTTTTTAATATACATCATATTACTCTTTTTAATTTTTTGAAAAATATAGTACTATTATGTTATTTTTGTGTATTGCCATTTTATATTCATTTAGTATTAGTTTCATGTTTTGTATATATGTTTCAAAATTTTTACTTGTGTCATGATAACAATCAAAGCTGCAGTAAGATTTTTGTACTGTCTGAGTCGACTCAACTTATACATATAAAATACAGTACTACCTTGGATCCATGAAATACAAATATAACAAAAATATAGAGACTTTAGAACTGCTGACTGTTTTTGAATACAAAAGTCTCCATTATCATGACGTTAAATTTCTACATATATATATAAAAAAAAAAACTTTTGCATTTATGTATGTTTTTATGTTATAATATTTTATGCTAGCCTATGCACATTGGACAGCAAAAGTTTTTTTTTGTGGTGCACCGGGTGATATATATAACGATTATTTCGTTATATATTGGTTATTTTATTAAATTATTCCTTCACCCCCCGTCTCTCTTTTCATTTCAAAATTAGTTTAAAGTTGTCCTTCATTCAATTTCCATTTTTTTTCCCTCGCCTAGCTTTTCTCTAACCGAAAAATCGGCAGCTGCTTAACTTTGTGAGAAATACACTCACATATTAATCAACCGTTTAAAACATTTCCAGATGTCTGCTATTTCCGATCGAAGCAATTCTGCATTACCTTATTTGGACATCATCTCTGTTTCGCGGTTAAAATTTATGCTTACGCTTCTTTTTCCTTTCTCAACAAAAACCTAAAAAGAATTTAACATCTGCGCTGTAAAATCTGATGTCCCTTTGGTGTGCCTCTTTATTAGACATAATAACACGTGTAACATTCTATCGTTTGGCAACCTTTTCCTTTCCCATCCTAGCTAGGAAACCAATTTGAATTCTTATCTTGCTGGCTGCATTTTAACTGTATTTGGCGTATACTATCCATTGTGCATGGGCGAACTTGTGTGTGTTGGCGATTTTCTATCATGCCAAAAGTGGCAATTTGTTGCTATGTACGAGGACACTCGACTCTCTGCTCTCGTCTGGTAAACTTGCTAATCGCTGTTCGGAGAATTTTCTCCGAGTATTGTATGTGTGCCCCCCTAGTATCATATGTATGAATAAAAAAATAACTTAGCAATCATTGTGGGGTTTTTTCGTACATCTGAACCTGGATACATGATCATTTCGTTCTTCTAAATGCCTTGAACAAATATTTTCAACTACCAATCTCCCTTACAGGCTGGTTTAAAAAAAATAAAAATAATAATAATGTCAAAACTAATGTAGGAAAAGCGTCTAAACTGAAGATCATAATTACGTGTCTTATTGTAATAAATTGTATTATTTTTTAACAGGATTGGATGTACACTCGTAGAGAAATTGGACATTTCGTTGCTAGTTTTTAATGGTGTTTATCTTTATTATTTAAATTAAAAAAACTCTACTAGTGTCTATTCTACAAATACATGTAAAAAGACGTACATAAATAGTAAGCGCATCTATATATTTATTTTTAAAACTTTAATATTTGTTATAATTTAAATATAAACTAAAACTTAATTATAAAAAAAATCGTAACTATTGTGTTGCATAAATGTAAAAAGCCAAATGCTACTAAACTGTCAAAAAAAATTTTCGCATAGCTGACACGATAAATATTTGAAAATAATAATCTAATACAATTTATGTTTTAGAACAAGCAGAAATATTGCAGTGTTTCAATCCGTAAAAACGAAAAAAAGTCTCGTTTCACAAGACTATATTTTCTAAAAAAGAAAAAAAAAGTAGGACATAAAAAATGAACTAGATGGATATAAAACGAATACAGTGTTCAATCCTTGCCTGTACCTTTCGGGATTCAAAAGTTACAGAAAAGAAATATCTTCATAAAATATTGTTATTTACCAGACACGGGTATCTGTCTTTTATTTAGAAAGAAATACAATGTTCACTGTATCTTATGATTCAAGAAGCAAAAAGGAAAGGAATATATAAAGTAATTGTTCTTTTCGCATTAAATCTAGTTACGCGAAATTTAAAAACCTATTTAACATGTTTTTGTCTATAAGTGGATCTTAAAACACAAAAAGAAGTTAGTTTTAGATAGTTTTTTTTTCTCTCTCTTCTTTAAAAGGTTGAATTAAAGTTTGTGTTAAATAAAAGTCAGATGTTTGTGCGTAAAAGATAATATAATAATAGTAACAAATGATTTTTTTCTCATTTGTTATTGTGTTAATAAGAGTCAAATGTAAGAGAAAATTTAAAAAAAATGACATAGGCTGGTTAAAAAAAAAAAAAAAAAAAAAAAAAAAAAAAAAAAAAAAAAAAAAACTAATGTCAAAACTAATGTAGGAAAAGCGTTCAAACTGAAGATTATTTGTACGTGTCTTATTGTAATAAATTGTATTAATTTTTATCAGGATAGGATGTACACTCGTAGAGAAATTGGATAGTTCGTTGCTAGTTTTTAATGGTGTTTATCTTTATTATTTAAATTTAAAAAGAACTCTACAAGTGTCTATTCTACAAATACATGTAAAAAGACGTGCATAAATAGTAATCGCATCTATATATTTATTTAAAAAAAAAATTAATATTTGTTGTAATTTAAATATAAACTAAAACTTAATTTAAAAAAATCGTAACTACTGTGTTGCATAATTGTAAAATGCTACTAAACTATAAAAAAAGTTTTGTGGCATGTCTGACACGATAAATATCTAAACATAAAAACCTAATACAATTTATGTTTTAGAACAAAAAGAAATATTGCAGTGCTTTTATCCGTAAAAACAAAAAAATGTCTCGATTCACAAGACTATATTTTCTAAAAAAGAAAAATATGTAGGACATAAAACATGAACTAGATGAATTTAATACGAAGACAGTGTTCAATCCTTGCCTGTTCTTTTCGGGATTCAAAAGTTACAGAAAAGAAATATCTTCATAAAATTGTGTTACTTACCAGACAGGGGTACCTGGCTTTAAACTGGAAAGAAATACAATGTTCACTGTATCCTATGATTCAAGAAGCAAAAAGGAAAGTAATGTATAAAGTATTTTTCTTTTTCTATAAAATCTAGTTACGCGAAATTTAAAAACCTATCTAACATGTTTATGTCTATAAGTCGATCTTAGAACACAAAAATGTTAGTTTTTCTCTCTCTTTTAAAAGGTTTAATTAAAATTTGTGTTAAAAAAGTCAAAAGTGTTGAGAGTTAAAAAACAATCCTGTCAAAACTAATGTAGGAAAATTGTCCAAACTGAAGTTCATGATTACGTGTCTTATTATAAAAAAATTATATTAATTTTTGTCAGGATAGGATGTACACTCGTAGAGAAATTGAATAGTTTGTTGCAAGTTTTTGATGGTGTCTATCTTTACTATTAAAATTCGAAACAATCTACAAGCATCTATTCTACATATACATGAAAAAGAAATACATAAAATTAAGTGCGTACACATTTTTATAATAAAAAATAAAGTTTCATATGACTTAAATATTGACTAAAAGTTTATTGTAAAAAAAAAAATCATAATTATTTTGTTATTGAATTTTAAAAAGCCATATACTGCTAACTTGTCCCAAATTCTTGTGACATAGCTCACGCGATAAATATCTGCACATAAAAATTTAATACCATTTATATTTTAGAACAAGCAGAAATATTCCACTGCCTCGATCCGTAAAAGTGAAAGTTAAAAAAACGTCTCGCCTTATAAGAGTGTATTTTTTGGGAAAAAATGTAGGACATAAAACATGAACTAGCTGAATTTAATACGAAGACAGTGTTCAGTCCTTGTCTGTTCCTCTCGAGATTCAAATGTTGAAGAAAAGAAATTCTTTCATAAAAGTTTGTTATTTACCAGACCGGGTGCTTTTATATGGAAAAAACTACAATGTTTAGAAGACAAAGAGTTACAAAAAGAAAAAAAGAAAGGAATATGTAAAGCATTTTTAAAGTTTCGTTTTCACATGAAATCTAGTTTGGCAAAAATTAAAAAACTATCTAAAATATTTTTGTCTAAAAGTTTATCTTAGAACACAAAAGAAAAAAAATATCATCAATGTATTTTTTTTTCTCTTTAAAGGTTGAAATAAGATTTGTGTGTAAAAAGTCAAATGTTTGTGAGTAAATGATAATATAATAATAACAATAAATGAAACTTTTTCTCATTTGTTATTATGCTATTAGGAGCTTATTCTAAGATTAAAAAAATAATGTGCTTGTTAAAGGAAGAAAAAAAAATCAAAACTAATTTTGCAAAATCATTGGAACTGTGGATCATGATTACGTGTCTTATTGTAATAAATTGTGTTCCTTTTAATGAGGATATCATGCATACTCGTAGAGAAATTAATGTTTTCATAAAAGCAGTCCAAACTTTGACAAGTTCATTCTTTATAATTTGTAGAGTTCTTAATATATAAAAAATATTATTTTAAGAAAATGTGACAAAAAACATTGTACACAATACCTATATTCAGGCTTAAAAAATATTGGTAAATTGTATTAAAATGAGCAGGTTTGCCAAATAGTTTTTCATTGCACATGCGTGAATACGGTCAAATATTATGTGCATACTCCGTTAGCTAATTATATAGACCAACTTTTATGAAAGTCTCAAAAACATTCTGAAAACTATCGTCGATAGAATGAGCTCAAAATCCGTTCTTCCAAAGCTGAAGCCAAAACATGATGGGCAGTATCAAAATTTAAGAACTACGTGCTATATTCTGTATGGTATATCGGCACCAATCATTAGCTATATGAATACAGTTAGACATATTAGGTGTCAGATATTCCCCAAAAAACATGTTCTTACAAAATGTCTCTCTATAAGTCTGTGATTCTGTGATTGTCTCTGTCTGTATGTGACAAATTTTTTGTAGATGTTCTGCCTCAAGAACGAATACACGAATTAAAAAAATATATAATTAGGTAGTCCGTTATATAATTTGATGGTGTTTAATTTATGGTGTAAATCGCATAACATTGTGCGCTGCTATGCTGCATTTTTCACGATTTCTGCAAAAGATTTGAAAGATTATTTAAGAATTATTTAAGAAAGATTATTAAAAAAGATTATTTAAGAATTAATGCAAGGATTTTTATCGAAATTCAGATTCAGTTAATCCTTGATATATATTTACTCTATTTGCGTTTTGGTGTCAATCGTTTGACAAGTGAAGCTGATACGCTAAAATTTTACCGATTATAGCTCTATCTCAAGAACTATTGAACAAACTTTACTCAAATTTCAGATTAAGATATACTGTCATAAATATTGTTGCCGATTATATTTTGAAGTAAATTAAGCAACAAATGACGCTTTTATGCTGCATGTTTTCCCGATACCCTCAAAATTGTTAATTCAAGACCTAATGCACGGAATTTCACACTTTTAGAATCCTCACGAAGAGCATACATTGTCATTTAATTTTGGCACTGTGATAGTGAGTTTTTAAGTATTCACAAGTATCTAGTATTTTAGCATTATTATTTTTAGTATTTGATATCACAAGTACACTGGTGGGCAAATTTAGGAACGAAGGGATTTTCAAGCGATAATTTTCACGCGAATATTCAACAGGAAGTAATATAATTCGAATATTTACTATCCCTGCGTAACAGCTGGTCCATATAACATCTCATTCAGGTCACACATGGTCACAAGAGTCTCAGTCACTACGGCGAGACAAAAAATAGGAAATTCCATGCGTCTCTTTTATGAGTCTCAAATGACTACTATATGTGACTCCACTGTCAGGTCACTGTGACTGCTACTTTATGACGAGTCACCAGGTGACTTTACAGTGTCGTTTTTTTAGACTCTAGTGTGACTGTCATTTGGAGGCTCAATTTCAAAGTCATTGTGAATGTTGCATTATTATAAAAAACCAAATAATGACACATTAAAGTCATATAGTGACTTTCTGTCACAAGACATTGTCAAATGGTAACAGAGACCCTACTGTGAAGTAACCACTGTGATAAGTGGTGAAAACGCCCCATGTGTCTTTAATGGGACATTGTTTGGTGATATATCATAATGCAACATTCACAATGACTTTGAAATTGAACCTCCAAATGACAGTCACACGAGAATTTCAATAAAAGACACCGTAAAGTCAACTGGTGACTCGTCACAAAGCAGCAGTCGCAGTGACCTAAGAGTGGAGTCATATACAGTAGTCATTTGAGATTCATAAAAGAGACGTATGAAATTTCCTATTTTTTGTTTCACCGTTGTGACTGTGACTCTTGTGACCATGTATGACCTGAATAAAATGTTATATAGACTAGCTGTTATGCAGGGATAGTAGTTATTCAAATTATATTACTTCCTTTTGAATATTCGCGTGAAAATTATCGTCTTAAAATCCCTTGAAAATTGGCATTTTGGGACTCCGTCCTTAAATTTTGCATACCACTGTATTTTAACAACTATTATAGAAGAAAGTTTTGTCATTGTCAAATCCAACCAGTTTTAAGTTAAACATTTTTTTTTCAAAATTTTGAAATTCTCTATCCGATTAATGGAAACAAAAATAATACATAAATATATATTTTTATTCTTTCAGATATAATAATATTTTTGTTTTTATATTTATGCTTGTCTTGTTGTACAACTCCATTAGAAAAAAATTTTCTATACCTAGACGAACTAATATAATCACTGTCAGCACTGCAATCAAATACAGAAGAATCCTTTTCCAGTTTTATCCAGTTCTAAATATAGTTATTAAGGAACGTCAATGTATATCACTGTAATAATGGATCTCGGAAAAACTACACTAAAATTACATTGAAAATAGACAGCGGGTATTTAAATTGCTTTCAGAAGGAACTTTAACAAAATTATATCTTCTTTCGGGAGGATAATGAGGTTTTATAAAGTCTAAATTTTTCCTAAAGGGTAGATCTTATTCAGCATATAAGAATTTAAACTTTTTTTTTTTTTTTTTTTTTTTGCATAGTAGTTTCCGTTTTTTATGGAGCAAAACAAACTTCGGTCTTAAATTAGTACTTACTTTGCATGGAATGTCTTAAAATGAAAAACATTGTTTTTATGCCAATTACACTGTAAAAAAAGTCTGTAAAGTTACTAAACTTTTTTTAGTAAACTGGGATTTCAAGAACTTTTCATGTAATGGTAACAGCAAAAATTCGTGTAAAAGAATAGGTAACAGGAATTTTTCCTGTTATCATAATATGAAGAGTTCTAGGAATACCAGTTTCCTAGAAAAAGTTTAGTAATTTACAGAATTTTTTACAGTGTATAAATTGAGCATCTAAAAATAATTAAATGTACAGTAAAACGTACTTATGGTACTTTCGCAGAGTAAAATAATGGAAAGCAGAAAAACTTTCTTTTTCTGTAACATAAAAAAAAGAAATTTTTCATTATAAATTGTTAATATATGTTCTGACAGCAGAGTACAAACGAGGCTCATATTTCAGCTAGAGAGGGAAAATTGTGATTATTTTTTTACGAAATGTCCGAAAAAGAAATGCGAAAAACTGAAAGTGATCAAAATATATTACTTCAGCTTACATTTTACGTGATATGTCCGAAACATAGAGAAATTTTCATTATTTTCAACAGTAACACAGATTATTTCTATAAAAAGAAATACAAACTTTCATACCAGAAAATTTGGTCGCGATCATTATACTGATGCTCATAGAAAAGTAAGTGTATGCTTGTTAAAAATCTTGCTTATGAATTTAGTTTTTGCTACATATAGTTTTGATATATACAGTTCATATATATATATATATAAATGTAAAAGCATATTAAGACATTTTTGCTCCTTTCTCGTTAAAATGTAGCTTTTTTAAAAAAGCTAAAAATTATATAACAAACCTTGTTTTGTTCTGACAACAATTTTCTATATTTTCCTAAAACTCAATAACTAAATAAACAAACTTAGCAAGGAAAGACAATATGAATGAATTATTTTAATGAAATCAGCACATGCATTTAAATTTTTATCGTCTATTTAAATTATTTATTTAAACTTAAATAATAAGAAAAAATTTAATGTAAATATTTTTATAGATATCTTAGCAAGAGAACGTTAAAAAAAGTCATATAAGAAATTTTACTTTAATTATTACTTTAATTATTTTATATTCAAATATTTTTTATTAAAATAAAACTGAAAAATAAAAAAAAGCAAATGGAAATTAGGTAAATACGTTGACTATGGTTATGTTTTACGAAATATGTATAAGCATGTTGAAGATTTATTACCTCTTTATCAAAGAAAGATGTTGCTTCTATCGAAGCGAATTTAAAATTTCGTATAAGAAAATTCTGTCAAAATCATTACAGTCAAACCGCGTTAACATGAACATGCTTAACGTGAATTACTTTTAACATGAACTGTTTTCATGTTAACCATAAAGACGAATACAAAGATTTGATACTGATAACATGAATTACTTTTAACATGAACAAAATTTTGTTTCCCCTTGAGGTGCATGTTAACGAGATTCGACAGTATATTGATGCATACAGAAAAAAGGGAAAAGAATACATATAAAAATATTTTAATTCAGCTTATATTCTACATGACATGTGCAAAATATTTGAAATTTTATTTTCTCTAGATTAAAAAAAAAAAAAAAAAAAAAAAAAAAAAAAAAAAGATTATTTTATAGAAGCAAATTGAAAATTTCATATTAGAAAATTTGGTCTCAATCATTTCATAGATGCATATAAGAAAAGAATATGTAGAGAAATATATTGCCTTAAGCTTATTTTCTACATGATATGTCCGAAGAATGATGAACATTTATTTTCTCTTGGTCAAAAGAAGATATTACTTTTATAGAAGATAATTAAAAATTTCGTATCAGAAAATTAAGTCACGATCATTATACTGATGCATATACAGGGTGTTTATAAAGTCCCGGATCCATTTTGATGTTTAATAACTCATAAAATAATAAAGATAGATTAAAATTAATAACATAAACGATTAGATATACTCAAAAAGTTTCATGACCCTTGTCAATGAACTTCCACGTATTCCCCCTTCATCGCACGGAGAATATAAATTCGATAGCCTGCCGACATGCTTGCCGCTGCCTGGCGTGAAATTACTATCGACCTGATATTCTCCGTGCGACGAAGGGGACACACGTGGAAGTTCATTGACAAGGGTCATTAATCTCTTCGAGTCTATCTAACCATTTATGTTATTAATTTTAATCTATCTTTATTATTTTATGAGCTATTAAACATCAAAATGGGTCCGGGACTTTATAAACACCCTGTAGAAAATGAAGAAAAGAAAAAAATATAGAGAGAAATATACCTCTTCAGCTTAGTTTCTATATGATTAACCGAAGCATGTTGAAAATTTATTTTCTCATGATCGAAAGAAGAAATTATTTCAAAGGAAGGGAATTCAAAATTTCGTATCGGAAAATTTTGAAACGATCATTATACTGATGCATATAGAAGAAGAAAAAAATGAAAAGAATATATTGCATCAGTTTATATTTTACATTATATGTCCGAAGCATGTTCAAAATTTATGTTTTTTTTTTTTTTTTTTTTTTTTTTTTTTTTTTTTTTTTTTTTTTTTTTTTCTGATTGAAAGAAGAGATAATCTCTATAGAAGCAAATTGAAAATTTCATATTAGAAAATTTGGTCTCAATCATTTCATTGATGCATATAAGAAAAGAATATGTAGTGAAATATATTGCTTAAGCTTATTTTCCACATGATATTTCCAAAGAATGATGAACATTTATTTCCAGTTGATCAAAAGAAGATATTACTTTTATAGAAGCGAATAAAAAATTTCGTATCAGAAAATTTGGCCACGATCAGTATTTTACTGATGCATAAAGAAAAAAAGGAAAATAATGTATAGTAAAATATTTTAATTCAGCTTATATTCTACATGATATGTGCAAAACATGTTGAGCATTTATTTTCTCTTGATCAAAAGAAGAGATCAGTTCTATAGAAGCAAATTCAAAATTTCGTATTGGATTCATATTTCATTTCATAATGCATATAAAAAAGAATATGTAGAGAAATATATTGCTTAAGTTCATTTTCTACATGATATGTCCAAAGAATGATGAACATTTGTTTTCTCTTGGTCAAAAGAAGATATTACTTCTATTGAAGATAATTAAAAATCTCGTATCAGAAAATTAAGCCACAATCATTATACTGATGTGTATAGAAAATAAAGATAAGAAAAAAATATGTAGAGGAATATATTGATTAAGCTTATTTTCTACATGATATATCCGAAGAATGATGAACATTTATTTTCTCTTGATCAAAAGAAGATATTACTTCCATAGAAGCGAATTAAAAATTTCGTGTCAGGAAATTTGGCCACGATCACTATAGAGCATATAGAATATAAAGAAAAGAATGAGATATATAGAGAAATACATCGCTTCAGCTTAGTTTCTACATGATTGGCCGAAGCATGTTGAAAATTCCTTTTCTCTTGATCGAAAGAATAGATTACTTCAAAGGAAGAAAATTCAAAATTCCATATCTGAAAATTTGATAACGATCATTATACTGATGAACATAGAAGAAAAAAAGTGAAAATAATATATTGCTTCAGTTTATATTCTGCATGATATGTCTGAAGCATATTGAAAATTTATGTTTCTTGAACGAAAAAAGAGATTACTTCTATAGACGTGAACTCAAAATTTCGTATCAGAAAATTTAGTCACGATCACTATGCAGCGTGCTGATGTATATATAAATAAAATATATATGTATTGTTAAAGTTTCCGTTTAAAAAAGACACACATTTCTTCTGAATTTACTTTTGGGTATATCTTTAGTTTATTGAAAAGGAAACATTACATAATATTTTTTTACAATTATTTTTCATATTTTGCTAATATTATTAGAATTGTATAGAAAGAAACCAATAAAGAAGAAAGAATATGTAACATCCATTTAAATTTATATCCGTTATTGAAATTAACTTTTTCAACTTAAATAATAAATATAAATCTGTAATTATTTTTAACAAATTTCCTATATAAATCTTTTTTTAATATTTAATACGTAAAGTTTTACTTTTGTTACTAAGCGTAGAACCAACTTTAGTGAAAAATATCCAAGCCGGGATTCGAACCCGGAATCTCTGGAATAGTGCTCCAACTGCTCTACCATTTGAGTAACGCGGATGATGCAAAGCTTAGCATTTCTCACTTCATATGTTGGTTAGGCTGCAACTCGCAATACGAGATGGAAACCGTCTTTATAAGCACACAATCCTGTGGCGTAACATGAGACACTAGAAACCTCGCATCGATAAATCACATATCTTAATGTAATTAATTTTTCAATTAATTTTCAGAAGTGAAACTACGCTTGAAATTCTTGAATATTTAATACGTGAAATTTTACTTTTTCTACTAAGCGTAGAAACAACTTTAAAGAAAAATGTCCAAGCCGGGAATCGAACCTATTCCAGGGGTTCCGGATTTGATTCCCAGCTTGGGCATTTTTCACTAAAGTTGGTTCTACGCTTAGTAGCAAAAGTAAAACTTCACGTATTAAATATTCAAGAATTTAAAACGTAATTTCACTGCTGAAAATTAATTGAAAAATTAATTAAATTAAGATAAATCGTTTTCAATTGTTTTATAAGAAGCTCGTTCAAAAAATATCATATCAGAAATTTCAGTCACGATCATTATATTTATTTATATATGTATAAAAAGGAAATGAATATAAGAAATACATAGAATATATATATATATATATTGCTTCATCTTATATTCTTCATGTCTTATATTCGATATGTCCGAAGTATGCTGGATATTAATATAGGTAAGCTAAAATTGATTACCTTTCATCTAAAATGTCCACTTGATTTTTCGGTTTTAATTCCCTTCTATATTTTTGGCAATCAGCATCCACATTAAACATATTTTGAAATTTGCATTATTTATAAAAATGTGTTTTGATTGTACATAAATATTTTTATTATGTGGTTTCTCATTTTATGCAGCTATCTTTTTGAGGATAGAAATTTATTTTTTAGACATTCTATTAAACAGGAGCAGCAAAAGTACTGCATGTCTTTTATTAACAATTATCTTAACAACAACTGAAAGCTAATACATGCATAAAAATCGCATGTTTAAAATAGGATGAAAAAAACATATAATGAAATTTATTATTTATAATATTAAGTCATTAATAATAAAATGTTCAAGGATTTATAAATTTATCTATTTGAATAGTTACATGTACTTGAAACAACTGACGATCATTTTATTAACTTATTACTTTCTTGATTGTCTGTTTGACATAATTGATTTTCTTGCTGTATGGTGACACGTAGAATTGTTTTATTACAATATAAATCTTCGTTTATTTTCATTTGAATATTAAAAATTTTCATATTACAACATTTATTATTAACGATAATGATTATTTTAGTGTTCATTACAGTTTAGATTTGTAACAGATTAAAGTAGTAGTTTTGTAGTACCTTATACATGCTTTGCTTTTGAAAAATTGAAAATAGACGAATCTCTGAAAGAATATGAATGAAGATTTATAAGAAAATATTTTTACACAAGAAGATTTATGAAAAATCAAAAGTATTTTTAGAAATTTTGTATCTAAAAATATACACATTAAAAAAATACATATGTTAAAATATGTTTCTGAAGACAGATTTCTGTGAAATAATCCCTGATTTTGTGCCTCTTATAGCTTACAAGTTTCTCAAACAAACAGACAAGTGGAAAGATAAATAACACTTTAGAAAATCAATTCCATCCCAGATTCCCATGAAAAGCAATATATAGTCTATTTATTCAAAAGCCAAGGTAAATTTTCGTCACTATCGTAAAAGGCAGAATAACGAAATATTTATTCTGGATTATGTCACAAATCATTCTTCATCCTGCCATTCTATTTTAACCGATAAATAAAAAATAATCGTTAAGGGCCACCATAATATTTAAACCTCAGGGGTATGCAAAATTTAAAATGAGAAAATGAAACATGTGTAAATTATTTATAAAATGTATTGCTATTCTAAAATATAATTTAAACGTATATTTAATTATTTTAAATACATAGTAATGCTCTATTACATATTAGGGGGTACTACTTGATTATCCTGTCGGCCAATTTTCACAAATTATTTAAATTGCCAAAATATTCGAAAAATTATACAAATTGACATTATTTTTATTTTAAATAACAAACAAAATAGTAAATGATTAAAGAAAAAAAAACAGAAAAAATGTAAAATCTCGAATTAAAAATTCCTCGGTAACCTAACAAACACGCCAAAATTATATTTACAATCATAAAACAAAATAATAAATAATTCACTACATTTTCAGAATTTGTGAACATTCCTCCATTCAGACGTTAACCTTTTCATACCGATCAGTTTCTACAGCAAAGCTGTTTAAATTCATTATTTTAAAAATAAATGCGGCAATTTTATGTATTATACATTCCGCAGTTTGGAATGCAAAGCATGTCGAATTATCACGTTCTTCCCTACTGAGTTGAAACACTTTCTATCAATTTAAGAGAGAAATGACTTCAAATTTTATAGAAAATCTTGCATCATTAGTTTGCGTGCCTACACAATAGTTAGGATGTTTGTACGAGTTATAATTCCTATATATACAGATAATAAAAAAGCATCTATTACATATTTTGATAGTTCTTATTTATGATAATATAATTTCACTTTATAATTACAAATTTAATTTAAATTTGATCTATAATATATTCTTTTTAACTACACTGTTAAAAATAACTCCGTGAATTCAAGGTAAAATTATTGGTAGCAAAATTGTCGGATTTTTCCATTGGGTTAGTAGATTTTAAGTTTTGGGTAATAAAAGCAGGATAAACTCCGTTTGAAAAAGCGGTAATTTTCCGTTATAAAGTTCTACAAAGTTGATATTATAAAATTGTTATAAAGTTGGAAAGAACTATAATAAACTTTATTCTCGATGTCAAAAAGAATACACTTGCAATTCAGCATTTCGAAACAAGTCTCACAAAAGAGCCAGAATTCGTTCGTTAAGTTTTTCATTTCTGTGTAGCAACATGCCAGTTATATAAACATTCAAAATAAATTCGCGGCAAATAACGGCGTATCTACTTATTTCTATTTATGTCCATTTTGTAATTTTCAATATATGTGATGAAATTATCCGATTTTTAAAGGAAAATGCCCCTTTTTCGTGTACAAGAACTTTTTCCGAGAAATTCAGGAAAAATGTATCCGCGAATTTCAGATTTTGTTTAACAATGTAACAAGTCATAAATTGAAAGACAAATATGACACATGTGAATGAGATGCTCTCGTAGTGTAACTAGTTTTATAAATAAATAAGACTTGGACAAGTACTGTCGCACACTTTTGCAAAAGTGTATGCATACAAAAATTGTAAAATTCTATACATTAAATTTTGTAATGCGAAAATAATGTGAATTCATCTTAAGTAGATTGTATACACCATGAAAATCTTAAATCATTACCATTATGGGTTACATTGAACTAATTATATAGAATAGGATTTAATAAAATGAAGAAAATTTTTATTAATAACCTTTTAAATGTTCATTCGATTTACATAAAATGTGAAATGGCTCTACAAAATTCTGGAACGAATATGTACGTTAAATTTAAACTAGTTTTGTTGTATAGTTTCTGCTCGTTTATATGCACTGAAAAAAAATTGTCGATTTTACAATATAATACTGGTAGCTAAAACACCAGTATTATACTGTAAAATATTCAGTAATATACAGTCTTATAAACGAATTTAACAATATATTACTCTTTAAATGTATATTACTTGCTAATTTTACGATTTTAAACTGGCTTCCCAGCTGGCACTAATATACTGTAAAATATTTTTTTTCAGTGTGCGGACAGACTATGGGGCTAATAACTATAGATGCCATTTATTTATATAATTATGAGTACACCTAGATGTTAGAAGTGTATAATAACACAATGGCATAAATATTCTTTATTTTGGAATTAATGCGCTAGCCCTAAAATCCTAATAAATTTCTAAAGTATTAATAACTTATTCCCTAAATAGCGATAAGATAGTGCCAGGAATATTACAGGCATATCTGGAAGCATTATTCCCAATATATGTTAAGCCATTTATCAATATTTTCAACTAGAAAATTGTTCATTAATAATGAGTTTTACGTCTATCACAATAACATCCTCTTTAGTTAAAATTACGTCTAATCACTATTTTCATGCATCATATGATAAATATATTGTTCATTTAAGGGAAAAAATAAAAGTTAAATTTCTGTATATTTAAAAATTATTTAGAAAGCTTAAATTTTATCATGTGTAGATTTAGCATGAAATGCTTTAAGTATAGAGGTTTTTGATAAGTAATATTTATTATAATTCTCAGTTAACAACCCCCCCCCCCCCATGAAATAAGTGCATAAGGTATTATTATTGTACTCGATAATATTGTTTATCGAGGAATGATTTCTTCATTCACATAACATCTTAAAGTGAAAAAACGTCAATTCGTGTTGACGGTTTTTGTTTTAACAACAATTTGCTTATCTAGATTTTTCTTTTTTACTTTTTCGGTGAAAGCTAGTATGGTACATAAAAATCCCTTTCAGAAAATGCGAGATATTATGTTATTTCTAACTGATTGCTTCGATTTCTCGCACTATAATCGCGTTTTCCAAGATCATTTACATAACCAATCCATGACCAATACACTACAAAAATTCTTAAAAATCAAAATATGATAACTCGGCATGTTTTAATTATAAAATGATGGAAATTTACCCTTTTACTTTAGAAAGAAATGAGAAAGATTTTCTGAAAATAACATGTAGCCCATGAGAAAGCACTGAAAACTGGCAAGAAATCACAATTAAAAACTGAAACATTTTAGAAATCACCATACAAATATAGCAACATTTCGATCTGGAAATTTTAACCGCCCATTATCAGTCGAAGTGAACACCTTTCAGTAAGGGGACGAGGTAACAAACGAGCTTGGAGTTCAAAAAAAAATTTTTTTGAATTAAAAACAAATCTAATTTAACATAAAAAGATTTTTATTTCATGAAAAATACCTTATAAAAAATTTTTGGCGTTGGAAATACACCTTCTAAACTATGCTAAAGAAAAAGCAAATAGTCAAAGACTCATAACGTATACCAAAATACAACAAAAATAATACACAAGCCAGCCAGCTATCGGGCAGTTAGCTTAACAGGTACAGCATTGGACTTGTAAGGGAAGTATGTGGGTTCGATTCCCGGAATGGGCAATTTTTCGCTCAGTTGGAAATATTCAATTCGTAAGATTACTTTACCAATCAGTTAGATTGTGTTAAAAATAATATCATTTACTTGCTGTATAACTTTAAAGAAATAAACTTTTAAAAAAATAATTAACTAATATTGTTTATTTTTCTCGGTGATAAAATTCACATTGTTATTTAATCATTATTCATCTCTCATTTAAATTTTAATTATTATTGTCTTGATTCATGTTTTTCTTACGTTTTACTTAAACTTATTATTTAAACTATGTTTTTTTGTAATAAACAATACAAGGCGAATATAAAAAGCATAGGTCAAATATTTTTAAAAATATAACTCTTTCTTAAAACAAAAATTAAACAGTAGATATTCGTTTGTGTCAGAAACAGGAAAATATAAGAAACGATAAGAATTTATACGAATTGAATATTTCCAACTGAGCGAAAAATTGCACAGGTCAGGAATCGAACCCAGATACTTGGCTTATAAGGCCAATACTTTACCTGTTAAGCTAACTGTACCATAAGAATTTAGTTTATGATTATTTCAATAAACTAAATCGATCACTCAATTATACTAATGTTCTCCAACATTTATTCTAACATTTTAGCTGTTAGAATATAATCCAAAATATCATAAAAGGATAATTACGGATATAGAAAATATGTTAAGCAGTACACACTTAATTATAAAATAATACTTAGACGAAAACACATACATAATTTACTATCGTATCTTGGACATAATTATTCATTGACTCCAATACCACCAATGTTATACTCCAATAACAAAACAAAATTGTGCCAGCATTGTTTGTAATGGCTATATTTCGACCAACACTGGGATGTAATATTGTTCAAAGATTGGAAATTATTTAAGAAGCAAAATGTTTCATTTGAAATGTGAAATATTCTACAATTTATTTTTAGTAATATTATAATAGTACATAGAAAATATTGGTGTAAAATTTATGCAGTATGGACGGTTAATTACAAATACCTCCAACTTTAAGTTAATATTGTTTGTATTAGCTACAATTTTTTACAAGTATATAAGATAAAATGCATTATTTAATCAGTATTTTTCAGGAAAGTATTTTTTTTTTCAATGCTTCATTAGTGCAGCATTGCTCTTTAATCTAAATAAACAGATTAATGCTTTTTTGCTACTAAGAAATGTAAATCCATTTTAAGTTCAATGTAAATTATAAAGCCTGATTAAATGATAATATAACTTACTCATTAAATGTAAATTCATCAAAGAATTATCCTCAAATTTGACGATTTTCAACAAGTATGAATATTTTTTAAAGTAAAAATATACGTTCTTTCTTTGTTATTTCTCTTATTTAATAAAGATATTATTCACAATTAATAAATAAGCAAAAAAATAATAACTAACTTTTTTTAATGAACCATAGTGTTAAAGTAATTTTCTCAAATTTCTCATAATTAGATTACAATATGTTTTATACCACATTCGCTGATTTCTAAGCAAGTGGGTAAAATGAATTGATAATCTTAATAACGATCAACAGAAAATACCAGGATGAGTCGAAATTACTTTACGAAGTGCGATACTGATATAAATAACAACCTGTTTTAATAATATAATCCTATATTTATTATAAGTTAAGTAAATTTTTAATGAATTCTGACGCAGCCTGAATGGGAATTTCAGTGTCAGTCATCGGCGATTGACTTGGCACTCAATGTGTTAAGGTATATTATGTTGGAATTTTTATGCATAAAAATAATAAGTACTTATAGTAATATATTTCACAATTTTCTTTTAATTTCTCTAAAAAATCATTTCTTAAACATGGATAGAAAAAAAGGCTGAAATTAGTTGTAAGAAATTCTATTCTGAATTCTAAAGGCATTTAAATTTTAAAAATCTTACTTTTTCTGTTCGTAAATTAAGTTTCCTTGACCTACAATACACCCTATAGCTTTGAGGATAATTCTTATAATTTTAGAAAGTTTAAATATAAAATAATTTAAATTAATTCCGCTTAAATTCAATATTATTTGTCAAAAGTGGAGAAAAACTGTCTTTCTTTATAATTATGTAATATTTTCTTTGAATATTAAAAATATATCGGAAAATCATTTAATTTTAAGTAAGTAAATATATAAAAACAGAGCATTAAAAAAATTATGCCCACAAAATTGAAATAAAAATATTTGTTAGAAAACTTGTTTACAGTTTAGATTTCAATAGAGATATAATTAAAATTCACATGTTTAACATTTATATTAAACTAAAAGAATATATGTAGGAAAAAAGTGAATTCACAGGCATTTTAATTCTCAATTAAAAGTTCTATGAAAAGAACATATTACTTTAGATTAAAAAAATATTTTCAAAGGAAATAAATCGGTTCTTTCTAAAGTAAATTCTAAGAAAAATCAACATCTCAAAAACTATGAAAAGCTGCTGTTTTTAATAAAGTTTCCCTAAAAATCAAAATTTCTTCTCTAAATTTGAAATTTCAATTGAGGCTTTAATTAAACTGTTATATTTTGCAAACAGGCATATTTTTTACATCTTTCTGCTTTTTTAATAACTGGCTAAAACGATTTAATTTCAAATTATAAACAAGTCTATTTAAAAGAATAACTTTATTTTAAAGTAAATTGAATTTAAAATATATAGATTTTTTACAATTTTATTTGCATCCTTTTTATTTGTGAAATATATTTGTACACATATTTAAAAATAGTACTTGTAATATGTAGGATTTAATTTCAGAAAGTAAGTAGTATTTATTTTTTTTCAATTCTTCGTTCAAGTTATGTTTACACATTCATATGCTTGTAATGTATTAGTTTAATACTTGAAACTGCTTGTTACATTGGAATTTTGATATCAATAATAACTACTGAGCTAAATATATGTTGTGGAATATTTTTATATCGATTCTGAAGTGTTAAAACTTAAATTAATTACTTCTATTTACGAATGAGAAATATTATTGTAATTGTTCTTTAAAAAACTACATTTCAATTAAAATAGTAAAACCTAAACAACATTAATTTAAACATAATACAGTGTTGGAATAGACATAGTATTGTATTATTCAATTCAGTATAACAAAGATTCCAATACTGGAATAAAACAAAATAATACTTATAAATCCATAAATACTTATTAAAATCACGATTCAACTTTACAATAAACATAATGCACCATATTAAACATAGCACAACATTACAAAAGATAAAGGAAAAATTTATGAAAAATTCAATATAACAAACTCCACGTGATCCTTTATGCAATCTTGCCAATAAGTAGCTCCATAATATGTACGAATAAAGTTCGAACTCAGAAAATGAAACCAAAAGTTTATGGTTAAAATATATATAAAACAGCAAAAAAAAATCAATCAAATAATAATAAGAAAGAGATAAAGATGTAATTGGAAAAAAACATAGGACAGAAAGAACAGCTTTAGCTTTCTGTCGGCGAGGATGATCATGGTTCAAGCAGTTTTTGGAGTACGTCATTTTTATGATTATGCGACTATAAATAATTTTCAAAGAAATGCGTATATCAATAAAAGAATTTATCCATTCATTGCCCCGTGTGTTAAATTTGGCACATACAACATAAAAACACTGTAGTTCGCATTATGTGCAAGGAATTTCTCCAACATGATAATTGTATTTGATCAATAAGAGTCCAAAGAATGGAATAACACTTATTTTGTCCATGTCAAATGGCCACATTTGACAAAAAAAAATTAAAATCTGTTCTTCATAAAAAAAAACGATTAAGTTTTAACCCTTTCCGGCGCATTACTCTTTAAAATTGGAATTTAAAGAAAAAGAAATTTAGGCAATCTATTTAGGCCTAGAGGAGTACACGGGTATAATTTTGTAAAGATTGCACACAACCATTTTAATTATACAGCTGTTGCCGAAGTGGTAACACCGTGAAAGTACAGTATTGATAAGCGCAGTGAGAAGAGCATTGCTGTGAAGCACGTATTAGAGTAAAATATTTTACCTATTATAATAAAACAGTAGAATTTGATCTTTGTGGTGCTGCCATCTAGAACTCATAAGAAAGATTTAAAATAGCCATTAGAGTAGTTTTTGAAATAGTCACGGAGTTTTTGTGTCTCTAAACAGGGGGAACTTTAGGTGTTGCCGACCCGACAACACTGAACCGGAAAGGGTTAAGGCAAGATTTACTTTCATTATCTTTACTAAATCCTTAAAAATATTAATCTAAATTAAATTGCAGAGTGTTAAGCAGATAAAATTATTTAATTTAAGTGCATTTAATTACAAAATATATCAATACAATATTTAAAACCCTAATTGTGTGTTTAGGGTACGCGCCGTAAAGTAGCAAATTTTAAGTGAAAATTTGAAATTTAATTTTCTTTATTGTTTTTCCCATGTAGGTTTTAAATAATTTTTTACAATAAAAACAGAAACAAAAACGTGCAATGAAAAATTAAATCGCTTGTTTCATAATAATATTTGCTTACACATTCTCATCATCCACCGACTAAGTCATAAAATAAAACATTGTTTATGTAAAAAATAAGAGTTTTATTTTTTCGAATTAATGACCAAAATTAGTCTGATTTGGCCATCCCAAAGTTTTTTTGTACCTCATGCTGGTTAATACTTCAAAATTCGCAGTGACAAAATTAAGTGATAACCTATGAGCCTGGTGAATATCCTAAAGGTATGAAATTCCGAAAATTAGTTCTTGAAATAAGATTATGGCTAAATTGAATAAATCCTTCAAAATGCGACACAACAAAGTTACCTGTTTCGCGATTAACACCAAAATCTAACCAGCAACAAATTTTGTTAACGGCTAACTAAAACTTAAGCTTAATAAAAATTTGTATATCAATTCCTGAAACATAGTTACTGTGGCAATCTTGAAAAATGCAACATTTCAGCACGACTTGCTGAGTGATTTATAATAAACCGTAAACAGAACCAATTCATATCAACAATAAACTAAAATTGTAGTTTAATGAAAATCCGCACATTAATTCTTTATATATAGCTATTTCAGAAATCGTTAAAAATGCAGTAGAGCAGCGGCATCGGTAGCGCAATTTACACTAAAATTTAATCAGAATTAGTTTATATCAAGAAGTAACAGAATGTAAATTTTTATTGCATTCTGTGCATCAGTTTTGAGATACCAAATGCCCGCAAAATTTTTCTTACGTACATACAAATGGAACAAAAGAGTCACAGATTCTCAAGCAGAGATTTTGTAAAAACATGTTTTTAGTTTCTCTGACTCCTAAAATGTGTAGACCTGTCGTAAACAGAATTCGAAATTCTTCACGGATCCAATATTTTTTGTTTGTAAAGGTAGAATAAAGTAAAAAACAATTGTAGCTTTTATAGCGATAAATTTGCTGTCATTTTCTCTTTATTATGCGATTAATATGAGAGAGTCAAATATACCACACAGAAAAAGTACAGCGGCAAAATAGATTCTGCAAGGATATTTTTAACGTTCCAATGTAAATTCGAAAACATAAAAGAGATCCATGAAGAAATATATTAATAAAATTACCAATGCGAGTGGAAACTACAAGAAGAGTTCATAAAAGTAATAAATAATGGAGTTATGAATAAAAAGGAGGAGACATATAGTCTATTGCCTATCAATCGCGAGTGAAGTAACTGAGATGGTTGTCACAAGATGAGAACTGTTTCATTTAATCAGATTTACAGTTTCTGCGCTGTTAAAACTAATGGTGACACATTGCACCTTTTAGGGGTGAAAGGCTTGTCTCACTGGTGACACCCCTAAAGGAGCCAGAATAACACCTTTAATTAGGGTGAAAAGATGGCACACTTAATCCAGAGTGTCCAATAATAAAAAATTAAAAAATATACAAACCGACTTTTGGCCATCGAAGGATTCGAACTTACAACGTCTGATTACAAGCTCAGCGTTCTAACCGCTCGGCCATCGAGCTCAGCTTCATTCACTCATAGCCATAGATTTTACTTGCCGTCACAGAAAACAGAAAGGCACACGTCACAGCGCATGCGCATGGTTCCAGTCACCTGATGAGGTGCCACATTGCTACCAATACAAAGTGTATGGCACCTTATTTAGCTCCAATCACCCAGTAAGAGACCTGTCGGCACTGCAACCACATATCCAAGCCCCTATGGCACCCTAGGGTTTCAAATGCCCCCGGTTCCAATGAACCCTAGGGCCTTTTCACTTCCGAGTCCCAAATGGCACCGGTTTGTCACCTTCACTTTTAACAGTGTGGTCACCACTTGGGAAATCTCCAACCAGTAAACTTAACTATTTCGCCTTACTTTAGAGCTTTATTGATTAAAAAAATTTCTGACAAATGTGGTGAAGAAATTCTATATCTTTTAACTTGTGTCAGTTTAGCGAGGTGTTACAACCGTTTTACTGACAAAGTTTTGGTTGTCACAATGTGGAGTAAACTCTTACCAGCAAAAGTAAATATTAGTTTTTGTCATTCTTTTTGATTGAAGAATTCTATTAATGAGGTGTTTAAATAAACAGAAGTTTTCTGCACAATTTTATCGGTAAGATTTCGAAGCGGTAGTAATGAATTCCCGCGAAAGCCGTTACCTTTGAGACTTCACTATTTTAAGAATATGTCAGTTCCTTTTCATTAATAGTTCCATGTAATAAATAGCATCACTCACCTCACATACTCATATAAAGAATAAAAACACGGAAAAAACAGAACATTAGAACAGTAACCCACTTGAAATATGAAGGAATGGTTACATACAGAGAAACGAATTCAAAAATTATTCAATCAACATGCATATATTTTTTCAGCTCTGCTATTGCTTGGCATCAATAAAATATTTGTAATTTTTTTAGTACGCTTGTTTGCAGAAATTAACCTATTTCAAGATTTTTTATACAATTATTTGTATGTTTAATATCTTAGTATACTGCGTTTAGAGAATACCATTTCAGATTTACTTTCCAATTTGTCGAGTATAACACAACATTTAATTCTTTAGGTAGCAATAAAATGTATACCACAAGTTTTCTGTGGCCTTCAACCGTGGAGGTTTAATTAAAAAAAAAGTCTTGAATAGGATTTCATATTACATCTTAAGGCCAAAGTTAAAAAAGAGAAATTAGGAATCATTGGCAAACATCCTACAAAGATTGCAGTGATGTAGAGTTTTTATTTATTTATTTATTTATTTTACATTTAGGTTTACTGTATTTTTCTATTATCATAATATTCATCTCAGAGTTGTGTTTTAATATTGCCTTTTTTCTAAAATAATACATTTTATGAATGTTTATTGCACACAATTTTATTATTAGCTGATTTTATATTTTATCCATTTCCCTAGTTTCCACAGACTAAGACATTTACTATTTTCTTTTATACGGTATTGGTTTAGTTTTCTTGTTTAATTTCTCAAGTAACTCTTGTTTGAAACAAGTAGATAACTCACTTGGACAAAAAAGTTTCCATTAATTTATTTAATTTCTCATGTCTAGTTAATGTTTTTTTCAAATGGTATGTAAAGCTGTTACTATATATTTAACTCAAAATATTTATTAAAAGTATCTGGATTATCAGTGTTGTTGAACAAATTCTGATACTAAATATAAGCCATGAAAAAATCTGACATAGCAAAATTATGATACTTGCTTATTTGTACATGGAGTTAAAAATAATCTTAATTTTGTATAAAAAAACTAATTACATTCCGAAATAAAATCCAAATAATGTTACCATTAACAATAGCCTTTAGTTGTAAACGGAACGTTTTTTAATGCTAGCACGCACCGTCCGATAGTCCTATCGATTTTTCCAAATAAATTTTCTAAGAAATGAACTATATCGGTGAATTTGACATTTTGCCTAACACAATATTACCAAATACTGGAATATCTTTACATATTGCTAAAATCAGTCAAGATTAAATCGGTTCAAATCAATTCTTTTAGTTGATCATTTACCCTTTTCCCGCCAAAAGTAAAGCCCAGATAGAAAAAATACAGACAAAATACAAACAAACCAGGTCAAAATACAGATAAACCAGAAAAATACATTGAGAAATGGAGAGTTTAAACATAATTAGATTGTATTTCATAAACATTGAAAACCTGAGGACAGTCTATTTTCGGCAGACGCATGCATGGAGACTGAATATCCAGATAAGGAAATAAAAAGAAAATATGTTATTTATAAAATAAAATGAATCATTATTTTTTTTTTCATGAAAACACAATTTTGTTGTTTGTGTTTTAAAGGACTTACTACATTGGATAATTCATATAATTAATATTTGAAATCAATAAATTGCAATCAGGGCTCATTTCATAATTGCTTAAATAAAATAAAAAATAACTGTTCACACTACAGCCAGATACACAGTTTTATTTACTCATTTTAAAATTATATATATATATATAATGCACCTAGCTATACTACGGCCATTTTCAAAATAGTGTCAAGTCCGTTACCAAATGTCAAGTCTGTTACCGCACGTTTTTTTAATGATTATCAATTTTTCACCATTCTAATATTATCTTTTATTCAACTAAGAAACATATATGCAATTTCCTTAAAAACTAATAATTTACATGAATATATACTGTAAATATTAGAAAAAGTTTTCGTATAATTTTCTATATGATCCCAATCTTGTGGCTAAAACTGTCTCTCATTTCAATTTAATTTAAGTATTATTGATAAATATCATGTTTTGAAATTTAGGGGGAAAAGTCACTTCAAAATAAGTTGATTTTAGAAAATTTAATAAATTTAAAGCTGAGTATTTTCAGTAATTTTGTATGGTAACGGAAAGGACAATTTACATTACAAGCCAACTTTAAATAGCATTTACATATTATATTAAAGGGCAAAGTGCACAACCAATTTTTTTTGCATGTACCTTAAACAATTAATTTAACACCTGTCTCCAGTTTTAAAGAAATTATTAAGTTTATAAATAAAAATAAAATTCTGAATTGTAAGCAAATTGTGATAATGGCTCGCTAGATTCTTTGCTTGATTATAAAAGCTTTTAACAAGTCATTATATAATAATGAATATAACACTGATTCAAAAATGAATCTACAGTTAAACATAGTCAGGAAAGTTTTGGCATAGTTGTAAATTGCATTAATGTTACACATTTCAACACTATTTTCTAGGATTATTCACAAGGGATTCTAACTATAAATGTAAGAAATATAACATGAGAAATTTATGAAGTATGTTCTTTATAATCAATTAAATAAAATAATATAGGCGTAATAGGTGTAATAATCGCTGAAATTTAGGTTTTTCAATGAGTAATTAGAAACTATTAATCGATTTATCTACGAACTATTCGGAGATCCAGTTGGTTTGTTTATACATATATAGCAGTATTTACTTTTCATAGCCTATATTTTGAAACACTTAAACAGAAAATTCGTGAATCTAGCACTATTCATTTTCCCAATCAATTTTTTAAATATAATGTATTTCATTGTACAAATACAAAATCATTTATCATTTTTAAAGCACTTTAGAAATATCTATAATATACTTCTGAGAAAAAGAATTTGAGACGAAAAAACAGAAAATACTATTTTGATTTTAAAACTTAAAAATAAATATTAATAAAATCTTAACCATTATACTTACTGAAAAAAGCACGAGTATATTAGAAAAACGACTAGGAAATTTCGAAATAATTTAATTTTAGTTTATTTTTAATGAAAATTAATTTTCTATGTTGTTTTAATATATAAAGTCCATTACGTGTTTGTGCACTTTCATTCCAAATCCAATTTAGAAATTTCAAGAAAGGGATTATTAATTTCGCATCTAAAAAGGAAAATATTTTTAATTAAAACCAAACCTTTACAGCTAATCTCAATTTCAAAAGAATATTTTTAATATTCAGAGATATAAGATTTAATTTATGAAGATACTACTGAGAGAAAAGTATTATTATTTTAATGCATGCACTAGAATGCACTTTCTATTCTTGTTAAAGAATTTCTTTGAGTTTTTATGATGGTGTGCGTATTTAATATCTATTTTGAACAAAAGAGAAAAGGAATTGTGAATACCTTTTATGCATATGCATACATTTCATATTTAAAAAACCATTTTAATAAATATTTATGAATAATACTTTATAGTAATTGTAAATTTTAACTGTAAGTAAAACAGTACTATGGTAATCACTATTTAGTTAGTAATTTTACTTTCGATGTAAAATATATTTTAAATAATTTGATATTTTAAATCTATGGAAAACTAAGACGAAAAATCTTTAACATATATTTTTTGTTGTTTATTAATAGTTGTGCAGCGCACTCAGTTTAATGTATAATTAAAAGCTGGACAATTCTTGTAACTTCCTAAATTAAGAAGAAATAACAATGTAAGAATGTCTGTCACACATACAAAAAGCCTAAAAAAACCGCCTTTACATGGTACAAAATATTGCGCTAAAAATTAGCCGCAGAAATTATTTATAAAATCTTCTGTGCAATATTTTACGAATAGTATCTTTGGTTATTTTTGTAAATGCTGGCGGAACATCAATCTTTAACTGTTGATTTGTCAAAGAATTACATGAAAATAATATGCTGCTGAAAAATGTGCACATTAATTATATACATTTTCGAAAATTTTACAGGCATTGGTGAGAAATTAGAACTCTTCTTTAAATCTATCTCAAATATAATATATCTTTCATTTATAATGCATTTATACTAGGAATAATTAAAAATAATTTTCATTCTCTAATAAATTATCCAAAATGTATGATTTAAAAGGCATCTAGAGCAGATATCAGAACATTTTTTTTCTTATAGTACCACAGTACCGAGTTTTAAACCGAATTTAGAATGTCATTTATAACTAGGGTGTTGACAGTTGATGTTTTCTGGTTATTGCTTTTGAATGCTCTATGACTTTTGACAATAGAAAAATTAGTTAAACAGATATTTTGGTTAAATTTTAAGTTTCAAATAAAATTTCGTATGAAGAACATCTTTAAAACCACAAAAGTTTGTAACGATTTTGCACGGCAATAATGCATCACCGCACAAAGTTATCGCTCTGCAACAGTTTTTAGTCAAAAACGTAGCAAATATCATCGACCAAGCATTATACTCGAATGATATGGCGCTTTGTTCCTTTTTTCGATATTTATCCCTTAGAGGAAGGGGACCATTCAAATATTACGGAAGTATATTTTTCTGTCATTTTGTACCCCCCTTTCTCCTTGTAAGGAAAAGTAAGGAAATGCTAGATTCCCTCCCTCCTTTTCTTACGTAAGATTTTATAACATTTTAAAATCAGCATTGTTTGCCATAAAAAATTCAGTTTGCAATAAATTGAATTATTAATCGAGCAAATTTAATAGACAAATAAATATAGATAGATTTAATACAGAAATAAATAGACATGTAATCGTTGTGGTATCGAAGACAAACAAAACTGGTTTAATATATTGTTACTTTTTACGTTAAATAGTTCATAGAATACAAAATAGTTATTAATATAATAATAATTACCCCATTGAACAAAAAAAAAAAAACTTTAAGAAATACAGCAGCCCTAACTTATTAAGACACATAACTAAGCATTTTAACAAGATTCATAGGAATGTTATGTGTTTGGGATTCAAATTTCTAGTCTGGTGTCCAAGAACTTTGAATCCATTTTTCTGTATTATGTTATATGACGTTTTCAATGTAATGGTGGGCTGGAATATTCCTTGCTTACGTCAGAACGTGTATCCCTCAACCGTCCTCTTTCCCCCTTCTGAGCAAAAATAAGCGAAAATTGGACCCCACTTCCCTTCACAGATTACGTAATACTTGAACAACTCTAAGACATTTTTAGTTAATTGAAGACATATAAGAAAATTCACCTAGGAAGCTGGACATCATATCTCAATCAACCTACTAAAAATATATAGGGGATGAGATCAAAAGCGGTTTGCTTTTATTGAACTTCGGAGGGCCTAAATTGAAGACAATAAAATAAATATCGTGAAAAAAATATTTTTTTTTATTTTAGTTTTATCTAAAAGTGCCAGGCAATTCTTACAAAGAATGCATATGAAAAATTATTTTTTAAAATTACCATCGAGAAGTTTGGATTTAATTAGATGGTAAAATTAAAATCGAAAAATTAAAAGTGTCTAGGTGTATTTAAGATTTCTATTTTAGTTAAAAGTATTCTTAATAGTCATTAGAAATAAAAATTCAAATAATATTTTAAATCCATTGCATTCATGGCATACTTTTAAAAATATAAAGTCTTCCATTACGACGAGAATATAAAATTAGTCTATCCTTTCAAAATATAAATTTTATTTTAACTTAAAAAAGTAAATTATGATATGAAAACACAAGTAATTCCTCTGTTTTAATTGAATTTATATCAAAAGTAAAAATAAGTATTTTTGCAGATACAAAATTAATTATTTTTCTTTTGTTAAACATATAACAACTTGCTTCATTTAGATTTTAAATAATTTTTCAAACATACCTTTAAAAATTAAGACCAATATAAAGCAAAGTAAATATTAAAAATGATTTTAAAACATTTTCGTTTTTGTCATCTTGGAATTTCTACGTGTTATCTTTTCATTTTTAAAATAGAGTTTATTATAAAAATATAAAATTAAATATCGTTATTTCATTAAATTAAATGTAGTTATATCTAAAATAATAAGATTTTTTTTTTTGCAGAAATGTTTTATTAAAAAATATGTATATAACTGAGATTTGTCGTAATAAACACTAAACGAGAAAGTTTTAAATTCATATATTTATTTTTTATAATAAGAAATGAAGTTAAAATAGCAAATAAAGCCTTTGTGCAAAAATGTTTAAAGGTAGAAAACAAACGATTATAAATTCAAAAATAATGTATGAAAAGATTGCAAACAGGTGTTTCGAATCTACTATCGTGATCCTTCATCAATGCAAAACTCAGCGAGCTAGAACATTTGACTCAGTTTTTCTTTTTCTAGCTCTCTGAGTTTTGCACTGATGAAGAATCTTGATAGTAGATTTGAAACTGCTGTTTGCTGCCTTTTCATACATTACTTGTGCATTTATAATCGATGGTTTTCTATCTTTAAAGAAATTAATTATTTCACTTCAAAATATCACAAATCATATATTTCATATTTATTAAACAGCATGTGTATGTAATTCCTGCAGAATAAGATTAAATAGAAAAAAGAAAATTTATTGAAACAAATAAATATCTACCATAGTTTAATAAATTAACTAGAATAAGTATAAACAAGGAAGAAAAAATTATGCATCAAGCATAAATTATGAATCCCAGTCTAATACATTCAGAATAATGTTACAAAACTGCACCGTTTAAAATATTAAAATAATACGTCTCGTTTCACTGTATGGAAATGTATAACATATTTCAAAACCGAATTTCAGCTGTTCCTATCTACAATCGGAAAATTGTACGAATTTTTTAACAGCCCTGTATATGATGTAAATATTTGCATCTATTAAGAAAATGCATTCAAAAATTTAGTTATAAATAACTAAAGATACACATATTTCAGTCGAAAATTCCCCTTCAGCAATTTCCTGCAATAAAAAGAACGTTATGCGGATATTTTTGTGCAGCCCTGTATATGAGGTATAAAATTTATACATGAAGAGTAATATGCAAAAAAAAAATAAGAAATTTAAATTTAAAAGTTTATACCAAATTTTAAAACGCACTCGGCAGCAATTTTTGCGCAAAGACAGTACTGTCACTTCCCGAAACTGATTGGTAGTGTGATTGGAAATTCCTCTTAATTTTCAGGCGCAATATTCCACTTTATTCTAGAATATATTGTATTTTATGTTACTAAATTGTTATGACACATCTTAGTTTTCAAAATCTTCAAGTTCCTAATCCAATGTATGAAAGAAAAATATGTAAATATATTTACTTTTTCTTTTCGAACAATATAATATTTTTGTTTTAATATATCTGTTGTTGTTCCTAGCTTACTCTATTAGTAAACAGTTTGCTGTTTCTAGACGAAGTGAAAGTCTCACGATCAAGTTATGTAATCGAATTCAGAGGAATCGTACCCCAATTTTATCAGAATCTAAATACATCTATTAAACTACATTAATGTATATCACTGAAATAACGAGTCTCGGAAAATACATAGTAAAATGTTACATAAAATAAACAGTGTATAGTTAAATTTCTTTCAGGAAGAATTTAAACGGAAATTATATTTTCTTTCGTGAAAATGATGAGAGTCTAAATTGTTTCTGAGAGGCTGATTTTGTCCAACCCATAAAACTGAAAAAAAAATTAAAGAGTTTTTTTTTCTTTACATTTTATATAGCGGAAAAACTTTTGTTTTAAAATACTGGTTTCTTTGCATGCATTGTTGCCTGTTATGTAAATATGAAATTTTGTGTAATACTAATTTGCATACTCATTTATGATGAAATTTACAAATTTTATAATACATTATTTACTTACGCATATTCTATGTTTTTATTATTATTATTATTATTATTTAATTTCATTTTGAGTGAAAAAAATGTTTCAATAACTTACTAACACTGCACATTTGTACTTCTTCTACTAAAGTTTGGATAACAAAAATTTCATGCTTGTTGTTAAATGACTAAATCATTTCTAGATTCATGATCGATAAAAGAATAAAATTGAACTATTGTGCACTCTGTTTTTTCGAATTGTAAAATATAGCATTCTTTCTCTTTCTAGCCCCAATAGTGGCCGCGAGGTTCTGACCTCCAAACTGGTAGACGGTAGGTGCTGGGTTCAAACACAATCGCGACCGTCGGCCTAACCGTTCGGAGTTTTCCGTGGTTTTCTTCGAACCTTGCGTAAATAAGGATTAGGTTCCCTTAGAAAGACCCCCACGGAGGGAATCCCTTCTTTTAGGGACTATATACCACATTGTAGATAATTGGCCTACATAAATACAAACAAACAAACTTTCTCTTTCTATTTTAGCATTATATAATATTTTTGTGTTTTCATTATTATTTGATCACATATCTATATTTTGTATTTTGAGAGTTATTTTGAAGGAACACATTTTATTTTTTTTTATTGTCCAGTGTGAAAATACTATGGCATACTTAGGCTAAAAAATAATCTTCATAAGCAGGTATCCAATCAAATTCAAGTAAATCCTAGCTCAGTTTTTCCAAGTTCTAAATACTTCTACTAAAAACAACATTACTCTACACCAACATACATCACTTGAATGATGGATTTTGTATAGTATATTTCAGTATAACGTTGTTTAAAATAAAGACCAGGTACTATGATTTCAAGAGGAAATTAAACGGAAGTTGTTTTAACTTTTGGGCAGATAACGAGTTTCTACAGTGCCTAAATTGTTCCCGAAAGTTTGGATAAGGCCGAAATAGAAACCTTAATAGAATTTAAAGTATCCTTTTTGCTTAACTTTCAACTCTTTTATGAAGCTACATTACTATATATTATAGTATAATACTATATATAATACTTTGATATAGAGCTGTATACTTTTCTCTACTTTATTGTATTTATTTAATGCATGCAATATTTTATTTTACTTTATATTACTATAAATATTACTTTTTATTTTTATAATGCGTATTTTGCAGGAAATATGTCTTATGATAATATATAAATTTTAAACAAAAAAAAAAGAACAAACTTTTTAAACAGAGTTGATAAACCATTAAAAAAAAAAACACTTTCTTTGGTTATCGTAAAATCTATCAGTTGCATTTTCTCTCATGTGTACTATTATTTTTACTATAATTTTAAATAGATTTATTAGTGGTAAAATTGACTTTAACTCTCTTTCCAGCACCGTAGAAATAGTTCCTGGAAAAAAAATTGGCTAAAGAAATTCCAAAAAAATATATATATTATGATTAAAATGATACATACATTTACGTACACATACATCGTTGCTCGTACATTGTGTTTCTTATAAACCCCATTATTAATATTTATGGTTTTATTATATTAAACTCTAAAGTAAGTTAGATAAAAAGAGAAATATTTCATAAAGTAAAAAAAAAATCCTCAATTATATACAATGTTTTTCACAGTATATGTACATATGATAGAAGTTTTGCAATTTCAATTGTTTAAAAAACATAGAGCCCACAGAACGTAACGTGCCTAGAAGTCAACCAGGGATGTTGACTATACGCGTCAATGATTTGCGACTAAATAACTTGAATGATGTCAAGCCAAACAGTTCTCGTTCTTACCTATTGGGAAGTCTGTAAATCACAGAACACGATTGAATGCACAAATATTATTCCATCGTTTGTTGCGGTTTGCAACTTTGTTAACCCTTTATCTGCCGAATTAGGAATTCATGAAAATTTGACATTCTAAAGCATTTTACGTAAATTGTTTAAACTAAATTAAAAGATTTTCTTAATCATTTTGTATTTCTTAAAGGATTTTAGAGGGATTAATTAATTTTGAATTTACAGGGATTTTGTGCAATATTTATAACCCCACTTAAATCTTTTATTAGAAATGGTTTTCTTAGTATTTTGTAGAATTATAAAATGTACAAATATGATGCTCTTACAATAAAAACATAGAAATATTTCCCAACTAAAAAAATTCTCATCTCCCTTCCTCAGCTCCAAGAAAGCTAAAAATTTACAAAGACAAAAGAAATCAACCTTTTAAAAACATTTTTATTTTGTGTAACCAATAATGTTTTTTTGGAACAAAGAAAAGTAATGTAACTGTAACTCATTCTAAATAGTATTACAAATAATTGACGTATTTAAAGAATTTTATAATAAGTAATTTTAATAGTACTTATAAGTATCGTCAGTAGATAAATGGTTAACAAACAAAAGTGAGAAGTAGATTTTGCATCATCGAGGTAGCATATTGGAAAAATCATAAGTGAGAATAGTGATATAGCCTTGTTTGATTCCAGGCTTCACCAAAATGTCACTCTATTAAATCTATGACTTTTAAACAGATTTTTTTTATTTATCACTAAATTCAAGGAGTGTTCTATGAGAGATTTTATATAGCATACATATAGATTTAAAAATTCTTAATTTATGTAGAATTAATATTGTTTCTTGAAATCTGTTAACGAAAGTTGTTTTTGAAATTGAAGACTAACATCATGAAATTAAGTTATTCCCTCGTTTTGCTGCAGTTTTCAACAGTGCTAACAGATAAGGGGGAGAAGTGTGGACTTGGCATCGTCGAGATAACTAATTTAAAAAGTCATTAGTGAGTTGTATATTTGTATATGCTTGTTTGATTCCAGGTTTGACCACTTTTTCACTCGGTTGACTCTATGATTTTTAACATTGTTTAATTACTAAAAATAAGGTGTGTGAAATTTTCTGAAAGAGATTTTCGATATTATACATATAGATTTAAAATTTCTTAATTTATGTAGAATTCGTATTATTTATTAAAATCTATAAGTTTGCTCATGAAATTTTAGAAAAAAAGATCACAAAATTAAGATCTACACTGTAAAACAATTCTCTAAAGTTACTAAACTTTTGCAAGGAAACTATGATTCCTAAAGCTTTTTATATAATGGTAACAGAAAAAATTCATGTAATGGATTCTGATACATGAATTTTGTTACTATTACATAAAAACTCTAAGATTACCAGTTTCCTATAAAAAGTATAGTAACTTATTTATTTTCAGTGTATGCCTAAGGCTGGAAACACTTATAGTTGAAATACATATGAATGTTGTTTCAAGAGAATGTGATTTCAAGCACTATAAACAGCGATAAAATAAAGTAAAATAAAATAAAATAAAAATTTCTCAATGAATAACAATTCGGTTTTCAGCAAAAGTCTCTCCTTTCATTTTCAAAACGCCACAGCTAACAAAAGCTTTTTTTCATATAAACATTCATTATAGGAAGTTAATGAGAATAGTGATATATCCTTTATTGATTCCAGACATCTATGACTTTTAAACAGCTCTACATCTACATTGAGTTCTACATTGATAGCCGTTATCTACACATCTTAATGAGAATTCATCCTCTTAAAAAGTCAGCCACAAAATAGCTCAAGTTGAGCTGAAATCCACTCATCTCAATGTTGAAAGGCAGCTTCTCAAAAAAGAGTTGAAATAACTCGAGTTTTAAACAATTTAAATGAAGTTGAGCTATTTAAATAACCAATTTAGATCAAGAAGATTTAATCTTTTGAAAAACAACTCTTTTATGATCGAAAAAATTACAGCTCTTTCATGAAAAGCCAAATCAGCTCTTTCGTTTTAAGAGTGCACATAAATAAACTAATGTATTTACTCGGGTACACCACGGACGCGTGTATAACGCACTTTACACGAAAAATAATCATCCTTTACACGAAAAAAGGGCAATTTTTAAAAATCTCGTATATAATTCGCATCGTAAATTTGATATGCAAGTGAACGAATGACCAAATGAATTTCAGTAAAGAACGTCGAAAGAAACATTACATCATATAGAAAACAAGGCAAAAATACATTTTTAGATTTTCAGTTGGGAGTGAATGACGGGCGGGGGGAGAAGTAAGTGTCTGCAATGAGAATAACTAATATAATTAGCATCGTTGGGTAAAATAGTGCAGAGAGTGAAATAAAGGTGCAGTAATACTTCAGTTAACCCTTTCCGGCACACTACTCTTTAAAGTCGGAATTTAAAGGAAAAAAATTGGGCAATCTGTTTAGGCCTAGAGGAGTACACAGGTATATTTTTGTAAAGATTGCACTAACCATTTTAATTATATAGCTGTTGCTGAAGTGGTAACCTCCCATAAGTAAAGCATTGATAAGCGCAGTGAGAAGAACATTGCTGTGAAGCGCGTATTACAGTAAAACATTTCACCAATTATTTAAAAAACAGTAGAGTTTGATCTCTGTGGTTCTGCCATCTAGAACTCATAAGAAAGATTTAAAGTAGCCATTAGAGTAGTTTTTGAAATATTCACGGAGTTTTTGTGTCTCTAAACATTGGGAACTTTAGGTGTTGCCGACCCGGCAACACTGCGTGTTAAGGGGTTATGTAAGAATTTTCGAGTTTTAATATCTTCTTTGAATGCATTTTTTGATTCATATGTATATCGTGTGATTACATCCCACAGTAAAAAGTTATTCCGTGTAATAACGCGCACCTAGGAGTTTTGCCCTAATTTTTCGAAAAAAAAGAGCGCGTTATACATGAGTAAATACGGTAATAACTATCAATTTAGCAGTATTTATGGTGACTATTTCAGCTAAATAATGATATATATCACTTAAATTTAGCATATAGGAAACAATTATACACCATATAGAAACAAAAATGTGCTTGAAAATAAAAGGTTCTGTTGGTTAGTTTACTGAAATCATTATTTATTAATTTATTTTATGGAACTTGAAATTTTTAAATAATTATTTGTATTTTTAATAAATACATATTCCTAACTCGGTTTTGCTGCATTGGATAGATAAATGATAGGCACACTCCAGAAATAAAATCTCAAACTTCCCATTATAACAGATATGCTGAATTTACAAAACCAATTAGCCAATAAGTGTAAAAAAGCATGTAAATTACCAAATACAAAATTCGAATTGTAAGTTTCAAAATATACATTTTTTTGACTATTTTAAAACACATTAAACGACTTATGTGTGTAAAATGTTTCTAGATTACAAATACATGAACACTGTGTAAGTTGCACTTGTTAAGTATAATATAAATGTAATTGCAAGTGTCTTTTGATATTGCACAGATATTCATATATTTATGTAACATAGAAAACAATGGATTTTGTGTACATAATATATATCCTTATAGGTTGTGGTGTAAAGTTTGATCTTAATATTTTTATAGTCATTTAATCAATTTAGATGAAGTAAAAACCCATGTACTTGGCATATTTGTTCACTTTCCAGCACATTTGTTTATAGAATACAAAATAATGAAACCTTACTTTACAAAAAATCACGATCATCTTAAATATTTTTTACTGCATGCATTTTCTGTTCAAGTTGTTTTAAAACCCTAAAATAGTGTAATCATATATTTGTGAATAGAATCTCTTAATTTGAATAAATACACCGAAAAATGTATTTTTTAAGAAATACGGAAATCATGATGCTCTTTTTGCATTTTTTCAGGTTTGTTTCAGTCATAATTTTAAAAGAATCTATGTCAAGAGGAAAATCTTTATTTAATTCAATTAGTTTTTTTGAGTAAAAATGCCTTTAACCGATACAAGGTTTAAAATCGTGATCTACGATTTTCTAATCGTATTCGGACATTCAGCTAGCATTACGCAAGCCGAGATTAGAAATATTGGTATTTATTATGTTTGCATAAATGCACACATTTTTGCATTATATTATTACATCGAATTTTATGAAATATTCTGTTCGTATACATATAGCTGTGTAAAATTCTATACATACTTCTGTGTAACAGTCAATTCTTATGCACATGTCTGTGTGATATACTTACACATATACCAGTAGAATATGTAAAATACATTGTTATTTGTTCAATGATCAAAATTTATCAAATACATTAAAACAACAATTCAGATAATGTCGGAAAATGTACTAACATTTACACACTTTTTGAATTTTTTGAATGGATACACAACACCATTAAGCCAATAAATACTCATTAAAATTTTTAAAAAATCGTAAAGATGTTTAAAATAATATTAGCGTTCATTTTTCATAAGCAACATGATTCTTTCTATATTATCGAAAATGATCTTTGAAATTATAACATGAAATTCTTTGGAAGTATTCCAGAGTGAATATTGCAAAATGGAAGCAACAGATCTTTCCTTTATCATTATGATAATATTAAGATTATAAATCTTTTAAGAAAATGAGTTTAAAAGAACATATAATCGTATATGTCATTAGTCTTCATTTACCACAAATTACCTACTAAGTGATATTTGAACATATATCGATAAAGATTATTGGGTTTTCTAAGAAAAAAACAAGCGAAAAATTTCTTTCGTAATGTGTACTGAATAATCTCTAAGTATAATATGTAATTTACGCTTTGGGAATAAATGGAGAAAGAAAACATATAATTTGTCTGATGTTTTCTTGTATGCAAGATACTTTTTTATACGCATGTTCAGGTTTTGTAATAATGCTACAAAAACTTTATTATATATGATAGTTTTTTCCAACAGTGCATACAAATTCAATATATTTTGTGGAATGCTGTTGTCGTATTTTTTTTAACAACAGTTAAGTTTATATGTCATATATATATATATTTTTCTTTTTATGAAATTCGTATTTAAAATTGCTATTAGAGTTAATCGTAATATCGTTTTTATACATAAAAATATTTATAGGATGCGAAATTGATCTCTGGAAATCATTTGCCTGTATTTTTTTTTTTAAAGAGAGATTTATGTCGAGAGGAGAAATTCTTTATTTAATTTAATTAGTTTTTAGAGTAAAAATTTCATACTTATCGAAATAAGATTTAAAATCGCGATCTACGACTTTCTAATCCATTAACATGAGCATTCAGCTAATATCACGCAAGCCGAGATTAGAAATATTGGTATTTATTATCATTGCATAAGTACACATATTTTTGTACTACAATTTACATATGAATTCTGTGAAATATTCCGCTCTTATCATATAGCTGTGTAAAATTCTTTGCATACTTCAGAGTAATAGTCAGTTCTTATGCATATGTCTGTGTGAGTTCTTACACATACACCAGCATAATATGCAAAATACAGAGATATTTGCGCAATGTTCAAAATTTATAATATACATTAATACACCAATTCAGATAATGTCATAAATGTATTATCATTTACACACTTTTTGAATTTTTGAATGGATACATAACACCATTAAGCCACCATTATTACCTCCTCATTCCTAATGTCGCTGGGAGGCAAAACTAAAAACACCCTTTAAATTAATTTAAATGGTTCTAGAGTTGTTAAAATTAAATGTAGACATTTTAAATAAATGTGTGCTCAGTTGGAGCATCGATATATAAACTGATGCATGTTTGGAAATGTTTTATATTAATTTTAAATTCGTTTTTGTAGAGACATGCAAAATTTGTCTCAGGTCTGAGGAGGATAAATACACATTAAGATTTTAAAAAAATCGTAAAGATGTTTAAAATCATATTAGCGTTCATATTTCACAAGCAACATGATTCTTTCTATATTATCGAAAATGATCTTTGAAATTATAACATAATATTCTTTGGAAGTATTCCAGAGTGAATATTGTAAAATGGAAGCAACAGATCTTTCTCCTTTCATTATGATAATACTAAGATCATAAATCTTTTCAGAAAATGAATTTAAAAGAAAATATAATCGTTTATATCATTAGTCTTCATTTACCACAAATTACCTACTAAGTGATATTTGAACATATATGGATAAAGTTTATTGGGTTTTCTAAAAAAAGAACACTCGAAAAGTTTCTTTCGTAATATGTATTGAATATGAATAATATCTAAGTGTAATATATAATTTACGCTTTGGGAAAAATTAGGAAAGAAAACATATAATTTGTCTGGTGTTTTCCTGTATGCAAGATACTTTTTTAAAGCATGTATGTTAAACTATATTCATGTTTTGTAATAATGCTACAAAAATTTTATTATTATAGGATAGTTTTTTTTCCAACAGTGCATACAAATTCAATCTTTTTTGTTCATTGCTGTGATAATTTTTGCAATAGTTAAGTTTAAATGTCATATATATTTTTTAATTACGTTTTGAGATTTTCCTATGAAAAATTGCTATTAGTGTTAATCGTAATGTTGTTTTTATGCATAAAATTATTTATAGGGATGCAAAATTGATCTTTGAAGATTATTTGCCTCTATGTTTTTTTTATTATTATTGAATAAAAGATAACACTTTTTTAGGTATTCTCTATCCATTATGGGCATGCAAATAGGAAATATCGTCCGCTTCTAGGATACCTAAATTGTCTTCACTCAGAATTGTCATTAAACTTCACTATATTATGGATATCCAAACTAGCAATTTACTCAAAACCAGAAAACACTTTCTAATAAAATAATAATAATTTTTCAAAAATTATAAGCAACATCACAAATTCTTTACTCAGCAAATTCAAACGTTGCAAGTACACTTTTAAAACTAATAGTGACACATTGCACCTTTTAGGGGTGAAAGGCTTGTCTCACTTACGACACCCCTAAAGGAGCCAGAATGACACCTTTAATTAGGATGAAAAGATGGCACCCTTAATCCAGAGTGTCCAATAATAGAAAATTAAAAAATATTTAAACCGACTTTTGGCCGTCGAAGGATTCGAACTCACAACGTCTGATTACAAGTTCAGCGTTCTAACCGCTCGGCCATCAAGCTCACCTTCATTCACTCATAGCCATAGATTTTACTTGCCTTCACAGAAAAGAGAAAGACACACGTCACAGCGCATGCGCATGGTTCCAGTCACCCGATGAGGTGCCACATTGCTGCCAATACGAAGTGTATGGCACCTTATTTAGCTCCAATCACCCAGTAAGAGAGCTGTCGGCACTGCAACCACATATCCAACCCCTATGGCACCCTAGGGTTCCAAATGCCCCGGGTTCCAATGGACTCTAGGGCCTTTTCACCTCCGGGTCCCAAATGGCACCGGTTTGTCACCTTCACTTTTAACAGTGTATGCTGTCATTTACAATCGAAATATGATAGTTAAAACCAGACAGTTTTTAACCCTTTATCTACCACATTATGAATTTATGAAAATTTTACATCGTAAAGCGTTTTACGCAAATTATTTAAACTAAATTAAAAGATTTACATAATCATTTAATAAATATTTGAAGGATTTTTGCAGGATTTAGAAGGATTAATGAAATTTGAATTTTTATAACCCCACGCACATATTTTATTTTTAATTATTTTCTAAGTATTTTGTAGAATTATAAAAAGTACAAATATGACGTTCTTACAATATACAGGGTGATTATAAAAAAAAACTATCCCGACATTTGGACCCCTATCATACCTTTCACAGAAACTGAATGAAATTTTGACAAAAGGTATTTTGAGGTAAGCGCTCATAAATGATATGGCAAACAACAGTGTCGCTCAAACAGTTACGGTTACAGTGAGAAAATTTCGAAAAAATCAAATGGTAACACTACGTTTTTTGTATTGGAATGTGATCTCCGTTGTGAAAAACCCTATATAGCGTTGAAATGGCAATTGTAACATGAAAATCACCGGCGATAGATAGTTTGAAAGTGAGGACAACCAATAAGGACAGAGAAGCAGCATTAAATGTAACATTTTACTGTGTTTCACAAATTTTTCACATAACCTCCTTCACACACGATGAGACTTTGCATGCCGCAGATGGTGGATAGCACTACAGCACGTACCATTTCAATAGCAATCTCTTGAATCGCAGTTCTGATGGCACCTTTTCAGATGCAGTTTGAGGACGAAAGTGATACACTTTGTATTACAGATATTCCCACAGGCAGAAATACATTGATGTCAGATTATGAGACCTTGGTGGCCACGGAAACTGGAAATGACGGGAGATAACTCTGTCACCAAACTGTTGACTTAAGACACGTTTCACTGAAGACCCAACATGTGGAGGAGCGCCATCTTGCATTCACACAACTTCAGATACAGCATTTTCCCGTTGACATGACAGAAGGGCATGACGGGTTAACATGTAGAGATAGCGAGCACTTGTTACTGTACACGTTTGCAGATCACCAGTAGTAACCTCTTCAAAAAAGTAACAGCCGAGAATGAACGTACTCGTTATACCACACCGCAGAGGCACTTTTTCCTCGTGTAATGGACGTGCAAGCACATCACGTGGATTATTCTCTGCCTACACAATTTTTCGAATTCACGTTACCAGTTAACGAGAAATTCGCCTCATCTAGCCACATAATGCGTAAATGCCAACTGCTATCTTCATCGCATCGAATAAGGAAATAATTTGCAAAATCCAGCCGTAATTGGTAGCTTCCCGCTTCCAACATCTGGATATGCTGGAATCGATACGGAAACATGTTTAGAACAGGGCGCAGAATCTTGTGTACAGTTGAATTCCGCAGATTCAGAAGACGTGAAACACCACGTGCAGTTTCGGAACAAAATGTGCTTATCATTTGATGGACTTCTGCAACAGCTTCCATTGGAACGGAAGGTCGTCCACATCGAGTTCGATCTCATCTGCAACTAGTTTCTTCAAATTTCTTAATCAAGTCCCGTGCAGCTTTAGCAATGCACGGGCTCGCCGTGATCCATGTTTGCGGCGGTAAACGCGCAATGTATCCGCGGCATTTTGTCCATTCAGGTAAATAAATCTTTACGATTTCTCCATGTTATTTCCCTGAAAGCGGCATCTTTGTTCGGTATGGCAGAAAACAACATACGCGGCTCGCATTTCGCAGAGCCCTTCATTCATGTAGCATGACGATGTCAGTCATAACTGTGTCTTACGTAAAACCCGAAATTAGAGTTTCATGATTTCTTCTTCTCGTTTTGTGGAGAACTAATCAGGATGGGATATCAGCCGAAGAAACGGCGTGATGTGTGATGTAAATGAAACGAACATTAGTGCTTTGGTGCACGACAAAGTTCTTTTTACTTTTCTCTTTCCTAGTTCCGATGATTTTCATGCTACAGTTGCCGTTCCAACGCTATTTGGGGTTTTTCACAATGGAGGTCACATTCCAATACAAAAAGCAGGCTGTTGCCATTTGATTTTTTTCGAAATTTTCTCACTGTAACCGTAACTGTTTGAGCGACACAGTTGTTTTCCATATCATTCTTGAGCGCAACCTCAAAATGCCTTTTGGCAAAATTTTATTCAGTTTCTACAAATGGTATGATAGTTAGGGGTCCAAATGTCGGGACAGTTTTTTTATAATCACACTGTAAATATAGAAATATTTCCATATGGAAAATCCCCATCCCCCTTCTTCAGCGCAAATAAAGCTGAAAAGATGCAAAGGCAAAAGTTACCGATTACCATATTTAAATTTTCGTCCATTAATCCATCATAAATTTCAAATACAATTTTAATATAATTATTTTCATATTTAATATATATATATATATATATGTGTGTGTGTGTGTGTATTCCTAGCTGGACTTTGAGTCAAGAAGTAGCATACACATCTTGGTACTACACACTTATACGCACCATTGAATGGGAAGTGTGTAAAATTATTTCTTTAAACGAAAAAAAAATCTGTGTGGAAAAAGTAAAAAAAAAAAAACAAGTTTTAGAAAGATGTAAAATATCTATACAAAATTTTACTGTTGATTTTTCAAAATTAATACTGTTTTATCTGTATTATGCAAAATGATTTAGCATACAAATTTAAAATATATTTTCGATTTAAAAAATAATATAAAAAAAGTTAAGACATGAAACATAAAATCTTTTGGAAGTATTCCAGCATGAATATTGTAAAACAGAAGTAGCAGATCTTTTCCCTCCCATTACGGAAATACCAGCTCATAAATCATTTAATAAATTGAGTTTGAAAGGACATATTTTCGTTTACATCATTACTTTTTATTTACCACAAATTACCTACTGAGTTACATTTGAATGTATACGAATATATATTGTTGGATTTTCTAAAAAAATACTCAATTTTATTTAATATATATTAAAAAATATTTAAGTGATAAAAAAATTATAAATAAATTAAGCATTTGGTAAAAAGCAATTGAGATAATGTTCTTAAGATAACACAGAATGCCCTTGAGATAAAATAGAATTTTTTTTATGGAACAAACTTTATTCTACGCAATATATAATAATATTTATCTTTTTAAAAAGAATAAAAATTCTTTGTTATTTATCATACTTTTCTTTTTAAAGTGTATGCATCACATTTATATTTTTGTTGCTTCAGTTCTTGTTGTTCTGCTTTTGTTGTTTCTGTAGTTTTTTTTTTCGGTTTATTATTCTCAATTTTACATGCAATGAATGTATTTTTTATGAATGTATTTAAGTTTTTGTGAAACTTTAATACCTTGACTAATTTATCGAAATAATAAATCTGCCATGTTGTTTACATGTATTTTCTTAATGCTAAAAAATTCTGTTATTAAACATTATGTTATAAACTTTATTATGTATACTAAGCTTAAACTTGTGGGTATTGATGATTATTGTATGTATGCGTTAAAACAGCATTTGAAACAGTAAGTATAAAGATATGGTTTAAAACAGTACTAAATCTTTAAAATATACATGCATAGAAGCTAATAAATGAGAGGAAAACAGATTTTTAAGTCAACGAGTTATCTCGGGCTTCACAACCAGAAAGTTAAACGGAATATCGTATTTCTATAAATAACATCATGAATAGAAATGCAAAATTGTTCTATAAACGATTTATAAGTTTATAATTGTTCTTGAATTGATTAAAAACAGACAATTTTTAGCTCTACTTAATATATTATCCACTGCAAAACGCTTATGCGACGTTATTCCATAAAAAGATTTGCATCCTTTCCGCCTCCATTTTATTGAGTAATTTAACAATTGTAATTTGTGTTACGTTACACTAATATGTAATATTACACCTGATATATCTGTTTAAAGTATACCCTTATATAAGTTAATTTACTCTATAAATTTGGAGCTAGCACGTTGCCTCAAGTTTCATAGAGCAATGCCACATTTTTTTTTCAAAGTACAAAGAGAAAAAGATGAAATATGTTATTTGGGATTTTCAAAGAATATCACGATAATTTTGATATCGGAAATAATAGTCAACACAAAAATAAAAAAATCATCTTAATATTTATGAAATTTATACTAAAAGTGTTTAAACAGTTGGAAAAGATAATTACAATAGATTTTATTTACTTCTTTCATGTACCTAAAATTGATTTATAAGCTTCATCTTAGTCTTTTGATAATCTATAGATCTTCTTCTTCTTCTCAATAGTCTTTTGTAACATCAATCCAAACGTCGACACACACACTGTTATAACAAAGTTAAAGTGGCCAGGTCACTGGCTTTTTGCAAACGAGGAATTTCATAGAAAAAATGCTGTTTTTTTTAAATCGCAGAATGCTCAGATTAAATAAAAAATATTTTTTGTAATAAATAAGGATATCAAAATATTCGGATATCTCGCATTTCTTCAAACTAATATCCAAGTACTTCATGAATCAACTGAGAGGAATTCATAAGCACAATTTCCTTGTGCTGCAATCTCCTGAGAATGAACGACAGGTTACATGGGCAAAGGTAGATATCTCCCAAAATATTTGTACTACTCATGAAATCTGTATTTCCTAATGTAATAACTCCCTGTTCTAATGTCTTTCCCTTAATAAACTCTGTATTTTAATTACAGTAACTAAAATATGCTCGTTACTTTTATGCGCCAAAAAAAATTTTCAAACTAGTCAGACATAATAAAACAAGTTAGCTCGTACTATAACGAAGTTTTTAAAATATACAGTACTTTGGCACAATACAGTATTAAAAATCTTCTGTATGTCCCTGTAAATACTAAATTCTTTCTATTATAAAGGAATTAATTTGTAGTAAACCTCAGCAACGTATATCAATTTCACAAAATGTAAAATTATTTAATTTAATTAAAACGCACTCCAAACAATATTCCCCTGTTTACCATTATGTAATAGAATAATTGTGTGTGGCCCTGTATATTATTAAAAAAATATTAAAAATATTTTTTGCACCACAGATTGTACAGAATGTATATTTAAGTATATATTTCAAAGATTGATATGCATTGTTTTATGTTCGTAAGAGTGTAGCATAATTAAATTGTACTTGAACCAATTTTTCCCATTGATATTAATGTAACGGAGTACTTTTGATTGTCCCTGTAATTAAACTATGCATCTGATTTTCATAAAATTTTAAATCACCCGACAAATTATGTAATAATAATATATTTTCAATTTAAAGCAATTTGGTAGGTAATATTTTGCTTTTTTCGATGTATTAAATGATTCTCCTGTTTGAAATACTGAGAAAAAAAAGAGGAAAACTACGGCACGTTATGCTCCCATTTAAGTTTAATTTTCTTTATTATTATAGGTTTGTATTTTCGGTATTATTCTAACTGAATGTATCTCATATCTCTACAATGCATAAACAAAATTTACTGTTCAAATTAAAATATTTTTTCCAATGTTTTGATCTTATGTGTATTTTTTATTTTATAAATGTGTATTTTATTAAACAAATTTCATGAATATTAGTTAATTTCTGTTTAAACAATTTTCTTTTTAACGAAGTATTTTCGCGTAACGATAAAAATTCGTTACATTTAATTTTCGCAATATTTTCAGAGCTCTTAATATTTTTATTCTCTTCTTCAATAAGGCAAAATTTTGCGCGTTTGAGTTAAAATTATTTTTTATGAAAAACTCTGATATATTCCTTGGAAAATAACAGTATCCATACAATAGACTGATTTCGATACTCTGATTTTGAAAAGTGAATTTTCAATTTACACTGTTAAAAAAATTCTGAAATTCACGAATATTTTTTTCCTGAATTTCACAGAAAATTCACAACAAAAGGGCATTTTCCATTAAAAATCAGAAAACTCCACCATATTTCCTGGAAATAATGAAAAGGATGGAAATAGAAACAGAAAACGGCAACACTCCGTTCTGTGGCCGAGTGGTCAAGACATTATACCGCGAATCACCTGCAAGCGCAAATTAGGTTCGAATCCCACTGGCGGTATGAAATAATGAAAACATAAAAAAAATCTCTTTTAAATTACATTTTTTTCTGTTTATTTTTTCTTAATTCTTATTAAAAAAATCTTTTAACTAATTAGCCAATAAATAAATAAATAAATAGTGTACGAAAATTTAAAAAAAATCTCTATAATATTATTTTTGTAAAAAATGAATAAGAAATTTTTTTCATTCATAAAAAAAAAACACTGATTTTTAACAGTGATTTTTTTTTTAATTTAAACTATTAAAAAAATTAAAATTGATTTTTAAAAATAATTATTATGCATCAGTCTAAAATAAAATAAACCGTTTACAAATATTCTAATGAATATATTTGAAAGGAAATCTTTAAAAAGTACAACAGATTTTCCCACTAAAGCATAAAAGACGTACTTTGTACATTACGGTATTAGCAGCTTTGGCTTGGTCAGTAAGGATTTGTTCCGCTGTCTAAAGGTCTCGAGTTCGATCCTCAGGGTGGCTTGAGGTAAATTATATAACATTAATAAATTAAGTAAAATAATACAGCAGCTTAATATCACTCGGAAATTTCGTATTCTTTGACCATTAGTCGATTCATTAATTTTAAAATTTATATTAAATTATTATCATTATAAATCAAACTTTGTAACAGAAAGTTACTGCTTCTTCAAACGGAGTTTTCCTTTCTTTATTTTTCACAACGGAAAGTCTATTAACGGAAAGGTAAAAGTTCGGCTACTTTGCTGCCGGTAGTTTCACCGTGAATTCACAGATTTATTTTTAACAGAGTATGCATCGATAGTTTAAAACGGTAGACAGTGAAAACAGAGGACAATTCACTCTAGTTTTACATAAAAGCAATAAAGCATCAGTATCTTTTATTAAAAGAATAATAATAAATCAGGTACTAAAAAAATGTATTAATTTGTGTTTTTTATTCTATTCATCTATGAAAAGGCCAGAAAAACATTTACAATGCATCTTGAAATCGTCTGTTATTTGGAGAAAGCAGAAATATAGTCAAAGCTACGAACATTTTCTTCTGGATTTCCTTTTTAATTAAAAATTAAATGTTTACGCCTTTTCCTGAATAAATGAAATAAATTTTCCTTCGATTTATAATTCAATACATTTTAACTAATTAGCGAATTCCGTAAACATTTTGTAATTAAATGCAGATTTCTGAATTCTTAAGGACCTATTACGCTAGGGAAGAAATGTTATTTTAATTGAAACCGCAGTACTAATTATCTAACGACAACACAATTTAAATGTTCAAATTAAAAGTATTTTAAAAAAAATAGAAAAATACTAGACACAGCATAAGTTTAGATAGTCATATAGTTCTAGCTAGATATTTGTTCAGTTTCCAATTAGAAGTATCAAAATCAGTTTGAGAAAGATTAAAACATTGTAAATGTAAAGTTGATTTTTTTTCTGAAATGCATAAAATTTATACAGTCATTTTTTTATGTTAAAAGCCTTTTTCATCTTTATATGTTTATTTTTAGGGCAAAAAGATACATTATGCTAGCATAAAAAGAATAATTCTGTAGACAAAACTCAAAAGAAATCAGGAATATTGCGCATACGTTCATATACAAAAACATTTTACAAGCGATCATCCATTTACCTCTGAAAATGCAACAACCAATGCAGTTTCCATTTAAACACCAAAATGAAATAACATCGAACTTGTCAAGTACACTGTAAAAATAATCTGTGAAAGTACTAAACATTTTCTAGGAAACTGGGATTCCAAGAACTTTTCATGTAACGATAACAAGAAAAATTCATGTAATCGATTCTGAAACTTGAATATTTGCTGTTACCGTTACAGGAAAAGTTCTTGGAATCCCATTTTTATAGAAAAGGTTTAGTATCTTTGCAGATTTTCTTACGGTGTACACTGTAAAACATTTGTGTAATGTTACTCCATAAACCTGGTGACAGCCTTGCTGCCTCCAATTTGGTGGAGTATTTTAACCGATATAATCGGTGTAACATTGCAATGTTACACCAGTAATGCATGTTTTTATTACACCATTAGGTAAGTGAAAAATTACTGAATGAAGTGTAAATCGTAGCTGCCACTACTGTGCGCTCCCGAAGTTTGATTAAGAGATCAGCGCCACCTAGCTGATAAATGATGTAACGCTCAGTTGAGCTTCGTTGTCCCTCGAACAACACGTCTGTATCGAGCGCCCTCGCTCTCAAATCAAAAGCTCATTTAAATGTTTGCCCCCTGGCAATAATCAATAAAAACCTATGGTGAAATAAAAACAGTCCACTTTTCTCTAACGCTGTCGACATATGGTCCTAGGCGACCGGAGAACAGCTAATTAAAAAATGACGACGTTAACTACTTTAAATCGCCAACGTGGCGTATTGAAAACTAAAGTAAATAAAATTACGAAATTCATAAACGAATACTAATGCATTCATCTAAAAGGATCGCAAGAAGAGCAGCAACAAGAACGACTCGTCTTAGAAAGCAAAAGGGCTTCTATTTTGGAAATTAAAACGTCATTATGTAATTTAATTGTGTCGTATACAACTCTTCCGGAAGATGTCGACATAACTGATTCTTTGGAACTAGCAACTGAGCTAGAAGATGAACTGGAAGATTCAGAGGTAAAACTTAACATTATTCTTTCTAAATATGAATGTGTGAATATGAATAATGAAAATCCTACTGTTAGTAATAGCTTTAAAATTCCAGACTTACCTCTACCCAATTTTTATGGAAAATATGATGAATTTCAAAACTTTAAGTCTCAATTTATGTCTATTATCGGTAATAATAAAAATCTGAATTCAACTCAGCAGTTATGCTACTTAAAGGGTTGTTTAAAAGGTGAAGCCAAAAGGCTTGAGTCAGCTCAAGATACTTACGAATCGCTTTGGCAATCTTTAGAAGAAAGATATGAAAATAAAAGAGCTGTCATTGATTGCCATATTATTAAACTACTTAATTTTTCAAAAGTACCCGATTCTCCTAATCATTTAATGCAATTAATTGATAATACAAAATGTAATTTGCGTGCATTAAAATTACTTGAATTTGAATTGAATGAGCTGTCAGATGCTTTAATAATGCACATCTTGTTTCAAAGATTGGATTCTGAAATAAAAAAATCGTTCGAAATGAAATTAAATAAAAACGAAATTCCTAAGTTAGCTAGCTTTTTAAGCTTTTTGGAAGAAAGAAGTCGTATTCTTCAAAATACTGTTATTTCAAAGGAACAAAAAAAAAAAGTAGTATAATAATTGGAAATCTGGCACAAAGCCAAACATGGAAAAATCCCTTTTAACAAAATCAAAACAGCGAAAAGGTTGCATTCTAGGATGTATAGATTCGCATTCTTTATATAGATGTGAGAAATTTAAACAAATGAACGTGATAAAGAGATCAGAAGTTGTTAAAAATAACAATTTATGTCAATCTTGCTTAAACAGCCATTTACCTAACCCTTTTTTATCTAAAAATAAATGCCTTTCTTGTAACAGCAAAGAGCATAATTCATTACTTCATCCATTAAATGAAAATAATATCAGAACGCAATTCATTGTTGAAGATCAGACAGAGAGGCGCCAGGTGGATTCACCCCCCTCCCTTTCTCCTGATAATCTAACATTTTTCGCAAAAGGAAAATGAAATAAATAAATCTTGTGTAATTTTAAACACAGCTGTGATATATTTGAAGGACGGTTCTGGGGAATTTCAACCTTTAATTGCTGCATTAGACAGCTGTTCGAGTTCGCATTTATTGTCTTCTCATGCTGCAAATCTATTAGGATTGCGTAAACAAAAAACTCGTATTTCCATTTCCGGACTTAAAGATTTATGTTTAAATGCTAAATCATTTGTTAGTACAGAATTAACTAATGAAAACAAAACTAAATCTTATCAATTAGATATGTTAGTTGTTCCTAAAATCGCTAATCTACCACCCAAATATATAAATACGTCAAAATTAAAATTGCCGTCGAACATAGAATTAGCGGATAATAATTGGAATAAGCCGAAACGCGTAGATGCACTGATTGGAGCGCAGTTATTCTATGAATTAATAGGGTCTAATAAAATTAAAATTGATGATTCCCAATTAATGTTAGTAGAAACTTTTTACGGTCACATTATTTCAGGAACTGTATGCAATTCTATCTCAAATTTAAGGGACTATTCTGATTCTTGTTTTTTATTAACAGTTTATAAAAATTTGGAAAAAGAAATAAGTTCCTTTTGGGAAATGGAGCAAGTAAGTGAATTAAAACCCTTAGTTAGTGAGGAGTTAAATTACTGTAATGAACATTTTTTAAAGACTCACTATCGGAAACCGGACGGCAGATATGTAGTTGAATTACCCTTTAAGATTCAAATGTTAGATAATTCTCTGGGAGATTCAAAACAAATTGCCGCTAAAAGATTAAATCAGTTATGGAACCGTTTAGAGCGGGATCCCAAATTAAAGGAATTATACTCAGAATTTCTAAAAGAATACACTACTTTAGGACACATGGAAGAAAATTCCGATGACATCAATCCTGACAAAGGATATTTTTTCCCTCATCACGGTGTTTTGCGACCATCAAGTACTACAACTAAACTGAGGGTTGTATTTGATGGGAGTTGTAAAACTACTAATGGGAAGTCTTTAAATGACTTATTGTTTAAAGGAGGGATAATACAGGATGATCTTTTTTCAATTATGATTCGTTTTAGAAAACATATTTTCGCATTTACAGTTGATGTAAATAAAATGTTTCGACAAATAGAAGTAAATCCGTCGCATACTAGATACCAAAAAATATTGTGGAGAGAAGGGAGGGAGGAAACTGACAAAATCTACACTCTGAAAACGGTCACCTACGGTTGTGCAAGCAGTCCATACCTTGCCACTAGAGTGCTCCAACAGTTAGCGGTAGATGAAGCTAACAATTTCCCACTAGCTGCCGAAGTTGTAAAGAACGATATGTACATGGACGATTGCCTGTCAGGTGCATCAGACATTTCCGAATTTTTTGAAATTAAAAAACAATTAACAGACATCTTCAAAAAAGGTCAGATGGCCTTGCATAAATGGCGTTCTAATGTTATTGAAGAAATAAATCCTGATTATCAAACATTTCCCTTTAATCAAAATGCCGAAGAAACTTCAACAAAAACTCTCGGAATAATGTGGGACTGCACTAGTGATACATTTAACTTTAAAGTTATCATCAACAAAAGTTCTGACTACACAAAACGCGAAATTCTAAGTCAAATTGCAAGACTCTTTGACCCTCTTGGTTTGCTCGGTTCTATAATTTGCCGTGCAAAAATCTTCATGCAACAACTATGGTTGCTAAAGTGCGACTGGAATGATAAAATTCCACTTCATGTTGCTCAAGAGTGGGACAATTTCCTCAATTCACTAGTTCTTATAGAAACGATAAAAATACCCAGATGTATTCTTATTAAAGATGCATCAACTGTCCTCTTACATGGGTTTGCTGACGCGAGTGAGAAAGCATTCGGAGCTTCCCTTTATCTTCAAACGAACACTGACTCAAATTCGCCTGTTTGCCACCTCATTTGCAGCAAAAGTAAAGTTGCCCCTATCAAAACTGTCAGCATACCGAGGCTTGAACTTTCAGCCTGTCTATTGTTGTGCCAACTTGCTCAAAAGGTAATTAGAGCTATGAAACTTCTAATCGACAAAGTTATACTTTGGTCGGACTCTACGATTTCCTTAGCATGGATAAACATCTCCCCACATCTTCTAAAAACTTTCGTTGCTAATCGAGTGTCTAAGATTCAAGAACTTACCAAAAACTACGAGTGGAGATATGTGCCATCAAAACTAAATCCAGCGGATGTGTTATCCCGAGGTCAAGATGCAAAATCGCTTGCTACAAATAAACTGTGGTTTGAAGGACCCGATTTCCTGAAACAAGACATTGTAAATTTTTGTCCACAAAAGGACTCTCATACCAACGACGAACATTTTTTAAAGGAACTAAAGTCAGTTCCGGTTCTCACTTCAGTTATAAGTCAAGACTTTATTAACTCTTTTCTTACCATTTCAAATAGTTATATTAAATTAATGAGAGTGTTAGCATTTATTTTCAGGTTTGTCCACAATTGTATAAAACCGACAAAACTTAAGGGTTCCTTAACGCTAGATGAACTAAGAGTTTCTAGAAATTTCTTAATTAAGAGAGCTCAAGGTGAGTATTTTTCATCAGAAATTTCTGCATTGAAAAAGGGCATGTCTGTCCCTGTAAAAAGTAAGTTGAGATTTTTAGATCCCTTCTTAGACAAAGATGATATGTTAAGAGTGGGTGGTCGTTTGACCAACTCAAATTTAAGCTATGACCGATCTCACCAAATCATTTTACCCCCAAGCTGTAAATTGACTAAAATTATCTTTCTTTACTATCATAAAAGAGACTTGCATGTTGGTCCACAAGGGCTATTAAATAGTATAAGACAATTATTTTGGCCCATTAATGGAAGAAACATTGCTCGTCAAGTTGCACACGAGTGTGTTCAATGTTTCAAAATAAAACCTTCAATTGTAAGTCAAATAATGGGTAATTTACCCCCTGAGAGAGAAATACAAGGGCCACCGTTTTCCAATGCAGGTCTTGACCTATGCGGTCCATTTTTTATTAAATATCGCAACCAGAGAAAAGGGATATTTAATAAAGTTTATGTGGCCATTTTCATATGCATGGTTACTAAAGCTGTGCATTTAGAACTACTTTCTGACTTAACTTCTGCTGCATTAATTGCAACACTTAAAAGATTTTTTGCTCGCAGAGGCAAAAGTAATACCATCTTTTGTGATAATGCATCCAACTTTGTTGGAGCATGTGCGGAACTAAAGAGATTATTAAATTCTATAAATAAAAACAATGATGATGTATCAAATTTTCTGTCATCCGAGCAAGTTCTCTGGAAATTTCTTCCCCCTCGTTCCCCAAATTTTGGACGACTCTGGGAGAGAGGCGTCGGACAGTTCAAATACCACTTAAAAAGAACTATTGGTGTTACGAAATTAACCATTGAAGAAGTTTTAACTATTACTACTCAAATCGAAGGTATTCTAAATTCGCGCCCTCTTTCCCCATTATCTTCTGAATTAGAAGACTATGAAGTTTTGACCCCAGGACATTTCTTGATTGGTAGACCAATTAATGCTCTTCCTGAGCCAAACTTGATTAATGTGAGAGAAAACTTGCTCGACCGATGGCAGAAAACTCAAAAAATCGTGCAACTAATTTGGAAAAATTGGTCCAATTCTTATTTAAGCCATTTGCAGCAGAGATCCAAATGGCTCTTTAAAAAACAAAATGTTGCACCAGGTATGATGGTTCTGGTAAAGGATGGAGACCTACCAGTTTGTAAATGGATAGTAGGTCGCATTTCAGAAATCATCAAAGGAAATGATGACAATGTTAGGGTTGTAATAGTCCGGACTCCATCCGGAACTTACAAAAGAAGTATCTCTAATATTTGTGTTCTACCCATTGTAAATAACGAAAATATTAATTAAGCTTAACCTATTTCTATTGAATTTATTATTTCTTATTATTGTATTTATATTAAGTGCTTTATGTGTAACCATTAATTTGTAAAAGTATCTGTATGTTATTGTATATTTAATTGTTGTGTATCATTGAACTATCAGAATACTTCAATGGGGGCCGGTATGTGCGCTCCCGAAGTTTGATTAAGAGATCAGCGCCACCTAGCTGATAAATGATGTAACGCTCAGTTGAGCTTCGTTGTCCCTCGAACAACACGTCTGTATCGAGCGCCCTCGCTCTCAAATCAAAAGCTCATTTAAATGTTTGCCCCCTGGCAATAATCAATAAAAACCTATGGTGAAATAAAAACAGTCCACTTTTCTCTAACGCTGTCGACAACTACTTTTATGGAGTAACGTTACCACAAATGTTTTACAGTGTACTTGGGACGCATATGTCCTGATAACGCTACTATTATGTATTCCCTGTGGTTGACACATATATGCACGTAAAATCAGTCATGTGGAGTATCCTTTCTCTGTAAATTCTAGAATTGAGAGAAAGATACAGCGCCGGCAGATTTCCCTTCCAATAAATATCAATACCATAGGAAAGACCATACCATAACGCAGCTGCTCATGAAACAGCTGGAATATTCAAAAGGATACTCTAATAACTTGTTAGACACACATAGGTCTGCATCGTTTTTTGTGACGGCCTATCTGAGTACATACTGCAATTGATATGTCAATAAAAATAATTTATTTCATTTCTTGTTTTTCCGCAACAATTTTTATTTAAGACCTCACGTAGCTATACCAAATTTGCTCTTTTGTGTGTACTTGAAATGCTATACCTTTCCCAAATTTTTTAATTATTGTTTCATCTTTTTTTTTAGTTACAAGCCGAATGATATAAAGTGTAACTTCTATTCAGTCGGAGTGGTTGTAATTCTACAGACTAAAGTGTGGTGAGATTATTAAATTCAAAAGTAAATTAATAATAAAAGAAAACATTATAAATGAATGTAATAACCTAAAGGATCACATGCAAAAAAACCGGAAAATTTCCTGACATTCATTTCATTGTTTGATAATAAGGTTTTTTTTAGAAAAAGTCAATATTTCTCAAACATTCTTTAAAAATGTCAAATTGTATTAACTATAAAACAGAAACAATTCTTCTCGAAATATTTCAAGATTTTTAATTTAGAATATATTGCAAAAAGTAATTTTTTATTTTTTTTTCTTTATCAAATAATCTCCACTTTGAGCTTGAAAATAAAAGCAACATGAAAGTGTCACCCATAAGTTTTCTTCTTCCACAAGTTTACAATGACAGATGGTCTCTAGGGGAACATTCATAAAACCCATTCCGTTTGTCAAACTACGTTTAGCTTAATGGGGTTTCGGATCATTTGCTACTACACATAAATTATAGATATGTATCCGTTATAAAAAAATAAAAGAATTGAGTTTCTATTGCAATTTATTTTTCTGCCGCTATATTTAAAAATTATATATTTCTATGAGGCAATCTCAGATTATTTTGTCATAAACAAATTCCATTTATTTGAAATTAGTAAAATAAAACAATTACAACCAAAAAAAGTAGCTTGGATATTATTTTTCATTATATTTCAAAAAGTCCAATATTTTAAGTGGGAAATGTTTTTTCGCTTTATGCTATTTATTGTTACGTAGAGATGGTATTATATTAATGTAAATTACATATTGTTTTGTTTAAAAGGTAAAAATTAAAAAAATAAAAGTACGAAAGTCTAGTGAATTATATGTAAATTCATAAAAGTTGATACAAACTAAGAGTTCCCGAACCAGAGACGAGTGGCTCCATGCGGTCCATGTAGCATAGCAAGCCTTAGTCTTAAAAGGCACCAATTGATGTCCAGTCGCCACGAGAGCACCCCTGCAACCGGTAAGGCTAGGAAGGAGACCCAAGACGTACGGTTTCAGTGTCACGCTCAGACAGGCTGAAACTGCACTGTAAAAAAAATCTGTAAAGGTACTATACTTTATCCAGGAAACTGGGATTCCAAGAACTTTTCCTGTAACGGTAACAACAAAAACTCAAGTTTTAGAACCGGTTACATGGATTTTTCCTGTTATCGTTACATGAAAAGTTCTTGGAATCCCAGTTTCTTAGAAAATGTTTAGTACCTTTACAGATTTTTTTTACAGTGTGTCCAGTCATGGCGAAGCAACTGACAGCAACCGCACCAGAGCGAAATAGCAAAAACGGCCTGAGCCATACCGTTGATCAAAGAAGATAGCCTTCAAGGGGGACTTAACAGGTAAGTGACTTGAACTCTCATTACACAAAAGGAAAGCCATGTGCAATCCGGTGCGTCTGAATCACGCCAGTATAAGGACTCCAACTCGTCTAATAGAGTAATACGTCCGAGAGATGCATACGAGTAATGAATTCGAATGATATAGAGGTCTGCATTCGAAAAAATACTTAGGATCAAGATGCGCGAGAGCTCAAGTGCCCGCGCGACTGCCAACCAGATCTTAGGTCCTTGTCAAGAGATCGCTGACAATTGCAACGATTCCCTTCCTGCTGTAGTGATCAAGGCAAATATCGGAAAACGTTCGAGTGAGAAAATTGTGAGGAAAACTCTTTTCCCTAAGTGGACTCCACAAAGGACACTCATAGACACAATGTCTGACCGTGCTGTTTTTATTCCCGCAGAACCAAACAGGATTGCCTCTAAAGATGGTCTTCGAAGGCATCATATTTCATTAGAACCTAGTTTATGAAGAAATCCCGCTAGAGTAGTGGAGATTCTCTGGAAGAGTTATACGTCACACAAACGTCCTCTGATTGGTCCAACCTGCTTTGCCAATTTGTGAGAGCCTGACCAAAGAGTCTCCTCTTTACGACTAGTAATAACAACGACGATTCTGACAACTAGAAATAGGACGACTAGAAATAGGAACATGCATTTCAACCAACCGGCGATATGCAGCCTCATTTGCCGGTGAACCCGCATGTTCATTTTAAGTGTAACCGATATGAGCTTTGATCCATTGTATATGGAATCTAATTTTTGTACTTTTAACAAGGTCTCTAATCTTGGCTACTGTTTTGTGACGAGACACCAAGGAGTAACGCAGCTGCAGCACCTATCTCAAATTTGAGTAATTATCGTGTCCGACGCGGCTCTTCCCAAGAACGTCCGAAATCGCCTTCTTCATCGCATGGAACTCAGCGGCGAAATCGGTCGATCCATCAATCAGTCGTAACCTTCCCTCTACAATCCCGCCTTGTGTGGCGAGGTGATAAGCACAACCCACCGGTGTGTTCCTGCCAAGATCCGGTGTCCATGCGATTCTACAAGAATGGTCTCACCGAGGTTGGTACTCCTAAATCTCTACTAAATCTCGCGTGAGATTAAGTTTGTCAACGCTCTCATCCCATCGAGTGAGTGCCTCATTAACGCGTTCGATACCAGCAACGAGCTCCAAGGGAATGAAGACATACAACGTATCCGTTGACATTGTGTAAAAACACTTCTTGACACAACAGGAGATCTAGTTGAATACTTAACAGTCCATGCACAGAGCCACTTTTTTCGAGCACAATATCGGAGTTGAATACAAGACTGTACGCTCGGCTACAACCGATCAGACTGCCTTTCAAACTTCTGGCCTGAGACCCCACGCGGCTGTAGTAAGTCTGCTCTACTTGTACTAGACTTATTGTATTTTCTTCGTCGAAGTCCAAGTGCGGAATCTATCTTTAGTCCCTGTCAAAAACCACTCAGGATACTTGATTTGTTTGGAGAACTTCACCTTATAGTCATCCATCCAGATATTATGAAGAGGGTTGTACTCCATCTCTCCCTTTTATAATATCACAGTGTATATGCATTTGTCGTAGCTAAGTTCCGCGTTGTATTCAATTGCCCTGGCATAGATCTCTGCGAAAATTCTTCAGACAATGTCTGCAAACCTGTGAAGAGCCGGTCTACGTGCTATGATGAGTATGTCATTGGCTCAGATTTCGTCAAAACCTAGAGAAGTGTTGACATAACAAATGAATAAAAATAAGTGACACGGCAAAGCAAATAAATAAAGAAAAAATGTGTAGGCAAAATTTTGAATATTTTTTTCTATTACAGATGATATTATATTACATACTGCACATAGAATAGAATTTTTAGAAATGTGTAGTCGTGGGAAAAAAAAATTAAATATTCCTACTGAATCTGCAAAAAAAGTTGTAGAATAAAGTTCCTAAAAATAAACGTTTGTAAATAAACTGTACCTTTAAATTATGCACATAAAATCTGCTTAGGGTACGTCTAGATATCATAACGAGCCCAAACTTTCTTTTCTTCAAAAACAAAACACAAGTTTGACCTATAAATTAATTCCATATATCTCAATCAGAACAAAAAAATATTTTATATGAAATCCGTACATTTAGTTTAAGGAAGAAATAATTATTTTAAAATGAGCCTACTTTAGTAGTTATATCTAAATTGAAGTTCGGTACTCGATTGTTGGAATGCTGCAGAATAACTAGATCACTTTTGTTTAGCTGTACCTAAATTGAAGTCCGGTACTCGATTATTGAAATGCTACAGAATGACTATATCACTTATGTTTATCCATTATTACATGTTTACATGTTATTATTTATTGTATGTTGTTATTGTTGTTATGCTAATATGTTTATTTCATTTGCTCAATTGGTTTCGATAATGGTTAGTTTAAATTTTTCAATAAAATGAATAATTTTTTTATATATATTGGCAAATTCTGATTTTCTGTGCATCAAAAGTATTATGAACCCCGATATCGACGTTTTCAATGTCATGATTTAAAAATCATTTGAAAAAACAGTTTAAAATTGAAACTTCGTATAAAACAAGACATTGTAAATATAAATCTATCAAAAAATATAGGTTGCTGTTCATATTTTTTAAATAAAACTTTCACAATTCATGTTATAAAAAAAATTTTATTACAAATTTAATATAGTTACTTTTAGGTTTTTAATAGTATAAGTACGAAAAAAATATTACTTTTCGACTTTAATTTCAGGAGTTATTAATAAAAATATCGAAATGTAATTTAAGCTCTAAATCCTGAAACATTCATAAACTTATCATTAAAATTATTTAAAATTCCATTTCTTGGCATAGATATATTTTAAGAAGAATTAAAATATGTTGCTAAAATTGAATGTTGCTATTGAAAAAATAAAATTTCGTCTGGTTCTGATTTGTATATGCTTCTAAGCAAATTTCATATACATCATTTAAAATATACATAATTTAACAATAATAATTAATTTCCAATCATTTTGTATCAATAACGTTCTTCTTTATAATTAGTTGAAAAGTTGATAGGTTGGGTTTACTTTTTATCCTGAACTGTACATGATCTCAAAAATCTGAAAAACCGCATCTGTATATGTCCTCCTTAAGATATCTGAAATATTATATTTCTTGAATGTTAAATTGCTTAAAAGTGTTATTAGATAGCACAATAATATTTATTCCTTTCTGTTGAAAATAGTTTTTACATATTGGGGGAAATTGCATTCAAATAAAAAAAAATTAACGATACCAACACAATCAGATATAATCAGATATATTATACAGATATAATATACACAATCAGATATATGACAATCAGAACATCAAAGTTACTGTAATTATGACACTCTAAAATCAGTGGGTTTTTTCAGACAATTTTTAATAGTTTTTTGATGAGGATAATTTATTTTACAGTTAATAAATTCACATTTTCAAAAGCTATGAAGAACTCAATTTAAAATTACTATGTCTACGTTTATTACCTGAACTATCTAATTGATATAAGTAAATAGCTATTTAATGAATGTACAGAACTATAAAAAATACATAATACATTAATAAATACACGTATTAATATTTCGGCTAAATCATTTCCAAACTTCTCCTAAAGAAATGTTCAGTAACGAAAATATTTGTAATCCAAATACTGACTGAGTTGAAATTGATCTATTTACTATTTCATGTTTTCAATTTCAAATGGAGAAACCTTTGGATATACCGCTTTTTCATATTAAAGAAAAAAATCAATAATTTTATATCCATTTTGAAAAATCTCCTTTCATTCAAACGATTAGCTGTCTTTCAAGCTTAAAAACTTGTTTTTAACAGTGATTTAATTCGACTCTAGAAGAAAAATATCCAGCAAATTTTATTTTGTAACAAGCATTGAATTATAAAGGGAAAAAAAATATTAGTTTGTTTCCCAATGCAAAATATGTAAAACATATAGAACAAATAAAATGTAATAAATATCAACAATGTATTTTTAAATCATTTTAGTTTATCAAGTTTAAGAAACACAGGATTTACAATGGTATAGAGATTAATAGCATATGCGTATAGAGATACTGAAACTCCTGTTTTTAAGGTTAATATTTTAAATAAATACTTGTTCGGAGATTTATCTAAAATAAACCAATGAACATATTCAAAGAGAAACATATTCTAATGGAAATCTTGAGTGATTAGCTTCTTTCCAGATTTTGAAATTTAAACTCTCAAATTTAAATTTAAGAAATTCTCCGTAATAGCTCTTTTAATTAAGAACTCAAATTCAAATCATCATATCTACATTTATTACCTGGACTATGTAATTGATATAAGTATATAGATATTAGAAGATATACCGAAATATTAAAATACACACCGCATTTATAAGCCACATTTATCATTATCTCAGCTAAATCATTTCCAAACTTCTCCTAAACATGTATCGAAATATTAAAATACATACCACATTTATAAGCCACATTTTTTGACTATCTCAGTTAAATCATTTTCAAACTTCTGCTAAACATATACCGAAATATTAAAATACATACAACATTTATAAGCCACATTTATGACTATCTCAGCTAAATCATTTTCAAACTTCTCCTAAACATATACCGAAATATTAAAATACATACCAAATTTATAAACCACATTTATGACTATCTCAGCTAAATCAATTTCAAACTTCTTCTAAACAAATGTAGAGAAATTCGTATTTCAAATACTGGTTTGAAATTGATCTGTTTACTATTCCATGTTTTAAACGAAGAAGCCTTTGGATATATCGCTTTTTTAACATTAAAAGAACAGAAAATCCAATAGTTTTGTATCTGTTTTGAAAAATCTCATTTCATTCAAACGATCAACTGTCTTTCAGGCTTAAAAACTAGTTTTTTATGGTGATTCAATTCGATTCTACAAGAAAAAAATATCTAGGTAGTTTTATTTTGTAACAATCATCAAATAATGAAGAAAAATATAATTATTAATTTGCTCCCACATATAATATATGTAGGTGGATATAATATATATACTACACCACCTATATATAATATTATATACTATATAATATTATATATAGGTGGATATAATATTATATACTATAATATCCCACATATAATATAATCCCACATATAATATAATATATGTAGGTGGAAATAAGATCTAAGTAATGTATTTCATAATCATTTAAGTTTATCAGGTTTAAAAAGCACATAATTTACATTGTGGTATAGATATTAACAATATATATATAGTAATATTAAAATTCCTGTTTTTACGTTAAATTTCTGAATTAGATATTTCAAATAAATACTGATTTAAAGATTTTATGGAAAATAAGTGAAAGAACATATTCAAAGAGAAACATTCTAATGGAAATGTAAAGCATGCGATTTTCTTTTTGTTTATTTTCAAAATATATCAAGAACTCAATTTAAAATTTTCATATCTAAGTTTTCCACCTAATCTATCTAATTGTTATAAGTAAATAGCTATTTAAAGAATGTACAGAATTATTAAAATGCATAGCACATTAGTAAACACACGAATTAATATTTCGGCAAAATCATTTTTAAACATCCACTAAACAAATGTTCAGAAGCGAAACAAAATTGAAATACAAAATACTGAGTTGAAATTGATCGGTTTACTATTCCATGCTTTCAATTTCAAACGGAGAGGACTTTGGATATATCGCTTTTTCCACATTAAAAGGACAAATAATCAATGGTTTTATATCCGTTTATAAAAATCTCATTTCATTGAAACGTTCAGCTGTCAATCACGCTTAAAAACTAGTTTTTTTATGGTGATTCATTTCGATTTTAGAAGAAAAATTTCCAGGTAGTTTTATTTTGTAACAAACATTGAATTATGAAGAAAAAGAATAGTTATTAATTTGCTTCCAAATGTAACATATGTAAAATATTTAGTGCAAATAAGTTCTAATAAATATAAGTAATGTATTTTAAAATCATTGTAGTTTATCAGGTTTAAAAGACACAGAATTTACACTGTAGTATAGAGTTTAAAAGCATCGATATAGAGACATTAAAACTCCTGTTATTATATTAAATTTCTGAAATAAATATTTCAGATAATTACTTGTTTGATATTTTATCGGATAAAATCAATGAACATATTGAAAAAGAAACATTCTAATGGAATTGTAGAGCATATGATTTACTTTCTTGTAGTTTTTTAAATTTAAACTCGCAAATTTAAATTAAAAATTTCTCAGTAATATCTATTTCTCCAGATTAAAACAGGAAAGTCTTAAACATTTAATTTATATTTTAAAAAGTTATATTTCTTTTAGCTGATTAGCTCTAATTTTAATCTAAATGGAAATACCCGTTTTATAATTCAATCGGCATTTATAAGAATGAATGTAAATTAAGGAACCAAAAAAATGCTTTCGTTAAAATATTCAAAAATAGAGAAAATGTATGTTTTATTTCAAATTGACAAAAATAGAAAATATAATTTTTCAACAAAATTTGGTGGTATTTCACCAATTTGTCACAAATTTAGCATTGTAGGGAATTTCGCAAAATCAGCCCGTAATCTCAAGTACACTCGCCATATAGTAACATATTTTTGTTTCTAAAATTAGCATTATCTCGCCAAGTTTGACAAAATTTGGCGCGATTGTATATATTTTGTCATTTGTACTTTTTAATAACTAGCTATTGTTGAAAAAAATATTGATTTCTTCATACAGGATATGAACTGCTCCCTTTTGCTCCCGCTGCCTTCCTTAGTGATATTTTTTAAGTACTGTCCAGTTCATGTATTGTCCTCAGTATTGCGTATATGTTCTAAATTTCAAAGTTCGTTATCAACAGGAAATAGTGAAAAGTGCGTCACAAGATTTGATTGCTACATACAGACAGAATTAATTGTAAGTTAAAAGAATGTATATAAAAATATAAGGTTAATTTTGTTTTGCATTTTTTAACACAATGAAATTGATTGACAAAGTTATCATACGAATTAAATATTTCCAACTAAGCGAAAAATTGCCCAGGCCGGGAATCGAACCCAGATACTTGAATTACAAGGCCAAGGCTTCGCTGTTAAAGCTAACTGGGCACGAAAACCAGTGAGTATTTTTCGCCCAGATTACCTGGTAGTTCATAACATCTGGTCTGCCATTTAGACAGCTCAACAGAATAAACCGCAGCAAAAGGAACTCAATAGAACGATGGATACGCAGAAAAATTCCATTTTTTAACAAAATCAGACTGATTGTTAAAGTTATCTTATGAATTAAATATTTCCAACTGAGCTAAACATCGTTCTGTGGAGTCCCTTTACATGCGCTATGTTCTGCTGAGCTGTCTAAATGACAGACCAGATGTTATCACCTACCAGGTTATCTGGGAGAAAAACGCTCACCGTTTGTCAACCCAGTTAGCTTTAACGGTAAGCCCTTGTAAGCCAAGTATCTGGGTTCGATTCCCGGCCTGGGCAATTTTTTGATCAGTTGGAAATATTTAATTCATATAATTTTGTTTTGTAACAAACTATCGTTTATCAAGCAAAAATTAATTATTAACCTAGTTACAAATGTCAGGTAATACATATTCAAATTAGTTCAATTCAACAGATTTTAAAAAATTAAAAAAATGTGTAGCGTTTATGCAGGTTATGATATTAGTAAAACTGAAACTTCTCCTTTTTCGAAAATTAACTGAAATAAATATATGCCCAAAATTTTATCCAGAATATATAAGTGAATGTCTTAAAAGTGAAATATTTTAATTCAAATGAAGAATTCAGAAATAGTTTCCTTTTTCTTGGTTGAAGGAAAGGTTTTCAATTTCAAACAAGCAAACTCTCAGAAAAGCCTTTCTCTCCACATTAAAACTATAAAAAATATCCACCATTTCTCTGTTTCAAACGAAAATTCAATTTTCTTCCAATTGTGTCAGCTGCATTCCAGTTTTAAAAAATAGATTTTGTATAGTGATTCAATTCGACTCTACATGCAAAATAACCGGAGAAATTTTGTTTTGTTTCTACAAACACTGAATTTCTGAAGAAAAAAAATATTGATCATTTTTTTTCCAATAGTTAATTCAGGAAATCTTCAAATAAATTTAGTTCACCAGAAAATAATACATATATCCCGTAGTTTGTAAAAACTGGAATTATAAGTTTTATATTAATGATTTGAAATACAATTTTCAAGTAAATATCCGTTTAAATTAATGTTTGAACAAAATGTAGCCTTATCAAATTATGCAAAAAAAAAAAAAAAAAAAAAAAAAAAAAAAAAAATCATTTTCAAGTCTTATCAAAACACAAAATACAAACCTGAAAATATTAACAGTCTAATAAAAATACTGTGCTTAAAATTGATTTGTAGTTCTTTCAGGTTTAAATTAAAAAAAACTTTTGACAATTATTTTTTCCATATTAAATGAATAAAAAATTAATTACCCTATTTCTTTTCTGGTTTAATATTCATATTTAAGTAGTAGATTTTATATAGTGATTCATTTTTTTTCTATTTTTCTATTTTATGGCAAAAATAACCGGTTGAATGCAAAATTTCTATGCATAGTAATGCGAACATTATTTTTTTTATATTGTCTATAATTTTATGAATTACGTTTTCAAATCCTTTAATTAACCAAATTTTAAATATTTGGTTAACAAAACCTATTTGATAAGCAACACAGAGTACACATGCGACCGTTAAGAGTATTACTTCGTAATTTACACTGACAAAAAAATATTATTTTGTCATCTAGAATGTAAATTGTGGCTTTAGAAAAAATAGTATTATCTCTCTTTGCAAATAGATGAAAACAAAAGAGGTTTCATTTAGTAACTATAATTCTAGTTTATGAATCCAAAATCATTCCCAAAATCAAACGATAGTTTTTCGCTTCTGAAACCTTTCAATTTGGTAGCGTCATTTAGAAAAGAAGAGAATAATTGAAATTCTAGATCATATCGTCTATTAAGGTCAGTTTACACTGTTTACTTAGTTCGATTCAGTCTGTTTGTATGTCTAACAATTCATTCTAGGCGAAGGCGGTGTATTTTTTTCTGAGTGTAACTTGCAGGTGTATTAAAACCATAAACTAGAATAACCAATTATTAGTGCCCAGCGTCCCATTTTTGAAACGGTATTAAATGTGTCAAATAAATGCTTTTCACACCAGTAAAAAGGAAGATAAATAGATATTTTCTTTCTCGAGGCGAACTCCACGATATATTAAAATAAAGGTTTTTTTTTCTTTTAAAAGTGGTGGGAATTGAAGAATCAAAAGTTTAACGAAGAAAATAATTCAAGTACTTATGAGATAAACTCGATATTTGTGTTAGATGTATGATAAAATTCATACATAATACTAAAATTTAGAGATGTCCTTGGCTAAAATGGCTAATTGACAACCTCAGACAGTAGTTAAGGGAAGTAGGTGATACGTCACTTTGTGATAAAATAGTTCTAAAAGACTTCAATCCCAACTAAAGCAGAAGTATTTCAATACAAAAAGAAAACGAAAATAGAAAAAAAAACTTGACTGATTTCTCAAAGAAGCAAATCTATAAATTTGGAAGAAACAAATAGTTTTATTACTTCGTAAATAATAAGTATGTATAAACATACATTGTATGTACAAACTGTTCAAATGTATGTTTATGTTACCGATTATATGTATGAGCTGTTCAAGTGCATATTTATGTCGATTTGTACCTCTTTTTTATAAATTTGTGACTTACTCGCGAAATCCGCTTATCCGTAACAGCCGCGCCAATCGATTCCGCGAATAATCGGAAGTTTACAATATTATGTAAGTCTCTAAAATTAGCTGCTGTAATATCTACAGAAATCCGTAGGCGTGCTAAAACATTACCTTTATCTGCTTGCTTTACAGAAAAAAAATTGTAAATGTACGAAACTGGTTTTGAAAGCTGTAGAAGTTTGTATGCTTACAAAAAAATTTATCGGTAATCCTGAATAATTACACGAATATTTTTTATAGAAGTTACATAAAAATTTTTAGGAATCTCAGGTCCCTTCAAAATTTAGTAACCTTCTGAAAATTCTTCCTTCATTCTTGAATTTAGTAACCTTAAAGATTTTTTTTCTTTAAAGTGTAAACTTGAATATGTTGCATAAATTTTTTTCTTCTTGTAGTATCATAAAAAATCCTAGTCATCGTCAATTTCTAGAAAATTTTTAGTAGCTTTATAGATTTTTTTACAGTTAATATGATCAATAAATAAGTTAGAAACCATTAAATATGTTAAGCCACATCGGAGTCCAAGTTCAAAATCTGACCGTCAAAAAGTCTGCATTCAATTTACAGGGAAGCATCGAAAACAACAAAAGAGTTCGTGTATTTTTATAATAATAAAAATAAGCTTAGTTTTTATGTTTAATTTTTTCATTATTATTTTCATTTTCATTATCATTTAATATTTTATATCTTATTAATGTATTTAGCTAAAATATGCATGAATTATGTGTATGAACTTTTACAGAATATTGCATAAAAGTAGTAGGAATTAAATGGATTAATTTTATCTTCAATTTGTATAAAAGTACTAGAATTTTGCCTCTAACACTGATAGAAAAATTTTTCAAAAATTTACATTTTATTTTCTAATCATGTACAAATGACCAAGTCTTTCAGAAGTCCAATACAAAATAGGGTAATTATTTGGTTAATGTTGTAAATTTAAAATAAAGGTTAAATTTTACATACAGGGTGCGGAAAATGTATTGATAATTTGGGGGGTGGAGGGGAAAACATAAAGAGCTACAAAATTTACAAGTTTCCAGTATTGATTAAAGCCAATAAAAAGAAAATAATGCACAGATGCAAAGAACTTCTGAAACGCTCTGCAAGAAAGATTCGCCGGCAATTTATATTTTGTGACAGAAAACTGTTAACTATTGAATAAGCTACTAACCATCAGACTGACGGCACATTAGCATGAGGCAGTAAAACTGCTTATTCAAGAAGTGGAATTGTAGCATGAAAAATGCTCATCCAGTCAACGTGGTGTTTTTTGGCTGCATTATAAGCAATGGGAAATATTATTTTATCTTTGTTAATGCTTATATCAAAGTAATTTATCTCAGTGACATTCTTATAAAAGAGGTCCTTACATTTTAAAATTTTCATTTTGGAAACAGTTTATGCGTGTTCCAACAAGATTTAGCATCAGGCCATAAGTTTCAACAAACTCAACAGTGGTGGCAAGCAAATCTTCGTGATTTATTTTCTTCTAAAGGCAGGTCACCAGATAGTCCAGATTTCAATCCACTTCATATTCAGTACGGAAAGTGTTGCAAGCAGAGCTTGCGCTAACCTCATAAGAATTTCGCTTCTTTAAAAGCTGCTATAAAACGTGAATGGAACTTTCTCGATGCGTACTATTTATGGGGCGCCATCGAAGCCTTACCGCGAAGTCTATCAAGGCGAATGGAGACTAAATCGAAAATAAATGATAAAATATCAATTGACACTTAATTGTTAAACATACTCAATAAAAAAATTTTGAAAAAATTATATCTATGGCGTTGGAGTAAAAATTGATTTTAATATCAATACTTTCTTCGCATTCTGTACTTATGATATTTTTTACCAAATGAGTACATTAAACACTTTTATTACATTTCCCATATGTTCAGCGTTATTTAACTCAGCTCGAAAAATTTCGTATGGAAATGAAAAGGTGTGCTTTATTTTCCCTAATATTATTTTACAAAGTCACATTTCAATATATTTAAATATAATGCATAATTTAATTTTTTTGAAATACCTTTGCATAATAAAAGAATTTGACGGGTTTTTTTCGGTATTTCTAATAAGTAAAAATAATACTATTAAATATATTCCATTAATGAAATAATTGACAAAAGAATGAAATATTGAATGGGTGGGATTCGGAATACCACTTAAATGATGACAAATGACAAATTTTCATTGATTAAAAAAGTGCCAATTTGCTATTTTTGTTTTTATAGGCGTTGGCAAATTTTTATGTGAAAGTAAACAAAATTAAATAATTAAAGAGATTTAAAACAAAGTATTTTTTTAATTGGATATTAGGAAGCACGTATAAAGGAGTAATAGAATTTTTTTGTAATTACTTTTAACCTGAAATTTATTGCATAGTTATAAGATAAGAAATTGGTGTAAAATTTAGACTTAAATGGGGTTAAAGGATATTTTATAGCAGAAACCGGTAAATATGCAAGTATATAAAGATGGGAGATAATTGCACATAAATACAGATTTTTAACAGTATAATATTTTTAAAATTATTTTCCTTTGACATACCTCACATATTTTACATACATTTTTCAGGTATCTCAACCCAAAAACAAAATATTACACTTCAGAAATGTATCGTTATTATATAAGAATTATACTTTATTAAATGAAATAAAAAAGAATATTGTCATTTTGTGTGAGATAAGAAGTCTTAAAAATAAATCCACTTTCATTGTGTCAACATTTCTGGGAATGTGTTACACCCTTAAATATATATGCAGTATTCTTTAAAGAAATTCTAATTATATGATGAAAATCGGAATTTCCTAAAAATAGTAAAAATTGTGTCGGGCTAGATCGGACCAGGCCTAGAAATTTAAAATTATAAACGCAGTGGACTCGGTCAGAACTTTTGAGTTTTATAAAGGACCGGACCGTGTCAAAATAATATTCCTTCAGGCTGGCCTGGACCTGGATATTCCGACCAGTGCAAGCCTCTAATTTTAGCTATTATATTTTCAGAGATGTAACAGAAAAAGTAGTGTTAAAATATGGCCCATTCATCTAATTCCAAATCTACTGAAACTAAAATTATGAAAAAAATTAGAGGTAGCACACATTAATTTAAACGTCACAGGAAAACTATAGCGATTTTCCTATGTCACATAGTTTTTTTAGAAAATAGCATTTTTCCATTGCATACTAATTCAGATTTGCGAAAAGTGAGCAAACATTCTAAAGTGCACTAGAAGTACCTATCGTAGAATAAGCATAAAATCATTGTTGGTAATGTTTTTCGAAAAAAATAGTCAATAATTAATCGAGTTATCAATCCTTAAAAACGCGGATACTTTGGACATACATAATGATAACGGCGACGTATTCTATGTACCATCAGCTTTTAAAGCCTAGATAAAACTTTTAATGATATATTTTCTTATTGCAATTCCCAGTAGCGATATAAAAGCAATAAATATCAAATTATTAAAAACAGACTAATTTAATTCATCTTAATCACATAATTACAATAGGATTTTAAATTCATTTGTACTGGGTGGATATCTCAATAAACCTCCCGTGTCTTTAAAATTAATTAAAAACCCTATCGGAAAAAACGCGCAACGGGCGAAGGCGTTGTTGAAATTTTGTGACGAAATTTTTCGAAGCACGCTTAGTACAATGCCAAGTTTGAACTTTGGTTAAAGGAAAAATGGCCTAGGCCTAAAATCCTATGGTCAACAATAAAAAATCATAAAATGTTAAAATAATGAGATGTCTAATGATCTCAGCAGTAAGCGGTAGTCGTGCAGTAACAGCAGTATCCACGGCCCGAAACAGGTGCCCCGCAATAATACCATTGCAAGCACGTCGAAAGACATCTTGGATCTGCAAGCTGCACATTATGACAAATCAAAAAGCTTCATCCGCCCCCGCCTAACTGCTTGTCCGTCCAGATCTAAACAACATAAGTTATATATTAAAAAAATCAAAAGGGAATTCACGGGGAGTGCTTGGGTTAAGTGAACTCTCTGGTTAATTTTAGGTTAGTACAAAGGTTCTCCAAACTGACGGCAGCTTGTGGCAAGAGTGATAACTAGTGTAATACTTTTAAGTATATCCCTTCCCATTCAACCTTTATTTTTAATAAATTTATTAGCCTCGCTTAACATCCGTATATGCTCTCGCAGTAGTATTACTCGCCATAACGTTCACTTACTAACTTCATCAGCTCCCCTTTTATTAATCCCATCTTAGTAACGGACCTTAATAATACTAGGCCCGGGTAATACTATTTATTAAGTCCATTTGTAATCTTAGCTTAGCCAGCACTCTAGGCACAAGCTCAGCCATTCCCCCACTTATTAACAGCCAATAAGTTAACTATCTAGTCTTCATCTCCATAAAAGCCAAATAGACAGCAGTTACAACTTAAAAAGCTTAACGTTAACAGGTTTCTCAGGTAAGCAGTACAGTAAACAATAGTATTGTTACTAACCCATTTACCTTCCAGGATTCCCTCCCTTAAGACTTGGTTCCCGAAATTTTCAAGTTGACCTAATCGACGCAGGGACTCAAGGGACCCTGTGCGGTCCGAAGAGATTTGGAAGCATCAATCAAGTCCACTGCACCAGAACCGTACATGTTGACCTCATAGACGCAGAGACTCAAGGGACTCTGCACGGTCCGACACCGTTCTGAAACCCCCTCCCACTTAGTGAGCTAACGCCTCTCAGGCTTTCAAGTTGACCTCATTGACGCAGGGAACCACGGGACCCTGTGCGGTCCGAAGAGCAATGGAATGCAACCTACTAGCCCACCTACCCCGAACCGCACACGTTGACCTCATCGACGCAGAGAATCAAGGGATTCTATGCGGTCCGAAACGTTTTCGGTTTTTTTTCTTTTTTCTCGTTTTTTTTCTAGTGACAGTACGCCTCTTTATTAGGTGCATTTGGACTCTGTCCGCACGAGCTACCGGACCCGCTCCAATGGGACAGTCCATGAAGCACCATTTTTTGGTGGTGGGGGGGGGGTTACGGTAAAAAAGCGGGATCTCGTCACCACCGGCAGCGATTCGATTGCCTTGCATTTCGGCCCAAAAATTCTCCCTTCTCTGGCACTACTTAGCATTTCGGCCATTTTAGTTTTGGTTATTTATTTTTCTAAATCTCCCTCAAAATTGTCCCCCCTGTTGTCTGCTAAAAACATGCCACCGTCTCGGCTCAAAAAATTTTAGCTCCAGCCCCATTTCACCTGGCACGGCAGGTGGGAGTGATGTCAGGCAATGAACTACTAAGTCCAGCAACCATTGGCCACAATTAGCCGACCTCGGCATTTGTCTACGTAGATCGCCTCCACTCTGCCGGCTAAAATTCCATCATGTACGCTAATGGCGCCTGGTGCATGTAAAATCCGTCGTGGATGCAAAGTCCTCCAAGTTACCTGTGAATTATACCTCTGGAGGTGCCTTGCCAGGTGACGGTCTCGTCATCTGATCAAGGCTCTAAATTACGAGACCATCTTGCGAAGCCATTTGCAGTTCAAACATTTATTACCTCTTCGCGGCAATTAGGCGGTCGTCCGCCCCGATACCAGGTATCTAACTCGTTAAGCTGAGGAAACTCGGCAGGTAGGGGCCTGGTCATCGGTTAGAAAGAAAGAAAGTTTGAACTTTGAACGAGATTTTTGTTCTAACTACATTGCAAAAAAATGCTGAATTTTGTTTTATAAAATGCAAAAATAAAATTTAATTGTCCACAACATTTAATGTAAGTATCAAATTAAGTTAAAAAAAATATATCGAATAAAATTCACAATATATATATATAAGAATAAGATTTTTTTTAAATGTTATACAATATAGAAACATTTGATATTATTTAAGATTCACACCTCTTTGAACTTTTATAGTATACCCATACATATTTTTCTAGTATATACACGTATATCCAAAGCTATGATATACAGTTTTGCACAAAGCTCGAATATTTTTTTAGCCACGATTTGTTTTGATAATACAATTATTAAATCATATATTTACTGTGCGGGTTTCTCTAAGCGCATATTTAAAGAGTATGGGACAGCACTGGCAGTAAAATTGCACTATAAAATGTATTACTTAAAAATTTTATGTAAAATAATAAGACAATATTAATAATTGAAATAAATGTTCGTATATGTTTATGTAAAAAATATATGTTTATATTTAATACTTTAAAATAAAATCTCTTATTTATACCGGTACTACATTTTTAAAATTGTGAGCTTAATCGCATATCAAAACTATACATAATAAAAAAAGTGTCCAAAAGCAATTTCTGAAAATAAAAGTCTCTTTTTCTGCAATGAAAAAAAAGAGAAATATATTAGCTACCCTATGAAAACTATTTTATTTGCATTGAAAGAGAAAATATGTTGCAAATTGAGCTAATCGGTTTTCTATTTAAAGGAGATTTCAGCCTGGATCGCATAATATGGTCTTTTGATCCCATTGCTAGAGGCTTCACTTTTTCAAAAAATGTCTAGGGTATAGGTTTCGCCAAAGAATAAAAAAGTGATACTTTTCTTTATTTCGAAATATTTTTTCTACAGGATACAAATTATAAAACATGTAACCATTAATGTTTTTAAAGTTTTAACATATTTCTATTTGTATATAACTAGATGTTACCCATGAATTCCTTACATAGAGAAATAATGTATTAAAAATAAATTTACACTTATTATAATTAAAATAATAATATGAATCGAATTTTTATTGAATTTTATTAAGAGACTTAACTTTTGATTATTACACTTTGTTTATGTATGGTTTTATAAAGCTCCTTAAATTAAAAGACCTTTACGTTTCACACACTTTTTAGGTGCGTTCGTAATTATGTAAATACGTAGCACCTATAGTTGTCGTTTAGTCCGTCCGTCCGTCAGTCTGTCTGTCCGCATATAACAACGCAAAAACTACCCAACCGAATCTTTTGAAATTTAAAATATATAATTATAACAGAATTTTCTCGAGTCATTTCAAATTTTATGAGAATCGGATGGATAGATGAATTACAGGGACGATCAAAAGTATTCCTTTACATTACGGTCAATGGGGAAAAATGTTTCAAATGCATTTTAATCGTTTGAAATTTAAAATACATACTTATTATATAATTTTGTCATGCCATTTCAATTTTTTTGAAAATAGGATTCATAGATCAAATACAGGAACAATCATGAGTACTCCGTTACATTACAGTGAATGGAAAAAAAGTTTCAAATGCATTTTAAGTGTATTACACTCATTCGAACATAATAATATTGATATGCATCATAAAGTACATATTATAATATATAATTTGCATAATTTGTGGTGCAAAGAAAATCTTTTATTGATTTACAAGGCCACACAAAATATTCCATGACATAATGAGTATAGGGAGAACATTGTTTAGTGCGCATTTTAATTGTAATTAACTATTTATAATTTTATGAGATTTACATATGAGAGTGATATTTTAAAACTGCATTATCGTATGAACGCACCTCATTACGTACGCTTCACGTGCAATTTCCAACTTGTTCAAAGATTAAGAGAACTGTGCTATCTTGGTTCCTTGTTATTTTACATTATTTTTATTTATTCTATTGCTCTGAATTTTATATTTAAGGACACGCTATTTAGTTTATGTAAAAATTACATATGATTTGATTACTTACTTAACGAAATTTTAGCAACTGTTTACAACAGCGTAAAAAAGACAAATGCTTTTTAACATATTAAAGTATAACATGCACAAAAAAATCTACAAACTTTTCGAATTACTTACGATTCCAAAAAAGTGTTCTTATATTCGGTAAACTCGGAAATTAATATACACATTTAAAAATTTGCAGCAATCTGTGAAATCGATCAATCGTTTTTTGAAAAGAAAATGGTTGCACAACTAATTTATTAACTATATTCTGACCATAAATGGGCAATAATATGATCAGAATGGCATTAAAATACTGTTGTGTAAATATTTTAGATGATAATGGTCAAATGTCCTGTACATAAAGCTGCAAAATTTTAACAGTGTATTTTAGAGATTTAAGGATGCATTTACAGTACAAATAATTCATATTTTGTTGTCAGTATTTTTGGTATTATTTTGGAATACTGTTTGTAGTGTATTTATCAGTTTTCTCAACAAGGAGTTTTCTCAACCAAGTTTTTTCTATGTTATCAATTCTCAAGAAAGCTTTTTCAGGCATAATAAGGATATTTTTTAGAGCAGCATTATACGTTAGCAAACATAACATTAATCTTCAATCTATTATTATTATTACGAATTCACATGCATGAGTACATTCAGTTATGTAGCTTCAAAATGTATGATTCAGAATCATTAGCATTTTAAAGGCCGATATTACGGTTTGAGAAAACTATTTTTTATAGGTATAGAGAGTCAAGTTTCTACCAACGGAACTAGGAACGACACCCGCTGAGCATTTCTAACTGTCTTATTTTCGCAAGGCTACAATCACTGTACAAGATGTAATCTTAAATACAGCAGAGATGTTATTATACATGAAACAAAATTGTTGTTAGTAAATTTGGTATTTTATAACAGAAAAGAGAAGCATCTTACTATCAATGTTATATGGTATTTTTTTTTTCCTTTAAAAGGAGACTTTTTAATAACATCTTCTTGCATAATTGAAGTATCCAAGTTAGTGTAAATCTAATATTATAAAATCAGTTTTTTTTTTTCTCAGACAAGGTTTAATAAATTTTTTGGGATGATGATTTATTTTTCAGTGACTAAATTGAAATTTTCAAAGTCTATTAAGAATTTATTTTAAAGTTATCATGTCTAAGTTTATTACTCGAACTTTGTAATTTGTGTAAGTAAATAACTATTTTATGAATGTACAGAAATATTAAAGTACATAGCACACTAATAAACATACATATTAATATCTAAGCTTAAGCATTTTCAAACTTATCCTAAACATATGTTCAGAAACAATAATATTTGTAATCCAAATACTGAGCTGAAATTGATCTGTTTTTCTATTCCATGTTTTCAATTTCAAATGGAGAAGCCTTTGGATATACCGCTTTTTTCATATTAAAGAAAAAAAATAAATAGTTTTATATCTGTTTTGAAAATCTTCATTTCATTCAAACGATTAGCTGTCCTTCAAGCTTAAAAATTTGTTTTTAACAGTGATATTTAATTCGATAGGTTTATTACCCGAACTTTGTAATTGATGTAAGTAAATAGCTATTTAATGAATGTACAGAATTATTAAAATGCATAACACATTAGTAAACACACGAATTAATATTTCGGCTAAATCATTTTTAAACATCCACTAAACAAATGTTCAGAAGTGGAGAAAAATTGAAATCCAAAATACTGAGTTGAAATTGATCGGTTTACTATTCCATGCTTTCAATTTCAAGCGGAGAGGACTTTGGATATATCGCTTTTTCCACATTAAAAGAACAAAAAAATCAGTAGCTTATATATATGTTTATAAAAATCTCATTTCATTCAAACGATCAGCTGTCTTTCAGGCTTAAAACTAGTTTTTTATGGTTATTAAATTCGATTCTAGAAGAAAAATATCCGGGTAGTTTTACTTTGTAACAAGCATCGAATTATAATGAAAAAAACCTATTAATTTGCTTCCAAATGTAACATATGTAATTTTAATACACATTTAGTGTAAATAAGATCTAATAAATATATGTAATGTATTTTAAAATTATTTTAGTTTATCAGGTTTAAAATACATAGGATTTACAATGTAGTATAGAGTTTAACACAATAGATACAGAGAAATTAAAATTTTTGTTACTACGTTAAATTTCTGAAAGAAATATTTCAAATAATTACTTGTTCGAGTTTTTAACGAAAAAAAAAATCAATAAACATATTCAAAGAGAAACATTCTTATGGAATTGTAGAGCATATGATTTGTTTTCTTGTAGATTTTTTAATTTTAACTCGCAAATTTTAATTTAAGAAATTCTCAGTAATATCTCTTTCCAAAGATTAAAACATCAAAGATTTAAGCATTTAATTTTTGTTTAAAATAATTCCATTTCTTACGTTTTACGTTACGTTATTTCATTAACGTTATTTCACTAATATGTCCCAAATATAGCATTATTGGGAATTTCGCCCAATTAGTCTTTAATTCCAAGCACGCTCACCATACGGAAACATATTTTTGTTTCCAAAATTGGCAATGATTCACCAAGATTGATAAAATTTGGTACAATTGTAATAACTTTGTAATAAGTACTTTTGAACAGATAGTTGTTGTTAAAACCGATACGGATTTCTTCATACACCAAACGAATGGTCAACAAATTCCCCGCAGCCTCCCTGAGGATAATTTTTTTATTATTATTAATGTCCATTTCAAGTATTGTCCTCGGTATCTTAATGTTGCATTGCCGGAACCAATTCTTAGTTTATACTAAAGTATACGTTAACGCAAAATCTTGTTGATAGATCAAGTCATCTTTAAATAAATTCTCTGATCATGATATCATCTTATACTGGAAAATTTTTGATATATCTGAGGCCTTTTGTAATTTTTTATAGACGGTGCATATTTCCCGGGTCCTTCTGTACCTATACAACCCCAAACTATGACACTGGCACCAAATATCACGAAACGTTTGAGGCATTCTTTATCAAATGCCTCTTTCTTCATTCTCCAAACTCGATTACCTTGATTAGCATATGAAACACAAAACATACTTTCATCACTAACTAATATGCTTTTACAATCTTTTTCTCGTCATAAATCCCTTGATGGGGACAAGATTTCATTAATTTAGCCTTATATGCTTTTGTTTTGCAGTCAAGATAGGTTTCTTTTTCGGTACACGAGATTCATACTTACATTTCCCGTAAGACATGGTGACGTCAATGCAACATCGTTGTAAAGTCACATCGTGACTTTATGACCACCTATTGTCGATGTGACGTCACGTGACGTCGATATGAAGTCACAGTGACTAAAATATGACGTCGTTATGACCGTTGTATAGCTTTTTGTGACGTCACATTGTGACCACTTTGTGACGTCACATTGTGACCAATTTGTGAAAAGTGTGTCATTTGTGACTACTTTGACATTAACATTGTGACGAAACTGTGACAAAAGTGACGATATTAAATTGCCAGAAACATGTTTTTAAAAGTAAATAACATGTTTTGAAGAATATTTGTAATTTTCTAAAAAATTTTAATAAAGTCACATCTCAGTCACAGTGTGACGTCACTGAGTGGTGGCATTTTCGTCACAGATGTGATGCGACCAAAGTGACTCAGAGTGACGTCATTGTAACGTCAGTGTGACGTCACTGTGACCATGCATGCTATGAGGGTTGTGGAGAGGTCTTAATTTTGTCGAATCTTCAATTTCTTCTTCTTACGATTTTTGGTCCAAGAATTGCACACTTTTTAAACAGTTTTTCTTAACTGTATGCTTCAGTTTTCTGTCATCTCTAGTAGAAGGACTCCAGTTTTCCGCCGCCGTTTCGGCGATTATTTTCAAATGTTCCATTTTTTGAATAATGTGTTAGTGTTACACGAATACTCGATTGCGAAGAATGTAAATAAATTCATATATAACATTGATTTTTACCGTGGCGATACAAATCAACCATACGGAGTTTAATAGATTCAGATATATGACTCATATGACCAATTATAGGAAGAAAAAATAGACAAACTGCAAATAAAGAATAACATTTTTAAAATATAATCGTCTGAATATAACCAATGATGCCTCATGTTATGAAATGGTGATTATTAAAGGAGAATTAATGTCAATTGTTTTAATATTTTGAACCACTTGAAGAAATATTTTTATATTTTGATTTTAAAACATATTTTTTTTAATCAATCTTATCAAAAATGATAATAATTTAAAGACAATAAATAAAATTCATCAACAATAAGTTTTTAATAAAAATAGCGATTGCATACTTGCGTTAAAGGACATTAAATTACCAAAAGATATTTTTAATTTTCGAAATAAAATAATTAATCAAATATTTTGAATATGTGCTGTATCAATGAATTCTTTAAAAGAGGAATATTTTCATTCAAAAAAGATTCAGAAAAAGCGTTTTTCCTTTTATTTATTTTAGAAGTTTTCAATTTCAAACAAAAAAAAACTCTTAGAAAGGTCTTTCCCTGCACATTAAAACAATAAAAAATATCCACTGTTTTTCTGTTTCAAACGAAAATTCAATTTTCTTTCAATTTTGTCGGCTACATTTCAGTTTTAAAGAATAGATTTTGTATGGTAATTCAATTCGACTCTACATGCAAAATAACCACAGAATTTTTGTTCTGTTTCTACAAACATTGAATTTCTGAAAAAGAGTAGTAATCAATTTCTTTCTAAACGTTAATGAAAAAGATTTTCAAATAAATTTAGTTCACCTGAAAGGAAAAAAATATACCACACACTTTGTAAAAATTGGTATTATCAATTTTACATTAATAATATAAAATACACTTTTCAAGTAAATATCCATTTAAATGAACGTTTGAATAAAACGTAGCCTTATTAAAATACATAACAGAAAAATAAACGTTCGTTTTAATAAAAAAAGATTTTGGTAAGTCATTTTTAAGATTTATCCAAATACATCATTGCAAATCTGAAAATATTAACAGTTTAATTGAAATACTGTGCTTAAAACTGATATGTTTGTTCTTTCAGGTTTTAAATTTTAAAAGAAAAAATCTATTGTTTTTTTCCATATTAAATGAGTAAAAAATTAATGACCCTATTTTTTTGCTGTAATATTCAAATTTAAATAATAGATTTTATATAAAAATTTCATTTTATTTTGCGTGTAAAAATATATGGTTGAACGTTATATTCATATACTTAAAAAAAGTAAAGAAAACATTATACCTCAAACTGTTTATTACATTATGGAATGAATATTCACCCATCTAGTAAATCAAATTGTAAAATATTTGATAAACGAAGAATATGTAATAAGAAACAGAGAGTTCACATGCGACTATTCAATTTATTACTTTAAATTTAACTTAAATGTGTGATTGTGCTATAAACTAGAATAACTCACTATTTCGGTTACATGTATGATCAATTTAAAAACTAAAATTTAAAAATTTCATCGGATCTTATCTTTTAACTCTCTTATATTACAATTACATTAATAATTAGTCATATAAAAATTTCTTGGCATCTAAGTTTCCTTGAAAATTTTTAGTAACCGTACAGATTTTTTTCCTTTACAGTGTGAACGTGAATATGTTACATAATTATTTTTCTTCTTAAATTTCATAAAAAATTCTAGGCATCCTAGTTTTTTACAAAAAATTTAGTAGCTACATACATTTTTCTTACAGTTAGGTCAATAAAAAGCATCATAAGCTATGTTCGAGTCCATGTATAAAATCTGACCGTTTAAAGTCTGAGTTTAAAATATGAACTTTCATTCGGTTTGCAGAGAAGCATCACAAAATTCAAAGGAATTCATCTAATTTTTTTTCAGTATTGAAAATAAACTTAATTATGATGTTTAATTTTTAATTATTTTCATTATCATTTAATATTTCATATACTCTAATGTATTTACCTGAAATATGCATGAATGGTATGTAGAGACTTATTATATTGTATGAGAGAAGAAGGAATTAAATGGATAATTTATGCTTCAATTTATATAAAAGTAACAGAATTTTGTCTCTATTGTGTTCGAATCATTTTTCAAAAGTTTATGTTTTATTATAAAATTATGTAGAAACGAATAAGTAAGTCTCGTATTTCGGAAGTCCAATTGAATAAAAATAGGGCAATTATTTGGTTAATGTTGTAAATTTAAAATATAGGTTGAATTTTACATAGAGGGGGCGGAAATGAATTGATAGTTTGAGGGAGGTTGGGAAACACATGAAGAGATACAAAATTTACAAGTCTCGAGGATTGACGAAGAAAATAATAATAAAAAAAATTACATAAATGCATAAAACATCTGAAACGCACTAAAAAAATGCTCACTAGCATTTCGACTTCTCTGACAAAAAACTATTCACTGTTGAACAGGCGGCTAATAATCAGAATGATTGCTTACTGCCAAATACGGTAAAACTGCTAATTTAAGTAGTGGAATAGTAGCCAGAAATGCGCATCCAACCAACTTGATGGTTTTCAGCTGCATCACAAGCAATAGAAAATCTTCTTTCGTCTTTGTTGGTGCTGGTGTTAAGATTATTTATCCCTAGGAGATTCTGAAAAAAGCAGTCCTTCCATGGATAAATTTTCATTTTGAAACTAGTTCCTGTGTGTTCCAACAAATTTCAACACCAGCGGATAAGGTCTGGTAAACGCAACAGTGGTGCCTAGATAATTTCCAAGTTTCCACTTCTTCTCAAAACTGGCCACCGAATAGTCCAGATTTGAATCCACTTGTTTACTCAGTATCGGAAGTGTTGCAAGCAGATCTTGCGCTAAACCTCACAAGAATATCGCTTCTTTAAAAGCTGCTCTAACACGTGAATGGAATTTTCTCGATGCAGACTATTTGCGGCAAACCGTGGATGCCTTCCCACGCCAATATATCAAGGAGAAAGGAGACTAAATCTAAAATGAATGATAAAATGTCAATTGACATTTAGTTGTTAAACATACTCAGTAAAAATTATTAAAATATTTGGATCTATGGCGTTTTAGTAAAAATTGATTTTACTATCAATACTTTCTCCGTATCCTGTACATATGATGTTTTTTACCAACTCAATATACTTGACACTTTTATTACGTTATAAATACGTTCAGCATTATTTTTCTCAGCTCGAAACATGTCATTTAGCATTGAAAAAGTGTGTTTTATTTTTCCGGATATTATTTTTACTAAAGTTACATTTCAATATGTTTAAACTTAAAGCATAGTTAAATTTTGTGTAATATCGTTGCATAGTAAAGGAATTTGACTTATTTATAGCCGTAATTTGAGGCGGTATTTCAAATAATTATAAGTAATACTATTACATATACTTCCACTAATGCAATAATTGACACAAGAATCAAATATTGTATGGGCGGGGTTCGGATTGTCACTGAGTTGCTGACAAATGACATATTTCCATTCATTAAAAATGTGTCAATTTGCTATTTTTGTTTTTATAGGCGATGGCAAGCTTTTATGGGAAAGTAAGTAAAATTAATTAATTAAAGAGGTTTAAAATAAAGTATATTTCTAATTTGGATATTAGGAAACACATGCAAAGGGGTAATAGAATTTTTTTGTAATTACTTTTCATCTGAATTTTATTAGACACTTACAAGATAAGAAATTGGTGTACAATTTAATCTTAAATAGGATTTATTAATATTTTACAGCATAAATAGAAATATATATAAGTATATAAAGAAGAAAGGTAATTGCATATACCTACATATTTTTAACTGTATAATATCTTTAAAATTATTCCCCTTTGAAAATCACATATCCCAAGCCAAAAAGAAAATAATACACTGCAGAAATGTATCGTTATTATATAAGAATTATACGTTGTTAAATGAAATTTAAAAAACAGAGTAATTTTAATGGCATCATAAAAAAGCAGTTTATAATAATTATTAATTATTCATCAGTGAGCTTAATATAAAGCCAAAGAAAAGTATGTATTTTAGATACTTTTATGCCTTTTTTTACGTTTGATCAATACAGAATTACTTTATTCAAAACTATCATTCATAACTTTGGAAAACAACAAAAAAATAAATAATAAAATAAGAAGACGTTATTGATGCTATAGCGAGTTAACCTCCTCTGTCCTAAGACAAATTATATGTTTCACTACAAAAACTAGTTTAATATTATTATAAAACATCTCCCAAGATACATCAGTCTATATATCGATATTTCTAATATGCACACATTTGTTAAAAAAGACTAGATGTAATTTTATAAATTTTTGAAGCATTTAAATTAATTTAAAGGGTATTTCTTAATGTCGCGTACAGGTTACATCAGGACTGAGGAGGGTAAAAGGAAAATAAAGTAAATATATATAGGACAGTTGCACCATAAAATTTAACTAATAATAACACATTGCTCAGTGGTGCACAAAACAGGAATTTTAATATACATTAGTACATATTAAAATAAAATAAAACTTTCAACGTTTCGCACCGTCTTCTGCGGGCGTCTTCAGGAAAGTATGAAATGGAAGGACTACGTTTGCATCTTGTTCGAGAGATAATATTTCTACTAAATTAAAAACTAAATGAATTAAAATTTTAAAAAATGTTGCCAATTACACGTGAGTAAAAATTAAAATATTGCAAGGAAATAAAAATTTTAAGGTTTTATGCTGTTATGCCATATTTTTGGTATATTGTAGGATAAATTATCATTACATGGTTTATTTTCACGTGCTATGATTTCGATGGATTCTATTATTTTACCTTGAACTGGGTTATTGCATGGAACTATGATTTTGGCTTCCTCAAAATTAATATGGCAACCCTTGTTCGCCAAGAAGAAGCGAGTATTCTGTTTATATTGTTCTATATCTCTCCGATGTTCTTTAATTCTAATTAAAAGTTTCCGCGTTGTCATGCCGATGTAGACTTTTTTAAGATTATTAGATAAAGTGATGGGGATTTCATAAATACCAGATTTTTGATCTATTGGAATTTTGTCGATTTTATCTGTAACGAGGTCAATGAGATATGGAGGAGGAATGGCGACAAATTTTATGTTACGTTTTTGTGCGATCTTTTTTACTTTTTCAAATATGTAAGGGATATAATGAAATTTTCTGTAAACCATAAGTTTATTCTGTCGTTGGCCAGATGTGGGAGGAGTATTGTACTGTTGAACTATTTTATTTATAAATTTTGCTGGAAAACCATGGTCAAAAGCTATTTTCTGTATAAAATCAATTTCTTTATTTAACTCTTTATGTCCCAGAGCAGAGAAATTTTTATCTCCCTTAGAATCCCAGAAAAACGCCCGACATTTCACCCCCCAAGAAAGGTGAGGCGGCTCGCTTTAGCTATTCATACGAACGTGTATGGTTCAACCCTTTTCGTGTAGTACCTGCCCAAAGAAGAACCTATTGTTATATCTTTTGTTATCGATGTCCCCCTTAATCCCAATAACCATAAATCCAATAGCTTTGCTTTTTCGTTATCTTCGGCTAAGTGAAATGACATTTTATTTTTAGATTTAAGAGTATGTTTATGACATCTGTGCTGAATAATCATAAGATAAAGGATTTTTTTTCAGTTCTTTGTTTCAAAAACAAAACTTATACTTGTAAATGAAACACATATATTTGTATTAATACTTAAAAGCTATTTGTTTATTCAATGAAAAAAAGAAATATATATATTAAATTTAAAATTTATCCTTGCTACATTTTTTGGAAAAATAAAAGTATTTAATGCATTATTAAATCATTTATACAACATATTCTTACAGAATATTTTTTTTTTTTTTTTGAAATAAATTTATATGCTGATTTTTTTTTAATAATAAAACATTTTTACATTAATTTAATTTATGAGATAAATTATTGTATAAATATTCATACGTTTGAATTTTTTCCTTTTATTGATGCAATTATTTCTAGGTAACTTTCCTTCCTATAACAATGGATACACTAAATTTAATATTTTTTTCACTCAATTAAATAAGTAAATTTAAAAAAAAGCAATGTAAGAAAACAATCATTATTTTAAAATATTCGTCTGATTGTTATTTTTATTAGTGGAGGTAATTGAAAAGGTCGTTCTTCAGTTGGGAACCGTTGAAGTATTATGTAAGGAATAGGAAAAACGGGAGAGGGGGGGGGGGTTCATGATCTGCTTGTTTCCGAAATGGGGGAGGAAGCGTTACAATAATTATTATTTAAGCTTTTGATAATGAAGCAACTATAATGCAACAATCATAAACAAACAAATCTTGTTGGGAAAACAGCGTTTTAATTACATTGATTAATCTTTATTTACCATGCATTAAAACTTTTTTTTAGTATCACAATCTAAGATATGGCTATTCATAAAACTTTTTAGAATTAATAATGTAATTTATTGGTAATTGATATTTTCTTGGAAAAAATGTTATGTACAAAATATTATAAAATCTTACATAATCAAAAGAAGAAAAAGGCAAGAATTTGTTTGTTTTTCTTTTCTTCTTTTAAGGAGGAGAGATACAAAATGAATAAAAAGGACAATGACTGAAAATGCTTATGCAATACTTGAAAAGCCGTTTGATTAATTCATAAATTTAAGAATTTAGATAATTTCTATTTCAAAATATAATAAGATATAATCATCAAAATATATAAAAATTAAAAGAGGTTTTCTAATGATTATAGATGGTTGTATTAAAACAGATTATCAAAGTTTTATGTGTCCGTAACAACATTTATGATTTAATCGCTGCATTTAATAAATTTTCGTGGAAAAAAAAGGAATGTTAAAAATTTAAATAATAAAAAATTGTAAGAATTAAACTGTTAAATGTTTTTTTCCTTCCTGAGATTCGATATTATTAATTGATTTGATAATAAGACTTTAATAATTTTACGCTTTCTTACTTGAATATTAAAAAGTGGGGGAGGGGGGGGTTATATAAGAAGCACAGCATGGAAGAAAGTATTTTCACTACTTAGAAGTGAATACTTTAGTAATTAGAAATGAATACTTTCATATTTGGAGCCGATTAATAAAAATCTAACTATACTTTTACATAAAAAAAAGGAAAACCATAATCAAAATGATTATTAAAACTTTTATCTCTCAATAGCTAACACCTCCGAATAGCGGACAAATTCACCGCTCCTGAGGTATCCGCTATTCAGAGATTTCACTGTACATGACATATATCTTGATGATACTAATTAAATAAATTCTTGGAATTTAATCGTAATATTTAAAAATATCATTTTATCAAAGCAAAAAACATTATTTTTTTGTAAAATAAAAAACATTATTATGCTTTCTATATTTTATTGTAAATTTTTCATTATTTAGATTTTTATAAATAAATAAAATAAGGACAAAATAAAAACTAATCACTAAAAACAAATGGGAAAGAATTGACAAATATTAAAGTAATGACTTTCGAAACCATGTTTTGACTACTCGTCTGACAGTCTTCCTACCTAAAGTAAACCTATTGTATTTGTATATGTTGAGCGGCTCCTATTCCCATTGTGTTCCTATCTACTGTCCATTAAGCAGAATAAGCAGTCACGCCCAATCCATGTTCAACAACTTACTCTTCACAAAAGAGAGGGGAGAAATAGTCAGGCCGTTTCTCGGGCGTTATGGGATCTTAGCGACTCAGGCGTTGCCGGCCGTTATGGGATCTAAAGGGTTAATGTGTCATCTGAACAAATCATAAAAGCTCTTTTAATAAATGACCTGAAAGCAGATATTTTGTATTCGAAAGGCATGTTGGCTGAAAATGGGATAACTGTATTTTCTTTTATTGGTTTTCTATAAACTGAAAATTTTCAACTTGAATTGCATCTATTAATTTGAACATCTAAAAATGGAAGGGTGGCGTTTTCTTCGACTTCAAGGGTGAAATTAATACTATTGCTTAACTTATTGACATCTTGTAGAAAAACATATAAATCAGCCAAACTGTGGTTCCATAAGATGAAAACATCATCAGCATAACGGAACCAACATTCAGGTTTTAAATTAAACGTATTAAAAATTTTTTGTTCTAGTGGTCTTAACGCGAATTCAGCAAACAAACCGGATACTGGTGACCCCATCGGCGCACCATGCAGCTGTCGGTAAATATTCTTATTAAAAATGAAAATGTTACTGAAAACTATTTGGTTTAGTCCAGATTTAAGAGAGGTTTTGATATCTTGAGATATGTTTGAATTTTTATCTATTATCAAATTAATGTATTCTATCACTTCGTGCATATTGATGGAAGGATATAATGAAACTATGTCTAAACTAGCCATAATGGTGTTTGTATTAACTGGAATGACTTTAACTTTATCAATAAAATCTCTTGTAGACAAAATTGCAAATTCTGAAACAGGAAGTATCGATTTCAAGAAGATCACGAAAACCTTTTCTAAAAAGTATGTGGGTGCAACACAGCGGGAAACTATGGGTCTCAATAGTAAATCTGGCTTATGATCTTTCAGTCTCCCAGTCAACATCGGAGTAATACCAGTATGATTGATCTTAATAAGTGATTTCATACTATCTGGCCATTTTCCAGTGCGAACCAACTCTTCAACTTTACGGAAAATTTTCTTGTTTCAATCTTCCTTCAGTAGTTCACAATCCATATCAGCAATACACGCATTCATTTTATCAATGTAAGTTAATCTGTCCAAAACTGCTATTTTGTTTGATTTGTCTGTCTTGATAATATTAGGGTCCTTTTTTAAATTATTTAATGTCCTCAAAATGACGCTCTGTTCTTTATTCTGCTTATATGAAATTTGTCTTACTAATCTGTACATTGCTGCCCGCTCTTCATCTCTATTACTTTCCGGGATGACTTGAATGATGTTTTCACAATCTGCAATAATACTATTACGGTTTTTATTATTATCAAATACAAATTTTGGTCCAAGAGAAAGAGCACTATCTTCAATACTAGAAAAGACTTTACTTGAATAATTAATATAAGGAACTCGTTTAGCAGTTGAAGGAGGCGAAGAACGAAGCTTCCGGTCCATAAGTAGTTTGAATTTCCTTGTGTGGATATTAGTTTTCTCTGTATGTTGGATATGAAGCAAACTGGATATTATATGCATTTTATGGTCGAAAATATCAGCAGGGGTTTTATCAACAAATTCACTATAAAGATGAAAAACCTTATTTGATAAAAAGTTGACGTATGCGAATTTGTCTCTAATGTATAGGTTCAGGCATTGGAGCTCCAAACTAAGTTTCTTCTGTGGAAATCTTTTGAAAACTTCATTATCCTTGATAGAAATAAACTTTGGAATAACTTTTTCTTTCTTACATTTCTGGAGAAAAGATAAGTTCAAAATCTCTCGGTCAAGTCGTAATCTCTCTGCCTTGAAACATTTAAAGATGAAATTAAAGTCCATAATTTAACCTAGCATTGGTATATTTCATAAATATATATAGGACAATTGCACCATAAAATTTAACTAATAATAACACATTGCTCAGTGGTGCACAAAACAGGAATTTTAATATACATTAGTACATATTAAAATAAAATAAAACTTTCAACGTTTCACGCCGTCTTCTGCGGGCGTCTTCAGGAAAATATGAAATGGAAGGACTACGTTTGCATCTTGTTCGAGAGATAATATTTCTACTAAATTAAAAACTAAATGAATTAAAATTTTAAAAAATGTTGCCAATTACACATGAGTAAAAATTAAAATATTGCAAGGAATTAAAAATTTTAAGGTTTTATGATGTTATGCCATATTTTTGGTATATTGTAGGATAAATTATCATTACATGGTTTATTTTCACGTGCTATGATTTCGATGGATTCTATTATTTTACCTTGAACTGGGTTATTGCATGGAACTATGATTTTGGCTTCCTCAAAATTAATATGGCAACCCTTGTTCGCCAAGAAGAAGCGAGCAACGGCAGTATTCTGTTTATATTGTTCTATATCTCTGCGATGTTCTTTAATTCTAATTAAAAGTTTCCGCGTTGTCATGCCGATGTAGACTTTTTTAAGATTATTAGATAAAGTGATGGGGATTTCATAAATACCAGATTTTTGATCTATTAGAATTTTGTCGATTTTATCTGTAACGAGATCAATGAAATATGGAGGAGGAATGGCGACAAGTTTTATGTTATATTTTTGTGCGATCTTTTTTACTTTTTCAAATATGTAAGGGATATTATAAAATTTTCTGTAAACCATAAGTTTAGTCTGTCGTTGGCCAGATGTGGGAGGAGTATTGTACTGTTGAACTATTTTATTTATAAATTTTGCTGGAAAACCATGGTCAAAGGCTATTTTCTGTATAAAATCAGTTTCTTTATTTAATGTGTCATCTGAACAAATCATAAAAGCTCTTTTAATAAATGACCTGAAAGCAGATATTTTGTATTCGAAAGGCATGTTTGCTGAAAATGGGATAACTGTATTTTCTGTTATTGGTCTTCTATAAATTGAAAATTTTAAACTTGAATTGCATCTATTAATTTGAACATCTAAAAATGGAAGGGTGGCGTTTTCTTCTGAGTGGAGTCTTTCAACTCTACATGCAAAACAACCAAGGAATTTTTGTTCTGCTTCTACAAACATTGATTTTATGAAAAAGAGTAGTAATCAATTTCTTTTCAAACGTTAATGAAAAAGATTTTCAAATAAATTTAGTTCACCTGAAAGGAAAAATATATACCATGCATGAATGCATTTATTTGCTTGCTTAAAACGCAAAAATATTCCGCCACTAAGCAGTGATGCACGAATGTAAAAAAATCCATTTTTTAGCTTTTATAAATAACAAAACAGAAATCCTTCAATGCAGACCCAGTGACCGAAGATCTTAAGTTGTCCTTAACAAGAAATCGAGCTTGTCATTTAGTGTGATAAGAAGTCTTGAAAAATAAATCCAATTTCGCTCGGTGAACATTTATAGGGATGTATGACACCAATAAATTCCTTACGCAGAAATACCTTTAATGCAATACTCCTTAAATACCGTATGCAGTATTCCTTAAAGGAATCTTAATTATATGATGAAAATCGGAATTTCCTAGAAATAGTAGAAATTGTGTCGGGCTAGATCGGGCCGGGCCTAGAAATGTAAGAATATAAAAGGGCCGGGCTCGGACAGAACTTTTGAGTTTTTACAACGGACCGAGCCGGGCCAAATTAACCTTCATTCGGGACGACCCGGGTCTGGAAATTCCGACCACTGCAGATTTTAGATCTCTAATTTTAGGTATTCCTTTTTAGAGATGTAATAGAAAAATTAGTGCAAAAATTATATCCCATCCATCTATTTCCAAATCTACTGAAACTAAAATTAATAAAAAATTAGAGGCTATAGAGATCAATTTAAACCTCGCAGAAAACTATAGTGATTACCCTAGGCCGCATAATTATTTTAGAATAAAACTTTTTTCCATTGCATACAAATTTTGATTTGCTGGAAGTCAGTAAACGTGCTGAGGAGCATTAGAAGTACTTATCGTAGCATAAGCATAAGACCATTGTTGATGATGTTTTTCGAAATTAATCGTCTACAATTAACCAAGTTACTGATCATTGAAAACGCGGATAATTTGGACATACCTAATGATAGAGGCGCAAAAAGCTATGTACCATCAGCTTTTGAAGCCTAAATAAAACTTTTAATGGTACGTTTTCTTATTGCAATTCCCAGTATGGGTATAAAAGCAATAAATATCAAATTAATAAAAACAGACTAATTTAATTCGCATTAATCGCATAAATGCAATAGGGTTCTAAATTAGTTTGTACTGAGTGGATCTCTCAATAAACCTCCCGTGTCTTTAAATGTAAATTAAAAACCTATCATAAAAAACGAGCCACGGTCGAAGGTTTTGTTGAGACTTTGCCTTATATGTATATATATATATATATATATATATATATATATATATATATATATATATACATATAAGGATAAGATTTTTTTAAAGTGTTAATTACGATAGCAACATTTGTTATTATTTGGGATTCATACCTCTTTGATCTTTTATAGAATACCAACACATACTTTTCTAGTGTATACATTTACCGGGTGTCCCAAAAATGGCTGATGGATTTTAAAATTCAATAACTTGCAAACGGTGACAGCTATTTAAAATATTTTTGCAGGAGGGTTATGTATAATGTCAGGAGTTTTTTTTTTACCGTAATTTTTTATTTTAGTTCGCATCTCACACAATAGGTGGCGCTGACGGCGATTGAAGACCAGGTCCACACTTCACTCAGCACTGATCACCTGCACTTCAATCGTTGTCAGCGCCAGCTATTGCTTGAGAGGCAAACTAAAATAAAAAATTACGGTAAAAAAACTCCTGCCATTAAACATAACCCTCCTGCAAAAGTTTTTTAAATAGCTGTCTCCGTTTGCAAGTTATTGAATTTAAAATCCATCAGTCATTTTTGGGACACCTGGTATATCCAAAATAATAAAATGCTGAATAGTATAGTTTTGCACAAAGTCCTGTTATTCTTTTAGCGACGATTTGTTTTGATAATAGAGTTAATAATTCATATATTTACAGATAATAATTCTTTAACGTTACTGTATGGATTTCTCTGGGTGTTTATTTAGAAAGCATGTGACATCATTTGTAATAAAATGCACTAGAATATAGAAAATGCGTTTCTTTAAAATATGAAGTGTAAAAAAAATATAAAATAAAATATTTTAATAAAAATGCTCTTATACGTTTATGTATAAAATATTTGTTCATATTTCATACTGTAAAATAAAATCTCTTACTTATATCGGTACAACATTTCTTAAATTGAGAACTTAATCGCATAACAAAACTATACATTATAAAAAAAAAGTGTTCAAAAGCAATTTTCTGAAAATAAGTCTCTTTTTCTGCAATAATAAAAAAGAGAAATCTATTAGCTACCCTGTGAAAACTATTTTAAGTCTTGCACTGAAAGAGAAAATATGTTGCAAATTGAGCTTATCGGTTTTCTATTTAAAGGAGATTTCAGGCTGGATCGCATAATATGGTATTTTGATCCCATTGTTGGAGGATTCACTTTTTAAAAAATATATATAGGGTATAGGTTTCGCAAAGAATAGGAAAATGATACTTTTCTTTATTTCGAAATATTTTATGTAGAGGATATACATTATAAAATATGTTAGGGTTAATCTTTTTAATGTTTGAACATGTTTCTGTTTTTATATATTAAATAGATGATACCCTTGATTTCTTTCTATAAGGAAACATTGCGTTAAAATAAATGTAAACTCATTATAATTAAAAATATTTTATGAACCCAATTTTTCTTGCATTATTTTAATAGACTTAACTTTTGATTATTAAAATTTGAATGACTATGTTTTTCTGAATGAGATCATTAAATCATAAGATCTTTAAATTTCAGACAGTGTCTCATCATTAAATCAAAATATCTATAAATTCCAAACACTGTCTCAATGGTATATCACTTTCGCATGGTTTTAAATCTGATGAAACCATTTTCGGTATAGTAAACGTCCTTCACAGACCAAAAATTATACATTGACAATATTATTATAAATATTCCAAATTGTTATTTTTTTTCGATTGAATTTGTAAATTCATTACGCGCATGCAGAAATTCAGCTATGAAGCCACAAATGTGTAATTTAGAACCATTAGTGTCTTAAAAACCGACATTATGGCTTGAGAAAACTAGTTTTTACTATAAAACTTACTCGGAAACGTTTTAAAAAACAAGCGGCAGTAAACAAATTTTTCAAAGTTTAATTGCTTGAAAGATGTCTAGCCAAGCGAGTGAAAAAATGTCCAAGCCGGAACTAAAACCCGTGTCATTGGTATAGCGAACCGACGTTCTACAGAAGAACCATTGGGAAAGATACCCCAGATGGGTCTTTCCACTGCCACATGTTGGCAAGGCTACAACCGCAGCAATTTTGTTCCTAGTAAACAGTTTTATTTCGGGTTCACAGCCTGAGCGGGACCGCTCAGATCACAGATCGAGTCTATAGGGGATAAAAGTCACTTTTGGCTGAATATGCATGTTGAAATAGTGAGTATCTTTTTAAAAACCTTGTTTAAAACTTTATTTATTTTGCTGTTATTTTCAAATATTTTGCTTTGTTTTTAATATTTCCTTTTTTTTTCATAGCATAAATAAGGATGGTCTAAAACTTATTTTTCTCGTCGATATTGGTTTCAATTTTTTTAATTACTTTAACTTTCGGAAGCAGTTTCAACAGGTTCTGAAATTGAAACAATCCCACCTGGATATAAAAAATATGTAACCAACATGGAAGAATTAAAAGCTAGCTTTAAAACTAGCCGTCCTCAGCTGCCCTATGAAAATTAATAAATAAATAAACTTTGAGGGAGATATTTGAAAATAAAACTTCCATAGACTTAACATTATGATTCAGGTCCTTTTCAGTTACTAGTGTAGACTCTTAATGTGTTTCATTTTGCATACGATATTATAAGAATCAATCAAACAATTCTTCATTTGTAAACATTCTTCATGACAACAGTGTTTCAGTAATAATACACTGTTAAAAATAAAGGTGACAAACTGGTTGCATTTGACGCCCAGGGGGGAAAAGGTGTTACCATTTGACAACCGCGGGCTTGAAAATGTGTTTGGGGTGCCGTTAGGTGTTTCCGGCTAATTAGAGTGCCGCGAAATGCATACCGTTCGAAGATTTTCACCCCTTAGTCATTTGCGCATGCTCTAGGACGTGTATCCTTGCCCTTCATTCTCTATCACTGGTGGATCAACACAGCAAATTTTTCCTACGATGACTATCACCACTATACGCTATCCCAATTTCATTTAGAACTTCGCTCGGCTAACTTTTGGCGAGCTTTATTATATAAAGCAACCTTTGAATTTCAGGACATTTGAACATTTCTGTGAAACTTTGAAGGTGAACTTGATGGCCGAGTGGTTAGTGCGCTGAGCTTGTAATCAGACGTTCTGAGCTCGAATCCGTCGAGGGCAAAAAGTAGTTTGTATATTTTTAAATTTTTTATTGTTGGGCACTCTGGATTAAGGGTGCCTTCTTTTCACCCTAATTAAATGTGTCATTTTGGCTCCTTTAGGGATGTGGATGCTCCTTTAGGGAAAAGGTGCAATGTGTCACCATTAGTTTTAAGAGTGTATCTAATGTGACATTATGTCAGTTCACTTGCGAAAATGACATCAAATGAACCTGCTTTCATTTTGTAATTTCGCTCATATTTTTGACTTCAACTGAACATACTTCAGAAATGCACTTACATTTTTTCTTGTAAATTGTTATTCAATTTCGATTAATTTTAGTTTACTAATTTCGATTTTCCTAAGCTACATTTGTTAAGAATAAACGTTTGTAACTCACTTAAATAATACAAGTGTAATAAAAATATCGTTTAAAAAATAATTAAATTTACCTCATATGAATTTCAGAAATAATTTTATTTAAAATCTAAAAAATACAACCTTTCCCTTTAAAAATAAATTTTAGATAAGGAATAAAAATATGTGGGAAAAAAAGCTATTACTGCTGCGTTTAAAATATTTGATCTATTTTAGATGGATAAAGTAACGCCTACCTATGATAAATGGTAGACATGAACTCAATCGTAATATGCGTTAAACTTCGATTATCCTAAATATTTTCCACATCGTTAAGTTATTGGCTATTAATCTGGTCTTTCTTTCTTTATGTGCTGAAACTGAAAGATTTATGCGTCATAAATCGCACGTGCGTTTAATTTGTAAAATATATCGGGGAAATTTTATTCACGGAAATGATCATATTTTACAAAGCGATTCTTAAAAAAATGCAATTTAAAAAACACAAAGGCCAATGGAAAAATGATATCTTCAAAGACTAAAATTATTGACAACTTATAAATAAATTCTATATTTAAGAGAAAAAAAAACAATAATAATAATAAACATCATTTTTATGATGATCAAAACGTAGATTACGTAATGACAGAGTCGTATGTTACGTACGCCATGAATTAAACATTAATAGTTTTGGATCAATTATAAACAAATTTTAAATGAAATTTCAGTTTTACAGTTCTTGGTATTGAAATTTTTTTAACTTCTAAACATCATATATTTTCAATTTTAACACCGTCGTATAGAAAAAAAACCTTTTAAATGCAGTTAATTTGAAAGCTGCACCTCTATTTATTTTTGAGTTATTCATTTTTGTTTTTGTAGTACCTAATTTTTTTTCTGTCATTGTGGCAACAGAAGTATTTCATTTCTGGAAATTAAACAGGACCAATCAGAAGGCGAATAAAAATCGCACTTCACAAGGATTATCATTACTCTGTCTCATAATACTTTTTCATGCTGATTTAAGATTAAGACGAAATGTTCTTTCAAAGAAAAAATTTTCTTAAAGAATTAAAAAACATGTAATTAAATTATTTTATTATGTAATAGCATTATTCGGGTATAAATATTAAAGATGTAGGAAATATAACTATTCTATGCACTTGTTTTATCAGAAATTTATACATCTCTCAATGTGATAAAATAATTCAACTAAATTATAAACAAAAAATGGTTTTTTTTTGGGGGGGGGCTGTGTGTTTGTTTCTATTAGGTGTACTACCTAATTGATATAAAACATAATGGTAGCAAAATGATGGTTATTGCCTTGCTCTGGCGTAAACTATATTTTGTTATGTAGTCCAGAAAGACGGGTTGGGGGTGAAGTAGCAACAGACTTTCTAATAATGCAGTTTTTCATTAATATTTGGGCTAAATAGTTGAAATTTGGCATTGTGATTTCTTTCAGTAAATGTTCGCTAGAAATAGTATCTAAAAAATTCGTAATATAAAATAGATGAAATGAGCGAAAGAGGTTTTTGGAATAGTGAAAGCTATGAATTTGAAATCTAGAATGGTAATTACTTTTAGGTTTAAATGTTCGGTTGAAATAACATCTAAAAACATGTAATATAAAATATATGAAATGGGCGGGAAAGTTTTGAAATACAATTTATTTGGAATAGTTAAAGCTATAAATTTAAATTATGACATGCCAAATTTTCAAAGAAAATACAAGTTTTTCCAAAGAACAGTTTCTAAAAAAGTCCATAATTTAAAAATGTGAAATGAGTAGAAACTGTTCTGAAAACGTACTAATTTACTATTTATTTGGAATTATTAGGCTTACACAATTTAAATTTACGAAGTTTCTTTATTTTTATGACGTAAATGCTAAGAAGCTTCTAATAAAATACAGAGAATTTTTTTATGAAATTCGAAATTCAAAAGAGTTTAGTAATTTGACTCGAATTAATTAATTTAGAAATATAAGTTTTCGCAAAATATCGCTACTAAAAAATTCAAAATTTAAAAATGTGAAATAAGTAGAAAAATAACCTGAAATCTTCCTAATTTACAATTTATTTTAGAATTATTAGGAATAGAAACTTGGAATTCAACGAGGCTTCTACTTTTAAAACGTAAATGCTTAAAAGATATTTAAAAAAGAGACTGAAGGATTTTTATAAAATTATATATTTAAAAGGGTGTAGGAGCAACGAAATTCAAAAACAATGAGTTAAGTTACATTGTTGGGAATAAAAACTTGAAAATTTCCAAGATGAATGTTTTTAAGATACAAATGTAGGTATACAAATTATATTACTTAGTACAAATTATATTAAGAAGGGATTCTTGAAAATTCTGAATTTAAAATTGTCAGAAGCATTTTAAAAATAGCCTAAATTACCATTTATTTGTAATAATTACAGCTAGAAATTTCACATAGACCAACTGAACCCAACAACCAATACTGAACCAACTTTTAATCTTCTATCAGGATAATAATGATGACAGTAATACATTTCTATTGATACATACAACATTTTTAAAAACAATCTGCGCTTATAAACCAATGTCACTTTCATAACAGTTGTAAATTCCCAATTACATCACTTTCTACAAATTGTACTAAGAAGGTTTTTTAACAATTCTAAATTTAAAATTGTGAAACGAGCAGAAGCATTTTCAATTTAATCTAAATTACAATTTATTTGGAATAATTGCGGCTAGAAATTCCAGATGGCTGTTACACTTAAGACTAAACACTTTCACTGAAAACTTTCTTTAAAATTTTCTAAAATCATGATTTCTTTGGAAGTACTGAACCTATTTTAAATCTTCTATTAGTATAATAATGATTACATTAATACATTCCTTGTGTTACATCTCCACTTCTTAATAATAATCTCCACATGCATTTGCATAACTGTTGTAAATTCCGAAGTGAATGCTCTTGAAAATTTATAATTGTTATGATATTTTTACAAATTAAATAATTTGCATTTAAAATTAATCTAATACAATGACAATTTTCAAATCTTTGAAAAAATTATATAAATATATTAAAAAAATGTACGATATTGTATACAATTTTCATTTTAAATAACCTATAATACTTAATAATGTTTTTGATTTTCGAAAAAGTCGGTATCTGATATATATCGTCTATGTTTAAATTAATAACGTACTATTAAAAGCCTTTTCATGTAGGTGCCTTCTTGAATAAATAGAGTCAGACAAACATCTAAAATAAATATCACAATTGTTTATTGTAGCGCAATACTAATCCTTTCAGCTTAGGAGTGTTCTAAATTAATGGAAAACGTTTAGAAATGTTTTGTGTTGCAGACAAAATCTATATTACAAGGTATCTCTTTTAAGCATTCAGCTGAAATAATAGAATTTATTTACATTAGAAAAAGTAAGAATATAATTTAACGCACCAGAAATACTATGATTGTTTAGAAATATGTATCATATGTAGACATTCTAGCATAAAGGATCCACCATTGATTCATATTAATGAATATTTGCATGCCTTTTATAAGGGTGTCCACGAACTCATAGACAAAAGGTACTTACGAGGACAGTGGGCAGTGGAAAACATCAAATTCAATTAAAAAATCGACTTTTCACTATTTACGATTAAAGTCAATGTATTTTAGTTAAATATGTATATTTATACGTGTTGCAAATTATGTTTAATTAGTATATTATTGTTTAACATGCAAAATATAGTTATACATATATATGCCTACTTTAAAAACCGTTTTCTCAGAATTGGAAATTTCGCAAATCTATGAAATTTGAAATGTTCCATGCACATTCCCAATTATCAGGTACTATTATAATGTTTACTGTGCATTCTTACTATAAAAATAAATAAAAGTTGGAGGAGTCACAAAATATGTGATTTACCGCTGTTGGGTTTCTTGGTGTCTCATGTTACGCTGCAGGATTGTGTGCTCATTAAGACGGTTCCATCTCGTGCTGCGAATTGCAGCCTAACCAACAGATGAAGTGAGAAATGCTAAGATAGGCATCGTTCTCACAGCTTAAATGTAGAGCACTTGGAGCGCTATTCCGAGGGTTCCGGGTTCGAATACCAGCTTGGACATTTTTTCACTAAGTTGGATCTACACTTCGTTAGAAATGTGAAAATTCGCGTTTTAAATATTCTAGAATTTCAAGCGTAATTTCACTGCTGCAAACTAATTGAGAAATTGATTAATATGAAATATACAAAATGTTATAAGAAATAAAAGTCTGTAATTGGGACCCTGCATCTGAAATGAATGTTTCATTGTTGGCATCTGTGATGATGCGTGGTTTTTTGGCATTTATGAATTTTATGGAGCCGGGTTTTAGCTGTTTATGCATACAACTGATTACTGAAAAGTTTTTTCTTATTTTTTTCCTCTTTCTCCTATAAAATTATTATTTTTTTTTCACTGATCCAAAAAAGAATAAAACCCTAAAATAAAATAGGTAAGTAATTACTTTTTAAAGTGTGGGAATTTGTTAATTATGATTTGTATTCGGATATGGCTGAAAACCATTATCGAACATAAATTTTACAGGAAATAAATTCACAAAAAATGAAAAAATAAAATTTTCAATTTATTGTCTGCGTTTTATATAAATCATTACATTCAATTTGTCGGAATGTGAAGTTTATTTTTGTGTACCAAAGGCATGAATGTATTCTACTGTGTCACATAACCATTAATGCATATTTATTTTTACAGTAAATAAAACCACATAAATATAAAATATGTAATATAAAATATTTGTAATTTTTTTAAATGTACCTTTATCCATTCAAATATAAATCTTTCAATACCTAGCAATAATAAAAATGGACTTTCCCTACATTTAAAATCAACAACTCAAATGTAATGTTCTAACGAAATTAGGTTCTGATTGTTATTTATTATTTCGTAGAGTAAAAAAAATCTTGTTATATTCGCACTCAGAAGAAAAAGGTGTTACAAACATGATAATAACACATAATTTTTGTTGTATTATTGAGATGAATGTACCCTCTCCCAAAATAATTTAAGGTGTGGCTAGATATGTGTCGTTAAAAGTGACAATCTGATGTTTTAATTAATAAAAGTATGCCAAACATAACATCCTGTCAAGTTCATACTATCATTAATCACTTTATCAGATGGCATAATTTATATAATTATTCTTTCATATGACATGCCTCTTATTTGTTTGAAGCTTTGGAAACTATAAATATAGAAATATATAGAAATATATCTATAATCTAGAAATATATAGTCAAGAGCACTAATATGGCGATAATTTTATTTTTTAAAAATGAGCATGCGATAAAAAAGTAGTCTGATAAAACTAGATATACATTAAATTAAAAAAACACGTGAGGCAAAAATTAGTTTTAATAAATGAAAAACATTAATTAAAGTTACTCAAAAAATTTTACTGATAGCAATTGCAGTTATGATAAATAGTAGTTTTCATTAAATTTTTATCATAACAATGTACAGATGGCTTTTTTCAATTTATATAAATTCAAAACTAAAGTCGAATTTTTTTATAAAGAACCTAGAAGGACCATCAAAACTGTTTCAGTATATCTGATGCTCGTTAACTCTTTCCGTCTGACACAAATTCTGAACGTAGAATGAGAAAAAATCGACTAACACCAGAATTTACTAACGACTTTTTAAGAAATTAAAAACTTCTTAAATTAAACTTTCATTATAAAAGCAAAATTTTATTAATATATTCATTGTGGGGTTTGTAAGTTTAAAATAGTAAAAAAAAAGAAAAAAAAAGAGTAAAAAACGATTTGCTACTTTTTATAATTGGCAATAGTCGAAATGTATTTTACTATATATAAAAATCTTAACGAATAATTTGACGGATTACAATAATTTTGCATGTTCAAATTTGATTTTTTTAATATAATCGTCTAAATTTAAACTAAATGGTTGCATCATAAATCTATTCAAGATTTTCATCATTCGACTACAGTAAATTTATTAGGGTAGCTTATAAATCTGCCTTTATGTTAAAAATATTTCTGATTTTTTTTTCGTTTTGTTTTACTTTTTCAAGATTTTTGAAGGTTGAACCATTTCAAGAAATTTGAACCACGTCATTTTGGGACTTTTTTTTAACTCTGATTACGTTTTGATTATATGCACATTTTATAGTTTCTCTATTTTTCCAAATGGTGCGAAACGCAAATTCTTGAAACAAGACCTGTTCTCAAATAAGAGCTTCCTCAAAACCTTTTATATTTTTAACACAACTTCGGTTTTTTTTTTAAGACAGAATTTTTTTTTATTATTTCTTCAACCCGACATGATTTAAATAAAAACAATATTGCCCAGCAAAACTGATAGTATAGTGCTCACATGCTGTGTTACAGCCTTATATGTTAATGCCCTTCGAAAAAAGAATTAAGGAAGGAAATAGCTCCTGTTCCCCTTCTTAATACTTATCCAATGAACACCCAATACTAATCACGAAGGCGCCTTATCACAATGATCCTATATCTAAGACTTGAACGAAATCTGATAATTCTTCATGAAAAATCCATTTACATAAATTAAGGTGAGGGGCATTGGTCCCCGATCAACTTCTAAATACTTATTTAATGAACACCCAATATTAATCACGAAGGTGCCTCATCTGAATGATCCTATACCTAAGATTTGAGTGAAAACTGATAATTCTGCATGACAAACCCATTTATATAAATTATGCGGAGGGGCATTATATAAATTATGCGGAGGGGCATTATATAAATTATGCGAAGGGGGCATTAGCCCCCATTCCCCTTCTTATACTTATCCAATAAACTCTCACAACTAATCAGGAGAGCGCCTTATCATAATAAACCTATATCCAAAATTTCAAATGAATCGGACATTTTTTATCACGAGTTCTCGCGGTATGCACGTACGGATGCACTTACGTACATACATACAGAACGGGTGGGCACATAAGCTTTCAGGCTTTGGTAGCCTGCGAGCTAAAAATTGAAGCCTGCAATTCTGGGTTAAAACATCTTACTTCATATGACCAATAAACAACTTTCTCTATCTTATGAAGATTTTTAAATTGGGAGAGATTTTTCCTATCTGAACGTTCGACGGAAAGATAAGGTGTTTCTCTTGCACCGAAATGACCCCATTAATCTGACAAGTGATAAACAATCCACTAAAGTAGAGGAGTCTAGCAGCCATCAACCCAAATCGACACTTATTGTCGTCAAATGTATGCATTCGCACAGGTTTCTGCTGCTGCCTATTGCACCTAAATTGTCTTTTTTCATATGAAAAGATTTGCCTTAACTTTTCACAAGATGAGTTATTTACTCTCCAAGTGCATATGTAAAAAAACTATGATGTTAAAATGATCAGAGGGTGCATAATTAAAAATTTAATGTATAGAAAAGTAAAGATTAAGGTAAAAGATTTTTGTCAATGTAGAAATTTTTTTTAATGGTGTTTCATTTTTCTCTTAATAATTGAAAAAAAAGAAAAAGATAAACCTCGTTGTTTGTGTAAAAGTAGACAAATATTGAGGACATTAAGCAATGGTTCGTTATACCAATTTTTTCAGAAGTTTGTTATACCCACTAAAATAGCATTGTAAAGTATATGAAACAAAATAAGACGTAATTCGCTCGTTATTACTTACAGTTAGTTTTATACTAGGTTCTTTACAACCGGACTCCACTGTACGTTTATATAAAAAGGTATTTATGTTTAATTCAGAAAAAATTTACTTCAATTTTCCTCATATTGTTTTTTTAAATATTATAAAATGATATTGGCTGTAAAACATTTTTTAAATTTTTAATGTAGCTCTTTTCTTTGAAACTTTGTTTTTGAATAAACTGTTCTTTTTGTCAAAAGGTATATGATAAAATGTATGTTAATTCTATATTTGAAAAAAAAATGCTGTAACTTTCAGCAGATAAGTACAGCAATTTTGGGTAGAGAAGTTTGCTAATACAAATACAAATCTTCAAGGCACCAATAAAATATATGTTATAAAAGAAAATGCGAATATACTCACAAGTTGTAAAAAATATTTTTTTTATTTTAATACCATTTGCCAATAATAATAATAATAATAATAATTTTGTCGTAAAATTTGCGACGACGAAAGTTTTCAAGAGTACTTTTTCTTCAAGAAAAATAAGTTATTAGAGATATGTGTATCGTAGTCTGTGACCTCAAATATCCGGCACTCATAAATCCGGCATTAATGTCATATCCCAATTGTTTACACTGTCAACTCACAGGATAAAGGATATTTACAAGTGTTTACAAATTAAAAAATTTGGGATTGGAAGCAATGAATTAGTAAACAGCAAGAACTCAGAAACTGTACTAATAAAATCCCAGAGCTGATAGCACTGAAAGCATTTCAAGAGACGGTTTTAGAGAAACAAGACTTTATTTCCAAAATTGGTAATTTTGACTTAAATAAAATTAATAAAAACTTGTTGTCCGAAATAACTGAAGCAAATAAAATCAACATCGATGTTTTTGAAAATGTAGAAAAAAATAACTCCACTGTTCAATATATTTATTTCTTTGTAACATCGAAAACGTTAATTATTTAAGTTTTAACAATTTATTTTTCTCTTTTTACCATGTAAATATTACTTGACGATTAATTAAATTATAATTTAAGGAACCATTAGAAATATTATAAGTACTATTGATATCATTTCAGAAATCCGGAATTTTCAAATAATACGGCTTAGTGCTGAGTGCCAACGATACCGGATTTTCGCAGTTACGCCATGCAAGTAATATATATATATGTATTTAAATGTGTGTATATACATATATATATATATATATATATATATATATATGAAATTATATGCGTATGACGTAGATTTTTCGGAATGAACCGTGCCATATTTTAATCTCTTTGTTCCACTTTTACGGTTGCATTCATCCGAAAAAACCATTCTTTATCTGTCTGTCTATAAAAATGCTCGTTCACAAAAACTGTATAAATCAGAGACTTTGATTGCCCCACCAGTGGCCGAGAGGTTCTGACCTCTCAACTGGTAGACAGCAGGTGCTGGGTTCGAACCCAATCGCGGCTGTCGGCCTAACCGTTCGGAGTTTTCGTGGTTTTCTTCGAACCATGCTTAAATACGGGTTAGGTTCCCTTAGAAAGACCCCCACGAAGGGCAACCTCCCCTGGGCCTATATCCCTAGCGTAGATAATCGGCCGACAAAAATAAACCAAACCAAACCAGAGACTTTGAATTTTAAGCACTTACAACTGAATACCCCGTGTTACATGACAAACTTATAAAATTTTGAAAAAATGTATTATTTTAAATAAATATATTTTTTCAATGACATCCGTTCATTTTTGAGATTTGGATTTAAAAACAAAACCTTAATTCAAACGTGTTTCGTATAGTCATCATAGATTGGAGGTAAAGCGAATCACTAGTAAACAGAAGCTTTTCATTTTGAATCCTTATGCTGGAAGTTGAAATTTTTATATTAAGATGGATTTAAATAAAAGAAAGATCATCTTTTTGCCAATTTAAGGGTTATATTATTTTTATTTTTATTTGAACTATTTCTACCTTTATAATTATTTACATATCATGGTTTTAGGACAATTTTTAAATTTTATAAATATTTAACATATTAAAAAATTATAAATAAACAAATAATTCTGGATTTTAAATTAGAATATAAGAAATTTATATAAAAATATCAATAAAATATATTTTAGCGTTTTAAATAAATTACTTATACAATAAAGTTATATCTTTTTTTTAGATTGAATTAATCTTATATTTATACTTTTTTATTATGTTTTTCAGAAAGCTCTAATAATTGAAACAGGAACTGAGAATATTTTTAATTATTAACGAAGAACAAAAAAAAAAAAAAAAAAAAAAAAAAAAATTATGTCATTTTGGAGTAATTATAGATATTATTTCAAAATAAAATATTACTGACATTTGTTTCGTATTGCCATCTATTGGGAAAACATATAGCGCATACTATACGTCAAGAGATGTTGTTTAGTTAAATATAAGGGTGCTGTCATTTATTTAAGATTTTATTAATTATAAAAATTAATTGTATGTAAACATGTTTATAATTTATAAGTTAGCAATTTTGATTAATTAATTTAAGAATAAAGTATTTTAAAAGAGATATTAAACAAAACCCTTTGAATGATCAGCAATCACTCTTTCACACTTGTTACTTGTTCGAAGAGGTATATTCAATATGAATTTTTCTATTTCTTCAATTTCCATTTCTTTAAAATAAAAAGTAATATTTCTTACTTAAAATAGAATTCATTGGAAATACTCTATAAATACTAACGTCGACCTTTCTTAAAAATAAAGAAACATTTCGGAATTTTCATAATAAGTATCTTTTACCAAAGTACTACATTGATGAAAAAGTAGATACTTTAATTAAAATTTTATAGAGAAGAGTTAAAATTATTTTATGAATTTAGTCTTTGAGTACAATACAATGCAAGATACGGTATTTAAATTTTTTCTCTTAATTTCCTCTTTAAATCTCTACCTTCAACATTTGAAATGAGTTTTCATACTTTTTTCTCTCTCCTAGCATTTAAAATACCCTTTTAGTTTAAGAAGTTATTTAAATTCCTTTCACTTGAAGAAATTGCAATCTTTTAAAAAAATATTTCGTAAAATTTGTAACTAAAAAACACAGATTGCTAAATTTCTAAATTCTTAAAAACAGAACTAGTAAATGTTCGAATTAAATGAGATTTCAAAAAGTGTTTACAAACTATCTTAGTCTAAAAGCCTTAGTATTAAAAGAACGAGGTTGATACAGTTTGATATATTTATATTCGTTGTCTGGGTATATGTTCATTTAATCTTTCGCCATTAAGATACTTATTTTTAAGTAAAACCCCATTTGAGTTATCTTTTTATCGATTTGTTCCACTCACATTTTTTTAATCGTTTGATATATATTTTGAAAACAAAAGGCCAACTACTTGACAGTTCCTGAGAAAAAAATAACTACTGCATCGTAAATGAAAGAAATTAGTTTAAGGGCTAAATTTAGTTTTAAAGGCCATAAATACTAATATCTAATGGAAATTCAAGATTTACTATTCGAGCACGTTTTTGAAACAGACTTTAGGCATATACTAAGAACGCATATTCAATACCTCAGGATTTGTGTGTAGATCAAAAACCATGCTGTTTTATTTAATCCAAGACATCGTTGAGGAATACATACGTTTTTTCGTAGGTGTATTTTTTTTTATTCGGAGAGAAGCATAAAATATAATAAGGCAATACCCTTATTCGAAGAAGAGGGTTCGAAGAAGAGACCAGTCTGCTTTTTTAATTCACAGTCTATCAAAACCTGTGATTTTATCTATCCGCAGGCAATATATATATATGTATATATATATATATGTGTGTTTGCATAAGGTGTCAATCGGGGACTTCAATATGTATACACACCTTCAAACCTCGGACACACACTCAACCGGGGACGTCCTCGGTTGGAAAAATTAAAAATTTCTGTTTTATATTGTTAAGTGATGTATTTTTAGTATCAAGACATTAAGATGAGCAATATTTTTATAGGTCCTCATTTGCCGGTATTTTAAAGCAGTGTGTATAGCACACATGTGTGTCGCAGATAGGAGTGTGTATAAAGGAAATGTTATGTCCCCATTTGTGCGGTGAAAATACATGTTTCACGCATTATGAAGAAAAGGGGTTAAACTGGTTTCAAGGGGCGGGGGGAAAAATACTATTTACTATGTCGTAGTAATTTGTATCTTTTTTTCCACGCGTTTACTCAAACAGTTTTTTAAACGCACATACTTTGGGGTTATGTTTTCCAGTTTCTTTATTTATTTTTACTTTCTTCTATCTTTACAAGAAGAAAGTATTGGATTCATGAAAATTTTCGACTTCCGGTTTTCGACGGATTTATACGTTTTAGAAGGTCCTGAACACGTTTTGACTATTTTTAGAAAATGTCTGTCTGTGAGTTTGTCCGTCTGTCTGTGAGTCTGTGTGTCTGTCTGTGAGTCTGTCTGTCTGTATGTGACAAAAAATTTGTGGGCGCTCTATCTCAAGAACTAATGCTCGAAATTTAATAAAATTTTATATTCAATTAGACCTTGATATGAATTAGTGCCTATTGGTTTTTGGTGAAAATTGGCCGGCAGGTGGCGCTGCTATACTACGTTTTTCATGCTTTTCAAGATTGCTATATCTCAAGAACTAATGCACAGAATTTCACCAAACTTCAGATTCTGTGACCCCTTGATATACATAGGCGCGGATTAAGTTTTGGCGTAAATTGGCCAGCAGGTGGCGCTGCTATGCCACGTTTTTCATGATTCTCATGATAGCTATATCTCAAGAACTAATGCACAGAATTTCACCAAACTTCAGATTCTGTGACCCCTTGATATACATAGACGCTGATTATGTTTTGGTGTAAATTGGCCAGCAGGTGGCGCTGCTATGCCACGTTTTTCATGATTTTCATGATAGCTATATCTCAACAACTATTGCACAGAATTTCACCAAACTTCAGATTCTGTGACCCCTTGATATACATAGACGCTGATTATGTTTTGGTGTAAATTGGCCAGCAGGTGGCGCTGCTATGCCACGTTTTTCATGATTTTCATGATAGCTATATCTCAACAACTATTGCACAGAATTTCACCAAATTTCAGATTCTGCGATACCTTGAGATACGTAGCCGCTGATAAGGTTTTGATATGAACTGCCCTATAGATGGCGCTGCTATGCAACATTTTGCACGAATTTTGCGATAGCTATATCTCAAGAACTAATGCAGAGAACTTTATCAAATTTTAGATTCTGTTACACTAGAATATATAACATAATTAGACGCTGATTACATTTTGGTATTAACCTTGCAACAGGTGGTGCAGCTATGCTGCATTTTGCACGATTTTTCCGATAGCTATATCTCAACAACCAACTCACAGAATTTCATCAAACTTCAGATTTCGTTACAAAATATGTTATACCAACATATAACATAATTACACGATGATTACGTTTTGTTACAAATCCTTCAACTGATGGTGCTGCTGTGCTATATTTTACACGTTTTTTTTTAAACTAACTATATCTCAAAAACTAATGCACAGAATTTCATCAAACTTCAGATTCTTTTACACCATAACATAATTAGACTCTTTTTTACGTTTTGGCATAAATTTCCCAAGATATGGTGTTGCTGTGCTACGTTTTGCAAATTTTTTGTTGTAACTATATCTCAAGAACTAATGGACGAAATTCTCACAAATTTCAGATTCTGTTAGGTCTTGATATAAATAGATGCTTATAAGGTTTTAGTATAAATTACCAACATGAGGCACTACTAAGCTCATTTTCTCAGAATATTAATTAAATTTTGCTTTTTAAGCTTTTCGGATGCCAGAATCTCATTAGGCTAGGTCAAATGTTCGAGGAAATTCGATAGTGAGTAACTTTGGGGTCATCACATTTTTTTTTTTTTTTTAATATTAAAATGTACTTATGAGATAGAAGAAAGTTTTGGGATTGACACATCCAACTAGTTTTATTCTTTGCAAAGAGGAATCTCACAATATACTGGTTAGTTTAATGTAATGGAAAGTATTCAAATAATTTTTTGAATACAATATAAATGTATTATATTTACATTACTTATATTTATTATTCATATTTATTTATTTATATTTAAATTTTTAAATTAGTATTTTAATATTATTTATAATTTTAACTATATGCAATAATCCATGGATTATTTTCTATTATAAAGTTATTTATTAATATTTTATTACATTAAAATTATATTTATACTTACATAATATATATATATATATATATATATATATATTATAATTTATATATATTATATTTATATATATTATAATATATATAAATAATAGTAATAATATAATATAGTAATTAATATATTAACATAATTTAATAATTAATTTAAAATAATAAAAATATGTAATACTATATAATAACAATAAATAAATTATAATAAACCATAATAATTATGTAATTCTTTTTCATTAGAAATTATCTTTTCTCATATTATAAATCGATTAAAAGCATTTGTAACATTTTTGTTATTTAAGCTATTATTTATTTAAGACATTACTGTCATGCACTTTCTGCAGACCTGAAACTGATTTTTGCACGAGTCAGACAGCGACGGATAAATTGTTTCATACAGAGTTGTGACCGAGCAAGAAATTTTCGGTCGATGCAGACTTCGTAATATTTGAACAAACCTTGTCGTATTTTTTAAAAATACAGAGATTGAAAAGACTTGCATTGAATAATCATAGAGACAAATATTAAAAAATAAATAAATAAATAAATAAAAATAATATAATATAATAATTTCTCTAAATTTCAAATTCAGCACTCCGACGAGGGAGAAGAGGGGTAATCCAATTTTTTACATTTTTCATTACATATAAATTAAGGAAAAATATTCATAAAATTCATGTTTTAAAATATAGCCAGAGAATTACCTAAATTTCATATCTTAGAATTTTCAATATTCTCAGTCCTAGGGAAGGAACAGGGAACAAAATTTTAACATGTCATTTAGTTTTTTTTTTTTTTTTTTTTTTTTCAAACAGAAATTTTAAAAACTATTGCATTAAATCACTATAAACACAGATAGTTAAAAAACAATTTCATGATTTTCCAAAATTTTTGCACTTTTTTTAAAGTTGGGGTCAAAAATGAGATTTTCATATTTGAAAGAAAGTATAGTTGTTCATAATATTCTTGCTTTATTTGAAGATAATTGTTCATAAAAGTTAAAATTGTGGTAGAGAGCCTCTATTACGTCCTGGCTCCGGCATGTATTCCGTACTGATTCTCCGGTGGGTATTTCGTCCTCATTTGCTAGTGTGTTTTACGTCTTCGTTTTCCGGTGTGTATACGTCTTAACTCTCCGGTGTGTATACGTCCTGATTCTCAGGTGTGTATATGTCCTGACTCTCCGGTGTGTATCCGTCCTGATTCTTCGGTGTGTATACGTCCTGATTCTCCGGTGTGTATAAGTCCTGACTCTCCCGTGTGTATCCGTCCTGATTCTTCGGTGTGTATACGTCCTGATTCTCCTGTGTGTATATGTCCTGACTCTCCCGTGTGTATCCGTCCTGATTCTTCAGTGTGTATACGTCCTGATTCTCCGGTGTGTATACGTCCTGATTCTCCGGTGTGTATACGTCCTGATTCTACGTTGTGTATACGTCCTGATTCTACGGTGTGTATACGTCCTGATTCTTCGGTGTGTATACGTCTTGACTTTCCGGTATATTTTACGTCTTGACTTCCTGGTGTATATCTCGTCCTCTTTTGCCGATGTGTTTTAGGTCCTGGTTTACCGTTGCGTATACTCCGTGGGTTGTTGATGTGTATTACGTCTTCAATTGTCGTTGTGTATTGCATCTCTCTTTGTCGGTGTGCATTCGCTATTCTTTTTCGGTGCGTAATATGTTCTCGCTTGTCAGTTGTATTACCATCTGGCTTGCTAATAATACATTATAACATGGGCTTTCGTTTTCAAAAATGTAATGATTGTTTTTACTTGGGCCCACTCAATTCTCCGCTGTAAAATACAATCTATAACAGATTTTCTGGCACAATTTTAGAAGGTGCAGATTTTTAGTAAGTAACATCACCTGAGCAGGATTTTTAATTTACTTTGGCATTCTTCGTACGCTTCGGAGAAGAGAGGGGATCATGGTTTCTGGGTTTGTCACAATCTCAGCAATGAAATCTTATTAAATGTAAAGTAAGTAAGATCCGAATAAGGCTATGGGGGGGGGGGGAGAATTAATCGGGACGAGTCACACCTTTGTATCTCTATATAGATTTTTTTTTTATGAATAATGATGAAGTGGCTAATGTTGAACTTTGTATGCATTTTTTGTAAAAGTACGCATAAATTTTGTACCCAGTACTGCTTACATCTGTGTAAAGGATATAAAAAGTTTTAACTGAAGAAATAATAATATGATAATAGTAGATAAAGTAGAAGACAGGTTAACACGACTATTCCTTTGACAACTTTTACTTTGCTTATCTATGTCATTATAAAATGTGTAAAAGAAAATGCCTTAAATTGATCATAATTACTGTTTTTACTTGCTATATTACGAGGGGAATGTTAAAGAAGAATTTCTTTTGAAAACAATAGAACACTAAGTTGTGATAACAAAATTTTTATCATTATTTTGCTAATGATAATTTGTTTTTTGTGTGGGTTGAGAGGGATACTGGAAACTGAGATGGAAAGGGGGAGGGGGGTGCACACTCCTTTCATACATTGTTGAAAACATATGAGTTTGGGTCACTTTTGGATTCGAAAAATAATTTTTCACCCACAACATCTCAAAATTTTCTGATTCATTTTCAGACTTATTTTCAAATGTAAAGACAAGAAAATTGTTGAGGAGATTTTTGAAGAGACGTAAAAAATGTCATCTGATGAGATTTTTCGCTCATTTCATTAGAGTTTGATTTATAAACAATTATTTTCTCAGCATGACCTTTTTTTTTTCATTCACAGATCTCACACTTCAGACAATTCAAGTGAAAACGCCGTTTTTCATAGCATTTTTTTCCCAATATTTTCTATATTTATTTAAAAATCCACAATCACAGCACATTGTGTAGTTTCTAAATAAAAGATTTTGACACATTGATGCATTTGAGAGTAAAAATGAATTTAAAAATAACCCAGAAAATAATCAGTTTGGATCGGAATACTCCCTTGAAAATACAGATTCATAGGACCCTCAAAAAGGTTTCACCGGGGTAGCTGCCTGGCATGTCCCTGAATAAGTCGGTCTCTGAAAGTAAAAACTCCAGATAAGAATAACTTTTTTTGCAACTCAGCCACCTCTATCGCCCTGGGTAATCGAGTGCAATCATGCGACTCAAAAGTTAAAATTTATCTTTAACTATGTTCCAAAATATTAAAATTATAAGTAAACTGAGATCAGTTTTATTATTACCATTTGATTATCAAGTTCTATCTTTTTCACTTCCTCGTTCAATAACGAAAAAGCTTTTAACAACGTTACAAAATATCTTTCATTCTTACATTTAAAAGGAATCTCATAATTCTCTATCAGTTTTCAAATATTGGATCAAAAAAATTTTATTAGAAAAATTTTAATAAATTTTTCTTTTGGATTTTGAGTTACAATTTTAATGTGACCGTTTTTTTTTTTTTTTTTTTTTTTTTTTTTTTTTTTACTTTTTTGATTTTGAATGCGCATTTTTTATGAAGGAAACCACTTTCGAAACCCGTTCTGAAAAAGAAAGTCTTAAAAATACCTACAAATAAAATCAAACAAGTTACAAATTGCGCGTCAGATGCAGCAAATGAGGTGCGTTTCTACTATAATGAAGTTTTAAAAATGTTCAGACCTTTGTTTAATATACAGTTAGTGTGCTGTACAGTACTTCGGATACACTATCGTATCCGAAATTTTTTCTGTGAACAGGGCCGTAGCTAGAAGTGATCTGTAGGGGAGGCTGAAGAGATTTTAGGGGCGCTCATAATTTTTTTCTCTCTCTGATGCAGAAAGATAAATTAGCGCATATTCACATTGTAGGTACTATGTTTCTTATCAAACTGATGTAATAACTTCATTTTATACTAAGAAAATTATATGATGATGAAAATTTTGAGTACATAACTGATGCAAAATTAAACATCATGTTAGCTTCATATGTACAAATAGGATGAGGAAGTCTTGAAACACTTATTTTAAGATACAGTTTAGTAACTCTGCAAAAGTGTGAAAGGGTCTCAAAACTAAATTAGATTTTTGAACAGAATTTCATTTGAATTTCCGAAGCAGAAATTTATTTAGTGACCTTGGAATCTTTTCCTAGGGTGGGGCTCAAAATGTTTTAGGGGGAGGGGGCTGAGCCGCCCATAGCGCCCCCTTAGCTACGGCCCTGTGTGTGAGTCACTCCTTTTGTGTGTTCCAGTAAATACTGTATCTGCTTTCTATTATACAGGAAGTAACTTGTCAAAAACCACAACAACCTCTATAAATTTAATAATATGTATAATGGTTTAGTATAATTAAAACACACCTCAAACAATGCTTCCCCGTATACCATTATGTAATGGAGTGCTCTTGTGCGGTGGGGATTTTGTCCATAGAGTTTTTGTCCGTGGGGATTTTTGTCCTCGACTCATGGACGGGGGGGGGGGGGGAATCTAGCTAATAATTTTTTGTGAGGGGGCCCAGGGGCTAGGCCTTGGGCTCTTTACAATTTTCACCGTCTCTGCTTATAGCTAATTATTTTTTTTTTGGTGTATTTAATTTCTTTAAGATTAAAATTTTATTTACAATACCTCTGTAATAATGGTAAATGAAATAATTTGAAGGCACTTAAAATACAGTTTGAGATAACACAATTATTTTTCACTTCGAATTCGAAGATGTAGCTAGTGTTTATAAAAAGAAAAGTATTTGATCAAAGGAAACAGATAAGCAACTGAGGTAGATGCGCTTTTTTCCGAATCTGTTTTTTTTCCGAGTGTGTTTTTTTTTCGAATGCATTTTTTTTCCGGTGCGCTTTTTTCCGTGATTCGGAGTTGACAAGGGGATTTATTAAGAAACTATAAAATCGAACATTGTTTTTCATTTTTCGATAAATGTAGGCAGCCCTTTTGAAGATGCTGAAAAAAATTAATGTTTCCGACAGAATTTTTGCACGTAACAGCGTGATAAAGGTAGAACCCACGGTTATAGTTAAAAATGCTATTCACTTGGCGAAAAAACAGAAGAATACATATATATACGCAATATATTCATTCATTCTTATTATTATTATTTTTAATAGATCCGCCATAAGAAATTTCGTTACATTTTTAATTTTATTTTAAATGGTTTATGTTCATATTGTCAACATTGAGTTTTCTTGTGCCAAATCTCAAAATTTTGACTCATTTTCTGATACTTCCTTAACATTTCTACATTCTAAATATTAAGATAAGAATTTCTTTTGGTCACTTTTTCTATCTCATTAGAATATCTGTACCCCTTATTTCTTTCTTTCTTTCTTTCTTTTTTGCTCCAAAGAATATCTTTGACCAAAGTTTACATTAGGATATGAAAGTCGCGATCTTTATACTTATGCTATTCATCAATCGAGTTGAAATAATCGATACACGTTAATCGATACACGTGTTTAGCATTTACTTACTTGAAACTTAGAATCGGATCTCTGTAACTGAATTATATCCCTTAATAACTAATTTATCTCGACTTTATATTTATATAAGAACTGGTATTTATTACTTTCATTTTTACCTATTGACGTTTTCTCCATTGACCTTTTTTCCTAAATTCAATAAGAATATAGCACTCAAAAGTCCTGATTACACAGTCAGAGTTAGCTGTAGCCATGTGACTACAGCAGATGTGAACACTGAAATTAGTAAAATGATAATAATAAAAAAGAAGCTTAAATCTTAAAAGAAAAAGTTGCTGTAATATCTAAATAACAGAAGTTATTACCGTCTAAAGTTAACGGTCTTTTAAAAAATAAAATAAATTACATCTTTATTTAGAAGCCAACTTTCCAAATTTCCGTGTGTATAGCTCACAGTAGCACGTATTTTCTAGAAATTTATAGTTTTATTTTATTTTATTTTTATTTTTTATTTTATTTTTTGTGAATACGTAAATAAAAAGGTAATTAGAAAAAATAAAATAAAATAATTAGAGAAAAACTGTACTACAAATCACATTAAATCTGAATATTACATTAAAAAATATTTAGAAAAAAAATAGATTTAAAAAATATATAAATATATTGTATCGAAAAATGAAATTCTCAAAAAATAGCTTTGAGAGTAATTAAATTCTTCATTGTTTTATGCTGCGAAATGTGAATAAATATCCATTCAGAAATTCTCCTTTTAAATGCATGAAGGGCTTTTTAAGTCAGTCATTTTACTATGTGTCAAAATAGAAATCGTTAATATTTTTAATGTAAGTTCACCTAAATTTTAACATATGTTGTGTATGAATGGAGTTCAACGCATGAAGGTCATTAAAGGATAACCTTAAAGGAAGTGCAATTACTCAAGAAAAAACGCTGTGTCAAGTTTAGAGATTGAGTGCTTCATGTACTGAATCAGTACGGGGAACAGATAAAAACCTGAAAAACACCTGACAAAAATTTAGGAAGTCTACAAATATTCAAAATATGTTTAGTAATTTAACAAACTAAATAAATTGTAATTTTTCTTGCTTATCGTGCAAATTATTTAAAATATGTTTAGTAATTAGAAACCGAAATAAACAATTATTTTACGTGATTCATATGCAAATGATTAATAATATGCGATTTAAGAGTTATTATGAAAAAAAAAAAAAAAAAAAAAAAAAATCCACACTCAGTAACAGGACATTTTGTGGCCTTTCACAAAGCAATTTTTACCTTTAAGCATTTCAAGCATATTAATTCAGTGAGTTAAAAGCTGGATATAGTTGTTTTATGCAACCATTTTTTTTTTAAATCATGAATGATACATAATGACTATTATAATGTCATCACTGCATCTCAAAAGTATGTCAAAAATTGCACCTTCCACGGCATTTTTTGATTGATTTAGATTGATTTTTGCGATTTTTACTATTTCTCGGAAAACGAAAAATGCTTTTCGATTTCTTTTTATGTGAACAATAGTACCTGCAATTTTCATGTAATATATAAGAAAGTTTTATTTTATTTATTAATTTAATAATTTCTTATGTTTACGAATTAAAATAATTGCGATTTGAGAGCAACTTCAAAAGGTATGATAGCCACCAAATCAAAGGCTAAATTTTAATCTGTCATATTATTCTCAAACAATGCTACATATTTGCAAAATTCATAAACTTTGAGAATACATTAAAAAATTCAAAATCTAGTAGCTTTCAAACCTTTTAAAAACCAGGGTTAAATTTTATTAAAATGCCCATAAAAATATTAAAAATCATTCTTTTTGAATTTTGGGGAAGGCCTAAAGCCTGTACAAAAAAAAAAAAAAAAAAAAAAAAAAAAAATCTTTTTTTTTACGCATTTTGTAATATTGCATCTCTTTCAATTACTTTCGCAAAAACCAAAAACGATTTTGGTTAATTTGGCAACCGTATGGTAATCTAATGATATTTTTCGAATACTCCCGTGTGCGTGTGTCTAGTATATGAACTGTTTAATAGGATACAGAACAACTTTAAAATATATTTGCTATTGAAACTATGCCTCTAGAAGTGATGGTTTAGGAAATGAGTCATTGGGAAAGAATTCGAGTATACTTAAAAAATATTTATCATAATTTTTTTAATTTTATTCAAATTCATTAGTTTTCATAATTTTCCCCGTGAACTAATACCAAATCTGTCAGTAGCAGGTTTAATTTATTATTAATATAAGTTTATTAATGTAACTTATAGTATCAGTAGTATTTAAAAAAAAAACAGAATGGAGAAAGGTTCAATTTAGGATTGTTTTAAAAATCATTCAGGCTGTTCTCAACTGCTCTGCTGTGACTGCAAAAACAATTTAAAATCAAACTGTTTTTTTTTTTTTTTTTTTTTTTTTTTTTTTTTTTTTTTTTTTTACCTATAAATCACCCCATTGAGTTATAAGCGAATTCAGTCATATGAAAAACACATTTTCATCCCATCCATCATACCATTCATTTGAATGGTTATTCTCCTTTCACGCGGAAATTCGGTTCAAAACGCCAATTTTCACACTATTTGCTAAAAATTCTATTGTGTTTGGAAAAAAAAGAGGGGGGGGGCGGGAAATGAGTGCGATTAGATAGTTTCTGAACAACAATACATGCTAGTTTCATGCATTTCCGAACAAAAATAAATATAGATTCGTGTCATGCTTTTTTAGGTGCGTTCGTAATTATATAAATAATTACGAACGCACCTATTGCACCTATTGTTGTCGTTCAGTCCCTTTCTCTGTCTATCCGTCTGTCTGTCCGCATATAACAACGCAAAAACTACCCAACTGAATCGTTTGAAATTTAAAATGCATAATTATTACATAATTTTATCGAGTCATTTCAAATTTTATGAAAATCGGATGGATAGATCAATTACAGGGAGAATCAAAAGGATTCCGTTACATTACGGTCAATGGGGAAAAAAGTTTCAAATGCATTTTAATCGTTGGAAATTTTAAATATATATTTATTACATAATTTTGTCGAGTTATTTCCAAATTTTATCAAATTCGGATGCATATTTCAATTACAGGGACAATTAAAAGTATTCCGTTACATTACGGTTGATGGGGGAAAATGTTTCAAATGCATTTTAATGGTGTTACACTCATTCGAATGTAATAAAATTGATATGCATCAATATAGTACATATTATTATATACATTTTGCATAATCTGTTGTGCAAAGAATATTTGACATTGATTTACAAGGCCACACAAAAGTATTCCATTCTATAATGGTATAGGAAGAACATTGTTTGATGCGCATTTTAATTGTAATTATTTACAATTTTATGAGATTGATATATGAGAGATATATTTTTAAAACTTCGTTATCGTACGAACGCACCTCATTTGCTACGCTTCACGTGCATTTTTTTTTTTTTTTTCACAACATCATTTTTATCCTTTCATGTATTTGATATATTTTCTGGGTTGCCAAATAACTGATCCAATATTTCTGTTTAAAAATTTGGCTTTTTATTTAAAAGAAGTTATTTAAAAAATTAATTAAAAAATATTCTGAAGATAAAATTTATAAAGTCAATTACAACCTATTATTTAAAATGTATTTTTCTTTTATAGGAGATCATTTATTATTGAAAATAATATTTTATATTTATAGATAACACTAAAAGTTTAAAATTATATTTGGAGCAGATGTGTTAATTTAATACGAAATTAAAAATTCGTAATAGAAAATCGTGTGGTTGAAAGTTTTAAGATTTAAGTTTGTTGTAAGAGTTTTCCTTAAAATTAAAAAAATTACGTACTCACTTTTAAACGCAAAAGCATGTTACTTACAGGCATGATTTTGAATTTACTTAAAATTTAATAACCTTTCATTTTTATATAGACTGAATTACATGTTGAATTATAAGCGATTGTCATTTAATGAAAAATTTTTAGCATTTTAACATCTGAAAATTCAGTTTAGAGCGTTTTATTGAAATTCAGTTCAAATTCTAAATGCTTTTTAACAGCATTTTGAGAAATATTGCTTTTAATGAAAATTGAAAATACCGTTTGGTTTCATACTTTCGAAATAACACTATCTGTCACTCTCATGCAAGTTCAAACAAATATGGATTAAAGAATGTAACCAGTTTGGTTTTGAAAACAATCTTAAGGCTGTTCTCAAATTTAAAGAAGCTATTTTCTGGTACATTTCTGAATTCATTTTTCCTCGAAATCGCATTAAATTAGATGGTATTCTAATTCAGAATTTAATCGAATCACTTTTTCATTTCATGGTAAACGCATATGTTTTTCAGAACACGCAGTATAAGTTGGAGTTTTGAACCAAATTCTCGATATAGCAGTGAAAGAACGAAGAAAAATTTGTTGTCACGTAACAAGAATGACTTATAACTCTAGGTAATTCATTTATTTGAAAAGGGAAAACATTATTTAATTAAAAATCGCTTCAATATTCCCGTTAATTTCATTCCGTTTTAAGCATAAAAATAAATCAGACAATGAGTCATAACATTTTGTGTTGTCAGTAGGGAATTTGTGAAGTACCTTAAGTGCAACTTAAGGTAATAAATTTTTTTACCCCCTTTTAGATGCATGTTTTTCCAATGAGAAAGCAATTCTCAATTTTGAAATCATAAGTAAATTTAATGTTCTTCATCTTCTTATAATTAACTTTTGTAAGCATGTGCATAAGAAAAACATGCGTGATTGTAAGAATTATATATTCAGTAAAAATCGAATTTCATTAAAAAATATAGATTTAAATTTCAGTTAAAATACCGCCTAGGATGAACATATGAACTTAGAATGAAGCACCTGAATTTACAGCACCTGAATACATTAATTTTTCGAAATCTGGTAATTTTCAAATCTAAAAAAAAAAAAAAAAAAAAAAAAAAAAAAAAACAAGGTTAAATTTTATTAAAATGTTCATTAAAATATTAAAAACCATACTTAAAAAAAATTAAAGTATTTCTGTATTCACTTATTTGTTTCTGTGTATGTGTGTATAGGACACTACATTTCTTTTTTCGATTTAAGAGTGCTCTGAAAATGCACCTCCCCCCCTCCCCTGGCTTCATTCTCTTTGACAAATTTACAGATTAAATTTTAAGCGTAAAAGCATAATCCTGACAGGTACATTCATTGAAATGATTTGGAAGGAATAGTTTTTTTTTTAGTTTTCCACTAATAGATTACACCTTAAAATATGATTAATTGTTTTCTCATGACAACTGTTACCCCACGTCTTCCATTTCCGGAAATACAGTTGAAAATGCATGGTAAAGTTTTCTAAAAGTTCCTTTGCCCTTTTTCGAAATAATCGAGAAAAAAAAAATACTATAGTTTCTGTGTAACAAACTGAAATCTATGTGAAAATTTCGGATTGAATGTTAGTTCGGAAGGAGAGGAGGGGGGGGGGGATGAGGAGCGAATTTTCGATTTTTTATTAAAGCATATCTATACCAGTATTAGATTGAGCATTTCAAAAGTCTTAAAGGTAATGTTCTTCATAATTAAATAAAGATTATTACCTTTAATATTAACCTAATAATAAATTTTTAAAATAAACTTCGTTAATTAATGCTTCATGAACCAATCTAGTTCATACTCATATAAACAAGAGAAGTGGTTTTAACGCATATGTTCCATTTCAAAAATCGCTGTCGGCTCGGTCTTCAACCACAGGTAGATTTCGAAGTTAAGTATTAGTTTTAAAAAAAGAAAAAGAAAAGAAAAGAAAAAAAGATTAGAGGTAAACTCAGTTTATCATTTGGCCGCTTTTGAAGAGTTTTTAATTTCATTTTTCAGCACACAAAAACCCAAAATTTTATAACACTGCTTCAGATCAATTGTCATTCTATTGATTAGATTTTGATTTACAAACAATTACTTTCTGAATCACATTTTTCTTTTTCAGCACCGCTGTCAACTTTGACAGCATTTTTTTTTTAAATACATTTTACCTTTATCAAAAAAACGACAAACATTATTCATTATATAGTTTATAAATAAAAAAAAGCTGTCAACTGCAAGCATTTCAGAGCCAAATAAAAAAACAGTCAGAAAATAAGCAGTTTGAATTTGCGTACAAGCTTAATTCCTCCCTCACTATCACGTCAGGAAATTTGGTTCAAAATGCCTGCTTTTGACAGCATTTTTCGAAACACATTCTGTCTTTATAAATAACTCGACCAATAAGGCACATTATATAATTTTTAAATCAGACAACTTTCCAATTGGATGCGTTTAAGAGCAAAAATTAATTTAAAAATTAGTCAGAAAATAAGCAATTTGGATTTGAATACACCCTCAATTTTTCAAGCCCTATTGCCTCAAAATGGCCACTTTGACAGCATATTTTGAAAAAATTCTATCTTTATGAAAAAATCTACTAATACGGCTCATTATATAGTCTCTAAATAAGAGAAAGTATGAATTGTATCCATTTGAGAGCAAAAATGAATTTGAAAAATGAGTCAGAAGATACGAATTTTTTTTTTTGTTGAATACACGCTCAATTTTCGCTTCGGAAAATGTGGTTCAAAATACCCAATTTGACCATATTTTTTAAACATATTCTGTCTTTTTCAAAACATTGACCAATACGGTACATTATACAGTTCCTAAATAACAGAACTTATCCTTTCAAAAACATTAGTTTCCATGTTCCAGGATGTACGAAATCTGTTTTCATAGATCATTTATCGTTTTCAAACGGTCAAAAAAGCTTCCCTCCTCCTTCCCCCCACTTTGGATAAAATGTTGATTGTTTGTTCTTGACATAATACAGAGACCTGATATTTATATATTTACTATTACATTAACGTTATTAGTACATACACTATTTACGCAAAACTATGATTATTAGTCCCTTTCTTTTTTGTTTGTGTTTATGACGACCTAATATCTACTCTGGAGATATGGGCTCTAAAGGTCTTTCTAAAGGAATCCAACCCGTATTTACGCAAGGAAATTCAAGGTTCGAAGAAAACAACAAAAAACCCCCAACTGTGAGACCGACGGCAGTGATTGGGCTCAAACCTGGCATATGCCGTCTAGTAGTTTGGAGGGCAGAACCTCTCGGCGACAGGCGGGGATTTCAGTTTCTTGCAAAAGTTAGTCTTTAAGGTAACATCCCAGATTTTTATAACAATGTTAAAGTTGCCCCCACTCCCCTTTTTTTAAGATATTTTTTCAATGAGCAAATGTAATAATTAAAATCAAAAAAGAGAAAAATAAATTTTATTTCATTTTAAATTGCGACACCTTTCATAATAATTGTCGAAATGTAGATTTTTTTTTTATAATTGAAATATTTACTCCAGTTAGAAGGTTAGACATTGTCGAGTTTTCATTTCTCTTTTTATTTGCTTTATTTCTTTCAATAAAAAATAATGAACCAAATAGTATAAAAATTTAACTTCTTGCTCATTTTTAAATTTAATTTCGTTATAACCAGATATTTGAAAATTATTCAAGCAATTTTAGCAATTCTTGAAATACTGTATCAGTTTTATAGCCATCTTCGAATCTTTTAGAAATATTTCTGAAATTTAAAGATTCAGTGAAAATATTACTTTTTTTTTCTTTGTGTAAAAGTACTGTAAAAATAAAAGTAGTTTATCTGTGTAAGGAGGAAAATTTTTCAGTGATGTACAGTAAGCCTGTATGACATTACTAATAGAAATAAAAAATACTAAAATAACCAAATTCAGGACCATGGCAATTTTTCAGTACCATCAAACTCACGGACAAATTGGGGACGAAAGATTTTTTCAGAATTTTGATATGGCATGACACACGTCACCTGAAACTTAGGGATTTTCTACTCATATCAAAGATTTTGTTTATTTAGCCGAATTTCGCTTTCACAAATGATTAAACAGGTTTATACGGATTCACATTGTTTCAATAATTGTAGGTTTGGAGATAACTAACCCAAGTTAACAGGATTCACATTATTGCTTTCGTATATTAAAACTAGTTATTATGTTCCAGAATTACTCAAAATATCTTTTTATTGCTTAATTATTGTTTTTAAACTATAGTGAATTTTCAGATTAGTTGTACGAGTTGGAAAAGAATACTTAATATTTAAAAACGTCCAATTTCCAAATTCTCCATTTTACATATTACTCCTTATATGTAAATTTTAAGCAATTTTATATATATATATATATATATATATAACTTTTTAGAAAAAATTTTCTTCAGTTTTTTTACGTCTAACTATTGTCAATCAACTTTTTTTATTAATATTTTTTTCTACTTTATCGATAAACTGAATTATTTCATTTAATATTTAAAAACATGCAAATCTTAAATTTTATCATACCATATCATTCTTAGCACACAAGATTTTGAAGTGTGCAAAGTGTGAAGGTTTTGAAGTGTGAAGTGTGCAAAGTGTGAATTTATAATTATGCATGATTAACTATTATCGTAGAACTCTTGGAAACAAAATGTATTTATAGGGAGCTCTCACCGTTAACCTTCTGTTTTGATACTATTTTAAAATATCAGATCTATTATCAAAGTATAATCATTGGAGGATAATCAGTTTTAGAAGTTCATTTTTCAGTTTTAGAATTATATATAAGATTTATCAGATTCACAATAAGATAATCAGTACTCTGGTTATTCCGCGCGAAATTTATTTGTTATATTTTGGTTTATAAAATTTTTAATTTTATTACCTTTTTCTTAAAGTTTTTATTTATTTTATTTTTACAGGGATATTATTTGCAGTTGCCGTTACTGAAAATAAAAGGTTATGCTTATTTTTCATCGGACATAAAAATTACTGATATAAGCATGATTATTTATCAAAATAGTAAAATTAATCTAACATATTGTGGCGAAATTCAAAGCTATTGAAGGTGTATTCGAAAAAATAATTTTCCACGAGAAAGTTCGAAATTTTTCAATACGTTTTCATTCTAATTTTTAATGGGAAATTAGACGGCTGAGGTGATTTTTGAGGAGATGTATAAGGTGTCGTGTGACATCATTTTTCGCTCAATTCATTAGAATTTGATTTATAAACAAATATTTTCTCAATATGACCCTTTTTTCATTCCCAAATCTCCCATTTCGGAAAAATCGGTTCAAAACGCAGTTTTTGGCAGCTTTCTTTTGCAATATTTTTTGCATTTATCAAAAAATCGTCAAGCACAGCACATTGTGTAGTTTCAAATTAAAAGAATTGGCTAGTTTGATATATTTGAGAGAAAAAATGAATTTAAAAATAAATCAGAAAATAAGCAGGGAACAAAAAAACAAAAAAAGTTCTTTGAAAAAACAGAACATAAATTTATATAATTGTTGATTATGTAAATCATCTTTAAGAGGTTGTAAAAAGCACACGACAATGAATTTTCAAATATAATATATCAAACACGAAAAGTATTTTTGTGCTAAAATAAATGCATATACATTTTTCTTTCACTGGGAAACGTAAAATAATTCTTAGATATGACAGTCTGTGGACGGTAATTGTTGTTTTAAATAATTTATCTCATAGTTTTTTTTTCTTTTTGCACCAATAATGTAAACAAGTTGGAAATTGCACGTTAACATTGCAAATGAGGTGCGTTTGTACGATAACGAAGTTTTAAAAATATTAAAATCTTGTTGATATAGTTGAGCGTACTTCGGATACAGTATAGTAGTCGAAATCTTTTTTTGTGTTCCTGTAAATATACAGAAAGTAATTTTTATTACACTTTAGAAACGTATATCTTATTCATAAAATGTGAAATAGTTGAATATAATTAAAACACGCCCCAAACAATGTTTCCCCGTATAGCATTGTGTAGTAGAATACTTTTGTGCGGCCCTGTAATTTAATAATAAAAATTCTTTGCATCACAGATTGTACAGAATGCATATTTTAGTATATACTTCATAGATTCATGCCAATTCTATTATGTTCGAATGAGTGTAACATCATAAAAATGCATTTGAAATTTTTTTTCCCATTGACCGTAATGTAATGGAATACCTTTGATTGTCCCTGTAAATGATCTATGCATCCGACTTTCATAACATTTGAAATGACTCGATAAAATTACGTAATAATTATATGTTTTAAATTTCAAACGATTAAAATGCATTTGAAATTTTTTTCCCAATTGACCGTAATGTAACGGAATCCTTTTGATTGTCCCCGTAATTGATCTATGCATCCGATTTTCATAACATTTGAAATGACTCGACAAAATTACACAATAATTATATGTTTTAAATTTCAAACGATTAAAATACATTTGAAACTTTTTTCCCCATTGACCGTAATGTAACGGAATCCTTTTGATTCTCCCTGTAATTGATCTATCCATCCGATTTTCATAAAATTTGAAATGACTCGATAAAATTATGTTATAATTATGTATTTTAAATTTCAAACGATTCGGTTGGGTAGTTTTTGCGTTGTTATATGCGGACGGACAGACAGACAAACAGACGGACAGACAGACAGACGGACGGACTGAGCGACAACAATAGGTGCTACGTATTTACATAATTACGAACGCACCTAAAAACAGGCTATCTGGGAACGGTACTCGACTTTTAAGAGAATTTTCTGAAGATGAAATTTTCGAATAGTGCATGTAAATCATTACCCCGTCCCAAATAATAATAATAATAATAATAGTGGAATGGTTAAAGGTAGCATGTAACCAAAATCGATTTACTAATTTATATTTAAACCTGTTTCTACTTAATATTACTTTTATAAAATATATAAATTACTCAAACTTCCAAAATATTTTGTTTAAAATATTTGAAGAGTATTTATTTTGAAATAAATTATAATTGAAAAGGGTATTTATCACAAACCAAATTTTTCGCAAGCAATTAAAAAAAAAAACGATTTCAATTAATCATTATATACAATATAGTAATATATTATAGCGTTTAAGACATAAATATAATATATGGCGATTCGGTGCTTTTTCACGAAATAATATATCAGAGTGCATTCAAGGTTTTGATGTATCCATGCAAAATGTATGAAAAAATATAATGACTATCCTTGGTAGTAAAAGTTATACATTCAACATTAAAACAAATATTCATATTTCTGCCTATTTAGAACATTTTGAGGTAACTGTAAATCCTAATGTGTTCAAATATTTTAAGTGGCACTGAAAAATATATGTATGATACAATAACTATATTTAATGTACAAAGTATCTTGCGTATCTTAAGATATACAAATTTCTAATATAATTTAATCCTAATTTTCTAATATCCCGAGATCAAACACAATGATTTTAGCATATAAAATAACATTCCCTACCCTTAAAACATATCCAAATTTCTGAGCGATTTGAAATGTTTTAAAGAAATAATAAAAAAATACAATGTTCGAACTTTAGACATGTGGTGTACATGTAAAAAACTTATGTAAGACTCGATGACAATGTTTAGTATACAACACCTATCTAGCTTAACAACGTTTAAAATTTCTTGGTGATAGACTTATTTTTACGACAGTTAGAGAGTCCCAAAAAAGCAAATAGACAGAAAAACTTAAAAATTTTGTTACAACAAACCACCATAGTCTATTATTATTGTATTGTTGTTGTTGTTGTTGTTGTTGTATGCGTATCTGGCCGTCTTTTTAGAGATAATATAGCTTATTCTGATCTCAAAAAATTCTATTTTTGAACACTACTACATCTGTACTGTACACATGTTTCAAAGAATTTTGTCTGTAATCACTAATGAATTGCAGTGTAGTTCGGAAATCCTTTCACGATCTTTATCCAGTGGGTGGGAAGAAGCAGGGACTGCGTTTCCACATTTCTCTTTCAAAAGGCAGTCAAACAAGTTGATCAAAGGAGTCTGACCACAGGCATTTCGGTTGCTTTTGGTGACAAAAAAAAAAAAAAAAAGGTAATTTAGGTTAGGTAATGACCAAAGTCTGTGGGTCAATTCTAGTGCAGGAAATAATATATTGCTTCACATAAGACTTCGGTTAAATTATTTTTTTCTAAAATTATTTACGTTAAAGAAAATACGATCTTTAAGTTTTTTTAATATATGTTACTATTAAAATATATGCACAATTAAGGAGGGGGGGAGGGGTGTGGAAAGTAATATTTCATTGTGTATTGTAAACATTCTAATTTTTTTCAAATTAAAAACTTAAATTTCTGTTTTTGATTTTTAAAGTTATTTTTACGTGTGATTAGTTTCTTAATAGTGAAACTTTTTTTACGTTAATAATAATAATAATAATAATAACAACAACTTGTTTGAAATGTCGTGTCCACACAAATGTATTATCATCATCATCACTATTATTATTAACATTATTATTATTATTATTTTTATTATTATACAAAACTTCTTTAATTTTCTTAAATTTTACTTAAAATTTATATCCGAAAAATAGGGGAAAAAATTAAAATCAATATATTTTTTATTAAAATTCAGTTTGGTTAACGAATAGTTTAAACTTCTCAGTGATTGAGAAACAATCTTTCGGAGCACTTGTTTACTTTGCTACCTGCTGCCTGCTGCCCAAATTTCATTAAAACCACTGTCAAATGATACCACTGTCAAAAGTCCCCTTGTTAGGAAAAAAATCCGAAGTTTAAATATAACTTGTGGAAGAGTAAAAAATTGCTATTTCTTTATTACTCTTTTCAATAATATTTAAATTTTATTTTTTGGATGATTTTCCCGAATTTCATACTTTTATTTTTACTAATAAGGAAAAAAACCCATTAAATTCTTATAGTATATATCTATATGTATAAAATAACTTGTCTGATTAACTGAGTCACTCACTCCATAAAAGCCAGCCAAAACTAATCCACATACATATACGAGTATCAAATGTTATAAAATTATTCCTTATGTGTCGGAAATTGATTTAAGAAGTGATTTTTTTTCAAATTTGCCCTCCAAGGGGATAATTTAGGACATGTCTCTCCATATGTTAAGAATAAAACAAAAAAAACCTATTTTATTATTATTTTTTTAATTAATTAATTAATTAATTTATTTTTGCTTTAATATATTACAAAAAATATTTAAAACCAAATTATGGAGCTTTTAAATTTTAGCTATCAGGGTGAGCAGGGCGCAAAAACGGGGTATAACGTGTTTTTAACAATCACTTTTTCTTGTTTCAAAAAAAAAAAAAAAAAAACAAGCTTTTTTGTTTCAGAAAATTATAAACTCCAATACCTAAAAAACAATTTCTGGACTTTAAAAATTTCGCACCTGAGAGAGTCGGCAGTGATCAGGTGCAAAATATCTTATTTTCAGCTATAGTTTCTTATTTCAAAGAAAAAAAAGGTATGCATATGATCCTCCATTTAAAGTAATATAGATATAAATACCGAAAAATGACTTTATCGAAATTTCAAAATTTGTCTTCTTAAGCAGAAGGAGGGAGTTAATAATTTTTTACATTTTTCTTTATATTTCATTTAAAAAAATATATTTATAAATTTCTTGGTTTAAAATATCGCAAGAAAAAAATATCTAAAAATCAATTACTAGAATTTTTAACACTCATCTCTCCCCCCCCCCCCCCCCCAAGCGTAGCATTTAGAAGAAACATGATTTTCCCGCACCTTTTCATATTTTAAAGAAAAATAGAGGTTTGTAAGAAACTTGCCTTGAAATATTACAAAGACATTTATCTAAAAACCATTTTCTAGAATATATAAATTTTATCCCTCTAAGGAGCGAAATTAGAGAAAAACAAAATCTTCAAGCATTGTTTTATCTTTCAAAGAAAAATAGGTATTCATAAGATTTTTGCTTTAAAGTACTAATACGGATACAAAAACCGGAATTATTTCGTCCTATTTCGATAATTTCTGAAAATTTAAAAATTCGCCTGTCTTCCCTACAAGGCAAAAAGGGCGCAATATTATCATTCCCATTTTTTCTTCATATTTCAATTTCTAAAAAAGTATTCATAAGATTCTTGACTTGCAATATCACAAAGCGGAATATCTAAAAATGAATTCCTGGAATTTCCAAAATTCCTTACCAAAAGATTTGAGACAAAAACATGATTTTCAAATTAACACAAATATCTAAAAACCAATTTCTGGAATTTTAAAATTTAATTTCCGCTAAAGCAGGTGCTGAGGAGAAAAAGCTATCTTCATGCATTGTTTCGTAATTTCAAACAACAAATAGAAAACTTTAGCTTCTTGTTTTAAATTATTATGGAAGAAAATACCAAAAACCTAATTTCTGTAAATTTCAAAATTCTCCTCCTAAGGAGTAATCGGGGCAATACCGCTTACCGCTTTTTATATTTTTCTATATATCTCAATCAAGAAATGATATTAAAAAAATTCTTGGCTTAAAATATTGCAAGGAGGAATACCTAAAATTTTTTTCTTAGAATTTAGAATTATCTCTTTCCAAGGAAGAGAGTGGCAAGGTTTTCTCATTTCTTTTTGTATTATAAAGAAAATAGAGAATCATAAGACTCTTGCCTTAAATTATTACTGGCATAATAAAAGATAATTCTACATTAATGTAAATAAATTTTAGACTTTGTTTCTTTTGCGAGAAAATAAATTGCACAATTTATAAATAATTTGAATTTTATTACATCTTTGTTAACATTTAAGAACATTGGTAAGTAATTTTTGTTGGGAGGTTCTCTTTATTTATTATTGAAGCGGTTGTACCTTTGAAAAGTACTACATTCTTTGAAAAACACCAGTTTTCGGGATATTGCGAGATAAACAGTTCGGGTACACTTAACAATCGTTTACAAAAAGTCTACAAAGCTTTTCTAACTTTACTTCTCTTTGAATGAAAAAGTTGTTTTAACAAAGAAATAATCCTAAATTGTTTCTTCCGTAATACAAAACCAAGATCTTTAGATATTTATTATTACATATAACTATTTATGTGAAACTAAGATCGTTAGTTGATTGCCTTCAATTAACTTCATATGATACATGATACTAACATCTTTTATAATATTATTTTGAAATCAGAATAATAACCTTCGTTTTTAAAAATAGTTTCAAGAAAAATATCTGCAGATTTTAATCTTGATCTTCACATGTTGAAAGTAAAATAGGGATTGCGATGAGAAGTAGAATGAGTTCATTAGCAAATATGTGAAATAGCATACGTTACAAGACGCATATGTTGCTTGTATCTAATTTTATTCAGTATATTAAGCATACTGATTTAACACTTTTAAGAAATAGTTTTATAGTTGCCAGCTTTTTTTCTAACCACTATTTTTAAAAAGAGCTTTTCCTCTTATATGTCACGCAATCGCACCCGTCGGCCTAACCGTATGGAGTTTTCCATTATTTGCATCGAACCTTGGGTGACCTTGCATAAATGCAGGTTATGATACCTTAGAAAGAACCCTACGGAAAGTACTCGTTCTCGGACCTATATCAACAGTGCAGAAAATCGGCCATCATATATAATACATCTTATCTGTCATAAAATATCGAAGATTAAATAAAATGAAGATTGCAATAAAAATATGGTAGCAGAAAGCACAAAAGTTGGCATTTTACCACTATCATATCTAATTTATCAAAGTATTTTTCTATGTTAAAGTTATAATGCATATAAACTTAAGACATTCAACATTTAAATTATCATTTATTAATTTGCAAATAACCAATTATAGGAATGGGTTAAAAATTTATTAATGACCCTGTTACAGACAAAGCAATAGATTTATCTCCAAATCATTCGATGTAAACTGTAAAAAAAAATCTGTACAGTTACTAAAATTTTTCTAGTAAATTTGTATTCCAAGATTTTTTCATATCTATATAATAAAGGCCAAACGTATCTGTGCGTAACGCATACGTCATTTTGCGAATGGCAACACTTTCCTTTGCAATTTCGGTTTTGTAATTTTCGCTACTGCAAATATGATACTTCTAAACATGACATATTTTAAATTTTTACACCGTCGTATAGCGAAAAAAATTTGCTTTTAAATGCAATTTGTTTCAAAGCTGTATTTCAATTTATTTTTGAGATATTAATTTTTTTATATAATTTTTAGTACCAATTTTGTAATAGTGACAACAGTTCATTTTCTCCTAAAATTGAAAGAAAAAATGAATAAATACAAAATAAAATGCGAATACTGTGTGAAATATATCGTCTGTGATCGTGTCAATTTGGAATACATATCTTTTCTTTTCTTTCTTTCTTATTTTTTTTTTCATTCGCAATTATATCAAACATAAGAGCCTCAATTGATAACTTCATCACAATAACTTATCTTTATTATAATTTGCTGATTACCTATGCAACATAAAATTTAATTTTAATAATTTGGACAACAGAATTTTATAGAAATAATATTTTGTTACTTTTAGCTTAAAATAATATTTGTTTGAAAGTTAGACGGATCAATATAAGATGCATTTTTTTAATGTAACTAATTTTATTGATTTATAAATGAATGAAACAGCTCCTTCTGAAACATTTTATTTCGTCGAATTTCGACAGGTTCCACCTCGTAACGATAACAGCAAAACTTCATGTTCAAAAATCTTAGTAACTGTGCATTTTTTTTTTCTTTTACAGAGTACTTCTAGAATTTTTTGAGGTTTTTTTTCTGTTTTTTATTTTCTGGTAAATAATTTATTATGAAGAACTTGGATTAGTACTGTACTGTTTGGCAATTTTCATTTCTTTATCTAATCATGCCATTTTAATTATTTTATTTGTTTGCTTTTTGGCGTGTAGGGGAAAGGGGTATTTCCATGCCCCTCCCCCCCTTTTTTTATTTTATTCAATTCCGAAATTTGGAGTTGTTTTCCATGTCAAAGTACCAATAACACTAAGGAAAAAAAGCATGTGTGTTTATTATTTCTATTATTTCTCTTCTATTGACCTGGAGACTAATGAATAGTTGCATTTTTTATAAATCCTTGAACTTGAAACATCTGAAATTGTGGCTGAAATTGCTGTTCATTATGCTGATTTTTTACAAGCCAGGAATTTAATAAAAACTACATTGTAGAAACATAAAACAATGAAGATCATTCCAGCTCCATGGGTTTTTCCGATAAAGTTTATTGAATCTATAGATGTTAAGTAAACATACATGACCATTGAAAAATCAGAAAATATCATAGCCTTTGCTGTTCATAAAAAGAGAAAAAAAAAATGTGGCAAATAATTATTAAATCCTTACTATTTCAGTTATATTATCCATAATTGCCACAAAAAGTACCTTCAAAAGGCTCTGCAGAAAAAAAAAAATAAAAAAGATACGATTTTGTTTTCTTTTATTGTGTGTGTATGGCACGGCACAGAGAGAAGATCATACCAAATACAGACTAATGCTTTTATGCAAAATACTATGAAAATAATACTAATGTTGTATTAACATAATGTTAAAACTTGATTTATAACATAACTAATCTATCTTAAATAAAAATCTACATAAAAAAAAACCTCATTTTTTCTAAACAAAAACTTTTCCGTTGCGAATATTAAATAGTGGCATTATTTAACAATGCAAAACGTGCTGCATTATACAAAAATGTTAGCTGATTTTCAACTAAATGCATTTTTAAACCATGAAACATATTCAGCTTGATTTTGAAAAATCATATTTGACATATTAAAATAATTTTATATTGATTTAAAACAGCATTACTTAATCTTTAATTAAATCTGTTCGAAATTTTCAACTAAAATCTTCGAGAAAGAGCTAATGAAATAGCAAATTTGCTCATTTCTTTTCTTGCGTATCATTTAATTTATATTCTTAAAAAAAAAAAAAAAAAAAAAAAAAAAAAAAAAAAAAAAAAAAAACTTTATTTTTTGACAGCGCAGTTTGACGCTTTCTAAATTTTAGTTAAAATAAATAAATAAATATGTAATATTTAGAATAATACTTATTCTTTAATAACATATGTGACCACAACTGTTAGTAGAAATGTAAAATCAGGAAAGTTGTAATGACAACATAACTTTTCTACTTGAAAAGCTTGATTTATTTGAAACAATTACACGAATTGTTTTAGTAATCATGTCTGCGTGCAAAAAAATGATCGAAATACTACTTTGTCTGTGTTTTCTTGAATAAATTTAGAAAAAGAAAGAGCTGTAATTTATAGTTGTATAGTTATCAAGAGCCCTAGATCTTTTTTTTTTTCTTTTAATTGTGATATTTTTTAAAAATTATGTTCAGCTTGACATAAAACCCTCATTTTTCGAAAACAACGCGAAACGAAATAAAACCACCGTCATGCATTCTACACTTTCTTAAACTATATCCACTCCACACTATTCAGAAAACTCTTCTATTATAGAAACCTTGTATTATAGGAAGGAGTTCTAGTTTTAGTACTTTACTAAGCTTCCCAGGTAGAATAGACAAGTTTTACTCTTATCTTGAAATTGGGGAACGGAAACATCTGTTGTCTATTATCTTCCCGAACGGGTTTCCGAACCTGCAAATCATTAATATACCCTCTTACAAAAAAAAAAAAAAAAAAAAAAAAAAATGCATATTTGAAATACTTGCATACTTGAAAATTATCACAACATCTACCAAAAGAATCCTTTATAGTTTGAGATTTTAAAAGCATTCTTGCTTTACTTCAAAGAAATACGATAATATTTGAAACGCATCTCACAGAATCAATGATTTAACTAATAATTCCAATTCGTGTTTTTCTTCTATGTTTTTTTTTTTTTCCTGTGACATTTTAATTTTATTATAATTATCTCTAAAGATTTACACAGAGGCGGATTACCCATTAAGCTGAGTAGGCTGAAACCTAGAAAAAGAAACCCCGATGCTACGATTTTTTTTTTCGGATTTTTTTTTTCATATCAGCTCTAGAACGGCCGTTTTTAACTTGTTTTTCCCCTATTTTGTTTGCAGTTTTTTTAATAAAGTTACTTTTAACTTCGAAACCGATTCAGAAAGTAGACGTATCCTAATGAAAATAATAATAATAATAAAACCTTCAACAATATTTAAAAAGTACAAAACGCATTTGTAGAGAAGACCTCGTCTATCCAATGCAAAAATTGCTTAAAAATATTGAAATGCAAACGAGATGTTTAAAAAAAATTTCTACCATAGAGGTTTGGTTTGGTTTATTTTATGTCGGCCGGTTATCTACACGTGGGATATAGGCCCTAAAGGAGTGGGGTGTCCTCCGTGGAGGGGGGAGTCCCCCTAAAGGAACCCAATCCCTTTTCAAACAAGGATTAACATTAGAGAGTGGGGGTTTTTTGCTTGAAGTAGCTGCTTAAGAGGCTACACTAAACATGGAGAACACGGGATCGCTAATGTTAATTCAATGGGGCAGTTCTTTGGAAATTTGTCGCACGCATTTTAATATTTTTGATTGAATATTTTTGCGAAGAATAACTGAGGACGATCTATGACTAGTTTTCACTTTTTGGATTTTGGTTTCAGTTTTTCTTTTAATTATTTTAACTTTTAGAACCCATTTAAACTGGTTCTCAAAACAAAACTATCACGTAAAAAAAAAAACTAACAAGAATTGAAAAAAGTAAAAACTGGCGCGATTATAGATCGTCCTAAGCTATCCTCTGAAAAAAAAAATTCATTCAAAAATATTAAATTTGTGCGAGAAATCTGGAAAGAACTGTCCCCTAGGATTAGCAATAACATTAGTGTCATAGAAACCGCTGATGATAGAAACATTCTTTCAACTGCAAAAACGAGCATAATTTAAATAGAGCTTTTCTTTTATTGCTGCACATGTGTACTACAATATGAAATTTTATTTTTTCTAAGGCCCCTGATTCCTAATAATGTTTATTCAGGAAAATATTGTTCGACGTCTAAAAAGGAATTTAAAAAGGTCCTTCTTTTTTACGATTAAAACTTATCTAATTGTGGAACTTTAAATTTTATGTAATTTCAATGTTTTTTTGCACTAAAAGTATTTTTCCCTTTTGTGCCAGAAAATAGAAAAATATATTGCTTTGAGGACCGAGGGGGGAGGGGGGATGAAGTTGTTCACAAAAAAAAAAAAAAAATCTAGCCTAGGGGTTTGGGAGGTAGTTAATCCGCTTCTGGACTTACTCACAACAACAACAATAATAATAATAAAACTTTACATTCGAAAAATAAAGCCATAAATTACCCTTAGATATTATTCTACACAGATCGTATAATTATAATTCAGATAATGTGTATGGAGAAGTTAGAGTGTCTAAGGAGGGGGGTAGGGGGGTATTAAAGAAATACAATACAGAGATTCTTTCAACTTGTTACATTGCTAATTTATATAAGCAAAGATCTTTTATATATTTAACTTTAATTAAGAAAGGACTTTGGATGTGAATGAGGGGAAGAGGGGATTACATACAGAACTTTTAAAAGGAATAAAATAAAGACAAGGAGAAGACGAATTTTCTTTAGAGGAAAATTTTCATTATTTTGCTTTTTTAGATAAGGTTAAGATTTCTGTGCGTAATAGAAAAGATAAATAACTAATTTTTGAAATCACAAAGCATAATAGATTAATTACATTTTTCTTTTTTCTTTTTCTTTTTCTTTTCTTTTTTTATGATACCGTGTGGCATAAAGCAAGCTTCCAGATTAGAGTTAAATAAATTTACAATAAATTTATGATTGTAATATCATCTATACTAAGATTTAAATTTTTAAAGGAAAATGTTAGATAATATTGCAAACGGAAATTGTTGAAGTAATTTTTTTTTTTTAGCATTGTTTGAACGTGTGAGCTAATATTTAATAAAATTCTTTAATTTTAATATGAATTTACAAATGGAAGGTTTTGATTTATGCAATATTTGAAGAAATATTGTACCTTGAAAAAATGTGTAATAAAAAGAGGTAATCACAGTTGTGGAGGAGGTAGAAAAAAAATACATGTGCTTCTACATTTTTGGAACTTTGGACTAGAATGTTGTGCGGGGGGGGGGGGGGATTCAAAGAGATAGGGAGAGAGAGGGGGGATGTTAAAGCGCGGGGTAAAAGGTTAATAAAGGATAGTTATTTATTTATGTTTTATCATTTGGTTTTTTTAAAAAATGAAATGAGATTTAAAGAGCTTACAGATAAAAATAATAAATAAAATATTGATATATGTATCATGAATCCAAATCATGACATTATACTGGGAGAAAAGTTTATTTACGTTTTCCTTCCAGGGAGGTAGGTTTCTGCGTGGGGGGGGATTTTGGGGGTTTAAATAAAATTTCAGATTTTTCCAAATCGTTACATTGATATACTATATGTTATACATCGATGTTTATAAACATATTTCTTTTAATTTTCAACAAGAAATATCACTAGAGAAATAAAAAGAGACAATAAAATAACTCAAATATTTCTTATAGAGTCCGTAAACTCACTACATCAGTAGCTTATATATTGCAACATTTAATGTACATATATATATACATTAGAATATATTTATATATACATCATATATATATATATCATATATATATATATATATGAGAACAGAAGTAACTTCACTGATACATGTAAGCTATAGATATGGAGAGGTGAAAGAATCTATAAATTACATTTTCTTTTAAATTAGTCTTTGTCGTCTCCTTCCCCCCCCCCTCCCACACACACACAAAGAAAATTCCACACTCCCAACCAAATCTCAAGATTTTATCTCTTACTTTTCTGTTACCTGTCCTAAAATCAACCTTTCTCTTACCTCAAAAGTTAGATAACAAAAATATTTCTTTTTTATTTATCTATATTTCACCCCGTTAAAATCTCTGTATGTAAAGTTTATTTTTTCGTACGTCTTCAATCAACATTGTTTTTATATATAAGCTGTCATTGTGATAAAATGAAAGAATCTGTAAAATCTGTTTCATTTTCTATAGTTACTGTAAAATGTATCTCCCCGGGCCTTGCCCCGCCCCAAGCAGAAGGCACGGCACTCCTTCTCGTTTTGAAAATAAAAATACGAAATTTCCTCAAATAAACGAGCATATCCTGGTCTCTGAGAGTAAATCTCACAATTTGAAAACATATTCTCAATTGCTCTGTTGAACTAACGCGAAACATTTTGACACATTTATAAATTCATGTTTTAAGAAAAAGCTATAAAATTTCAAAGTCTGATCATGGAAGCGATTTGGAAACGAACTGTGCTTTCCATTTTTTGATTAATAAATTACCTGTTGAGGTATAAACGATTTTGATCACGTGACAAACGAATCTAGGAAAAAAAGTGACCGGAAAAAAAGTTATCGGAAAAAAGTGACATAAACTACAAAAGCGGAAAAAAAGTGACACGGAAAAAAGTGACAAGGGAAAAAAGTGACAAGGGAAAAAGTTACCGGAAAAAAGTGACAAGGAATTTTTATTATTCAATTTGGGGATTCATTGGTTAAGTGTGAAAGGGAGATGGGGGGGGGAGGCTGATAATTCAGGTAAATGGGTTTTTCATGCAGAATTAACTGTTTTGGTTCAATTTTTGGATATTAGTTCATATTAAAAAGACGCTTGCCTGATTAGATTTGGGAAGAGATGATTAACCTCCTCCCCCATGCGCCCTAAATTAGATAAATGGATTTTTATGCAGAATTATCCAATGTGTGTCAAATTTTGGATATAGGTTCTTTCTGATAAGGCTTATATATAATGCCTGAAGAGGTTTGGGAGTTTAATGGTTAAGCATAAAGGGGGAACGGGAGAATAACCACTCTTAAATTAAATTAATAGCTTTTTATGCAGAATTATCCGATTTGTTTGGAATTTTGGACATAAGTTCATTATGATAAGAAGTATCTCAGATTAGCTATGGGGTTCTTTTGCTTATTAATAAAGGGGGGGGGGGGCGGGCGATTATCTCGCCTCAAACTAGATAAATCGTTTTTAATGCAGAATTATCCGAATTGTTTCTGTGTTTCAAATTTTAAATGATGGTTCTTTCTGATAAGGTGAATCCCTGAATAGTTTTAAGAGTTTAATGCTCAAGTATAAAAGGGGAATAGAATAAAACCCGTCCTTAAAGTAAATAAATTGCTTCTTACGTTGAATTAAAGGATTTGTTTCATATTTTGGATTATAAGTTCATTATGATAAGGCGTATCCCTGATTAGTTATAAGGCGATTAGTTATAAGGTGATTAGTTCTTTTGCTAATTAAAAAGGGGGTGATTATTACCCCCCCCCTTAAATTAGAAAAATTGTTTTTTATACACACTTATCCGATGAATTTCATATTTTGGATATAAGTTCCTTCTCATAAAGTGAATCCCGGAATAATTTTAAAGGTTTAAGGCTAAGTCGAGAGGAGGGGAACGCGGGATAACCCCCTTCAATTAAATAAATGGCTTATTACACAGTATTATTCAGTTTGCTTCAAATTTCGGATGAAGGTTCATTCTGACAAAGCATATCCCTGATTAGTTATGGGGTTACTTTGCTAATTAAAATGGGGGCGGGCGATTATTCCCCCCACCCTAAATTAGATAAATTGTTTTTTATGATGTATTTCAAATTTTAGATATACGTTCTTTCTAATAAAGTGAATCCCCGAATAGTTTTACAGGTTTAATGGCCAAGTATAGATGGGGGCGGGAATAGAGGATAATCCTCCCTTAAATTAAATAAATGACTTTTTATGCAGAATTATCCGATTTGCTTCAATTTTGGATGTAGGTTTATTATGATAAAACGAATCCCTGATTAGTTGTGGGATATCCCCCGTTCCCCCCTCTATAGTTAGCCATTAAAACTTTAAAACTATTCAGGAAATCACTTTATCAGAAAGAATCTATACCCAAAATTTGAAATACGTCGGATAGTTGTGCAAAGAAAAAAATTATCTTATTTAAGAAGAGGAGGGGACTATCCCCCGCTATCCCTTTTTATCTAGCAAAGAACCCCATATCTAACCAGGGATATGCCTTATCCTAATGAATCTACATGCAAAATTGCAGCAAATCGGATAATTCTGCGTAAAAAGCAATTTATTTAATTAAAGGGGGTTATATTCTATTCCCCTTCTATACTTGGCCATTAAACTCTTAAAACTATTCAGGGATTCCCTTTTTCAGAATGAACCTTCATTTAAAATTTGAAATACATTGGATAATTCTGCATAAAAAACGATTTTTCAAGTTTGAGGCGAGATAATTGCCTCCCCCCTTTATTAATAAGCAAAAGAACCCCATAACTAATCAGAGATGGGTCTTATCATAACAAACTTATGTCCAAAATTCCAAGCAAATCGGATAATTCTGCGTAAAAAGCTATTAATTTAAGTTAAGAGAGATTATTCCCCCTTTCCCCCTCTATGCTTAACCATTAAACTCCCAAATATCTCCAGTCAATATATACTACATATAAGCCTTATCAGAAAGAACTTATATCCAAAATTTGACACACGTTGAATAATTCTGCATAAAAATCCATTTATCTAATTTAGGGCAGATGGGGAGGGGGATAATCATCCCTTCCCAAAACTAATCAGGCAAGTGTCTTTTCAGTATGAACATATATCCAAAAATTGAACCAAAACAGTTAATTCAGCATGAAAAATCCATTTAACTAAATTATGAGCCCCCCCCCACCCCGGATCCCCCTTTCATACTTAACCAATAAATTCCCAAAATCAATAGTAAATCCCTAAAATCAATTCCTTGTCACTTTTTTTCCGGTAACTTTTTTCCGTGTCACTTTTTTCCCGCTTTTGTAGTTTGTCACTTTTTTCCGATAACTTTCTTTCCGGTCACTTTTTTCCGTTTACCGTGACAAACATGTTTTCACCACTCTTTGAGTGGTTCTGCATCTTTCGCACAGAAATTTGTTTCAAAACGTCCTCATTGACATTATTTTCTGAAAAATCTATTAAGTTTGAAAAAAAAAAAAAAAAAAAAAAAAAGGAAACATGAATCCGTGATTGATTAGATAGTTTCTGAACATCAACACTTACTAATTTCATGTACTTCAGAAAAAAATAAATAAATAAATAAATAATTTTCATCATAAGTTTGTCTTTTTGGATTTAAAAACAGCCCTATCCACTCATTTTGTGAAAAACCCCGATAACACAAAAAAAAAAAAAAAAAAAAAAAAAAAAAGTTTCACTGTTTAAAAGTTTTCTCCTTGTTCATTTCTATTACACAAATAAAAATCTGATTGAAAAACGACAATTTTGTTCTGGGGGTGAAATATCCCGTTTTCAGGAAATATTTCATCTTTAAATAAATCTATTGTCAGCTAAACACATGTCAACAGGCAAACCATTAAAATTTTGAGAAACGTGTTTTTAGTGAGTAATGGTTTACCCATTGCTTAACTAATTACTGTTCAATTTGAATAGCATATGCCTATTTCCTTTTAAACTGCAGGGAATGCCTCTTTTAAAATGTTTCAAACAAGATGCTGTTGTTGTACAAACATGTGGTGATCGGCTTATACACCCTGACTTATTTTTTTTAGGAGAAGGAAATCTTCCTGTGTATGTACATGCGTTTTGAGAAATAACACACTACTGCTTAGACCGGTCACGTGAGTAACAGGTGCAGTAAAGCGATTTTATTCTTTATAAATAGGATAAAAGCAGAAGGTAGTGAAAAAGTGTTCCCCTCTAATACTGGTTTGGTTGGAATGGGAATAAATACTGTCAGTAGTTTCGTATTAACCTGTCTCCAAGATTTAAAAAAAGGATTTTTTTCCCCCTAATAATACATTATTTTCATTTATATATTTTTTCAACAGACAAATGAAGATGTTAGGATTTTTTAGACACTTAAACAGGAATTATTTTTATTTATAAAATACTATAATATGAAGCAATTTTAAATGGTATGAAAAATAAATAATGCCATGAAGAAATGCTTTAAGTGTGTATTCCGATCAAAATCTCTTATTTTCCGATTTATTTTTACATTCACTTTTGCTCTCAAATGCACCAAACTTTGAAAATCTCTTATTTAGATACTATATAAGGTGCCGTGCTTATCGGTTTTTCTTTTGATAAATACAGAAAGTATTACAAAAAAAGCTCTCAAAGTTGGTCTTTTGAACCGAATTTTCCGAAATGGGAGATCTGGGAACGAAAAAAAGTGTCGTGCTGAAAAAATAATTCTTGATAAATCAAATTCTAATTAAGTGAGCGAGAAATTACATCTCACGGCATCTTATACATCACTTCAAAAATCACCCCAGCAAGTTTCATGTTTCTACTTTTAAAAATAAGTCTGAAAATGTATCGGGAAATTTTGAGCTCTTGAAGGTGAAAAATCGGTAAACGGAAAAAAAGTTATCGGAAAAAAAGTGACCTAAACTACAAAAGCGGAAAAAAAGTGACACGGAAAAAAGTGACAAGGAAAAAAGGTGACATGGAAAAAAAGTGACACGGAAAAAAAGTGACAAGGATTGGTTTCGGGGATTTATTATTGAATTTTGGGGATTCATTGGTTAAGTATGAAAGGGGGATCGGGGGGGGGCTCATAATTTAGGTAAATGGGTTTTTCATGCTGAATTAACTATTTTGGTTCAATTTTTGGATATACGTTCATACTGAAAAGACGCTTGCCTGATTAGTTTTGGGAAGGAACGATTACCCCCCCCCCCCATCCGTCCTCAATTAGATGAATGGGTTTTTATGAAGAATTATCCAACTTGTGTCAATTTGCTTATAGGTTCTTCTCGATAAGGCTTATATATAGTATAAAGTGCCTGAAGAGTTTTAGGAGTTTAATGGTTAAGTATAGAAGGGAAACGGGGGATAACCTTTCTTAAATTAATGGCTTTTTACGGATAATTACCCGATTTGCTTCGAATTTTGGACATGGGTTAATTATGATAAGACGTATTTCTGATTATTTATGGGGTTCTTTTGCTAATTAAAAAGGGGGCGGGTGATTACTACCCCCGGCCTTAAATTAGATTTTTAAAAAATTATGCACACTTATCCGATTTATTTCAAATTTTGGATGTAGGATCTTTCTCATAAAGTAAATTCCTGAATAGTTTTAAGGATTTAATGGCTATGTATTGAGGGAGAACGGGGGATAAACCCCCTTAAGGGTGTATTCAAAAAAACGCTTTTCCACCTTCAACAGCTCGAAATTTTCCGATACAATTTCAGACACATTTTCAAAAGTAGAAACATGAAACTTGCTGAGGATATTTTTGAAGAGATGTACAAGGTGCCATGTGCTGTATTTTTACGCTCAATTCATTAGAATTTGATTTATAAACAATTATCTTCTCAGTATGACCCTTTTTTTTCGTTCACAGATCTCCCGCCAGGGGAAAATCTGTTCAAAATGCCGTTTTTGATTGCTTTTTTCGCAATATTTTCTGCATTTATCAAAGAATTGACAATTACGGCACCTTGTGTACTTTCTAAATAAGACAATTTGCCAGTTTGATGCATATGAGAGTAAAAATGAAGTTAAAAATAAATCGGAAAATAGGCAGTTTGAATCGAAATACACCCTTAAATTAAATAAATGGCTTTTTGCGCAGAATTATCCGATTTGCTTCAAATTTTCGATGTATATTCATTATAAAAAGACGTATATCTGATTAATTATGGGGTTCTTTTGCTAATTAAATAAGGGAAAGCGGGCGATTAATCCCCCACTCTTTAAATAAGATTTTTTTTTTTCACAATTATCCAACGTATTTCAAATTTTAAATATAGGTTCTTCCTGATAAAGTGAATCCCTGAATAGTTTTAAGGGTTTAATGGCTAAGTATAGAGCGATGAACGGGGGATAACCCACAATTAATCAGGACTTCGCCTTATCATAATGAACGCCCAATCAAAATTGGAATCAAATCAGATAATTCTGCGTAAAAAGCCATTTATTAATTTAAGGGGGGGGGTATCATCCGTTCCCCCAGTGTTTACTTAGCCATTAAACCTTTAAAATTATTCCGGGATTCACTTTATGAGAAAGAACATATATCCAAGATATGAAATATATCGGATAAGTGAGCATAAAAAACAATTTATCTAATTTAAGGGGGGGGGATAATCACCCGCCCCAATTTTTAATTGGCAAAATAACCCCATATGTAATCAGGGATACGCCTTATCATAATGGTTCTATAATCCAAAATTTGAAGCAAATCTGATAATTCTGCGTAAAAAGTAATTTAATTTAAGGTGGGTTATATTCTATTCCCCTTCTATACTTAGATATTAAATCCTTAAAACTATTCAGAGATCCACCTTATCAGAGAGAACCTATTTTTAAAATTTGAATGGGATAATTCTGCATAAAAACCTATTTTTCTAGTTTAAGGGGGATATAATTGCTCGCCCCCTTTATAATAAGCAGAAGAGTCCCATAACTAATCAGAGATACGTTTTATCATAATGAACCTATGTCCAAAATTCTAAGCAAATCGGATAATTTTGCGTAAAAAATTATTAATTTAATTTTAGAAAGGTTATCCCCCGTTCCCTCTCTATACTGAACCATTAGAACTCCTAAATCTCTTCAGGCATTATATACTATATATAAGCCTTATCGAAAAGAACCTATATGCAAATTTGACACACGTTGGACAATTCTGCATAAAAACCCATTCATCTAATTGAGGACGGATGGGGGGGGGGGAGTAATCGTACCTTCCCAAAACTAATCAGGCAAGCGTCTTTTCAGGATGAACGTATATCCAAAAATTGAACCAAAACAGTTAATTCAGCATGAAAAACCCATTTACCTAAACTATGAGCCCCCCTCTCATACTTAAGCAATGAATCCCCAAAATCAAGTCTTTGTCACTTTTTTTCCGGTAACTTTTTTTCCTTGTCACTTTTTTCCTTGTCACTTTTTTCCGTGTCACTTTTTTCCGCTTTTGTAGTTTATGTCACTTTTTATCCGATAACTTTTTTTCCTAGATTCGTCAAACAAGGTAATCAAAGTTAGTCTATGACCGCAGGCATTTGTAGAATTCTATTTCTGTTGCTTTTGGTGACAAAAAAAAAAAAAAAAAAAAAAGTAATTTAAGTTAAGTAATGCCAAAAGTCTGCGGGTCAATTTTAGTGCAGGAAATAATATATTGCTTCAGATTTCTTTCGGTTAAATTATTTTTCTCTAAAATTATTTACGTTAAAGAAAATACGATCCTTAAGTTTTTTGAATGTATGTTATTAAAATATGTACACAATTAAGGAGGGGGGGGGGGTGAAAGTAATATTTAATTATGTATTGTAAGCATTCTAATTTTTTCTAATTAAAAACTTAAATTTCTGTTTTTGATATTTAAGTTAGTTTTATGTGTGATAGTTTCATAATAGCGATTTTTTTTTTACTTTGATACTAATAATAAAAACTTGTTTCATATGCCGTGTATGCACAACTGTATTATTATTATTATTATTATTATTATTATTATTATTATTATTATTATTATTATTATTATTATTATTATTATTATAGAAAACCTCTTTGATTTCCTTAAATTTTACATAAAATTTATATCCGAAAAATAGGTGAAAATTAAAATTAATATATTTTTTACTTTTTATTAAAATTAAATTTGGTTAGAGAATAGTTTAAACTTCTGAGTGGCTGAGAAACAATATTTCAAAGCACTTGTTCACTTTGCTATCTACTGCCCAAATTTCATTAAAACCGGTGATACCACTGTCGAATGCCCTCTTGTTAGGAAAAAAAATCGAAGTTTAAATATAACTTGAGGAAGAGTAAAAATTTCTATTTCTTTATTACTCTTTTAAAAAATATTTAAATTTAATTTTTTGGATGTTTTTTACCCGAATTTCATATTTTTATTTTTACTAATAAGGAAAAAAAATATTAATTTCTTATAGTATATATCTATATGTATAAACAAAAGTTGTCCGATTAACTGACTCACTCAGTCCATAAACAGCAAGCCAAAATTAATCCATATACAAATGTAACATCAAATGCTACAAAATTATTCCTTATGCGCCGGCAGTTCATTTAAGATGCGATTTTTTTTTCAAATTTGCCTTCCAAGGGAAAGGGGGATAATTTAGGACATGTCTCTCCATATTTTAAGGATAATATATATATATATATATATATATTATTTTTATATTTATTTATTTATTTATTTGCTTGAGTATATTACAAAATATTTAAAACCAAATTATGGAGCTTTTAAATTTTGGCTATCAGTGTGGGCATGGCGCAAAATCAAGGCATAAGGTGTTTTTAACATTAACTTTTTCTATGAAAAAAAAAGTCAGATATTAAAAAGATACTAAAAAGATTTTTGTTTTAGAAAATAACAAACTCAAATGCCTAAAAAGCAATTTATGGACTTTAAAAACTTCGTACCTGAGAGGGACGGCAGGGATCAGGTGCAAAATATCTTGTTTTCAGATATAGTTTCTTATTTCAAAGAAAAAAAGATATTCATATGATCCTCCATATATATATATATATATATATATATATATATATATATATAGAGAGAGAGAGAGAGATAGGTAGATAGAGAGATAGAGAGAGAGAGAGGGGGGGGGTGAGAGGGGGAGAGAGAGAGAGAGAGAGAGAGAGAGAGAGAGAGAGAGAGAGAGAGAGAGAGACAGAAAAATGACTTTATGGAAATTTCAAAATTTGTCTTCTAAACAGAAAGAGGGAAGGAGGATTGAGGTAATAATTTTTTAAATTTTTCTTTAAATTTTATTTAAAAAACTATATTTATAAATTTCTTTGTTTACAATATCGCAAGAAAAAATATCTAAAAATCAATTGCTAGAATTTTTAACATTTATCTGCCCCCCCCAAAGCCGGTACCAGTAAAGCACAAAATTTGGCATTTTACCACTATCATATCTAATTTATCAAAGTATTTTTCCATGTTAAAGTGATAATGCGTAATAACTTAAGACATTCAACATTTAAATTACGATTTATTAATTTGCAAATAATTAGTTTCAGGAATAGGTTTAAATTTTATAGGTTTAAATTGATCCTGTTTCAGACAAATTAATAGATTTAGCTTCATATCTTTCAATGTACTTCTTGATTTTTTGAGGCATTTTTCGTTTTTTTATTTGCTTGTAAATAATTTATTATGAAGAAGTTGTATTAGTACTGTACTTTTCACATTTTTCATTTCTTTATCTAACCATGCCATTTTAATTGTTTTTTTCTTTTTGGCGTGTAGGCGAAAGGAGGATTTTTTTTTCCTTTTTTATTTTCCTTTCATTCAATTCCGAAATTTGGAGTTGTTTTTCATGCCAAAGTACCCATATCACGAAGAAAAAAAAAAGCATGCGCTTTTATTACTTCGATTATTTCTCTTTTATTGACCTGGAGACTAGTGAATAGGTTCGTTTTATATAAATCGTTGAACTTGAAACATCTGAAATTGCTGTTCATTATGCTGAATTTCACAAGCCAGGAATTTAATGAAAACTACATTATAGAAATATAAAACAATGAAAATTATTTCAGTTCCATGTGTTTCTGCGATAAAGTTCATTGAAATTATAAATGTTAAGTGAGCATATATGATCATTGAAAAATCTGAAAATATTATAACATTTGCTGTTCATAAAAAAAGAAGAAAAATGTGGGAAATAATTATCTAATCCTTACCATATCTGTTATATTACTAATGATTACCATAAAAAAGTACCTTCAAAAGGCTCTACAGAAAAAAAAAGATCTGATTTTGTTTTCTTTTATTGTGTATGTATGGCACGGCATAAAAAGAAGATCATACAAATGCAAACAGATTAATGTTTGTATGGAAAATACTATAAAAATAATACTAATGTTACATTAATATAATGTTAAAACTTGATTTATAACACAACTAATCTATCTTAGATAAAAATCTTTATCAAAATAAGTCTTATTTTTTCTAAACAGAAACTTTTCCATTGTGAATATTAAGTAATGGCATTATTTAACAATTCAAAATGCATTATACAAAAATTTTAGCTGATTTTCAATTAAATGCATTTTTTCAATCATGGAAAATTATATTTGACATATTAAAATAATTTGATATTGAGTTAAAACAGCATTACTTAATCTATAGCAAATCTGGTCGTAAAAATTTACAAAAAAAATAGTTGATAAAGAGTTAATGAAATGATAAATTTGCTCATTTCTTTTCTTGCATATTATTTAATTTATATTCTTTAAAAAACTTTATTTTTTGATAACGCGGTTTGAAGTTTTCAAAATTTTAGTTAAAAACAAATAAATAAATATGTAATATTGAGAATAATAGTTATTCTTTAATAACACATGTGACCACAACTGTTAGTAGGAATGCAAAACCAGGAAAGTTGAAAAAACAACTTAACTTTTCTGTTTCAAAACCCTGATTTATTTGAAAGAGTTGTTACACGAATATAACAAATGTAATCATGTCTGAATACAGAGAAATGATCGAAATACTACTTTGTCTATGTTTTCTTAAATAAACTTAGAAAAGAAAGGGCTGTACTTATAGTTGTAAAGTTATAAAAAAATTAGTTGTAAAGTTATAAAAAGATTTTTTTTTTTTCATTTTAATTGTGGTATTTTTTAAAAAAATTATGTTCAGCTTGAGATAAAACCCTGATTTCTCCAAAACGGCGCAAAACGAAATAAAACCATCGTCATGCATTCTGTACTTTACCGATTCTATTCAGAAAACTCTTCTACTATAAGAAGCATTTCTAGTTTTAGTAATGGAATAGACAAGTTCTATTCTTATCTCCGTTTAAATGAATTTATTAATAACATTGAATAAAAAATTAGCAGCAGATATAACTATTTTGTTCTGTACTTATCCATCTAATATGTATCTCCGAATATGTAATGCAATTATAAATATATTTAAAAATACGACGAATCTGTAATATGAATATGAAATACAAGGTATATTTTCAATTTTAAGTCAGTTAACACTTCACACATTAAAAAGGGCGATAGATATCTATCTGTAGCATTCGCCAAAACCTTACAGATGAATATATCTAAAGTGTTGAAATAAGAATTCAAGTCAAATTTTTCATTAATATACAATTTTTTACAGCCTCTCTTCATTGATGTGTGTATGTCGGAAGGGGAGGGATAGCGCTTTTATTTAAAAAATAGTCTTATCTAATTTTTATATATTGAGGATCGTATTTTACCAGTTTTTTGGGGCACAAGGAGGAGGGGATGCATTGGCACGGATTAAAAAACAGAAAGAAAAGAACAAACAGAGACGGATCTTAAAAAGCCCCTTTGCCCCCCCCCCCCCTCCAAGCGTAAACCATTGACTTAAAGCGAGAGAGCTAAAAAATATATTTTTTAAAAAGCTAAATTCATCACTTTGAAATAAATTTATTAAAGAAAAGAAGTTTTCTCCACGTCCGGAGAGGGAAAATATAACAATGATGTGAAACTTTTTAAACGGTCTGTCTTTTAATGAAATATATTTCTACATTCATATAAATCAATTTCATACTTTTCTTCTTTTGCAAAAAATGATTAACACAACTTATATTTAAAAAAAAAAAAGTAATTTATTACAATTTTATTAATAGTTTAAAACATTGGATAATAATTGATTTTAAGATGGTCACTTCCTTTATTATCAAAGCAATTTTAATTTTAAAAAATACTGCATTCTTATAAAAAACATTTGTTTCCACAATACTGCCACATAATGGATTCGAACGTTCTCTGAATAGATCAATGAGCAGAACAAATGTTGTCAATCGTTCGCTAACAGTGAAAAAGCTACTGTGTCTTCTCTCCCCTCTTTGAATAAAAGGCTGTTTCAAAAAGAAACGATTCTAAATCGTTTCACATTCGACACAATACAAGGGTAAGATATTTAAATATTTACTACTGCAATTTAACTGTTTAAGTGAAACTAAGATGATTAGTCTCCCTTCTTCAGTTAACTTCATATAATGAATGACACTAACAATTATCATAATGATCCTTTGAAGTCCGAATAATTTTCTTTGCTTTTAAACGCAGTTTTAAGAAAAATAGCTACAGATGTTAAAAAACTAATAGCTAAACTTTTAACAGAGGTTAAAAATTACTGATGTTGTAAAATAATAAAGGCGTAACATACAAGTGTGGTGCGGAATGTTAAAAAAATTCCTTTCTTTCAAACCCATTCCCTTTGCAGCTTACTTAGTTCTTTGTGGTTTCGAACACAGGTGATATTCATAAGAAGAGATTTTTCAAAATGATTGCACTATAACCGGTACTTCCCAGGGGTGGAGAAGATAAGTCAGGATAGAAACTGCGGACGGAAGTGAGCCATAATGACATAGCCAGGAGCATAAATGGGAAAGAAAATGAAATAGAATATTAAAAAAAGAATTTTCGAATTGTGTTTCTTTCGAATTTTTTCCAGCAACAAATTTAAAGAACATTTGCCCGCTATTTGTTGTTTTAAGGTAGCTTTAAATATTTTCATAAAAGCAGCTTAAAAATTAAACGAATTATTTTTAATTTTTTTCAAATAAATAAATAATTTTTGTTACATGGTTTGAATTATACTTTAAGATATTAACATTAATAAGAAAAATAATATAACCATTTTAATAATATATTTTTTAATTTGTACATCAAATTATATTAATTAAAAAAAAGAAAAATAAAGAAACATTTATACTTATTGATTGAACTTATAGGAATATTATAGATAATGTTAGAATCTTTTCTATCTAAAATATAAATTTTCATTTTCATTTCGGAAACAAAGGCTCGTTAAGATTGAACTTCGATTGTTTTGACTATGGAAGTCTATCGCTGTCTGCATTTAAAATTTCATTGAAATCGATGATACCACAGTAGTATACTCACCTTGTTAATTATATACGGTGAACTTTAAATGTAAATGTTAAAAGAGGCCATTAGAGGAGTAGGGGTAAATTAAAATTTTTATTTCTTTATTGCTCTTTTATAAATTTAAATGTAATTATTTGGTTAATTGTTACTAAACTTTATGCTCATGTTGTTATTTAAAAAAACAGTGACTGACTATAATATATTTGTTCTACATATATAAAGGAATATGTCCCGACTGACTCACTCTTTCTCAACGGACAGAGAAATTTAATTCTAATATATGTAAGAAATCTTATGAAATTATTCCTTATGCGCCAAAAGCCTCATTTAAGTTTTTTTTTTTTTTTTTTTCAAATTTGCCCTCCAAAACAGAAAAAAGAAAAGCTCAAAGCAATTTTTTTTACATTTGTTTCATTATCTTAATGAAAAGTGAAATAGAATTAAAAAAAAATCAGAATATCAAAAGAAAATATTTAAACTAATTTCTTGATTTTGCAAATTTAGACAACTAGATGAGGAGTATAGGGAGCACAAGATTTGTATGAAGTATATTCTCATTTGTCATCTTTTTCCTAAAATCTTTTTTTTTTTTTTTTTTTTTTTTTTTTTTTTTTTTAATTGCATATATAAATACTGAAAAATGGATCGCTGAAAATTTCGAAATTCGTCCTCCAACGAGGGAGGAAGCAAAACAGTTTTTCACATTATATAGATATATATGCATATATATATATATATATATATATATATATATATATATATATATATATATATATATATATATATATATATATATATATATATATATATATATATATATATATATACATTTTATTTAAAAAAATGTATTTAGATATTTCTTGCTTCACAAGGATATTTAAATATCACTTGCTAGATTTTTTATCATTTTCCACCCCACAAGAGTATCATTTAGCAAAAATATGTTTTTCTCATGTATTTTCACAATTTAAGTTTTTTTTTTTCATAATTTTTTTTAAATGTAGTAGAATAGCATATTTTTTTCTAAAGTTTGTATGTTTTTTTTCATTTAATTATTTTTTTAAATTACTACTTTTACAAATATGAATATTTTTGCTTCGATTTTTTTTCACTTTCATCATTCTTCAATTTTTTTTCACTGTGTTGGAGTTTTAGAGGCATGGGATTTTACATTTAGTATGATCTTTTTTTCTCGTGTCTATCAAAATTGAAAGAAATTCAACAAAATCTCAGTTTAAATATTTCTTAAAAAATAACACTTGAATGTTAACACACTTGAATATTACACTAAAATATCAAATACATAATGAAGAATAAGTAAAAAATAAAAATAAACAAATAAAATAAATCAAATTTCTAACTTAGCAAAAAAACCTTAGTATTTTTCGAACAACCAAGTTATAAAAATATGATCTGGGAGAAAAATCAGTTTCAAGTTTTCATTTGTATAGGTAATTGCACTGAATCTACTGAATAAAATTTACAATAGCTCTCGTTATACTTATCGTATAGGTAAAAATGAGGTATCAAAATCTTTTTTAATTAGAGAGACTTTCAGCTAATAGTAAATAAAGAAAATTGGTGTTTTGACGAATTTCAAGATTTTGTGTTCATTTAAATTTCTAAAAATGAAAAATAAACAAATAAATAAAATTTGAAATTGAAATTCAAAATAGAATGAAAATTGAGTCCCCAAAAATATAATGAATGTCAGATGAATGAAATATCATTAATTTATAGTAAAAACATATTCTTAATATTTTTTAAAAAATTGGCAAAAAATACGAAATTTCTTTTAATTAAATCTATTTTAATTAAAAGATTTCTACGTGCTTTTAGCAAAAAATTTCTACGTACATCACCGAGAATTGAACTAACAATTTCTTATTTAGAAGTGAGATGCTTCATCTCTAAGCTATGATGTCAACTGACAAAGTGTTCAAATTATGATTCTTATTATAAATGTTCTTAAATAAAGTTTAAATTTTATAATGCAAGTAGCAAAAATGAACGGATGACATTGATAAAATTTAGTTAATTAAAAATTTAGAGTTTTTCAAAATTTTATCATTTGTCGTGTGACACGAGGTTTTCAGCTGTAAGTACACAAAATTTGAAGTCTCTGACTTATACTGGTTTTGTGTTCGGGCTCTGTGACAGACGAACAGACAATGGAAGAGATGAATAAAGTTTCATGGGATGAGAGAAACCGTAAAATAAAATTCATAAGATTCTTGCTATAATGTATTACAAATACAAATACCAAAAAAAAAAAAAAAAAAAAAAAAAATGTAAATTTTAAAATTTCTTTCCCACACATACAAAATGCACATTTACAGTCATTTTCATTTACAGAATTATATTCATAAATTTCGTGGTTGTAAATACTGCACGGATGAATATATAAAAATGCATTGTTAGAACTTTGTAACATTTTCCTTCTCCGCAAGAGAATCATTTGACAAAAATATGATTTACACATATTTTCACATTGTAAAGAAAAACAGAGAATCATAATAATCTTTTCTTGAAGAATTAAAAACACAGATAGCTAATAATCAGTTACTGTACTCTGCAAATTTCGCTGGTAAACACTGATAGAAGCTGGTTGACGGGAGGTTCTGGGTTCGAACCCAATCGCACCCTCCGGGTCCCCATTCGGAATATACCATGGTTTTCTTCAAAACATACGAAATTACGGTTTTGGCTACATTAAAAAGACCCTGCTAGAGGGCACTCTCTATAGTCCTATATTACACGTCCAGATAATTGGGAACCATAAATAACAAAAATGAGAACATGAGACTTTTTTGTGTTCAAATCAAGGTGTGGAGTTGAAAAAAAAAAAAAAAACAACAACAAAAAACATGTATGGTTTTATATTTTAAAGTTGTTATTTATTATTGCCTATTTCTGGACGTGGGACATAGGCCTAGAAAGAGTGCCCTCCGTCGCGCCGGGTTTTCTTTTAAGGTAGCTTAACCCGTATTTAAGCAAATTTTGAAGAAAGCTCCGAACAGTAAGCGCGCTATTGGATTCGAACCTAGCAACTCCCGTCTACCGTCTTCAAGAGCAGTACCTCTCAGACACAGGTTGGACTGATATTTTAAAGAAATAACAGATATTAAAAAGATTCTTGCTTTTTTTTCTGCGATTTTTTTTAAATAACCCCCTTCCAGGAAAGAGGAAGAGAAATACATGAGGCGAAAAGTGCAATAATACTATTATGCTCCTTTTTCTTCATATTTTAATTTATAAAAAATAAATTCATGAAATTACTGGTTTACAATATAACAAGAAGGAATGCATAAAAATCAATTCTTAGTATCTTCAAAACTCCTGTCCAAACGAAAATGGGTAGGACGTGATTTTGAAATTACTATTAATATATAAATTTAAATCGAAATTTCAGTCATTTATGTTATGAAGTATTGTAAACACAAACATCTAAAAACCAAGTTGTGTAACTTGTCTACATAATTATATTATCATTATTATTATTAATATATAATGACATTCTTTTACTTCCGTTAAAATTTATATCATATTTTCTGTAATCATTATGCATTATTTTTGTTAAACTTTAATTTTTTATTTATTTATTTATTTATTTATTTATTTTTTTTTTTTTAGCTAATTGTTTAAATTTCTGAATGGATGTGGAACAATACTTCGGCACATATTCTGAAACTTCAAATGCATACTTTAATGTATAAACATAAAATAAATTTTTTAATGTGAATTTTATGGGGAAAATGTCTGAACAAATGTATCATATTTACAAGATATACATAATCTAATCATATTTGCTCATCATCTTCAGAAATAATATTATTGCACCTTTCCTTAGTCCACATCCTGATGAATTTTCCTAGAACCACGATTACCACTGGCGCAGATTTTGGAAAAAAAAAAAAAAAAAAAAATTAAACAATATGCTGTCACAACTGACATAATTATATGATATCGAGTACATTCTGAGAAATAATTATCAAAAAGAATGCTAACTCATTCAGTTTAAATTAGCGGACAATTTATTTACAATTTTTATTTACATATAAACAAAATATTATTTACAAGTAAAAAATATCTTACATATGTCATCTACCCAGGCCCGTAGCTAGAAGTGAACGATAGGAAGGGGCTCAAGAGAATGTAGAGGGTAGGGTCATAATTTTTTCCCCTCTCTCTGACTCAGAAAGATAAATTAGTGTATATTCACATTGTAGGTACTATGTTTCTCATTAAACTGATGTAATAACTTCATTTTATGCTAAGAAAAGTATAGGATGTTGACAATTTTGAGTGTATAACTGGCACAAAATGAAACATCATGTAAGCTTCATATGTATAAATAGGGTGAGGGAGTGTTGAAACACTTATTTTAGATACAATTTAGTAACTCTGCAAAACTGTGAAAAGTTCTCAAAATTAAATTAGATTTTTGAACAGAACTTCGCTTGAATTTTCGTAACATTTAGTGATCATGGAATTTTTTTGCATGCGGGGGAAGGCGGCTGAGCCGCCCATAGAACCCCCTTAGCTACGGCCCTGCATCTACCATGATATAAACTTACATACCATAAGTACTTTCTGCGTACTCGGTCCACTTATCAAAATACTCTATATTTCTCTTAAATTAGGATATCTAAAGCTATTTATCGGAAAATCACCCTTGATTTCCCCGTTCCACTTGCGATATATATCAAGAACCTCAAAGTCTTTCCCTCAAAACTCTACCAAGGAAAACAAAGCTTACCCCGAGAGAACAAAAAGCATTTTTGACCATAGAAACTATTACTTATACTTTCTCTTACGTCCAGATAGTTTGGGAATTCATTATTTCTTTATCTATGAAATAAGTTCTTAATTCGAAAGAGGAACTGAAGGATTGATACTCTAGGATTTGTTCACATAATGTTATCAAACTAAAATATCTCAAGTAACTTAAGATATGAAAAAAATGCTATCTTAAAATCTCAAGTACACAATGAGCAATATGAATTCAGTATATAAGTTAAACAATAATACAACAGTACCCTAAATAGTTATCTGCTCACTAGTACCTCACTAGTATCCGTAAACCTGCCAAATATGTTGAGAATTTTTATTTAAAAAAAATATTGGTTAATATCTAGCTAATTTTATTATTTTAATTCCTTCCATTTTTAATATTTTATTTATTTATTTATTTTGAAAAAAGATAATTTTCTGCATGATTTAATTTTGTCTTTGTATTTCTCCAAATAACAAATAACAATCTTTTCTGCTATACATCGGTGACACTCGTTAAGGTGAATCTCCGTCTGGTTTAACTATGAATGTCGACCTCTACCTGCACCCCAAATTTCCTTAAATTCGATAATATTACTGCTGGATGTTGTCTTTGTTAAAAACATACCATGGGCTTTAAGTATAACTTGTGGAAAGGGCTATTAGAGGAATAATTGAAAGAAAAAAATATTATTTCTTTATTACTCTTTTTAATTTAAATTTAACTGTTTGGTTGAATATAACTAAATGTCATGCACCTGTTATTTACTAATAAAAATGAAAATAAATAAATAAATAACATTGATTTTTTAATAGTGTATAATTATATACACAAAGAAACATCTCACGGCTAATTCGTGCTCTCAAGTCATCAATGAGCAGTCAAAACTAATCTTGTTACATAAATGAGGAGCTCATAACCATAGTATATCAATACCATTTCGGAAAAAAAGAAAGAGATTGTGCAATTAGAAGGTGCTTATAATATCTATTTTATCTATTACAACAGTGAACCCAACTTGTTTTCATATGCTTTCTCATATATGACATCTGTTTAACAGCATAGTCCAGTGTTAGTCATGCTCACACGCACAGAAAAAAATAAAAAGAATGATGTCCACTTAAACTGCTGCATAGAGCTCACAGACTATGCAGACTAATTGTATATTACAGTCTTATATAGAAATGCCTTTCAAACAAAAATATGGAAGAAAGTACCCCCCTATTTTCTTTTTTTATACTTAAACATTGAAGCCCCAAAACTAATAAGGGATACGTCTTATCATATAAAAAACCTGTATCCAAAATTCGAAGCAAGGCAAATATTTCTGCATAAAAACTCATTTATGTAATTTAAGAAACGTTGTCCCCCGTTCCCTCCTTTATAATTAACCATTAAAACTCTATTTAGCTAACTTCGTTGTCAGATGATCGCCCGTATCCCTTTTATAATTAACAAAAGAACAACACAATAAATGAGCGAAGCTTCTTATTCTTATGAGCCTGTATACATAACTCAGGCGCGGATCCACGAGGGGGGGGGCGATCGCCCCCCCCAAACCAGTGTTGAATTCAGACTTTTTTCCGGAAGGGATTTCTGTGACTCCGTCAGAGACTTTCTATTGTTCCGGAAAAAACGCGAATTTCATTAAAATGTCGCTAAAAAGCCCTAATTTTATCAAAGTGTCGCGGAAAAAGAGCGAATTTCGACAAAAGATCGCGGAAAAAGCACGAATTTTGTCAAAGGTTGCGCAAAAAAAAAAAGAAAAAAGAATTTTGACAAAGGATCGCTAAAAAAAGCGAATCTTGACACAAGATCGCTGAAAGCGCGAGTTTTGTCAAAGTGTCGCGGAAAAAATGTTTGCAAAATAAAACATTAATTCAAAGTATCGTGGAAAAAGAGCAAATTTTATCAAAAGGTCATGGAAAAAGCGCTAATTTTGTCAAAGGGTTGGGAAAAAGGAAGGCAAAGTATTGCAGAAAAAGTACTAATTTCGACAAAGAATCGCTGAAAAAGCGCGAACTTTGACATAGGATGGCAGAAAAAGCGCTAATTTTGTCAATTATCGCGAAAAAAACGCGAATTTCGTGAAATTATTATGGAAAAAGCACGAATTTCATCATAGAGTCGCAGAAAAAGGCGAATTTCGACAGAAGTTTGCGTAAAAAACGCAAACTTTGACACAGGATCGCTGAAAAAGCGCTAATTTCGTCAAATTATCACTGAAGAAGCGCGAATTTAATCACAGGGTCGCGGAAAAAACGCGAATTTTGACAGTGGATCGTGTAAAAAACGCGAACTTCGACATAGGATCGCTGAAAAGGCGCGATTTTTGTCAAAGTGTTGCGCAAAAAGTTTGAATTTCGTCAAAAGTTCGAGGAAAGATCGCTATTTTTTTCAAAGGCTTGCAAAAAACTGCTAATTTTGTCAAAGTACTGCAGAAAAGTGCGAATTTCGTCAAAGGGTCGCGGAAAAAATGCGAATTTTGAGAGAGAATCGCGTAAAAACGAGAACTTCGACATACGATCCCTGAAAAGGCGCGATTTTTGTCAAAATGTTGTGTAAAAAGCTCAAATTTCGTCAAAAGTTCTCGGAAAGAGCGCTACTTTTTTCAAAAGGTTGCGAAAAGGGAAGGCAAAGGAACTCGGAAAAAGTGCGAATTTCGACATAAAATCGTTGAAAAACCTTGAACTTCGACATAGGATTGCTGAAAAAGCGCTAATTTTTTAAAGTATCGCGAATTTCGTCAAATGATCACTGAAAAAGGGTGAATTTCGTCAAAGGGTCGAGAAAAAACGCAAATTTTGACAGTGGATCATGAAAAAAACGCGAACTTTGACGTAGGATCGCTGAAAAAGCGCGATTTTTGTCAAAGGGCTGCAAATGAAGCGCTAATTTTCTCAAAGTATCCCGAAAAAAGAGCGAATTTCATCAAACGATAGCAAAAAAAGCATGAATTTCGTGAAACGAAAATCTCAGAATCGCCCCTCCCAAAAGATTCTCTGGATCCGCCCCTGACATAAATTGAAACAAATCGGTTAATTCTGCATGAAAGACCATTTACATGAATTATGAGGGGTAGTTTCCTTTATCCCCCCTTTGTACTTATGCATTGAATTTCAAAAATAAACTAGGGAAGCGCCTTTTAGAATAAATCTGTATACAAAATTTGAAGCAAATCGGTAAATTTTGCGTGAAAAACCTAAATTAACACGGGGATCATCCCCCCCCCCATTCCCCCTCTTTAAACTTATCCAATGAACAACAAATACTAGTAACGGAGACACCTCATTAGAATGATCCAACATCTAAGATTTGAACGAAATCTACTAATTCTACATGAAAAACCCATTTACGTAAATTAAGGGGAGGGGCAATAGCTGCCATTCCCCTTCTTATACTGAACGGAAGAACTCTCAAAAGTAATCAGGGAAGCGTCTTATCACAAGCCTATATCCAAAATTTCTTGTAAAATTGTAAAAAATTTATCACGAGTTATCCAGTTGGGTACGTATGTACGCACGTACATACATATATACAGAACGGACGAGCACATAAGCTCTCTGGCTTTGATAGCCTGTGAGCTAAAAAATAATTTAAATTTGAACTCAATTTTTCAAAAATGAGTTAAGTTCAAACTTAACATCAAAAGGATTTCAAAGGAACAATATATATATATATATATTTATCTATATATATATATATATATATATTAGACTTTTATCGACTAAATTTTCAAAATTTTGTGAGCAATTCTTTTGGGTATTCGACATAAGGTCTCCATTTCCATTTTCCTCGTCGACTCTGTGAGCGAGTTTGGTTCAGGAAATTACTTTTTTCTATAGTTCAGACCAAGATGGGCGACTGGATTTATTTTCAAGGCAAGTTACAAGTAGTTACTAGTGGGAATGTGCTATATTATTGTTGAAATCTGAATAGGCAAAAATTTTCAGTCCCAGTTCCAATCCCCACCAGTGGCCAAGAGGTTCTGACCTCTAAACTGGTAGACGGCAGGTGCTGAGTTCGAACCCAATCGCGGTCGTCGGCTTAATCGTTCGAAGTTTTCCGTGGTTTTCTTCGAACCTTGGATTTACTTGCGTGAATACGGATTAGGTTCCGTTAGAAAGACCCCCACGGAGGGCATCCCACCCCATTAAGGTCCTATATCCCTTGCGTAGATAATCGGACGTCATAAAATAAACCTAAACCAAACCCAGTTCCAATCCAGCACATTTGAATAAAAAAATAATAGAAAATAACTATTCAAACTTTCGGGGAAATTTCCGAAATTTCTTGAGACGGTTTATATAAAAAGAAAAATATCCATGCTCAAATACTCAAAATTTTAGGACACATTTTCAGACTTTTTTTAAGGATAAAAACAGGAAACTTGCTGACGTGATTTTTGAAAATATCTATAAACGGCCGTGTATTTTCATTTTTCACTCAATTTATTGCAGCAATTTAAAAATAGTTATCTTCCCAGTATGACCCTTTTTCCGTTTTCAACACTATCGCTTCAGGAAATTCGGTTTAAAACGCCAACTTTGACTGCAGTTTTGGCAATAGACTCTCCTTTATCAATAAATCGACAAACCACCTCACAATATATAGTTTCTCAATAAGAAAACCTGCGGATTTGATGTTTTCAAAACAAAAATGAATTTAAAAATAAATCAAAAAATAAACAACTTGAATTTGAATACACCTTATTGATACTTATTATAAATGACGCATAAAATGCACCGTATAGTGTTGATGTGTGCGGTTATTTTTATTTTTACATCAAGACATTTAAAATTTTGTTTTATGCGAGGAGTTCTGATAAGAAAAAAAACAAGTTAGAAAAATCATGCGTTGAGCATAGATTATGAAATACTTTCCAACACTTCCTGAAATTTTTAACAAAACTTCACTAATGCTACTGTCTATAGGCAAATATGTATTCTAATACTTTTGAAAAGCCTTGTTTGATCTGTGAATTGATGTAGATACTATAAAAAGGGAAAATTTATTTAACAAGAAAACGCGGAACAGTTTGAAATTTTCTTTCAGCAATTAATTTTAATAGATGGAGGCATACTTATGTACTTTTGTTCATCCCTCTAGTTAACCTAGGACCATTATTATATGCCAGTATTTAACTTTAATTTAGTTTGAACTGAAACACCCTTTAAACTACTGAAATCACATTTCCAGAAATTATATATCCTTTCGCGACTCATATATGCAATTCTTTGAGTGGCCCTGTATATCATTTTAACTATATTCTACAAAAATTTCTTAGTAAACAGGATGCAGTTTAGCTTATTTAAAAAAAAAAAACCTTTAAGTAAATTATGCTTATTTTCAGTAGCCTCGAGCTCCTTTGTATAACCCTGTATATCAACTATATCATTTATACATACCATATAATATGTATAAATTTAGTGAAACTTAAAAGCGCATATCATAATCAAAACGACAGTTTATGCTTCCATTAGCCATCATCAATAATATACAGTACTTTTGATAGAACATACTATTTTAAATCTTCGGTGAGTCCCTGTAAATCTGTGCACTTCGTAATATGCATGAAATATCTTATATTAGGCCTCAGCAACGTATATCAGTTTTACTATACTTGAAACAGTTCAATATAATTAAAATATGTCGCAAATAATTTATTCTTTACTATTCTATAATGAAATTCTTTTGTGTGGCGCTGCAAATAATTTCTATACTTTTCACTTTATATTTTAGTGCAATTTGTAGATGAATATAGGCTTTAATATGTTTGACAGTGCGTAACATCATTAAAATTCATTTAAAACGATTTTTTTCCCATAGAACGTAATGTAACGAACAAATTTTGATTGTCCATATAAATAAACTAATCATGCTAAGAATTTCATTTGGAATAGTGTTCGTGCTAGGATATACACCAATAAAACCCAAAAATTTCGACAATCCGCTAAATTTTCGAGAGTTATTGTGAAAACAAGCGGCAAGATAGACAGATAAACCGAAATCATAAAGACTTCTTAACTTTGCTGGAAAGTGTTAAAAAATATTGGTCTCTCTCTCTCTCTCTCTCTTTTTTTTTTTTTTTTTTTTTTTTTTTTTTTTGTTTGTTTGTTTACATTATTTATTTTAACTAAATGTGCAATTAACTGCATAGTACTCCGTTCAAAATATACTGTTTCTACTATACTTCTTTCTATATATTCTTTTGTAAACTATATTGAATGTTTAACTGTTTGTCGTTAAATTTACTCTAGAAATATCTGAATTATTACTAAACTCATTAATAGATTTATACGGTTTGGAGACTTAAAATTTTGAAAAATTCTGTATCGAAAAACCTTTTAAGACGGAATCATTTAGGAGTAAAAAAAATTCAATCTAGATTCCAGGTGACAATCCAGCTTTTTACATTTTTCATTATATTTCAATTAAGGAAAGTTATTCATAAAATTAATGTTTTAAAATATAGTCAGAGGATTACCTAAATTTCATATCCTAGAATTTTAAATATTCTTAGTCAAAGGGACAGAAAAGGGAACAAGATTTTAACATGACATTTATTCATTTATTTTATTTTATTTATTATTTTTTTTTAAATAGAGATTTTAAAAACTTGCATTAATCACTATAAACATAGATATCTAAAAAAAAATTTCAGGATTTTTCAAAATTTTTGCTCTTTTTCTAAAGTGGGACCAAAAATGAGATTTTCATATTTTGTTTTTAATTTGAAAGAAAATATAAATGTTTATAAGATTCTTGCTTTATTTGGAGACAATTCTTCATAAAAGTTAAACGTGTGGTACACTGTAAAAAAAAAAAAAAATCTGCAAAGGTACTAAACTTTTTCTAGGAAACTGGGATTCCTAGAACTTTTCCTGTAAAGGTAACAGTAAAAATTCAAGTTTCAGAGTCGGTTGCATGAATTTTTCTTGTTATCGTTACATGAAAAGTTCTTGGAATGCCAGTTTCCTAGAAAAAGTTTGGCACCTTTGTCGATTTTTTTTACAGTGTAGAGAACCTCTATTAAGTCCTCGCCTGTCGACATGTATTACGTACTGATTCTCCGGTGGGTATTTCGTCCTCACTTGCTGGTGTGTTTTATGTCTTAGCTTTCCGGTGTGTTTATGTCCTGACTTTACGGTGTGTATACGTCCTGACTCTACGGTGTGTATACGTCCTGACTCTACGGTGTGTATATGTCCTGATTCTCGGGTGTGTATACGTCCTGATTCTCCGGTGTGTATATGTCTTGATTCTTCGGTGTGTATATGTCCTGATTCTCCGGTGTGTATACGTCCTGATTTTCTGGTGTGTATACGTCCTTATTCTCCGGTGTGTATACGTCCTTGGTTGCCGTTGTATTTCACGTCCTGACTTCCTGGTATGTATTGCGTCCTCTTTTGCTGGTGTGTTTTAGGTCATGGCTTACCGGTGTGTATACTTCGTGGGTTGTTGATGTGTATTACGTTTTAAATTGTCGGTGCGTATTGCGTCTCTGTTTGTCGGTGTTGGAAAAAAATATTATTTTTATTCTTTTTGAATCATCAGTTTATTTTGTTGTTGTTTTTTCTCTTCTAATTGTTGCAACGCAAGTTTAAATAGATATAAAAATAATTTTTTTACCCTTTACTTCTAAAAGTGATGGAGTACCCCTGTTGCCAAAATTACAAAATTGGTATTACAAACTACGATAAAAATAATATCTCAAAAATAAATTGAGATACAGCTTTTCAACAAAATGCATTTAAAAATACATTTTTTCCCTTTGTTATGGTGTAAAAATTGAAAATGTGCGATATTTAGAAGCTTAAAAATTTGCAGTAGCGTAAATTTCATAATTGAAAATTCATTTCTTTTAATTGTTGCACGCAAGTTTAAATAAAATTATTATGTATATAACTAAAATTAATGGATTAAATAGATCACGTAAAAAATGTGCCTATTTGTTTTTATTTCATCATACTAAATCATATTTATCATTTATTTCGACACGCGAAATGAAATATTTTTTACATTTATTAAATTATTATTCATTTAAATTAAGAGCTGCCTCTATCGACCATTTTGGTCTCCTTAAATTTATGCTAAGCTTTGCTGTATTTTACTTTTATTCATAATTTTATTTACTTGCGTACCTTCACTAAATCTGCAGATTCAGATACAGGAATACAATTAATTAATTAATTAATTAATAATAATAATAATAATAATAATAATAATAATAATAATCAAAGTTAATTGAGATTTACAGAAAATAGACACTTTTTTTATTGAAAATTTTCGCGATTAAAATACTTTCTTCTTGTGTGCATAAAAGATAAAAAAAACACTAAAATGAATTTTAAGATTAAAAACTGAAGATTATTATTTATACTTATAAAGAAACAACATGTAAATTGTATCGTAGCACGAATTTTTTTCACAATGTCCAGGGTTGTTTGTGTGTATCAACATAGTAAATGTCCTCAGTTGATTGTAAAATAATGAAGTCCCCAATTGATTGTGTGTATCAAGTTCACTGTGTGTGTAAGTGTGTATCAATGTCCCCATTTATATAGCAAAATTACATATTGTGAAATTTTGTGAAATTCTGCAAATTTGAGAAAAATCAAAGTTAATTCATATTTAATATAGTATAAGTAACAATTATTCACCGGAAATAAACTTCTAAGTCCGTTATTTTCGAAGTCCCGAATTGGCGGTGTATACACCAAGTCCTGAGTTTGCACGTCTTGCCAACCTGTGTGTGTGTGTGTGTGTGTGTGTGTGTGTGTGTGTGTGTATGTGTGTGTTACATTTTAAGATTAGGAGCCAGAAGTGTCATAGCTTGTAACCCCGTTTTTGAGCACAGAAGTCCTAGCAAGCAAGAAAAAAGAATAAGTAAATGTAGATGCTTCATTAAATCACACATTGGCAGCTCTAAAATAGTTTATTTAAATGAAATCCTATGGAGCGGGAAATACTTACCCCTACCAAAACAGATATTCCATCAAAAAAAAAGAAAAAAAAAAGCTTCTGCAATTTTTGTAAACCGAATGATAGAATAAAAAATCCATCTATATCCAGGCCTATGTAGCTTCAGTAAAAAAAAGAAACATTTTCCAGAACTTTCCATAATCTATAAACACAATTCTTTTAAGTAAACAGAAAATAATATCAAGTATCGAGATTAAAAATAGCAGACCCGATCTTCTGCAAACGATAATTTTATTTAAAAGGTTATTATTTGACTATTTTATAATCGAAAGTAATCAAAACTCGAGTATACTACACAGACGATAATTTCACACAATTCATTGATACGCAATAATATGGAACGCGAAGAAAAAAAAGGAACAAGTATGCTTTTGGAAAAAATTTAATAAGACTTTCTTAAAATAAGTTGATAAAAACAAGTAAAAAAAATTCTTAGGAATTTTAAGAAATAAAGCTTAATTAAAATATTTTTTTATTTAGAGCCATTTATAGATTTACGCATATTGGAATAAATATTTTTTTAAGGCGAATTAAGAATTTTCAATAAAGATCGTTTCTATAAAGATTAATAGATTAGATATAATAACAGCATTCAAATTCAACGTGAAGCCAAAGTTCTTGTAGCAAAGATCTGAACATTTTTAGATAAAATTAGCTGTATGCCTAAGTTCTGAAGTTTTTCCCAATTACTGAATTTAATCAAATATTACATATATATATATATATATATATATATATATATATATATATATATATATCTGCTATCTTTCATAATTTTTTAGTATGCATAATAGCTGGAAAAATACTATAACTAGTAATTAAAAATAAGCACATATTTATATAACCAAAGTTTTTATCTTGTTTTAAAAGCATTTTAAGCTTATCATTACACTGTAAAACATTTGTGTAACGTTACCCCATAAAACTGGTGGCAGCCTTGCTGCCTCCAATTTGGTGGAGTATTTTAACAGACATAATCGGTGTAACATTGCTACGTTACACCAGTAATGCATGTTTTTATTACACCATTATGTAAGTGAAAAATTACTCAATGAAGTGTAAATCGTAGCTGCCACCAATTTTATGGAGTAACGTTACCACAAATGTTTTACAGCGTACCATTCGACTACATATTATTAAAATTCCAAATTTTAAACTAAATTTAATATAATATAATTAGAATAAAATAGGCTATTACAATAATCAATTATTTTGCAAAATTTTACAAAAATCAGAATCTGATTTTGTATGTATGTAATATCTTAAAACAGTTTGTAACACAAAATAAAATCTTGAATAAAAATAGAGAATATTTTATAATCCACTGAGAAATAAACAGGGGGGCAACAGCACAAACATTACAGAATTAGTTAAAATACGATTCGAATTTTAAATTGCAATCGAATGGTAATGATATTCCAAGTCATACTTTTGTGTAAAACACATGAAAACTCGATTGTAATGGCTGATTCCTAGGGTTACAATTGCGTTTTCCTACATCCAAAAGTGTGTAAACATGGAGAGCTGGGATACACAAAACACAATAGTAAACTTATGACTAAACCAAAAATATCGGGTTTTTAGGTATTTTGCTCCAAGATATGACTTAGCAGACCGACTGCGTTTTCATATGCAAATCGTATTTTAAAGAATTCTGGAATTTCAGCCGTAAACTTATTGAGGTGATATTCTGTGTTGTCGCCTCCTGGTCTAAGAGGTTTTTTTTTTTAAATCTATTGTGAATGCAGTAGAAAGTTTCATAGCTCTATATAAAAAACCATTTCAAGTTATATTGAGCTTTACAAGTATTCATTGCAGCCTTGATACCGCGGAATTATGCAGTTCTAAAATAAGCTATCGTTATGTTTCTACCAGTATCTCACATTTAATTCAGGGGTGATTCTTACTGGCAACTCTGTGAAATGTGTTAACATCGGGAACAACAGAGGATAATCTTTAATATAACTGCTTAAGAAATAATCTCTTAGGGTTAGTTATGTCAAGCAAACGGATGGCTTACGGGGTGCAGAAGAAAAAAATGGAGTATCATTTTGCGAAACATAGTCATTCTAATAACTAAAAACTTGAAATCACTTCTTACATGGTGGCATGGAATTTTTTGTTTTATTCGAAATTTTTTCTTTCTTTTTAGGAATAATAGTTCCAAGCTTCGTATTATGAGACACCTTGTAGAAAGTAAGAAATCGCTTTATCTGTTTAACTATTCTAGAATGCCTCACTTTAAATCCCTTCCATTATAGAGATGACTTTCAGAGTAAAATCAAAAGTTTAAACATTTAGGGCGTTCAGTTATACACTTATTGAAAATTAATTAAAATTTGTTTTACTTTGTCTAACTACCAAAAAAATTGTAACGAGAATACTTTAAGTATTTTCTTAAGGTTATTTCCATTTAATTTATATTGCATGGCTTAGTCTAGTTTTTGAAAGAGAAGATGTGGTGGATCATTATACGTTGTAATTCCACTGACGATGTGCAATAATGATGTAAAAAGTAATCTACTTGATTGCAAAAACACCACTTTGTTTCACAGGAGATTATCGATGTTTTAAATTGAAACAAACTTTTTCAAGTAATTAAAGATATTATATTATACCCTATACATTTTGTAAAGTAAATGAAATTTATTGTAAAGAAAGTGTTTTTATATTGATACTTTAAGAAATGTTATCTTTTCTTGAACTTTTTTTTATTTATTTAAAGTACTGTAAAACTTGTAAGATTAGCTATTTTATAGTGATTGTCAAGATTGACCCTCATAGCTGGATTTGGCTTTTTTAGCTTAATCCGCTTAAAGTTTCAAATCGTAATGTATCGTAATTGTTTGATTACTACCGAAAAATTGACTGGATAGGCTCATTGAAAATTCTCAACAATAAACTGCGTATGTTACATCTAGTTCAGCCGGGGATCTAATTGATGTCTTCTGCCAAAATCGATCAAAATTATCCACTGTCTAATTTTGGAATTCCAATATACAATTTATTTTGAAATGTACTCATTTTAGCAAGATGTTATGCTGCAATTCGCAGATTTTCTTATCGCTTCTGTTTCAAATTTCAAGAAAAATTAAGTATTAATTTTTTTAAATGATTTTCGTAGAAACTTCGTATCATGGAACTTTATAGGACATTTTATAAATTAAATTTATTTCTCATAACGAGAGCTAGTATTCTACATGATTTTATTTTTATATCCTATCTCTTACACTCGTTTAAATATATATATATATAAGTATTTCTTAAAAAAGTAATGCAAACCGAATAAAATTCGTGTATGAAATGCTGATCCCAATGTCACGTAAGAAATGAAATGAACCGATAAGATTAAAAGAAAAAAAAACCCATTAAATAAGCATGACTAATTCCAGAGACAAAAACGCGTACAATTGAATACCTTACATATTTTCCACTTTATTCAAAAGGTTACTGTCACTGACAGGTAAATCTGTTGGAAATAGTATAACATATCATTTTCCTAAGCCAAAATATGTTTGTAATTTTTTTTTTTTTTTTTTTTTTTTTTTTTTTTTACATTTTACTGTTAAATAAATTCTCCTGCTCCCCCCCCCCCCCAAAAAAAAATATATATATAAAATTACAATTAATCTCTACATATAAAATAATGAAAATAATAATAAATCCTTTTCGAGACTTCATAAAAAATCATGTACCTTAAATTAATGTGGAAAATAAAAGATCTAGTTCAAATTTATCTTACAAACAGTTAGACACACATTTTCTTTGTCTGATTCCATAATCTGTACCAATGCATTTTTTTTAATTAAGAAATTAATTAATTGAAAAATTTCAGGAAGAATGATTATCTTTATAAATAAAGAAATACTATGCTGTGAATTAAATATTTAGACACCTGAATAAGATAAGGATTTCAAAATTGTTAAAATAAATTAAGTTAATAAGAATAGATTTATTTTTTAATCTAAGAAAACATCCATAACTCTTTTATTTAAATTTATTGCATTTAAATTTGTTTTCAGTTACAAGAAAAACCTACAGCATTATTGCATTCACTTTGAAATACATTTATTTTTAGAATAAAAAATTTGTTTTTAGGTCCACTTTTTTTAATAACTGAATGCATATAAAATAATCATGATTTTTTTTTTGGATATTTAATTTTTTTCCGGTGAACAAATGTAAAATACTATTATTTTGCTAACGAACTCTTAATATGATAATAGGTATAAAAAAAACCTTACGGCAGTACCGGGAGGAAGAGGTAGCTTTCATATACCTTACTTATTTATTTATTTATTTTAAATTAAGTTATATTATTCAAACATACGAAGCTCAAATTAGTGGAACCCTATTATATAATATTGAACACTAGTTGTTGTCAATACTGAATATTTATGAGAATTTATAGAAATTAGTTATCTTTTATTCAATCTGATTTTATTTTAAGCGATTTATAGGATCGCGAAATTCCACGATATCATGAAGAATTTGCCATTTAAAAACAACATGATGGATAAAACATATGAATGAGCTTGCTCGATATCTTTATTCATGTGCACATACACACTCACATCGAAATCGATTAATATATACGAGCGCTGTCGCAGGCAAATTGATTTTTAAAAAAATACCACCCACATTAGAAATTCAAACTGCTATATCTCAGGCATTTTTTAAGGTAAAGACAAAGCAAAAAATACTCCAAAATTCATTATTAGGATCAAACACTTTAGAAAGAGCCTTTTTTCAATTTCTGATTTTTTGTTTGTACATCATTATCCAGTTAAAAGATTTTTTGACAAACTTAAATGCCCGCCATTTTGAAACAAGATGGCGAATGAAGTTGGCTAGTGAACTCGGTTAATATATTGGCATGTACTATGTACAGCTCATATTCAAAATATTAGAATAATTACCTTTTTTTTAGAAATTGAAAATATCGTTTGGTAGGGCAATGTCAGACGAGCGATTTTTTAAAACGTCGATATTGACGGCCTCTCATCAGGGAATAGAAATGTTCTCGTCCGGTCAGACGACAGTTCCAGGGCCAGCGTCGCAAAATTGGAGAAAATCTTGACGCTTGCACCTGGCGTTCCCCTCAGCCCGCTCGCCTCTGCTGACGGTCTGGAGGCTGTTGTTTAAATTACGATGGGCAGACGAACTTCTATTTCAACGCTGATTTTGACTTTCTTTATCAGTTTTTCATGAATTTTTGATGTCATTGCGCACCGAATTTTCTCGTTAGAGTTTGAAAATGATTTAGTCGTGGAATAACTAATTTTTGACGGACAAGAGGGTTGTATATTGTATAATTAAGAATATTGTAGGGTATATCGTCAGAATTAACTAAAGATGAAAATAGAAAAAAGAATAAATTGATCAGTGGTATGTTGCACTCTAGATAAAAACAAGCTGGAAATTGCACGTGAACGTAGCAAATGAGGTGCGTTCGTACGATAACGAAGTTTTAAAAGTATTCAGATTTTGCTGATATAGTAGAGCGTACTGCGGATATAGTATAGTAGTCGAAATCTTTACGTTTCTGTAAATATGCAGGAAGTAATTTTTATTACACCTCAGAAACGTATATCTTATTCATAAAATGTGAAATAGTTGAATATAATTAAAACACGTACCAAACCATGTCTCCCCGTATAGCATTATATAGTGTAATACTTTTGTGTGGCCCTGTAATTTAATAATGAAAATTCTTTGCGTCACAGATTGTACAGAATGCATATTTTAGTATATATTTCATAGATTCATGTCGTTTCTATTATGTTCGAATGAGTGTAACACCACTAAAATTCATTTGAAACTTTTTCCCCATTGACCGAAATGTAATGAAATCCTTTTGATTGTCCCTGTAATTTATCTATGCATCCGATTTTCATAACATTTGAAATGACTCGACAAAATTACGCAATAATTATATATTTTAAATTTCAAACGATTAAAATGCATTTAAAACTTTTTTCCCTATTGACCGTAATGTAACGGAATCCTTTTGAATGTCCCTGTCATTGATCTATCCATCCGATTTTCATAAAATTTGAAATGACTCGACAAAATTATGTTATAATTATGTATTCTAAATTTCAAACGATTCGTTTGGGTAGTTTTTGCGTTGTTATATGCGGACAGACGGACGGACGGACGGACTGATCGACAACAATAGGTGCTACGTATTTACATAATTACGAACGCACCTAAAAATAAATTTAAAAAATCTGAAGAAAATGAGGAAGTTATCGAAACACTATTTTAACTAATTTTCTTTCATATTTTAAAAAAACATTTAAAGTTATTTTACTGTAACAAATTAGATTTTATATGAAAAAATATTACAATAAAATATTATTATAAGGAAAAAACTGAAAGTAATCTTTATCAAATTATAGTAATATTATTTTGTCTTAGTATGTTGCCAGAATATTAAATTAAATTCAGAGGTCGTTGCAGGTGTTTTATTTATGAGGAGGGGAGAATTTTCCGAAAAGTAAAAATAATTTTTGTAAATAGTATTTTATGTTTGTGAAAAGTAACATTTTGTAAGGAAATATGAAATACAGTTACTGAAATTAAAAACCTGGGGAACTAGTTTTCTTTGAAAATTGCAGATTTTTAAACCTAACAATATAAAAGTAATGTATAGTATGTTTTAATGCTATAGAATTTTATGAAAGGGTCTTTTTAATACTTGGATTTCGGAGAAGGAGCCTGTTTTAATATTTGGATTTTGGAGAAAGGGTAATTTTAGTAATCTTAGTCGGTTACTAGAAAATCTGTAAGAATTACTAGAAAAAAGTTAGCAACGAATAGAGTTAATAGTTTTATATTTTTAATAGCTCTTACTAAAACTCAGTTGGTGTGGCCTTGATAGCATAGTGGTTATAGTAACGGACTCCAGGCTAAAAGGTCCCGGGTTCGAAACTTGCCACTGCCAAATATACTCCGAATGTCTGTAGTGTCTCGTTTATAAAGGGATTATGAAAATCCTGTCGGAGCAGTTAAGAATGTTTAGTGCTGCCATCTATTACGGTTTTGCGGAAAATCTTCCGCTTCAGAAGTCTGGATGCAGCTCGAAGGAAGCTCCTCCGCTTCGGTTGCACGTAATGGTCATTAAAAGTAATTTTGGAGCTATTACTAAAATTTGCTTTGTGGCTCATACTAAAAACTTTTAAGTTAGTTATACAAAAAATTCTTTTGTTCAGTTTACAAAAGAAATGCTTGTTTCACTTGCAAAAAAAAAGTTTGTAATGGTTACTAAAAAATTCTGTGGAATACAAATTTACCAAGAAATTTTTAGTAACCTCTTGAATTTTTTTTTACAGTGTACCAGCTAAGTTTTGCGGGTTTTTTCTCACCACTGTATTTTAACAAATAAATTTACCTTACTTAATCATAGGAAATATAATTTTAAGAAAATCAAATTTTTCTGATCAAAACTAGTGGTAGGTAAAAAGCGTAAAAGTTGAAATTTACTGTGTATAATATTCTTTCAAAAAGCTTTTAATTGTAGGAAAATAATGATAAAAAAATCGACATTTTTGTAAAAATTGTGTTCTGCAATTTGCATAAAATTTTTTCTTGGGCTTTGCCGGACTGCATTTAAATGAACTATCTGCGTGGCCGAAACTAGCCTTTTTTGCGCTCTGGGTAAACATGGATTTTGGCTCCTCCCCCCCCCCCCGCTTGAAACTTCCGCTGCAAAGTATATTTAGTACATAAAAGTATATAAAGTAACATATAAAGAATAAAACAAAAAAAGTATCAGCAATTTTTTAATAGCCGACTTATTTTAAACTTTAAAACATATAATCATAAAATGATACTAAACAATATGCTTTGTCAAATATATTGATTCAATAAAATCTTGTAAAGGAAATAAAAAAGAATAGTAAAAAAAAGAGAAAAAAACCAATTTTATACAGTATCTTTATGCCATATCATTCTTAGATTCTTCTATGCTTTAGCATACCCCAGAGCCGGAATTTTCAGGCCCGGTCCAGCCCGTTGTAAAAACAAAAAGTTCGGTCCGGGTCCTGCCAGCCCAGTCCATATTTTTACATTTCTAGGCCCAGCCCGGCCCGCACAGAAATCAGTAAAACCATGCCTGGCTCAGCCCGTTCTGGCCGGTCACAATTTCTACTATTTCTAAAAAATTCAGGTTTTTATCATATAAGTAAGATTCTTTTAAAGAATACTGCATACATGTCTACGGGATCATTTTACAGTGTATTTTACAGGAAATACACATTAGCAACATTAATAATTACTTAGATACTTAGATTTTCGACATTCAAATAAAGATTCATAAAAAAAATTAATGTAGTTTAGAATAAAAGAAAAAAAAAGAAAGTTAAAAGCATAGTAATTTTTGAAGCTGTACAGTAAAAATAGATTTATGGAAATATTTCTATATCATTTTATTAAAAATTTTATTAAAAATCCAAAGGAGCTACTTTCTGACACTTATCTAAATTCATTTCGTTTCAGAAACGTTTAAGATTATTAGATATTTTTATTCAGAAACTATGTAATCGAATGGATTTATCCATTTTTTTTATACAAACAATTTAAGAAAATACTGTCAATGTTAGCGTTTTGAATAGAATTTCCGGAAGCGACAGCATGGGAAGGGATAAAAATCTGCAACCATTTGTCACCAATATCTTATATCTCAACAAGGTAATACAAGTATTTTATAAGAACTCTAAGAACAATTCTAAGAAGATGGTATTACTGTAGAAAGTATTGTGTAACACACTGCTATTTTAAAATACTTTTAAATATTAATTATTTCTTTTAAATGTTGTTTGATATAAAGTTATTTCATATATAAAGTGATATTTTATTAACTTCGCTTCATTTGAATCAATAAATTGTTCGAAAAATAAATGTAACCATATTTGTATATCACTCCAAACAAAAGAAAAAACTCCAAATATCAAGGGAATTTTTAGACATTAATAAATGTACCATTACGGATGGAGAGGATGTTCGAGGAATGATAGCGTATGCTATCGTAAGGGAGGAGGGGGTCCAAATTTACCAAAAAAATTGTGACATCGTTATATATGCACGTACAGCCTCCAAACGGAAAAAATGTACCCTTTGCTCATGGGGGACGGGGGGGAGGGGGTAGCACATACTTCTTGACTCATGTAAAGCAAATTTCACACTTTAGAAATTTGTCAATCCTATTTTTCATTCATACAACTAAGATGTTTGTTTTGCTATCAAGTTCTGTAGCAACTTTTTTTTAAATCAATTTAGTTTATTTATTTATTTAATAATAAAATAAATAAGAAATTTCATCCAAATGAAAGTTGAATAACAATTATTACCATTTTAATAATATCTGCAGTCATATGTATTTCTTAAAGATGGTGGATTTTTCATTTAACATGAGATGTAATTCTTAATTCCTGTAATTTCGGATATTTTAAATAAAAATATCAGGTAAATAATCTATCACTTATCATAGAATGAACACAGTACCATCTGTGTATGCATATATTTTTTCTAATTTCTTGAATAATTGATAAAAAATTACAGAATACTTTATTTCCTCCAAAAAATCCAACTTATTTAAATTAAAAACATCGAATTAAAAGCTTCCTATTATCAATGGAGACAATAATCGTCTGCATATTTTGACGGAAAGGTCACGTTCGTGTGGATGGAAGTAGCGCAGATGCTTATTTTTCACTGGAAAACCAAAGCGTCAAAATGATCTGTCGTCTGGCATTAGCCATGTCTTTTAATGAAAATATGCAAACGATATTTTTATTAAGAACTTACTGTTGATTAAACTTACTTGTTATCTTAAATTTAATATCATTTTTAGCTCACAGGCTATCATAGCCTGAGAGCTTATGTGCCCGTCCGTTCTGTATGTATGTACGTAACGCGATAACTCATGATAAAAATATCGGATCCACTTGAAATTTTGTATGTAGGTATATCCTGACAAGGCGCTTCCCTGATTAGTTTTTGGAGTTCATTCGATATGTATAAGAGGGAGAACGGGGGGCTCATGACCCCCGTTAGTTGATATAAATGGGATTTTCATGCAGAATTAAGTTTTCGTTCAAAATTTAGATTAGGATCATTCTGATGAGGCGATTCCGTGACTGTTATTAGGTGTTCATTGAATAAGTATAAATAGGGGGACCGGGGTTCTAATGCCCCCCCCCCCGTTAGTTGATATAAATGGGATTTTCATGCAGAATTAAGTTATCGTTCAAAATTTAGATTAGGATCATTCTGATGAGGAGATTCCGTGACTGTTATTAGGTGTTCATTGAATAAGTATAAATAGGGGGAACAGGGGTTCTAATGTCCCCCCCCTTAATTTATATAAATGGGATTTTCATGCAGAATTAAGTTTTCGTTCAAAATTTAGATTAGGATCATTCTGATGAGGCGATTCCGTGACCGTTATTAGGTGTTCATTGAATAAGTATAAATAGGGGGAACAGGGGTTCTAATGCCCCCCCCCGTTAGTTGATATAAATGGGATTTTCATGCAGAATTAAGTTTTCGTTTAAAATTTAGATTAGGATCATTCTGATAAGGCGATTCCGTGACTGTTATTAGGTGTTCATTGAATAAGTATAAATAGGGGGAACAGGGGCTCTAATCCCCCCCCCCCGTTAGTTGATATAAATGGGATTTTCATGCAGAATTAAGTTTTCGTTCAAAATTTAGATTAGGATCATTCTGATGAGACGATTCCGTGACTGTTATTAGGTGTTCATTGAATAAGTATAAATAGGGGGAACAGGGGTTCTAATGCCCCCCCCCCGTTAGTTGACATAAATGGAATTTTCATGCAGAATTAAGTTTTCGTTCAAAATTTAGATTAGGATCATTCAGATGAGGCGATTCAGTGACTGTTATTAGGTGTTCATTGTATAAGTATAAATAGGGGGAACAGGGGTTCTAATGCCCCCCCCCCCTTAATTTATATAAATGGGTTTTTCAAGCAGAATTTTCAGATTTCGTTCAAATCTCTGAATAGTTTTGGAAGTTTAATGGTTAAGTATAAAAGAGGGGGATAACTCCTTTTAAATTATATAAATGCTAAATGGGTTTTTATTAAGAATTATATAATTTGCTCTGAATTTTGGATATAGATTTTTTATATGATAAAGCATGTCTTTGATAGTATAGAAGGTTCAATGATTAAGTATAAAAAAAGAGGAAAGAAGAGAGCTGTTTCCCTTTCTTAATTTTTTTTTCGAACGGAATTAACCCTTGAAAATATAAGGCTTTAATGTACAATTAGTATTTGTAGCCTGTGAGCTCAATGCCATCAGTTTAACTGGGCAGTATTCTTTATTGAAAAGATTAATTGCAAAAAAAATTATTTTGAAAAGTCAAAATATTAGAATATTTATTCAAGTGGTTCAAAATATTAGAATATTTCACATTAATTCTCCTTTAATTATTACCAATTCTTAACTGGTGGCATCTGTGACAGCGTTTCTGTCAAATATTATCTTGTCTTCTCCCCTTTTTAGAAAATGAACAGGTAAAATCGATACTTCAAAATTTTAACTGGAAATTACAACCACCCCCCCCCCCTTAAATAAATACTTAAAGTTAATATTCTTACAGTTAAGGTTATAATGCTGTACTTTGTTATTTTCCGTTTTATAACTTTGTAGGTGAAATTAATTCCTTTACAAACCCTCTTTCAAATGATAAAAAAAACACCATTTCATTCCCACTCTTTGTTTTGGATTTTCATCACTTTGAAAAAGATCTGTTAATTCTTTTCTCGTCACAATAAAAGTTAACCGAATGTCAGTCTTCCTTAGATCTGCACATTTCTGCATTTTTCCCATGTTAAATAGATCCAGCTGTAGTTTATAATAAGTTTATCCGTTAACATTCTCATGCACTCAGCTAATCTTTAAAATCTCCCAGATGTCATGAATCATTCGGCATGTAATTCTTTCAGTATCTGGAAGCACACGTGCGTATGCAATCGACACTCCTTAAAAACCACAGGACTTCAGTATTACACCAACGATAGCATTTTTTTCTGTTACTAAGCATTTTAACGGTTTCTGATAACCTTGACGCTGTACATCTTCCCTGCTGCAGTCACTCTCTTCGACTCAGACCATTGGCCATGTAACATCACGCAAAAAAGGGGCGCTGTGCCCCTCTCCGGCTAATGCCGTGCCTTCGGGCACATGATGGGATTTCCCGTATTGCTAGCGTCTTAATATTGTAAACCTTCCATCGTTCATCTAAATAAACACCTTATTCTGTCTACAATATGTTGGAGTGTTCTTCATCTTCTATGCGCTCTCGATTTCTCTCCCTGGGTTCACTTATACGATCACTAGTATATGAATTACTGGTGCCAATGCCCATTGCTCCAACATAAATAAAAAAAGAGAGCGCACAATGGAGTGCATAACTGTATTGGACTATTTCCTCTGAAATTACATCGTTACCCAGCCTTCAGATGATTCTACAGTGACACCCCCCATGCATTTGTGTTTGGAAAGACTCTAAAATTCGACTGTGCTTGCCCGGTGATGATTTCGTCGCTGCAAAAACCTTTTTCCGTCTCCGAAGTAATCAGCGCGGATTCCACGGTCATTCACCCTTCTGCTTTCCCGTGAACGTTCCATCCGTAATTTTCTGCAGCTGAAAAATCGTCGGCTTCCCCCCGTAACTACAAGTTATCTTATGCCTTAGTCCAGTGTGAATTGACACAAAAAAAAAAAAAAAATTCAAGACCTCTCTGTGTCACTTAAAGTGTTTTTGTGTGCCATCGTGTGTGTGTTTCGTTACGGGTAAAAACTGTGCCGTTCGTCCCTGCTCGCTTCGTTTGTTTTCCACATAGTGCACGTTCGGTTTCATATGTTTATGCTTCGAAGAAAGGAGTAGTCAACGCCGATTGTGAAATATGCTTTAAAAAAAAATCGTTTGTGAAATTCAGCTAAAGGTATTGTGGTGCACAGTGCTAGTGTTCCGTGATTGTGAAATATGTGTAATAGTTAGAGGCGAAAGTGAATTAAAAGAAACTTAGTAGTTTCAGTTGGTGCAAATAAATATTCTTAAAATTTTTCTTCCCACTTTAACATTGGTGTGTGACAAGTAGTTACTTTTCTGTGCGTTTCGTTTACATTTAAAATACAATTCTGAAATTGATGAAAACAGATCGTTAAAATTTTTTTTTTGTGAAATATGTAGGTGACACTGAAACAAGAAATCAAAATTATCATCAAGTCTAATGTTTTAACAAAAAAATTTCAGCCTGTGGTGTTTAGCCTTCAAAATCTTTATTATGCTGCCAGTTTTCTTCTTAAAGTGTTATCAATGTGTCCTTGATGTGTTATTAATGTGTAATGTGGTGCTTCAAAAAAATTTTGGAGTGAAATATGATAAACGACAACTTCTGTCATAGAAAGATAAAAAAATAAGTCAAGATTCTGTGCAACTATTAAAAATTATAGTAAATACAGGTTTCTACAGTAACAAAAAAAGAACTAATAGTTTACAATATCACGCCGTTTGAGTTAAAAAAAAAAATTATATATAGGTAGTACATAGATTGCACAATAATTCTTACCTCATGTTTCAGGTGTGATAAATTTAGTTTTCATATTTATTTGTCTGATGCCATCCTCAAATTATTATTATTGCAAAGTTACTTTAAATATTTTTGTGTGTCAGCATGAACAGAGAAGATTTGTTTTATAAATCTAAAATAATTAAAAGTTAAAAATTTTAGTTATCATTGCATAAATTTTGCAATCTTCTCTTTTCACGCTTTATCTTGTAATTTTTGTGTTAGTGATATGCATGTAGATTTTCACAATTATGATTCTGCAGTTAGTTATTTTGTTTGTGTTTTTAGGTAATATTCCTATTCTACTCTTGGTGCATATATTCTGAGCTAGTCGCTCGACTTTGCACGTTACCTTTTATTTTATGTACTGATAGTTTTATTTTTATTTTTTTTTAAAAGGGGCAACCCTTCTACTAACATTTTTTTTTGGCTTTTGCACAGTTACTTAAATTTTGCTTGAAATAACAAAATGGGGGATTTCAAAAATAAATAAATAAGAGAAAATGCAATTTTAATTCATTTATTTTCTGGGTTAAAGTTGGTGTTAATTTAAATGGGTCAGAATTATAAACTTGATGTCCATGTTGAAATCGTTCTGAGTTTTGGGGTACTTTTAATATGTATGGATTTTTTTTTTCTTCTTTCCATTATCCCCTATCCTTTTATAGTTCTGCATACTTTAATTTTTTTGTGCTTAAAATTTGCGAGAATCATTTTTCAGTGATCCACTTTCTTAACAGGCAAGTGTGTGTATAGTAAGACAAAATTAATTTACTTACACTTGATTTTTTTCACGTGTTAAAAAAAAATGGGAGCTTCTCGCTTTCACATTTTACACATCTTAGATAATAAAAGTTAGACACCGTCCCCCCCCCCCCTCGCAAGTGAAAGCCCAGTTGGTTTTTCTTAAAATAGTTATGCACATAAATGTAGATGTTACATAAAGTAAAATTATAGGTTTCTCATGTGCTATTATTTTGAAACAGTCATTTATAACTGGATTTGTCTGGGCAAAATTCATTTTTCCCTTTTTCTAATTACACTCTTAAATTTTTGCTTTTGATTTTTTTGTTTTGATTTTTTTTAACTTCAGTTTTTTGTTTACAAAGTTTTTATCCTGTTATACTAGTTTTTGTTTAAAAAAAAAAATTCTAGCAGCTGTGTAATATGGCAACTAACGATAACAAACCCCCACTTGAACTAAATGAACCTAGCTATACTTCTCCTTGGCTAGATTTCTTTCAAGACACCCTAAATAAATACACAGAAAGCATGTGTAAAGAGGCAGCTGCATTTCAAAATAAAATTTTAGCTAACAACTCTCCTCTTTTAGAAGATTTTGCAGATATCACTATGCAAATGAAGTGGAATCTTAACACGCTTAATGAATCGTTCAATATCCTGAAAGTGGAATTCTCTGACTTAAAACGTGACAAAGATAACTTACAAATTGTTAATAAAAAACTTATTGAAAGGTTACATGAGTTAACTAGTAAACAAACTTCTACAATTTCAATCGAGACTAAGCAGGGTGAGAAATTAAAGACCAATAGTGATAGTCTATCCACAATAACAATAGACAAAGCGACACAAACAGGTAATCATAAAAGATACAAGGATAATTTGCAAAAGGACAGAAACGATGAACTAGAGATACTTAAAAAATTCAGCGATTCTAATCAAAATTCTTTTTCAGCGTCTGAATGTAAAAAAATAAAACCTGTTCGAATTATTATTTTCAATTTGCCAGAAGAATGTGGTATACCAGATATTTTACTGGGAGTGGGTGAGCTTTTGCATATTAATGAACCTGATATTGAATTTTCTAAGAAATATAAATTGCAACATGTCGATTCATACAATTGGGTTTTTGAGACATCTTCGCAGACAGCTAAAAAATTAATAATGCAACAAAAAATAAACATTAAGGGTAATGAATATTCTGTACATGTATACATTAATGTCAAGCGATGCTTTTCGTGCCAAATGTACAAACATGTTGCTAGACTATGTCCTAATAATATCTTTTGTCCTGTATGTGCTCTCCCACATTGTGACACTCAATGTACAAATTCACCAAAATGCATAAACTGTATCAGAAATAATCAAGATAACAATACCAATTTTAATATTTTTCATCCAGCATTTGCACAATCTTGCCCCTCTCTTAAAAGATTTATTAAACAGGAAAGAAAAAATATACAACTGCATCTATTTCAATAATGAGGGTTTGCTCAAAAAAAAAATGACTTGCATAATTCACAGCCTTCAGTTATTTTTCCAATAAGTCACATTAGTATGAAGAACTTTACTTTTACCTCAACAGTCTATTTGTTATTTTTGTAGTTGTACATTATTGGGTTTTTTTTATATACGAGTCAATTCACATTTTTGTTACACCATTCATTTCAGGTTAAAAAAAATAAACAAAAAAATTTAAAAATTCCTCGACACGTGAGTGTACGGTTGGTGAGGATTCCTTTTTCATTTGACTGTTTAGCCAGCAAGCAGTAACCTGAGTAAGGTTTGGATGTATGGTTGAAACTTTCTGATGCGGGTCATTAGATTGTGTTCACACGGTTGTTTTTTTTTGTTGAAGGTGTACACGTTAACATCACATTCCTTTTTATTTTTACTCTGCGGACAAAACCTGTTTTTGTTTTACATAATTTTACACTCATTCATGCTGGGTTTGTTTGCTGTTAGGAACATGCATTTTTTTTCTCGTTTGAAGTTTAAATTGTTATAAATACATATTATTTACATCAATTATTTTAAAAAACACTTGTTTTTTTGTTATGGCATAGAATGTATTAGTTCCTGGTACACATGAGAATTTTGTTCATAGAAAAAAAACACAGGAGTTCATCGTACATTCTTAGTTCATTGATGTTACACTAGTTCATCGCTTTACTTTCCATTCGTGTTGTACATGGGGAACTAGTTACATTCATTGTTGTTAAAACAAAACAAAACACAAAAAAAAAAACACTTTCTTCCTGGTCATTTTAGTTCACTAAATAAACAACTTAGTTCATTGCATATTTACACGTTTACTTATAGAAATTTTACACATTAGTTCATCGATTTTTTTTTTTCACATTCGTTCATAGAATATTGACATGTTTGTTTACAGAATTTTACACGTTAATTCAGCGATGTTTTTACACATTAGTTCATAGTGATGTTATACATGTTTTCAGTCATTGTTTTACATTGTAGTTCATAGAGATGTACACTTTAGTTCGTTGAAGTGTTAATTATTGTTCATAGATTGTTTACACATTAGTTCATTGAAAATACACATCTTTGTTCATAGAATATGTAACACATTAGTTCATAGAAAGTAAACCACAGTCTACATGTTTCTTATAGCATAAGTTAAAAAAAATCATCACACTTTTTTGTCAAACACTTGTCATTGGACTTAATTCACACATTCTGGGGCTTTGACAGCTGCGTTTTTGTCTTCGCTCATCAAGTTATACATTTATACACAGTGTTATCCTTACTAACCTAGAGCTATTTATTCCTATCAAAATTATGCATTGAATCTTTGATTTGCATTCTTTTCTTCGAATCAGGCTGATAAAATCCATTTCTGTTGTGATTTCATTCCAGTAATACTCTTTTCATACACATAACTTCTCAGCATGAAGATTTTTTTACATGTATTTCATCATCTAATTTAAATTCTACATCTCATTGTTGGTAATGGCATGATTCTTCATGTCATTTTCACTTTATCAAAAAAAACAGATAATTAATTTAAGTAACAACTTCTTTACATAACTTCTTTTCGTTTCACATTAAGGTTGTATTTTTTTTCAAAATTATTTCATTTTCTTCAGTTACATTTTACACTTCTGTTTGTTGTTGAGTAAGTTGTTTTTCTCAACTCATTTCATACACAGGTCTTTTCCTGAATTGAAAACTGAAAGCATCTTTTCAGAGGCAGTTTTGTTTGTAATAATAGTAAACACACCCCAGTTACACATATAAAAGATTAGTCATTTCCTTTCAATATATAATGAGTTACATTTTTTACTTCAAACTGGTTAGTATAATGCTGATAGGTACAGTTAGTAACAACATAAATTACTTTTACCTTCTGATTTAGCTGCAGTTGTAGTTTAGAAATAATGAGAAGTTTTCCTGTGTCACTCTGAATTGCCTTTTTCTTGTTTTTTCAATTATCCCCTTTCCTGAAGCTGGTTTCCGTTCAAAATTAGTGCCCTTAGGTTTCCAACTTCATTATGTTATCGAAAACTCTTGAATTGTTTTTCAATTCAATTTACAAATAAAGTTTTTTTTTTCGATTACTTGACGTGTGCTCCTTGGAAGATCATTATGATCTTGGGGGAGCAGGGACTCATATACCTTCGTGCTATGTGAGTCTCACAATTCCCTCCTCCTCTAGGGCTGAAGTCCTAAACTGAAGCCATAATACTTGTTTTATCAAATTAAAAAAAAATAAAACAAGATTTAGGGCCCCACCTGTCTATGGGCTTGCTCTGCATCCCTTTTTTTGAGGTCCTGTGCTGTGTGCACAAATATTTTATCTTTCTGTTTTACTTTTCGTTTATCAATGTTTATTTTATATATCCAGTACTTATTATATCATATATATATTTTAGTGTATCTTTTATTTGTGTGCTAAATATAATTCAATTTTTGCTTGCATTCACTGTGAAGTATTAAAAAGCTATTATTATATTTAAACTTCACATTTTTTTTAGTCATGACAAAAGCTGGTACCAGCACTTTCAAAATAAAATATTTTTTTAAAGTCATCCGGATGCACATAAAAAAAATTTATTTTAATTATTTGTCTTGGGACTGAAAGGACTAATGATCACCAAGACACGATGATGTTGAAAAGCGCTTAAAGTCATGACGTTTATAAATTGAGAAAAAAAAAGAAGTTTGCATAATCCAAACAATTTTCAAAAAGCAAGCAATATACTATATATACAGTTTTATGTTTAAATGTATTTTTCCTTTCCATTTTATGTACTTACTGTTATGATTATGTATTTGGAGTAGAAAAGATGTGCGGCGCTTGTTGCTAAAAAAAAAAAAAAAAAAAAAAAAAAAAAACTTTATTGGAAACATTGCAGTTTTTTTTCCCCCGATGCTGGGAGTGAGATATGTGACAGCGTTTCTGTCAAATATTATCTTGTCTTCTCCCCTTTTTAGAAAATGAACAGGTAAAATCGATACTTCAAAATTTTAACTGGAAATTACAACCACCCGCCCCCTTAAATAAATACTTAAAGTTAATATTCTTACAGTTAAGGTTATAATGCTGTACTTTGTTATTTTCCGTTTTATAACTTTGTAGGTGAAATTAATTCCTTTACAAACCCTCTTTCAAATGATAAAAAAACACCATTTCATTCCCACTCTTTGTTTTGGATTTTCATCACTTTGAAAAAGATCTGTTAATTCTTTTCTCGTCACAATAAAAGTTAACCGAATGTCAGTCTTCCTTAGATCTGCACATTTCTGCATTTTTCCCATGTTAAATAGATCCAGCTGTAGTTTATAATAAGTTTATCCGTTAACATTTTCATGCACTCAGCTAATCTTTAAAATCTCCCAGATGTCATGAATCATTCGGCATGTAATTCTTTCAGTATCTGGAAGCACACGTGCGTATGCAATCGACACTCCTTAAAAACCACAGGACTTCAGTATTACACCAACGATAGCATTTTTTTCTGTTACTAAGCATTTTAACGGTTTCTGATAACCTTGACGCTGTACATCTTCCCTGCTGCAGTCACTCTCTTCGACTCAGACCATTGGCCATGTAACATCACGCAAAAAAGGGGCGCTGTGCCCCTCTCCGGCTAATGCCGTGCCTTCGGGCACATGATGGAATTTCCCGTATTGCTAGCGTCTTAGTATTGTAAACCTTCCATCGTTCATCTAAATAAACACCTTATTCTGTCTACAATATGTTGGAGTGTTCTTCATCTTCTATGCGCTCTCGATTTCTCTCCCTGGGATCACTTATACGATCACTAGTATAGCATCATTGATTAAATTCAGACTATTTTATTTAAAATCAGTATTCTTTTTTGCAGTTTGTTTCTTTTTCGCCTTAAAATGGGCCGTGTGAGTGATATTCCTGAATCTACTAAACTTCGTATGGTTGATTTGTATCGGCACGGTAAAAATCAATGTTTTATAGCGAATTATTTACATTGTTCGCAATCGAGCGTTAGTAAAATACTAACACAATATTCAAAAATTGGAAAATTTCAAAATAATCGCCGAAATGGTGGCCGAAAACCAAAAACATCTGCTAGAGATGACAGGAAACTGAAGCGTATAGTTTAGAAAAACCGTTTTAAAAGTGTGCGATTCTTGCACCGAAAATGGAAAGAAGAAGGAGTTGAAGTTTCTACATCGACAACATTAAGACGTCTCCATAAATTTAAATTTGAATCTCGTGTACCGAAAACAAAACTTCTCATGACTGCAAGACAAAAGCGTATAAGATTGAATTGGTGTAAATCAAGACGTTTATGGAACAATGAAGATTGGAAAAATATATTATTTAGTGATGAAAGTATGTTTTGTGTTTCATATGGTAATCAAGGTATTCGAGTTTAGAGAATGAAGCAAGAAGCATTTGATAAAGAAAGCTTTAAACGTTCCGTAAATTTGCTGCTAGTGTCATGGTTTGGGGTTGTATGAGTGCAGAAGGACCTGGAAAGTTATGCATCGTCTACGAAAAGGTTAACTCTCTGATATATCAAGAAATTTTAGAATATTACATGATTCCATCATCAGAAGATTTATTTGAAGATGATTTCATCTTTCAACAAGATTTAGCGTCCCCGCATACCTCGGTGTCAACTAAGAATTGGTTCCGCCAACGCAACATTAAGGTACTTCCTTGGCCACCAAATTCACCAGATCTTAATCCCATCGAAAACTTGTGGTGTATAATGAAGAAAAAACTTCAAGAAAATCCTCCTTCAAGTAAAACTGAGTTAGTGGCACGTATAAAGTCTATTTGGGCTAATATTGATAGAAATGTTTGTAAACACCTTGTATATAGTATGCAAGATCGATTGTACGCTGTTATGAAAGCTAAAGGGGATGCTACAAAATATTAACTACCATTTACTTCATATTCATAAGGTAATATTGTTGCGTAAAATAAAATATTCTAATATTTTGAACCAATCTAAATTTTATTCTGATATTCTGGTGTGTTTAAGGAAGCTGTATACCTAATTTATTGTGCTGTATTTTATATTTTATAAATGTTAAAATCTTACCTAAACATTCCAGATTTAATTTATAAGAAATTTAATTGCATTTACTTAGTATAAAAAATAAATAAATGACAAATAATTTTTTCTTATTACTTTTTCTCAATTATTCTAATATTTTGAATATGAGCTGTACACACGGAGTAATGTCCAAATCAATTTATAAATATGCGCATTATCACGTGACAAATTTCAGAGCGTTTCAAAATGTCAACCACACTGGAAAATGAAAGTACTATAATTTAGCCACTTTTCAAGATATAGATGAAATAAAAAATGCTCTGGAATCTTTGTATCAAGGTAAAACACACAAAAGAAAAGTCTTTTTCAATTTCTAATTTTTTTGCACCTAATTTTAAACTTTGCGTTTTTAAAAAAATTTAATATTCCGCCATTTTGAAACAAAATGGCGGATGGAACTGGCCGATGAACTCGATTCAGAAACTGGTATGTACTATGTACGAACCAAGTTACATCCAAATCGGTTTATAAATGCACGTGTTATCACGTCGCGAAAATCAGATCATTTCAAAATATGAGCAACACTAGAAATTAAAAGTGCTATAACTCAGTCATATTTTAAGATACAGATGAAACAAATTATGCTATGGAATCTTTGTATCAAGATCAAATGCATAAAGAAAAAATCTTTTTCAATTTCCCACATTTTTGAACCTAATTTTAAATTTAATTTTTTTTTTAAATTTAAACGGCCGCCGTTTTAAAACAAGGAGGCGAATAGAACTGACTAACGAACTGGGTCCAGGCCTAATTATGTACTATGTGCTCACCAGATTACATCCAAATCTATCCATAAATACGCGTGTTATCACGTGACAAAAATCAGATCGTTTCAATATATCAGCCAAACTAGAAATTCAAACTGCTGTAACTCAGTCATTTTTTAAGATATAAGCAAAAAAAAAAAAAGTGCTCTGGAATCGTTGTTTTAAGATCTAACACATAAAAAAATATTTTTGAACTATTAATTTTAAATTTTTTTTAAATTTAAATGGCCGCCATTTTGAAACAAGATGAAGGATGATGCTGGCCAACGAACTCGGTCGAGATATTTGTAAGTACTATGTGCATACCAAATTTCATTCAAATCGGTTCATAAATACCATACTTATCGCATGACAAAAAACAGATATATACATATATATGTATATATATATATATATATGTAATAAAATAAAAAAAAAAATTTGCGCCATTTTTTTTTTATTCTCTCTTAGCTTCAATTCTAAATTTGTGGAACATATTTCAATCTTAGTTTCGTAACTTGTAACAGCTAAAATTCTTTTTCTTACTTTAGTTATTAATAAATTATTTCTTGCTTCTCAAAAAGGCGGGAAGTATTTCGTAAGCTTTTTACTTTCTGGCATATTCCTGCGATTTTAATTTATTTTTTTATTTTTTAGCATCGCGTGACAAGTGTTACTACGCGTTGCTACAGGGCTTAGTGTTCCGAGGAAAAAATATAGTTCTTGCCAATAGACCGCCTATTACGGCCAATTAGAATTGATCATTTTGTCCGTTAGAGGCTCGAGTCCATCCTGATTGGATTTTTAAAATGATTGACGCGGAGTAGGAGGGCGCTAGTTTTGTCGTGAAAATGATTTTTTCATTTGGCTTTTCAGGAGAGTAGAATGCACCTTTTCTTTAAACTATCAAGACGCGCGTTTTATTGCTCCGCTGAATTAGAATGCATTTTTTCTTAAAAAACTACTCGGAAGCCATGTCATGTTTCCCGAGAATGCGATTGACTTTCAAAAATTATTAGGATGCTGTTTCTTCTTTCTCCCCAAAATTCTAATATTGTGGAATGTAGCTTAATCACGGAGTTGGTGAAGTGGAAGTTATTCGATGAGAGTGCCAAGGTGATTGCGTGAAAGAAATTAACTTATTTATGAGTTCTAATAAAATTAATTTAAAGACTGCTTGATTGAACTTTCTTATGGGGAAATAGCCCAATAAACTCATCCACTGCTGGTCAAATTGCCGGAGCGACTGCTCAGCTCGTCGCACTGTTGATTCTTGGTAGTAGTAATCTGTTCTGCCTCATAGATGGTGTGCCACTGGAACTTGTACATTGTTATGGAACATCGATCTAGTCGAATCATTACATATTTATATATATATATATATATGGAAATATGAAGACCCCAGAGGTCAAGTGGTACAAGTGACATAATAAAAGTGGAATACAATTTTTCTTTTTATTTATAACTAAGCAATGTTTATCATCAGTCCCCTTCGCTTCCAAGCAGTAATGAAAACTGAAGGGTACAAGTGCCAAATGAATACAAGAAATGAAAAATTATTAAATACAAAATTGTATTTATGAAAAAATTAAGAACAATGTTGATACAAATAAGCGAAAAGACAAAATCTTGTTTTAATATAAACTCTAAAAGAGGAAAAAATATGAAATAAAAAAATGAATTTACGAAAAAATTATGAACAATGTTGATATAAAGGAATGGAAGGAAAAACTTTTGTTCTAATATAAGTTTTAAAATTTTATTATAAGTTTAGAAACATTAGAATTTTATATTTTTTAACACTTACCAACAAAGTTGAAAAGTGAATATGATTTTGGTTTGTCAGTCCGTCTGTCCGCGCCCTAACTCTCGTAAATGTATTCGAATTGCTCTGAAATTTTTGGAAAATATTCACGTTTGCCTCAACACAAACCTATTGCAAATGAAGTTTCTAATACGACTAGTTTATTTACAGGGATAAACAAAAGTTTTCCTCTACACTACAGTTTATGGGAAAAATCGTTTTAAATGAATTCGAAAAATGTTACACCTTGTGACATTAAAATTTATATTCATTTACGAATTACACTAAAATAAACATTCTATAAAATCTGAGATGAAAAGAATAGTTATTATTTATTTACAGGACCATACAAAAGATTTGCATCACCTACTGATAAAGAGGGAATTCTTTGCAACTTATTTTAATTATATTATAATTTTCATGTATAATAAAATTCATATATCGTTGAGGCTTAATATAAGTTATTTCGCGCATAATACGAAGTACACAGTATTTACAAGGACACAAAAAAGATTTCTAATAGTATATTCTATACGAAATACTGTATACATTATCAATGATGATTGATGGATGGACGAAATGCCATTTTAATTATGAATTGCACTTTTAAGTTTCTCTAAATTTATACACGTTATATATGACATGTATAAATTCTATAGTTCATAAACAGGGTTATACAAAAATATTCGTAAAGGTTACAGAATATGAGCGTACTTTACTGAAAGAGTGCTTTTAAATAAGTCATAAATTTCTATGCTGAACTGCATTCAGTTTACTAAGAAATGCTTGTAAAATATAGATGAAATAATATACAGGAGCACGTGCAAAATTTTATACATGGTCACCGATGGATGATATTTTCCAAAAATGTGATTTCATTAGTCTTAAGTGTGTTTTAGTTTGAAGTAAATTTCAGCTAAATACAGGCGGATAATAAAGGTTCAAGATAAACTACAGAATGAACAAATGTACACAAGTATGCTTCCATCTATTAGTATAAACTGCTGAAAGAGAAACTTCAAACTATTATGTGTTTTCTAGCTAAACTAATTTTTCCCGTTATACAGTATATATCAACCGACTGATAAAACATAGGGCTGCATAAAAATATCAGAATACATATTTTTCAATGGCTGGTAACACTTTAATACCCTAAATAGTGAATTTTTTTTAAGATTTCAGGAAGTGTTGGAAAGTGTTTCATAATCTATGCTTAACGCTTGATTTCTTTTACTTGATAACAGTTAAAATGTATTTATTTAATGCATAAGAATGAAAATGGCTTTGTATGTCGTTGGTCGCGCTTCTGCTATACAGACGTTAATTGACACAACTGTACTTATACCCCTTGGCCTCCACACGTTTCACAGTGTTGGGAAAGAGGTTAAGTAACTGACACCTATAACTCAGTACATAATGAAAAAATCACTCTTAACTCTTTATTTACAAATAAATAGACATATTTCCAGATAGCCTGTGCACCTAACTCAATTTTTTCAATTTTGTCACTTATACCCCTTGGCTTCTGGGCTCCTCATATATATATATGTGTGTGTCAACGTTTGAACAGAGGGTGATTTTGGGGTCTGTGGGTCATGATCGGTGAAAATATATCAAAAGTTTCCGGTAGTGCTTTCCACCAGACGGCTGCAATAGGTAGCTTTTTACTTTTTGTAATGAGAGCTACCTAAAACTTCGTAAGTATATAAATAAACTAACGGATTCAAAGAACAATTTGCAATTCTCTGCAATGTTACAGAAGTGCAAAGAACGATAACATCACCATTTATGTTCGCAGACTATACTCCAGCCGCCTATAACTGATGAACAGAAACTAATAAGGCCTTTGTGATAAATTGCAATTAGTTACTAAAATCCGTAGATTCATTAAAGTTGGAAAAAATTACAAAATGTTTATTTCCCTTTATTTAAGAATAATTGTTTAAAAAGTACAATCATGATACGAGATAAAAAATATATAGCTGTCGTTAAAGATAATTTAGTTAACTTAAAAAATACATAAATAAAATAATAATAATAATAATAATAATAATAATAAACAAAGCTCAAATTGAAATAATAACACTTATATTGTTTTTCCAATATTGAAAATTTTCACATCAACATGACTAAAACGTTATTATTTTACTAGTAAACAATAATTGTGATAGTAAAGATCACGAAGGATCTAAATACACTAATAGAATACCTGATGCAAAGAACCATTAGCATTTATCTTTGATATAATAAAAGAGAAAAGAACAATACTATCATCATTTATTCTAGCAGAGCTTACACCAGCAAACGATAACTGTCAAACATAAACTCGCGTAGCCCTTGCGATAAATTTCACCTAGTTTCTAAAATCCGTAATTTCACTTTATCTAACTACATTCCGATACATTAGAGGAACTATAAATGTTTCTATTTTATTTTGATGTGAATCTCGGCAGTATTAGAAGATTTCACATTACTCTAAAATATACTTTTCACTTCATTTTATTAATGTATTGCAATATAAACAACATTTATAATAATATAATTCTACTGATGTAATGGATTTTTAATACACTGAACGACAATTAATACTCTCAAGAATTACATTCATATTTGTAATTTTATTATTTAATGTTGAAATAATCATATTTTTTAGCATTTAAAATAAAATACAGTGGATACAATATTGCAATGCCACCTTTTTGGAAGACTGTCGTGGTTTTAATGTTGCAACAAAGTACAAAACATTTATTTTTTCTTATTTAAGGATAATTGTTTGAAATATATTGCAAAATACAATAATAAAAGAAGTATAACTGTCTTTTCAGAAAACTCATTTAACTAAAAAAAAACTAGTATTTTTAATAATAAATGATAATGTTAATGTTAATTATGTTAATGTTAATGATAATGTTGATTAAAATGATGATGCTTTTGTTTTTTTCCCAATATTAAAAATTTTCTTATGAACAAGAATAAAATATTATCATTTTACCAGCAAACACTTAATGCGCTAATATGGATAGAGGAATGCGGAAATACTAAAAACATTACCTGATGTAAAGAAACACTTTCAATTCTCGTCAATATTATCGTACAGCAAAAAGCAATATTATCAACATTTATTCGAGCAGTGCTTACACCATCTACCGATAAATGTTAAACACCAGCTTGTAAAGCACCTGCTATAAATTGCAAAAAGATCCTTAAATCCGTATTGGCTTTACGTAACTGCTTTCCGATGCATTAGAGAAACTGTAAGTATTTCTAATTTATTTTGAATTAAATTCCGCCAGTATTAAAAAATTCCACATTAGAGTCTTAATTATATTTGTAATAGCATTTCATTAATGTATATGTTAGGGATAGTTAAAATATTTCGACTATTTTGTTTTAATATAAAGTATCGCTAAAGCTGTTACATATAATGTTGCCATATAAGTTGTTACATCAAACAATAAATATTTACTCATCTATATTTGTGTTCGAAATATACTGAAATATGCAATAAAAAGAGAAATATAACTATCGCTTCGCCAAAACTGTCATTTAATTTAAATTAAAAATCATTTCCTTTCAATGATTATGTCTCATTTTCCGTTATCATATTAAAACGCCGAATTATTTTGTAAACTATGTTAAATTATGCGAATGTTTATGTTCTTTAATTATTTTTCGTTTTCAGTTTTGATAAGGAAATTATTTATTTTTCATGTTTATATAGAAACTATACCGTATCATTCGATTTATTTTTATCTCATAATTTCATATATGAGCCTCTAATTATTGAAACCTTTAATCTTCTCATGCTATGAAACATAGACGAGGCGGCTCTAGGGAGATTTTTTCCTCCAAAAATTAAGTAATTATTTATCAATAAATATTAGCATTAATTTTTCATTAATGTTAAAATCAATAATTTTAGAACGATATAATTACTAGACACTTTATCAAAAATTTGATATGTAGTTTGCAGTAAATTTCCTTTTTTTTTTTTTTTTTTTTTTTTGTATAAGAACTAAAGTCTTTTTACATAATAAAAATTATAAAAATATACAGTCAATAATTATTTTTTTGATATTATTTAAATAAAAAATTACATGTTTAAATCAGTGATTAACATTTCACATAAAATGCATCATGGGGTAATAATTCCAGGGTAAGTAATAACGCCAAATGGCAATATTACGCGTAGTTGTGAATAAATCCGAAAAAATGACTGAACGAGTTCAGTGCTCTCACGTCACCTAAATCAGAAAAAATCGCTAAAAGTAAGTTTTTTTACATTTATAAACCTTATCGCTGTATTACTATTATTTTAACACAATCAAATTGGTTGGTAAATTTATCATACGAACTGAATATTTCCAACTGAGCGAAAAATTGCCCAGGCCGGGAATCGAACCCAGATACTTGACTTACAAGGCCAATGCTTTACCTGTTAAGCTAACTGGGCGATTGTCGACTGAGATTTCTCGCTCAGACAGCTCGCTTAACAGATAAAGCATTGGCCTTGTATGCCAAGTATCTGGGTTCGATTAATGGCCTGGGCAACTTATCGCTGTAATCAGCACGTAAGAGTCAATGCGTGATTAAAAACTTACATGGTAAATTCTTTTGTGAAGACTATATATTTAATAGGAAATGACATTGTATGACATATAATAATAGTTCATGAAAAAAATTTGTGCTGTATTTCATAAACTTTCAACATGTTGTGTGGGATTTGAGATGTGTTCGCGAGCTAACTTATAGTTTAAAATATATTGCTCAAATGTATACTAGGTTAATTACGCCATCCACAGATTTGTGTTATTATTCCAATTGATTATTTTAAGAAATGAAACTACAGCTAAAGAGGATTTATTATCCATTTGAAAAATGGTTCATGTTTTTGGTCGAGAACAGACCTCGTGATATCCGCAATTTATTTATTTTTATTTTTGCTATTTATAACGATGGTTCTTTGGCTTTTCTTCTCTAATTGCGACTCTGCAGCTGAAACCAGGTACAAGGATCCTCACCCACGTACGAAATAACTGTGTCTCTAGCTGAAGCCAGACTGGGGTAGGGAAAACCAAAAATTGAAACGGGATAAATTTAAAAGGAAAATTGATTAAATTAAAGACACTGAAAATCGGGAAGAGTGGGCTTAGTGCTGTAAAGCTACCAAACAACCGCAACTTTGTCGATCTTATAATTCTGAAACCATTTCCTCACCATTTAGATTGGATAAACTACACTGGTGTCCAAAAGTTAAGCATAATTGGTAATTAAGTATGTAATGAAAGAAATATAAATCGAAATGTGGTGAAACTCCAGGTGTGTAAACAAAATAGTACGCGTCATATATTTTCGCGAAGAGTTTTCCCCGAAATCGAACAGGGGACTGTCAACAAATTGAAAAAGAATGAAGATCTTTTGGATAACCCTGTCAAAAATAATGTAGCAAAAGCGTTCAAACTGCACATTATGATTAAGTGGCTTATTGTAATGTACTGTGTTTATTTTTATAAGGATAGCATGTATACTCATAGAGAAATTAAGGTTTTTATAAAAACAGTCCTAAGTTTTTTGCTTATAATTTGCAGAGCTCTTAATATAAAATAATGTTCTTTTCTGAAAATATGACAAACATCATGGTGCACAGTACCCTGTCATCAGAATTTAAAAATAATAAAAATTGTATGACAAATGAGCAGGTTTACTAAATATTTTTTTACTGCGCATGCGTGAACGCTATTAAAATTTCATTTACATATTATGTTAGTTAAATGTGTAGAGCAACATATGTGAAAGTCTCAAAAACATAGATTAAAAATTCTGAAAATGATCGTTGATAGAATGAGATCAAAATATTTTATTCCCTAATGAAGCAAAAAGATGAGGGGCTGTATCCATATTCCATTGTATCGTGCCTAGACAATATTGCACGTACAACTGAATTTTGATAAAACCCCTGATATTTTGCTTCCTTTTAGGAATAACGGATTTTGAGTTGATTCTATAGACGATAATTTTCAGAATTTTCAAGCTATGTTTTTGAAACTTTTACAGAAGTTGCTCTATACATTTAGCTAACACAATATGCAAAATTAGACAGCTATCGCTAAGTTGTTTTCATGATGGCAACTTATTCTTATCCCATTAGTTTGCGATATTTTGTCATGTTGTCGAAAATTTGCTACTATTGTGGTAACAATGCCATTAGTACTTTTCACAAAAGTTTCTTTGTGGAACCTGATACAAATTTCTTTAAAAGTAATCAAACTATCATTGAGTAACCATTATCTTTTTTAAGTAATGTGCAACTTTAGTAGTTTTGCTTTAAGTATAGTTTTGGTGCTTAACAGAAGCCCCCCACCCCACCCTTGGATGTTAAATTTTGAAAAAGTTCCAAAACACGAGTTTAATAATTTCAGTTGTATTACAGGCATGTTAATTTTGAAGATTTTACTTACATTGTTTTATGAAACATACTGATTTTTTTTTTAATTTACTCCCGTTTCCCCCTTGGGAATCGAATGTTAATAAAGTTAAGAAACACAAGTTTAATAAATTTAATTACATTAGAGGCATACAAATTTTGTAGATATTGGATTACGAGACATAGTGATTTTTTAAATATTTATTTTATCCGCCGTTCCCTCCTCCTACACTTAGCGATCGAAATTTAACCCTTTCCAGTCTGGTGTACTATTAATAGTACAGTGTGTCCATGATCACATATACAGGGTGTCCAGCAAATAACACCCTGATTTCAAAATTAAATTTCTCAAAAACAAAGATCAATAGATTTATGCAGTAAACGGTTTGTTTATCAGGTAAGCTATAAAAATCTTATACAAAAGTTTCGAACGGTAAATATTTTGAAAAGATTGTGTTCTGATTGCAAAGAATGCTTTGATTTGACATTTTTCTTGCTTTAGATTGCTGCCAGAAAATGTGTTTTTCGGCTTAAAGTGCCATATTTAATAGTTTTTTTAAATTAAATTTTTTAAATTTCGAAATTCTAAAAATTTACTTCGAAAAATCTTTAAAATATTGCAGTGTAAGCTGAAAAATTATTTCTCTGAAGGCAATCTAAAACAAGTAAAATGTCAAATCAAAGCATTCTATGCAATCAGAACACATTTTTTTATAAATATTCACTGTTCGGAATTTCTGTATAAGATTTTTACAGCTTACCTAATGTAAAAAACCGTTTACCGCATATTACTATCGATCTTTGTTTTTGAGAAATTTGATTTTGAAATCAGGGTGTTATTTGCTGGACACACTGTATATGTCATTTAATTGAGTAATACTTTGTTTTATCAAATACTTTTGTTGCTGTTTACATGTAATAATTTTTGTATAAGTCTATGCATTCACAGTATGAATTCATTTATGTTTAGGCATTTAGTAATAATAATAATAAATATTTTCTCAAATCATTTTGCACCATTTGCGACTCTTGTTTGAAACACGTGTTAACACTCTTTAAATTTAAAATAAAGATTACTTTCAAGAATGAATCATGTGTAACAAACTGAAAAGTAATAAAAATTTATAAAATCTGTTAAAACTTGATGTAATATAATATTTTCTAACCACTCCCAAAAATTCTTCCATAGCCTATTGTCATATGACTATAAACAGAATAGTATGCAAAACAAACAACAGTAATAACTATGTGTTAGACGATGAAATATTCTTTAAACTCTAATTAATCTGTTTGGATAGCTAGTGTTAATATTATTAACTTAATAGTATTTTTTTTCTATAAATTGAAAGAGAAAATCAAACCCTAAAAAATTAAACAAAATCCGTGTTCTACAAACTATTTCAGTCAATGTGCAATTCAGTGTTGACATACCGTATTTACTCGTGTATAAGGCGCACTTTTTTCCAAAAAATTAGGGCAAAACCCTTAGGTGCGCCTTATACACGGAATAATTTTCTACTGTTGAATGCAGTCGAACGATATACATATGAAACAAGAAATTATTCAAAGAAGATATTAAAAGTCGGAAAATTTTACTTACTTGAAGTATTACTGCATATTTATTTCATTCCTTGCAGTTTATTTTTATACAACAGAGCTAATGACATTATCTAAACGCTAATTAGCAATTCTTTTTACCGTCACTCATTTCTATTTCCCGTCATTCTCTTACAACCCGAAGTCTAAAACTGCATTTTCGTCTTGTTTTCTGGTCTGGTGTAATGTTTGTTTCGACTTTTTTTACTGAAATTCATTTGGTCATTCTTCATTAGCGTATCAAATTTACGGTGCGCCTTATATACGAGATTTCAAGAAATCGCCATTTTTATTGGTAAAGTAGGGGTGCACCTTATACATGCGTGCGCCCGATACACGAGTAAATATGGTAATTTAAATTGCAGAAATTACGAACAATGGCATTCGTACTGAGGTCAAATCAACCGGCATCCTACCGCTACCAAATTCCGGCAATTGATGTGAGACTATCTCAGCTGATCGATCGCTTTGCATCTTCACACGCAAATTTTCGTCTTTACGTATTCGACGTCTTTATTATGTATTTACGTATTTAACGTTTTCATGTATTTTAACATGTTCACGTGTAGTCGCAAAGCGTATTGCCCTAAAGATTGAAATATTTGAAATTTCAAAGATGTGTTCAAAAAATGACTCGCAAAATTAGACTGCAACATACAAATATAAATCTAACTTAAGTATATAAATCTAACACATTTTAAAATAATTTTTATTTATCGACTAAAATTTTAAATTTTTTGTGATCATTAGCCATATTATTTGAAAAGAAAATCACACAATAGAACTTTTCATGTATATTTTTAAAATATATATTAAAAAAGTGGTGTGCTGAATCAGAATTGAATTAAAACAATTGAAAAAGATATGTTCGAAGTTTGAATCATTTATCTTTAATGGGTCTTGACTTATGACAATTTTAATAGGCGGAATGGTAAAAAAAAAAAAAAAAAAAAAAAAAAAAAAAAAAAAAAAAAAAAAAACATGAAGAAAAACGTATTTTCATAAGAAGTCGTTTCCAAAACAACCATTGAATTAAATTTAGATTTTAAAAACAAACCAAATCGAAAAAAAAATATTTCCTGTTCCAATTAAGATCTAAAATCATTTAAATGTCATTTTAAGTAGAAAAATAAATAAATGCATTTTTTTCTTGAAAATTTTTGTGTCCTTTCCTTAAAAGACATGTTGTAAAAAAAAATGCACATTTACTTTAATGTTATTCTTTTTTGAGGAAGAAAAGGTATGTAAAACACTGAAGAAAATAACTTGGAAATTGTACTTTAAACGTCGCGAATGAGGTACGTTCGTACTTTAAGCTGATTTAGAAATATTCAGATTATGGTGCAATAGTTGTTGCACTGTAATGCAGACATGCATGAATACAATATTTATTAAATTTAGCATTGCGTTTGTATTTATTAAATTTAGTATTACGAAAATAACAGGATTTCATCTTAAATAAGACGTAATCACCATTACAAAACAGAATCATGAACTACCATGGTATATTGTTGAATTAACAATCTACAATAGAATTTAACAGAATGAAGAAAACTTTTATTATTATATTTTAAGGCTTTTATCTGATTTCAGAAAATATTTGAAATGACGCGGCTAATCAAAACACCGGCTAATAGTCAAGAAATGCCGAGAAAGGAATGTGAAGATAAGTATTGGATTGATCAAAGCCTGATTCGCCGCAGTACTTTTTCACCAATATTTCTGAATAGAAATAGCTTATTTAATTAAATATTTATATCATAAATGCATGAAAATTAACTTTCGAAAAAAGCAGTATAAATTTGCCCAGTGAATACTAAAATTGTAAATTTTCAATAGATTAGGCAGCAAAATGTGATAAAAAATATGGCAGTATCAATACTAAATCCAAACACAAAAGAATTGCAATGTTTCATTATAACAAAAGTAATTTTTTTTTACAAAATCAGTGTTGTGTTTCTTTACAAATAAAAAATAATGCTTCTTTAATAATAATGTAAACGCTCTTTTTTTTTGAAGTTACTATGCAAACATATGCAAATGTAATACATGTATGCAATACATATGCAAATAAACGTATGATTGGCATTTGCAACTTCACCCCGTTCTCACTTTTGTAATATACTACGTCTATTATCGATAAGTTTTACAAATTGCTTTTTTTCTAAAATAGCGTAAGTTTATTACTGATTAGAAGCCATAAAATTAAAATCTCCAAATTATTTTAAATAAAAAAGTTAATCTTTTTTCATTAGCGATTTTCCTTTTTAAGCTATTGCATAGCTTTTATCGCCGGCTTTGAGTGCGGCGACCGAATCCAAAAATTCCGTAACGCGAAAAAAATCCTAACACATCCGTAACGAAAAAACCTAACACTCGGCTAACGTTGTTTCAGCTCGGCAGACTTCGGCATGGTATCCGTCGGTAGACTTCGGCAGACATTGACGCGGTATTTTTCAGATATTTAGAGGATATCAAGTCTCAAACTTATATTTCTTATTCCAGTTACTAGAAATCTAAAGTTTCAATAATAAAAATTCCTGATAGAATGTGTATAGAAAAGAATCGTCTTAAGATAAAACAAGGTAGGATAATGTAGCTGTTGGTGATTGGAGACCCGCCCAATGGTGAGGATCGAAAAATTTAAAATGCTTATAACTCGCGATCTAATTTTTGTAGCGCGGCCAAATTTTGTTTGGTAATTTATTATGAGACAGTGTTAATTTTTAGTGACAGGAGACCCCCACGGAGAGTGTCGAAAAAGTTAAAATGCTCAAAACTTGCGGTCTAATTTTCGTAGCGCAGACAAATTTTGTTTGGTAATTTATTATGAGACAATGTTAATTTTTGGTGACAGGAACCCCCCCCCCCCCATGGTCAGGGTCGAAAAACTTAAAATGCTTATAACTCGCGATCTAATTTTCGTAGCGCAGCCAAATTTTGTTTGGTAATTTATTATGAGACAGTGTTAATTTTTGGTGACAGGAGACCCCTCCCCCATGGTGAGGGTCGAAAAATTTAAAATGCTTATAACTCGCGATCTAATTTTCGTAGCGCGGCCAAATTTTGTTTGGTAATTTATTATGAGACAGGTTTAATTTTTGGTGACAGGAGACCCCCCCACGGTGAGGGTCAAAAATAATTAAAATGTTTATAACTCGCGATCTAATTTTCGTAGTGCGGCCAAATTTTGTTTGGTAATTTATAATGAGTCACTGTTAATTTTTGGTGACAGGAGATCCCCCATGGTGAGGGTCGAAAAAATTAAATGCTTATAACTCGCGATCTAATTTTCGTAGGGCGGCCAAATTTTGTTTGGTAATTTATTATGAGACAGTGTCACTTTTGGTGACAGGAGATCCCCAGGGTGAGGGTCGAAAAATTTAAAATGCTTGTAGTTCGCGATCTAATTTTCGTAGCGCGGCCAAATTTTGTTTGGTAATTTATTATGAGACAGTGTTAATTTTTGGTGACAGGAGACCCCCCCCCCCATGGTGAGGGTCAAAAAATTTAAAATGCTTATAACTCGCAATCTAATTTTCGTAGTGCGGCCAAATTTTGTTTGGTAATTTATTATGAGACAGTGTTAATTTTTGGTGACAGGAGACCCCCAAGGTAAGGGTCGAAAATTTTAAAATGCTTATAACTCGCGATCTAATTTTCGTAGCACGGCCAAATTTTGTTTGGTAATTTATTATGAGACAGTTTTAATTTTTGGTGACAGGAGACCCCCCCCCCACGGTGAGGGTCGAAAAATTTAAAATGCTTATAACTCGCAATCTAATTTTCGTAGCACGGCCAAATTTTGTTAGGTAATTTATTATGAGACAGTGTTAATTTTTGATGACAGGAGATCCCCCATGGTGAGGGTCGAAAAATTTAAATTGCTTATAACTCGCGATCTAATTTTCGTAGTGCGGCCAAAATTTGTTTGGTAATTTATTATGAGACAGTGTTAATTTTTGGTGACTTGAGATCCCCACGGTGAGGTTCGGGAAATTTAAAATGCTTATAACTCGCGATCTAATTTTCGTAGCGCGGCCATTTTTTTTTTGGTAATTTATTAAGGTATTGTATAGCTTTTATCGCGGGCTTTGAGCGCGGCGAAAGAATCTAGAAATTCCGTAACGGGAAAAAAAACCTAACATTCCGGATAACGTCGCTTCAGTTTGGAAGACTTCGGCACGGTATCCTTCGTTAGACTTCGGCAGACATTGACGCGGTATTTTTCCGAAATTTCTAGAATATCAAGTCTCAAACTTATGTTTTTTATTTCAGCTACCATAAACGTATAGTTTCAATGATAAAAATTCCTGATTAACCTACATGTATTGTATGATAATAAGAACATTTTAAACGATATTAACTTCTCATTTGTTCAATAAAAGAAAAAAAAAATTGTTATCGGGTTATCGGTCATCACTCTCAAAAAGTGTAACTTAAATTAATATCAAAGACAAAAAAAAAAAAAAAAAAAAACTGCGTAAATAAAAAATAAATAAATAATTATAATTGCAGAAGTTGATAAAAAATGCTATGCAATAGCTTTACCGCGGCAGTCCCCGAGTGCCACACGTATTTTTTGTTTAACATTATTAAAAAAATGTATCGACTCACCCTTTATTTTCCACTGAATCTCTTTTTTAGTATAATAAGATTTTCTTGTAATAAAAAAACTCTTCCAAATGTTACTTAAGAGTAAAACAAAATTAAACTTAACAAATTTATCACTAATTTAATTTTCTTGGAGATTGAAAAGTAAAAAATAAAAAAGTAGGAAACTGCAATAATTTAATTCCTTCGTTAATTTAAACACTTTGCATGTTTTACTTTTAACACAAATCTTGAATGGTTAAACGCTGAGTAGTTTTATTTTCATTTTAAAAAAAGCATTTTTTTAAGGAAAGCAAATTAGAACTTTATGTAAAAAAACCATATTACAATATATCCTTTAACTTCTTGTTAGTCTTATATTTTGAATATATATTTTGCATTAATAGATAAAATTGATTTCTGAATGTATATTTTATCAGATGTTTTGAAAGATTTTTCAAAACTGCTAAAAATGCATAAAATAAAGTAAAAAATTAAAATATACACTGTAAAAAAAAGGTCGATCTACTAAAAAAAATTTAGTGATCCTTGTAATTACTAAAAAAATTTAGTAATCTTACTCAGTTACAAGAAAATCTGTAAGAGTTACTAGAAAAAAGCTAACAATGAATAGAGTTAATAGTATAATATTTTTAATAGCTATTACTAAAACTCGCTTGGTGTGTCTGTGATAGCCTAGTGGTCATAGCACAGAGCTCCAGACTGAAAGGCCTCGTGTTCGAAGCTCGACACCACCAAAGACGTACCGAGTATATGCAGTGTAAGTGTTCGTTAAGTAAAGGGGTTATGAAATCAAAAATGCGCAGGTGGCAATGTTTGATGCTGCCATCTTTTGAGGCGTTGCCGGAAATCTACCGCTGCGAAAATTGCACTTGGACTAGCTACTAAGAATCCGTGAGTAATGGTTACTAAAAACAATTTTGGAGCTGTAACAAAAATTTGCTGGCTGGCTCATGCTAAAAAGTTTTACGTTAGTTTTACAAGAAATTATTTTGTTCAGTTTACAAAAGAAAGGTTTGTTTCACTTGCAAAAAAAAAAGTTTGGAATGGTTACTAAAAAATTCTGTGAAATACAAATCCACTAAAAAAATTTTAGTAACCTCATGAATTTTTTTTTACAGTGTACAGGGTGTCAACACGTTAGTAGGACAAAAAAATGATTTTTTTAATGGAATTTTCAGGAAAAAAAATTCAAGTACACATTGTTGTAAGATAGAAAAATAAGTTCAAGTTGTTATTCTATGTAGCTTTCTTTCGTGACTCTGCAAACGTCCCATTGGTAAATAATTTCTTGTCTAATGTATTTCAACATGCTTCCGTCGATTAAATTAAACAGATTCTTGACTGTAGGAATAGATTCAGGAAGTAGCGATATGCACACTTCATTCATCACAAAACCCCATGTATTTCATTGTGAAGCGACATACACTGTAAAAAAAAATTCAAGAGGTCACTAAAAATTTCTTAGTAAATTTGTATTCCACAGAATTTTTTAGTAACCATTACAAACTTTTTTTTTGCAAGTGAAACAAACATTTCTTTTGTAAACTGAAGAAAAGAATTTTTTGTATAACTAACTTAAAACTTTTTAGTATGAGCCACTAAGCAAATTTTAATAATAGCTCCAAAATTATTTTTAGTAACCATTACATGTGCCCAAAGGGCAGGAGTCTCCTTCGAGCTGCATCCAGTGGGTAAAAAGAAACTTCTGAAACGGAAGATTTTCGGGAAAGCCGCAATAGATGGCAGCACCAAACATTGCTACCTGCTATATTTTGACATGTTTCTAAAGAGGAGGGAAAGTTCAGAGATGGTAAACCCCATGGTAACTGCTACGACAGGAGTTTCATAATCCCTTTATTTAACAAGTACTTACATTGCATACATTCGGTTCATATTTGGTGGCGGCCAGCATCGAACCCAGGTACTTTCTGCCTGGAGTTCGGTGCTATGACCACAAGGCTATCACGGCCACACCAAGTGAGTTTTAGTAATAGCTATTAAAAATGTAAAACTATTAACTCCATTCGTTACTAGCTTTTTTCTAGTAATTCTTACAGATTCCTTGTAACCGAGTAAGATTACTAAAAATTTTTTATTAATTACAAGGATCACTAAATTTTTTTTAGTAGATCGACCCTTTTTTTTCAGTGTACAATTCGCGCCGTCATGTTGCAAACTGAAACTTCCTAACATACATCGTGGTACGTCCTCATTATTCTAATGCCGAAAAAGAATGATTACCACTCACTAAGCGAGAGCGTTACTTTTGACAACAAAGTCATCTATGAATAAATTATGCCTGATAAATTATGCCTATTACGCCTAATAAATTCATTAGACCTAGTAAAATTGTAAAATTTTCATTAATAAACCTTTAAAATATATTATTTTTACCCACTGAGCAAAACGACAAAATTGTAATGTTGTTTTCTCCGTAATTAAAAAAAATCTTAAAAAATATAATTTTCCCAACATGACTTAAAAAATTTAATTATGTATCGGATTATAAGCCTTGAGAGTATAAAACGTAAAAATGTGTTTTAAAATTGTATTATACTTGTAAAATTACGTTATTTTAAATAATACTTATATTTCTGTGAAAATTGTAGTTTAGTGAACAGATAAATTTCTTAACGGCGGTGAGAATGTTAAAAGAAAATTGTAGCTCTTAAAATACTTCAATTTACTTGTAAAGTGGTAACTTATAGATAGATAGAATGTAAAAATCCACATATTTTTCTGTTAAAACACACTATGCCGAAATTACATTAGATTAATTTCCACCGATTAACTTCAATATAGTTACTTTTTGGTTCATAAAGATTTAATGAAATAAAGAGTAAATGTGGCAGTAAATGCAACATATTTTCGTTCTAGAACAGCGGTTTCCAACCAGGGTTCTCAAAAATTGTGCCAAATTGCGACTAAATACTTCATCTGGCGAGTAAAGGAACAATCAGATTCGCTAAATTGGGAGCTCTCCATTTTTGTCCTTTATATGTGTGTACGTGCTAATACATCGGAGATTCTTATTCGTTATGTTGAACAGTTTGATATAGCTTTACATGTTTAATCTCATTACGCTATTTTCATTGTTTTGTTTATAAAAATACTGTCCCAACACGAATTCAGTTTATCAACAGTAAAAGACAGAAGTGATTATGCGATATATGTTTATCTATTACCAGTTTATCAATATGTATGTACCGACATTATGCCGGTAAAAACACAAAATCACTCGCATAAAGCACCAAACAGAAAAAACTTTTGCTGCAATGGGTCGTTGAAATAAGCCATTTACCATATTATTGATTAGTTGTATGCAAACTAATCAAATTTTTTCTATCGAATCAAAATCTCAGCATAATTTTCGCATCGGTATATCATCGATAGTTCTTTTTAAATTTTATCTAGACTCTTAAATAAATGCCAGAAATATTTATACATTTAGAACATCCAGTTATCTAGAACTTAATTATTTGTAGTAATATTTATAACATGTAACCTATATTATGTTTTATAATTAATTACAAAAAATCAGGTTATGTTTGAATATTTGGAAGGAATGGATACAATAATAGGTTAAAGATACATTTCAAGTGTTCCACGCCTAATCTATTTTGCTAATTTCTTTATTATTATTTGGCGACTGTTTTTTTATTTATTGTTATCCAAATTGCTAACGTTGATCAAAAGCCAGCGAGAAGCCTATTTCCAACGTTTTATTGACAACCCTCCACCAAAGAATTTGTAAAGTCACTGTGATCCCTGCTTCCTAATCTGTAAATTAAATCTCTTGTAATGTAAAACAAGTTGGAAATTGCACGTGAAGCATAGCAAATGATAATTTCGTTCGTATGATAACGAAGTTTTAAAAATATTCAGATCTCGCTGTTATAATAGACAGTACTTCAGATGTAGTATTAGTGGTCGAAATCATGTTTGTGTTCCTGTAAATATACAGGAAGAAACTTTTATTACACCTCAGCAATGTATATCATATTCTTAAATTGTGAAATTGTTTATATAATTAACACACGATCCAAACAAATTTTTCCCGTATAGCATTATGTAGTGGAATACTTTTGTGTAGCCTTGTAATTTAATAATAAACATTCTTTGCATCACATATTGTACAGATGGTTTATTTTAATATATATATATACTTCATAGGTTCATGTATTCTACTATATTCGAATGAGTGTAACACCATTAAAATGCATTTGGAACGTTTTTGCCCATTGACCGTAATGTAACGGAGTACTTTTCATTGTCCCTGTAATTGATCTATGTATCCAATTTTCATAAAATTCGAAAGATTTGACAAATTTATGTGATAATTATATATTTTAAATTCCAAACTATTCGGCTATGTAGTTTTTCCGTTGTTATATGCGGACGGACGGGCGGACAGACGGACAGATGGTGGACTAAACAATAGCTATAGGTATTTACACGTATTTATAGTTATTTACTATGTATTTACATAATTACGAACACACCTAAAAAGAACGCTATTCATATGGTGGAAGTATAATACAGTCTTAACAATACATATTCATTTCCCATTTTCTTAAATTTATAAGAGAGGAGAATCTTCTATCATAAAAAAATTTTAAACAATTTTATAAATGCAATGAGACTATATATCTTTGCCTACATGCCAAAACGAGTTTTAAGTATTTTTTCCAACTTAAGGGGACAGTGGATCTTTATTTGAACAAAATCTAATATTGTAAAAAAAACTTCTATTTGTGTAGTATAATAGTAGCAAAACAGTTTTTTCTTATTAAAATATCATTTATGAAGTTTTTAAAAGTAAATAATAAAGGTAAGTGTATTTATATACAGTAAATTTGTTTTTCTCAAAACTAATTTTTCAGCGTTTTTAGATTTTTGAAACGCTTCTTGCGAAGTAATTTTTGATCAATATTTATAAAATTGATAAGGACGTATCCTGATATTGTTTAGAAAGATATTGTGTAAGCTTTTTAAAATTCGTTTTCATTAAAATATTCAAATTTGATTTTTTACTTTCTAAAAGAAAATAATTTTGATGAAAATCGATATGGAATTTAGAAAAAAATCTATAAAATATTAACTAATCAAGAGATTAAAAAAACTTACACAAATTTGTTTATAATAGAGTTTTAAGTAATAAACATGTAAAAGGCAAGAAAGCATCTCAAAAAATAAATCGCGAGGAACATTTCAAAATTTCGTTAAAAAATGTAAATTTTTAAAAAATTTAATAAGATTAGAAATTTTTTTGAAGGGGTTCTATATGCTTTTGGTGAAATCTTTATATGCATGAAATTTCATATTGCCGTGGTAAAAATTTTTTTAAAAAAAATCAACGTCCACCGTCTCCTTAACTCAATGTTAAAAAAAACTGTTATACAATCTGTTTTTTATCTTCACAAAGTATCATAAATGCACACTTACATTTAAGCTTAAAATGGATACATTCATACATTTTATTACGCATTCTTTAAATGCATTAACCCATTAACGCCCAGCGTCCTCGTTTGAGGACGGTTACAAAGAAAGCAAGAAAGCGGTTTTCCCACCAGTAAAGAGGAAGATAAATATGTAACTTCTTTCACGTGACTGAATCTTCGATAAATTAGATAAAAGTTAATTTGATTTTAAAAGTGGTGGGAAATACAAAATTTAAATTTTAGCGGAGAAAATAATTCGGGCGTTAATGGGTTAAAAGTTAGTGTAAAAGATTTCGATATGAGTTTCATGCATAGATAACACAAATAAACAAGACGTATTTCAAGATTCTCATCTTTATGTAATTTAATAACCTTTATTTCGCATAACTCATTCATTCTGTTTTCTCTTCTTCAACATTTGTTAATTGTCTTCTATAATAGAAGTAAAACAATCATTCAATAAATAATCGAAAGCGTTAAGAAATTTTTAAATTCGCCACCAGAAAAATTATTGCAAGATTTTACATTTTAAAGATAACGTATTTTAAAACATTATATGTATAATTATTCTGATTTTAAGAATCCCATAGGGAACATCAGAAAAATTCAATAAAGATTTTTTTTTCTTATGCTCCATTTATGTTTAGTCTACACCTTACATTCTCCCTAAAGAACGAAAGAAACTGAAAGCGAATGAATGAGTCAGAAATTTAAAATCCCCCCCCCTCCTAGAGGGTCAAAGGTACCCTTGGTGGGACGCAAACCCCTTCCCCCCAAAAATATATTTATCAAACTTTAAGTAGTTATTTTCATCGCATGATGACTATAGCAGTACACTTAGAATTGATTTCTGATTTAATTTTTGAGGAATTAATTGCAAAACTTTAAAAGATTTTTTGCTCACAGATGCAAAATTAATATAATCACATGTGACAATGCATTCATCGTTTTTGGAACTTCTACTGAATTGAAAAGATTGTTAAATTCTATAAATAAAAAAATTGGTGTAACAAATTTTCTATTAGCTTTGTGGAAATTTCTTCTCCTTCCTTCAACAAATTTTAGAGAACTTCTAGAAGAGAGGTGTCGGACAGTTTACCACTTAATTATTGGCGTTAAGAAAATTAACGCTGAAAAAATTTCAAACTTTCATTTCGTACTTAAAAGTATTCACAATTATCGCCATTTTTCTCTGTTATCTTCAGAACTAGAAGACCTCGGTTAAAGTTAATTAATTAAAATATTAAAACCAGGTAATTTCATGATTTTAATGCCAATCAATCTCTTCCAGAGCCAAATTTGTTTAATGATTGAGAAAACTTACTCAACCAATGACAGAAAACTCAACCTCAAAAACTTGCTCGACCGATGGCCAAAAACTCAACAAATCGTGCCAATAATATAGGAAAATTGGACCAATTCTCATTTAATCCATTTACAGCAAATATCCAAATGGCAAAATGTTGCTCCAAGTATGATGATTTTATTAAAGGATTGAAACCTATCCTATCAGTTTGTTAATGAAAAATAAGTGGCATTTAAGAAATAATCAAGGGAGAATAATGACAATCTTCGAATAGTGATTGTCCGTACTATATCTGGAAGTTACAAAAGAAGTATCTAAAATATTCCTGTTTTACCTATTTTAAATGATTATAATACAAGTTGATCCTTACATTTATCTAATTAATTTATTTTTTCTTATCACTATATTTAAATTTAGAACATTATATGTACCAGTTAATTAGTAACGTCATTTGTATGTAATTGTATATTCATTTGTTGTATGTCTTTGAATCATAATAATATTTTAGTGCGGCTAGTATGTGCGCTCCCGGAATTTTATAAATAAATCAGCGCCACCTAGCTGTTAAAATATCTAAACCATTTAATTTACCTTCGTTATCACCTAAACAACATATAAGTAACGAGCGCCCTTTGGTTGAAATCAAAAGCTCTATGAAACTTCAATTGCCCCTTTGCAATATCAATAAATATATTAAAATATTCACATCAAACTGTTCTGATTGCTCCGCCAGTTTTTTAAGCATTTTTTTCTGTAAGAAACGTTTAATATGTAATGCATATTTAGAAAAACTGTAGAACAATGTACAAGATGGTACAAAAGTACTCCAATGCATTTCTATGTAGTGGCAAAACTTTATATATATAAATACTCAACTAATCTGTTCTTTTTCTAACAACTAAACGTTTTAGCGTACTGTGTAAAGTATTAAAATATCTATAGATCATTAAGAAAGTCGCACAAATTAATTAGATATTTTTTTAAGTATGAAAGTTGATGGTGAAATCTAGTTTTTATATTTAATATTATATAAAATTTTATAATAAATGTGTTATATCTATATAATAATATATGTATAATAATAGATGTATTATACGTTTTTTAAGTGTCTTCTTTAAGTGCCTTTTTCTTCTTCTACCATAACCTCTTTCGGACGAATGTCTTTTACAGAATTTTTATCATTGTTTTTTTGAAAAGAGGCAAAATTTACAATTAAATTTACTGGTGAGAATAATCAAGGTTTCTGAGCATCTTATGTGGCACGTACACCAGTCGACCGTCCCCAATGGGTTAATAAAAGTTTTCTAAAGTATAAAGTAAGTACAGGAAAGTGTTTAGTAATCAGTTTTTATCATAATTTTTATTTCTGAATTATTATCATTATTATTATTATTTTGCCTTCTACTCAATTCTGTTGAACCAGAATTATTAAGCTTCCGTAGATCTCTGTTATTTACTTTCATGGCTACTATAGCTGTCAACGTTTACGCATTTTTGCTACCACTAAAATTGTACGGAGATTTTTTATTCATTTAATCATAAGATTTCGAAGATTAAATAAGACAATATTTACTAAAAAAATTTTGTGGTAGGAAAGATGCGTAAAAGTTGGCAGCTAATTGGCTACTCATTGTAGCTTTGTTTAAGTATTCTGAGTTCAATAAAATTTGCAGTTTATCGACATTGTCCATTAATTTCTAAATTGTCTTCTTTTCTTTAAGAACACATTAAAATAAGTGCCAAAAAGTGTTTCATATAAGTTTTTTACAGATTATTTTTATTTCTGGTTTATTACAATCTTTGAATATGGTTTTGTTTTTCTTTTGCTCGCTGTTTAATTCAGTTGTACATTGTAAAAAAAAATCTGTAATCCAACAGATGTAAAGTTGCCGAAATCGGTATGGTTACTAACATTTTATCTGTACACTGTACAGGAAAAAATGTAAATGTACAAAACTAATTTTTGTAAATTTATAAAAATCTGTAACGTTACAAATTAGTTATATTACTAAAGTTTTATCAGTAACCTGGGTTCCAGTTACATAAAAAATTTTTGGAATCCCAGTTTCCTAAAAAATTCTCTGTAACCTTACAGATTTTTTTATTTTAATTGCAAATCTGTATCTGTTACATGATTTTTTGCTGTTGCCGTAACATAAAAAGTACTAGGAATCCCAGTTTCCAATAAAACTTTTAGTAATTTTACAGATTTTTTTTCAGTGCATCATAATTATTAAGTTGCCGTATATCTCTATTACTTACTTTCATAAATATTCAATTTAACTTTGTTTAAAATTTTTGCGGTCTATAAAATATGCCTTTTGCCCATGTTATCCATAAATGCCGTATCATAGTTAATTTTACTTTTTATTAAAATATATAACCACTAATAAAACCAAATGGACACCAAACAAAACAACATAAAAATATCTAATACGTGTGCTTTATGTCGTTCACTATTCAACAATGAAAATATTTCTTTAAAACCACAGGAAATATTAAAATATGCGTACAAAAACCGAAGAAACAACATTGGATAAACATAATTACTCATTTAAAATGTATTTCGATATTCAGAAGAATGGGATGAAATTTAAACCACGCTATAAAACTTTAAATTTTTCACTCCGCATTATTAAAGAGCGATGTATAATGGCTTGAAAAATGTTATACTTTATACATGAAGATATTAATATTATTTATGAAACTATTGCATATCCAAAACGAATTCAATATATGCTTTCATTCTGACAAAAGAAACAATATTTTTGAATATAGTTTTTGAAGCACCAACTTTTATCTTTGTGCCATATGAAAGAATTTGTATTGGATTTTTTAAAGTCATAAAGTTTTGATAAAGCCAATCTCATATTTCATGCAAAGATATAACTATTCGCAAAGAATTTAGACTTCACATAAACTTCACAGAATGGCAATATAATAACAATAAAAAAAAGTACTTATAAATATAATTTTTGAGAATAAAATTTATGTTTATTTCTTATTCAAACAACTTCTTGAAAATATTTAAAACCATAATAAATTAATATTATTTTCTTAAAAGATGTATTATAGTAATAACTTTACGACATAATAGTAAATAAATTGGATACTTTGAAAAATTAAATAACAATTTTACTAAAAATAAATCGCAAATTTACTAAATGGTGTAAGCAGAAAATGTTGTAAAGTTAAAAAATTAACAAATATCAAATTAATTCCTCACCGCACGATTTTTTTTAATTTTTATGAAAAAATATTGAATTCTCTATATCTATCTGATAAAGGGGAAATATTATAAAACATTAAATTTAAAATTTTCAGCAAAAATTTCATATTTTATGGAATGTACACTTTATACACAATTAGAGTATTTTAATATTGCATTGCTGTATTTTGCAATTAAATGGGGCTTAAATTAATTAATTTTATCTGCTTAACACTGCAACTTTATTTGTCTTAATATTTTTAGTTATTCAATAAAAATAATAAAAGTACATTAATATATTGATCGTTTAATTGCAACATTAATAGTACATTAATATACAAAGTATTAATATATTGATTGTTTTTTTCTTTTTATGTTTCCGAAGAACAGATTTTAATTTTTTCTCGAATGCCCACATCTAACATGGTCAAAATAAATGTTATTCAATCCTTTGGACTGATCTTAATCTCACTGTGAGAAAAAAACTGTAAAGATACTAAATTTTTTCTAGGAATCTGGGACTTCTAGAAATTTTTATGCAAGGGTAGCAGCAAAAATTGATGTAACCCATTCTTTTACATGAAAATTTGCTGTTACCGTTACACAAAGAGTTCTAGGAATCCTAGTTTCCTAGAAAAAGTTTAGTAACTTTACAGTTTTTTTACAGTGCACTTGCAGCAATCATATTAGTCAAATTCATGCACGTAATGAGAATTACAGCGTTTTTAGGTATATGCCAAATATTACACGTACCTGCGCAGTGAAGATTTAAGATTGCAACAACCGGCTTTTCAGCCATCATCTATTTCCACACTGTAAAAAAAAAATCTGTGAAGGTACTAAACATTTTCTAGGAAACTGGGATTCCAAGAACTTTTCATGTAACGATAACAGGAAAAATTCATGTAATCGATTCTGAAACTTGAGTTTTTGCTGTTATCGTTGCAGGAAATGTTCTTGGAATCCCAGTTTCTTAGAAAAGGTTTAGTACCTTTGCAGATTTTTTTACAGTGCATTTTCAGGAAAGAATTATTAAATTGCTTTAAAAGTTTTAATGAATATTTGAAGACGAAAACGGTCTAACCGGTTGAAATTTCTCTTTCGGCAATTTTTACGAATAGATCGAAACATACTCGAATACTTTTGTTCAGCTCTTCTTTTTATCTGGCACCTTTATTACATGCCAGCATTTAGCTAAAATTCAATTCAAACAAAATTATTCTTAAACCACACTACCAGAAATAGTCATCCATATGTGACCATGCAGCCATTTCTTTGGGTGACCCTGTATATAATTTTATCTATATTTTACAACATTTCTTAGCAAACTGAAAATTTTCAACGTAAAAATGAATAGCTTACTTAAAAATCATATTTAAATAAATTGCGCTCATATTCAGTAACCTTCACGAGCTCTTTTGTTAACCCTGTCTACCAACTATAGCATTTATATACACCGTATAATATGCACACATTTAGTGAAACTTAAAAGTGTTTATTATAATTAAAAAATGCATTTCATCCAGCCATCAGCCATCATCGGTAATATACAGTACATCGGATAGATATACGATTTAAAATACTTTGTGTGTCCCTGTGAAAGCTGTGTACTTTATATTATTCGTGAAATATTGTCTCAGCGTTGTACATCAATTTTATTATAAACGAAATCGTTTAACATAATTAAAATATGTCGCAAACAATTCCCCCCTCTTTATTAGTGTGTAATGGAATTCTTTTGTGCGGCCCTGTAAATGATTATTAACTATTATTTTAACTGCATATTTTAGAGAATGCATATTTTAGTGCACTTCGCAAATGCACATAAATTTGAATGTGTTTGACAGCTGTATCACCTTTAAAATTCATTTGAAACTATTTTTTTCCCATAAACCGTAATGTAACAGAAAACTTTTGACTATGCCTGTAAATAAGCTAATCATGATAGACACATCAATTTCAGTAGGGTTCGTGTTATGAATAACGTTAATAACATCTAAAAATTTCATGGCCATTCGAGTACGAGAGTTAGAGTGTGGATAGATGGACAGACAAACCAAAAGCATAAACACTTTTCAACTTTGTTGGAAAGTGTTAACCATCACAATTACTACTTACTGGTCGCATCGTTGTTTCAATGAATTGAGCAATAATAGAAAAATGCTATGGTTGAATATGCCAGTAATTTTCCCAGAAGAAACATTCAATTTAAGGTGCGAAGTATTTTTATTCTTCAAACAGGATCTGAAAAACAATTCCCACTAAATAAAAAATTCAGCATTTATATGGTGCGATAATATCTATATAATCCAGAATGCTACAGGAATCTTAGATATCGGCTTACAGGTCTTTAAACACTCAAGTGACATTTCGAAATCATATTTCGAAACTCTTATATGCTAATTTTATCAAAAAAAAAAAAAAAAAAAAAAAAAAACATGAACACAGGATTCGAATGTAAACTTCGGACAAACTAATAAAATTTTTAAATTGTTCACTTCGGGATAAACAAACAAACTAACAATATATATATATATATAATTGTAATTGTTGGATCCTAAAAAGAACTAAAAAGAAATCTTTAGTAAAAAGACACTAATTATCTCTGAAAAGTGATGACAGATGGCAGCACCAAAAAACTTTGATGTTGACAGAACGAAGCTGTAATGACTTTATTAATCATTTTTTTCTCATTATTTCTTGTCCATTTGTACTTTAAAATTGATAATATGTTTTTTCATAGATATAATTTGTATTTATTCATCTCTAATCCATCTTTTTAGATTGTATTCTTTATTCTGCAGTTGACTGCGGGACTGTTTTAGAATGTCCTGATTCAAAGAATGTTTACGTTTTGCTAAAGTCTATTAAATCGCTTTAAAAATCCCATTAAATCATAATCTTTTTGTGTGTGTGAAGAACCATACGTAAAAGGTATAATATTGCCAGTAGGCAAAATTCATAAATAACTATTTTCAAGATATGAAGAAATCGTAAATTCGAAGACTGGAATTCAAGTTATGAAACATACAATTGCTTATACAAGTCGCCGACAAGAAGAATTGCTCAGGTAATAAATCTCTCTTTGACTATAATAAAATCAAGTCTATGTTTTATGCAGTCTAAAATCTCAACATAAATAAATTTTCTGGCCCGTCGTTAGCAGGAGCGTTCGGTGAAATAATATTTTTAAAGTTTAATTATAAAAGTTAATTACTTCAGAATGAAAACGAAAGTAGAAATACAAAATGAACAGAAATTTAATTTCACTATAAAAGAAATTAACAGATATAACATTCAAGTAGCTGAAGCAATAGAAAATAAAAATGTTAAATTAACTGAGAAGCTTAAAACAGAATTAATTAGCTTAGAAACTGTTTAAAGAAATCTTATTTTGGAATCGCAGAAGAAAGTATTAATACTTTATACGATTCATTTACAAAAGCGAAGGACATAGTTGTTGACGATTTAGTGAAAATCGAGGAATTTTTGGTTGTAAAAATAGAAGAAAATAAGAATGAAACCAGTAATAATTCAATTTCTGTTAAGGATAACGCTTTAAAGTTACGTAAATTTGAGTCGCCGATATTTTATGGAGATATCAACAATTGGATTACCTTTAAGGAAACATTTCTGACTGCAATTCATAATAATGAAAATTTATCAGATCAGTTAAAATTTTCTTATCTAATAGCGAGTGTAAAAAATTATCCTGCTAAATTAATTTCGGGATTTTCAATTTCCGGTGATAATTATAAACAAGCGTGGGAAACTCTTGTTAATCGCTATGATAATCGTAAGAATTTGGCATATTCATTACTGTCAAAATTCATTAATGCTAAATCATTAAAATCACCTACGCAAAAATCAATTCTAGAGCTATTGGACACTTGTAATGAAGTTATTCGGAATTTGAAATCTTTAAAATTTGAATTTAATGAATTTGTTGATTTGATTTTAGTTTATTTAATTCAAACGAAATTTGATGATAATTTACGAAAACAGTGGGAATTATCATTAAATAATGATTGTTTTCCAACTTATGAAATGATAATTAGTTTTCTTGAAAAACAAGCAAGTAGTCTGCAGAATTGTAATGTTGAATTTATTAAAACTGAATCTAAGTTTAATAATAAATTTGATCCTAAATCTCAACATTTTCCAAAAAGATCGGTATCGAATACTGTCGTAACGGATAATGTAAATAAATCACAAAAAATTATTTGTCCAAAATGTAATGAACCCCACCAACTTCATAGATGCCCATTAATGCAGAATTTATCTGTTGAGCAACGCTGGCATTTAGTAAAATCTAAAAAGTTATGTACGAACTGTTTGCGTTCTAACAATTTTGTTGCTAATTGTTTGATAAATACCACATGTAAACATTGCAATTCAAAACATCATACACTCTTTCATCGTGATCAATCTGCCCCTGCACAACAACAAATTATTGGACAACAAGATCATGTAACAACCCCAAATGCTGTAGGTAATTTAAATGAATCAAATTGTTTTACTAATCAATCGTTTAGCAGAAATTCTCAAACATTGTTGGCTACTGCCATTATACGTGTAAAATGCAAATCAGGCAAATTCACTCCTTGCAGGGCGATGATCGATAGTGGTTCTCAAAAGAGCCTACTTTCTAAAACTTGTTGTGAAAAATTAGGTCTTCCATCAAGGCCTACAAATCATAAAATCTCAGGTATAAATAATTTAGTTGCAGAAACATCTCTTCAGGAAGTTTCTTTGACATTCTCTTCCCATTTTAATGATGAAATCTTTCAATTAGACGCGTTAGTTGGTAACCAGATAACAACAAATTTGCCAAATTTTCTGATTACGACTACGTTTTGGCCACATATTGAAGGCTTGAATCTTGCGGATCCAAATTTCCATGTGTCCAGTCCCATTGATCTTCTTATAGGTACAGATTTGTTTGCTAATATCATAATGGGAGAGTCTATTTTAGGACCTAAAGGATCACCGAGCGCTATTAATTCTAAACTGGGTTGGATATTATCGGGAATTATTTATTCGAATGAATCAAACCAAAATTCATCTGTTAGTTGTCATGTTACTACGCAGATTACTTCTCAGCTGCAAAAGTTCTGGGAACTTGAGTCGGTTCCCAGTTCTGATCCAATTTCTCTTGTTGAAGATAATTACTCTAAAACCGTTTCACGCACAGAATCAGGACGATATGTTGTAAACTTGCCGTTTAAATCTAAACCAATCCTCGGTGATTCAAAATCTCAAGCTCTAAAGCGGTTTTATTTATTGGAGAAGAAACTCCACCAAAACCCATTGCTTAGAGAGCAATATTTAGCATTCATGCAAGAATATATCGATTTGGGGCACATGGAACTTGTATCAAATTGAGAAATCTCAAATCCGGATCATTTTTATCTTCCACATCACGGGGTATTAAAAGAAGATAGTTCAACTACACGACTTAGAGTAGTATTTGACGCATCTGCAGTTGGTTCATCAGGCCGCTCTTTAAATGATTATCTAGAGATAGGTCCGAAATTGCAGCCGGAAATATTTCCTTTATTATTAAAGTTTAGAATGAATCCAATTGCTTTAAGTGCTGATATCGAAAAAATGTTTCGACAAATACTCGTTAATCACAATCATATTGATTATCAACGCATTCTTTGGAGATTTAATTTAGAAGACACTATCAAATCATACAGGCTGTTGACCGTTACATGCGGTTTTACATGTGCACCCTTTTTGGCCAATAGGACATTACGCCAATTGGCCATTGATAATGAACAATCTAATCAAAAAGCCTGCCAAATTATTCAAGATGAAATTTATGTTGATGACCTCCTTTCTGGAGCCGATTCACGAGAAAATGCTCAGAATTTAGTTACACAACTAATAAGTATTATGAAAAGTGGAGGTTTTAATCTACGGAAGTGGGCCTGTAACGATCCTGAGGTAATAGCTCATTTACCTGATGAAATGAAGGCTTCCTCAAAAAAGGTCATTCAGGAAGATGATACTGTTAAAGTGCTTGGTTTACTTTGGGACTCTTCCAAAGATATTTTACAAATTAGGTTCGCTGATTTAAAGGATGTACAAACAAAACGAGATTTGTTATCTGTAGTGGCTACAATCTTTGACCCTGTGGGTTTCCTAGCTTCTTCAACAATAAAGTTAAAAATCATGATGCAAGATCTTTGGAAGGATAAGATTTCTTGGGATGAGAAAATCCCACCTGCCATACAACATGTTTGGAATGAATTTTCATCTGGAATGCATTTATTGAAATCGTTAGAAATTCCTAGATACATAAATTTATTCAATGAAGCAGTTGTTCAAATTCAACTGCACGGTTTTTGCGACGGTTCGAATAAAGCCTATGCTGCTGTTACATATTTACGTGTGGTTACACCTGAAAGGGTATTTGTTAATTTGATTGCTGCAAAAACTAAGGTAAATCCAATTAAACCTCAAACATTGCCTAGAATCGAGCTTTGTTCGGCTCTTTTGCTAGCTAAGTTATGTTCTGTAATTATTGACACATTAAGAGTAAAATTTGACAATATTTATTTGTGGTCGGATTCCCAAATTGTTCTCAGTTGGCTAAAGGCACCACCTTTAAAGGGAAATCAATTCGTACTTTACAGAGTATGCCAAATACAGGCATCAATGCCTTCCCATGAATGGAATCATATTCCAGGTGCTTTAAATCCTGCAGATGTAGCTTCTAGGGGAATTCCTCCACGAAAGCTTCTTAATCATTCTCTGTGGTGGCATGGGCCTCCTTGGCTACTGTCAAATGAGCAAATCCCAATACCTAAATTCACTGCTCCAATAGATGAGTTAAATCAAGTAATTGACTCTGTCAGTAATGTAACACAAGTAAGTGCACCTCCTGACTTTCTTCTTAAGTTTTCGAAATTCTCTAAGCTGTCAAGAGTCACAGCCTATTGTCTTAGATTTATTCATAATGCTAGACATAGTACATCGAAAAAATTTGGAAATCTAAGTTCAGAAGAAATCTCTAATTCAATTCAATGCATTGTAAAATTAATTCAAAGTTCTGAATTCAACACAGAGCTTAAGTTGTTAAAAGAAAGAAAACCCTTACCAAGCAATAGTAAACTATTACCACTAAATGTATTTTTAGATTTAAGTGATATCATTCGAGTAGGTGGTCGTTTGTCACAACATCAGTCTTTAAGCTTTGATAAAAAATATCCTATGCTACTTCCAAAAAATAACTTTGTCACTAAACTATTAATAAAGCATGTACACGAGAAACATATGCACGCAGGTACACAGCTAGTGCTTTCTATTATACGTCAACAGTTTTGGGTTGTTAATGGTCGTTCTACTGTTAGACAAGAACTCAACAAATGTGTACTTTGCAAACGCCTAAAAACACAAGCTTGTCAACAAATGATGGGAGATCTTCCCGTTGACAGAATCACCCCAATCCGTCCATTTCTCAAGGTTGGCATAGATTTTGCCGGCCCCTGCATAACCAAACCAAATTTGCCTAGAAGTAAGATAAAAATAAAAACTTACATATGTGTATTCGTCTGCATGTGCACTAAGGCAGTGCATCTGGAAGTGGTATCAGACTTGTCTGTGCAAGCCTTGCTAGCAGCCCTAAAGAGATTTATTGCGCGTAGAGGCCTGCCATCTGATATTTATTCAGATAATGGGAAAAATTTCGTAGGTCTAGCAAATCAACTAAAGCAGTTATTCCAATATTTGAGGCACAGAGAAATTCAAGATTTTCTTTCGAGCCAAAAAATCAGTTGGCATTTCATTCCTCCATATGCGCCGCACTTTGGTGGGCTATGGGAGGCAGCTGTAAAGCTTACAAAAAATCATCTGTTAAAGGCATGTAAATCCAGTATTTTAAATTTTGAAGAATTATCCACTTTACTGTGTCAAATAGAATGTTGCATAAATTCCAGACCTCTAACGCCGATGTCTTCAGATCCATCAGATCCGCGCGCATTAACTCCAGGTCATTTTCTAATCGGAGCACCACTCCTTGATATTCCAGAAGCTTCTAATTCACGAGCTCTATCATTAAATGCTCGTTGGCGCCTTATTGAAAGGGCCAAGAACCAATTTTGGTATAGATGGTCAAGAGAATATCTCCAACATCTCCAACAGCGTCCTAAATGGACTACTCCAAGTGTTAATCTACGAGAAGGAGACTTAGTAATAATTCATGAACGATCCATGCCCATGAGATGGAAAATGGGCCGCATTCTACAAACTTTCCCAGGACAGGACAATCGAGTTCGTGTCGTCCAGATTAAAACAGCGGACGGTTACATCAAGCGTCCTATTACAAAGTTATCCCCTCTACTGCCGGGGGCGGAGGATGTTGGATCCTAAAAAGAACTAAAAAGAAATCTTTAGTAAAAAGACACTAATTATCTCTGAAAAGTGATGACAGATGGCAGCACCAAAAAACTTTGATGTTGACAGAACGAAGCTGTAATGACTTTATTAATCAATTTTTTTCTCATTATTTCTTGTCCATTTGTACTTTAAAATTCATAATATGTTTTTTCATAGATATAATTTGTATTTATTCATCTCTAATCCATCTTTTTAGATTGTATTCTTTATTCTGCAGTTGACTGCGGGACTGTTTTAGAATGTTCTGATTCAAAGAATGTTTACGTTTTGCTAAAGTCTATTAAATCGCTTTAAAAATCCCATTAAATCATAATTTTTTGTGTGTGTGAAGAACCATACGTAAAAGGTATAATATTGCCAGTAGGCAAAATTCATAAATAACTATTTTCAAGATATGAAGAAATCGTAAATTCGAAGACTGGAATTCAAGTTATGAAACATACAATTGCTTATACAAGTCGCCGACAAGAAGAATTGCTCAGGTAATAAATCTCTCTTTGACTATAATAAAATCAAGTCTATGTTTTATGCAGTCTAAAATCTCAACATAAATAAATTTTCTGGTCCGTCGTTAGCAGGAGCGTTCGGTGAAATAATATTTTTAAAGTTTAATTATAAAAATTAATTACTTCAGAATGAAAACGAAAGTAGAAATACAAAATGAACAGAAATTTAATTTCACTATAAAAGAAATTAACAGATATAACATTCAAGTAGCTGAAGCAATAGAAAATAAAAATGTTAAATTAACTGAGAAGCTTAAAACAGAATTAATTAGCTTAGAAGCTGTTTAAAGAAATCTTATTTTGGAATCGCAGAAGAAAGTATTAATACTTTATACGATTCATTTACAAAAGCGAAGGACATAGTTGTTGACGATTTAGTGAAAATCGAGGAATTTTTGGTTGTAAAAATAGAAGAAAATAAGAATGAAACCAGTCAATTCAATTTCTGTTAAGGATAACGCTTTAAAGTTACGTAAATTTGAGTCGCCGATATTTTATGGAGATATCAACAATTGGATTACCTTTAAGGAAACATTTCTGACTGCAATTCATAATAATGAAAATTTATCAGATCAGTTAAAATTTTCTTATCTAATAGCGAGTGTAAAAAATTATCCTGCTAAATTAATTTCGGGATTTTCAATTTCCGGTGATAATTATAAACAAGCGTGGGAAACTCTTGTTAATCGCTATGATAATCGTAAGAATTTGGCATATTCATTACTGTCAAAATTCATTAATGCTAAATCATTAAAATCACCTACGCAAAAATCAATTCTAGAGCTATTGGACACTTGTAATGAAGTTATTCGGAATTTGAAATCTTTAAAATTTGAATTTAATGAATTTGTTGATTTGATTTTAGTTTATTTAATTCAAACGAAATTTGATGATAATTTACGAAAACAGTGGGAATTATCATTAAATAATGATTGTTTTCCAACTTATGAAATGATAATTAGTTTTCTTGAAAAACAAGCACGTAGTCTGCAGAATTGTAATGTTGAATTTATTAAAACTGAATCTAAGTTTAATAATAAATTTGATCCTAAATCTCAACATTTTCCAAAAAGATCGGTATCGAATACTGTCGTAACGGATAATGTAAATAAATCACAAAAAATTATTTGTCCAAAATGTAATGAACCCCACCAACTTCATAGATGCCCATTAATGCAGAATTTATCTGTTGAGCAACGCTGGCATTTAGTAAAATCTAAAAAGTTATGTACGAACTGTTTGCGTTCTAACAATTTTGTTGCTAATTGTTTGATAAATACCACATGTAAACATTGCAATTCAAAACATCATACACTCTTTCATCGTGATCAATCTGCCCCTGCACAACAACAAATTATTGGACAACAAGATCATGTAACAACCCCAAATGCTGTAGGTAATTTAAATGAATCAAATTGTTTTACTAATCAATCGTTTAGCAGAAATTCTCAAACATTGTTGGCTACTGCCATTATACGTGTAAAATCCAAATCAGGCAAATTCACTCCTTGCAGAGCGATGATCGATAGTGGTTCTCAAAAGAGCCTACTTTCTAAAACTTGTTGTGAAAAATTAGGTCTTCCATCAAGGCCTACAAATCATAAAATCTCAGGTATAAATAATTTAGTTGCAGAAACATCTCTTCAGGAAGTTTCTTTGACATTCTCTCCCCATTTTAATGATGAAATCTTTCAATTAGACGCGTTAGTTGGTAACCAGATAACAACAAATTTGCCAAATTTTCTGATTACGACTACGTTTTGGCCACATATTGAAGGCTTGAATCTTGCGGATCCAAATTTCCATGTGTCCAGTCCCATTGATCTTCTTATAGGTACAGATTTGTTTGCTAATATCATAATGGGAGAGTCTATTTTAGGACCTAAAGGATCACCGAGCGCTATTAATTCTAAACTGGGTTGGATATTATCGGGAATTATTTATTCGATTGAATCAAACCAAAATTCATCTGTTAGTTGTCATGTTACTACGCAGATTACTTCTCAGCTGCAAAAGTTCTGGGAACTTGAGTCGGTTCCCAGTTCTGATCCAATTTCTCTTGTTGAAGATAATTACTCTAAAACCGTTTCACGCACAGAATCAGGACGATATGTTGTAAACTTGCCGTTTAAATCTAAACCAATCCTCGGTGATTCAAAATCTCAAGCTCTAAAGCGGTTTTATTTATTGGAGAAGAAACTCCACCAAAACCCATTGCTTAGAGAGCAATATTTAGCATTCATGCAAGAATATATCGATTTGGGGCACATGGAACTTGTACCAAATTGAGAAATCTCAAATCCGGATCATTTTTATCTTCCACATCACGGGGTATTAAAAGAAGATAGTTCAACTACACGACTTAGAGTAGTATTTGACGCATCTGCAGTTGGTTCATCAGGCCGCTCTTTAAATGATTATCTAGAGATAGGTCCGAAATTGCAGCCGGAAATATTTCCTTTATTATTAAAGTTTAGAATGAATCCAATTGCTTTTAGTGCTGATATCGAAAAAATGTTTCGACAAATACTCGTTAATCAGAATCATATTGATTATCAACGCATTCTTTGGAGATTTAATTTAGAAGACACTATCAAATCATACAGGCTGTTGACCGTTACATGCGGTTTTACATGTGCACCCTTTTTGGCCAATAGGACATTACGCCAATTGGCCATTGATAATGAACAATCTAATCAAAAAGCCTGCCAAATTATTCAAGATGAAATTTATGTTGATGACCTCCTTTCTGGAGCCGATTCACGAGAAAATGCTCAGAATTTAGTTACACAACTAATAAGTATTATGAAAAGTGGAGGTTTTAATCTACGGAAGTGGGCCTGTAACGATCCTGAGGTAATAGCTCATTTACCTGATGAAATGAAGGCTTCCTCAAAAAAGGTCATTCAGGAAGATGATACTGTTAAAGTGCTTGGTTTACTTTGGGACTCTTCCAAAGATATTTTACAAATTAGGTTCGCTGATTTAAAGGAAGTACAAACAAAACGAGATTTGTTATCTGTAGTGGCTACAATCTTTGACCCTGTGGGTTTCCTAGCTCCTTCAACAATAAAGTTAAAAATCATGATGCAAGATCTTTGGAAGGATAAGATTTCTTGGGATGAGAAAATCCCACCTGCCATACAACATGTTTGGAATGAATTTTCATCTGAAATGCATTTATTGAAATCGTTAGAAATTCCTAGATACATAAATTTATTCAATGAAGCAGTTGTTCAAATTCAACTGCACGGTTTTTGCGACGGTTCGAATAAAGCCTATGCTGCTGTTACATATTTACGTGTGATTACACCTGAAAGGGTATTTGTTAATTTGATTGCTGCAAAAACTAAGGTAAATCCAATTAAACCTCAAACATTGCCTAGAATCGAGCTTTGTTCGGCTCTTTTGCTAGCTAAGTTATGTTCTGTAATTATTGACACATTAAGAGTAAAATTTGACAATATTTATTTGTGGTCGGATTCCCAAATTGTTCTCAGTTGGCTAAAGGCACCACCTTTAAAGGGAAATCAATTCGTACTTTACAGAGTATGCCAAATACAGGCATCAATGCCTTCCCATGAATGGAATCATATTCCAGGTGCTTTAAATCCTGCAGATGTAGCTTCTAGGGGAATTCCTCCACGAAAGCTTCTTAATCATTCTCTGTGGTGGCATGGGCCTCCTTGGCTACTGTCAAATGAGCAAATCCCAATACCTAAATTCACTGCTCCAATAGATGAGTTAAATCAAGTAATTGACTCTGTCAGTAATGTAACACAAGTAAGTGCACCTCCTGACTTTCTTCTTAAGTTTTCGAAATTCTCTAAGCTGTCAAGAGTCACAGCCTATTGTCTTAGATTTATTCATAATGCTAGACATAGTACATCGAAAAAATTTGGAAATCTAAGTTCAGAAGAAATCTCTAATTCAATTCAATGCATTGTAAAATTAATTCAAAGTTCTGAATTCAACACAGAGCTTAAGTTGTTAAAAGAAAGAAAACCCTTACCAAGCAATAGTAAACTATTACCACTAAATGTATTTTTAGATTTAAGTGATATCATTCGAGTAGGTGGTCGTTTGTCACAACATCAGTCTTTAAGCTTTGATAAAAAATATCCTATGCTACTTCCAAAAAATAACTTTGTCACTAAACTATTAATAAAGCATGTACACGAGAAACATATGCACGCAGGTACACAGCTAGTGCTTTCTATTATACGTCAACAGTTTTGGGTTGTTAATGGTCGTTCTACTGTTAGACAAGAACTCAACAAATGTGTACTTTGCAAACGCCTAAAAACACAAGCTTGTCAACAAATGATGGGAGATCTTCCCGTTGACAGAATCACCCCAATCCGTCCATTTCTCAAGGTTGGCATAGATTTTGCCGGCCCCTGCATAACCAAACCAAATTTGCCTAGAAGTAAGATAAAAATAAAAACTTACATATGTGTATTCGTCTGCATGTGCACTAAGGCAGTGCATCTGGAAGTGGTATCAGACTTGTCTGTGCAAGCCTTGCTAGCAGCCCTAAAGAGATTTATTGCGCGTAGAGGCCTGCCATCTGATATTTATTCAGATAATGGGAAAAATTTCGTAGGTCTAGCAAATCAACTAAAGCAGTTATTCCAATATTTGAGGGACAGAGAAATTCAAGATTTTCTTTCGAGCCAAAAAATCAGTTGGCATTTCATTCCTCCATATGCGCCGCACTTTGGTGGGCTATGGGAGGCAGCTGTAAAGCTTACAAAAAATCATCTGTTAAAGGCATGTAAATCCAGTATTTTAAATTTTGAAGAATTATCCACTTTACTGTGTCAAATAGAATGTTGCATAAATTCCAGACCTCTAACGCCGATGTCTTCAGATCCATCAGATCCGCGCGCATTAACTCCAGGTCATTTTCTAATCGGAGCACCACTCCTTGATATTCCAGAAGCTTCTAATTCACGAGCTCTATCATTAAATGCTCGTTGGCGCCTTATTGAAAGGGCCAAGAACCAATTTTGGTATAGATGGTCAAGAGAATATCTCCAACATCTCCAACAGCGTCCTAAATGGACTACTCCAAGTGTTAATCTACGAGAAGGAGACTTAGTAATAATTCATGAACGATCCATGCCCATGAGATGGAAAATGGGCCGCATTCTACAAACTTTCCCAGGACAGGACAATCGAGTTCGTGTCGTCCTGATTAAAACAGCGGACGGTTACATCAAGCGTCCTATTACAAAGTTATCCCCTCTACTGCCGGGGGCGGAGGATGTTGGATCCTAAAAAGAACTAAAAAGAAATCTTTAGTAAAAAGACACTAATTATCTCTGAAAAGTGATGACAGATGGCAGCACCAAAAAACTTTGATGTTGACAGAACGAAGCTGTAATGACTTTATTAATCAATTTTTTTCTCATTATTTCTTGTCCATTTGTACTTTAAAATTCATAATATGTTTTTTCATAGATATAATTTGTATTTATTCATCTCTAATCCATCTTTTTAGATTGTATTCTTTATTCTGCAGTTGACTGCTGGACTGTTTTAGAATGTTCTGATTCAAAGAATGTTTACGTTTTGCTAAAGTCTATTAAATCGCTTTAAAAATCCCATTAAATCATAATCTTTTTGTGTGTGTGAAGAACCATACGTAAAAGGTATAATATTGCCAGTAGGCAAAATTCATAAATAACTATTTTCAAGATATGAAGAAATCGTAAATTCGAAGACTGGAATTCAAGTTATGAAACATACAATTGCTTATACAAGTCGCCGACAAGAAGAATTGCTCAGGTAATAAATCTCTCTTTGACTATAATAAAATCAAGTCTATGTTTTATGCAGTCTAAAATCTCAACATAAATAAATTTTCTGGTCCGTCGTTAGCAGGAGCGTTCGGTGAAATAATATTTTTAAAGTTTAATTATAAAAGTTAATTACTTCAGAATGAAAACGAAAGTAGAAATACAAAATGAACAGAAATTTAATTTCACTATAAAAGAAATTAACAGATATAACATTCAAGTAGCTGAAGCAATAGAAAATAAAAATGTTAAATTAACTGAGAAGCTTAAAACAGAATTAATTAGCTTAGAAGCTGTTTAAAGAAATCTTATTTTGGAATCGCAGAAGAAAGTATTAATACTTTATACGATTCATTTACAAAAGCGAAGGACATAGTTGTTGACGATTTAGTGAAAATCGAGGAATTTTTGGTTGTAAAAATAGAAGAAAATAAGAATGAAACCAGTAATAATTCAATTTCTGTTAAGGATAACGCTTTAAAGTTACGTAAATTTGAGTCGCCGATATTTTATGGAGATGTCAACAATTGGATTACCTTTAAGGAAACATTTCTGACTGCAATTCATAATAATGAAAATTTATCAGATCAGTTAAAATTTTCTTATCTAATAGCGAGTGTAAAAAATTATCCTGCTAAATTAATTTCGGGATTTTCAATTTCCGGTGATAATTATAAACAAGCGTGGGAAACTCTTGTTAATCGCTATGATAATCGTAAGAATTTGGCATATTCATTACTGTCAAAATTCATTAATGCTAAATCATTAAAATCACCTACGCAAAAATCAATTCTAGAGCTATTGGACACTTGTAATGAAGTTATTCGGAATTTGAAATCTTTAAAATTTGAATTTAATGAATTTGTTGATTTGATTTTATTTTATTTAATTCAAACAAAATTTGATGATAATTTACGAAAACAGTGGGAATTATCATTAAATAATGATTGTTTTCCAACTTATGAAATGATAATTAGTTTTCTTGAAAAACAAGCACGTAGTCTGCAGAATTGTAATGTTGAATTTATTAAAACTGAATCTAAGTTTAATAATAAATTTGATCCTAAATCTCAACATTTTCCAAAAAGATCGGTATCGAATACTGTCGTAACGGATAATGTAAATAAATCACAAAAAATTATTTGTCCAAAATGTAATGAACCCCACCAACTTCATAGATGCCCATTAATGCAGAATTTATCTGTTGAGCAACGCTGGCATTTAGTAAAATCTAAAAAGTTATGTACGAACTGTTTGCGTTCTAACAATTTTGTTGCTAATTGTTTGATAAATACCACATGTAAACATTGCAATTCAAAACATCATACACTCCTTCATCGTGATCAATCTGCCCCTGCACAACAACAAATTATTGGACAACAAGATCATGTAACAACCCCAAATGCTGTAGGTAATTTAAATGAATCAAATTGTTTTACTAATCAATCGTTTAGCAGAAATTCTCAAACATTGTTGGCTACTGCCATTATACGTGTAAAATCCAAATCAGGCAAATTCATTCCTTGCAGGGCGATGATCGATAGTGGTTCTCAAAAGAGCCTACTTTCTAAAACTTGTTGTGAAAAATTAGGTCTTCCATCAAGGCCTACAAATCATAAAATCTCAGGTATAAATAATTTAGTTGCAGAAACATCTCTTCAGGAAGTTTCTTTGACATTCTCTCCCCATTTTAATGATGAAATCTTTCAATTAGACGCGTTAGTTGGTAACCAGATAACAACAAATTTGCCAAATTTTCTGATTACGACTACGTTTTGGCCACATATTGAAGGCTTGAATCTTGCGGATCCAAATTTCCATGTGTCCAGTCCCATTGATCTTCTTATAGGTGCAGATTTGTTTGCTAATATCATAATGGGAGAGTCTATTTTAGGACCTAAAGGATCACCGAGCGCTATTAATTCAAAACTGGGTTGGATATTATCGGGAATTATTTATTCGAATGAATCAAACCAAAATTCATCTGTTAGTTGTCATGTTACTACGCAGATTACTTCTCAGCTGCAAAAGTTCTGGGAACTTGAGTCGGTTCCCAGTTCTGATCCAATTTCTCTTGTTGAAGATAATTACTCTAAAACCGTTTCACGCACAGAATCAGGACGATATGTTGTAAACTTGCCGTTTAAATCTAAACCAATCCTCGGTAATTCAAAATCTCAAGCTCTAAAGCGGTTTTATTTATTGGAGAAGAAACTCCACCAAAACCCATTGCTTAGAGAGCAATATTTAGCATTCATGCAAGAATATATCGATTTGGGGCACATGGAACTTGTACCAAATTGAGAAATCTCAAATCCGGATCATTTTTATCTTCTACATCACGGGGTATTAAAAGAAGATAGTTCAACTACACGACTTAGAGTAGTATTTGACGCATCTGCAGTTGGTTCATCAGGCCGCTCTTTAAATGATTATCTAGAGATAGGTCCGAAATTGCAGCCGGAAATATTTCCTTTATTATTAAAGTTTAGAATGAATCCAATTGCTTTTAGTGCTGATATCGAAAAAATGTTTCGACAAATACTCGTTAATCAGAATCATATTGATTATCAACGCATTCTTTGGAGATTTAATTTAGAAGACACTATCAAATCATACAGGCTGTTGACCGTTACATGCGGTTTTACCTGTGCACCCTTTTTGGCCAATAGGACATTACGCCAATTGGCCATTGATAATGAACAATCTAATCAAAAAGCCTGCCAAATTATTCAAGATGAAATTTATGTTGATGACCTCCTTTCTGGAGCCGATTCACGAGAAAATGCTCAGAATTTAGTTACACAACTAATAAGTATTATGAAAAGTGGAGGTTTTAATCTACGGAAGTGGGCCTGTAACGATCCTGAGGTAATAGCTCATTTACCTGATGAAATGAAGGCTTCCTCAAAAAAGGTCATTCAGGAAGATGATACTGTTAAAGTGCTTGGTTTACTTTGGGACTCTTCCAAAGATATTTTACAAATTAGGTTCGCTGATTTAAAGGATGTACAAACAAAACGAGATTTGTTATCTGTAGTGGCTACAATCTTTGACCCTCTGGGTTTCCTAGCTCCTACAACAATAAAGTTAAAAATCATGATGCAAGATCTTTGAAAGGATAAGATTTCTTGGGATGAGAAAATCCCACCTGCCATACAACATGTTTGGAATGAATTTTCATCTGAAATGCATTTATTGAAATCGTTAGAAATTCCTAGATACATAAATTTATTCAATGAAGCAGTTGTTCAAATTCAACTGCACGGTTTTTGCGACGGTTCGAATAAAGCCTATGCTGCTGTTACATATTTACGTGTGGTTACACCTGAAAGGGTATTTGTTAATTTGATTGCTGCAAAAACTAATGTAAATCCAATTAAACCTCAAACATTGCCTAGAATCGAGCTTTGTTCGGCTCTTTTGCTAGCTAAGTTATGTTCTGTAATTATTGACACATTAAGAGTAAAATTTGACAATATTTATTTGTGGTCGGATTCCCAAATTGTTCTCAGTTGGCTAAAGGCACCACCTTTAAAGGGAAATCAATTCGTACTTTACAGAGTATGCCAAATACAGGCATCAATGCCTTCCCATGAATGGAATCATATTCCAGGTGCTTTAAATCCTGCAGATGTAGCTTCTAGGGGAATTCCTCCACGAAAGCTTCTTAATCATTCTCTGTGGTGGCATGGGCCTCCTTGGCTACTGTCAAATGAGCAAATCCCAATACCTAAATTCACTGCTCCAATAGATGAGTTAAATCAAGTAATTGACTCTGTCAGTAATGTAACACAAGTAAGTGCACCTTCTGACTTTCTTCTTAAGTTTTCGAAATTCTCTAAGCTGTCAAGAGTCACAGCCTATTGTCTTAGATTTATTCATAATGCTAGACATAGTACATCGAAAAAATTTGGAAATCTAAGTTCAGAAGAAATCTCTAATTCAATTCAATGCATTGTAAAATTAATTCAAAGTTCTGAATTCAACACAGAGCTTAAGTTGTTAAAAGAAAGAAAACCCTTACCAAGCAATAGTAAACTATTACCACTAAATGTATTTTTAGATTTAAGTGATATCATTCGAGTAGGTGGTCGTTTGTCACAACATCAGTCTTTAAGCTTTGATAAAAAATATCCTATGCTACTTCCAAAAAATAACTTTGTCACTAAACTATTAATAAAGCATGTACACGAGAAACATATGCACGCAGGTACACAGCTAGTGCTTTCTATTATACGTCAACAGTTTTGGGTTGTTAATGGTCGTTCTACTGTTAGACAAGAACTCAACAAATGTGTACTTTGCAAACGCCTAAAAACACAAGCTTGTCAACAAATGATGGGAGATCTTCCCGTTGACAGAATCACCCCAATCCGTCCATTTCTCAAGGTTGGCATAGATTTTGCCGGCCCCTGCATAACCAAACCAAATTTGCCTAGAAGTAAGATAAAAATAAAAACTTACATATGTGTATTCGTCTGCATGTGCACTAAGGCAGTGCATCTGGAAGTGGTATCAGACTTGTCTGTGCAAGCCTTGCTAGCAGCCCTAAAGAGATTTATTGCGCGTAGAGGCCTGCCATCTGATATTTATTCAGATAATGGGAAAAATTTCGTAGGTCTAGCAAATCAACTAAAGCAGTTATTCCAATATTTGAGGGACAGAGAAATTCAAGATTTTCTTTCGAGCCAAAAAATCAGTTGGCATTTCATTCCTCCATATGCGCCGCACTTTGGTGGGCTATGGGAGGCAGCTGTAAAGCTTACAAAAAATCATCTGTTAAAGGCATGTAAATCCAGTATTTTAAATTTTGAAGAATTATCCACTTTACTGTGTCAAATAGAATGTTGCATAAATTCCAGACCTCTAACGCCGATGTCTTCAGATCCATCAGATCCGCGCGCATTAACTCCAGGTCATTTTCTAATCGGAGCACCACTCCTTGATATTCCAGAAGCTTCTAATTCACGAGCTCTATCATTAAATGCTCGTTGGCGCCTTATTGAAAGGGCCAAGAACCAATTTTGGTATAGATGGTCAAGAGAATATCTCCAACATCTCCAACAGCGTCCTAAATGGACTACTCCAAGTGTTAATCTACGAGAAGGAGACTTAGTAATAATTCATGAACGATCCATGTCCATGAGATGGAAAATGGGCCGCATTCTACAAACTTTCCCAGGACAGGACAATCGAGTTCGTGTCGTCCTGATTAAAACAGCGGACGGTTACATCAAGCGTCCTATTACAAAGTTATCCCCTCTACTGCCGGGGGCGGAGGATGTTGGATCCTAAAAAGAACTAAAAAGAAATCTTTAGTAAAAAGACACTAATTATCTCTGAAAAGTGATGACAGATGGCAGCACCAAAAAACTTTGATGTTGACAGAACGAAGCTGTAATGACTTTATTAATCAATTTTTTTCTCATTATTTCTTGTCCATTTGTACTTTAAAATTCATAATATGTTTTTTCATAGATATAATTTGTATTTATTCATCTCTAATCCATCTTTTTAGATTGTATTCTTTATTCTGCAGTTGACTGCTGGACTGTTTTAGAATGTTCTGATTCAAAGAATGTTTACGTTTTGCTAAAGTCTATTAAATCGCTTTAAAAATCCCATTAAATCATAATCTTTTTGTGTGTGTGAAGAACCATACGTAAAAGGTATAATATTGCCAGTAGGCAAAATTCATAAATAACTATTTTCAAGATATGAAGAAATCGTAAATTCGAAGACTGGAATTCAAGTTATGAAACATACAATTGCTTATACAAGTCGCCGACAAGAAGAATTGCTCAGGTAATAAATCTCTCTTTGACTATAATAAAATCAAGTCTATGTTTTATGCAGTCTAAAATCTCAACAGTAATTTAACTAATTACAACGACTATTTGGAAAATGATGTTTTCAAAAACTAAAATTTTAAAAATTTTATAAGTAAATTCTATATTTAAAGTAATAATAATAATAATAAATATAATTTTTATTATGATCATAAATAGTCATATATTATATATGCCATGCATTAAACATTAGTATTCCTAGAGCAATGACAAAAAAAAAAAACTGTAGTTTATAGATATACAACTTTAACTGTTTAAGAGCCCTTATTTTTTGGCCTCGTGATATTTTTATTTAAAAAAGTGACAAAATTTAGAAGAAAAGCAATGTCCATTATCACATTTTTCCCCTAAGAGAAAATGAAACAGCCTCATTCTCTTACGAAGGGGACAACAAAAAAGGGATATTTCATTTCCTGATAGGGAAGAAATATTATCATCGACATTGTTTATTTGAAAACTTTGTCATTTTTTAAATAAAAATACCACGAGGTCCCACTTTTTTTTCTATGTTTTATGTACATTAGGGTGGAGCGAAAAAAAAATTTTTTTGAAAATCAAAAACGGGTAGGTGCCAAAAGTTGCCTTTATACTAGTACATCAACTGTGTGAAATTTTACCGCTGAAAAAATAATGACATGAGTCTGCGCTTTTGCTCCAAAAATCGAAATTTTGGGTAAAATTTGTCATTTTTTGACATTTTTTTTCAAAAAAATTAAAAGCTCCTACAGAGCTGGTTAGTATTTAAAAGTGTTGCTTAGATATTTATATTTATCTGCTTAACATATTTAAACTATAAAACAATATCTGTAGTCTGTATAATTGGAGCAAAACTGACAACTTTTTGTGAAAAATCAGCGTTAACCTCTCGATTGAAGCATACAACGAAATGTTGTTTTGAATGCATTTCTTACCTAATTGCTTTCAAAACTACTGTGTATATAACTCATAGAAGTGGTTGCATTATCCCACCCGTCTCAACCATCCAATCATCTAGGCCCAGTGTTTTATTTATGTATTGAATTGTTATTTTTTTCCCGAAGACGGGTATAAGTTTTCTATATATCAAAGTAATTTATCTCTTCTTTATATTCACTGACTTTGGATGATTTGGATCATGCTGGTGTGACCTGCTGCACTTATATTTTTATACCATGTATAACAGAAGAGAGGCTGAGCAATGTATTGGGTATGTTCTTAATTGAACCTATTCAGCAGTCTATTATCTTCATTAAAATTTCATGCAATTAGTACATTATGATTGGAAGTTTTGTTATCACAGCATTCTTTCAATCAATTACATTTTATATGCAATGATTTGCTTAAAAATTGATTGTATGAGTTTAATTTCTAGTATGTCATCATTTATTGAACCTATTACATTGAATATATGCTGAGAAGCTAGCTGTTTAATATTATAACGATTGTCTCAGAGGACTGCAAACAAAATTTGCAAAAACTGCTTGTTGTAAAACAACAATATTTCTAAAGAAGTTTTAGTATGCTTTATGTCGTTTCCTGTGTTGTTCCGTAGCTAGTAATTTCTAATAAGATTTTATATCTATTATTTAGGTGTGTAATACATTTGGTATAAAACATCCCGCGGTATAAACTTGGATTATATATTTTGTGAGTGAACATATAAACGCTGATTGACAATCTGTGCTTATATAAAGAGGAAAATTTTATTAACTTTATGAGCTGTCTTTTGTGTGAGATGTTTTCTAAGTTCCTATTCCCCATTCTTTCTGAGAAATAGCTTTCCTTATGAATTAGCTTTGCAATCTCCGACAGAAATTTCTAGTCTGTTCTGAGTATCTTTTTCTCAATTTGAGAAAATAATTTTTCAAAATTATTCTCTATTTTATAAAAAAGAATTGCAATAGGAAGGGAATTGTAAGCAGACAAAGATTTTCCTTATTGATACGGTGAATCCATGTAGCTTAGAACGTTTTATATCGACTTCTCAAATAATTGACGCAGAGGAAATTCACTGGAGTTGAAGTAGCGAATGATTCAATATTATTCACAATTCTAAACTTACCCCATGCAAAATGGTTCACAGTGGCAAATAAAATTCTCCTAATTTTAAATGAGCACTTATAGTCGATTAGAATCCGTACATTCCCTCAAAAAGTACTATGCATTATAAGTTTATGCCCAGGACATTTCACCATCAAATGTTGTCCGCTCATAAAAAGGGGATCTAAAATTTAATAGAAAATTACCGAAATACGAAAACACTTAGAAAACGGCATAAAACTAATGCAAAAAAAAAGTTATTTACAACAGCGGTTACTTTACACATGGAGAACAAATTTTCATAGCAATTCTCTCTGACGATCACCATCACATGAAACAGCTCGCTTCTCAACATATAAAAAATGCAAAAGTAGAATAAATGATGGCATACTTATAGTTGAAATATCTGAAATCATCTTTGAAGCAAATCATTACGTAAAAAAAAAATACAATTGACTGAAAAAATGTTGTGGTAACAGAACTTCCAATCACTATTCATCAACTGAATTAAGTTTGATAAATATAATAGATGGCCAAATAGATCCCTTTAATAATATTCCCTTGCATTACTCTGCTTGTCATTTTTTTTGTATAAGCTGTAAAAATATACATGAAGATAGTTACAGCAGCATGTGGATGCAAAGAACAGATGAACAAGGCGGAAGCATCGAAAACATGCCAAATTTTTATAAAGAAAATCACAAATCAATGTATAAATAAAACACTGTACTAAGATGATCGAATAGTTGGGCCGGGTGGTACAGGAAATATAGCCACCTCCACGACGCATGTCCAAGGTAGTTTTGAAAACAAGAGCTGTATTAAAAACAATAATTCGTTGTATGACCCAATAGAGTGGTAATGCTGTTTTCTTACTAAAAGTTGTCTGTTCTGCACCAGCTATAGGGAATAAACATATTGTTTTATAGTTTAAATATGCTAAGCAGATAAACATAAAGGTCTAAGCAACACTTTTAAATACTAACCAGCTCTGTAGGAATTTTTTTATTTTTTTTGAAAAAATGTCAAAAAATGACAAATTTTACCCAAAATTTCGATTTTTGGAGCAAAAGCGCAGACTCAAGCCATTTTTTTTCAGCGGTAAAATTTCACACAGTTGATGTACTAGTATAAAGGCAACTTTTGGCACCTACCCGTTTTTGATTTTCAAAAAAAATTTTTTTTCGCTCCACCCTAATGTACATATATTCACCTACTGCGTGACATATTTTGTTTTATTTTACTGGTGCGCTTATTTGAAATAACATTGCTTTAAAGGTTGCTGATTTTGAAAATTTTGAATATTTAATAGATTATATCTGCTAACAGCAACAATATCTCGGTACAGTACTATATTATTTTGCTTGTCCTAGTAGTACACTTTTATATTCTATAAGAAAAAGTTTGTGGTACTATTGCTTAAATAAGATATTAAGTGCGGAACATGGACAAAAACGTCATTTTGACTGTACTTTGTGGCAACATAACAATGTAAACTAACAATGCCCTATGGAAACAAATAAATTTTGATAAGTAAGTACGGTTATACTAACAATTTATGCCGAAAAATTTTTGGGATGTTGTTGCTTGCGAGAGATATAGTGCTCTAAATATACCAGCATTTCACTTTTCATGAAAAATGGCATTCACAACTTTGAACTTTCACATTTTCTATAGAAAAGAGGAAATTTTTTCACGGCTTCAAAATTACAGATTAGTTATCAAATATGATCTACTTCAACATATAAAAAAACCAAGCAAATCAAAAAATACAACTATCAAAACATCGTTTCTTTGTCTGAATTTCAAAATAATGGCTCTTAAAATGTGCATTTTTATTTCACGAAGTTAATCAGGTTGACTTCTGAACGCCTCATATTACGTACGAAATGGATTAAATATTAATATTCCTGGTCCCATCATGAATAAAGTTTAAATGAAACTTCAGTTTTACAATTTTTTGAACTGCAAATATTTAAACTTCTAAAAATCGCACATTTTAAATTTTTACACCGTTGCGTAGAAAAAAATGCACTTTTAAATGAAATTTGTTTGAAATCTTCAATAATAATTAATATATGCGTTTTAACATTTAAGAAATTAAATAGGAATATAGAGTAGCTATTACTAAGAAATAAGAAAATAAAAAATATGCCATAATAATTTAAAGAAGCGTTTACATAATAAAAACATTTTCTATAAAATATATATATTTGATATTTGTTTTCAAATTGTTGATTTTTTAAAAAGTTTTTGTTACTTTGTTTATCATTGTAGCAACAGAAATATTTCATTTTTGAACGTTAAACATAGACCAATCAGAAATCGAAAAAAATTAAATAAGTTGCGGAATTCAACCAATAAAAAGATTCAGATATACAGGTTTCTGAGTTCTTTACCGAAAACAACAGCTAATTTCCAATTAATTAAAAAAAACGAAAAATTCGAGAAAACGAAAGTTATAAAGAGTCCCTTATCTAATTGTGATAGGATAATGTATAGCACGGCAGTGACAACAGACAATTCCGCGAATTCTCAATGCAAGTTTTGATATGGAACAGTAAAATAAAAATACAAATGGTATCAAGAAACATGTATCGAATATTTCAAAAATATAAGAATAAAACTAATTAGTGGTTTTTAGGAAGAGTGTTTCTTTTTATAGAGTAAGGTTTTTAGAGTAAGAAATAATAAAAAAAATATGTTGATAAAGACTTATCAGGGTATTAAAGCTTTAAATTAAGAATTCTTAATTAATATTAATTAATCAGTATATGATTATACGTTTTAATATTTAAGAAATTAAATAGGAATAGAAAACAGATATTACTAAGAAATGAGGAAATAATGAATATGCCACAATAATTTAAAGGAGTGTTTGCAAAGTACAAAATTTCTATATCGTATATATTTTCGATTTACAATAAAAATATTGTCGAATAAAATGGCTAGATATTTCTCGCCATATTAGCATACTAACATAATGTAAACATCTATATGTCTTTGCAATAAGTTACGTAATTTTGAAATATTATACTCTTAAATATGAATAGGAAACATATTGATTTTAAACATTTTGTTCAAGAAATATTGATTGCATTAAATATATCTTTATACTTGGAATGAATTGTTGACGCGAATTGAATATGAAAAATCATCATTTTACATTATTTTATGATACTATATTTTCATTTTATATTATATATCCAACGCCACAAGTCCTTAAAAGTTCTCGAAAGAATTTTCTATATGACGCTTGAAATCTTTTAAAATAGGAATGTTTTACCGATTTCAAACTTCTGCCAGAGAATGAATTTTCAATAAATGATTAATGGGATTCACGCTATGAAAATATTTCCTATATTTTTTTTCTATTCTTCTTCTGTGCATGCATAAATATGTTAAATAAAAAATTAAGTTTTACTTAAATCTTTTAACTCCTTCGAGACGGGAACGTTTTACGAACTTTTTAATGTTCAGTCACCGGTTTTAAAAAACAGAAATTTGTTTCTTATTAAATCGAGAAAATGCTCCGATTAAATAAGGCAAAGTTTACGGTATAATTTTACTGGTGGCACTGATTCTTAAGCCTATTTGAAGCACATGTATGTGTTGCTCGTCCCCAAATTGTTAATAAATAGTTCTACACTGGTAGTCATAAAATGCTTGTGAATCAAAAGAGTATATTTTTTAATTCTTGGAATATAAAATATCTTGCTAAATAATGAAATTTTTATCATTATAGTCTGAATTTAAACTATACAAAATAAATCAATAATGACTTCACGAATATTAGTGGATTTTTTTCCACAATAAAACGTTTATGTTATTATGAAATTTCATGTTTGTTATGTACTAGGAACATAAAAACAGTTATATTTTGCGCTTCAAACGGTTTTATCGTTAAAAATGATTTGATACAATGCAAATAAAAACTAGTCGTTGGGGGCCACCGTAACACTTACCCATCATAGATATGCATAATATAAAATATGAAAATAAAACATGCGTAAACTATTTATAAAATGCATTGCAATTCCAAAACAAAACTTAAACATGCATTTAGATACTTTTAATATACATAGTAATGCTCTATAATGAATTGCTGATGAACCCATTTCGACAAATTATACAAAACGTCAAAATACTCAAGTAGTACCAGATTGCGTAAAAGAAACATCCTTATAACTCCAAAAATAATAATCATATTAACTCACAATTTACTGCGTCGAATTAAGCGTCTCATTTCCAATTAAAATATATATTTGTATTGAAATTTGAATGAAATACAGGGTCATGAAAAAATCGAAGAATGTGAAAAACAGGATTACAGATATCTCAACAACTAGTAATCTGATCGAGTTCGTTCTTTATACAAAATTTTTGTTATTTTATTCCCTTTTATGTCCACTCTTTACAATAAAAATGTTCGAGATTTTTTATATACCTTTCATCAGAACGAATTTTTCGAGAGTCCGAAAAAAAATAGTTCCGGATAATCGAGGTTACTGATATTAAATAGGCTTCGTTCCATTTTTACATACTAAGTACATACAAAATTTCAAGTCTCTATCTCAATTTGTTCGGGAGATAGAGCGGTTACAGACAGACACACAGACGGACGGACGGCAAAATTTTTTTTTTTTCTAAAAATATGTTTTTCGGAATCTCCAGTATCTGAAACGTGTAAATCCGTCAAAAATTTTTTCGATTTTCAAAACGATTGCAAGACTTACCCTATACTACGTATGATGGGTAAGTAATAAGGGAAGCTTTAATAATTTTGTTTGATGTTTTCGTATGTCAAACTAACCGACTCATGAAGATGATGCAGCGACTATTTAACAGCACACAGGAGCAGTAGAAGCCTTATGTTAAGTCTCTCAGCTTCCCCATTACTTTATTATCGAATGAAAGAAGTTAAACTTATTTTAGTACAGTCTAAAGTATGGCTAATTTACAAATAAAAAAAAGTAATTATTCGAACATTAGAGTTATTTTCATAATAAAATTATTATGTTTTTCATTCATTTAAAGTACGAACGGCATAAAAAAATATATAAATATGTTTTAAACTTTACTCGGATTCCCCTTTAAAAAGGTTCAATATAGTAGAATTAAAATGAAGAATCTGTAAGTAAATGTGTTCGATGTTTACTTATGGCAGCCTAACCGACCAATCGAGACGATGATGCGGCCACTACGCATGAGAATTGTAGAATGGTTATTTTAGGCTTCGAAGATTCTCCACAACTTTTTTACAAACAGGAAAAAAACATACTAAAGCACAGAAAGTAAGCCTCTTCAGATCATAATATCCCTCTCCCCATAATAAATGAGAAGTTTCCCTTTTTTTGGAAAAGAACAATTTATGCGTCCCCCTTCTAAATATAATCCGTCGTATATAGCTTCATTGCACGGGGAAATAAGGATTTCACAACGAACTTCTAATTTGGACTTACATTTTGAGAACTCGCCTTTTACAAATGAAATTTAACTTGCCAACACAAAACTTAGTTAGTGTTCTCAGACGGCCGAATGTGGTGCCGATAAAATCCTTTGTTCAAACAAAAACAACCGCAGGGGATAATGAGCTATCGAACATTTGAGAGAACAAATAATGAAATATAATGCAACAGATACAATGAATTAAGTAATGGGATTTCCTTTTTAAGAAAAGAATTGTTTTGAAAGATTAATGCTTTTTAGAATAAAATGAAATAAAAAGGGTTGACTTAAAGATATGGAATTAAAAATAATATGTTAAAATGTGATAAAAAAAAAGAAAAAAGTTCAATGATAAAAGAATTTGGAAGTAATTAACTTGGGATTAAGGCGAATTTTTTTTTTATTATTACATATGTTTCTGAGGTTATACAATGAACTAACTGTATAATAGAAAACATGTAATATTTACAGAGATACACAAAAGATTTACGCTACTATACTGTGTCCGAATTACTGTATATTATTACATCAAGATCTAAATGTCTTTATAATTTCGTTATAGCACGAACGCACCTGCTTTGATACACTTGACGTGCAAATCCCGACTTGTTTTATTTATATCGCACAACTATAGAAAGCACAGTTAGAATTTAGCAGTTCTACTGCACCTGTGGTGCTATGGCAACATTGCTGAAACAATACTTTATCGAATTTTTTAAATGCAGTTGTCTAACTCAAATCCGCATTCATTGGAAAAAGAAGTTGTTCGGTTTTGGGGATTTCTGGTCACTGATTTATTTACATTTAAAAAAATTCGTGAACGCAATAAATCAATCAAAGTTTTAATGCCTGCTTACAATATAAAAGAATGTTAAAATAAATAGGTAAAATCATACGCTTAATCAAAAAATTGTTAAATTATTTTAAAAGTCATTAAATTATTATAAGTCAAGTAAAAAATTAATAACATATAATTAAATATGCACTATAAAGATACATTTATGCTATTTGTCTCATAAGGATAGTATTCTAAATCACATGCAAATCATAAAATAAGAATGATTTATTTAGGTTTGGCCTGGATTCATAGTCCAAAAAGTTTTATTAATGAATAAATATGTTTGATAAAACAACTGCGATTAACAAAGACTTCAGTAATATCTTTTTTAAGAGATAAATTTGCACTATTTCATAAAAAAGCATGAATTCAGTCATATTAAAGAGAATTATTTTTAAAAAACATACAAAATGATATAAGAATAAAAAAGTCTGTATTTATGACCCTGCATCTGAACTGAAGTTTCATTGTTTAGATCTGTGTTAATGTGGGGATTTTCGACGTTTGTGGATTTTTGGATTAGAGATTTTAGGGAGCTCACTTTTTATGCATACAACTGATTACTGAATACTTTTTTCTTATTTTTTCCACTTTATCCTATAAAATTAAATATATTTTTTGTTTTAATGTAACTACACTAAAAAAGAATAAAACCCTAAAAGAAAATAAATAAGTAATTATTTTTGATAGTGTGAGAATTGGTAGTCTATTGTTGTTTACGAAAATTATGATTTCTCCTCAATTTTGACCAAACAAAAAATCATTATTGTGCGTTAATTTTACAGGAAATAAAATCCCCAAAAATAAGAAAAAATAAAATTTACACCTTCTTGTCAGCGTTTTAAACAAATCAACAATTTTTAAAGTAAGGGAATGGAAATTTCATTGTTGTATATCAAACCGTGATTTGACTTCATCTGTGTCAAATAACCATTGATGCATATTAATTTTTACAGAAAATAAAACCACAAAAAATTAAATAAGTAATATAAAATATTCATAATATATTTTAAATATATTACTAATCCATTGGAATGGAAATTTTCAACATCTAGCAATAGTAAAAATGGACTTGCCTTTAATTCTATGTCAACGACCCAAATATATTGTTCTGATCATTGATTGTCATTTATTATTTCGCACTGAAAAAAACTTGTTTTGTTCGCACTCAGAAGCAAAAGGTGTTACAAACATAATAATAACGCTTAGTTTTTATTTTACTGTCGACATGAATGTACTTTGTCCCAAACTAATTTAAGGCGTGGCTAGATAAATGTCGTTAAGAGTGACATTCTGATGTTTATTAATTCATAAAAGTATGCCAGACATCACATTCGAGCAAAATTATCCAGCCAGTAATTATTTTATCTGGAGACATCTTTTATATAATTATGCTTTAATAAAACTTGTGTTTTATTTGTTTGAAGCATCGGAAAATAATAATCCAAAAATATATGGTGATAAACTACCTTTAAGTAAATTATGCTCCCATCCAGTAATCCCATCCTAGTCCTCCCATCCAAGTCCAAGTTTTTGTGTAACCCTGTATATCAACTATAGCATTTATACCCACCATATAATATGCACACATTTAGTGAAAAATAAAAGTGCATAGTATGATTAAAAATGCATTTCATCAATCCATCAGCCATCATCGATCACGTACAGTACTTTGTATAGAATGTAGCATTTAAAATATTTTCTGTGCTCCTGTAAAAGACATGCACTTCATATTATTCCTGAAATATTATATCTCAGTGGTGTACATCAATTTTATTTTACATGAAATTGTTTAAATTACTTAAAATATGTGCCAAATAATTCCCTCCTTCATTATTGTGTAATGGAATTCTTTTGTGCGACCCTCTAAATGAACAATACCTATTTAACTAAACCACCCTGTACTTGAAACGTATTTTACTACATATACAAATCTTAATAAATGTTTTGAAGGAATTAAAAAAATGCAGGTTTTAATTTAGTTTTTTAAAGTTAAGCGTAGAAATTTAATCTAAATGATTGCATAGTAAATCCATTTAAAATTTTCATTATTGGGCTAATACATTTATTAGGTTTAAATCATGTTATAATGTAAAAAATATTTCTGAGATTTTTTTATCTTACTTTTCAAGATCGTTGAAATTTGAGCTAATTTAACAAATCGAAACCACATCATCTTCAGTCTTTCTTAAATTTTATTATGTTTTCGTCACATGCACGTTTTATAGTTTCTCTATTTTTCCATACAATTCGAAGTAATACCTCTCCACAAATAACAGCTACTTCGGAATATTTTATATTTTTAACCCGATTCCGGCTTAGAAAAAAAAATTACTTGACATAATAAAAAAATTACAGACCACTATTCTCATCTTACACACCTCACTTTTTATGACTAACAAACAAGTTTTTCCATCATTTCAAAATTTTATTATTATGTGGGATTTTTCCTATCTGAACGTCGTTCGATGGAAAGATTGATACCACTAGTAGTTGACTCGTAGATTTATCATTGTGTTTGATCTACAATCAAAAGTAAGAATGCATGGAAAACTGGGTGCATAAAAATACAATGCTAACCCTAAAAGTCAATCATTAGTGATATCAATTTTTGGCTTAAGTGCCACTTCACTTCCAGCAGATATTGATCATTAGATTCCTCTATTACTATTCTTCCATAAAATAAAGGATTTTTTCTTTTGATCGATGACATAGGCTTTTGTTCGGTCGGCTCTTGGACTATAAGGGGTTTCTTTTCCAATGAAATGAACCCAATAATCTGACAAGTGATAAAGAATCCATTAAAATGGAGCCCAAGATCTATCAAGTCTAGTGAAACAACAATCAGAGGAGAAAACAATTGTATCCTTTCACACAGGTTTCTGCTGCAACTCAATGCATCTGAATCGTCTTTTTTCACATAAAAAATTTGTCATTACCAGAGTCCGGCAAACTCCGCGCACCAAGTCACTAAAATTTTCCTCTTGACGACTAACATTTTTACCCACTTTTTTTATTTATTTTTTTTATTTTTTAACCAAAAAAATTCCACTTGCGAAAATATTAATTTTTAATATAGTGCTTATTCTTTTCACTCCTGATGACGTCTGTAAGAGACACTGAATAGTACCACTGAAATCAATTTAACTGCTTCTAAAATTTTTAAAATTACTTCTAGGCATTTTTAATAAATGCGGCATATCATAAGCACCGATATACTGACTTATACATTTTTGGAAATGTTTTACAGTAATTTTAATCTGGTTTGTGGGGTCTCTCGTGATATTTGTCTCAAGATTTAGTAGCTTTTAGTAGTGGAAAAAAATACATCATACCGGTGCTTCAAGCAAGAAATGTTTATATTTTAGTCTACCATTTTAATGTGTAAGTTGACTGTTTTAATGTTTTGTTTTCATTTAATTTTTAAAATGTAAAAGTTGTATTATCTTTAAATATTTATTCAAATTATTTTTTATTGAATCTTTAATTGTTCACAATAAAATGACATATGTCACTCAAAAATATCCAAATACGATTATGAATGGCCATTGTTCCATTTTTCAGTAAATACATTCATGTCAGAGAAATGATTCTTCAAACTGGCTCCTTAGAATTTTTCCTTGCGCTTGAGAAATTTCAACTTTCAACTTTCAACTTTTCATCATTCTTTGCATGATGCAATATTTACTCTCTAAATGCAGATGTAAAAAAAATTGGTGTTTAAAGAACCGGAGTACTAATAATTAAAAGTGTTATCCACTGAAGAGTAAAAATTAGGATAAGATAATTTTTTCAATGTAAGTTTTTTTAAATGATGATTGATTTTTCTCTTGCAATTTGAAAAAAAATCCTCGTTGTTTGTGGTAAAGTTGACAAAGTTTAAGGGTAATATAAACAATATATCGTTATATAATTTTTTTAGATTTTTTTATATTCATTAAAATAGCCTTGTAATGTGTACGAAACAAAATAAGACGTTATAATTAGTTCTCTATTGCTGACGTTTCTCTAAATACTAAGTTCTTTACAACCAGACTCTACTATACATGCCTATAAGAATGTATTAATGCACCTTTTAGAAGAAATGCATTTCTGTTTTCCACTTTTTTTTTTTTTTTTTTTTTTTTTTTTTTTTTTTTTTATTTGAAAAGGATTATAAATAATAGTGGCAGTAAGAGATTTTTAATTTTTAAAGTATCTATATATTTTTAAAACGTTCTTTCCGAGTTAACTGTTGTTTTTGTCAAAAGGTTGTGAGATTCAATATATGTTAATGCTATAGTTAATAAAATGCTTAACACCTAGATCTTTACAACCGGACTCTACTATACCTGCCTATAAGAATGTATTAATGTACCCTTTAGAAGAAATGTATTTCTGTTTTCCATATTTATTTCCGAAAAAGATTATAAATAATAGTGGCAGTAAAAGATTTTTAAAAATTTAAAGTATATATATTTTTTTAAAACATTGTTTCAGAGTCAACTGTTGTCAACTGTTATCAATCGACATTTTTATCTAAAAGACGGCTCTAACGATTTTGACCAAATTTTATATTTTATCGTTTTGGATTACAAGAAGACCATTGGGTTAGGTAACATGTTCGAGAAAATTCGGTTAGTGGGTCATTTTCTCATTTTCAGTTCAGATTTTATCACGCAATTTTGAATAAAAATTGCATTCTATTGATTTCATTCTATGATTTTCTAATGTTTTCACGAGAAAAACAATAGGCTAGTTCACATGTTCAAGAAAATATTTTAGTGGGTCATATTGGGTCATTAAGGGTCTGAGTCAAGCTATTTATATTTAAAGAACGGCGTGATCGATTTTAACGAAATTTTGTATGTAACAGTTTTTGACATGAGAAAAACTAATGGGCTAAATCACATGTTTGAGAGATTTCAACTATAAGGGTCATTTGTGGGTCATGATGGGTCATAATGGATCATGTCAAGCTATATCTACAAAAACAGCTGGATCGATTTTACGAAATTTTGTAAATAACATTTTTTGACACGAGAAAACCATTGGGCTTGGTCACACTTTCGAGAAATTTCGATTAATGGGTGATAAAGGATAATAAAGAGTCTGGGTCAAACTATTTATATTTAAAGAATGGCTGGATCGATTTTAACGAAATTTTGTATGTAACAATTTTTAAACATGAGAAAACTAATGGGCTAAGTCACATAATCGAGAGATTTCGATTATAAGGGTAATTTGTGATCATGATGGGTCATGCTAATTTTATGTAGAAAAAGGCTCGTACCATTTTGACTATACTTTGTATTATATCATTTTCGGGCAAGAGAAAACCATTGGGCTATGACAAATGCTCGCGGAAATTCGATTTGTGGGTCATTTTTGGTCATAATGGGTTAGGGTCATTCTAATTATATACAATAACGACTCAATGAATTTTATTTACATTTTTTAACGAAACGTTTTTCGTCACGAGAAGATTATAGGGCTGAGTCGCACACTAAACAAAATTATATTAGTGGGTCAGTTCGATTTACTGCTGAATACTGTTAAGCTAATTTCACCTAAGAAATGGCTTACGATTTTGATTCAATTTTACATTCTATTGTTTTTAATTACCTGAAGACCATTGAGCTAAGTCACATGTTTGATCAAATTTGATTAGTGGATCATTTTGGGTAATACGGGTTAGAGTTACGAGAATGTGGCAACAGTCAAAAAATCGCGATATTTGACAAAATATTGGCAACATTTGGCCGAAAAATCGACTATTAAGATTACGAAAGCTAAAACACGTATTTGTCGGCAAATTAAAAAATGTCTCCAAATTTGGCTATATCTGGCAAAAAAATATTGACTTTCAGAATGTGAAGAAATTTTTTAAACATTCTTAATAGGATTCGAGATGCATGGTTAAACCAATCAGAGTCGAGCTAAAAAACTTATTTTGATCGATATCCTTTCGTTGTAAATTTTAAAAAAAAAGTAAAATTTATGAACATGTGCATACAAACATGGTTTTCTATTGATTGTTTTTGAAAATAATACTATTATAAATAAAATGTTTTACAGTTATTAACAGGATGAATGATACAGTGGTAATCTGTATCCAGTTGAACACAAAGTTAATTTTGACCGAGCTTAGCTCGGTCACTCCTGCTAGTGTTAATTTAATCAAAATTAAATTACTTTTTTTTAAGTAAAACTCTATTTGAGTTATCTTTATTTAGATTTATTCCACTCGCATTTTTTTTTTAATTCTTTGATACACATTTTGAAAACACAATGACAACTATTTTGACAGTTCGTGAAAAAAAACTACTGCATCGATAAGGAAAGAAATTAGTTTAAAGAATGAATTTAGTTTCAAAGGCCATAAATACTATTATTTAATAGAAATATTCCATTGAAAATTAATATTCGCAAATGTTTTTGAAGCAGACTTTAAGCCCATACTTAGAGTGCGCATTCAATATTTAAGAATTTGTGTGTAAATTGAGCGAGAAAGCATGTTGTTTTTGTTATTCAAAGGCGTCGTTGAAGAAAAGGTGCGACTTTTCGTAGGTGTAAATTTTTATATTCGAAGAAAATTAAAAAATATAGAGTTGTGTTATATAATTATAAAATTATATAGTGGTATTATAAAGTTATACAGGGTGTATCTAAACTACTGGGCAAAACTTTAAGGGGTGATAGTACACATAAAGACAAATAATATTAAATGGGAAACTAAGGGTCCCAAACGTCTTCCGAAGGAGATAGGCGCCATCAAAGTTTAGGATCCAAAATTTGAAATGATTATAAAAAACGGAAAAATTGGTCGATTCGTTTGCGGTTTTCACGAAAACTATTCTTTATGTCAGTATTGTCTTGAAAATAAATTATAAAGATAAATTTCAAAAAATGCCGATAGAGGGCGCTTTAGACTTTGGAATAACGAACAACTACTTTTTACCGTTATTTTTTGCATCTCAATAAACTTTTTTAGAAGTTTAGACATAAACTTAAATTTTGAGCTCAAAACCTGTGGTTAAGTATCGCAAACTGAACTGTGTTCAATGGGAGTGGGTAGGTTCAAATTTCAAATGATTATAAAAAGCAGAATAATTGATCAATTTATTTGCGGTTTTCACTAAAACTATTCTTTATGTCAGTATTGTCTTGAAAATAAATTATAAACATAAATTTCAAAAATGTCGATAGAGGGCGCTTTAGACTTTGGAGTAACGTACAACTATTTTTTATCGTTATTTTTTGCATCTCATTAAAATTTTTTAAAGCTTAGACATAAACTTAAATTTTGTGCTGAAAATCTGAATCGTTAAAAGTGGTTAAGTAGCGCTAGCTGAACTGTGTTCAGTGGGGGTGGAAAGGTTCAAATTTCAAATGATTATACAAAACGGAAAAATTGATCGATTCGTTTGTGGTTTTTTCTAAAACATTCTTTATGTCAGTATTTCCTTAAAAATAAATTTTAAAAATAATTTTAAAAAAATCCATTAGAGGGCGCCTTAAACTTTAGAGTAACCAACAATAATTTTTAACTGTTATTTTTTGTATCTAATTAAATGCTTGCAAAAGCTTACACTTAAATTTTGAGCTCATATTCTAAATCGTTGGGAGGGGTAAAGAAGCGCAAACTGAACTGTGTTCAGGAGTTGAAATGTTACCCTGCCCACCCTCCGAACACAGTTCAATTTTTCGCTACTTAATTACTCACAACGATTCAGGTTTTGAGCTCAAAATTTAAGTCTAAGCTTTTAAAACATTTATTTAGATAAAAAAAAATAACAGTTAAAAATAATTGTTGGTTACTCTAATGTTTAAGGCGCCCTCTAACGGAATTTTTTGAAATTTATCTTTAAAATTTATTTTTAAGGAAATACTGACAAAGAATGTTTTAGAGAAAACCGCGAACGAATCGACCAATTTTTCCGTTTTTTATAATCATTTGAAATTTGTACCTCCCCACCCCCATTGAACACAGCTTAGTTTGCGCTACTTAACCACTCTCAACGATTCAGATTTTCAGCTCAAAATTTAAGTTTATGTCTAAGCTTCTAAAAAATTTAATGAGATGCAAAAAATAACGGTAAAAACTAGTTGTACGTTACTCCAAAGTCTAAAGCGCCCTCTATCGGCATTTTTTGAAATTTATCTGTGTAATTTGTTTTCAAGACAATACAGACGTAAAGAATAATTTTAGTGAAAACCGCAAATCAATTGACCAATTTTTATGTTTTTTATAATCATTTGAAATTTGAACCTACCCTCTACCATCGAACACAGTTCAGTTTGCGCTACTTAACCCCAGATTTTGAGCTAAAATTTTAAGTTTATGTCTAAACTTCTAAAAAAAATTAATGGGACGCAAAAAATAACGGTAAAAAATAGTTGTTCGTTACTCCAAAGTCTGAAGCGCCCTCTATCGGCATTTTTTGAAATTTTTCTTTATAATTTATTTTCAAGACAATATTGACATAAAGAATAGTTTTCTTGAAAACCGCAAACGAATCGACCAATTTTTCCGTTTTTTATAATCATTTCAAATTTTGGACCCTAAACTTTGATGGCGCCTATCTCTTTCGGAAGATGTTTGGGACCCTTTGTTTCCCATTTAATATTATTTTTCTTGATGTGTACTATCACCCCTTAAAGTTTTGCCCAGTAGTTTAGATACACCCTGTATAATTATAATTATAAAATATAGGTTATGGGTGCTAGGTGTCGAAGAATAAGAGTCCAGTCTATTTTTTTAGCTTACAGACAATCAAAGCCTGTAAGGTTATTGCCCCGCAGGTTCTATAAATACGTAAGTATGTAGAATGTACGTATCTACGTATGTATGCATGTACAGTCGTGAGAAAATAAGTAAGCACCTCCCCCCACCCACCCACATACACACTAACTCTGCAACAAATTAGCCTATAATAAAATTACAGCTGCTAAACGATTGGAAATAAAATCTATTTTTAAATTAAGTATATAAAATTTTCTTAACGGGGCATCTAGATATTAAAAAAAAAAAAAAATTGTTTTTTTAGTCGCAAGACCCAATTTTTATCCAATTTTAGGTCATAGATTTATAGAAACTATTATCAGTTTTTATTATAGTATTAAAAGAAAGATAATATAGTAATATATAGTAAGAAAAATAGCATTCTGTGCTCGGGAGAACCTCCAAGTTGAACAGGCATTCCCGCTGTAAATACAGTAAAACTAACATTGTCTGCCCAGTGAATCCGTGGCTCCCATGTAAATCGCTCGACTACAGAGCAGCAGGTGATTTTGTCGAACAATGCTGGAGGCAGTTTTCCTAAAATTCTTCTTTACAAATTGGTTTGTGTTTGTTTCTAGTGCCTTTCGGAAATGTGATACATTATTAATCAGTGCTTTCAATAAGGAATATTCATCTCTAGGATGCTATCATTTCTCAATTGAACATTTCATCTGAATAATTAAATTTATGCATCCAAGAGTAAAAAAATAATACTAATTTTATGGTTAATGTTAATGCTGGTAATATATCATACTATTCTGTAAAACATGTTGATGCACATACACTACATGGCCAAAGACATGGTCGTCTACTTGCGATTTTGGAAATTTTGTTAACTATCTAGAAAAATAAATGAGGATTTATCCTGAAACTCTAAGCGTGCGCATATAATAGTACAGTCATAAGTTTTTTAGTTTAGTTATAATCAGGATTTCCCTGCCGCTCGCCATTGCGCCAAATCTTTGAAAAGTGCTCCATTTGGCAAACAAAAGAATAATTACTCTCGCCAAATCCGAATGTTTAATTTTTACTTTTTGCGCAATACAGTCAAGATTTTCAACTGCGTTGCTGAATTATTTATGTTGCTTAAGATGTTCAATCTCACCGTGCCATTTACATAGCTCTATTTTTAATGATACTACATCAATACCAATTTCGTTTAGTAACAGACAAAGACACAGAAATTATTATGCGATTGATATTTCCTTTTTGTCAGTTAATTACTATCTATTCGCCGGTAAAAACACAAATAAAATTAATCTCAATAAGCATCAAATATAGAAAGGTTTTTCTAGAGTGTGTTGAAATTTGTTATTTACCATGCTATTTATCAGATATATGCAAAATATTATTGTCCGGTGAATGTTTCCTATCGTTTTGAGTCCAAATATCACAGCAATATTTAATATATATTTTCACAACAGTGAATCAAAAATAGCTGTTTTGAATTCTTTTAGACTGCTAAAAGAATCAAAAACACTTATAAATTTAGGAGACATTTAGAATTTACTTAATATTAACAGCGTCTGTAGTGGAAAGTTAAATTTCTACTTTATAGGCAATTACAAAAAATTTGATTATTTTACAATATATTGAAATGAAGGAATAAAATAAGGGGTAAAAGATAGATTTATCAGATTTTCATTCGGAATACATTTTGCTAACTTTTTTTAGCTATTGTAATTTTTTATTATTATTTCTTATTCGACAAATCGCAGATGCTGGCCAAAAAACTGCAAAAACACTGGTTATAATGCTATAATTTTGCAGTTAATACTATTTTAATGTTGTTGCCTAGTGACAAGAATAAATAACTTTATTGGATTTAAAGGAGAGGGGTCTTACACTTTGAATAAAATTATATGAAGCACAGGATATTACAGTAAATGGACATTCATTGCGGATAAAGAAATTTAAAAGTTGCTGTTCAAAATATTTTTATCAGTCTTTTTAAATGTATTCAAAACTTTTCATCAACATTTTTCTTTCAAATCCTTTCTTAATCTGCTAAGTCTAATTATAATTTAGAGGTTAGGTAATTAAAGACCAGAAAATTTTAATTTCACAGTTACCTTTATGAAGTAATATAAAACTGCCAGAAAAAATAGTGTAAAGAAATAGAAAAAAATACATAATGTGCATTCATCTCCTCTATTTAACTTTTGTTTTGTGTATCGAATTTTGTGTATGGATAGATTTCCATGCATTTTATTGTAGCCCTCAATCTATATTTTTTCATGCAATATTGCGCATCATTAGTCTACATAGATAATGAAAGAATGAGTAATGAGTAAACATCGATACATATTCAATATTTAAATTTCTACATTTTATTTTTTGAATAAATCAGTCAATAATTAGTTAAAAAATCCAAAAAAATGATGGAGTATTATTGACCGTTTTTGACAATATCATGTAGTTCGATCCATGCAGCACAATGCATGTGTTTAATTTGTTGTCAGTTACGGGTGTAATCTAATTCTTATCTAAAATTATTTTCTTTACGTGTGTATTCATGTATAAAAATTTATGCAATTTACTGATAATGATGATTTTAAACTAAAAGAACAAAAACAAACAAAAAGATTAGAAATTGGAAAATGGTTTTGAAATTATAAGAAATAACAGTAATGCAATGGGGAATAATATAAATAAAAACTAACACATTAAATTATAGTTGAAAAGTTAAATATAAAAGTTAAATATATTCAATATTTTAAATATTGAGTATGGTGTTATATTTTTTTTCATTATAATTATAGGTGAAACAAGAAATAAAATTTATTGATACTACATGAATTGGAAATATTTGGATATCGGAATTCAATGACTGCGACCTTATTTGAGGTTTTTTCCACTGGTTTCCACTGGACGCATAATTTTAGAACATATTTACCATTATTCAAACATTAAGATAGAATGCTCTAACTCCGCCTTTAACGATATTTAAGATTAAAATATTAAGGAACATATTGTAAATGCAAAGATTATTTTGATTTTGATAATTCTGATTCTGTTTTTGTCATTGTTTATTTTTCATTTCACAATAAATATTCAGTAACTTTACTTCCTACAAATCTTTTTTCATTAAAAAATGTTCCATATCATAATATTAAGATAACTTGCTTTTTTTTACATTTTACACCAGAAATGCAATTTTGTTTTAAAATTTAATATACATCAGGAATGTAATGGATGGTGTACGGATCTATACGGGGTATACTTTCTAGATATTTTTAAAGAACACTATATACCCTCTGTTTCTCAAAAATTCTATAGTATATCCCTCTAAGCGTTTGGCCCGTAATATTCCGTACTCTAAGCTCCAGGTTTCACTGCAATATAAGCAATGTTTAAGATATTATAATTCTATAAATTTAATGAATTTTCAAAGCATTGAAGAAAGATTAAGACTCTCAGTGATTACATTTATATTCCTAAATAAGATTTTTTATGTAATCTTGAAAGAATCATACTTTATTAGCAATCAAGACAAAATGCAGAAAAAACAACATTACAAATTTACCCATTTGCAAGACGCTTGGAGGGTTAAACACCTTAGGGTATACCCTTTGCCTTGAGTTTATACTCTCAGTTTAGAGCTAATATCACTTATTATTAAAGACTTTTTTTACACTACTGATATGCATGCATGTTTCTATGCATGTGTGACCCTTTTAACTGATATGTATATGTATATGTACAGAGAGAGAGTCATAATAAAGATCTTTAATATCTATCATATAAATTCGATTGGTCAAAATTCAATAACGAAATATGCGAAATTATCAATAAAACAATTGTAGTAAATGTTGAAAATTTATTTCAGTATGTAATATTAAAAAATATATTAGAAGTTCTTTCTTTACGTTAAAAGATTAAATTTTATTATAATCATACACTTTTACGTTCAAATTCAACATGGAGCAGAAGTTCTTGTAAAAACATTTGAATTTGTACAGACAAAATTAGCTACATTTCTAAGTTCTGTAGTTTTTTCCCCAAGTTTTACAGAATTAAATGAAATTTTTTTTTGTATTATCCAAAATTTATATCTATCCAAATATCTATTGATAAACAAACATAAGAAGATACAGTCGAGTCTCTATATAACGAAATCCACCGTTCCAGTAAAAAATTCGTTGTATGGAGAAATTCGATGTGTAGAGAATGATGTTAAAAATCGTATGTAATGTGTGAAATTTGAACAAATATTATTTTTGATCTTTTGAATTAAGAATTTGAAATGTTTAAAAGTAAATATTAACCTAAAATTTTATTTCTTAATTATTTAAGCCGTTTCAAAAAAGAGAACAGACATTTATTTGAAAGCTTAATGAAAATCAAATAAGGAATACTTGCATTAATTTCAGACAAAGAAATCGGTATTTTTTGTTGTTTTGATTTTAAAGTTGTTACTCTCTCAAAAAAAGCTCAAATTTTAGCAAGGAATGAAAAATTGTAGTTACCATTTCCCTCCATTTGAAGGCCTCTCTTATGTGCCTCTCATTAATTCCTCTCTTACGTGTGTATCAATCCAATTGATACTGTTTGAGATGGATGTGGAAAGGTGTGTGGGAGGTGAGATGAATTCATTGAATTTAAAGAACAAGGATAGAAGTAATATAAAAAAAAACTCAGCACTGACGATAAATCAAAAATAAGTAATGGAAAATTGATTCCATATGATTTCGAAGCTTTTTAAAACTGAATAAATTAAGACCAATTTATGAAAAAATTCGTTGTATGGAGATAGATATTTCGCTATATAGAGACTGTTTTTCATGTAATCATGCGAAAAGGGGACCGTTCCTACTAAAAATTCGTTATATAGAGAAATTCGATGTATGGAGTTTCGTTATAGAGAAACTCGGCTGTATTTACAAACCAAAGTTTTTATCACGTTTTATCAGCATTTTACTCTTATCATTAACATTCAACTACATGTTGTTATAATTCCAAATTTTAAACCAAATTTAGTAGAATGCGATTAACCTTCCCACTGCCGCGACCCGATATATTCGTTCATTAGGCTGTAGGTTTCACAGCAATTGAAACTTAATTTAAATTAATATAATTCTACAAATATAATCCAGTTTTAAGAAATTAAGTTATGATTGATACTTTCAAGGTTTGTAAGCATATACGTAAAAAAAAAAAAGAAAAAAATCTATGTTAGAAAATCCTTCTTTTGTTAACATTTAAAATAAATTAATGAGAAAACAACATTACAATTTTGCCCTTTTGTTCGGCAGTCAGGGGATAATACAAAACAGGTCATTATAATAATAAAGAGTTTTGCAAAATTTAATAAAAATCACAATATGAGCATACATGTATATAAAATCTTAAGACAATTTGAAACACAAAGTAAAATCTTGAATAAAAATTCAGAATATTTTATAATTATCTGGAAAAGGTTCTCCTTTAAAAACTATTGAGAATACAGCAGAAAGATTCATAACTTTATATAAAAAAACTTTATATAGAGCTATCTTATTATAAAGAGTTATATTAAGCTTTACAAATGTTTGAAGCACATTGACACCGTGACCTACTTCACTTCTAAAATCAAATTATTGCCTTGTTAGTATCTGCATCTCACATTTAGTTTACATTCAGTTAAATAAATTACCTTCAAAAACAACAAAGCATAATCTTTAATGTAACTTTATAAGACATAATCACTCGGGGTGATGTTAAGCAAGCGGCGCGGCGGGCTGGAGAAGGATGGAGAAAAAAAAAATGATTAACATTTTGTGAAACATAGCTATTCTGATAACTAAAAACTTGAAGTAACACCTTATATGATGGCACGGAACTTTGTGTTTCATTCGTAAAACATTTTTTTTAAGTAATACTTTCAGGCTCCGGATTATGTGATACCTTGTAAATATTTTTAGAGAAAGAAATCGCTTTATCTATTTAACTATTCTAGAATGCTTCACTTTAAATACCTACCATTAAAGAGATGACTTTCAGAATAAAATGAAAAGTTTCAACACTTAAAGCGTCCAATTATACACTTATTGAAAATTAATTAAAATTTGTTTTACTTTATCTAATTATCAAAAGGACTTTCACGAGAATACTTTAAGTATTTTCTTAAAGTTATTTCCATTTAATTTATAGTGCTTAGTCTAGTTTTTATGAGAGAAGATGTAGTGGATCATTATACGTAGTAATTCCGCTGACGATGTGCAATAATGTAAAAAGTAATCTACTAGATTGCAAAAACAACACTTTGTTTCACAAGAGATTAGCGAAGTTTTAAATTGAAACAATCTTAATTAAATATCTTATCCCTATATATTTATTGTAAAGAAAGTTTTTTATATTTACACTTTAAGAAATGCTGTCTTTCCTTGAACTTTATTTTATTTATTTAAACTACTGTATAATTTAAGCTGGGTAAGATTGGCTGTTTTATGGTTATTTCAATATTGCCTATAACAATTGGATTTGGCTTTTTTAGCTTAAATCTCTTAAAATTTCAAATACCAATAAATCGCAATCATTTAATTACTAGCAAAAAATTGACACAATCGTCTACTGGGAAATTCACAGACAGTCAACTGCGTTGTTATATCTAGTTCAGCAGAAGAGCTACTTGATGATTTCAGCAAACAAAATGATCAAAAGTTTTCCCCAATAAATTTTGGAATTCTAACAATTTGTACAGTTATTTTCATCTGCACACATTTTACCGAGATATTGTGCTGTTGTTTGCAGATTTTCTTAGCGTTTACGTTTGAAGTTTAAAAAAATTCAAGAGTTAATACTTTTCAAACGATTTTTGCAGATTTTTCGTTTTAGTGAACGGTACAAGATCTTTTGTAAAGTAAATTTAACTCTCTTAAGGCACTTTATACATGATTTTAATTTTTGATTCTATCTCTTTTTACAGAATGAAATGTTTTTTTAAATAAAAGTAGTGTCAATAGAATAAAATTCTTGTAAAATATGCTAGTCCCAATGTCCCAAGTGACATAAAATTAACATGATATATGAATTTCAAAAACAAAATAAAATAAATAAATGAAATAAAATAAAATACGTGTATATGACCATTGCCAAAAACAAAATCTCTTACAATCGACTACGTTATATACTTGCAACTTTATGTCACTTTTGCTACATTTGTCGGAAATGCTAAGGAATGGAAACTGTTAGAGATTTGCAAGAAAAGCATTAAAAAGGCACCGTCAGCACAAATGGAATATAATACTTGTAATAAAAAGTATACAGCAAATATTGAGTTTGACTTAAATGTTTCGCTTTTAATATTAAAATTGGATAATCAACTTGCAGGATTAAATATCTCGTTATTTTGAAGCTCTGTGTTATTAATCTACACGCTGCCTGAATTCTTGTTTCTTCAAATTTGATGGTAAAATCATTCTAAAAAATTGCACCATAAATTGGAAAATGTTTAAAGAAATTATGATAAAAGTTTTTGATATTTATTTGATAAAATATAAAGTATTAAATTTGGGCATATGTTTAAGATTCGTAATATTATAATATGCAAAATTATAAGTTTTTTTTCAGAATTTATGTAAAAAAAGATTTTAAATTGCATATTATATACTATAATTAGTATTTTTATGACTTACTAAAAATATATTTCTTTACTGCGACTTTTAATATTATACATATTGGTAATAAAACAGTAAGAATAATTGTATTTGCGGATTTAATACAATTTGTTTCATAAAAATCTTGAAAAGTACTTTACTAATATAATTGTTCCTTAATATTTTCCCATTTTTGTCTAACTTTTTATATTTTGAACGTTACAAAATCGTTTAAAAGGGGAGGGGGTCTAACTTATAATTTCACAATTTTAAATATATGCATTTCAAATATGTCTACAAACTAAAATTATGACATTCATTAGGACCCTTGGTAGAAAAAATACAAGTAAACTTACAATTTGCATTTCGTCATCTTGAAAAATGAAAAAATAAACTCCGAAAAATCCCGCATTTACGCAAATAAATAACCATGTTATGCTTAGACATAACAGAAACATAAGAAGCATAAAACGATTAAAAAGAAACATAACTATCTTTTCAAAAAACTTATTTAAATCAAAAATCTACTTTTAATAATTAAAATTAAAATTTAATACTAATGCTAATATTTTTCCTACTATTGAAAAATTTCTTATGAGCATGATTAAAATAATATTATTTTACTAGCAAACAACAAATGCGCCAATGAGTATAGTGAATTGCGTAATTATATCAATACAGTATCTGATGCAATGAACCATTAGCAATTCTTTTCATTATTATAAAAGAGCAAACAGCAATACTATCACCTATTATTCTAGCAGAGCTCCCGCTAGTCACCGATAAATGTCAAACGTAAACTCGTATAGCATCTGCGATAAATTGCATTTAGTTACGAAAATCCATACTTTGGCTTTATATAACTGCAATCTGATGCATTATAGAAACGATAAATATTTTCTTTTGAAGGGAATATTGACAGTGTTAGAAGAATTCACATTTCTTCTAACTGTATTTCATTAATGTATGTATATATTGTACAGTTAAGATATTTTAAAATAAATTTGTATAAAATGTAAAGATTGACTAATGTTGCAATAGAGTACAAAATGTTTATTTTCCTTTATTTAAGGATAAATGCTGCCAAATATAATAAATAAATAAATATACCTGTTTTTTTCAGAAAACGGACTTAGCTATATATAAATATATATATATATCCAAAAGGTCAATTACAATGATAACACTTTTACTGTTTTTCGAATATTAAAAATTTTCTCATCAACAATACTAAAACAGTATTATTTTACTAGTAAACAATAAATCCGCTAATAATGATAGCGAGCGGCGTAAATATATCAATAAAGTACCGGAAGCAAAGATCCATTAGCAATTCTCGTCAATATTATAAAACAACAAAGGGCAATACTATCACCATTTATTCTAGTAGTACCTACACAAGCCACCAATAACTGTCAAACATAAATTCGCATAGCGCCTGTGATAAATTTCAACTACAGTTATTAAAATTCGTAATATGGCTTTAAACAACTGCAATCTGATGCATTAGAAAAAAATATAAATAATTCTATTTTATTTTAAAGAAAATCTTCTCAATATTAGAAAAATTCACATTACTCTTAATTATACTTATAACTGCATTTTATTAATGCATAATTATAATAGAATTAAAATATTTTAATCGAAATTTGTACAAAATATAATGATACATTAATATTGCAACAAAGTGCAGAACGTTTTTTTCCCTTTACTTAAAGGATAATCATTTGAAAACTACTGACAAATACAATATAAAAAAAGAAATATAACTGTCTTTTTTTTTCAGAAAACTCATCTTATTTAAAAATATATTTTTAATAATTATAAACAAATTAAAATGATAATCCTTTTGCTTTTTGCCATTATTGAAAACTTTCTTATGAGCATGAATAAAACAATATTTTTTTACTAGTAAACGATAAATTCGCTAATAAGGATAGAGAACATCGTAAATATATGAATAAATTACCTGATGCAACAAAGCATTAGCAATTCTCTTTAGTATTATAAAAGAGCAAAGTGCAGTACTATCACGGTTTATTCCAGCAAAGCTTACACCAGCCATCGATAACTGTCAAGTATAACCTCGTATAACACCTGCGATAAATTCCAACTAGTTACTAAAATCCGTAATTTGACTTTATACAACTGCAGTTCGATGCATTGGAGAAACTATAAATATATCTATTTTATTTTAAAGAAAATCTTGTCAATATTAGAAAAATTCACGTTACTCTTAATTATAATGATATCTGCATTTTATTAATGTATAATTATAGTTCAATTAAAATATTATAATTAAAATTTGTATAAAATGTAAAGATTGATTAATATTGCAACAAAGTACAAACCGTTTTGTTTCCTTTATTTAAGGATAATCATTCGAAAGCTACTGCCAAACACAATAAAAAAAGAAATATAACTGAGTTTTGTTTTTTTTCAGAAAACTCATTTACTTTGTAAAATTATTTTTAATAATTATAAAAAAAAAACTAAAATGGTAATTCTTTTGTTTTTTGCCATATTCTAGTAGAGCTTACACCAGCCACCGATAACTGTCAAATATAAACTGGTATAGCACCAGCAATAAATTGCAACTAAGGTACCCTGGGGTAATAACGCCACGTTAAGGTTCTACCAATTTTCACGGCTCAGTTTTAGATTGTATTTTTCAAACAAATATATGATTTGATACAGCAACTCATTGACTATATATATTAAAAAAAATAATTTAACAGATATGTATTCATAAAATGTAATGGCATGATTTCTTGACTAATGCTATTTGGCGTTATTACCCATCTATATGGGTAATAACGCCATTGAAACAAAACTATGAAATAAGATGGAATAATTGCATGTAGATTGCCCAATTCTAAAGATACAAACTCTACAAACTTAGAAATTGACAAATTGCATTCTAAGCTATTGAAAATATTCAAATTTTTGTGAAAGTGTAAGAAAAATAAAGGTGTGGTGTGGGGGGGTGAGGCAAAAGAATATCAGACCGTGAGCTTCTTTTTGCTTAAAGAGGACCGCTTAAATAGAATTATTAGAAACATTGCACAGTTTTAACTGTGTTTATTTGAATCAGTATTTAGGATGTAGCTCGGCCACTGTAGGGAATCAACCGGGGTAATAACACCGATCCCTGGCGTTAATACCCCGGGATACTTATTGCGCAGTAAATCCTAAACTACAAATTATCTCGAGAAGATATCCAAATTCTTCTACGGCAATTTGAAAGTACATGAAATACACTACAAATTTGTGTAATAAGCAAAGTATTTCTGGATAAAAAATATATTCTTCAGATCAAAAACCTTATCTCGCAAATTTTAGATCAAGCGTTAATTTTAGTTGTTTGTAAAAACAATAAGACCTAAAAATGAAACAAATTAACTTGAAGCTGTTTTTTGCGATTTATATGACTCAAAACCCTTCTGCGCAGAGCACATGGCGTTATTATAATTAGCACTTGGCGTTATTACCCCGCCTGGCGTTATTACACCAGTCCACCTTAGTTACTAAAACCCGTAATTTGGCATTATAAAACTGCAATTTGATGCATTAGAGAAACTATAAACATTTCTATTTTATTTTGAAGTATTTTATACATGATTCAAAAACCTATTTAGCAATTCTCTTCAATATCAGAAAAAATCAAAGAGCAATACTATCACCACTTATTCTAGCAGTTTTTAGACTATCCACCGATAACTGTCAAATATAATCTCGTATAGCACCTACGATAAATTGCAACTAGTTACTTTAAAACCCGTAATATGGCTTTATAAAACTATAATTCGATGCATTAGAGAAAATATAAATATAGTGAATCTTGACAATATTAGAAAATTTCACTTTATTCTTAGTTATATTTTTAACTGCATTTTATTAATGTATAATTATAGTACAATTAAAATATTATAATTTAAATTTGTATAAAATGTAGAGATTGATTAATATTGCAACAAACTGTTTTGTTTCCTTTAATTTAAGGATAATCATTTGAAAAATACTGCGAAATAAAATAAAAAAATATAATTGTCTTTTCAGAAAACTCAGTCAATCTCGGCACTATCAGAAGATTTCACATTACTGTTAATTATATTTTTAACTGCATTTCATTAATGTATACATATTGTAAAATTGAAATATTTAAATGCAAAGTTGTATAAAATGTAATGTTTCATTAAAGTCACAACAGAGTACAAATCGTTTATTTTCTATTATTTAAGTATTTGAAAAATACTATTAAATACGATAAAAAGAAAGAAAGAAAATCCTGCATCAAGCATAGATTATGAAGCACTTCCCAACATTTTCAGAATAATGTAACAAAACTGCACAGTTTAAAAAATTAAAAAACCGCGTCTCATTTCAGCATATGGAAATGCATATCTCATTTCAAAACCGAATTTCAGCTGTTTCTATCCAAAATCTGAAAATTATCTGATATATTTAGCAGCTCTATATATAATACAGAGATTTGTATCTATTAACAACATGCATTCCAAAATTTATTTCATTTAAGAGATACATATATTCCAGCTGAAAATTCTCCTTCAGCAATTTTCTCTAATAAGCAGAATGATATAAGAATGCTTTTCTGCAGCACTGTATATGATATATAAAATTTATATAGAAAGAATAATATGCAAAAACCTAATTAAATTTAAAAGCAAATATCGAATTTTAAAACGTACTCTCCAGCAATTATTGCGCAAAGACAGCACTGTAACCCATTTCATTTGTGTGTCCTTGTAAATAAAAAAAATATGTGTGCCACTCGGGGACTGCCGCGGTAAAGCTATTGCATAGCATTTTTTATCAACTTATGCAAAAATACCGCGTCAATGTCTGCTGAAGTCTATCGAAGGATACCTTCCCGAAGTCTGCCAAACTGAAACTTCGTTAGCCGGATTGTTAGGAATTTTTCTCGTTGCGGAATTCTTAAATTCGGTCGCCGCGCTCAAAGCCCGCGATAAAAGCTATGCAATAGCTTAATAAATTACCAAACAAAATTTGGTCGCGCTACGAAAATTAGATCGCGAGTTATAAGCATTTTAAATTTTTCGACCCTCACGGTGGGGGGGTCTCTTGTCACCAAAAATTAACACTGTCTCATAAAAAATTACCAAACAAAATTTGGCCGCGCTACGAAAATTAGATCGCGAGTTATAAACATTTTAAATTTTTCGACCCTCACCGTGGGGGTCTCCTGTCACCAAAAATTAACAAAATCTCATAATAAGTTACCAAACAAAATTTGGCCGCGTTACGAAAATTAGATCGCGAGTTATAAGCATTTTAAATTTTTCGACTCTCACCGTGGTGGGGGTCTCCTGTCACCAAAAATTAACACTGTCTTATAATAAATTACCAAACAATATTTTGCCAAGCTACCAAAATTAGATCGCGAGTTATAAGCATTTTTAATTTTTCGACCCTCGCAGTGGGGTGTCTTCTGTCACCAACAATTAACAATGTCTCATAATAAATTACCAAACAAAATTTGGCCGCGATTCGAAAATTAGATCGCGAGTTATGAGCATTTTAAATTTTTCGATCCTCACCGTGGGGTGTCTCCTGTCACCAGAAATTAACAATGTCTCATAATAAATTACCAAACAAAATTTGGCCGCGATACGAAAATTAGATCGCGAGTTATAAGCATTTCAAATTTTTCGACCCTCACCGTGGGGGTCTCCTGTCACCAAAAATTAACAGTCTCATATTAAATTACCAAACAAAATTTGGCCGCGCTACGAAAATTAGATCGTGAGTTATAAGCATTTTAAATTTTTCGACCCTCACCGTGAGGGTCTCCTGTCACCAAAACTTAACACTGACTCATAATAAATGAATAAACAAAATTTGGCCGCGCTACGAAAATTAGATCGTGAGTTATAAGCATTAAATTTTTCGACCCTCACCGTGAGGGGTCTCCTGTCACCAAAAATTTACAGTCTCAAAATAAATTACCAAACAAAATTTGGCCGCGCTACGAAAATTAGATCGCGAGTTATAAGCATTTTAAATTTTTCGACCCTCACCGTGAGGGTCTCCTGTCACCAAAACTTAACACTGACTCATAATAAATGAATAAACAAAATTTGGCCGCGCTACGAAAATTAGATCGTGAGTTATAAGCATTTTAAATTTTTCGACCCTCACCGTGGGGGTTCTCCTGTCACCAAAAATTAACAGTCTCAAAATAAATTACCAAACAAAATTTGGCCGCGCTACGAAAATTAGATCGCGAGTTATAAGCATTTTAAATTTTTCGACCCTCAACGTGAGGGTCTCCTGTCACCAAAACTTAAGGGGACAAGGGACCTTGAAATCCTTAAAAATAATTTTTTTTATTTTTTGTAAATTTCACCTAAATATTATTCAAGGGTACATTATATGCATTATAACATGCATTTATCACAAAAAAAAAAAAAAAAAAAAAAATTATTTTTGACAAAAAAATGGCATTTTCTTCGAAATCTTCGAAATGCGCCCTGCGCATTCCATATCAATGAAAATCCCCAATATTTTTTATGAAAGTTTGTTTTATATATATAAACAAAATTGTGCATCGAATTTTGAATATTTGAATTCAAAAGGTTAAAAAAAAAAAAATTGAAATTTTGGAAATTTTTTCGATTTTTTTTTTTCAAAATTTTCAAATTTTTTCAATTTTTTTTTATTTTTTGTAAATTTCATCTTAAATATTAGTCAAGGGTGCATTATATGCATTATGGCATGCATTTATCACAAAAATATTTTTAAAAAAATATTATTTTTGAGAAAAAAATGGAATTTTACGCAGCGTCTTCGAAATCTTCGAAATGCCCCCTGGCGCTTTCCATATCTATGAAAATCCCCAATATTTTTTTGGAAAGTATGTTTTATATATATAAACAAAATAGAGCATCGATTTTTACATATTTGAATTTTAAGATGTAAAAAAAAAAAAAAAAAATTGAAAATTTTGAAAAAAATTTCGAAAAAATTTCAAAATTTCAATTTTTTTTTTTAAACCTTTAAATTCAAAAATAAAAAATTCGATGCACAATTTTGTTTATATATATAAAACAAACTTTCATAAAAAATATTGGGGATTTTCATTGATATGGAATGCGCAAGGCGCATTTCGAAGATTTCGAAGACGCTGCGTAAAATGCCATTTTTTTGTCAAAAATAATTTTTTTTTTGCATTTTTTTTGTGATAAATGCATGTTATAATGCATATAATGTACCCTTGAATAATATTTAGGTAAAATTTACAAAAAATAAAAAAAAATATTTTTAAGGATTTCAAGGTCCCTTGTCCCCTTAACACTGACTCATAATAAATGAATAAACAAAATTTGGCCGCGCTACGAAAATTAGATCGCGAGTTATAAGCATTTTAAATTTTTCGACCCTCACCGTGGGGGGTCTCCTGTCACCAAAAATTAACACTGCCTTATAATAAATTACCAAACAATATTTTGCCAAGCTACCAAAATTAGATCGCGAGTTATAAGCATTTTTAATTTTTCGACCCTCACCGTAGGGTGTCTTCTGTCACCAACAATTAACAATGTCTCATAATAAATTAGCAAACAAAATTTGGCCGCTCTACGAAAATTAGATCGCGAGTTATGAGCATTTCAAATTTTTCGACCACTAGAAATTAACAATGTCTCATAATAAATTACCAAACAAAATTTGGCCGCGCTACGAAAATTAGATCGCGAGTTATAAGCATTTTAAATTTTTCGACCCTCACCATGGGGGGGGGTCTTCTGTCACCAACAATTAACAATGTCTCATAAAAAATTACCAAACAGAATTTGCCCGCGCTACGAAAATTAGATCGCGAGTTATAAGCATTTTAAATTTTTCGACCCTCACCGTGAGGGTCTCCTGTCACCAAAACTTAACACTGACTCATAATAAATGAATAAACAAAATTTGGCCGCGCTACGATAATTAGATCGTGAGTTATAAGCATTTTAAATTTTTCGACCCTCAACATGGGGGGTCTCCTGTCACCAAAAATTAACACTGTCTCATAATAAATTACCAAACAAAATTTGGCCGCGCTACGAAAATTAGATCGCGAGTTACAAGCATTTTAAATTTTTCGACCCTCACCGTGGGGGCTCTCCTGTCACCAAAAATTAACAGTCTCATATTAAATTAGCAAACAAAATTTGGCCGCGCTACGAAAATTAGATCGTGAGTTATAAGCATTTAAAATTTTTCGACCCTCATCGTGGGGGGTCTAATTTCCCCAAAAATTAACACTGCCTCATAATAAATTACCAAACAAAATTTGGCCGCGCTACAAAAATTAGATCGTGAGTGATAAGCATTTTAAATTTTTCGACCCTCACCTTGGAGTATCTCCTGTCACCAAAAATCAACACTGTCCCATAATAAATTACCAAACAAAATTTGGCCGCGCTACGAAAATTAGATCGCGAGTTATAAGCATTTTAAATTTTTCGACCCTCACCGTGGGGGGTCTCCTGTCTCCAAAAATTAACGCTGTCTTATAATAAATTACCAAACAATATTTTGTCAAGCTACCAAAATTAGATCGCGAGTTATAAGCATTTTTAATTTTTCGACCCTCACCGGTTGGTGTCTTCTGTCACCAACAATCAACACTGTCCCATAATAAATAACCAAACAAAATTTGGCCGCGCTACGAAAATTAGATCGCGAGTTATGAGCATTTTAAATTTTTCGATCCTCACCGTCTGGGGTCTCCTGTCACCAAACATTAACACTGTCTCCTAATAAATTACCAAACAAGTTTGGCCGCGCTACGAAGATTAGATCGCGAGTTATAAGCATTTTAAATTTTTCGACCCTCACCGTGGGGTGTATCCTGTCACCAGAAATTAACAATGTCTCATAATAAATTACCAAACAAAGTTTGGCCGCGCTACGAAAGTTAGATCGCGAGTTATAAGCATTTTAAATTTTTCGACCCTCACGGTGGGGGGGTCTCTTGTCACCAAAATAAATAAGACCACCAAAATAAACACTGTCTCATAATAAATTACCAAACAAAATTTGGCCGCGCTATGAAAATTAGATCATAGGAAACATAAGTTTGAGACTTGATATTCTAATATCTGAAAAATACCGCGTCAATGTCTGCCGAAGTCTACCGAAGGATACCGTTCCGAAGTTTTCCGAAAGGAAACGACGTTAGCCGAGTGTTAGGTTTTTTCGTTACCGATGTGTTAGGATTTTTCGCGTTACGGAATTTTTGGATTCGGTCACCGCGCTCAAAGCCCGCGATAAAAGCTATGCAATAGCTTAAAAATGCTATGGAATGTTGTGTTTTAACGTGATCGTAGTGAAATTCATTTTTTTAATATCAGTTTCAATACATTTGATATAGTTTTATTTCATTAAAATACAGTCCAAACGATTTTTCTCCCTATAGCATAATGTAATCGAATTCTTTTAAGTGTCACTGTAAATGAACCATTAAAAGTGCATATCTCATATGGAATATCAAACATTTTTTGGTAAGGCTAAACAGGCTTTATCATTTGCATAAAAATCCAAAATATATTTATTGAAGTTAGAGTTTGGACAGATGGATGGACAAACCGAATGCATAAGCATTTTTTAACTTTGCTGTTAAGCGCTAAAATGAAATATAATTGCCTTTTCTGAAAACTCATGTAATTCAAAAAACTATTTTTAATAGTTAGAAGGCAATAATGATTTTATTCCCCCCCAATATTGTAAACTTTCTTATGAGCGTGAGTAAAACAATATTCTTTTACTAATAAACACTTAATGCGCTAATAAGGACAGAGAAATGTGGGAATAATCAATAATCCACCTGATACAAAAAAAAAAAAAAAAAAAAAAAAAAAAAAAAAAAAAAAAAACTTTGCCATTTTCTTCAGTATTATGGAAAGCAAAAAACAATATTATTATCATTTATTCTAGCAGAGCTTAAACTATCAACCGATAACTGTTAAACACCAGCTTGCAAAGCACCTGCAATAAATTAAAAAAAAAAGCTTCTTAAATCCGTAGTTTGGCTTTACGCAAATACATGCCGAAACATTATAGAAATTGTAAACATTTCTATTTTATTTTAAAGTAAATTCTGGTAGTAGTAGAAATTTACCATTAGAGTCTTAGTTGTATTTGTAATAGAATTTCATTAATGTATATGTTCGGGCTAATTAAAATATTTCCCCTTAATTTTTTTAATATAAGGACACACAAAAGCTGTTACATATAGCTGCCATATAACTTTTTACATGAAACTATAAACATTTGATGACCCATATTTTTGTTTTAAATACAGGGTGGTCATAAAAAAACTTTGCCGATATATGGAGCTCTAGCGGCCAGTCCGCTCAACTGATCGAGGTGAAATTTCAGATATAGCTATTCAGAGATATGAGCTCGAGATTCTGTGAACAACAACGAAATGGCGCTCACGGTTACGGTTACAGTTACAGAAACTCGAAAATTTCCTATGGCAACACCCATTTTTCTTCATCGCAAAATGCTCAGCGCATGCGAAAACCCTAAAGAGCGTTGGAACCGTACATGTATCGCAAGAAACGGACATGTTATGCACGCACAAAAAACCGTTCTGGGAATCCTCCCCCCCTTAGAAAAAACTCGATTTTTCCACTCGATGTGCCACTTTTCGGATTCATTCACAGCTACGCGTAATATTACCACTTGGCGTTATAACTCACCCTGAGGTTACCTTATATGTAAAATGCTAATCACAGAACTAAATATGTCATTTTGTTTTTAAATAATATTCTTTTAAAATAATTATTGACATAAATATAATTATTCCTCAGATTAAAAAAGAGAAGGTAATTTACTGAAAAATTAAATATCGACGTATTAAGTGTCTAGTAATTATATCGTTTTAAAATTATTGATTATAACATTAATGAAAAATTAATGCTAATATTTATTGATAAATAATTACTTAACTTTTGGTGGAAAAAGTCTTCCTAGAAACCTCTATTATGTTATGTATTAACATGATTAGATAAAAAGTTTGAATAATTAGAATTAAATAAGTGAAAAATGAGATAAAAATAAATCGAATGATATGATATAATTATAATGTAAATATAAATATGAAAAAAATTTTTTTTAACAAAACTGCAAACAAAAAATAATAAAATAACATAAACATATGCATAATTTAACACAATTTAAAAATAATTCTGCGTTTTAATATAATAAAAGGAAAAAGTAGACATATCATTAAAAATAAATTATTATTAATTTAAATTTAATGATACCTTTTAAAACGGAATGGTTATATTTATCTCTTTATATTGTATATTTCAGTATACAGGGTGGTCATAAAAAAACTTTGCCGATATACGGAGCTCTAGCGGTCAGTCCGCTCAACCGATCGAGGTGAAATTTCAGACATAGCTATTCAGAGATATGAGCTCGAGATTCTATGAACGACAACAAAATGGCGCTCACGGTTACGGTTATAGTTACAGAAACTCGAAAATTTCCAATAGCAACACCCATTTTTTTTCATCGCAAAATGCTCAGCGCATGCGAAAACCCTAAAGAGCGTTGGAACCGTACGTGTATCGCAAGAAACGGACATGTTATGCACGCACAAAAAACCGTTCTGGGAATCCTCCCCCCCTTAGAAAAAACTCGATTGGGCATGGCACGCATGTGGAAAATGTGTAATCAAAATAAAAGTTTTAGTTTCTCCGATTTGTATTGTAATCAGAGATTAGTGTACTGACTCTGCGTCATATGCAAATTTCTTCCTTGTGCCTCAATCGAGTTTTTTCTAAGGGGGGGAGGATTCCCAGAACGGTTTTTTGTGCGTGCATAACATGTCCGTTTCTTGCGATACACGTACGGTTCCAACGCTCTTTAGGGTTTTCGCATGCGCTGAGCATTTTGCGATGAAAAAAAATGGGTGTTGCTATTGGAAATTTTCGAGTTTCTGTAACTATAACCGTAACCGTGAGCGCCATTTTGTTGTCGTTCATAGAATCTCGAGCTCATATCTCTGAATAGCTATGTCTGAAATTTCACCTCGATCGGTTGAGCGGACTGACCGCTAGAGCTCCGTATATCGGCAAAGTTTTTTTATGACCACCCTGTATACTGAAATATACAATATAAAGAGATAAATATAACCATTCCGTTTTAAAAGGTATCATTAAATTTAAATTAATAATAATTTATTTTTAATGATATGTCTACTTTTTCCTTTTATTATATTAAAACGCAGAATTATTTTTAAATTGTGTTAAATTATGCATATGTTTATGTTATTTTATTATTTTTTGTTTGCAGTTTTGTTAAAAAAAATTTTTTTCATATTTATATTTACATTATAATTATATCATATCATTCGATTTATTTTTATCTCATTTTTCACTTATTTAATTCTAATTATTCAAACTTTTTATCTAATCATGTTAATACATAACATAATAGAGGTTTCTAGGAAGACTTTTTCCACCAAAAGTTAAGTAATTATTTATCAATAAATATTAGCATTAATTTTTCATTAATGTTATAATCAATAATTTTAAAACGATATAATTACTAGACACTTAATACGTCGATATTTAATTTTTCAGTAAATTACCTTCTCTTTTTTTAATCTGAGGAATAATTATATTTATGTCAATAATTATTTTAAAAGAATATTATTTAAAAACAAAATGACATATTTAGTTCTGTGATTAGCATTTTACATATAAGGTAACCTCAGGGTGAGTTATAACGCCAAGTGGTAATATTACGCGTAGCTGTGAATGAATCCGAAAAGTGGCACAATGAGTTCTATGCTGAAAATTTCTGAATCATTTGAATCAGAAACGATCGCTAAAATGTATTTTTTTACATTTATAGACTTTATAGTTGTAATCAGCATGTAAGAGTCAACGCGTGATCTAAAATTTGCTAGGTAAGTTCTGTGATGTAAAGACTATATAGTTATTAGGAAATACAATGTTTTTTACATAAATTTGTAGTGCATTTATTGTACTTCCAAAATGTTGTGGGATATTTTAGATGCGTTCTCGAGGTAACTTATAGATTCAAATATACTGCGCAAAATGTATACCGAGGTAATAACGCAATCCTCTGGTTATGTGTTATTATTCTGGTTGATTCTTGCTGGAACTACATTGAAGAAGGTTTATTATCCATTTGAAAAATAGTTGTTATTTTTGGTCGAGAATATAACTTTTTATGTCCGCAATTTATTTATTTTTTTTACAATTTTAACGTCCGTGATAATTTAGCTTTTCTTTTCTTATTGTAACTCTCTAGCGGAGGCCAGGCTCAAAGATACTGACCCATATCCTGAACAACCGAGTTTTTGCGGATGCCATGTTGGAGAAAAAAAAATCAAAAATTGAAACCGGACAAATTTAAAAGAAAAATAGATTATAGAAAAATAGAGTTCTGTGCTGAAAATTTCTGAATCATTTGAATTAGAAACGCTGGCTAAAATTTATTTTTTTATATTTATGGGCTTTATAGTTGTAATCAGCATGTCTTCAGTGTCAACCACAGCCATTGAATATATCAGCCTTTTCACTTCTATGGGAGAAATTTAGCGAGTGACCGTAGCGCCCTCCAGCAGCCGGTATTCCAAAACTTTGGTGTTTACATTTGGCTGGCTAGCCTGCTGAGAGATTGAGAAATGAAGGAATTCATAATGTGTAACGTACAACGTATGACGTTCTTTCTGCATAGTTAATTGTTTATATTTAGATTATATAATTAAATTTGAAGGAGAAATTAATGTAAAATTTAGCTTTATAATATTATTTTCCAAGGATGTAAACAGGTATTTCATTTTAAATTTATTGTTTTGTGTTTTACATTGTTGTTTACATTAAGCTAGGCCTAAAAGTATTATTTCAGAAGTATAACGTAAATAGTTTTACTGGTTTTTCTTAATTGTGTAATTTCTTTTTCTTTTGATGATTTAATGTTTTTATAAAATTGTTCGTTTGTGATGATATTTTCTATTTGTTTCCAGGATTATTTTCATGATTATATTTAAAATCAAAACTACATGAAAGCAGATGAAGAATCTGACAATCTGTTTCTATAATATTTATGAAATAAATTCAATTACTATTAATTTATTTCATTGCCACAAGATATTAAAGTGTTAACAATATTTAAGACGCAATAACCGTGTTTATTTAGCACTAGATAATTATAAGTTTTTCTATTTTTGTTCATTTAATTTTTTATAAAATGCAATGTAAATGGTTATTTTATCAAAGTGAGAAATTATTGTTGTGAGGAACAACTCAATTATGTAAATTTTGTAATAATAATTTCCAACTGTTATGTTACAATCTGCTAGCTGTTAAAATAAATAATTGTTATATTGGATTTTCTGAAAATTCCCTACGCCTCTATTGAATAGTAGAAGGAGAGATGCAGTGGAAGGTATACGCTGTATGCCTTCTGGATCTTTTTAAAAAGCACCATATACCCTCTGTTTTTCAAGAAATCTAGTATGAACATACTCTAGGGTATATGCTATGCCTTCAGCATATACCATCTGTTATTTTTGCGACTAAACCAGTAAAATATTCTTCATAATTGAATGGAAATAAATTACCACTCTGCTTTTCAGATAAGCATTTTGATAGGTGTAAATTAAAATATCGAAAGATAGAATAAAAATTCTTATTTATTTATAATATGATTTCTAAACCAGAAAATAGTTTCAAAAGTATATTTAACGGCAGTAATGTTTAGTTTATATTTCATGTATCAAAAGTTGATTGATTTCCTGTTTGCTAAAGGAGTTCTTATATTGACATTCCCTCTCCCCCTTTGTGTATACAAATATTTCTTCTGTTTTCTGAGATACTAAAAATATAGTAATATTTAATAAAATTTCTAAAATAACACTATAAATGTGATTAAGATTTAAGAAAAAGAAGAAAATTCTGTAGTAGTAGAAGATTTAGATCATTAAACTTATTGTTATAAATAAGTGATAAAACAACAGAAGATGGCAATTTTTTTAGTGAGGAAGGGGCAATTGATTTGATGATTCATTATTTATTTACCCTTAGTACTGTAAAGATAAGGCAGGAAAAATAAGAGAATTTTATATATCTACTTTACATTTTAAATAAAAAATTTAAATACTACTTGGTTATCCTTTTGACCAATTTCGATGCATTATACAAATCGGCAAACTATTAGCCAAGTTATACAAATTGACCCATTTAAAATAAATAATAAAGAAAGAATAAAAAATTTTCAGTAGAACATCAATAAAAGTCTAATTAAAATAATCATTCGATGATATAATTAACATGTGTATCATGTTTAATGTCAAGTGAATGTGGCATTTGTGATCAACCATTATTGGCATTTAATCTTAGAAGTTGGCGACAGTAATTTGGTCGGCAGAATAACCAAGTAGTGCCAAAATTTATTATGCACATCAGTGTCTTGGAAATATTATGAAATGTATGCCAAACTATAAAAATATTGAAACATATACAGAGTTTGACCCTGAGGGTTTCAGGGTCGCTCTGCCCCTCTTGCCCTTCAACCAAAAACTAGCCCCCCCCCCACCCTTATCACTCAAAAAAACCACTCATCTTGCCCTGTATTTGAAAAACCGCAGCCTTTCAGCGATAATGCAGACGTACTATAGCGCGTAAATTACGTAAAAAATTTTTGACTGTACGCAAAAGATAGCTCTTATGATGCGTCCCACAAGACATGTAATTTTGTCAGAAAATCTCAGAAAACGGCCAATTTTGTCAAAAAAAAGTGAAATAACGACTAATTTCTGGCAAAATTTGTGAAAAAATAGATAATTTCATCACAAATCCCGAAGAAACGGCAGATTTCTTCAAAAGATCCTGAAAAAACGACAAATTTCATCCAAAAATCGCAAGAAAATGGAAAATTTTGTCAAACGATTCATCAAAAACGAGAAATTTCGCCAAGAGATCATGAAAAACGGAAACTTTCGCCAGAAGATTTGCAAAAAAAACCCCGACAAATTTTGTCCAAAAATCGCAATGAAACTGAAGATTCAGTCAAAAAATTCATCAAAAAATGTAAATTTCATCTAAGGGACACAAACAGAAGTTAATGCCAGAAGTAAATTTTTGTGTTCTAAAAACTTATTTTCCTGCTTCAAAATTGGGTTTTTAATGCTTAAAAAGGGGATTTTCATGCTTTGCAATCAGGGGCGTGCAAAGAGGAAATTGCACCCTAGGCTTAATTACAATTTAACCCCCCCCCCCCTGCCAGCTCCCAACTTTTTCTTGTGATAGCCCAAAAATGACGTTTATAGTATAAATCTAACGCCCCCTTCATCCTCTTCCCCTTTCGCACGGTTCTGTTCACAATTCTCTTTTGACTGTACAAAACTTTCTAAATGTGATTCCTAAAAGCACCCGTTTATTAAACAAAAAGAACCCTTTTTTCAACAAAAGTATTCTTTTTAAAAAAAAATAAATAAATAAAAAAAAAAAAAAATCTGCTTTGCTCTTTTTTAAAAGAAATGCGAACAGTAGTGATACTTTTTATTTTCTACACTCAGATAAGCATTATTTCATAATTAAATTTGTATCTTGGCAATTATTTTTTAAAATGTAAAAAAATTTCTTTTAAAAGTAATAATATATTGGTTTTATCAAAGAATCGCAGGGTAAAGCTTACAGATCTAAAAAAAAACGGTAATTTTGACAAAAGATTGAGGAAGTAACCGTTAATTGCACCAAAATGTAGCTTACAAAAACATGAAAAACCTTTTGAAGAGAAGGGCCACTTTCAAATATATCTGAGTGATCGAGGGCCACATCAATAACATGGAGAGAATTCGAGTTAGAGGAGGTGATCTGTAGCCTACAATCTGATAAAAAAAAAATATGTGGTTTCAGAAGAGAGTGTATGTGTGTGATTGGGAGGGGGGTACCCATTTAAGTTCACTTACCCAGTCAAAATACCCAATTCAGTTGTTAAGGATATATCAGCAGTTTTTACATTTTTATATGTAACAGATATAGCAAGGATTATTTTCTAGATTTAAAGATATTCCTTGACATAATTCAGGAGATTATGTCTTGTTTTATTAAAAGTGCTAAAAAAAGAGCATAAATGGCTGGTGCCAAAAAATGTGAATTTTATGAACGAAGCAGAGAAAAGGAGCCGATTGACAAGATTTTTTTTAATCTACGTTATTTTAAATTTTTCTGCGCCTGATCGATAAAATTTGCGATTTTTACCTTGCCGATCGACAAAATTCGAGATTTTTACAAAGTGATTGATAAAATTCATGATTTTTACAAAGTTGGTTGATGAAATTTGCTATTTTCCTTCATATGATCAGCGAAATTCATGATTTTTCTCGCATAATCGACGAGATTTATAATTTTTCCGCACCTGATCAACAAATTTTCCAATTTCAATGCGCCTGGTCAAAGAAATTCACATTTTTTTTAAGCCAATCTACGAAATTTTCGTTTTTACGAAGCCAATCAATAAAATTCCGGATTTTTACAAAGTTGATTGATAGAATTCGCTATTTTCTTTCCGACAATCAATGAAATTCACGATATTTCAACGCTTGATAGATGAAATTCACGATTTTTACAAAGCCGATCAACGAAATTCACGATTTTTCCACGTCTGATCTACAAAATTTGCAATTTTTACAAAGACGATAGACAAAATTCACGATGTTCATGAAGCCGATCGACAAAATCCTCGATTTTTACAAAGTCAGCATACACAGTTTGCGATTTTTGCAAAGCTGATAGACGAAATTCACAATTTTCCTTCGCATGATCGATGAAATTGGCGATTCATCCGAACCTGATTGACGAAATACACGATTTTATTGCGACTGAATAACAAAATTCACAATTTTTCTGTGCCTGATCGACGAAATTCGTGATTTTTCCAGACCTAATCGACAAAATTCGTGATTTTCCGATTCAGTTTGACAAAATTCACGATTTTTTCAAAGCTAATCGATAAAAATCGCGAATTTTACGAAGCCAATCAATCAAATTTGCGATTTTTACAAAGCCTATCTGCGAAATTCGTGATCTTTGCAAAGCCAATCGACGAAAATCACGAAATTACTCCTCACGATCGATGAAATTCTCGATTTTATTAGAGTCTGATCGATGTAGTTAGCAATTTTTCTGTGTGTGACCAACAAAATTTGCAATATTCCCATCTCTGACCAAAGAATTTTGCTATTTTTCGAAATGTGATCAATAAAACTCGCAATTGTTCGGTCTTCGATCGACGAAATGTGCACTTTTTTTCGCTGTAAATTGATAATATACACATTTTTCTTCGACAGAGTATCAATATTCATGATTTTTGTATTAACATTGACGAAATCTGCATTTTTTATGCAGCAAGATAAAACTCGCGATTTTTTTTCTTTTGATAAACTGACAAAAATACGATTTTTCCACAGCTGATCAACGAAATTTGCAATATTTTCACTCATCATCACTTAATTCGTGATTTTTCAATGTCTTATCAGTGAAATTTGCATTTTTTTTTTTTTTTTTTTTTTTTTTTTTTTTTTTTTGTCTCTGATCGACAAAGTTTGCAATTTTTTGTGCCTTATTGACGAAATTCGCTTTTTTTTTTTTTCATATGATAAACCGAGAAAATATGCTATTTTTCCATTCGATGATAATTTGCAATTTTTTCGAGGAACCACAACATTTATGATTTTTTTTCTTGCTTGATCAACGAAATGTGTGAGTTTTCGCGTCCATCTGACAAAATCAGCGATTTTTTCATGCTTGGTCGAAAAAACTCTCAATTTTTTCGTGCCCAATCGGGAAAATTTGCTACTTTTTTTTCTCGAGTTTTCATGAGCAAAATTCGCAATTTTCCCCTTTCTGATGAGCAAAACTGACGGTTTCTCCAATCCTCATCGATAAAATTTGACTTTTTTCGCATTTGATTAATGGAATTCGTGATTTTTCCATGCCGATAAACGAAATTTGTGATAATGACAAAATTTTATATTTTCCCGCAGTAAATTGACAAAATTTTGGATTTTTTTGTGCGACATATGTACAAAAATTGCAATTTTTTCCAGTTGTAAATTGACGAAATTCGCAGGCCACTTTTGGCCCGCGGGCCACGGGTTGTGCATCCCTACTTTACTCAATTTGCAAATTCAAAAAATTTTATGCCGACAAGTGATACCTTAATTCTAATTTAACAGTACATTCTCTGCTTTACTTATATAACATCAATAAAGGGTTTCACTGCGGGGCTGTATGACAAGAAATAATTGAGGATCGTGAAAGATTTCTAGAGTTGGTGCCACGATTTACGGACAAACTTGTTCATGCTGAAGAGATATATTTGATGTAATGTAAGTGAAAAATAAAATTTTTAATTATTTTTAGCATAATTACTGTTTATTTTTTTATGATTTAATTTGATATTTTGAACAAGCAGATTCTGACTTCGGCATTTTTGTTAGACATATTGAAGTGAAATCAAACCAATTGTATGTAATCTTGAATCCATAAGAGTAGGGATGTACAACCTATGGCCTGCGAATTTTGTCAATTTACAACTGGAAAAAATTTCATTTTTTGTATATAGGTCGCAGGAAAAATCATCAATTTCATCAATTTATCATGAGAAAATATAAAATCTTCTCGGTCACTTAAGAATCGCATATTTCGTTGATCAGGCACAAGAAAATTGCAAATTTTGTCGATCAGGTTTGTTGGTTGATCAAGTGTGGAAAGATAATGAATTTTTTCAATCAGCTTTGTAAAAATTATTAATTTTATCAGTTAGTTCCTAAAAAACGCAAATTTGGTCAATCAGATATGTAAATTTTTCAAATTTCATTGTATATTAAATATTTGAAATTGCATGAAATATAAATTTTATATAATTTCTGGATTTACTTATTTATTTCTGTCTATTTTGCTTATTTTCAGATTAAATATCAAGCCTAATTTTTCAATAACAGTATCTTCTGTATAACGGGAATTTCACAAGCTGTTGGATTGCAGTTATGTTCTCCTGATGTTGTAATGGATGTAATAATTTTTTCTTGGTTTAGATTTTTAAACATGATGTACTCAAAACAAAAATTTTTAATTGAATTCTTATTATAATTTGTGTTTTATTATAAGTAAAGAACATTAAATTGTATGAAAAGATATTGTAAGTAAAATAAATTATTACTGTCATAATTATGATAATTTTGAATTATAATTCAGTTTGTCATGTGTCGAAAATTATTATATTTAAATTAAAAAATTATTATACTTAAATTTCATTTGAAAATAGAATTTATTCTATTCATTTGAAAGACATTTATTTTTATCATGTAATTGGAAGCTGATTTATTACTAAATAATAAATTATTTTAAGAATAGGTCAGAAACTAGTGACTATGGATTTAATAAATAATGACTTTCTGCAAACAAATATTTTGTAAAATGTGGAGGAAAGTACAGGATATAATTAGTTTTTATTTTTATTTTATTTCTTATTTGTGTATTATGATTTCTTTTTAATGTATTAAGTTAGCTACATGTTTTAAAAATAAAAAAAGCTGTAGAATAAATTTTAATTACAACACTTATATCTAGGCTATTGCATCAAAATCTCTTCAGTTAAAAACATTAATAATTAATGGAAATATGTTTTATATTCACATATCACTGGAGTTAATGTGAAAGAATGCAAAAACGATATTGATATTCTTATTAAAGTTATGAAAGTTCTTATTAATTTAATCCAATTTTTTAATAGAGTTTATTAATAGAGTTTTCTTCACACAAAATATAATGTACATTGAGTAAAGTTACATCACACACACTGCCATGTTTGTGCCAGAACATTCAAATGCCAAGGAAAAAAGGAAGAAAAATGCTGTAATTTGTGAAATTTTTGCTAATAACTGTAAAAGTAACTCTCACAGTTTTAAAATAAATCATGGATCCTGAAGCTAGATATTCAAACTTCTACCGGTTTGGTTGTTACAACATTTTGCACCTTTATATTTGAACACCCCTAGTATTTCACATTTAAAGGGCTTCTTCACTTAGGCAGAAAAACCTGCTCACTAATGTTTATCAAGTAGTTTTTTTTTTTTTTTTTTTTTTTTTTTTTATCTCATTTAAATATCAATATTTAAGATTTATTTTTCCATTGGATAACAGAGGTCAATTCTTATAAAGGTTTTTTTTATTTCTAGGAATACCTTTTATGATGATACTTTTAATTCCAAGTCTAGTTCTGAAAGTGAAAGCAAAATAAATAAAAATAAAAGACAGCTTTTCTACAGATCGATTTCAACTATGCAATAAAAAAATACTGAAATTAAATAAGATATCTTTACAAGTTTAAGATTAACTTCAGCATGCTTTCGCCTAAGTGAAGTAGCCTCTTAAGATGATTGCAAATGAGTATTATTTCAAAATTTGCCAATTTTTTGATCAATCTGATTACAGATAATGCCCAAGTTGAATTACTGAAGCAGGATTTGCTGAAAAACAAAATTGCGTAATTTCATTGCTGAAATTAATCGAGAAATTTATTAATATGATAAATAAAAACAAAATTACTTTATTATGCATAAACAAAACAAATCACACAATTTATTTTAACTTGTAGCTGTTTAGCTATTAATTACAAAGAGATCCTAATATGACTTGTATTTTGCCCTTTATGCTGAATATAAAAAAATAAAATCTTTAAAGGATATTCAAAAAATATTTTTCCACATAACAGATTTCTGACATATTTTCAAACAAAAATAAATTTAAGAATGAAGCAGAAAATAAGAAGTTCAAAGTCTTCATTGAAAAAATAAATTAGAAATTTTCTTGATTTAACTAGTAAACTCATGTTAGGAGAGTCAAAATGCTTCATTCTCAAAACAAGCTTGTCGTCAAAATGACTGTTTCTAAAACTTGCACTTTTTAAAAATAATAATAATAAAGCTCCCCAAAACTAACATAATATTTTATAATACATTAATACTCAAGTGATGAGAGCATCAAAATTGTATATGATAAAATTTGTGTAAATGTTCAAAATAAATGCAAAAAATATGTACTGTGACAAAAAAATTAAAATAATGCACAAATGTGAATAGTTGAAAAACTTTCAGAAATATGGCTACATAGGAGAATTAAACAGAAACTTGTGCATTCTGTGAGAATGCTATTCCTACATATGAGTGGGGTAACAGGTTATTGTGTTAATTCAGATTAATTTTTCCATTTGACTGCAGTAAATAATATTTATTCTTTTTTCTTATTATTGCTGAAGTCTATTTTTATTAACTAATTGACTTATGATGATTGAACCCAAAGAAAGTGCACAATGCAAGATTTTTAGTCCGGACAGTATACTGTGCAATTTAATGCATTGTTATTCTTTAAATATGAAACAAAAATCGTTTAGCACACACATACAACAAAAAAAAATCACTTTTTATGCAGTACACATTTTGTGTTCAACATGGAATTTAGTGAAGCCTTGCACAATTGAAAATTGTTTTTGCCATGTGCAATTCTCGAAGTTGTAAATTCTATGGCACCTCAAGAATCAACTGATATTGCGACTAAGCCGACATTTAATGAAATGTTTGGGGAAGTCTCAACGTTATTAGACTGTCTTGTCTTACAAAATCATTAAATGAATATTTTGCAGTCGATGATGTGTCTATAGAATCAATTTTGGCAGACAAAGAGATTTTGAAGATTGTTTATAATTCAAGTGATCCCACCTATGTAGATTCAGATAATGTAACAACCGAGTCAGCGATGCAGTTCCTGTTTCCTCTACTTTAGAAATGCAGAAAAGGACTCAAACTATGAGTTATTTACGTGCAGACTGGAATGGAAAAATGTGTAAAACACTAGATGATCTTGAACAATTCATGGACAGTATGGCATTGAAAAAGATCCTTCAAAAAAGGATACCTGATTTTTTCTTCCTTAAAATCAATATTTTTTCTATTTTTTTTTATACTAATGGGTGCAAACTACTAGTAGTTTAACAGGAAATCAAGATAAAATTTGACGACATCAAAAATATTGGTGGATTTTGTTCTTTTTTTACGAATCTTTTAATACAGTAGACAGGGTTGGCACGGTTTAAACCAATTGGTTTTAACCATGGTTTAAACCACGGTTTAAACCAACTGGTTTTTTTCTCAAAAAAACCAATTGTTTTTTTTCAAAAAAAAAAAATTGAACAACATTTTTTTATTTTTCTTTATAATTTAAGATCTAGAAATTATTAGATATAAATACTTTCTACTTTATAACTCTTTATTTGAGCAATAAGTATTAGATATAATGGGTCTAGGTCAATTCTTTGATGTATAGGATAAAAATTGGTATGCATTGGTGATCATACTCTATTGCTCTAATGAAAAGCTCAGAACATGTGAATTGATCAAAGATAAAATACATGCAATATTTAGTATAAAATACTTTCATTAAAAATGCAGATTATTTAAGGCAATCTATCATAACATGCAGAACAATTTTGAATATGGAGCTACATAACTTGATGATCTTTAAGATTTTGGTCAAACTGTAATAGAATTTTATTATTGTTATATAGTATTGTTATACTGGGGAAATTATCTTTAAGAATTAAAATTAAAATATGAAGTTGAATTAGAGAGTAAGCAGAAATCTAGTGTTAGTTAAAGCATTTGAATAATACCAATCTAATCCCCCTCCCCCCCCCCCCTGTTATCTGCTGAATCTAATGACCAAAAATGTTGATTTCAAATTGTTACTCAAAAAAAAAAAAATTAATTTCATTTTTTTTAATTGTAGAAAAGAATATTATAGTCATCAAACTGCCTCAAATGTTTATTATAGTAATCAAAAGATTGTTATAATTTTTTTCAAAGTATCAGTGTTTGATTGTGTAGAGTAATTTATTCTTTAAACACAAGACTGTCTACTAATAACTGTTTAAAATGTGATTTTTTTTTCAATTTTTTACATAATTCACTATAATTAATTAATTTAAATTATTTTCAAATGAAGTTATACTACTTATAATCCAACAATGTCTATTTTTATCAATAAATATGCATATATATGTAATAAAAAGTATGTTTTAAAAAAAAAGGTTTAAACCAAAATACCTGGTTTAAACCAAAAAAAAAACGGTTTTTTTGGTTTTTTTCAAAAAAACCTAGTTTTTTTCCAACCCTGACAGTAGACTCCCTCAAATCCGCACAGCTTGGGACCAGAGATTTTGCAGATTTTAGAATTTTGTGGATTTCTGGTCATTACTTTGTTTACATTTTTTTTAAAGTAACTTGATTGTAATTAATAATGGAATCATAAGTATAATGAGTGCTTACAATATGTTAAAATATTAAAATAAGTGATAAACTAAAATAATAAAAATTTAGATAATTTTTAAATATTAAAAGCAATATATATTTAAATATTAAAAGTAAAGGTCAAATTATAATCAATATAATGTACAATTAAATATTCATTATAAAGATGAAATGTGTTTTTCCTAAATTATTCAATGAAACTTGCCTCATAAAGGCACATTACTAATTCACATCAAGATCATAAATTATTGAAGCTTTATTTCAGGTTTAGCCAGACTTAATAACTAAAAAAGCTTGATTAATATATAAATAAATTTGATAAGATTGTGATTACCAATAATATCAGCAATATCTTTATTTTTTTCAGAAATAAATTATTCTTTCTTCATGAAAAATCATGAATTCACTGACAGGGCCTAGAGTCGGGATGGTGGATCTCCATCATTAACAAAAAATATATGGAATTGATATAAAACTAAGAAAGACAAATTTTGCACCTGCATCTGAACTGAATGTTTCATTGTTTACATCCGTAAAATATGTGCGGATTTTAGGAGTGCGAATTTGAAGGAGTCTACTGTAATAAATTCTTTTAATGCGAAAAATATCTTTGGTCTTATAAGTTTCGTGTTAAACATATTTCATTGTAAATAATTATACAGGTAATAATAATGTCAAATTGTAATATGATATTCACTTTATTATTTTTATTATAGTGCTTTAATTGTGAAAAAACATTCTGAGAATGTTTTTTTTAAAGAAATAATGACCAAAATAATAGTACCATTACTTGTCATCAGAATTGAATATATCTAATAGGCATGCCTTTATGTTTGCTATACTCAGTGTATTAATGATTACAAAATTATTAAGAAATACAACCCTTAAAAGGAAATCAGTGCTATAGGTATAACTTACAGATAGTACTACAATTAATGGTAACAAAATACACATAAAAATAAAAAACTAATGCAGTTAAAAATATATATATATATACTACATGTTATAAGAAATCAGAAAAAAAAAATGTAAATTTATGTGACCCATGCATTAAATATTAACATACTAATTCTGTGTTGGATTCTACTTTGGAAAAAAAGATAGAAAAGAAAAGAAAGCGATAAATATATAATTTCATAATATTTCAATATTTTGACTTCAAGTATTTGAAACTGATCTCTAAATTTATTGGATATAAACACTTAAAAATCAATGGTAAGATTCTTCTTTTTTATATTTTTCAGAAAAATAAAAATGTATTTGCTGTCAGAGTAGCAAAAAATAAATTACAATTAATATCCAATAAATAATAAAATGAGCAAAAAAACATGCATACTTTCTAAACTCTATGAACAAAATAACTTGATATGACCTTGAAATATGGCCTGTAAAAGAAATTCTGTTACGAAAATTAGACTTCATCCTATTCTTCCTTGTAATATATGCATTTTCTTAATTTGAGTAAGAAGCATAGTGATAGCAGCTTAATCTATATTATAATGAAAGCTTTCTTACTTGTCTTAATTAAATATAATTGTTCTTTTACTATAATGAAGCTGTATAATGAGTGTTGAATTTAGGTACACTTTTTTGAAGGGTGGGGGTGATTGCACTGTTATAGCAAGAATAGTTACTAACTTCAAATGTAAAAGATATAATTAAACATTATTGTATAAACTACATAAGCATAAACTCGCCAATTCTTCAGTGTGTGTCCATTGGGCAAAACCCTTAAATTCATTTTTTGTATGAAGTGTAATGAAGTGGTAGCTTGAAAAATCCCCATATTTGTTACATATAATTTTCTTTAAAAATATTTGCAAGAGAAAAGTTAATGTAAACAACGATTTTGAATTACATTTTTTCAGTTCTATGTTGATAATATTGTTTCCAACTAATTTGCATTAATTGCAATGCGTTAAAATGATATTTTGATCTATATCTACTGATATTCTCTAAATCTGGTTAAATATTTAAACATCCGCTGATTAGTCATATCAATTTAGCTTCATTAAAGGTTTCAGGTCATAGATTTTAAAATATTGAATTTTAGTTAGAGCTTCCCCCCCCAAAAAAAAAGGTTGTTTGAAAAAAAAATGCTAAAATTAAAGTTTATAACAAAAATTCTTGCTATTCTGTATTTAGGGGGGGGGGAAGAAATGAAAATGTGTGATTTTTAAGTGTGTGGGGGAAGGGGGTCAATAATATTGCTGTCTGAAATATATTAATAAAGAGTTTCTAATCACTGATAACCAAAGCTGAAACTAAAAAGTATATTTGTAGACATTTTTAAACCTGATATTTTAACAAGAATATATTATAACAATATTTCATTATGTTAAATGTTTTTGTGAAATAATTATTAATCTTATGAAAATTTTCAGTTTTTTTTAGACAAGTTTATAGAATTTCGAAATAAATTTCATATTTTTTGTAGCAATTTAATACTTTGAAATATTTGCTTGGTATGAATTAAAATCACTTAAATTTTTTTATGCATAGAGGCTAATAAAAGGGGGAAAACTGTAGATAATTTTATATTTTATTGGGTTTTTAATATCTGTACATTTAAAAATTTTATAATATTTTTTCAACTAATTCAGCCATATAATCTTAAATAATTTTTATTGAACATATTTTTAGCACATTGATTTAATTACAAACATTTATACTTCGAAAAATGTATATGAATCAAATTTTTTACTAATTATGCACTTTTTTTTTTTGTCATATCAAATTTATGCTCACTAAAAATTTCCTTGAGATTCTATGGCTGATTTATGTGAAGAAAATATTGTAAAATTTAAATGTATAGTTCTTAAAAATCCAATAAATTATTTAAAAAAATCTACAGTTTCTTTTTCCCTTTTTGTTATCCCTTTAAAGTGAATTTAATTCATACTAAGCAAATATTTCAAAGTAAAAGAAATCTAAAATTAAATTTATTTCGAAATTCTATAAATGAATGTGTCTCAAAAAACTGAAATTTTTCATAAGATTAATAATTATTCCATAAAAACATTTAACATAATGAAATAATGTTATAAGGTATTCTTGTTAAATTATCAGGATGAAAAGAAAACGAAACGATGGCAACGGCAAAAATCGTATAGAACACTGGTGGGTGGTTTCCCTGCAGCGCAATCTGTTTCACCTACCAGCCGCTGTGGCGCTGAAGTGCGCTAAGAAATTTAACACGTAGTGACTGAGCTTAAGTATTCAATAGCTTTGGTGTCAACCGGAAAGTAGGAAAAAAGAGCCAGGGACTTTGAAACTACCAAATGACCCCTACTGCATCAAGTTTATTATTATTAAACCATTAGTTCACCATTTTCATAGATAAAATCGAATCTGAGTCCGGTAAACTTAAATCAGGTAAACTCTCGTCATCTAGAACTGAATCTAACATGTCAAATTGATTAAAATTTCACTTTTTAAACAGTTGTAATTTGTTGCATTACATTTTTTTTATTGCCAGAGAGAACATTGTTGCCAATGTTTAAAACCAAAAAGGATAAAGAGAAATTTGCATGTCTGATGTTTTGCTAATTAAAGTTAATATAATAATGCTAGCTGATCGATCGTTTTGCAGTTGTAAACGCAAATTTGCAGTTAGTTTTAACATATTTATGTATAGCCTGAAAGAATATTGTCTTGAGGATTACATAAATACTTAAAATTCCTGTGTCAACAGAAAGTTGGTGAAAAAAATTTGTAAATAACAAATTTAGATTGCAAGATACAAACATAATTCTAAGTTAAAATAAAACTAGCAACGAATGCATATATACTTTACTATTTTTCCTTTCTTTTTGAGGGAGAGAATTTAAGTAAAAAACTAAGCGCAAAAAGTCGAAAATTGTGTGTTAAACGGGGCGAATGAGGTATGTTCGTACGACAACTATATTTATAAATACTCAGATCTTTGTGCATTAGCTGTTATACTCTTATGCAAAAATACATGAAACAAAAATTATTACGATTCCATATATTAAATTCAGTATAACGAAAAAATAAGACTTCATCCTAAATGAAATGTAATCATCATGGCAAGCTAGAATCATACCCATCATGTAATATCATTGAATTAACAATCCATAATAGGATTTAACATAATGAAGAAAACTTTTCTTATTATATTTTTAGGTTTTCATTCGATTTTCACAAGATTTGAAATGACGCAGCAAAATTATGCAACGATTCATCCTATTAAACTGTAAAACATTCGTATGTCTAATTTTTGTGCTGTTATTTGAGGACAGATGAAAAGACTAGACGACGAGTATAGATACTATATACATATATAGTTACCAACTCATATTAAAAACTGACTAAAAAACAATCCGCCTACTTGTGTAATGATTAACACTTCAATACTCATTCCCGTGATATTAACGGGCAGCGAGCTTCGCGACATTTACTCAGAATTGTTTGATTCCCACCAGTTATATAAACTAGTGAAATTGGCTTTATTCTGTTATTATTTTGCTTTTTACTTTTATTTTTACTGCCCGAGAGAGACTGCTCAGACTAGCAAGTCTGTCGAGCATGAATGTCACCCCCGCTCCCTTTTTATTAAGGTCTTGAAAATATACAAATTTAAGCCGAAGCTGAGACAGCCTAAAAGCACGACAGAGTGCGCAATGATCTGCACAGGATATAAGTAACTATTACATTCGCGGAGTTTATAAAATGACAATAAACACATTAAGTAAGACTACATTAACAAAGCTGCTGCGACCCTATAATGGGTACTGAATAACTGGGAATTCAAGCTCCAGCCTCAGTGACGGATTAAAACTGAGAGATCACATAAGAACTTGAAGATGTTTTTAATCTTTGAGAGCAGAGCCAAGCGCGATAAAATATTTGCTAGCCAAACGTCTAGAAGAACAGGAGGACGGCGAATATGCCAGCGAATTGTTAAGGCTCCGCTTCACATCATGTACGCTAATGGCGCCTGGTGCATGTAAAATCCGTCGTATGTGCAAAGTCCTCCAAGTTACCTGTGAAATATACCTCTGGAGGTGCCTTGCCAGGTGAAGGTCTCGTCACCTGATCAAGGCTCTAAATTACGAGACCATCTTACGAAGCCATTTGCAGTTCAAACAACAGGATGTACCATTAATTAACAAGCGAAACAAAGTATGCTCAACGACAAGCAAATACTGCAGAAGTGATGGCATGCGAAGCAAAGTTTATTGCCACTACGTGGCAATTAGGCAGTCGTCCGCCCCGATACCAGGTATGTAACCCGTTAAGCTGAGAAAATTCGGCAGGTAGGGGCCAGGTCATCGGTTAGAAAGAAAGAAAGGCTCCGCTTCACTGAAACGCCCGATCACGAAATCCCATGTTAGCCTATGGGAAAACTTTAAAGCGCGATTACTCATTACTTAATATAATTATTAAAAAACCGTTTTTACCGTCAGAAAGGGGACGTCAGATGCTGATAATGTGTGTTTTTAAAAATTGTCTACGCAAATTTTAAGTATCTTTAAGAGGATGATAAAATTTAACAAAATGGAAATTTCAAAGTTTATACCCCACTAAAAATAATTTTAAGATTATCTGAAGAAATTGCCGCTTTCTTCAGAAATTCTACAGAAATTTGAAGAAAATTTACAGATTTAGTTTTAACTTTAAAATATCTGCAGATTTTTTTAAAGATATTCTTAAAAATATCTGAGTAAGGGGCCAAATATCTACGGATTTCCGAAAGATTTTGGGGCAAATACCAATAGATTTTCTACAGATTTTTTTTAGTGGGGTAGGGATTTTTTATATACTTAAAATTTATGGAGACAGTTTTTAAAAACGCGTATCATCGGCATCTGACGTGCACTTTCTGATATTGAAAACGGTATTTTAATAATTTTATTAGGTAATGAGTCATCGCGCTTTAAAACTTTCCCATAGCCTAACATGTGATTTCGCGATCAGGGAGTTTCAGTGAAGCGGAGCCTTAAAGGGCAATTATAGAAATAATGAGAGGCATCGGAAACATCACCGCACTCACACAGAGGTCATTAAATAAGGAGAACATTTCTTTTACTATAAAATAGTGGCAATAATCAATCTGAATTTTTAAACCGTAATTTAATGTGCAGCTGAAGGGATTAAAACAATTCCTACTAAATAAATGCTGAGAATGAAATGTGAAGGTCTATTACTGCAGGGGTCACTTTTCACCTATATTTCTGAATAGCAACAACCGGCTTAATTAAACGCAAATTTTATGTCATAAATCGATGAAAATTATCTTTCGAAAAAATGAGTGGAAGTTTTTCCGGTAATTAGTGCAATTGAAAATTTTCATTAGGCAGCAAAGTGTGTTGAAATATATGTACGTATCAATCCTAAACACCAAACCAAACACAAAACAACTTTAATGCTTCTTACTAAGGGGACGGTGGACGTTAATTTTTTTTTTCATCATAGCAATATGAAATTTTGTGCATATATATTTCACCAAAAGCATATAGAAAACCTTCAAAAAATATCCAATTTTATTAAAATTTTATTTATTTTTTTAAGTTTAAATTTTTAAACAAAATTTTAAAATGCTCCTCTTGTTTTAATTTTTGCGATATCTTCTTGCTTTTGCATTTTTATCACTTAAAACTCTATTATAAACAAATTTGTGTAAGATTTTTTAAATTTCTTGAATAGTTAATATTTTACAGATATTTTTTTCTAAATTCCTTATCGATTTTCATCAAAATTTTGCTTTTCAATAAGTAAAAAGTCAAATTTGACTACCTTAATGAAAACGATTTTTAAAAAGCTTATACGTTTTCTTTCTGAACCATATCAGGATACTTCCTTATCAATTTCATAAATATTGATAAAAAATTACGACGCAAGAATCATTTCAAAAATATAAAAACGCTGAAAAATTAGTTTTAAGAAAAACAGGTTTAAAGTATGTAAATATACTCACTTTTATTATTTACTTCTTAAAACACTTCATTAATGGTGTTTTAATAAGAAAAAACTGTTTTGGTACTATTATACCACAGAAATAGACCTTCTTTGTGACTATATTGCTACAGACGATTTTGCTCAAATAAAGGTCCACTGTCCCCTTAATTAAAGTATAATGCTTCTTTTCGAAATTAGTGCTGTGCTTCTTTACGAAATCAGTGATGTGCTTCTTTTTAAATAAAAATAATTCTTCTTTAAAAATAAAGTACAACATTGATTACAACTGTACGACTCTAAAGTTTTACATTGATTTTTCAAACATATGTAAATATAATACATATATGCAATACGTATGCAAATAAAAGTATGCTTGACATTTGCAAATTCACTATATTGTTACTTTTATAAAATACTATGTCTATTATCAACAAATTTTACAAATCGCTTTTTTTTTTCTCGAAAATAGCGTAATTTCATTGCTGATTAGAAGTCTTGAAATAAAAATCTCCAAATTATTTTAAATAAAAAAAAATCTTTTTTCATTAGCGATTTTCCTTTTTTATTTAACATTATTAAAAAAAATCATTGACTCATCCTTTATATCCATTGAGTCTATTTTCAGTATAATAAGATTTTCTTGTAATTAAAAAAAAAAAAACTCTATCAAATGTTACTTAAGAGTAAAACAAAATTAACCTGAACAAATTTATTATTAATTTAATTTTCTTGGAGATTGAAAAGTAAAAAATAAAGAAAAAGTAAACTGCAATAATTTAATGCCTTCGTTAATCTAAACAGTTTGCCTGTTTTATTTTTAACACAATTCTTAAATGGTTGAATGCTGAATAGTTTTCTTTTCATTTTTACTTCTTGTTAGAATGAAATATGAGAATGAATATGATGGTCTGTTATTGCAGGGGTCACTTTTCACCTATATTTCTGAATAGCAATAGCCGGTTTAATTTAACGCAGATTTTATGTCATAAATAGATGAAAATTAACTTTCGAAAAAAGGAGTGGAAGTTTTTCCGCTAATTATTTAAAATGAAAATTTTCATTAGGGAGCAAAGAGTTTTAAAAAATATGGGCGTATCTATACTAAACCCAAACACAATACAACTGTTATGCTTCTTTTTAATTAAAGCACAATGTTTCTTTCCGAAATCAGTACTGTGCTTCTTTTCAAATAAAAATAATGCCTCTTTAAAAATTAAGCGAATTCTTTTTTTTTTTTTTTTTTTTTTTTTTTTTTACGGAGATTATACAAACATAATATATATATGCAATACATATGCAAATAGAGGTATGCTTGACATTTGCAAATTCACTTATAATATACTACATATATTATCGACAAATTTTACAAATTGCTTTTTTACTAAAATAGCGTAAGTTTATTACTGAATAGAAGCCATGAAATAAAAATCTCCAAATTATTTTAAATAAAAAAGTGAATCTTTTTTTCATTAGCGATTTTCATTTTTTGTTTAACATTATTAAAACATTTTATTGACTCATCCTTTATTTTCCACTGAGTCTCATTTTTAGTACAATAAGATAAAAAACTGTTTCAAATGTTACTTAAGACTAAAACAAAATTAACCTTAACAAATTTATCATTAATTTAATTTTCTAGGAGATTGAAAAGTAAAAAATAAAAAAGTAGGAAACTGCAATAATTTAATTCCTTCGTTAATTTAAACACTTTGCTGCCTGTTTTACTTTTAACACAATTCTTGAATGGTTTAAAGCTGAATAGTTTTCTTTTCATTTAAAAAAGCATTTTTTTTTCTTTAAGAAACTATATTAAAATATGTTTTTTAACTGATTGTTAGTATTATATTTTGAATTAATAGATAAAATTGATTTGTAAAGTGATATATTATCAGAAGTTTTGAAAGATTTTTCAAAAAGGCTGAAAATACATAAAATAAAGTTAAGCAATAAAATATACAGGGTGTATACAAATTAATAGGGCAGAAAGAATGATTTATTGAATGGAATTGACAGGGAAAAAATTAAAGCACACATTGTTGTAAGATAGAAAAATAGTTCAAGTTATTATTCAATGTGGTTTCCTTTCGTGACTCTGCAAATGTCCCATCGAAAATAATTTCTTGCCTAACATTTGTCAGCATGTTTCCGTCTATTAATTCAATTTCAGTGCAGATTCTTGACTTTAGCTTAGGAATAGAGACGCGACTGAGTTTTAACCCCCTTTCTTGGCGCGTTTTCAAAATATCGCCACATTGGCGCGCTTTTGCGTTTTGTCTCCCGGTGTTTGACTCCAGGAGCCACTACGCAAAAGAGCGCAATTTAAAGTGGCGATAATAAAAATAAATCAAAAAATACATTTTTTAAAACATAGAAATTTAAAAGAATTTGAAATATCACACATAAAAAAAATAATAATAATCCACTTACAAACAAACTAGGTTTTTAACGGAGTTTGGGAGATCGCGACAATAAAAATAGAACATAAATACATATATTAACGCAGAATCTTAAAATATTGCAAAAATTAGGATGTAAAAAGCATGCATATTGCGAAAAATTAAAACAAACATCTCATTTACATACAAAATTATTTCATAAAATTTAAGATTCCAAATTCGGATGACCGTAATCAAAAATTTAACTTGCAAAGCCTTTAGAAGAAAAAAATTCTTTCTCAGGGGGTCTCTGCCCCCTTGAACCCCCCGGTGACATTTTTCTTTAAAACGTGTATAATATTTAAACATTCAAAACATTTCCGTTCAAGAAATTGCATACATACCTTCTTTTAAAAACAAAACCAGTTTTTTTAAAGTAAGAAAGAAATCAATCATAGATTTTCTAAAGAAATACATTAAGATTTGAAAGCAAATAGTCATTTTCATTTATATTTAATAAATACATAATATTACGATTCAAAACATCTACACGACTAAACAAATGCCTAAAACACTTACTACACTTAAATACAAAACCGGGTCTCTACAGTCCAGAGACAATAGAAATGTCAAAATACTTTCTTTTAAAAACAAAACAAAGGATTAATAATTAAAAAAATCATTAAAGAAAATTGTAATGCTGACTCAATGAACTCCCTTCGTAATCCAACGGTCTAATAAATCACCAGAAATTTAATTAATTTCAAGGCGCCAGAATTAAAATTCTTAAGTTTCTCCTCTCTCGTCCAATAAGAAATCTAGAAAAGAAAGAACGAACAGAGCATGCGCAAGCTCCCGCAAACGGACGAGAAAAAAATCGCTTATTCGCTCCGAGAGTTGCCGAGAAGAGCGATAGTTAAAAGTAAAGGAAAGCAAGGCGTGGCGTTGTTATCACGCGGCAGAAAAAACGCCGCCAAGAAGTGGGTTAAATGTCAGTTTACCCGGAATGGATCCCGGAAGTAGCGGCATGTACACTTGATCCATCACAAAACCTCATATACTTCATTGTGGAGCGACAGACAATGGACCACACGCATTTCTGACGTCAAAAAAAACGTCATAATGCATTATAGCTAATCAGCTTCTCCATTTATTCTACAAGCGTTCATCAGAAGCCAATCAAACACCGTAACGTTTGTGGGAAAAATTGCAAGCTCTGTCCAATGCTAACGGTTAATTCGCGCCGTCATGTTGCAAACTGAAATCTCCTAACATCATTGTACGTCCTCATTATTGTAATGCCGAACAAGAATGATCACCGCTCACAAAGCGAGAGTGTCACTTTTGACACCAAAGTCATCTGTGAATAAATTATGCCTACTATGCCTAATAAATTTATTAGGCCTAGTAAGGTTTTCATTAATAAACCTCTGAAATATATTATCTTTTAATTCCCTGACTACTGAGCAAAATGGCAAAATTGTAATGTTGTTTTCTCTGTATTTAAAAAAAAATTATCTTAAAAAATATTATTTTTTCAACGTGACATAAAAAATTCAATTACGTGTCAGAATATAAGACTTGAGAGTATAAAACATAACAATATGTTTTAAAATTGTATTATATTTGTAGAATTACATTATTTTAAATAATATTTAAATTGCTGTGAAATCTGCAGTTTAGTTAACAGATAAATTACTTAACGGCGGTGAGAAAGTTAAAAGAAGTTCTTAATTGTATTTCTTGAAATACTTCAATTTACTTGTAAAATGGTAACTTATAGATAGATAGTATATAAAAATCAACATATTTCTCTGTTAAAACACATTATACCAAAATTATTTTAGATTAATTTCCGCCGATTAACTTCAATATAGTTACTTTTTTGTTTATAACAATTTAATGAAATAAACAGTAAATGCAACATATTTTTGTTCTAGAACGGTTGTTTTCACCCTTTTATTGACGATGCCTCACTAAAGAATTAGTAAAGTCACTCTGATTCAACCCTTCCTAATCTGTAAATTATGTCTCTTATAATGTAAAAAATTATTGCTGTTCTCATGGTGGAAATATAATAGAGACTTTACAATAAATATTCATTTCACATTTTCTTAAATTTATCAATGAGGAGAATCTTCTACAAAAAAAGTATTTTTAAACAATTTCATAAATGCAATGAGACTTATACGTCTTTGACAATACCTATCCATTTCACATTTTCTTAAATTTATCAAAGAAGAGAATCTTCTGACACAAAATTATTTTTAAACAATTTCATAAATGCAATGGGACTATACATCTTTGACAATACCTATTCATTTCACATTTTCTAAATTTATCAAAGAAGATAATCTTTTGCACAAAAATATTTTTAAACAATTTCATAAATGCGATGAAACTATACATCTTTGACAATACCTATTCATTTCGAATTTTCTTAAATTTATCAAAGAAGAGAATCTGCTGACACAAAAATATTGTTAAACAATTTCGAAAATGCAATGAGACTATACATCTTTGACAATACCTATTCATTTCGAATTTTCTTAAATTTATCAAAGAAGAGAAACTTCTATCAGAAAAATATTTTGAAACAATTTCATAAATGCAATGAGACAATACATCTTTGCCTACATGCCAAAACGAGTTTTGAGGTATTTTTTCCAAATTAACTCCATATTAATGAAAAGTGATATGCAATCTATTTTTTTATGTCCACAATGTATCATAAACAGACACTTACATTTAAGCTTAAAATTGATACATTCAGATATTTTATTACGCATTCTTTAAAAGTATTGAAAGTTAGTGGAAAAGATTTGGATACTGAGTTTCATACTACGGATACCACAAATACACCAGACGTATTTCAAGATTCTCATTTTTATGAAATTTAATAGCCTTTATTTCGCATAACTAATTCATTCTGATTTGTCTTTTTCAATATTTGTTAATTGTCTTCCATAATAGAAGTAAAAAAATCATTCAATAAATAATCGAAAGCGTTAAGAAATTTTTTTTAATTCTCCACCAGAAAAATTATTGCAGAATTTTACATTTTAAAGATAGCGTATTTTAAAACATTATATGTATAATTATTCTGATTTTAAGAGTCCCATAGGGAACATCAATAGAATTCAATAAAAAAATTGTTTTTTGGGGTTTTTTTTCTTTTTCTTTTTCTTTTTTTTTTTTTTTTTTTTTTTTTTTTTTTTTTTTTTTTTTTTTGCTTATGCCCTATTTATGTTTAGTCTACACCTTACATTCCCCTTAAAGGACGAAATAAACTGAAAGCGAATGAATGAGTCAGAAATTTAGAATTCCCCCTGCCCCGCTCTTAAAAGGTCATAGTTACTCTTGGTGGGGTAAAAACCTCAAAAGAGATATTTAATAAAGTTTAAGTAGTTATTTTCATATGCATGGTTGCTAAAACAGTCCACTTAGAACTGATTTCTGATTTAACTTCTAATGAATTAATTGCAAAACATAAAAGATTTTTTGCTCACAGATGCAAAATTAATATAATCACATCTGACAATGCATTCATCGTTTTTGGAACTTCTACTGAATTGAAGAGATTGTTAAATTCTATAAATAAAAAAAAATTGATGTATCAAATTTTCTGTTAGCGTTAATTGTCTTCTGTAATAGAATAGTCTAAGAACTAGCAACGTCAAAAAACACGTCATTTTATCAAGGCTCATTTTTTATATAATCTCAACCTTTATGGTGTAGTACGTTTGCGGCCGGTCTGGCACTCCGGAGACGTTGCGTTTACCTGTGGCAGAAGGGGTTGTGCAGGTCAAAAAACTTCAAAATTACGTCATTTTATCAAGGCTCATTTTTTATATGTTCTTCGCCTTAATGGTTTAGTACGTTTGTGGGCAGTCTGGCAGTCCGGAGACGTTGCGTTTACCTGTGGCAGAACTGGTTGTACAAGTCAAAAAACTTCAAAATTACGTCATTTTATCTAGGCAAATTTATTTATACAGTCGAGTCTTTCTATAACGAAACTCCATACATCGAATTTATCTATATATCGAATTTTTAGTAGTAACGGTCCCCTTTTCGCATGATTATTTTAAAAACACTCTCTATATAAAGAAATATCTATATCCATATAACGATTTTTTTCATAAATTGGTCATAAAAAACAGTTTTAAAAAGCTTCGAAATCATATGGAATCAATTTTCCATCACTTATTTTTGATTTATCGTCAGTGCTGAGTTTATTATTATTATTATTATTATTTATCTCCTTGTTCTTTAAATCCAACGAATTCAATCCCACCTCCCACACTCCTTTCCACATCATTCTCAAAACAGTGTCATTTGGATTGATACACATGTAAGAGAGGAATCAATGAGAGGCACATAAGAGAGGCCTTCAAATGGAGGAAAATGTTAACTACAATTTTTCATTCCTTGGTAAAATTTGAGCATTTTTTGCGAGCGTAACAATTTTAAAATCAAAACAACAAAAAATTACAGATTTTTTCATCTGACAATTCATCACTTCATCATACAAGTCTTCCTTATTTGATTTTCTTTAAGCTTTCAAATAAATGTCTGTTCTCTTTTTTAAAACAGCTTAAATAATTAAGAAATAAAATGTTAGGTTAATATTTACTTTTAAACACTTCAAATTCTTAATTCAAAAGATCAAAAATAATATTTGTTCAAATCCGATGTTTAACATCATTCTCTATATATCGAATTTCTCTATATAACGAATTTTTTACTGGAACGGTGGATTTCGTTATATAGAGACTCGACTGTATGTTCTTCCCCTTAATGGTTTAAAACATTTGCGGGCGGTCTGGCAGTCAGGAGACGTTGCGTTTACCTGTGGGAGAAGGGGTTATGCAGGTCAAGAAACTTCAAAATTACATTATTTTATCAAAGCTCATTTTTTATATATTCTTCCTTTTTATAATGCAGTTCGTTTGCGGGCGGTCAGGCAATCGGGTGACCTTGCATTTACCTGCATCAGAAGGGGTTGTGCAGGCCAAAAAACTTCAAAATTACGTCATTTTAGCAGGATTTTTGTTTGTAACATTTATTTATATTAACAATTTGTGACATTAATTCCAGATGCTTAACACCGCAACTTTCTTTATCTTAATATTTTAAATGTTCAGTAAAATTTTTAAAAGTAAATTCTGCCTTCATATATTCATAGTTCTTTTTTTTTCCGAAAACATATTTAATTTTTTTGTCAAATGAAGTCATTTCATATGGACAAAATAAGTATTATTCAATTCTTTAGACTGTTCTAGATCAAACTGTGGCAAAAAAAATTTGTAAAGATGCGATACTTTTCTAGGACACTGGGAATCCTAGAACTTTTTATGCAACGTGGTAGCAACGAAAATTCATGTAACCGATTCTTGTACATGAAACTTTGCTCTTTTCGATATACAAAGAGTTCTAGGCATCCCAGTTTCCTAGAAAAAGTTTACAGTTTCTTTTTTTACAATGCAGTTGTAGCAAGCATATTGGCCAAATTTATGGTACACGTAATGAGAATTATAGTGTTTTTAGGTATGTGCAATACATGGCACACGGGGAAGTGATGGTTTAAAATTATAACAACCAACATTCAATTATCATCTAAATCCACCTTCAGAAAAGTGTTATTGAATAGCTTTTAAAGTTTTAATGAACAGAGTCAAGCCGTTTTAAATTTTAACGAATTATTCAGGCGAACGAATTTGAACAAATTACCAATGAACTTTTTAATTGAAGACGGTTTGAGTCTATCGATTAAAAACTCTAATAGCTATCTAACAACTTTTTCTTGATCTTGAAGAATGACAGAAATGTCTATTGTTCTCATTTTAATTTAATATTAGTTTATTTGTTGACTTCATAATATTCTGTATACCCCATTTAGTATACTTGCGTTTGGTCTTATTTTCACGTTAATATTGTAATATTTTAACATTTTAAACTTTTTTTATTTTATTTCTTTGTAAAACACTATCAAAGAAATCAACAAATATTGGTGTAAACTCTTTAAAGAAAATTAAAATCCTCAAAAGATTGAATGCATTCCATAATATTAAAATCAGAATTAAAATCGATTCATTTTGCCTATAATATGCTACCTAAAGTACAATCATCTATTCATGATATTATTTTAAAGATATTAAATTTGATTTAGTTTAAAAGTAACTACATTTTGATTAAAAAAACATATTTAGTAATTATATGATATTATTAATAATTATATGATATTTTATTTAAATTTAAAAGTTATTTTTGAAAGTTTAAAACAACTGTTAAAATCTCCTTAAGAATCATGAAATTTCAAGGATGTTTATTGCTGGTAACATAACTAAATATGGCTTAAATCGCAACTTTTAATATTTCCAAGATAATTGGTCGCGTGCGAATTTTATACGCGTAGAAAGTGTTCATTACGATAAATTTCAAACAAATCTTTCTACAAACTTTCAATTCTAAAAAGTGTTGGTAAGTGGCTGTGCATAAATATCATAATCAACCTTTTGGGAATTGTAATTTTGGACCCCATTTTCCCCTTGTGACATCATAAGTTTTTATTTCTCAAGTCTCCCCCCTCCCCCCGATAATGATATCATTATCAATGCATAAAAACAATTAAGATTTTTGGAATTTTTTGTTTGTTTGGAGTGACGTACAAATATGGCTACAGTTATTTTTCGCATATTTTATTGATTCAAATGGAGAGAAGTCAATAAAATATCACTTTATGTATGAAATAATTTTTATTTCAAAGAACACTTAAAAAGAATAGTTACTATCTAAAAATACTTTGTAATCGCTTTTTATTACATAATGCATTCAACAGTAATAATGCTTTCTTTCACTTGTCCCAGTATAATATTGGCCAGACAGATCTTATGAACCAAACAGGTGGATTTTTTCTATTTCATTTACTAGTAACACAAATATATCATTTCAAACATACTTCGTATATGGTTTGTTGAACAGCGTATTATGTAAGCATGCACGTATGACAGAAAAAACTGAATTTGAGACATTGTAGGATTTCATATTTTGAAATTCAATAATTTTATAATCATTTAATGGTTTTAAGAAGCTCGTATTTTCTAAAAAAAATAACAAACTAAAAAAAGTTAGTTATAACTTTTTTTATGATCGTTGTTAAAGATAATTGCAATACAGACACTACTTTGATGTAAAAACCAAGTTACAAAAAAAAAAGACACAATTAACACAATTCCCCCCTCCCTAGAAATAACTTACGATATCATGTACCTGACACCCCTGCCCCCGAAAATTATTGATACCGTTATATAATCACATTCTTTAAAGAGGGCGCATATTTTTTCACGAAATGACACCTGTCAATCATTTTTGCCTTAACAGTTTAATCTTTTAAGATGATAAATTAATGAAAAAATATAATAAAATAAAATAAAAACGCTAAACAACGCAAAACTTTCTTGCTCATTTGTATTTTTTTTTACTGTCACATTATATTTTGGAATTTGAGTTGATATGTCATTATGCAAAATACTGACAACCATGAAAATCTACTGATGCATCATACGATTGTAAATTTATTGCGATAACATTATCGTCTTTAAAAAACCTCATATATTTATGCACTTCTGTGAAAACTTCAGAAATTATTTCTTATGTTTTTTGAATTGATATAATTTACTTTCACTGCTAATTTTCAATCGCTCTATATACATATATATGTATACGCTTTATCTTCCATAAAAACTAAATCAGAAATTTTAGGTAAAATATTATTAGCCAACACTTTTTTATTGAATTTCTAGGAGTAACTTTCCCATTCTGTTTTAATTTATAGAACCTCTTTCATGCCAGCGTGAGTAAATTAAATGCTGTAGAAGAAACAATTTTCAGTAGTAGCAACATTAAATCAACATGGCGAAATATTGAAATATTCCCATTTACCATAGTTGAAATGTTTTCACGCTTGCAGGTATTTTAATATTTATTTTAGTCTCTAGCATCGGTAAGTGTATTATCTCTCTTTTTTGTTTATATCTATCTTTTCCGGTACATATATGGAGAAAAGCATGATATTTATTAATATAGAATTTTGACAAACGCTTTACAGAAACCTATTATAGATTTATTATTATTAGTAATATGTGAACGATTATTCCTCTAACATTTATACTTGGGGAAAAATCACTTAAGGGTGTATTTCGATTCAAACTGCTTATTTTCCGATTTATTTTTGAATTCATTTTTGCTCTCAAATACACCAAACTTTCAAAATCTCTTATTTGTAAAGTACACAAGGTGCCGTAATTGCGATTCTTTGATAAATGCAGAAAATATTGCAAAAAAAGCAATCAAAAACAGCATTTCGAACCGATTTTTCCCAAGCGGGAGTTTTGAGAACTTAAAAAAGGGTCATATTGATAAGATAATTGTTTATAACTCAAATTCTAATGAATTGAACGTAAAAAGACATCACACGGCACCTCATACGTCCCTTCAAGAATACCCTCAGCCAGTTTCATGTTTCTACTTTTAAAAATGTGTCTGAAATTGTATCGGAAAATTTCGAGCCGTTAAAGGTGGACAAGCGTTTTTTTGAATACACCCTTACCTTCCTATTTTTGTAATCAAAAATAGGGATTGATTAAATATTGACTTCACATTGAATATACTGACAAAATATTTACCAAAAAAATTTGTCTTTACATTGGATGTATTTTCAGTTTGGTGGCAATATTAAAATATATGTGTAGCGTTTAATAAATCTCCGTCAAAATAGTAGAAGCTATAATCAGATGCATTAATTTCACAGCACACAGTGTAGCGTTAAATGATCGTACCGTTTTTCGAAGTCGACACAGCCGGTCAACTTATAGGTTTTTACATCGTGAGAGAGATCTGCCTACTCCAACGTAAACTAGTCGTTGGAGGCCACCCTAATACTTACCCATCATGGATATGCATATAATATATGAAAATAAAACATGTGTAAACTGTATATAAAATGCATTGCAATTCCAAAACAAAACTTAAATGTATACTTAAATATTTTTAATATGCATAGTAATGCTCTATTAATGAATTGCTGACGAACCAATTTCGACAAAACATACAAAACGCCTAACTACTCAAGAAATACCGAACTACGTAAAAGAAACATCCTTATAACTCCAAAAATAATAATCATATTAACTAACAATTTGCTGCGTTGGTTTAAGTGTCTCATTTCCAATTAAAATGTATCTTTGAATTGAAATTTGAATGAAATACAGGGTCATAAAAAATCGAAGAATGTGGAAAACAGAATTACAAATATCTCTGCAACTAACAATATGATCGACTTCGTTCTTTATGCAAAATTTGTGTTATTTTATTGCCTTTTATGTCCACTCCTTAAAATAAAAAAATTCGAAAATTTATATATACCTATCATCAGAACGAATTTTTCGAGAATCCGAAAAAAATTGTTCCGGATAATCGAGGTTGCTGATATTCAATAGGCTTCGTCCCAAAATCTTACATTCTAAGTACATGCAAAATTTCAAGTCTCTATCTCAATTTGTTTGGGAGATAGAGCGTTTACAGACAGACAGACAGACGGACGGAGGGCAATTTTTTTTTTCTAAAAATATGTTTTTTGAAATCTCTAGCGTCTAAAACGTGTAAATCCGTCAAAAAAAAATTTTCGATTTTCAAAACGATTGCAAGACTTACCCTATACTACGTATGATGGGTAAGTAAAAAGCATAATTACTGCTTGGCAGTCGCATCGTTATTTCAATGATTAGAGCAATAATTGAAAAATGCAGTGGTTTAATGTAACGATAATTTCCCCTGAAAAGGCGTTCAATTTAAGTATTTTTGTTCTTCAAACACGAGATGAAAAAATTTTTACACTAAATAAGGAATTCAGGGAAGTTATCAGGACAGTACTCGATTATTTATATAGTGTGTTATGATATCAACATAATCCAGAATTATACAGGAATCTTAGATGTTTACTAACAGGTTTTTAAGCACTCAGAAAACAAACAGAAATCATACTCCGAAACTCAAGTTTGCGGGTTTTGACATAAAAAGCATGTGAATACAGTATTCGAATATAAACTTCGGACAAACTTATTAAAAAAATGCGAGGGAGCAAAATCTTATAAAAAGTCATTTATCTAATGGCTACAGGATATTATGTCACAAGGGTGTGGCGAGAGGCAAGCGCGTGGATACGCGATGCATGTTCGAATATGAAATAGTGAAATAAAAATTAAAATCGTATTAATAAATAATTATCAGATGTCTCAAAATGAAAGAATTAAATAATTAGTTTCAGAAAGAGTTTTGCTTTTAAAAGATTTAGATTTTTATAGTAGGAAATAAAACAAATGCATTGATAAAGATTTATGAAGGGATCAAAACTTTTGTTTAAAAATTCTAAATAACAATTAATTTACGCGATTTAATATTTAAAACATTAGATAGAAATAGAGAGCAGATGTTTTTAAATAATTTGAAGGATTTTTTGCAAAGTAAAAAATTTTCTATAACATATATATTTTCGATCCACACTAAAAATATTGAAGCTAATTTCTTATTATAAATGACTATACATTTTTTGTCAATATTAGCGGGATGAAAAAATCCATATCTTTTTGCAATAAAGTGCGTAATTTTGAAATATTTTGCTGTCAAATATGAATAGGAAATATTTTTATTTAAAACATTTTGATCGAGAAACATTCGTTGCATTAAATATATTTTATACTTGAAATAAATTGATGGCGCGAATTTGAAAAAAAAATTATCATTTTATATTATTTTATTATGCTATATATCCCAGTTTATATTATATATATCCAACACTACAAGTTCTTAAAAGTTCTCGAAAGAATTTTCCGTATGACGTTTGAAATCTCTTAAAATACGAATGCTTTATCGATAGTAGTATAGTAATGACAGTTCCACAATACCGGGCGTCAGGCGTTGACCTCTAAGAGGGGTTGAAGGTCATCGGGCGTTCGAGCTGTAAGAGGGGGGTGAAGGTCATCGGGCGTCACGCAAGGTTAAGATGACGTCATCTTATAGGATGAGTGTGTTTTAAATAAGAATTTTTTTTAATTTTAAGCGGGAATTTTAGGGAGTTAGAATTTTTTTCGGCGTACTATAGTATGAGGGTGTTATTTTAATTTTAATGTGGAGACTTTAAAATTTTCGGTGCACTTTCGTTTTAGATAAGAATTTTTTTTTTTAATTTTAAGCGGGAATTTTAGGGAGTTAGAATTTTTTTCGGTATACTATAGTACGATGATTTTTTTTTTAATTTTAATACGGGGACTTTAAAAATTTTCGGCGTGTTACAGTATGTGGAGTATGTTTTTCGATTGAATTTTGCTGTTGTTCATTTTAAAAGGTAATTAAAAACTAATTAAAAATAAGGAATGAAGCAACTTTTTTTTTTTTCACCGTGTTTTAGATGAGGAGTTAAGCGGGTATTTGGGTACACAGAATGTTTTTTTTTTCTATACTATTGTATGAGTGGTTTTTAATTTTAATGTGGCGACTTAAAAATTTTCAGTTTGGTGTAATTTAAGAGTTTATTTTTTCGATTTTAAGTGGGAATTTGGGGAGACTGATTTTTTTTTTTTTTTTTTCCACTGTACTCTTACATGATGAGTTAAGCGGATATTTTGGGGGAAATTATTATTTTAGACTAATCATATAAGAAGAATATATTTTTTTTTTCGGGGGTTGCTATTTTAATAAAGAACTAATTAAGAAGGATTCATTCATGGTGAATTAATGAATTTTTTTTTTGGGGAGTAATTTTGTTAAGATTGAATTATTTTTTCATTTTTTGGAGTTTTAAGCGGATATTAATGTTTAATAGGGCGACTTTAATTTTTTTGCAATGAAATTGACGTGCGCTCGTCGATCTAACCGTTCGGAGTTTATAGTTTTCTTCAAATCATGTGTGAATATTGGTTTAGAATTTCTTAGAATGACTTCCACCACTTTTATATCTATCCAATATCATAAATAACACATGCTGGTAATGCGAATTTGGGAATAACAATTTTGAATAGTTATTTAATGAAGGAACTTTAAAATTATTTCGAGTACTATTTTTAGTCAACTATGTTATACACTTGATTTTTTAAAATAGTTAAAAAATAACTTTAAAATTTGAATGAAAAAATATGTTTCAAAATGGGATTTTACGTGCTAGCATTGAATCGCACTCGTCGCCATAACTGTTCGGAATATGTGGTTTTCTTCGAACCTTGGTGAAAATTTAATTGAATTGATTATTATTATTATTTTGTATGTGTTGTATGTATGTGCATGTGTTGTATATATGCATATATGTGTTGTATGTATGTATGTGTGTGTGTGTGTTGTATGTGTGATCTTTAGTTGAAAGTGACCTAGGATCCCAAACTTTCACCCAGGAATTACCACGAGGAGGCAGATCACATGATTCCCGTATTGCACACATTCACATACATTATTTCGAGTGATATTTTTAGTAAAACATAATATGCAATTGAATTTGTAGAATAATTAAAAAATAACTTTAAAATTTAAATGAAAGAATGTTTCAAAATGGAATTTTACGTACTAACATTTAATCGCGCTCGTCGGTTTTTACTGTTTGGAGTCTGTTAATTTTCCTTTAACCTTGGAAAACCTTGCGTCAATAAGGATATTTCAGAAAGACCCCCCACTTTGGGTACTCTTTTAAACTAATATTTGTAATGAGATGTGTTCGCGCGCGTCGGCCTAACTGTTTGGAGTATCAACATAAAATCAGCAAATTAATACAAAATATTTCAAATAGTAAGAAAATGATTGATTAAAATAACAAAGTAAGAATAAAAATACTTCAAGCAATGAGAAAATAAATGTTTAAAATCGCCAATTTAGCATAAAATATTTCACACAATAAAAAACGAAAGATTAAAATCGCCAACTCAAAATGAAATCTCATGCAATTAGAATAAAAACATTAAAAAAAATCGCCAAATTAAAAGATTATTCTTATCTCACAATAAATATTCTGAAAGACCTATTCAAAAATTCTAGTTGAAGTTTTTATTCAAAATTCAAATAAAACTCCTTAAGTTTTGACATGTCACTAAAAATTTAAAGTAAACATTTTTTCAAAGTGTAATTATCAAAGATTAATTTTTCTAATAATTAACTCGTGTAAAGATAGTTCAAAGTGCAATGATTCACCATTTGCTTTTTAAATCTTAGAACATTTTATCTGTGATATAAACATCACGTTATGTAAAAAAAATATAAATAAATATTAGTAGTTTTAAAATAATTTTTATTCGAATGGGTAGTTTGATAAATTAATAACATTAGAATTTTTTGGACGAAAAAAATAATAACGATTGAGAAACTAACCATTTCAAAATATTTTCTTGGCATAAATGAATTTAAAAGTATTAAAACCCTTTTCAAAATATTTTTATAAAACCAACTTTCATGCAATTCAAAAAGTCTTTATATGAAAATTAAATATTTTTTTTTCTTAAGAGAAATATTTTACGCGGGTGAAAAAGTGAGAGCCAGTTAATTTATGAATCACTTTAAAATATTACCACGCAATAAATTGTTTTGAAACTATATTCTTAAACATATTAATATTTAAAAGTTAAGTCATTTTATATTCAAATTATACTTACCAACATATGAATTCGCCTTCATTCCGCATTTTCTTGAAGAATAATGTTTGATAAACTCTTATCAACACAGCATGTTGTTGTGAATCACTAGCAAGTTAAGACAGGTATGATATGAGTAATCTTTGGGATTTCCCCAAAGAGGTGAAGTCATTCTTATCAAATCCTATTCCGAATGAGAAATATTTCAATTGCAATTAACTTCGGATTTTGTTATTTAATAATTATTTTTTTAATTTGACAATTTTAATTAATGTTTTAGTGAAATTACATTTAAGATTTTAATTTTTTTTTAATGCTTATACTATTTCACACATGTACATTCCTATTTGTAAATAGAAAATCATAAAAAAACATATTTGAATGATTTTATTATTATTATTGTTAGACATTATATTTGAAAATCATTTAAACTTTTAGCTTTTATTATTATTATTATTTAGATATTAAGAAGTGACGAAGACCTGTAGAATTAATCTCATCTTAAAACTGATTAATATTCGAAGAAAAATTTATTCTTTTATCTTTTAATTTACCAAACATATATCTTAATATTCATTAACACACTTCTTATTTAATGAATAATATATTTGATGAATAATATATTTTATAATATATATGAGATTTTAATCTTTTTTAAAAAAAAATTGGGTTATGTTATTTCATACACATACGTTCTTATTCGAAAATTCAAAACCATAAAAAACATGGTTGGTTGATTTTTTTATTTTTAATTAGACATTGTATTGGAAAAGCATTAAAACCTTTCATTTTTATCTCATTTAGACTTCAAAAAGTGTCGAAGATCTAACTGCTTTGCAAAGACTTAAAACTAGTGATTTGATGAGTCATACTTTCTGTGGGTTGTTTTCAATTTTGGAATTATCTTAATTAATTACCAAACTTCTCATTTTTTTTAAACACCACACTAATCATTGCCCCCATTACTTAATCACGTAAATATAATTTATATAGTTTATAATTATCAGTTTTATACTAACATTTGAGACCTATACGAATGTGTTGTATTAATTCTGTTAGTTTAATTCATACAAATTTTAACTAAAGCATCCTGTGCTAGTTTTCATACATTTATTATCACATCACGTGATAGAATTTCTTGCGATGTTTTAGAAATAATAGATATTTAATTTTTTTTTAATTAGTTAATAACATGAAAAAATATTTAAGTGCTTTTTAACATGAATCTTTTAAGAAAAACATATTTTATTCTGAAACATTAAATTTAAAAAACTAATTCTTAAGAATATGACTTGATGCAATTTACTCATTTTAAACAAGTTAACTTTTCTACTTGACGGAAATATATTCAAACGCAAAACGATTTAACTTTCACATTTTTAAAGTTAATTATATAATATACTAACTTTTAATTATAATAGGTATAATTTTATTAAAAATACTGAATAAAATAAAATTTATACTTTAAAAAAATATTATAACACCATTTAAAAATATTAAACAACAACAACAAACTTGTAATTAAGAGATGAATAAATATAAATGTATGAATCACACAATAATAAAAAGAAATACTTAATCATTCATAAGAATTCTTCCCTTGAACATTCCCATGTATGTTAGTAAAAATATAACACTAAAGTTTTCAAAAAGATTATAAGCGTTTTCAAATCAACAAAGAAAATTGAGTATTAAATATCAAATAATGGATATGCACTCTTTACACTCACATCTTACAATGTACTTAGTAACCAAATTTAATGATTTTTAAGCATGTCTTCTTAAATTTTTTTCAATGAAAGACTATCACAGTTGAATATTTAGCTTTCTCTTCATAACTTTATCGAGAAATATATAATGTATACCACGCGATTTCATTAAATGAATCACAATACAATTCAAACTTCTCATTTTCAATGTTTTATATATACTAGTGTTTATCAAATAGGTGTTTATTCTGAACAAACATTACTTAGTTTATTGATGTAAAGATTGTGTTGAACGCTTTTTAAGTTGAATGGTGTGAGAGAAGGATATATTCGGACAGAAGTTATTAAATATAGAGTCTTTAAAGCTTTCATAAATATGAAAAAAGAATTTCAGGAGGTGATGGAATGGTGCATTTGTCGCAAGGCGCTTAATTATGATACGTAATTATGATGCACATCGCATCATGAGCAAATTAGGAAAATTCAATCGACCGATTTATGTTGGGTTTGCTATTTTGGAATTATCTAAATTGGTTATGTATGACTTTCATTATAATTTTATTAAGAAAACATTTAAAGAATTAACTCGCAGGTTTCGAACCCACAGTCATCCAATCATACTTCTCATTTTTAACACGTGACGCTAACCATTGGGCCATTAAAGCCCATAATTTAGTAACTAAAAAGTAAGAAAGATCATCGAAAGTGATTACTTCACACATGCAAAAATAATTTTTATTGTGACTTATCAGTTAAAAATCACGAAGAAAAGAAAAAAATCACATATGTTTTGGAATACTTTGAGATTTTATGAGTCACTTCATCAGTTAAATAGACATATCCACTTCTTATGAATCACTACTTATGCTTAAATTTTCAAAGACTTGCTTATATGAAATGTATTATATTTTAGTTTATCAGTGATAGTGTGATTACTTGTTAATAAGTTTAACGTTATTAAAAAAATTTTAAAAAAAATCAAATGTTAATAATTAATTAAAAAAAATACAAGTCACTATTAAAGGTTTGAACAAATTATTAAAATAATTTTACAAAACTTTTCAAAATATTTAAAAATGTTTCACTAATATTTAGTAATCGTCAAATTTTAATGTCGATAATCATTTATGTGACTTAGGTTTTCTGTTTTAACTGTTAAGTTATTAGATTCCCCCTTCAAGTACATCTCACTGATATGTTTTCAACAACCAACCACCCAACTTTTTTTTTTCGTAATCAACTATTTATTTACCCTAACAACCAACTATTTTTTTATCCTAGCAACCAAAAAGCTTTTATCGTCACATGAACAAAATTTTTAAGATGAAAGACTTGTCATTTTTAATCGAAAAAACAATGACTTGTGTAATAAATTTTTTCCTTACTTAAATGAAACCTTCGCATGTGTATGGTAAAACTTGGAAAATTTCATTTAATGCACAAATTTAAAGTTAACAGGCAAGGTCTTCACACATCTTTTAGTATTTTACTAACATTTTACCAAATATCTTTAGAAAACAACAGAATTTTAAATAATTATTTTATTAACTAATTAATTAAACTAATTAATAAGATTAATTAATTAAATTAATTAATAAGATTAATTAATCTTATTAATTAGTTTAATTAATTAGTTAATTAATAATAATAAGAATGATTAAATTACTTCATAAATGAATTTTTATAAGAACCAATCTAGAATACAAAAAGCTAGTCACGTGGTATACATCACGTGATCAGTTGACACATGCTCTGTGACGTCACATATCTTAAGATAAGATTATCTGATAACATTTTCTGATAAGGACTTTGAATTTTTTTCATTTCTTCCTAAACCCTGGAGTGTGTTGGACGTGGTTTTGCGATGGTGATGGATTAGGTGAGTACAGAATGCTAAATGTGTCTTTATAATTAAACTATTTTAATTTAATTATGCATGAAAATTAAATATTTTTTTATTATTTCAAATTTTAGTACACCTTGAAAACAATAATTTGAAATACTAAAATGTGAAAGTTATAATTAAAAGTTTTGCATGCATATTTCATAACACTGAGAAAAATTGGCAACTGTAATACTTTTATTTAAAAATGTTTTTAAATAAAAGAAGTGAAAATATTTATCTTTAAAAGACTAACTGCATATTTTTAAACATTAATATTAAAGGTCTTTTTCGATACATTTTATAAAACCATGCTGGGACATAACCAAACAAGTTGATTTTGATATAAAACTTATGAATATTACTAAGTTGAAACAGTGAAAACCTGCTTTGCCAAGTTAATTTTTCAAGTAAGTTTAGTAATGCCACTTACAAAAGAGAATTTTTATTAAAATAATTATTTAAAATTCTGTTGTTTTCTAAAGATATTTGGTAAAATGTTAGTAAAATACTAAAAGATGTGTGAAGACCTTGCATGTTAACTTTAAATTTGTGCATTAAATGAAATTTTCCAAGTTTTACCATACACATGCGAAGGTTTCATTTAAGTAAGGAAAAAATTTATTACACAAGTCATTGTTTTTTCGATTAAAAATGACAAGTCTTTCATCTTAAAAATTTTGTTCATGTGACGATAAAAACTTTTTGGTTGCTAGGATAAATAAATAGTTGGTTGTTAGGGTAAATAAATAGTTGATTACGAAAAAAAAAGTTGGGTGGTTGGTTGTTGAAAACATATCAGTGATATGTACTTGAAGGGGGAATCTAATAACTTAACAGTTAAAACAGAAAACCTAAGTCACATAAATGATTATCGACATTAAAATTTGACGATTACTAAATATTAGTGAAACATTTTTAAATAATTTGAAAAGTTTTGTAAAAATATTTTAATAATTTGTTCAAACCTTTAATAGTGACTTGTATTTTTTTTAATTAATTATTAACATTTGATTTTTTTTAAATTTTTTTAATAACGTTAAAATTATTAACAAGTAATCACACTATCACTGATAAACTAAAATATAATACATTTCATATAAGCAAGTCTTTGAAAATTTAAGCATAAGTAGTGATTCATAAGAAGTGGATATGTCTATTTAACTGATGAAGTGACTCATAAAATCTCAAAGTATTCCAAAACATGTGATTTTTTTCTTTTCTTCGTGATTTTTAACTGATAAGTCACAATAAAATTACTTTTGCATGTGTGAAGTAATCACTTTCGATGATCTTTCTTACTTTTTAGTTACTAAATTTCGGGGTTTAATGGCCCAATGGTTAGCGTCACGTGTTAAAAATGAGAAGTATGATCAGATGTTTGTGGTTTCGAAACCTGCGAGTAAAATTACCAAGAAAATGTTGTTATGTTAATACATCTTTCCTGCAAATAACGCTTATCATTATCGAAAGGGCATAAGCTAATCTTATTCTGTGTTAACGTGTGCAGACGTTGTGCATCATAACTTTTCAAACTGTCTTAAAACTTCGGTTATAATATTGTGTTAATGAAAATTCAAATTATATACAACATAAACAGCTTCTCTATACTCTTCAGTGATGTGATCGTGATCACGTGTGCGTTTCGAATATAAAGAATGCTTTCAAATATGACGCAACTTTGTTTCTTGAAATGCCAATTCTTGCACGGGTATAAACTTTAAAGACTCTATATTTAATAACTTCTGTCCTAATATATCCTTCTCTCACACCATTTGAGTTAAAAACCGTTCAACACAAACTTTTCATCAATATACTAAGTAATGATTGTTCAGAATAAACACCTATTTGATAAACACTAGTATATATAAAACATTGAAAATGAGAAGTTTGAATTGTATTGTGATTCATTTAATGAAATCGTGTGGTATACATTATATATTTCTCGATAAAGTTATGAAGAGAAAGCTAACTATTCAACTGTGATAGTCTTTCATTGAAGAAAAAATTTAAGAAGACATGCTTAAAAATCATTACATTTGGTTACTAATTACATTGTAAGATGTGAGTGTAAAAAGTGCATATCCATTATTCGATATTTAATACTTAATTTTCTTTGTTGATTTGGAAACGCTTATAATCTTTTTGAAAACTTTAGTGTTATATTTTTACTAACATACATGTGAATGTTCAAGGGAAGAATTTTTATGAATGATTAAGTATTTCTTTTTATTATTGTGTGATTCATATATTTATATTTATTCATCTCTTAATTATAAGTTTGTTGTTGATGTTGTTTAATATTTTTAAATGGTGTTATAATTTTTTTTAAAGTATAAATTTTATTTTATTCAGAATTTTTAATAAAATTAAACCTATTATAATTAAATGTTAGTATATTATATAAATAACTTTAAAATGTGAAGTTTAAATCATTCGTAAATGAATAATTTTAACGATAATTAGTAAAGTTAACTTGTTTAAAATGAGTAAATTGCATCAAGTCATATTCTTAAGAGTTAGTTTTTAAATTTAATGTTTCAGAATAAAATATGTTTTTCTTAAAAGATTCATGTTAAAAAGCAATTAATTTTTTTTTCATGTTATTAACTAATTTAAAAAAAAATTAAATATCTATTATTTCTAAAACATCGCAAGAAATTCTATCACGTGATGTGATAATAAATGTATGAAAACTAGCACAGGATGCTTTAGTTAAAATTTGTATGAATTAAACTAAAAGAATTAATACAACACATATGTATAGGTCTCAAATGTTAGTATAAAACTGATAATTATAAACTATATAAATTATATTTACGTGATTAAGTAATGGGGGCAATGATTAGTGTGGTGTTTAAAAAAAATGAGAAGTTTGGTAATTAATTAAGATAATTCCAAAATTGAAAACAACCCACAGAAAGTATGACTCATCAAATCACTAGTTTTAAGTCTTTGCGAAGCAGTCAGATCTTCGTCACTTTTTGATGTCTAAATGGGATAAAAATGAAAGGTTTTAATGCTTTTCCAATACAATGTCTAATTAAAAATAAAAAATCAACCAACGATGTATTTTATGGTTTTGAATTTTCGAATAAGAACGTATGTGTATGAAATAACATAACCCAATTTTTTTTAAAAAAGATTAAAATCTCATATATATTATAAAATATATTATTCATCAAATATATTATTCATTAAATAAGAAGTGTGTTAATGAATATTAAGATATATGTTTGGTAAATTAAAAGATAACAGAATAAATTTTTCTTCGAATATTAATCAGTTTTAAGATGAGATTAATTCTACAAGTCTTCGTCACTTCTTAATATCTAAATAATAATAATAATAAAAGCTAAAAGTTTAAATGATTTTCAAATATAATGTCTAACAATAATAATAATAAAATCATTCAAATATGTTTTTTATGATTTTCTATTTACAAATAGGAATGTACATGTGTGAAATAGTATAAGCATTAAAAAAACTAAAATCTTAAAGGTAATTTCACTAAAACATTAATTAAAATTGTCAAATTAAAAAAATAATTATTAAATAACAAAATCTGAAGTTAATTGCAATTGAAATATTTCTCATTCAGAATAGGATTTGATAAGAATGACTTCACCTCTTTGGGGAAATCCCAACGATTACTCATATCATACCTGTCTTAACTTGCTAGTGATTCACAACAACATGCTGTGTTGATAAGAGTTTATCAAACATTATTCTTCAAGAAAATGCGGAATGAAGGCGAATTCATATGTTGGTAAGTATAATTTGAATATAAAATGACTTAACTTTTAAATATTAATATGTTTAAGAATATAGTTTCAAAACAATTTATTGCGTGGTAATATTTTAAAGTGATTCATAAATTAACTGGCTCTCACTTTTTCACCCACGTAAAATATTTCTCTTAAAAAAAAAATATATTTAATTTTCATGTAAAAACTTTTTGAATTGCATGAAAATTGGTTTTATAAAAATATTTTGAAAAGGGTTTTAATACTTTTAAATTCATTTATGCCAAGAAAATATTTTGAAATGGTTAGTTTCTCAATCGTTATTTTTTTTTCATCCAAAAAATTCTAATGTTATTAATTTATCAAACTACCCATTCGAATAAAAATTATTTTAAAACTACTAATATTTATTTATATTTTTTTTTACATAACGTGATGTTTATATCACCGATAAAATGTTCTAAGATTTAAAAAGCAAATGGTGAATCATTGCACTTTGAACTATCTTTACACGAGTTAATTATTAGAAAAATTAATCTTTGATAATTACACTTTGAAAAAATGTTTACTTTAAATTTTTAGTGACATGTCAAAACTTAAGGAGTTTCATTTGAATTTTGAATAAAAACTTTAACTAGATACACAACACACACATACATACAACACACACACATACATACATACAACACATATATGCATATATACAACACATGCACATACATACAACACATACAAAATAATAATAATAATCAATTCAATTAAATTTTCACGAAGGTTCGAAGAAAACCACATATTCCGAACAGTTATGGCGACGAGTGCGATTCAATGCTAGCACGTAAAATCCCATCTTGAAACATATTTTTTCATTCAAATTTTAAAGTTATTTTTTAACTATTTTAAAAAATCAAGTGTATAACATAGTTGACTAAAAATAGTACTCGAAATAATTTTAAAGTTCCTTCATTAAATAACTATTCAAAATTGTTATTCCCAAATTCCCATTACCAGCATGTGTTATTTATGATATTGGATAGATATAAAAGCGGTGGAAGTCATTCTAAGAAATTCTAAACCAATATTCACACATGATTTGAAGAAAACTATAAACTCCGAACGGTTAGATCGACGAGCGCACGTCAATTTCATTGCAAAAAAATTAAAGTCGCCCTATTAAACATTAATATCCGCTTAAAACTCCAAAAAATGAAAAAATAATTCAATCTTAACAAAATTACTCCCCCAAAAAAAAATTCATTAATTCACCATGAATGAACCCTTCTTAATTAGTTCTTTATTAAAATAGCAACCCCCGAAAAAAAAAATATATTCTTCTTATATGATTAGTCTAAAATAATAATTTCCCCCAAAATATCCGCTTAACTCATCATGTAAGAGTACAGTGGAAAAAAAAAAAAATCAGTCTCCCCAAATTCCCACTTAAAATCGAAAAAATAAACTCTTAAATTACACCAAACTGAAAATTTTTAAGTCGCCACATTAAAATTAAAAACCACTCATACAATAGTATAGAAAAAAAAACATTCTGTGTACCCAAATACCCGCTTAACTCCTCATCTAAAACACGGTGAAAAAAAAAAAAGTTGCTTCATTCCTTATTTTTAATTAGTTTTTAATTACCTTTTAAAATGAACAACAGCAAAATTCAATCGAAAAACATACTCCACATACTGTAACACGCCGAAAATTTTTAAAGTCCCCGTATTAAAATTAAAAAAAAAATCATCGTACTATAGTATACCGAAAAAAATTCTAACTCCCTAAAATTCCCGCTTAAAATTAAAAAAAATTCTTATCTAAAACGAAAGTGCACCGAAAATTTTAAAGTCCCCACATTAAAATTAAAATAACACCCTCATACTATAGTACGCCGAAAAAAATTCTAACTCCCTAAAATTCCCGCTTAAAATTAAAAAAAATTCTTATCTAAAACACACTCATCCTATAAGATGACGTCATCTTAACCTTGCGTGACGGCCGATGACCTTCACCCCCCTCTTACAGCTCGAACGCCCGATGACCTTCAACCCCTCTTAGAGGTCAACGCCCGACGCCCGGTGTTGTGGAACTGTCATTACTATACTACTATCGATTTCTAACTGCTGTCAGAGAACGAATTTTCGATAAGTGATTAATAGGATTCACGCTATGAAAATATTTCCTATTTTTTTTCTAGTCTTCTTTTCTGCATGCAAAAAAATGTTAAATATAGAATTAAGTTTTATTTAAATCTTTTAATAAATAGTTCAACACCGCTAATTATAAAATAATTCTGAATAAAAAAAAATACTTTTTCTTTTACTTGGCATATTAAGTATTTTGCTAAATAAGGAAGCTTATATTATTATAGCTTAAATTTTAACTGATTTTCAAATCTAAAACAACAGTGACTACTCAAACATTCGGAAAATGTTTATGATAAAATGTTTATGATATCATAAAAGTTCATGTTTCTTATATATTAAGAAGTAAATAAAAAGTAATAAAATTAAAAATAGTTATGATTTGCACTTCAAATGTTGTTATTGTTTAAACAGATTTGATATAATAGAATTAAAATAAGGAAGATTTAATAATTTTATTTGAAGTTTTCTTATGGCACACAAGTCGAACAATAAAGCGACTATGTAACAGCACACAAGTTTAATAGAAGTCTTATTTTAGATCTCATGGATTATACACATATATTTTAATCTACATGAAGGAAGTTTAAACTTATTTTATTAAAGTCTAAAGTATGACTAATTTACAAATAAAAACAGTAGTTACTATTCAAACATCAGGGACATTTTTATAATAAATTGTTATGTTTTTATGATTTTCATTCGCTTAAAATTTATCAGCATAAAATGAAAAATAGACATATATTAAACTTTACACGGTTTGCCCCTTTAAAAAGGCTCGATATAATGGAATTAAAATGTACAATCTGTTAATAAATGTATTCGATGTTTTCTTATGGCACCCGAACTGATTTATCGAGATGATGCAGGGACTTGATCAGTGCACAAGAACAATATAATTCTTATTTTAGGTTTCTTAGATTCCCCATACCTTTTTATCTACATGAAAGAAGTGAAATTTTTTTTTTATCAAAGTCTAAAGCGTGGCTAATTTACAAATAAAAACAGCAGTGACTATTCAAACATTAGAAACATTTCTTATAACAAAATTACTAATACTAACAGCATAAAATGAAATATAAATATTATTTGAAACATTACTCTATTTGCCCGTTTAAAAGGGTTCGATATAATACAATTAAAATGAGAGAAAGCTGTAAATAAATGTGTTGCATTTTTTCTTAAGTCACCCTAACCGATCTATTAAAACGATGATGCAGCGAATACGCACGACAGTTGTAAAGTGGTTACTTTAGACCTCAAATTTTCCCCACAACAGTTTACCTACAGGATAAAGATATCGTAAATTACGAAAATAATCCCCTTCCGAAAAATAATCTTCCCAACATCCTAATGTATGTGAAGTTTTCCTTTTTTGAAAAAGTACCATTTATTTGTCCCCCCCTTTAATACCCTTCCATTTCCGCAATATTTTTTTAAAAAATTCCACTTATAAGCCCCCCTTAAAATCATTAGAATTCATTGTCTGCGGAAGAGGGGCTTACATTCTGTATTTTGTAGTATTTCCCAGTTGCATACTTTTTCTTCATTTATCAACCTTCACATTGAGAAGCCGGATTTTATATTCAGGTATTTAGAATCTACATGTAAACAATGTTTTCTGATACATGGCCCAAATATCCGCCACTCCATACTGTTTATCTCCGATAATATAGAGGGTATAAAAAAATAGTTTGGGGCATATGTGGCTGCCCCTATCCCCGTTCTAATATCTGCTTAATTTTTTTAGGGATGAATACCAATAAATATTGTGTGTTAAATCTTAAATGCTACAGAATATTTATATCAAAAGTGATTGGAATATTAGTGATGACAATTTTAGATAAGCGTATAATTAAATTCCTAAATTTACATTTATATTTTTAATTTTTTTTAAATTATTAATTGATTAAATTATTTAATTAATTAATTTAAATTTTTTCTTTAATTAAATTATTGTTTTAATTAAATTTTTTAACTTTTGCTGAATAAAATATATCGAATTTTGTATTATCATTTTCTTATCAGATAAAATGCAAATAAAATTGCGAGATTAGCAATGCATATACAAGTTATAAAATATTAACACAATAATAAAGTTATAGGAACGTTCATTAACAAATTTCGGGACAATTCGAGCAAATTTTCTTAAGTAATTCTAACTATTTAATTAAAAAATATAATTAAGATAGTTAGTTAATTGTTGGAGAAATGTTTTAACAACTACGTCATTCTACATTACTTTTTATATAGTTATCTCATGTACTGCGAAAGGAATTATGTTTGACAAACATTCGCCATTAAATAATTGGTGAAATAATGCTTAATTAATTAACAAAGTTCGTACGGATACGGTTAGTTTCCCACTTTTCCCAATTCAAATACGAATATATATAATTTATTTTATAAAAAAATAAATCTGTTTCAAACGCGTGAAATTGCGTCTTATTTAAAGATAAATTTTCTACATGAAAATACTGGTGCAGAAGAATATTTTTTTTTTAATTTCAGGACCCATACGAATCCTGGCTGACAAATTACAGTGCTCAGCAAAAGTTTAGACAGTGATCGATTGCGCTTATATTTTCAGTAGTATGTACCGAATTTTTGTAATTCTTCTGTCATATATTACTTGTGACTTATGCTTTATTAACACACAATAAATTTTGAATTTTACCTTTTACATAAAATATAATGCCAAAAAAATTTTAACTTTGTGGCAAAAGTATAGACAATTTGTGTATTTACAGAAAAATAACTACAAATTAAAATCAAGTTGCACCCGCATTGTTTGCAGTTAGTGCAAGAATGTGACTTTTCATCGAAAAAAGTAAATTCTGTGGCTCTTGGGGATCTATTTCGAATCAAACATGTTCAAAAGCAGCTCGAACCTCATTAAAAAAATTATAGCAAAAATTTGCATAACCATTACGACATATGATGTTGCAAAAGTTTTCAATTCGGTACCGATCAGAAATACACGCCGGCCAGTTGAGATCAATAGTATTTTCAGAGTTAAACTAAGTTCTTCTTTTGTATGCAATTTGCATAGATGCTAAACTCCATACTTTAGATCAGCAAAAGTTCCCCAAATGACTAAAAATTAATCTCCAACGTATATGCGTAGTATTGTGTTGCTTGGCAAGCAATGAATAACTCCACAGATACACGAGCATTAAAGCTAAGTGAGAACCAAATTATTTAAAAGTCGCCTTCTTTCTGTCGGCTTAATAAACTCCCAGGATCTTTACTTAAGTCATTCCAATAGTATGCCCACTTGTTTGGGCCATTCAAATTCCACTTTTAGGTAGCTTTCATTACAATATATAAAAAGCTACCTATTGTAGCCGTCCGGAGGAAAGCACTTTTGGTATATTTTCACCGATCATGATCCCCAGACCCCAAAACCACCCTCCGTTCAAATGTTGATATATATATATATATATATATATATGTATATATATATATATATATACATGTTATTTTTGTCATGCGATAACTAACGTATTTATGAACCGATTTGAATGAAACTGGGTATGTACATATTACATACAAATATCTCGACCGAGTTCGTTGGCCAGCATCATCCGCCATCTTGTTTCAAAATGGAGGCAATTTAAAATTTTAAAAAAATATTAAAATTTAATATTAAATGCGAAAAAATTAAAATTTGAAAAATATTTTAATTTCATGTGTTAGACCTTAAAACACCAATTCCAGGACACTTTTACTTTGTCTATATCTTAAAAAATGATTGTTATAGCACTTTGAATTTTTCTAATGGCTGAAATTTTGAAACGATCTGATTTTTGTCATGCTATAACTAACGTATTTATGAACCTATTTAAATGAAACTTGGTATGTACATAATACATACAAATATCTCGACCGAGTTCGTTGGCCAGCATAATCCGCCATTTTGTTTCAAAATGGCGGCCATTTAAAAAATTTTAAAAATTTTAAAATTTAAAATAAATACGAAAAAATTAAAAGTTGAAAAATATTTTCATTTTATGTGTTAGATCATAAAACACCGATTTTAGAACAGTTTTTACTTTGCCTATATCTTAAAAAATGATTGAGTTATAGCACTTTGAATTTTTCTTATGGCTGACATTTTGAAACGATCTGATTTTTTTCACGTGATAACACTCGTATTTATACAAAAGGGTACAAAAAAGTGAGAAATTGAAAAAGATTTTTCTTTTATGCATTTGATCTTGATACAACGATTCGAGAGCATTTTTTGTTTCGTCTGTATCTTTAAAAATGGCTGAGTTATAGTATTTTTAATTTCTAGTGTTGCTCACATTTTAAATGATCTGGTTTTCGTCACATGATAACACGCGTATTTATACACCGATTTGGATGAAACTTGGTGCGTAGATAGGACATACTGATGCCTGGACCGAGTTCGTTGGCCAGTTCCAACCGACGTATTGTTTCAAAATGGCGGAATATTTTTTTTAATTTAAATTTTAAAATTAGGTGCAAAAATGTAAGAAATTTAAAAAGATTTTTCTTTTGTGCTTTGACCTTGATACAAAGATTCCAGAGCATTTTTTGTTTCATCTATATCTTGAAAAATGAGTTTTAGCACTTTCAATTTCCAGTGTGACTGACATTTTGAAACTGTCTGAAAATTTCACGCGTTAGTACGCATATTTATAAACTGATTTGGACATTACTCCGTGTGTTCATAGTACATGCCAATGTCTTGACCGAGTTTACGGGCCAACTTTATCCGCCATTTGTTTCAAAATGTCGGCCATTTAAATTTGTCAAAAATCTTTTAAATGTATAATGATGCATAAACAAAAAATTAGAAATTGAAAAAAGTTTTTTCTGAACTATTTATCTTAATAATGAATTCCAGTGTGTTTTTTGCTTTGTCTTTACCTTGAAAAACTTCTTGGATACAGCAGTTTGAATTTCTAATGTGGGTGACATTTTTTAAAAAAAGTTAATTTGACAGAACTCGTATATATTAATCGATTTCGATGTGAGTGCGCCTGTTCACAAAAATTAAGATTTCGATCAAGCTCATTGGGTTTTTTTTATCCATCATGTTGCTTTAAAATGGATATCGTGGAATTTGGCGACCCTATGAATCGCTTAAAATAAAACCAGGTTGAATAAAAGATGACTAATTTCTAAAAATTCCTATTAATATTCAGCATTGACAAAAACTAGTATTCAATCTTACATAATCATGTTCCAATATTTTGAACTTCGTATATTTGATTCATATAACTTAATTTAAAATAAATAAATAAGTATATGAAAGCTACCTCTTCCTCCCGGCACTGTCGGAGGGACTTTTTTTTTGTTACTGAATATCATAGGGTACCATTTTGGGTCCATATGACGTAAGTTTGCAAGTTAATTGAATTCTCACCAATTTATAGCGATATTTTAAAGCTGATTGCTTTATCATTTTCATATATATTGATTTACCTGTTTCTTTAATTCATCTACGAATCATTTCCGCCGACACAGAAAGTTCCGACTTACTTTTAATGTGATTAGCAATCATTACTTGTGTAAATGTCAGTTTCTGGATCCTTTTGTCATCTCATTTTTTCGTCACACAAGATCTTTCAGATTATGTTTTGTTTTGAAGGAGTCATCCTTAGACTATACTTCATAGACAGACCACTTTGGACGATTCAATGCGGCTGAAATTTCTGCAACGGTCTTCCCTTTCCATTTCCGCTTTCCTCTTCAATTACCTCATCTAATTGAATTTTTTTAGTTGGCGGCATCTTCACTAACTGATGCTATATCGAGGTATAAATAAATACTTCAGACATGTGACATCATAACTTGGAAATTTGCATTTTTCCATGAACAATTGGCTAAAAATCAAAAAAGTGTCTAAACTTTTGCAATAAGCAAATTTTACTTTTTTCAGTTAAATTAAATATTATATTATATTATAACCATTATTTTTATTCTACATTGTATAAAATATATTTAAGTAAGTATAGCCATTTGTAAAACTCACGTGTTCGTATTTTTTATTTAAAGGTTAAAAAACACCAGTGTCTAAACTTTTGCTGAGCACTGTATGTGCGACATTTTGCTACCTATTGATAGATTTATGGAATAAAATTCGATAATTAGGTGAACATGATTATGAATAATTTTACTCTTAAAAATTTCTATTGGGCAGATTAAAATTGCTTTATAAGTTCGATAAATTAAGCAAAAAAAAAATCAATAATAAATAAATAAATATGTGTAGATGTAACGTACCGATTTATGCAGTCTATTTGAGGCCAATTAGGATAAAAATGTATAGTTTTTAATAAAATGCTTTTACTCACAAACATGATTTTCTCTTTAGTGTTGAAACCCATGCTAATCACTGTAATTTTTTTGCGGATAAAATTGATCATACATGTTGGAATATTTGATAGGTCATTCAATGATCCATCAAATAAAGGATCGCACGTGACTCATAATTTGATAACTAGTTGATTTTCTAACCCTTGGAAAATTTTGATAAGGAATCCACACCAAAACTTTTATAAATATTCCTTCTAAATATGCTGTTGTACCCATTATTAAGTTTTACCCTCTCGATTTTAGAAAGAGCAATATTCACCATTTATTCGTAGATGGATACTCTGAAAAACCAAAGAAGAATCTAGAAATTGAAAGTGTATTTTGAATGTTAAATGTTCTGAAATAACCTGAATCAGGAATAAGAAAAATGCGCTTTTCAATACTGCCAAATAAACAATTTGCAATAATGTTTATTGCAAAAAACTAACTACTAGTTAGAATTTGCTAAGAATGGAATGTAGTAGTCAGTAGTGGTGTGAGGAAAGGCTCATTACCTGAGCGGTAATTTTTTTCTTGCATTTCTGAATAGTAGTACCCACCTTAATTAAACGCACAATTTGTTCAAAAGGAGAACAGAAATTAATCTTCGGAAAAAGCAGTGGTAGTAAGTGGAGAAATCAGTTAAATTGAAGATTTTCATCAACATAACTCGGAAGTAGGAAAGTTATTTCGGCCCAGCCCGGCCCGTTGCAAAACTCAAAAGTTCGGCCCGGGCCCGGCCCGTTTTGGCCCGTTACAATTTCTACGATTTCTAAAAATTCATATTTTTATCATATAACTAAGGTTCCTTTAAAGAATACTGCATACATATCGATGGAATGATTTTACAGTATATTTTACACCAAATACACATTAACAACGTTAATGATTACTTAGATTCTTAGGCTTTCAACACTCGAATAAAGATTCATTAAAAAATTAATATGGCTTAGAATAAAAGAAAAAAGAAAGAAAGCTAAAAAATCCTTAATTTTGAAGCTGTTTAATAAAAGAAGATTTATAAATACATTTCTATATCATTTTATTATAGATTCCAAACCAAAATTCATTCTTAAATTCAAAGAAGCTCCTTTCTGATACATTTCTAAATTCATTTTTTTTCTCAAAAACGCATAAGATTAGCAGATATCTTTATTCAGAAACTATATAATCGAATGGTGTTATCCATTTTTTGATACAAGCAATTTATAAATACTGCAAACAAGTAAAATACTGTCATAATTAGCGTTTTGAATAGAATTTCCGGAAGCAATAGCAAGGGAAGTGGGAAAAACCTGCAATCATTTGAGAAACTATTATGTCTCAACAAGGTTATACAAGTATTTTATTTACAAAAAATGAAAAACGCTATTCGATTCCAAATCCCTTCAATAGTTAGGCTTATCACTTTTATACTTTTACAATTTAAAATTAATCAGAAAATGTGTCAAACTTTCGCACTATTGAGAAATTAATTTAAAAATCATCAAGAAGTATATATCCAAAGACTAAGCTAACATAAGTTCTTTATCGCTGTTAATTTTACAAATCATTTTTTCTGCCAATAATTAAGTCTAGTACCGGTCCGGCCAGTCTATATGTAGAAAAATAATGCAAGCGTGATCTCGGACCGGTATGAGTCAGCTAAAAAAAATATTAAAACGGGTTACACATAATGTAATTCTCCGATGCCGATACACTGTGCATTTTTATATTGATGCTGTCAAACTAGTATGGCCACATTTATACTTATTCTCGTTAAAACCATTTTCGTTGAAAATAGCTCATATTTTATCGTTTCTGCTTAAATCTTCAAAACGGGACAGCAGGCCCGAAAATTTTTTTTTCGGTCCGTCCCGGCCCGTTCAATTTTTTTGCCGGCCCGGCCCGTTTATGTTGTTTGTCGTCCCGGCCCGGCCCGTTGAAAAACTATTTTAAATCTGCCGGCCCGGCCCGTTAGAGAATTCGAAACGATCCCGCGGGCCGGGCCGGGTACGGGCCACGCCCCAGGCCCGGCCCGTGCAGACCTCTAATATACATATATATATATATACAGTACAGTCTCGATTATTCGCGCAATTGGGTGGCAAGGTTAACAAAAGCGCGGATAACAAAAATCGCGGATAAAGCGAAAAATAGAATGCAAACACGAAAAATAAAATTTTCAACATAAAACTGTGTTTTATTGTACATACATGTTTACAGTACTGCAAAAACATTCGCTCTACGTCTAAATCACTAAAATAAAGAAGAGCAAACAAAAAAATGTGCAACATACCGTACAAAAATTATTGAGTTACATCTTTCTAAAATAATCATTCACTTGTGTTTGCTTCTTGCTTTGGAAACACCTTTTCTTTATTCTAAATTGTATTTTCCTTAACATAAGTTTTTCTGCCAGCTGTGCCTCGTCGTCTTGTTCCTCTAAATATTGAAGCAACCTCACTACGTGTTCCAAAGCAGTTTCATGTGTCATCTGCACAGGTGCATCGTTTTCTTCACTTTCACTTTGTTCTTCTTCGTTCTCGTTCACCCCTATTACTTTCTTCGTTATCTCTATGTCAGTCAGTCGTTCAAACCCGGACTCATTTGCGTCGCATTCCAGCCACTCTTCTATGTTTTCTTTGTCGACATTCTCACTTCCCGGAACGGATGTCACTAGGTCAAGAAGTGTAGTGGTCTGCATTACTTCATTCTCTTCTTCACAAATGTTTTAGTTGACATTTGTTTCTATACTCGGAAGGATTTTTCTCCATGATTTAACAAGGGTTGAGGATCTTATGTAATCCCATGCAGACGCAATATCATAAATGCTATCCAATATTGTATAATTCTACCAATATTCTTTGAGATCGCAGTTTTCCTCGACTTTTGACAGAAACAATTTTCTCCTGTATATTCTCTTCATGGTTGCAATGAGTCCCTTGTCCATAGATTAAATGAGTGCAGTAACATTTGGAAGCAAAAACTTTGCGAAGATTTGCCAGTCAGAAGATTTAAGGACATTAGCAACGGGGTGTGAAGGCGCATTGTCAATTAACAAAACAGCCTTATTTGGCAAATTTTTTGAGTCAAGATGTTTACGTACTTGAGGCACAAAAGTCTCTTCAAACCATTTTTGAAAAATCTGCTGGTTCATCCAACCCTTATTTTGGTTGAAATAATCAACTGGTAAATTTTCTGCTCTTGAACCCTTGAAAGACCTCGGTTTCTTAGATTTACCGATTACAAGAAGCTTAAGTTTGTGACTTCCCGCAGCATTGCTGCATGGAAAGATCGTAATCCTTTCCTTGCTACTTTTGTGACCTGATGCGTGATGTTCACTTTCAAATGCTAAAATACGTGTGGGAAGACACTTCCAAAGAAGTCCTGATTCATCAGCGTTATATATTTGTTCATATGATAAATCCTCAGATAATATAAAATCTTCAGAATCACGTTGAAAATCATCAGCTGCTTGTTGATCACCACTCAGCTTCTCTCCGTGTAGACCAATCTCTCTAATTTCATGACGTTTTTTAAAACGATGTAACCAACCGGATGACGCATCCAAATTTCGTTCCATGCCTAACGAATCAAAAAAGATTTTTGCATTAGTTGCAATGGTAGGACCAGACACAGGGATGCCTTCACTTCGCACCTGAGCTATAACCACTTCTCTAAAGCCGACTCAAGTTCATGACAGGTGGATTTCTTCATTGTTTTCGTTTTTTCATCCCAGAAGTACTTTCAGACACTGATACAAAGGCCAACAGTTTATCTTTTTGTTTTAAAACGTCTCGCACGGTTGTTTCCCCGATTCCGTAATCCAAACACATCTGCTTTCTTGAAGCGCCATTTTCTATTTTAGAAATCATTTCAAGTTTTTGTGCAATCGTTAACACAACCTTTTTTTCGTTTTTCAGCCATTATTTATAAAGCAATATTTCAGCCGTAATTTCAGGAGCTAACGAAAATTTAAACTTAAGCACTGAACATAAAACACGTCTAGTCACTAAGCACGCTTATTGACAACTGAGGCCGCTGGCAAGAAGAGAGAAAAACTAGCGTCCCTACGGAGGAACGAAAAATGGGAAAGTCCACTTTTTAATTAGGGTGATGTGTAGGAGTGGAGTCATGTGTTGAAAGAATTGCGGTTTGTTTCGAATTTTGTTCTAAGCTACTTCAGAGTGAAAGCTATGTGGTATGTTATTTGCCTCCAATGCGGAAACTCTGAGATATAATCCAGGTGACGAAGCATTTGAAAAAAATAATGCAAATTTTTATATTTATATGTTTTAGTATTTATTTATCTTTTTAATGTTTGAATGAAATACAAAGTTTTTCTTTTTGAAAAAATAAGTTAAAAAATCATTTTAATTAAAACATATATTTCTTGATCATTAAACATTTATTATACAAATCATTCATTTAGTTAAATTGTAAAAAAATAGTTTGAATTAAAAAACACAAAGTTTCTATTTTTAAAATTTATTTAAGTTAAAAAATCATTTTTTTATTCATTGAGCAGAGAAGTATTGTCTTTTTTATGCAATGTTGGTTTTTTTCTGTAAATGATCTGTTATATTTAATGAAGAAGTTTTGAGAAAATAGTGAAGGTTTGAGAAAAAGCCGTTATATTATTTTTTGAATCACTCCTAATGCGATGCGAACATCAATAACAATTGGAATATAAAATAATCAATTCTGTCCATAGATGTCTCCACTTATGCACATCACCTCAGTTAAAAAATGGATTTACCGAAATTTCGTACTTCCATAGGAAACCATCTAGAAATGAGACACTAATGAGACAAAATATAAACGTTGTCCTCTATAACGTGAACTTTACAGAGTAAACTGGCTTTCTGGCGTCGTCAGGGTGAGTGATCAGAGAATGTACACGCTACATAATTTTCTAGCTTTGGGGGTCTATTAAATTTGCTAACTATAGGGTCTATTAAATTTGCTTTGCAGAAAAAAAAATCGTCGCGGATCATTCGTTTGCGGATAATCGGGGCTCTACTGTATATATATATTCATTGACGAATTTTTCACGGTTAATAATATTAGAAAATTTCATTCACTCGTTCCTTATTTAATGCTGAATTTAGTTTTATTGTTAGATTTTGTTGTAAAAAAAAAAAAAAAAAAAAAAAAAAAAAAAAAAAAAAAGTCTTTCAGATTTTTTTTAGTAGAAAAACAAAGTTACCCTTAAGATATTTATCATTAATTTAATTTCCTGGATATTGTAAAAGGAAAAAATAAAAAAGAGAGAAGCTGCAGTAATTTAATTCCTACATTAATTGAAATATATTGCCTGTTTTACTTATAACACGGTTCTTGAAAGTTTTAACGAAGAGTAGTTATTTTAAAAGAAAATCAAATTAGAATCTAACAAAAAATTAAAAAAAAACTAGATTAAACAAATTTTTTACTGTTTGTGAGTTTTTAATTTTGAATATAGTCTTTCATTAATAGATAAAACTGTCTTCTGAATTGGTGTTATGTTAATACTTAGAAATACTTTTTTCAAAAAATGCGTCAAAACATGTAATATAAATCACAAAAATATACAACTGCGTATGTTTAATGTATAATTAAAACACCGGGATAAAACAATATTCAATGTTGTCCGTTCCTATTTTCTTTTACATAAATGGATAAATTGCTTTTAAAAGATTCTTTAGAATTGCATTAAATTCAGCAACAAACACGGGTAATTTAGATGATAGTTTTTAAACATTTCTAAAAAGAATCAGATTGCTATTCTTTTTTGTTTTCATAAAAAAGAAGAAAAAGAAAATACAGTTCTGGCTGTAAAATTTCTTTATTCGTTGAAGTATTTTTACTATTTTCAGAACAAAGACATTAAAATGTAAAAACAAACATTTCTCTTTATGCTCTTTTTTGCAAACAAGATTAAGTAAAAAAAAAAGAAAAGAAAAAAAGATAGAAAAAGAAATAGAAGCATAATGCTTTTTGCAAAATTTCTGTTTTCATCAACTTAAATTTCTTTATAATGATTTATAAATAAAAAATTAAAGACTATCGAAATATAAATATCGTATTTTTTTCATTTAAGATTTTTAGTTTGGTAACTTTAAAAATGGAAATAGTAGCTCTAAGTAGATTCATACAAAAATATTAAGAAAATAAAATATACTTAATTATTATCGTACCTAGATTCCATTGTATGCTTTATCGGGACAAATTAGGAAAAGTGTCCATAACATATACTCATTTCCTATGTTCTTATTCTTTTGTATTGGCTTGAGAAATAACTATAAATACTCTATACACTTAATTTAAGAAACGACATGCGATTGTAGCAAGAAAGAAATATCACATTACCATCAGCGTTCTACAAAATTTTGCATTATACATATATTAGTTTAATCAGCGTTTTTCTAAAAATTCTTTCGCAAATTCGTTCAATAAATTCTTTTCATTAGAATTTTATATAAAAAAGGTGGATATATTGAAATAAGAGATTTTTACTGCTAGAATGAATGAGAACTTTTAAGACGTCAATTTTGAGTGTTTGCCTATGTATCGAGTACAAGGACCGGACATACATCAAAATGTAGGTCTCAACGTGCACATTAAGAATATCACTGGCTGTTCACTGGCTGTATTCTTAATGTGCACATTGAGACCTACATTTTGTGATTGTTTTATGTTCGGTATGTGTTATAGTCCAGGAGCCGGCCGTCGATTTTCCTATGTATCGAGTACAAGGACCGAACATACATCAAAATGTATTTTTCAATGTGCACATTAAGAATATCACTGGCTGCCAGGTCCTATCCAGCCGGATCCCAGTGGCAGCCGCACTTTTAAGACGTCAATTTTGAGTGTTTACCTATGTATCGAGTACAAGGACCGGACATAATCAAAATTTAGGTCTCAACGTGCACATTAAGTATATCACTGGCTGTTCACTGGCTGTATTCTTAATGTGCACATTGAGATCTACATTTTGATGTATGTCCGTTCCTTGTATTCAATACATAGGCAAACAATCAAAATTGACGTAATAAAAGTGCGGCTGCCTCCGGGTTCCGGCAGGATAGGACCTGGCAGCCAGTGGTATTCTTAATGTGCACATTGAAACCTACATTTTGATGTATGTAGCAGCCAGTGATATTCTTAATGTGTACATTGAAACCTACATTTTGATGTATGTCTGGTCCTTGTACTCGATACATAGGTAAACACTCAAAATTGACGTCATAAATGTGCGGCTACCACCGGGTTCCGGCAGGATAGGACCTGGCAGCCAGTGATATTCTTAATGTGCACATTGAAACCTACATTTTGATGTATGTCGGGTCCTTGTACTCGATACATAGGAAAATCGACGGCCGGCTCCTGGACTATAATTTAAATATTTTTCAAATATAGCAAATAACTAGATTAATGACCTGTTAACTAAATGTAGATAGCGGAGAATGGAAAGGGATGGGATAATTTTTGCAAAAATATTTTTACTAACTATATTTCGCTAACACAAATGGAAATTTTCAGTATAACATCATGAAATATTTTAACATATTTAAAAGTTATAATCCTGATGATAATAATTAAAATTTTAGATTAATAAACCAATTAAGTTAACGAGAAAGTAAATTGCCCAAAAGGAATCGGTGGGATATGTTTTTATAAGAAAATTAATATTTAATTTTTAAGAATGTGTTGAAAATATGGCAATGATTGTGTATTATTTAATGATAGTGCTTTCCCGAGGTTTATGGTATATCACAATACTTATCTTTTGTTATATTATGTTTTGCAAAATCCAAATCAAATGGAAAATACGTTTGTGCCCGATTAGTACCGTCAATGGAGTTTTGTGTATGTAGCTTTGAAATAATGTCTTATTCATCAATGAAGGGAAAGTCACTTTCTCGCGGGAAAATGAAATTTATTTTTTTATTACTCTTCGAAAATAGTGTATTGAGTCTTAAAAATAAAAGTTTTCAGTTTGAGTTCAGTAATTATATCAAAAAAGTAATATTTTATTCAAAACACTTAGAAAAATGACATTATAGAAATAAATATGAATATTTAATATTAATAGATTATATTGATAAATAATGCATGAGTAAGAAAAGTAAAAATTGCTGTGCTTTAAATTTTATATTTTTAATTTGCAAAATAAGTTTTGTTTCTCACACTATTCAATCCAAAACAAAATAGTATTCCAAAGCAAAATAGTATTCAAAAACAAATTATAAATTTCCAAAATATTGTATGTATATAAACATAATTATTTGGATAGAGGTAATTTGTAAAAGATGGAATCATCACTCCCTTACAGCAACATTTAAAAAAATAACTTTTTACTACAGGCATGTAGCTTTTAGATTTAAATTTAACTGTTCATTTATAAAAGGCACATTATAGAGCTTAGAAAATATTAAAAACCATCAAGTTAGAAACAAAGAATGAAATTTGCATTAAAAATCTTAGTAGTTACTTAGTTTCGATGTAGTAAAATATTCTTTTTAAGTCACAAACGTTAAGTTGCTGACAACTAAAATGATTTATAGCAACAAGTATAATTCAATGATTATTTCATTTGTTGTAAGACACATAAATTAAAAATATATCTTATTTTAAGCATTATAACAGATGTCCCATCTCTCTTAGTGTCGCCTTTCTCCCTGTTCTCCACTATATATCATATTCCCATTTTTTTATTGTTATAAATATTTCTAAAATAATATTAAAAATTGAATTGGAGCGTTTCAAATGTCTGTTCTTGAATTTCAAATCATAAATTGGCCAATAAATAGCTCTTTCTGAAAATTCAGAAATGTATTGAAACATAAACCATTCATTGTTGAAGCATAAAATTTTATGGAAAAATTTATTAAAATTGCTATTTTGAAATATATTTCATTTTATGTTTATTAAAAATCATGCTTCAAAAGAGCACAAACCATTATTTTAAAATTTATGATCTATATAAAACGCACTTCGTAAACAGCAAACATTTTTTTTCTTTACTAAATACAATGCAATATAATGCACCAAATATAATGCACTATAGCCCATGAAAAGTTAAACTATTGAAAGAAGAATCCCAAAATTTGACGTTTAATCATCCATATAAAAAAGAATATACATGAAAGAACGATTACAATTATTCAGAGCAATATGATATTTTCTATTTATATTATATTGCTGAATTATCCGGTATAGTAAAAATACAAACAGGAAGGATCAATTTAACTTTATATTATTAAATCATTTTTTGTATTATTAAACATCATTAAAAAAAGGATATCATCTTTATTGTAGATATTTAGAAATGAAACATTTGGGATAATAATACATAATAAACATAAATACGCATCTATAAATAATATTTTTTAAATAAAAAATATTAACATTTTTCTCAAAGCTCTTGTAATTCTAAATTTTAAAGCTATGAATATTAATCCAAAACGATAAAAAATCTTAAAGGTGGTAAAATGTACACTTAAAGTTCATATAATTACCTTTATTCCTTTCGACACATGTTTCGTCGCTTAAACGGTAACATTCTCAAGATCTTTGATATAAATTTTTTTGCATAAAACTATAAAAACAAGACATGATTGAATACAAACACAATCCAAGGCCACATATGTAATGAAAAAGTGGCACAAAAATAAAAGAAAATAAAAATGCATATTTGTGAATATGAATTTACTTTTATTAGTGTTTCTTATTCTGAAGTGAATCCCTTTCCAAGATTAACTCAATTGATAATAAATCAGTGCAAATATTCTCACTGTGTAGAAAGATATCTATTATTTCGCGGAAATGGATGGTAAATAAAATCTCTAATAAATTACTTTACTCTTTTAAAAATCAGTCTGTAAGTATTATTTGCCAATTGATTTGTCTAAAGCTGTACTTATAAGTCCTTTTACTCTCTTTTCGACCACTCTCTTATATATGACTTGAAATAGTGGGAAGTGGGGGGAATAGAAATTCAGAATGGGCAAATTTATCGTTATATTAAAAACACAGAAAAGTGGAAAGGAAAAGTTTTACGTAATGGAATATAGTAAAATTTCAAATTCATATCTACTATTTCAATTTTATGAAATGTAATTTTATAAAACATGTTTAGCAAATGTGACATAAACAATAATCGTAATTCTGATAAGAATATTTTTTATAAAATATTCGTATGTTAAAATGCATCATAAGCTATAACATTCGAAATGTAGATGATTGAAATAATTTAATACTTAAATGAAATCAATAGCTGTTTTTACGAAACGCCCACGACTGCACAAATGAAAGCTGTTGGCATCCAGGTATCACTCCACGGCGAAAAACGTTTTACAAAACGTAATATATCGGATATACACCAAGCAACTATGTGAATTTTGGCATTCACTGATTAAATATAACATTCTCCATATTTCGGTCTTTCACAGTACTACATATATTTAATTCTTCCTGTAACAGGTTTTGGAAGATTTATTGTTTGAATTATTGATGCAATAACTGATATAATATCCAAAACATAAAAGTGTATTAGTGTGAATATTGTCATATATTGTATATAAAACAACACTACCATCATATAATGTGCATTGAAAATTTTACAATTCTCACCATACTCAAAAAAACTTTCAATCATGCAGAAATACTGACAAAACACTTGTGACACTAGCAAAGATTTTTAAAATAGACATGGCTGGCATAAAAATCATGATACGTGTTTTTCTATTTATTTAAAACGTGTATTTTACAAACAGAGATGTTATGTCCATCAGTAGATCCCACATAGTTTTCTAAAGAGAATTATTTAAATTTGAATTACCTTGAAAAATAAAAAATATATACCGCTTATTCAAAATTTTTGAAATTTGTATGAAATAATTTTTTTTTAAGGTTCTGATTAACCTACATGTTTTATCGAAACTTAGATCTCATATATAACATTTCTGCAGACTACCGCATTTTTCATGAAAAATAGAAATTGTATAATACAAAAGAAGACGAAATTAAATTTCAAACAAATAAAATGTGAAATAGAAATTTTAGAATATTTTAAATTCAACATGTAAACATATTGAATAAAGTAATATTATATCTTGGTAGGAAGGATTTATGATTATTAAGAAAGATTATGATTGTCTTCCTTCTTGTGGAAGACTATGTTTGTAAGGAAGATTATTTTATGATTATCATATGCTTATTATGAAGGAATGATCATGATCAAATTGATGAAATCAAAGTGATATTTTATCATTATATTTTTTTCCTTTTTTATTGTATGTTTATTATATTTAAACTATCATTCCCACTAGTAATTCTTTTTGTTTATTTTAGAATTTTATGAAACATTAAATTGAATAAAAACACGACAGTGAAAATAAAATTATTTTGACAGAAAAAAATTGACTAAAAATTTATTTATTTTTTAATTTTTTTTTTTAACTTTAACTTTTATTTTTACTAAATATACTTTCCTAAACTGACAGTTGTAATGTTTTAGCAAAACATTTTCAGTCATTTTTTTAATTAATTATATTATATTTTTATAGATATGCAATTAGTATATATTGATACAATTATGTAATTAATACTTTGTGTAAAATATTTATGTAAATATATAACAATATAAATATAAAATACATTTCACATAATACATTTATATAAAAAACATAAAAATTCAGATGAAATCGAAATATTTTCTGTAATTACAATTATAATGATAATCACTTAGTATACTAAAATTGTTAATATTGTTATTATTATTTTAAACAAAATATAATATTTCATAAATAAAGAACTAAATAAATATAATAATAATAATATGTGTATTATTCAAAATTTTCCACCTGAATATCCTGATTCATTAAAGACAGTTTATAAATCTAGCAAACGATTGTAGTTGCATAAAACCTTTGTCTGCCTTCTCTATATGATAATTAGATCTTTCAAAACAATCTCACTTTTAGTAACAACATGTTTAATCATTATATTCCTAAATAAGGTAAAGGTCAGCAGTTTTTAATTATGCTAAATTGCAACTTTAACTTACAGTTTCTCTTCCCATATGTGTTGCATTTAGTGAAGTTCTAGCATACCTGAGATTGCTTAATCAATATACCTCACTTTATCAAACTTTATTGTTGCACAGCATGCGTTACCTGGATCTTTAAAACTATAATTATAATACTCCAGATGGATTTTCTGAAACCTTTATTCTTAGATTTTGATTAACATCGCATTATACTCCTATTAAGTGAATATGTGAGTGTTTTATCATAATGAGTACATTTAACAAACATGTTACTTAAATTTATTTATTTTTAAATTTACTCATTTACTTAAGTTTACTTATTTTTGCAAATTAATTATATTATCTTTTGAGAGATCTGATATTGGTATATATGTGAAATTACTATTTTTATGTAAAATATTTTTATAAATATATAACAATATAAATATAAATGTATGTCACATTATAAATTTATATAAAACACATAAAAGACATTCAGATGAAATCGAAGTATTTTCTTTAATAACATCTGTGAAGAAAATAACTTATATATAGCTTAAAAAAATACAATATTTCGTAATAAAATAGTTCTTGTATTATTCAAAAATATCTATCTAAAATACAACACCTGAATATCCCCATTGAATAAAGATAGTTTATAAATCTAGCAAACGATTATAGTTGCATAAAATCTTTGTCCGCCTTCTCCTTATGGTAATTAAATCTTTAAAAGCAATCTAGTTCTTAGTAGCAACATGTTTAATCAATATTTTCCTAAATAAGGTAACAGTTAGCAGTTTTTAATTATGTTAAATTGCAACTTTAACTTACAATTTTATTTTCCGTATACTTTTCATTTAGTGGTTTCTCTTTGTAATGTTGTAGACTACCTGAAATTGTTTAAGGGAAACCCGAACCCCATTTTCGGCCAAAAATCATCAAAAGTTAAAAAAAAAAAAAAAAAATTCTCAGAAAACGATAAAATACATATTTGCGAATATCCATGCAAAATTTCAAAACTCGGGGACACTTGGAACAGGTAGAAAATGAGCTTTTTAAATTGTACTCACTATAGAGTTTAAAGGACTAGCGGCCATTTAAAACGTGTTTTCCTGAAAATGACTTTTTTTATATTCTGCCTAAGTTCAAAGTACTAAGGCTCAGTGGTAAAAGGATTTAGAAACAAAGTGTTTATGTTTTTAGAATCTTAAAAAAATTTGCAACAAAGGTAAGGAGAGATATTTTTTTAAAAATATTTCTGAAAATTTTACATAAATTGGTAAGCATGAAAATTATAACGAATTTAAGGAAATTTACCATGCTTATTTTTATTTATTTATTTACTTATTTTTTTAGCCGATTAAAATAGAAAATTAAAAATATCTCGCCTTAGTTCTTTTCTATATACTATAACACTATTTAAGAAATTTTAGTAATACCAAAATATTGAAAATTGAATGAGGAGTAGTAATTTTAAAAAGTGTATTTTTCGAAAAAAAATCATAAAAATCCCCATAAAAATATACTTTTTAAGAAAAAGTGAATTTTTTTGCTAATTATTCCTTACAAGAAGATTCTTAAATAGTACACCAAAATTCATTACTTTTAAATCAATAATAAAAATTTTGGGTTTTTTCTTACGGGTCTCCCTTAATCAATATACCTCATTTTATCAATTTTTATTATTGCACAGCGAGCATTATCTGGATGTTTAAAACTATAATTATAGTACTGTGGATGAATTTTCCGAAAACTTTATACTTATATTTTGATTAAAATAGTATTAAACTTCTATTAAATAAATATGTAAATGAGTATTTTATCATAATGCGTACATTTTAAAAACAATTTCCTTAACACTTTAAATTTATCCAATTGTTTAAATAAATTTAAAACATTTTTGTAAATTATTGAATAATAATTTCCACAGTAAAAAGTTTCAAGAGAGAAATTACATTTCCTATTTGTACTGTAAAACATTTGTGTAACGTTACTCCATAAAACTGGTGGCAGCCTTGCTGCCTCCAATTTGGTGGAGTACTTTAACCGATATAATCGGTGTAACATTGCAATTTTACACCAGTAATGCATGTTTTTATTACACCATTATGTAAGTAAAAAATTACTCAATGAAGTGTAAACCGTAGCTGCCACCAATTTTATGGAGTAACGTTACCACAAATGTTTTACAGTGTGCAATAAGTAGTTTACGGATACATATTTATAGATTGGGAAATATTTCCGAATAGGCTAAATAAGTTGCAGCCTGCGAAGCAAAATTTTCCACAAAAAGATTTTGGAAAGTGATTGTAGCCCAAATCAATTTCGCCAACAAATTAATGTTAGTATATTTTTCAATTACATTGCATTATGTAAATATTGAAAATGATGTACGTATATTAAGTAATATAAACATAGCGAACATATAAACCTTTCGAAGTTTCTGGAACGCTATTGAAGAAGAATTACCTTGATGTGTAGTTGTACAGGATTGTTACAATTAGAGGTACTCAGTTTTGACCAACATAGAATCCTTTTTAGTAAATAGATATCAAAGAAATTTAATTTATACGTTACATGGATTATCCCGGAATAAAGTCTTCAATAAGTATAGCAGTTCCAATTCTGAATACGAGATAAGGACGACTCGAATGAAGGCAAAAAAAAAAAAAAAACTCCAGAATCTGAAAACTATTACAATATATAACATAATATAATATTATAACGTTTTATAGTTATTATGCAGCTATATCTAAATATATTCATTTTGTTATGCTACTTTTTATCCTACTTTTAATATGTTATTGTTTTGACTACTTTTTTAAATGATTATGTACTTATAGTGAATTGCGTTTTGCGGCCAACCTGAGGAAGAAAATAGGCCTTTGAAGCCCGCCAGGAAGAAAAGATAAGATTGTCTGTTTTAGATAATAATCTATACATAAATTATAGTGTATCTTATTGAAAATATTAAAATTTTAAAAATATTTTTAAGATGATTGTGTCACATATGCATTTCTTGTACACGGAAAACATATTAATTCGACCATATGAAATCAACAGTTAGGCGTTTGAGACAAAAGTTATTTGAAGCGATTGAAATAACTTCTTCAAACAACTTTTAATCACTTCTAAATAAATTTTATAAAATAACTTTAAAATTATGAACATTCAAAATTTTCAAGAATGTAGACAAAAATTTTGCATCAGAATATCAGCTGAAAATGAGATATTAAGCTTCCAAATATATGTCAATGCAATATGTTGAAGAATTAATATCTTGTAGTAATCATGGAGATGATTACGGATTTTTTCTGAAAACTGTATTTGTAATCTTTGCGTTAGGCAAATTCTTAAATTTTATTCAATAACATGTTTACTAAAAAGGGACATTCATCTTTTACTAAGGGCATTAAAGTCACGTCGAAAATATGTTGACTAGACTAAACTGCTGCCAAAAAATGTGCTATTTTATAATTTTTTTATAACTGAAATCAGTTAGTTTAAGTCGCTCTTTCCCTTGCATAAAGGACATTTCTGAAAATCGTTTTTAATTGTGTGGATGCTTTTCATTTAGTGACATAAAAATATTCTATATGTATTAGAATAAAATACTTCGCTGTATATTTTAATAATATGATGCAGCCGCTCTTTGCACTGATTCGTAAAAATTCCTCAGGTGAATTTAAAAGAAATAGAGATCTCACCGTATTCAATAATATTCTCATGTACAGAGTGGTAAAAGTACTACAGATTGATGAAAATCCGAGCTTTATTGTATTCATTAATAATAGCCCTTTATACATTCGATTAATCTTTTATAATCACTTCATTTTCATTACACATCATTTAAGATTTTAGAAAACTCTCTTGCGCTGAACTACTACAGATACTGAAGTACTACAGATTGATGAAAATCCGAGCTTTATTGTAATCATTAATAATAGCCCTTTTATACACTCGATTAACCTTTTATAATCACTTCATTTTGATTACACATCATTTAAGATTTTAGAAAACTCTCTTGTGCTGAACTACTACAGATACTGAAGTAATACAGATTGATGAAAATCCGAGCTTTATTGTATTCATTAATAATAGCCCTTTTATACACTCGATTAACCTTTTATAATCACTTCATTTTCATTACACATCGTTTAAGATTTTAGGAAAAAAATTTTGCGCTGAATCACATATTTAAAAATATACTAAATCGCTAGGGATTTTATTACGAAAAATTAATTTCATATGTTAATAGCAAAAAAATTTTTAGCTAAAATTTATCTCTGGTCGCGGCTCATTACGGACTCAAACCCGTAAAGCATGGTGACGGCACTGCAACGTCATTGTGAAGTCACATTGTGACTTTGTGACCATCGATTGTCGATGTGACGTCACGTGACGTCGATGTGAAGTCACAGTTACTAAAATGTGAAGTCGTTATGGCCATTTTAGAGCTCTTTTGTGGCGTTTCACAAAGTGGTCACAATGTGACATATTTGTGAAAAATGTGTCATTTGGGACTAATTTGACATTAACATTGTGACGAAACTGGGACAAAAGCGACGATATTTAGATTGCCAGAAACATGTTTTTTAAAGTAAATAACATGCTTTGAAGGATATTTATAAATATCTAAAGATTTTTAAGAAAGTCACATCTCAGTCACAATGTGACGTCACTGAGTGGTGGCATTTTGGTCACAGATGTGATGTGACCAAAGTGACTTACAGTGACGTCACTGTGACCATGCATGCTATTAGGGTAAATACGACAGAATATTCTTCAGAAGACTGAATTTTTAATTATGGGTTTTTTATGTGCGTGGGTTAATCGAAATCCATATCAACTAAGATTAAGAAATAAAAACATAAATGTTATGAGGTATTAAAGATGGGTAAATCAACCCAATCCACTTATTTAGCCTGAAATGTTATTCATGAAATGTATTTAAATTATAGATATATTTATATGCACATAAAAATAATATCAAATTACTGTATGAAAGAATAAATTTGTCTATTTTGCTTCAACAATGTACTCTTTTGCATATTTCCATTAAAGAATAACCCATTCCATGTTTGTTTTTTCCTAGTTTTTTTTTCTGTCGTGAAAACAGAACATGTTGAAACATCAAAAAACTTTCAAATTTTTATCGAAAAACAGACTTTTCAACATTACTAAGGAAAGCACACAGAAAAGATTCACCAAGTCATGATAAGACTTATGCAGTGAATTTAAATTTATTGTAATATTTTCTCAAAATGTTTTAACGTTTACAGCAAAATAAACACTTTATAATTCAATTTCTTTATTGAGTTAGTTTGCAAAAAACTTATTTTCGTTTGAAGAACTCCAATGAAAGTTTTTGTTGCCATAAGGAAAATATTTTATGACAAGCTATTTTTTGATTTCGCGATATATCTCCAAACCTGGAAAAAATAAATCTAAACATTTTATTTTTTGTGAATATCCATATAATATAAGATTTCATAAGCTAATGTTGATACAAAAAAAAGAAAATTTGTATAACTGAAATTCTGTTTTGTTGGTATATGCGGACGGCAATATGTTAAAGATTTCTTTTTAGTATAGGTTGTTTATTTTTAAAGATAATAGTTAGTAGAAAGCGAGAAAAATTATACAGTGGCTGTCAAAATTTTGGATTCTTTTGGAAATTTTTATGTTTTCTACCTTTGTATGTTTATAGAAAATTCGACGTTTCACAAACTTCAAACTCTTATATATCATTTTAAAAAGAATTAAACATTAACTTCAACACAAAAATACATAAATTCCAACATTTTCAATGCAAAAATAAATAAATAATCTGGCACTAATTATTGAGATACATTAGATACTTATGGTTGCAGTGAGTTATTAGTAGTTAATAGGATCGCTTTGCATTTTATATTTGTTTTGAGCTCTTTCTTTGTTATTACATGATGCCAAGAAACAATTGTATACTCAATTAGTTCCCTTTTATCTGATGAGCGTCTCATTAGTGAAAGAGTAATATTGCAAATAATGCCCTTGTGCAAAAATGTATAAAGATTAAAAAAAGGTTTAGAAATGAACAAATAATGCATGAAAAGTGGAAAACAGCCATTTGTAATCTTCTACCGAGATTATTTATCAGTGCAAGACACATCGTGCAAGCTTTGGCTCAGCTTTATTTTTTACAGCACGCTATGACTTGCACTGACAAAGAATCTCGATAGAAGATTCGAAATGGCTGTTTGCACTTTTTCATGCATTATTTGTGATTTCAAAACTTGCTTTTCTATCTTTACCATTAGTACAAATGTTTTCAACCACTGTCATAAGTTCTCAGTAGGATTGCGGTACAGACTGTTTCCTCGCTATTACAACAACTCAATGCTCTTTGTACTAAACCACTCTTTCGATATTTTAGCTGTGAGTTAGAGAGCAGAATCCTGTTGAAAATATATATGATACTTCGTTGGGAAAAAAATCCCAGATGGAATCTTTAAGTTTTGGTTGTAGAAAAGTATCAATGTATTTTCTGGCATTTAGTGTCCAATTGATTATATGAAGGAGACCAATGCCATCTGCTTATATGCATGATCAAATCATAACAATAAGTGGGTTCTTTAGAGATTCCTGAATGCAATCAGAATCTAGTTCTTATTCAATTCTACATCTGACATATTTTCGCCTATCTTTACTGAATAACAATATCTTAGTTTTTATCTCTTTATGTAGCTTGTGACCATTGGTCTGTCTAATTAATGTGTTCCTTTGCCCACTGTAGTCTTTTTTTCAGTGCTGTAAATTGATAATCCTTTTCGTGGAATTATACCTTTTTGTTCAAAATATGATTATTTTTCCTTGGTTATTTTAAAACTAACAGTAACAGCAGCATCATTCAGCACAGTTCTGATAGTCGCTTCTTTATGTTGAAGACACAGGTTTTTTTTCATCAGTCATAAAAAATTGTGGTACACCTTTTTCAGCCTGCTTTGTATAATATCGTAAACAAATTTTTGGGGCTCCAGATGTAGTCACTGAACCAACTAACTGTCTAGCAATTTCAGCAAAAGAAAGACCAGATCCTTGTAACACAATTAGCTTAGTTCTCTTTCTGTGAGTCAGACTACTTTTTATTTCTATGTCATTACTTTTTGATTAAATATTAAAATTATTTACAAAACTTCCAACTAAAATGTCAACATTTTTTATAAAAATTCCTACTTGTAATTTGATTACATATTAAACAGTCTTCCTACTACAGAACAAAGCACAACACTGACTTTCAGCATGATGTGAGTTTTTTGCTGGCAGTTACTAATATTTGATTGGTTCTCAAGAACAATAATAGAGATTGGCCACGAAAGTACGAAAATTTAACCCACTTCATCAATATTCTTATTTTTCAGATTAAACCCGTTAAGCATGGTGACTTCACTGCAACGTCGTTGTGAAGTCAGATTGTGACTTTGCGACCATCGATTGTCGATGTGACGTCACGTGACGTCGATGTGAAGTCACAGTGACTAAAACGTGAAGTCGTTATGGCCGTTTTAGAGCTCTTTTGTGACGTTTCACAAAGTGGCCACAATGTGACAAATTTGTGAAAAATGTGTCATTTGAGACTAATTTGACATTAACATTGTGACGAAACTGACAAAAGCGGCGATATTTAAATTGCCAGAAACATTTTTTTAAAGTAAATAACATGTTTTGAAGGATATTTATAAACTTCTAAAGATTTTTAAGAAAGTCACATCTCAGTCACAATGTGACATCACTGAGAGGTGGCATTTTGGTCACAGATGTGTCGTGACCAAAGTGACTCACAGTGACGTCACCGTGAGTCACTTTGGTCACCATGCATGCTATTAGAGAATTAAGCATAACTGTTTTTGCTTTGCAGACATTTTTTTTTTTTTTTTACATTGAAATCCGTGTTAAATTCTCTTTAAAATGATAGATCAGAGTGTGCATTTCATGAAACGTAACATTTTCTTTAAGCATAAAAAGTTTGAAAACATAATAATTTCCAATTATGTACGCAATTTCAGCTCCTATTGTATATTTAATAAACATAATTAAATAACTTTATTATCTGCTGCTAATACTTTACATGCTAATTTAATAAAATTAAGTATAAAATCTTAACAATTCACTACCTGATTTTTTTTTTCTATTTTTATGAAAAGAAAAAACATTTGAAATCTATATATTGGTCTAAAAATGATGAAAGCCGTAAAAAAAATATGTTTCAAATTTTCAGCTAAAATTTAATATTTTATAGCGTGTACCCTATATACACAATAAGGGTTTTTAAATATTGTATAGCTATATTTTGCAATTAAATGGGCTTAAATTAATTAATTTTATCTGCTTAACAATCTGAAACTCTATTTATATTATTTTTTAAGTATTTAGAAAAAGTAATGAAAGTAATTTCGCTTTACCAGCTTGATCGATTTTTTTTATGTTTTTGAAGAGCCAATTCCATTTTTTGTTAAATGAAACCAATTGAAATAAACAAAAAAATGTTATTCCAGTTTTTAGACTGTTTTTGATCAGATACAGAGATCATATTGGCTTAAATCCTGGTACATAATGAGAATTACCGTAATTTTAGGTTTGTTCCAGACGGTACATTGAAGTGTTAAAATTTGCAATTTTTATTAGATCAGATTCGAACCATTAGTCATTAACAGTGTTACATGAATGTCATTCAATATAAAAAGTAAGAACTGAATTTAAATATGGGCGTAATGGAATAACAGCAAAATATGAAAGAATGAAGTCTTTCCTGATTAATAAATTGTAATGTAAGAACTGCTACAAAGAGAATTTTATTTATTTATTTATTTATTTATTTATTGCCTGAGTGGGGCAGAATGACCAGACCTCAAAGGTCCGGTGTAGACTCTATTAACCCCACCGGGAGTGCACCCCGACACGCGGGAATTCGTTAACAATTAGCAAAAAAAATGAAAATAAAAAGATTTTATGTACGAAACAAGCTTCATCCACCGGATCTCAGGCTGTTCCCTCGCGACAAGGGGCGGACCAGTAGAGTGGATGATGTTATTGTCAGAAGTTGCGTAGGAACAGTAGGTTGGTGCACCATGCATGCCTATGAGGGGAAATCTGTTAGTTCCATTTGGAAATTAAAGATCCTATTTAATTTGCCTATAAGAAGGGGTCTAGATAAAATATTAGATAAGTCAGTTTTTGGGAAGGATGGAGAGACGTTTAATATGGTAGGCTTGGGTAAGCGTGCTGTGATAGTACCTATGCTCAGGGGTGCCGCACTCGCAAAAGTGATTGGCTTCTAGATGAAAACGTTTCAAATAATCTTTGAAAGGTCCATGACTAGAGAGCCATGCTGTTGTGGCTGGTGAAAGAAAATACATTTCTCTAGACACTACAGGTATGAGATTGTAAGTGTGTCTACCTTTGGTAGACAGATCCCAATAATCTTGCCATTCTGGTATGATTTTTAGATCCAACTTTCTGCGAATGTTTGAGAAGGGAAAGGGGGAGAGTAAAATCTATCGATGTTTTTGTCGTTGCTTCTTTCGCTAACCTGTCAGCCCGCTCATTGCCCTCAATGCCAATGTGGGCCCATATGTGGCCCAGGGCGACTTTGCGAACGAGAGAGAGCAACTTAATTTTTATGTCGAGAACTAAAGGTTTCTTAGTTCTATGCGTGAAGATTGCCTGTAGGCTTGAAAGACTATCACACAGCCTGTTGAAGGAAGTTGGTTGGGAAGATATCCAATCTAGAGCCTGCAGAATCGCAAGAAGTTCTGCTTGGAATACAGAGTTATCATTGCAGATTCTACAGGCCCATTCATGGATCACTTCATCATTCCGCATGACGCAAAATGCTGATACCACGCCCGATTTCGTGCGGGATCCATCAGTGTAAATGATTCGGGCTCTTGAGGGTACAAATGTATGTTTAGAGGAGTTGACTTGCAGATGTGATGTTTCTTTTGCAGGATGCAGAAACCGTTTTCAAATTGATTATGATACACAGTTGATACAACTAATTAGTATAAATTAATGCAACATACATGTGGAAAGTGTACATATAGCGTAAGTACAGTCGTGGGAAAAAAGTAAATACTCCTTACTAACTCCGCGAAAAATACCGTCGAAGAAATTTACTGGTACAGAACAATTGAAAATAATACGTATTAAAACAAACCCAAATTTAATTTTTTTCAATGGCAATACCCAATTTTAACAAAATGTTTCAAATCTTCGGCTTAAATTATGCCTAGACGTCAATTTTCAAATCATTTAAACGAAACTTTTTTGAATTATAAACATTCAAATTTTAATGTTTTATAATGTTTTATTGTATTATCATATTTTTATTAATTCATCCTGAAATAATGCTCCTAATGTGCTAATATTTTATGTAGCAATAATACTAAAATACTCAAACATAAATACAATAAATTTGCAACTTTTATAGTTTTATGGTATGAATTATGAATTATGAAACTCATATTAAAATAATTATGAATTTCAACTTATTTTTTTATGGATTTAGATTTATTAAGTCTTATTTTATGGAAATCCAAAATTTCAATTTTTTTTTAGAGTTGTTTTCAAATTATACTTAAAAAACGGCAAAATGACGGTATAAGGGGCTGTCTCAAATAGAATCGATTAGATATTTTGAAACTTCTTATGCTTCCTGTTATCTTGCAATCTTCAATGACTGCTTGACTGATGTGGAAGATGTCTTGACCAAGGTGAGTGCACTCTATTGAGTACCGAACTTCAATTCGGATACTGCCCCTAAAATATGCTTATTTTAAATTAGTTAATCTCTCGGAAATTTATCGTATTAATTGCACGAAAATTTGTTTTTAGTCTAAATGAAAAGTGTAGTGTTTATTTATACTCTCAGAACTGGATACAGTTATTGAAAAAAACAAAATTAAGTTTCGTTTTATTGTGTGTATGGTCCCCTAAGCAAATTTCATATGCATAATTTAAAAATAGACTTTATTTCCAGTCGTTCGGTACCAGTAATTTTCTCCTACAATATTTTGTTAAAAAGATAGTTTGAAGTGATTACTTTTTTCTTTTCCACGACGGAACATTTACCATGCTACATGCACATATCGTTGAAGGTGACTGCCTAACGGAAAGGTAGATTAGAACGATAACTTTTTCTAGTCACGCATTAATAGTTTACTATTCAATCTGAAGTCGTGCTCAAGCTAACCTCTAAACAGCTGTTCAGTGTTTATTCGATAGTCAAGTTGGAATGATTAGTTTTTGACAACTCGTTGTTTCTTTGGGGAAATTAGGACTTTAAGTAGTAAGTAGACGTTTAAAGTTTAAAATAAATTAATAAATAGACGATAGGCAGAGATTTGGCTAAGTGCAAGTTGTTACAATAAAGACGCTTGTTTACATTTGCATCGATGAAAAAATCATGATTTAAGCATGGATTATGAAACCTTTTCCATTATTCACAGGATATTACTATAAAATTTATTTTTTTCCTAGAATGAAATGTGATATATAAGTAATAACATTAAAAAACTCATAACGCGCTAAAAATCTATTTTCAGCAATTACTGTCAATATCCGGTAATATGTGTGAAGTCTTTTGTGTAGCCAAGTATGTGATCTCTAAAAATTAAACATACCACCCCATGTACTTAAAATTGCATAATTTTAAAAATCAGCACCACAAAGGCAAACACATTGTCAAGGAGTGCCCCTTTGTAATAAAGACACTCTAGTATTTTGAGTGAGATCGCGACGTCAATGTTTTAACATGTGTGGCGCAAAAGCGACATCTATCTTTTAGGCAACTTTAAATTTCCGGAGTATCTGTGTCGCCCTCGGTCTACAAATAATATACCGGAGAAGAATAAGTATATAGTGCTAAAATGCTCCCTAAAGAGCGAAGTACTTCTGTGGCTAGATAATATAGGAAAATTTCTAATAAGTGATGATAAACGATTTGAACAGACAGTTGTTGAATTAAAGAAGGCGTTTCCCTCTGTTAAGGACAAAAGTATTTTACGTAGAGAATTTTATTGCTATAAACAAAACATATGAGAACAAAACGTATGATAGTTTTGGATGTCAAGTTTGAGGAATTATTTGACAACGTTCTTCCACTTTTCCTTATACAAATGTGCAGGACTATATTGAACTCAGATCAGCAAAAAATTCTCTGAAATGCATCAGATGTTGTTGAAGTATGAGTCTCGGCACAGCTCGGATCAAAAAGAATCGTGTAGCCCTCGACAGAGACCCATCATGGAAAACCATTTGAGAAATGAGGAAGATAGAAATTTGAGAGAGAGACAGCGATTAATGAGTAATAATTCGAGTAATGGTAATTATTGATTTAGTCAAAATGCGTCAAGTACTGGTAATAGTAATAGGAATTTCGTGGTGTTAGTAATTTTAGAGGCGATGACAGAAATATTGATGGAAATATGTTACAGGCCAAACCCGATTTTAGGCCAAACCGGTCTATCCTAACGCCCATCGGATAAACTAGTTTTTCCTAAGCCAAACCGGTCTATCCTAAGGCCCATCGGATAAACTAGTTTTTCCTAGGCCAAACTAGTCTATCCTAAGGCCTATTGGACAAACTAGATTTTCCTAGGCCAAACTAGTTTGGCCTAACTCTTATAGGATAATCTAGTTTAGACTGCTGTTTATTGGTCTGAACTAGTTTATCCTAGGCCAATTCAATTTGGCGTGGTTTTATTGAATTCAATGACCGCCTCAACGCCAACATTCTTGTTTGTCCTAGGCTGATCTAGTTTATCCTAGGCCTATGTAGTTTTACGTGTTTTTACAGTGGGTTGCCAAATTATTAGGGACAGTCATGGAATATAGGTTTTTTGTTCAATATTAGAATATAATTTGAAAATGAACACTGTTTTTAAGTTAAAAAATCTTTATTATTATAGTTTGAGTATTCATGTATTATTATATGAAAGAAAATCCCAACAAAAATATAATATAGTCAATTTATCAATGTTAAGTAAAGAATATTAATATTTGGTGACATTTCCTTTAGCTTCAAGGAGTGCTTCGATGCGTCTAGGCATGTTCTCTTCGCAATTTCTGGCACTTTTTTTTATTTTAGGTTTATCATGTCATACATTTATTAGTTTTTCGATGAGTTGTACCTTGGTTGTAATAATATTTTTGGCGATTTCGCCTTGTTATCTTTCATAAGCTTTCATAAGATTTCTGTGGGGTTCATGTCAGGGGAATTGCCAGGCCAAGATAAAACTGGGTTATTGTGGTCTTCCCAAGACTTTGAAATGCTTCTAGGTTTATAACAAGGCACTGAATCATACATAAACTCTTCGCCACTTGCGAACCATTCTTCAATTTGTGGAATCAGCCGAGTTTCAACAACATGCCTGTACTGGTTTTGTCTCATGATTCCCTAGAAATTGTAGAGGCGTGCAATTTTTTTAGCGCTTATGACAGACCAAACTTTACTTTATCAGGGTGTTTAACACTATCCACGATGCAATCATGGTGGTATTTTTGGCCTGGGCGTTGCCTGACAAAGCTGCTTTTATCAGCGAAAATCTCAGATTGATTCATGTGAGAAAAGCACTTGAAAAAAATTAAATATGTTAATAATTTAGAAATAAATGACTTCAAATGACACAAATAATAATTATCTTAACAACTCACCTTACTCCCGTCATTAAATGTGTTCTGGCGGTGTTCACGAGCCTAGGCAAGGTACTTCTTTCAACTAGGGTTTATTGCCTTGCCAAAGCAAATCCTGTCAACCCTTCCTCTGCTAATGTCCACAGCACAGTTCTCTCAAAACTGGCATTTCAGATTCTTCAATAATGTAAATAAGGAGCCCCATCTTTTACTTTGTTTCGTAAACAGATATCCCTGATTTTTTCATCGGTATGTGGAGTTCTTATGCATTGTCTTCCCCTTTTACCTCTTTATTTAAATGAAACTGGCTGGTTTTTGTCCAGATTTATTTTTATCCTGTTGACTACTGCCTTGGAAACTGAAGCAAGTTCTATCATCCCTTTTAGAATGACTCGTATACAGAATGAGTTTTTACCTCAGATTTCTTCCCTAAGGAACAAATCAACCCCTCAACCCACACTGAAATCATTAAAAATAAAAAAATTAATTAAATCGTAAATAATTTTCCAAAAAAAAAACAAATATCTAATCAATAAAGAAAGATAATACTCACATATAGTTCTTAAGCTTTCCTAAAAAAACCAAAAAGAATTTTGTTTAAGTTAAAGGAAAGCATGTTCCACTATTGCATGTAAAAAGACTTAGCGTCTTTCCCGTTATTAAAATATTTATAGAAAGCAAACAAGCCTTTTAACATACTAAAAGTACTTAAAAGTTGAATTGTAGAGATATTGACAATAGTAAAATACATTCCTGCAACACTTAAATCATTTAGAGCCGCAGCCAAGGGCTCCCAAAGTATATTACTAGAAATAAATGTGACTGTCCCTAATAATTTGGCAACCCACTGTAGCTCACGTTCGTCAAAGCCAGAGAAATAATGGGCTCACATGTTCTGTATGTATGTACGCATGTATGTACGTATGTGCGTACGCATGTACGTAACGCGATAACTCTTGATAGACATATCCGATTAGGTTCAAATTTTGGATGTAGGTTCATTTTGATAAGGTACTTTTCTGATTAATTTTGGGAATTCATTGGATAGAAATAAAGGGTAATAGGAATAAATATGTATAGGAATAAATATGTATGTACGTATGTGCGTAACGCGATAACTCTCGATAGAAATAATGTAATTTGACATGATTTTAACTCATAAGGCTACCAAATCCTGAGAACTAATGTGCCCGTAGGTTCTGTATCTGTGTAAGTACGTAACGCAATTATTCTTGATAGAAATAATCGATTTGCATCAAACTTTCAATATAGGTTTATTCTTATAAGGAGCTTTTTTGATTACTTTTGGAGGTCATTGGAGAAGAATAAGTGGGGGGGGGGAGAGAACGAGAGGCTGATTCGCCCCTTCCCTTAATTTAAATAAATGGGTTTCCATGCATTATTAGCATATTTTATTCAAATTTTAGATATAGGAGCATTCTCTTAAGGGGCCTCCATGATTAGTTGTGAGTGTTCATTTTTTAAGTATAGAGGGAGGGGGATAGGAGTAACGTCCCATAATTTATGTAAATGCTTTTTTTACGCAGAATTTACTGATTTGCTTCAAATTTTAGAAATAAATTCATTCTCGTAAAGGGATTCCCTAATTAGTTTTAGGGATTAATTGAATAAAAACAACGAGAATAACGGGGGGGGGCGCCTAATTTTGTCAAATTTGTTTTTCATGCAGAATTAATCGATTTGCTGCAAATCTTGGATTTATTCATTCTAATGAAGCGCTTTACTGACTAATTTTCATGGTTCTTCGGTTAAATATAAGGGGGAAACTTACAATTTATTTCTTTCCTTAAATTAGATAAATTGGTTATAATACAGAATTATCCAATTTGCTTAAAGTTTTGCACATGAATTCATTTGATCAGGCGCTTCTTTAATTAATCTGAGTTTTTCTTTTGTTTCAGTATAATGGGGTAGTGGATGTTTTATCGCCTTCCTTAAATTAGATAAAAAGGTTTTTATGCAAATTTATCCAATTTGCCGTAAATTTTTAATACAGTTTTTTAATTCGAATCCCTGAATTGTTTTGAGGGTTTAATGATTAAATATAAAGGGAAGAATGGAAAATTACTCTCCTTAAATCAGATGAATTGTTTTTTCAGCAGAATTATCCGATTTGCTTAAAATTTTGGATAATTGTTTAATTTTATAAAGCGTATCTGTGATTAGTTTTGGGGGTTCAATGGTTAAGTATAGTTGGGGGAAGTAGGAAAAAGTAATCCAACTTACTTTATTTTTCGAGGGTGTTATTCTTAAAAAAAAATAAGGCTGTAATACACAATAAGTGTAAACAGCCTGTGAATGCAAAGCCATCACTTTAATTGGACAATATTCTTTTTAATATTGATCCAGACTACTGCTCCATAGCTAACCTTGTGCAAAGTGGTTTTGTTATCACCCTTATATAATGTATTTTATTCGAAGGGTTGTAGAATACTGTCAGAGGTTTGCACGGGCCGGAATTTCCAGGCCAGGTCCCCGCCTGACTAGGCCGCCAGGTCTCTAAATTATGTTGTGTCACCTACATTTCCCTTCCTTTTAGAGTTGAGAATTTTTATTGTTTGAGTCTAAAATTTAGACTTAAACAATAAACATCTACAACTAATCACGGAGGCGCCTTGTCACAATGATCCTATATTTAAAATGAAAACTGATAATTCTGCATGATAAATCCATTTCTCTAAATTAAAGGTGAAGGATTAGCCACCCGTTTGCCCTCCTTTATTCCTACCCAATGAATTCCCAAAATTAATCAGAAGAGTACCTTATCAGAATGAACCTACATCCAAAATATGAACCAAATCGGATATATCTATCAAGAGATCTCGTGTTACGTACATACGTACGCACATACGTACATACATGCGTACATACATACATATAGAACCTGTGAGTCCATTATTTCCCTGGCTTTGACGCCCGTGAGCTAAAAACACGTAAAACTACATTGGCCTAGGATAAACTAGATCAGCCTAGGACAAACAAGAATGTTGGCGTTGAGGCGGTCATTGAATTCAATAAAACCACGCCAAATTGAATTGGCCCAGGATAAACTAGTTCAGACCAATAAACAGTAGTCTAAACTAGATTATCCTATAAGAGTTAGGCCAAACTAGTTTGGCCTAGGAACATCTAGTTTGTCCTATGGGCTTTAAGATAGACTAGTTTGGCCTAGGAAAAACTAGTTTATCCGATGGGCTTTAGGATAGACCGGTTTGGCCTACGAAAAACTAGTTTATCCGATGGGTGTTAGGATAGACCGGTTAGGCCTAGGAAAAACCAGTATATCCGATGGACGTTAGGATAGACCGGTTTGGCCTAGGCCAATCTAGTTTGGCCTAGGCCAATCTAGTTTGGCCTAAAATCGGGTTTGGCCTGTAACATAGGCGGAGTAGTGACTATGGTCCGAGAGGGGTTGTACGTGAAAGGAATGTTCCTTCTTCACGAGTAAGGCGATTAACTTTAGATGAGAATTCTAGGGGCAGGTCAGTGCAAAGGAGAAGTATTAAGAGGTCGGAGCATTTAAACTGGTAGGTAGCTGTATTTCGGAAGGTAGGCAGTCACAGGTGAAAAAGGAAAAGCCTTCTGTATATCTGAATAGTGTGACTATCAATCCGGTGGAGTTACCCGAATTTTTAATTATTTTGGATGGTATATTTGTTAAAGTCTCTTCGATACAGGAGCGGAGAAGTCTTTCATTTCGTATGATATTTATCGTAAATACTTTTCGTATAAAACGTTGAGGAGGTCAAATCTGGTGGATCACTCGGCGCAATGAGTAGCGTGTGTTAATAAAGGTTCAGTGGATTTGGAGGTTGAAATTTGTTCGGTTAAGACATGTTAGGAGTTTTGTGTGCTGGATGGTTTAACGACACATTGTATAGTCGGCAGAGATTACATGAAAGATAGAGGAATTAGCTTGGATTTCTTTAAAAAATCTTTGATCGTAAATAATGACGAGAATACGAGCAAGAAAAAGTCTGTTTTGGTGTCGGTTTATTTGGGGGAGTCTGGTTTAAGTGAAGTCGAGAAAGAGGCATTTTATAAGTGTTTGGTTCATTTTGGCGAAGTGTTTTCAGATATACTGGGTTTAACGCATATTGTTGTCCACCTCAGGAAGGCTTCTGCGCCTGCAGTTGCCGATGCCTTTTTTGATAACTATATTTCAAAATATGGTGCACCAATTAGGGTAGTTAGTGATCATGGCCCTTGTTTTATATCTGATATTTCTAAGGCTCTGTGTCAAAAGCTGGAGGTTGATCATTCTTTTACTGTTCTTTACCGTCCTCAGTCTAATATGGCTGAACGTGTAAATCGTACTTTAATTCAAATGATTTCTTCTTAAGTGGGTTCACATCATTCAAATTGGGACCAGTTTCTTCAGCATTTTGCGTACGCACTTCTTACGGCAGATTACGAGTCGACGGGGAAAACGCCTGCTGAATTATTTTTGGGTAGAAAAGTCATTACTCCATTTCAAATATTAATTATGCTATCTGATGCAGAGAGTCAATTTATATGTCAGGATATTCAAAAGTTGGTTAAGGTGGCACAGGTTCAGATGGGAAAAGCACAGCAGAAACAGGCTCAGTATTATAATATGCTTAGAAGGGAGTTAAAAGTTAAAGTTGGAGATTTTGTTTTGGTGGAAAAGCATTGGTTAAGTTCAAGACGTCAGAAGAGGGTAGCTAAGTTTTGTCTAAAGTTTGTGGGTCCTTTTGAAGTTCTAGAAGTTCGAAATAATAATTTGGTAGTAAATGTAGGTGGTGAAAGGATGACAGTTAATCTGGATCAGGTTAGAATTTATAAGTTTAGGGAAAGCGATAGTGAGGGGTCTCATGTGTCGAGTGATGTTTCGCTAAATTCCCGATCCAAGGAGTTTCCCGAGTCTAGTTCATCTTAGTCTAGTGGTTATATTCATTATTCACAATGAAACTCTTGAAAGATATCGCCAAAAATGATTGCTGAAAATAAAAAGTCTGTTCATCCGAGAACAAAGTATGATCAGAAAACAAAGAGGCCAATTTCGGCTACGTCAGACTCAGTATGCCCTAAAAAGCAGAAAATCGTAAATCGACCCGTTCCTCCAGTCCTTAGACATCAACCTCGGAAGCATAAATTGTCCAGTAGTTCTACGTCGCCAGTACACAATCCTCTGAAAAAAACTTTTGTGGACACTCGCAGAAATGATAAGAGAACTTACAATTCTGATTATGTTTTTCCTAATAAAAGAAAACGTAGGTCTGGAACAAAACGCGGCCTAGCATCGACGGTTATTACAGGTGCTTCCAGAAAGAGTAGACAGTTTTCGGAGAGTCAGCGTTCCAAATCTGGAACTTTTCACCGACAGGAGTCTTGCCATGGAGTGACCTCAGCGAACCAATCCGTACGGAGTCGTCGAGTGGAACCTACACATGTCCCACGGCATCTATTCAGAACCAGACTACAAGCACTTCAGTCAACGGTTGCTTCCCCATATAGCTCTGATGACGAAAGATCGTTTGTTCAAGGATTCTGGAACAAGAGGAGAGATCCTTCCTATAGTATGAAGCCGGCTAGCAGCGAATCTTCTCTATAAATGGGTGATGATATTCTTTATTAATTTTCTATTAAAGTGCATTTATGTTGTAGCAATGTGAAGGAATGAAAGCAGATGGACTGTTTCAGATTTTATATTTGGCCATTTTTGGGAAATTTTTACGGACTCACGAGTGGTGCTTAATTAAATTCAAAATTTGTTGGCAAAATTGTTACTATGATGTATGTTTGAAATTTTTGTCTCAACTGCTTTGAAATATTCTGGATCTATTGTTCATTGTTATGTTGGTTTCTAAAAATGTTGTTATACTGTTATACACTATATTGCCATTGATTATGGGACACTTGCGATTTTAGACATTTTACTAAATATCTAGAAAAATACATGAGGAATCATCTCGAAACTCTTCGTGTATAAATATAATAGTATACGTCATACATCTCCGTGAAGATTTTTTACCGAAACGCCATAGGGGACCGTCAACAAATTAAAAAAGAATGAATATCTTTTGAATAACCCTGTCAAAACTAATGTAGCAAAAGCGCTCAAACTCTAGATTATGATTGAATGCCTTATTGTAATACACTGTGTTCATTTTTATGCAAATAGCATGCACACTCGCATAGTAATTAAGGTTTTTATAAAAATGGTCCCAAATTTTTCCAAGTTTTTTCATTATAATTTTCAGAGTTCTTAATATAAAATAAAATTTTTTACAGAAAATATGACAAACAACATTGCACACAGTACCCTGTAATCAGAATTAAAAAATAATAAAAATTGTATGAAAAATGAGTAGGTTTACTATATAATTTTTTACTGCGCATGCGTCAAAGATATCAAAACTTCATTTGCATATTATGTTAGCTAAATGTATAGAGCAACTTTTGTAAAAGTCTCAAAATCATAGCTTGAAAATTCTGAAAGTAATCGTCTATAGAAAAGGGACAAAATCCGTTGTTTCCAAAATGAAGCAAAAAAATGAGGGATTTTATCCAAATGCAGTAGTACATCCCATATTTTATATTCTATATTGACACTAATCAATGAATATATGGATACAACCCCTCTTGTTTTTGCTTCATTTTGAGAATAACGGATTTTCGACTTATTCAATTGACGATTATTGTCAGAATTTTCAAGTTATGATTTTGTGACTTTCACAAAAGTTGCTCTATACATTTAGCTAACATAATATGCAAATGAAATTTTGATATCGTTGACGCATGCGCAGTAAAAAATTATTTAGTAAACCAACTCATTTTTTATACAATTTTCATTATTTTTTAATTCTGATTACAGGGTACTGTGTGCAATGTTGTTTGTCATATTTTCTGAAAAAAATAATATTTAATATTAAGAACTCTGAAAATTATAAGGAAAAAACTTGGAAAAATTTGGGATCATTTTTATAAAAACCTTAATTACTCTGCGAGTATGCATGCTATTTGCATAAAAATGAACAAGGCTTATTACAATAAGGCATTCAATCACAATCTAGAGTTTGAGCGCTTTTGCTACATTAGTTTTGACAGGGTTATTCAAAAGACATTCATTCTTTTTTAATTTGTTGACGGTCCCCTTTGGAGTTTCGGGAAAAAATCTTCAAGGAGATGTATGACTTATACTATTATATTTATACACTAAAAGTTTCGAGATGATTCCTCATGTATTTTTCTAGATATTTAGCAAAATGTCTAAAATCGCAAGTGTCCCATAATCAATGGCAATATAGTGTATTGTTAGTGTCCTATATTATGTATGTTTCATTTCCAGATATCGATAGTTATTTTGTACACGCGCCGCGGTTAGGCGAGCACTTGTTTTGCGGTCAAGCAGTCCTTGACACGTGTTTCTGTCTCTTGTACTAACATTTAATTAATTAACTTGCTTTTTATCGTTTTCGGGTTTTATGCTTTACGTTCTTACTTCAGCTGGGAGTAGTTTCCGCAAGTTGCGAATTTTGTGTTACACTTGAATATGAAATTGTATTGTTTAAAAATTGAATGTTAATGTAATTTTCTTGCAGAGAAGTATACCTATGTTATGTTTTCATGCTGTTGTTTCTTTTTTAGTTCATACAGATGAAGATTCATGTTTGATGACGTCATTTTGTCTTGTAAATTTTATTTTTTAGATTGTTGAATAAGCACAGCAATATGAAGCTGTACGCATGTGTCCCAAGTATTGTAAAGTGGAGCAAGTTCTATTGATTTTTTAGGTAATAGTTTATTGGCTTATGGGAATTTAGGTATATTGCGAAGTAGCATGTGAGTAAATTTTATTTTGGACAAATTATGAGTCTTGGTGAGGAAGATTTTGCGCATGGGTTTTTTGGGGGGGACTTTATGCGAATTATTGTGATAGGAAAATTTTACGTGTAGAGATTTTTGGCAAAGTTGGGGTCATTTTCACGTGTTGCGGAAATTTCGTAAGTTTAATGTGTTGATGAATTTTAGCACTCTCAGTGAAATGTTTCTTTTTGACAAGTAATCAGTTTTACAAGCTTAATGAGGTTTTTTTAAGTTAGGAGGATGATTACTATTGAGTATGTGGTTTTTTATGCAAACTGATGATTTTTTCGTGATGGGTTAAAAGTTGATACTTTGGAAGTTATTATTTGTCACCAAATTTCACCCATCACCTTCGTTTCTTGTGTGGCTCAAAATTTATTTCAAGAAACAGTCCAGGGCATGCATTTTGCCAAGTTCTTTTCAGCTTTAGATTCCGAGCGGGGTTGTGAGGGAGTGTCCCTTTGTAATAAAGGCACTCTAGTATTTTGAGTGAGATCGTGACGTCAATGTTCTAACATATGTGGCGCAAAAGCGACATCTATCCTTTAGGCAACTTTAACTTTCCGAAGTGTGTGTGACGCGCTCTGTCTACAGTTAACTGGCGTTATGAGTTTTATCCAAATTTCTAGCTCCGTCTTCAGTTTGCAATGTATAAAAGCTGTGAGTTGGAGTAGATGTGTGTGTTGTGTGGCGAGAGGAGCCAGCAAAGTGTTGTGTGGCGAGGAGAGCCAGCAAAGTGTTGTGTGGCGTGGTGAGCCGGGATAACCTAAGAGTCTTTAAGCTAAGAGTTGCCTGAGAGTTGAAGGTGGAAGAGTCTCAGCAAACAAGTCGGGTAAGAGTTAATTAGCACTGTGAGTGTTTGAGAATAAAAGATTTTGTGCAGCCACTTGCTGTTTTCTTACAGGTTAAAGTGAGATTAGACCGCGACCTGAAAAGAAGAGCCGGGTATTAGTGCTCTGAGCCGGACTTAGTCGTAAACGTGAGTGTGAGTTACAGTTTAATCTCATAGTATTGTGTTTAGTTGTCAGAAATATTGAACTTTAACTCCACACTCCCATTTCCCAAATACAGTAAATAAAAGTGTTTAATGTTAACTTTAATTAGACTATGTTCTCATTTGACCGACACGTCACCGGCGACACCCAACGGACGTCACAACATTTCCAATGATAAAAGAGCTTAGTCAGTCCTTTAACTGAACTTATTTGCGTGTCTCTGTAAGTGAAGAATAAATTGCATGTACTCTATAACCTATAGAAAAAATTTTGTACACTTCAGTGATTTCAATCTGTTTCATGTATCATGACATCATTAAAATGTACCAGAAACGATTTTTATGTGTTGATTATAATGTAAAGATATATACTTGTGAGTCCCTGTAAACAACACATAAATGCTATGTATTCAGTATTCTTTAAAAAGTATGCTATTGCTTATTTCAATGATGTGTATGAATCTCATTACGTCAGAAGTATCATAGCATCAATAAATGCAGCATAAACGTTTTTCGATCATTAGACTGTAATGTAACGGGATTATTTTGTGTTTCACCTAAACATCTACAAATTCCACAGACATCATTTTTAATGTAGAACATCCTACAATAATCATCAAAAACATTCAAAATTTTCAAGTCAATCTGAATATATATAAGAGAATTAGAGCACGGAAAAATAGCCGCGACATACAGAAAAAATCATCAAGATTTTTCAACAATTTAAAAGTGTTAAAACGTCTAGAAACAAATCTACTGCACATTTATACTTAATTATAAAGGTGACTGACAATTATATCGAATCTGTGAGAAACACTAACAAAAAAGCTACAATCCATTTGGTAGAAAACATTAAAAAGACATCGTCAGCGCTAGTGGAAAGTAATATTCGTAATTATATGCTACAAGTAAAATTTGTTTTGTAACAAATATTAAATTTGAGTTATATTTTTTTTCCATTTTTAGGGTTCCGTACTTAAAAATTAAAAGCGGAACCATTATATGATCACTCCTGCTTCAGTGTGTCAAAGCCATTTTACTCGTAATGGACTGTGAACGTGGAAATTTCAATTTTGGGGAAGTATCAAAGACTACTGACCCACACATTTACAGATTATCAAACAGTCACAAATGTATTCAATAAAAAATTTAAAAGGGATAATTAAGTCACTTGAAAAAAATATCTTTTTAATACATGTATCGTGTAAGCATTCGTAACACTGACCTGAAAAATACATTTCTTTTAATTTTAGGTATTATATTTTTAAAAATATTGTCGAAGATGTGGTGCAAAAGTATTCCCCCCCCCCCATTTATTTCCGAATTATAAAAAATTAAGTATGAAAAAATTAGAAGTAGTAGATGTTTGTTTAAACCTTGCTGGAAATCTACAGCGATACCCTAGTTCACATAGCGTTTGTGGAAAGGCATTTTTACGTTACACATAAATTTCGGTTTGCTTGCTTTCAGTAAACTTTTTGTGAAGCACTGGAGATAAATATCTTAGCAGAAGCATAAAAGTATTATTCATAATGATTTTAAAAAATTGTCGGGAATTAGACGGGATATTAAGCCTTAAAGTTTCGGATGATTTGGACATACATAATGACATTTTCTGTGTACTCTCTGTACCTTCCACTTTTAAAGCCTAGACGACAATTTACAATGATATATTTCTGTAATACAGTGGTTTCTAAATCTGTTGTTGTCCACACACCATCACAACATCTGCAAAATCATTTTTCACTGCTATGGTAAAATCACTAAAATAAAATGACATTTCAGGATCCGCAGTAAACGCCTTTCATTACTATAGTTAAGGTGAAACTTTTCAACTTCGTAACTGAATTTATACATGCAGGAATTAAAATAACCTTTAATTTAAATTCTAATGTTAAGGCTGTTAATTTATCATATTGGTCTGTGAAACTGGTCAAATGAACATATACATGTTAGCGGTCGAAAGAACTATATTCAGAGTTCCCTTATAAATAGTAATATAATTTTATATAAATAACACTTATAAATAGATTAATAAAAATACTCGAAAATGTTTCCGAAGATTAGTAGCAGCAAACGAAACTTTGTTTTTATAGATGTTTCTCTGTATCTTTAAACTACAAGGTCCGGCTATTAATTTCCAGGACTGACATAACTGTACGAGAAAAAAAAGCCGGAAGATGGCGCTAATGATTGCATATTGAAGATCGTTTTCTTGCCCATGTGCTGTGCACTCGATGCCATTCTGAAGTAAGTGATTCTTGAGAAAAAGCGCGTTAAAACGTAGCTCTTAAATTCCTATTGTCGAAATGAAAATGGAGCAAAGAATTAACATTAAATTGCCTGTGAGTCGATTCTTAGCCCAATATGATGTTGTTGATGTGCAACATCCACCATACTCTCCAGACCTAGCACCCGCAGACTTTTTCCTGTTTCCTAAGCTGAAAAATTTGATGAAGGGAACAAGATTTCAGGATGTCGAAGCCATCAAGAATACTGTAAAGTCACTATTAAAAAGCATTGCAAAAGAGAACTTTAAAACTTCTTTCTGAAATTTGTTCAGCCGAGCACAGACGTGCTTTACGGTTGATGGCTGTTACTCCAAATCATATTAAATGGCTATGTGCTTAATCTTTTTTTCTTCTGAGTTATTCCATGAGCCCTAAGAATTAATAGCCGGACCTTGTATATTGTTTTCTGAGATTTCTAATGGTAAACAAAACTTTCGTGTCTGGAATAATTGAAAGATGTTATTGTATATTCGTAATTATATTGTAATTTCCTACATAGAGAAACATTCGTCTGTATTGTTTTAAAATTTATCCCATTTTTGTTTTTTCAAACAGAAAGGCATGTCTACTGTAATAAAATATATGATTTAAAATGTATACATTTTTAAAATAAAATTTTGCTTTTAAATCGACTGTTTTTAAAAAATAAAACTGAAATTAAAATATTAAAATTTCTATTTTTTCCAATAGTTATTTTTTTCAGGTGAAAAAAAAATTAAAAAAAAATGTAATTTTATTAATAAAATTTTAATACGATAATAAGTATAAAGAACTGATTAAATATATCAATGGATAACCGGATGCAAAGAATCATTTCCAAATCTTTGCAGCATTATAGACGAAAAAGAGCAATAAAATAACCATCTATTCCCACAGAGCACGCCAGCCATCTATAACTGTCAAACAGAACCCAATAAAAAAACCTTCGATAAATTGCAAATAGTCACTAAAATCCGTAATTTGGCTTTACTTAACTGCATTCCAATGCATTAGATAATTTATTTCTTTTATATTCTGAACTGAAATCTAGCAGTACTAGAAGATTGTAATAAAGTTTTAATGGTATTTCTAATTGCATTTCATTAATGTATATGATCTGCATTATTAAAATATATAAATTTGTTTCAAATATAAAGCTGCATTAATGTTACATCAAACTACAAATCATTTAATTTCCTATATTTAAGGATATTTATTTGTTAGATTTAGATAAAATTGGTTACATTTATATTTTTTCTAAACGGCAAGACATGTCTAGTGTATTAAATAATTTAATAACTCACGTTAATTTAATTTAATTTACTCACGTGTAATTGGCAACATTTTTAAATTTTAATTCATTTAATTTTTAATTTAGTAGAAATATCTCTCGAACAAGATGCAAACGTAGTCCTTCCATTTCATATTTTCCTGAAGACGCCCGCAGAAGACGGCGCGAAACGTTGAAAATTTTATTTTATTTTAATATGTACTAATGTATATTAAAATTCCTGTTTTGTGCACCACTGAGCAATGTGTTATTATTAGTTAAATAATTTAATTTAAAAAATGAACATTTCTTGAATGTAGTTTTGCTTTTAGATCGACTATTTTTATTAAATAAAACTAAAATTAAATCATGAACACTTCTATTTTTTCCAATAATTTCCTGTGAAAAAAAGGTGTAAAAGGATAATAGTTCTTTAATAAATTTTAATATGATAATAAGCATAAAGAACGAGTAAATATATCAATAAACTACCTGGTACAAAAATATTTCCGTATTTTGGCTTTCCTTAATTGTATTCTAATGCAGTAGAAAAATGAGGTATTTCTATTTGAATATCTGAAGTAAAAATCAGCAGTACTAGAAAATTCCATATAGAGTCTTAAATGTACTTCTAATTGCATTTTACTTATATATGATCTGCATCATTTAAATATTTAAATTTGTTTCAAATATAAAGCTACACTAACGTGCATCAAATACAAAACATTTAATTTTCTGTATTTAAAGATATTTATTTGAAATATACGTTGAAAAATACAATAAACAGAGAAATAAGCTATCATTCCATACAAAATATCATTAACTTTAAATTTATAATAATTTACATTTTAAAACGGAATTTACTTTTAATGATAGGTTTACTTTTCTGAAATTATATTAAAACGCTGAATTACTTTTTTTTTCATTTTATCATGCAGATTTTTTAATGTTACTTTACTATAATTATTACTATAATTATATTTCTAATTTCGATAAGGAATCATGCTCCGATTTCTTTTTATCTCATACTTTATTTATCTGCCTTTAATAATTCAAACATTGTACTTTTTAATGTTATTGCCTGACATAACAGATGTTTGCAGTTAGACTTTTGCCACCAAAATTAAGTAATTATTTATCGATAAATGTTAGCATTAATTATTTTTTAATGTTAAAATCAATAATTTTACAACAATTTAATCACTTACCACTTTACCAATAAATCGCTGCTTACTTTGAATTAAATTCTTTTCATGTTTTTGTTTAAAAACTAAAACATATTTATATTAAAAAAATTATATTTTTTTCATTATAAATTATCATTTAAGAGGAATGGGTTTTTTTAAGAAAAAAAATATTTATTTAGGTACAGTAAATTAACGCTTTACATATATTTAACTTTCAAATAAAATAGCACATTATTGTAAACTTTTTTACTAATTGCGACTTTAATAAAATATTTAAAAATATAATTTGATGACATGAAAACTTTCGCGTAATTTTTACTTATTTAATTTTACTGAAATTTCCTTTAGACATTTTTATTATGTTCCATTGCGCTACTGATTTTTTCTAAAGTTTTAGATAAATACTTTATTGTCAACAAAATATGTTATTTCTTTTAACTAGAGTCAATTTTATACCTGTAATAAACTTTCATTAATATATGAATCAATTTCTTAAGAGAATTCTGATAGGTGAATACATAATACGGAGGAAATTCTCAAGGCATATTTTCTATCAAAGACAATATCAGGAAAGACGATTCAACAATAATCATTAATTAGCCTCTCTAAATAACAATATTAATTGCTATCTTCTTTTAACGTTATTTTATCAAAGAAATTCTTACTTTTGAACAGATACTATAATATAGATACAATAGAACAGATACTATAACTTGCAAATATTAAAGCAAATATTCGAATTATCCCATAAAAAATAATACTATTGAAAAAAAATATTTTTATTCCATATATATCGCCTATATAATCACTAAAATTGGCAATTTTTCCATGAAATCTTGAACCAACATTGGTAGTTAAAATTTAACCAATGCTGTCGCAATATTCGAATTAAATATTTTAAGATTCATAGAAAATATTTTAAATGTATAGCCAATATTTTACAATAAATTTGGTTTTTAGTAAAAACATTTCGTTAATAATCCAAAAGTTACGAAAAATGGTTTTTTATTCAATATGTTTTTCTTACAAACTAATATTAATGAAAAAATTTCGTTTGAGAATTATTCTGGAACAGTATATTTCATAGTTGCCAACCTCCCGCTTTTCTTAATCGAAAAAACCCACTTTGCACCAGAAAAGTTATTACATTAAATGTTTTTTCATTCGATATGGTAGTTATTCAAAACCAAACTGCGTTCATTTATTAAATAAATTTTCTGATTTAAAGTAAGTTTTACTAATTAAAAAAACGAGAGGTTGGCAAGTATGATATTTAGTAATAATTCTGGAACAGCATATTAAGTGAGCAAAATAAATGTTTAGCTAATTCAGCTTTCGAATTCTCCTCGCTTATACAAAGTCTACGGACGTTAAATATTTAAAATTAACGGGAAATTAATTTTTTCATTCCTCTTTTCGTGCACAGCAAATTCTCAACACACAAAAACGGACGCATTTTAGAACACTTTTTGTCATCAAATTAAACCCTAAGTTATATACATTTGCACTTGCAAGTATTTTATTATTTCTTTTTATCATTAATTCCAATAAATTCATCTCTTAGGAAATTTTTTAACGATATGCATTATATCTATTTATTTATCAATATCTATATTTCTGGTTAAACCTATACTATTTCGGAACCTATTTTTATCAATATAAAAGGTGTATAAAATATTTTACGGAAACTGTAGTAATGAACTATTGTAAGTAATAACCCCCATAAAGTACTATTTATAGTTAAAAAATTGACTTTACATTAAAAAACATTTTCAACTCCATGTACTTATAACTGAAATATTGTTTTTACCTAGAGTTTATTTTCCAATTCAACAGTAATATTAAAATATATATGTATTGGTTTACACTAAAAAATTTGTCGAATAAAATGGTTACATATTTCATAAGAATAAAAGTTGGCTACTAACAGCCATAAGTTAGCGCTTTGAAATATTCTGCTGTCAAACTAAAGAATAAAACATATTGACTTTAAATATATATTAAATCTAAATATTGATTGCAACAAATATATTTCTTTGCATTCACTGAGTTAAGGATATAAATTGGAGATATGGAATTTTCCTTTTATATTAATTTCTACTGCTATATACCTCACTTTTTATACTATATATTCAGCACTACATGTTCTTAAAAAGTTCTCGAAAGAATTTTCCATATCAGTTTGAAATCCCTTAAAAGTCTATTTCTCTATCGATCTCGAACTTCTGTCAGAGAACGAAGTGTCTGAAAGAGATAAATTGGATTCGCGCTGTAAAAAATATTCCTACTTTTTCAGCTATTCCTACTTTTTAAGTAATATATATATATATATATATATATATATATATATATATATATATATATATATCCTGATTTCTAATCAGAAATCAGTCGCAATTAATGTGTCTATTTAGCATTACCCTTGATAACGAGCTAAATGCCACATTTCCATTATTGTTCCAATATTTGCCAACTCCTCTGTTTAAAGTAGTTTGTTATTTAATGGGTTATTCTATACTTTGATGTTGAATTGTAGTATTGCGTAATGTTTATATATATATACATATATATATATATATGTGTGTATATATATATATATATATATTTAATATAGAATTAAACTTTAATTTTCCCTTTTGATAAATAGTTATTGATGTGTGGTAGTGTAAAGTATAATACGCTTTTAAAAGAAAGAAGTCGAAAATTGAGCGTCAAACGTTACAAATATGGTACTTTCGTACTATAACGAAGATTTAAAATATTCATATCTTGGTATAATAGTATACAGATTTCGGGTACAGTATAGTAGACGAAATCTTTTATGTGTCCTTTCTAATACTCTTTATATTATACGGAAAATAACTTATAGTAAGCCTCAGCATCGTATACCAGTTTCATACAGTGTAAAATTATTTAATATGATTAAAGCGCGCTCCAGACAATGTTTCCCCCTATACTGTTAATGCAATGGAATAAAAAGTTTATATTTTGTGTGGCTCTGTAAATTAATAACAAATATTCTTTGCACCACATATTGCACAGAACGTATACTTCAATACATGCTACATTGATGCATATCAACTTTATTATGTTCGAAGGAGTGTAGCATCCTTAAAATGCATTTGAAACTTTTTTCCCCATTCGCCGTAATGTAACGGAATACTTTTGATTGATCCTGTAATCAAACCATGCATCTGATTTTCATAGAATTTGAAATGACAAAATTATGCAACAATTATAAACTTTTTAATTTCAAATAATACAGTTGGGTATTTTTTGCTCTGCTGTATGCGGACAGAGAGACTGATCAACGACTACAGATGCCTAATTTTTACATAATTAATACATACAACTCACCTAAAAAGCTTAAACTTACTTTATAAGAGTCCAAAACGTGGCTAATTTACAAATAAAATCTGTAGTGATTACTCGAACATTAGAAATATTTTTATAATAAAATTATCATCTTTTTATGATTTTTATTCGCTTGAAGTACTAACAGCATAAAATGAATAATAGATATATGTATTTTAAAATTTACTCAGTTTGCCCGTTTAAGAAGATTCAATATAATAGAATTAAAACGAAAAATGTGTTAATAAATGTGTTCGATGTTTTCTTATAGCACCTTAACCGATGCATCGAGACGATGATGTTGCGATTACGCACGAGAATTGCAAAGTGTTAACATTAGACTTCAAAGATTCACCACAACGTTTTTTATCAACCAGGAAAAGTTATCAAAAGTACCAAAAGAAATCCCCCCTTCGAATATAAAACTCCACCCCCCCCCCTATTATATGAGACGTTTTCTTTTGCTGAAAAAGAGTAATTTATGCCCCCCTTTAAAATATTTTCGCAATTTGCCTATGCTTTTCTCAAAATTTAAACTTATAAGCCCCTTAAATTCATTAGTATTCCTTGTCTATTGAATGTGGGCTTACATTTTATATTTTACTGTATCCTCCAGCTACTTACCTTTCTAATCTATCAATCTGAAAAGCAAAATATTACGGGAAGTTATACAGCACGTTAGCCAAGAGCAATGCAATGTTGCCAAATCCAATGCCCAAGAACTGACTCCTCCATGTTGTTTCACTCTGGTAAAACATTTTGTCATGAACAAATATTAGTATGTGCTGCAATTTCCTTCTTTTTAATATCTACATAGTTTTTTCGTATGTACATGAATGCAAGTAAATGTTATCTGCAAAATCTTAAATACTTCAGAAGAACTATATTAAAAGATATTGTATCTTGTTAGTTACTGTAGTAAAGACCATTGTATAGTGTATCTTTCATTTATTTATTTTTAATGAATACATGTAAATATTATGAGGGAACTTTTAAATGATGCAGTAAAATCATTTTAAAGAAGTTAAAATAAAACATTAGAGTTCTACTTTTTATTTGAAGGCTTGGTGTATTGTTCAAAAAATGTATTTATGCTTTTTATGTGTGAAATAATGAATTCCGTATTGGCAATTCATCATAAAATAAAATAAAATAAAATAAAATAAAATTTTACAGGATTAGACATGAATATGCATGTTAAAATTACTGAGACAAAGGAAAATTATTATCTCTGACTTGATTTAGTTTTCTCATCATCAGAACATTTTAATCAACTTATTAAAATATTCACTTTCAGATACAGATGCTGCTTAAATAGTTTCTAAAAAATTTTAATGAGCAGTAAAATTAAAGATAAATAAACCTTACGTTTACAGAATATGACAATAATGCAGTGAAAATGTAACATGATTAGCTGTTATTTTTTATTTGTCAGTTCAATTTTACGATACCAACTTTAATTATTAAAGTAATCGTGCTAAACCAAAAAGCAATTTAAAATTTAATTTAAATATTTCATTTTAATGACAATAATAATATTTGACTTCTTTTAGACCTTCAATATGGCTAAATCTACATTTTTTATCGATTATCATTAGATTATACTACGGCAAGCATAACATCAGAATTCTGCTTGAAAAGCAGTTGACAGGATAGAAAAAAAATAATAAATTTGTAATTTAACAAATTTTAACGACTATTTGGAAAATAATATTTTCAAAGACTATAATTTTAGACTTATAAAAGATTTTTATATTTAAAATAAAACATCATTTTTATGATGTTTAGGATCAAAACTTAGCTTACGAAATAACAAAATCAGATAAATATGCCTGAATATTTAGAATCATGTTAATATTCCTTGAACAATTATAGACAAATATTAAATGAAATTTCAGCTTAACAATTTTCAAACTGCAAATTTGTAGACTTCTTAACATCGCACATTTTCAATTTTTACACCATCGTACATAAAAAAAAATTATTTTTAAATGCAACTTGTTTGAAGTTTGTTTCAAAATTTGTTTTTGAATTATTAATTATTTTTGTAGTTTTTAATACTATTTTGTTATCGTGGCAACAGAAGTATTCCATTTCTAGACATTAAGCATGGATTAATCATAAAACGAATAAACTAAAAAAATATAGTGTTTCATTTTTGGACATTAAACATGGACCAATCAGAAAACGAATAAAATAAAATAATGTGCGGATATCAACCATTAAAAAGATTCAGATATACTTCATATTGCTCAATTCTCTACCGAGGACAAAAACTATTTTCTAAATAATTAAAAGGGAACACTTTTACAACTCGACAATGTTTTGATATATGTAAAGGATTTTAAAATTCAAATAACAGTTTATTCTCATAATGAATGAAAATAGAATATTTAAAATTTGCTACAAATAATTATGAAGTATTTCAATCAAAATAAAGAATACTTTATATTGGTACATCAAGTTTTTAATCAAAATGTAGCAACTCACACAAATGAAATTAATTGGAAAAAAACTATGTAACAAAAGTGTGTCAAAAAGAATTGTTACAAAATCATAGTCGGATATTGCAATTTTAAAACTTTCTCATACATGTGAATACTTCAAAATACTCTATCATGGTGCCAATATTAAATAGCAATCTATCTATAGCAAGCTGCCTATCTTGAAGATTCTAATGTTATCAAATTCTGTGCATTAGTTTTAGAGCTATGACTTTTGCTATAATCACATTCAGCATAGTCTAGCCACTTGTTGAGTGATTTACACTAAAATCTAATCAGCAACAAATTATGTCAAAATCTAACTGACTTGTAAGTTTGATTAATATTTGTGCATTAGTTGTTTAGATAGAGTTAGTGTGGAAATCGTGAAAATGCAACATAGCGGCACCACTTCTTGAGCAATTTACATGAAAAGCTAATCTGCACGAATTTACCGGGTGTCCCGAAAATGACTGTTGGATTTTAAAATTCAATAACTTGCAAATGGTGACAGCTATTTTAAAAATTTTTGCAGGAGGATTATGTATAATGTCATGAGTTTTTTTAACGTAATTTTTTATTTTACTTCGCATTTCAAACAATAGGTGGCGCTGAGGACGATTGAAGGCCAGGTCGACGCTTCACTCAGCACTGATCACCTGGCCTTCAATCGCCGTCAGCGCCACCTATTGTTTGAGATGCGAACTAAAATAAAAAATTACGATAAAAAAAACTCCTGACATTATACATAACCCTCCTGCAAAAAAAATTTAAATAGCTGTCACCGTTTGCAAGTTATTGAATTTTAAAATCCATCAGTCATTTTTGGGACTCCTGGTATATTAGGGAATATCTGAGTATATTTTTTTTATTAAATGCCGTGCATTAGTTCTTGAGATAGAGCGTCCACAAAATTTATGTCACAGACAGATTCACAGAATCACATATTCAACTTATTTTCTAGACAGACATTTTGTAAAAACATGTTTTTTGAAATCCCTAAGCCACAAAATGCGTAAATCCGTCAAAAACCTGAATTTGAAAAAAAATCATAAATCCGATGTTTTTTCTTATAACAATAGAAGAGAGTACAAAAACAGTATAATATTTATTTATAAGTAAAGTAAATTTTTTATTTAGAATAAAACACAGACAAATTTATCATATTGTTACTCCTATAATATACTATGTTTATTATCGACAAGCAATACTTATTGAAATTTTTAATATAAAATAAAGAAATATTCAAACTGATTAAAAGCCATGTAATAAAAAACTACAAATTAATTTAAATAAAAAAAATTACGCAGGCAATTTCGTTGAATTTTCTCTTATTTTATGCTGAATATCTATTTTAGTATAATTAGATGATGTTGATAAAAAAAAGTCTTTTAAATCTTACTTAATAGAAAAACAAAATTACCCTTAACAAATTTATCATTAATTTGATTTTCAGGAAGATTGAAAAGTAAAAAAATAAAGAAGATGAAAACTGCATTAATTTAATTTCTTCATTAATTTAAACACTTTGCCTATTTTACTTTTAACATAATTCTTGAAATCTTGAATGAAAATTAAATTGCTTCTTTTTTTAAAGAGAACTTTTTACAGCAAAAATCAAACTAGAATTTTATTAAAAGGTTTAAGCAAAAACTTTTTTAAAAATCTTTCTGCGATTCTTAATTTTTGAATACAGCTTATGCATTAATAAAGGATTGTTTGTGTTTATAACACTATTATCTACACGAGGGATATAGGCCCTAAAAGAAGGGGGGCCCTCCGTGTGGTCTTTCAAGGAGAACCTAACCCGTATTTCTATAAAGAAGTCCAAGGTTCGAAGAAAACCACGTGAAACTCCTAACTTTTAGGTCTCGGTCTCGATTGGGCTCGAACTCAGCACCTACCGTTTACCAGTTTCAAGGCCAGATCCTCTTGGCCACTGGTGAGGTCCATTAATAAAGGAAATGTATTTGTGAATTGCATTCTTCCAATATATTTAAAATCTTTTTTCAAAAAAGGCAAAATCTGTAACATAAAATAAATTAATAATTACATATTCGTATGTGTTTTGTATACACTTCCAATTTTAGACATTTGGTCAAATATTAAAAGATGTACCTGTCGGATTTTACAGCAACTTTAGGATTATGAAGACTATGTTCTATTTCACACTAATCAATGACGATTTGATCAGAAGACCTGTTATGCAGACACACTATTTTTGTAACCATCTGTTCAATTTTGAATAATACTTTAATAAAATGCGGTGGCACAATACTCAATACTAAAAATTTAAAAAAAAATCCTGTAGAACACCCTATTTTAGTAAGTACAATACTTCTTTTAAAAAAATAGTACAGTGTTTCTTTATAAATAACATGCAATCCCTCTTTAAGTAGTCGAATGTGGCAATCCCAAAATTTTCTCATACAATATTTCAAAATTTGTTATCATAGTGCCAAAATTAAATGGCAATCTACACTCTAAAAAAAAAATGTGTAAATTTACACACAAAAATGTGTAAATCGATGATACAAAAACGACATGTCTATGTGTGTAAATTTGTGTGTAAATTGCGCCAAATGTGTAAATTTCAGAATACACATTTTAATGTATAATTTGATGATAAGTCCAAATGTGTAAAAGTTATCTGATAACTCTTGAAATACACACTTTAATGTGTGAATTGCACTGAAATACACATATTTCTGAGCACTATTTTTACACATACATATGTGTAATACTCTTTTTTTACATATTTTTTGTGCAATAGGAAAATACCTACAATGTTGTGTAATATGCAAAATACACATGTTTTTGTGTTATGTACAGAATGCACAGATTTTTGTGTAATATTCTGTTTTTACACATATGTCTATGTAACATGGAAAATACATTTTTGTGTAATATTTAAAATACATAGGTTTTTGTGTACAAAGATTTACCTTATTCTTTGATGTGTAAACTGCGAAAAAGTTTTTAAATTAGCAAAACAAATATTACATGAAGAACAAATTCGTATGCTTGACTTGTTTCTAAGTACGCGATCGTAATTATGTAAATACGTAATAACTATAGTTGTCATTCAATCCGTCCGTCTGTCTATCTGTCCGTTCGCATATAACAACGCAAAAACTACTTAATCCGAATTGTTTGAAATTTAAAATACATAACTCTTGCATAATTTTATCAAGTCATTTCAATTTTTATGAAAATGAGATGCATAATTCAATTATAGAGACAGTCAAAAGCGTTCCCTTGCATAACGGCCCATGTATAAAAATAGTTTCAAGTGCCTTTTAATAATGTTACACGTTTTCGAACATAATAAAATTGACTTGCATCTATGAAGTATATACTACAATATAAATTCTGTATAATCTGTAGTACAGAGAATAGTTTTTATTAATTTACAGGGCCATACTAAAATATTACATTACATTATGGTAAAGAAGGAAACATTGTTTGGGACGCGTTTTAATTTTATAAAAATTTATCTGAAAAAAAGTTATAATTGCTTCAGTGTCTGTAATTGGATTTGGTGTAAACATTTGAATTTTTCGGACTAGGTTAAAAAAACTATTTCTTCTGACATCAAATGACATTTTTTTTAGAGTTTTTATTTATTTTTCTTGTAGTTTTTGAATGCAATACGCTTACAAAAAGTCTTCAATTTAAAAATCACAAACGAAAAACCATGAATTGAAATCTATGAAAAACTGTCTTTTGTCATCGGTATAAAATGAAATAAGAAATGTATAGCATGTAAAATAATAAAAACTCGAAGTTTTATAGCAAAATATATTATAAACACGCTGAAATAGATAGTATTTAAACCGAATAATTATTTTAAATGCTATATAATGTTAAAACTGCAAATATTTACTGTTATGTTACAATATGTGATTTTAAACTTGAAGAAATGATTTAAAACACAAAAATAATAAATTATTTTTTCCAAATTTGTAATAAGCAGAAAATAACACACTTCTCATCCATATTATAATTTTCAAGTGTTAAATTGTAAAATAAATGAACTTACCTTTGAAAAAAAATCTGTTCTGGGCTATCAAAATTCAAAATTCATTTTAGCAATAATGGTCTAAAACTGCTCATGTGATCAAACTCAGTATCGTCGTATGTTGAGAATTTTAAGAACATATGTGGCAAAAATGCTATGATGGATGATAGCAGTAATAAATAAGACCCCCGATTAAGGGTGTATTTCAATACAAATTGCCTTTTTTCTGATTTATTTTTAAATTCGTTTTTTCTCTCAAGCGCATCAAACTGGCAAATTCTCTTATTTAGAAAGTATATTAGGTCCCGTGCTTTTCAATTTTTTGATAAATGCAGAAAATATTGCAAAAAAATGCTGTTAAAGTCAACGTTTTAAACCGAATTTTCCGAAGCGGGAGATCTGGGAACGAAAAAAAGAGTCATACTGGGGAAATAATAGTTTATAAATCTAATTCTAATGAATTTAACAAAAAATAAAATCACACGACATCTTATAGATCTCTTTAAAAGTCACATCAGCAAGTTTCGTGTTTTTACTTCTAAAAGTGAGTCTGAAATTGTATCAGAAAATTTCGAACTGTTGAAGGTGAAAAAAATGTTTTCGAATGCACCCTTAATGCTCGCTGGTCATTTTGACTTTAGTGTACATCGCAGTTATGTAACACGGAGATACAAAGGTGTAATTCACTTTACATTATGATCTGACTGAAGTAAAATTCAAACTTTAAAAAATTTAGTTATTAAAAAATAATTTTAATCATTCATTGCGAAAATTACATTTTTATTTATAAAATTGTACATTTAAAAATAATAACTCTTGCTATCTATGACTATCATTTTTGAAAACAAAGCTCATTTTTCAGGTCTTATATGAAAGTTTTTGCACAATTTTCCAAGAATCTATGTTGCCAGGGCCAATATCACTCTGATATCGTCATAAAATAATACAAGCGGATTTATAAGAATTTACTATAATGGCTTTAAATGAAATGTGATAATTTTTTTTCCATATAATTGTCTGTTAGAAATCCATATAACCGTACTTATTTTTACCAGACACAGCTAAAAACAAAGTAGGAATACACAGTTAATAACTTTTTTTTATGTGAATGAAGTATAAAATTGCAGACCATACATAAAATAAAATCACACTTTGGTATATTATCATTAATATTTTATTTACAAGAATGGAGGATAGTTATAAATAACAAAACTTATTTTAACACTCCGCCTACCAGACAGTTCCCCCGTCGGATCGGCCAACAAAAATTAGTTTAAAATTCCGTAAAAATAGGGTGTAAAAAAATCATGATTTAAAAAGCAATAATAATAAAGATCGAATTTTTGTATTTAAATCATATTTCTTTTTATTTGAATCGGATTTTTTTTCCAGCATTGAAATATTGAATAGATGTAGGTTTAGCCTAGGTTTCTAAGATTAATAGATTCTAGGTTTCTAAAAAATTAGACTTTTATTTGCTAACATAATCTATGTTTTTGCACTTTAATCAATAAAATTTAATTATTATTTAGTAACTACAAAAATTATAAAAACTGTAAATTAGTAATTTCATTAATTAATATAATACTATAAAGTTATATACATTAATATTTTGCAATAATTATGTAAAACTATATTAAAAAATAATGATTTTACATTTATTAAAATTATCAGTTGCTGCATTTAATTTTAAATTGATTACAATCTTTAATTAGGTATATAATGCATATTGTAATGCTTAAATTAATAAACGATAATTCAGTATTTAATATTTATTCTAAAAAGAAAAAGGACAGAATGCTTGTTCTAAAAAAAAGGTACTATTACATAAGAAAATATATTACTAATGTGCTTAGTAGCAATAAAAATAAGTACATAATTTTTTAGCATGATAAATATAAAAATCATTAATTTTCAATATTTCTATAAATCACGAATTGAAAAATACAATTAAATAACATGTTTTAATAATATCCTGCTTTTTTCCAAGAAATAAAGTTCTATCATTTTTGTTAAGTCTTGGGTGCACATATTCAAGTACTGCGGTATGGAGGGATTTATTTCAAAAAAGATCTGGCTATATTTCACTATTTTTTAAAAGGTAGGGTGCATTTTGTTAATTTCAAAAGGGGCAAAGTGTTGCAGCCTTAACAAATAGCCAAAGTGAAACAGTAATCAACAGAATTAATAAAAACAGCAAATAAGTAATTTCAATATGGCATAACCAACATAACTAACAAATATTATTGGTAGCTCATTTTGCATTTGTAGTAACAAAAATTACTGTTAATAGCATAAATCATACCTTACACAATGTATGTGCATACTAATATATATATATATATATATATAGCCGAAATTTAGCATACTTTAAATGCTTATTTCATATAAAAGAATAAACAATTTAATTACTTAAAGGAAATTATGACATCACAAATTATATTAGATTTAGATTTAAATATAATATTTAAATGAAATATCTTTTATGCCTTAACAAAGTTATTGTATTTAATGTTTCACAGGACTCAGAAATTAAGATTAGAAACAATTATTTAAAGCTTTTTTATCAGATTTTGGTGTACTGTATACAGTATTCCAAATTACATTAATTTTAATACACTTTCCAAATTACATTAATCTTAGATTTTAATACGTTTGTGTCATTTAGAACAATTAGATTTAAATCAATTTTGATTTAAATAATTGATTTTTATTTCAAATTGTTGATTAAAATAATGATTTAATCGCTAGCTTAAATCCACTTTTTAAAATAGTTAACACCCTAAGTAAAATCCAAATGAATGCGATAAAATTTAGAAATTGGTTTGTAAACTTGTTTTATTAGATCTAAATTCGTAAAAATCTCGAAACATTTAAAAAATATATCGAATAAAAGCTAATGAATTTTAACTGTGGTTGTATGCATTATTGTAATTTTTGTGCACTGTTTATCTTTTATTTCTTTTTTCGTGGGTTAATCATATATTTTCTGATACTGTGTATCGTATAGATATTTTGAAATTCCTTTCATTAAAATCATTCACAAAATAAAATAATAAAAGCTTCTAGAATTAAAAAAATAAATAAATAGACAATATAATTATGACATTTCAGTCTCATTCCTTCAAACATATGGATTATTCATAGATTTTTATTTATTTCAACAAAATCATTGTAATTTAAAGAAAAGCAAACAGAAAAAATATTTTTCATACCTATTTTCCATCGACATATTTCTTCATTTTTTGATGGTAATCCATAGAATCATTTGTAGAAAACAAATAGTCCAATATTAATTACAAAAGCAGTGGCATGAATCTATTTTACACATACCAACAGCATTTGTAAACTTTCTTGGACGTATTTTGTATGAAACACAGAATTTTGCGATACTCTTGTAATATTTTTTGCTTAAATTTTTAAACTTAGACGGACTATACGTACATAAACGGCTATTTTTACAAACAAAATGTTCTCGTTCTCTGTGTATTCCAAAGATCAACAAATAAACTTTACTGTCTTTAATTAAAAAATCGTCTGCGACTTTTCCCTATTGCACATGGCGTATGCGCATGCAAAAATTATAAAGCAAAAAATGCTTACATTACTAAACTTTCAAGTTTATCACCTGTTCGTTCAAAACAGCAGGCTTAATATTTTTTTTTTCCTTTTTGAAACCACAGAAGTATAAGTGTCGCAGAAGTGTGTTTTGTTAACGACAGCTGATCGTTGACAAAAAATCACCGTAAAAGATAAACTGACATATATTCCTGAACCTGAAACATTTTTACACTCTTCTATTTTTGCAAGAAATAAATACTAGATTCGTGAAAATTTTCGAATTCTTGTTTTTAATGGATTTTACAGATTTTATAAGGTTAAAAATGTTTTTTATAAAATGTTTGTTTGTATGTCTGTGACTCTGTCTGTCTCTATGTGATATAAATTTTGTTGGCACTCTATCTCAAGAACTAATACATGGAATACGTTTTCATTTTATTTGAACCTTATACATACACATGCATATATATATATTTGTGTGTTAGAAATGTGATTCTATATGTCAATAATTAATTTATAACAAGCTGGAAATTGCATTTTAAACGTAGCAAATGAGATGCGTTCGTGCTATGACAAAGTTCTAAAAATATTCAGTTTTTGCTGTAATGGATACAGTATTTCGGATACAGTATAGTGGCCGAAATCTTCGGTGTGTACCTCTAAATACTATCTGCTTTCTGTCAGCGGTGTAGTCGTAAAAAAAGCAAAGGGTATATGCATAAAACAGAGGGTATACCCTAGAGTGTATACACTGTAGCTCTTTTGAGAAACAGAGGGTATACCGAGTTCCTTAAAAAAATCCAAAGGGTATACGGCGTGTACCCGCGTATACCCTCCACTACATCCCTGCTTTGTATTATACAGGAAGTAACTTATAATAAACCTCAACAACGTACATAAAATGTGAAATAGTTTAATCGTATTATAACGCGCCCCGAACGGTATCTCCCCTATAATATTATGTAATGGAATACTTGTGTGTGGCCCTGGAAATTAATAATGAATATTCTTTGCACCACCGATTGTGCAGAACGTATATTTTATCATACACTTCTTAGATACATATAGATTGTATTATATTCGAAAGCGTGTAGCATCATTAACAAATTGGAAATTGCGCGTCAAACGTGGCAAATGAGCTGCGTTCGTACTACAATTAATTTTATAAATATTCTGAGCTTAATACATTAGCTGTTAAATTCTTATGCTAAAATTCATGAATATAAAATTTGATACGATTATATATCTCCAATTCAGTAACACGAAAATAATAGGACCTCTTCTTAAATAGGACGCAATCAAGATCGCAAACCTAGAATCATTACTTATCATGGGATACCGTGAAAATGTGTAACTGATTCGAAAACCACTGCTATTTTCATTTTTACTCTGTAACTCTTACAGATTCTTTTGTGTTACCCTGTATATGATTTACAGCATTTATATACACAAAGTAATATGCAAAAATATGGTTACACTTAAAAACTAATATCAAAACTAAAAGTGCACTTCTAGCAAAAATCTGTAACGTAGAGTAGTAGTTCTGGTGCAGTATAGTATCCGAAATCTTTTGTGAGTGCTTGTAAATACTGTTAGCGCTTTCTATTATTAAAGAAGTAACTTGCAATAAAACTGAGCAACGTATATCAACTTAATTATATACGAACTAATTTAACATGATTGAAATACGCAGAAAACAATGTTTTCCCATATATCATTATGTGACGGAATTCTTTTGTGTAGCTCTGTAAATGAATAATAAACGTTTTTTCACCATATATTGCACCGAATGTATATTTTAATACGCTTCGGTAAATGTATATAATTTTTTTCCTGTTTGGAATGCTGTAACACCATTAAAATGAACTTGAAACATTTTTTTCTCATTGACGGTAATGTAACGTAATACTTTTGATTATCCCTGCAATCAAACTATACATCCGATTTTCATAAAATTTGAAAAACTCGACAAAATTATGGAACAATTTTATATTTTAAATTTCAAACGATTCGGTTGGATAGTTTTTGCTCTATTATATGCGGACAGACGGACAGACAGACGAATGAATGGACTGAACAACGACAACCGGTCTTATATACATACATAATTACGAACGGACCTAATTTTGTATCATTTTGTATATATTAAACACTTAAATTTTTTTTTATCGTTTTCGTTTTCGGCCGAAACTAGGATGAGTACCAAAATTCGGTTTCAGTTTCTGTTTTGATCTTAAAAATCGTTGATTCAGTTGATCCTTAATTATGATTAACACTTTCATTCGTGTAAATGCAAGTACTTTTCTACATTTACACATCTGTATGAGTTAATCAAGCGATAACAAATTGCACATTTGATTTCACATGCTAGGTACACATAAAAAAAGGTAATTTTTTGTTCAAAATGTGTAAATTTTATGACAAGTATGCATTTGTAAAAAATTACTCACTTATGTGTGTACTTATAATTAAGTTTAAATTAGACTAACACATAAATAAGTGTAAATCCAAGCATTTCTAGACATTTACACACTTGTTTGAGTTTTTCAACGGATAAAAAATTACACACTTACTTTCACATCCTAAATACACATATAAACAGGTAAATTTCAGAAAAAAATGTGTAAATTTTACGACAGGTGTGTAATTTTAGAAATTTACACATATATTCGGGTAAAATTAGCTAATTTACACATTTATTTTTTAGAGTGTATGTCCATCTTGTATATTCTAATGATATGAAATTCCATGCATTAGTGTTTGAGCTATGACTTTCACTATAATCACATCCTGCATAGTCCCGCCCACTTGTGGGGTGATTTTCCCCAATATCTAATCAGCAACAACTTATGTCAACATATAACTGAATTGTAAGTTTGATGAATATCAGTGCATTAGTTGTTGAGATAGAGTTTTTGCGGAAATCGGGAAAATACATTATAGCGGCACTACTTGTTGAGAAATTTACATCAAAAACTAATCATCACAAATTTATATCAGGCACTATCTGAAAAAAAAACTTTTATTAATTGCCATTCATTAGTTCTTGAGATAGAACGCCCACAAAATTTTATCACATACATACAAACAAATGTAATCACAGACTCACCTTATGTTGTAGACAGACATTTTGTGAAAACATGGCTTCTGGTATCGCTGAGCCCCAAAATGTGTATATTTGTCAAAAACCAGAATTTGAAAAATATCACCAATCCAATATTTTTTTTTCTTGTAAAGGTAGAAGAAAGTAAAAACACAGTACAATACTTATTTACAAATAAAGTACATTTCTTATTTACAGTAAAACACATGTAAATTTATCATATTGTTACTTCTATAATATACTTCGTTTATTATCGACAAGCAGTACTAATTGAAATTTTTAATATAAAATAAAGAAATATTCAAACTGACTAAAAGCCATATAATATAAACTACAAATTAATTTAAATTAAAAAAAAGTGACGCTGAAAACTTCATTGAATTTTCCATTATTTTATGCTGAATATCCATTTTAGTATAATTATATTATGCTGATAAAAAAAAAAGTCTTTTAAATCTTACTTAATAGAAAAACAAAATTACCCTTAACAAATTTATCAATAATTTCATTTTCAGGGAGAGTGAAAAGTAAAAAATAAAGAAGAAGGAAACTGCATTAATTTAATTTCTTCATTAATTTAAACACTTTGCCTGTTTTACTTTTAACATAATTCTTGAAATCTTGAATGAAGATTAAATTGCTTCTTTTTTTTAAAGTATTTTTTTAACAAAAATCAAATTAGGATTATATTAAAAGAAACTAAATTAAACGAAAACCATTTTTGTTATCTTTTTGCAGTCTTAATTTTTGAATACTGCTTATGGATTAATAAATAAAACTGATTTGTGAATTGTATTCTGTCCGTAAATTAATTTTTTAAAGGCAGAATATGTAACTTAAAACAAATGAATAACTGCATATCATACATGTTTATATTCGAATGTCGTATGTCATATAGTCAATTGTCACCATATATGTCATGCAGACAATTATCACCGTACACCTTCTGTTTAAGACATTTTATGTAATATTTAAAGATGTAGTTGCCGTATTTTTCAGGAACTTCAGGACTATAAAGAACATGCTTGATTTCACACTTATCGATTGCGATATGATCAGAAAGCCAGTTAAAGGAAAACAAAAATTCAAAGAAAAGTAATAATATTTTTATCTCCCTGTAAAATTAAATGCACGAAATGATCTGTTGGCTTAGATTATGAATACATGAATATTGTGAAATATGAGTATTAATTTGTATAAAAATAGATAGTATTATATATATACTACCTCTGGCAATAAAGTTCGGGGAATGAATTCAGAACGGCCGACCTAGCAACACTGGGGAAACAAAACGCTGCACCTGCATAGAGGCAATTGTTGATCATCTTCCCCCACCGTTGTTCAGTTGAGCGTCGTTTATGTTATGCGTAAGACGTGTTTTACAAAGTGCTTGTTCAGTGTGTTAGTTCTTAACTGAGAACAGGAAAATGAAAGAATAAAAGATCAGTTTAAAGTTTGGTTTTAAGATTTGCAAGATACCGAAAGAAATTCATGAGGGGTGATGCAAATCAAACATCCACCATTCTCGCCTGATCTCAATCCTCCAGACTTCTTCCTATTTCCACAACTCAAACTCTCTTTGAAAGATATTTGACCTTATTGCTAACATCCAACTAAACGTGACGAAGATTTTGAACTCCATCCCAAAAGAACACTTCTTGCGAATTTTCCAGGACATGTATGGCAGATTTCAGCGGTGCATATTTATGTGATATGACTATTTCGAAGGTTGGTACGGTAACTTTCGTTAATATTTCATCTACATTAATGTTACAGGACTATTCACCGAACTTTATTGTCAGAGGTAGTATATATATTGATTTATTCATGTATTACAGTACAGTACGAAAAAAATATCTTGATAATCATTGATAAATGTGAAGTTTGTGGAGTAAGATCCTTATTGATAACATTCATTAGTAATCTTTCTTTTATTTCTGCAGTTGTTATAGTTAACATTAACAGTAGGAACCAATTTTTCCTTTTGGTGTACTACCATGTGGTAAATCGTCCTTGCCTTTTTAAGGATATAGTGGCCATCCATAAATAATGTCACATGTTTTTTTTACTACCCTCCCCCCTTTTGTTACAAAGTGTCACACATCACTTTATCCCCTCCCCGCACTTGTCACATGTTACACTATATTACGTAAGCATATACTTGCAGTTCAGGAACAAAGCACTATGTTTTAGATCACATTTCAAATTTTGATTTTAAACATCAACTATGTATTAAAATACATAGTTAATTTAATGATATTTGTGATCTGAACAATAAAAATGGTTCGTATTTTGTATAAAACAAGATTTACAAATAAAAGTAGAATATTAATAAAATATTAATATGAAAGAGCAATTGAAAATACTAATATTTCAGACTTTGAAATAGAATTTAACATATTTGGATTTAAATCTTACCCATTATAAACACAAAATGTTTCATTTTTAAAATAACATCATATTTCAAGATTTAATCTGCTGAGTTTTAATGCTTTTATTTTAACCAAAATGTGTGATATCACATTTCTTCTAACCCCCTTCCGCCCCCTTGTCACGAACTGTCATAATTTCATGACCCCTCCTCCCCCCCCCTTGAAGTGTGACATCATTTATGGATGGTCCCATAGATAGTTATTCCTGATGCTAAAGCTTTGCGTCTTACAAGAACATTTTGTTGTAATAAAGTGAAAGCACAAGGTTGTTCAGCGATTTTAAGCCTCTTACGTCGATTATGTGTAACAAAAGAGTTTCTTTTTGTAAAGAAAAGAGTTTAATAAATTCCTCTTTTCAAACCACTACCAGAACAAAAAAAGAAATAAATAAAGAGAGAACTCTAAATCATGTTAACCCTTTATCTACCGACGGTACTTATAAATACCATTAAAATAACTTCTTATAAAATTCTTTTAATACTTCAATTAATTGTAATACTGTTTAGAATGAGTTACAGATACGTTATTTTATTTTGTTCCAAAAGCATTATTGGCTACAGATTATATTTCTAAAAGGATGACTTCTTTTGCCTCTGTATCTTTTCAGCTTTCTTGGCGCTGGGGGAGGGGGATGGGGATTTTTCCATTCGGAAATATTTCTATATTTATAGTCTAAGAACATCATATTTGTAATTTTATAACTCTACAAGATTCTAAGAAAACAATTTAAAATAAAAGATTTGATTGCGGTTATAAATATTGCAAAAAATCCCTGTAAGTTAAAATTTAATTAATCCTTCTAAATCCTTCAATCTTTCTAAAATACTTAAAAAATGCATAAAATGATAAAGTAAATCTTTTAATTTAGTTTGAACAACTTACGTAAAATGCTTTAGAATGTAAAATTTCCATGAATTCATAATTCGGTAGATAAAGTGGTAAGGCCCCACAATAGTCACAGAAAAAGTACAGGAAAAGACCCGGATGATAATGGAAAGTTTATGGGAGCGTTCTTTTCAAATATCTCGCTCACATTTTAATATTTTTACATGATTTTTTTGCATAAGATAGCTGAGGACGCTCCACAACCGGCCTAGTTTTTACCTTTTTCGATTTTGCTTATATATTTTGTATATTACGATAGTTTCAGTTTCAGAACCGGTTTAAACCGGTTTCGAAAGTGAAAGTAATTTTTTAAAGAAAATCTGAAACCAAAATTGAAAAAGTAAAAACTAGGCCGGTTGAGGATCGTCCTCAACTATCCTATGCAAAAAAAATCCTGTAAAATATTAAAATTTGAACGAAATATTTGAAAAGAACGCTCTCATAGACTTATCATTAGCGTTCGACTTTTACCGCGTGACTAGTGTGTGCTCTTAAAAGTGGAAAAATTAAAACAAAACTTTCAAAAATTGAGATTTTGACATAAATGTCAAGATTGTTATTGTGGCTCTATATATTCATTAGAGCATTCATAGAGATGCATCGATTGTTTCATAAAGTTCAAAAAATCATTGAATGTTTTTTTTTTTTTTAGTTAAGTACATGCAGAGTTTTATAAAAAAGAATCAGAGGCAGTTTCAGAAGATTTGACAAAAAGTAGAAGAAATGATATAATGCAAATTGAATACATTCGAAACACGCTAACACGAACAAACTTAACGCGAAATGCATTTAACATGAATTGTTTCCATTTATCCCATCAAGTTGTTTATATACAGAGTGGGGCATAAAGATCTCCCCATTTTAAGAGGTCAATAAAATATATATAGGACATTGAAAACAAATATATTGTTATTACACTCGGAAAGAATAATATATGCCATTTATTAATTTTTACAATCTGTTACAATTTTTGCTAATAAGTAATTTCGCGGCATTGTTGTACGAAAAATGATACCGTCTAAATGTTTTCCTCCATTCTCTAGAAATCTCTGAACATGACATGATGTTCGAACATGACGTGGTCTACCGGGCGACTTTCGTTTTAAACACGAACCTAGTATTCTACAAAACCTACATTAAACATATTTTCCAATAATTTCCCTTCGTTTGCGCTTGGCTGTAAAATAATTATAAATCCTAAATACGCCCTCTTCAAGGAAAAAAAAGTGAAGTATGTGACTGTAGCAATATTCTAAAATTTGCCCAGTTTCAATTTCTCTTTTTTCCCTTTTCTATTTAATGTCCAAAGCATACGGGTCGAAGCATACCCGAAAGTATACGGGTACAAAGTTCTTGGTCGCTTAGCAGCGACAGCGCTTAAACAAACGATAGGTACAATTGCTCTATGGTCGGTTATGTGTTATTTATATAATCTTCATTAGCTGTTTGTATGGTTACTGATTTAGATAAATCACGTTTTAACTACACTCACTTCCAAAAGTTAAGCACGGAGAGGAAAATGCTAATTTCCTGAAGCTAATCAGAATTGAAGAGGACGCAAATCGCTGCAGAGGTAGATGGAAGTATGCAAATATGTTACTTAGCAGCTAATCGCACTTACATGTCAAGAAATATGCAAAAAGGGCCGTATTATAAGAAGCCAGCTTTATGAAGGGTTTCAGAAGTTGATTGTAAGTGCTGATAGAAGGTGTTTAAAGCTTTCGCACAATTTTTTTTGGAGACATACGTGTTTCTATGACTTCCAGAAGACGAATGGAAGATTCTGAGCGCTGGCGAGCTGTGGGGCGCATTGAAGCAGGACAGTCGATCGCAGATGTTGCTTTTTCCTTTGGCGTTCATCATTCTGTAATTTCACGTTTATGGAAACAATTCCAAATCACACAGAAAGTGGTCCGAAGGCCCGTAGTCGGTCGCCCAAGGGTTACAAATCGCACGGAAGATCGATATATTGCTATTGTAGCCAAGCGGAATCACAGAACGACCTCCACACGTGTGACATCTATGGTTACAGCGTCCATTGGTAAGGCGATATCTGCAGCTACTGTACGCCAAAGATTACATAGGAGTGGACTGTACGCCCGAGTACCTTGAGTTTGTGTTCCTCTATCCGCCCAATCAAGAGGTACACGATTAAAGTGGTGCCAGAAACATGTCAATTGGACTGGTTCTGACTCGGGCAATGTCATGTTTACTGATGTGTCAAGATTTGCTCTGCAGCCAGATGATAAGCGTATAAGGATATGGCGTGAACAACGAACACACAATCAGCCCCAAAACATCACTGAACATCACGCATTCCGAGGCTGAAGCATTATGGTGTGGGCAAGGATTTTATTGGGATACCGCAGCGACCTCCACATTTTTAAACTGGGTTCTGTGACGGCTGTCGGGTATCGAGATGAAGTCCTAGAACCCATTGTGATATTTATGCTGTAGCAGTTGGCCCTAGTTTTGTTTAAATGGACGATAACGCACGTTCCCATAGAGCCGGCATCGTCGATGACTACCTGGAGAGTGAAGGGATTGCGCGTATGGCGTGGCCAGCATATTCGCCCAACCTTAATCCTATTGAAAATCTTTGGGATACTCTCGGCCGTGCTATATGTTTACGTTTCCCACCTCCAGCCACTCTTATTGAGCTGGAAACTTCTCTACAAGAAAAATCGCAATTGCTTAATTCTGCGGTGGTTGACCACCTTATTAAACTCATGGTCACAAGGTGTAAACTTTGTATACAGATGAGAAGAGATCATATACCCTATAAATGTCCTTTTTTTCATTTTATGCTGTTTATTTTTCCTTTTTACACAATTTTGTTTAAGTCTCCAGTATGTCATTATCTGATAACTTATAAAAAATTAATATTGTTTTCAATTTTGTATAAAATTATTGATGTTGTTTTATGCATAAATATATATTCTACTTTCCTGCCTAATTTTGTGACAATCAAAGCAGTATTTATTGATTTTTTTGCATTTTACATGTTCGTGCTTAACTTTTGGAAGTGAGTGTAAATGTAAATGAATATAGATTCTGAACAATTTTAGTGTTACATATATTTTTAAAAATTGTAATGTAAATTCGCCTGGGATATTTCAAATATTTACTTTTAAATTCCAAATTTCAAATTGAGTAATAAATACCTCTTTCTCAAAATTCAGAAAGGTATTGGAATATAAAAACCATTCATTGTTGAAGCATAAAATTTTATGGAAAGGGCATTTATTTAAATTGTCCCTTTTTGAAATATATTTTCCTTTTATGTATATTAAATATTACTGCTTGGAAAAAGCACAAGCTAATATTTTGAAATTTATGATCTACGACAAAACCCACTTCGTAAGCAACAAACAATTTCTTCTTTACTAAATACAGCACAAATCAGAATGCACCATAAGTTATAAAAAGCCAAACTACTTGAAGAACAATACCAAAATATGACGTTTAATCATCCATATGATTTTCAATATATGCGAAAGAAAGACCATAAATATTCAGAGCAATATTATTTTCTTCAAGATTAAACTACTGACATAAAATGCTGATACAATAAAAATGCGAATAAGAATGAAACATACCACTTTGAAGTTTTAAACTGTACTAAAAAAGGACATCATATTTTGTTTAGATATTTATAAATCAAACAGCTTAAAATATGCTTTCATGAATATTAATTTTTAACTCACCGGCTAGTATAGCCTGAGAGATTATGTGCCCGCTCGTTCTGTATGTATGTACGTGCGTAATGCGATAACTCATGATAAAAATATCCGATTCACTTGAAATTTTGTATGTATGTATATTCTGATAAGGCGCTTCCCTGACTAGTTTTTGGAGTTCATTCGATACATATAACAGGGGGAACGGGGGCTAATGCCACTCCCCCTAGCTTATATGAATGGTTTTTTTTATGCAGAATGATCAGTTTTCGTTCAAAATTTAGAAGTAAGATCATTCTGATGAGGCACTTTCGTGATTAGTATTAGGTGTTCATTGGATAAGAAACAACAGGGGGAACGGGGGCTCATGCCCCTTCCTTTATTTGATATAAATGTTTTTTTCCTGTAGATTTATCAGTTTTTGTTCAAAATTTAGATGAGGCGCCTCCGTGATTAGTATTATTCATGCAGGTTTTTTATATGATAAATCATATCCCTGATTAGTTTAAGGGGTTAAGTGATTAAGTATAAAAATAGAAAATGAAGGGAGCTGATCCCCCCTCAATTTGTTTTTCCAACGGAATTAACCCTTGAAAATAAAATGCTGTAATATACAAATAGAACGCGTAGCCTGTGAGCTCAATGCCATCAGTTTAACTGGGCAATATTCTTTTTTATTAAATAAGAACATATTCATTTTTTTAAAGCAGTTAACTCTAAATTTTAAAGCTACATACCGGGTGTCCCAAAAATTACTGATGGATTTTAAAATTCGATAACTTGCAAACGGTGACAGCTATTTAAAAAAAATTTCAGGAGGGTTATGTATAATGTCAGGAGTTTTTTTACCGTAATTTTTTATTTTAGTTCGGATTTCAAACAATAGGTGCGCTGACGGCGATTGAAGGCCAGGTCGACGCTTCACTCAGCATTGATCACCTGGCCTTCAATCGCCGTCAGCGACACCTATTGTTTGAAATTCGAACTAAAATAAAAAATTACGGTAAAAAAAACTCCTGACATTACACATAACCCTCCTGCAAAAATTTTTTAAATAGCTGTCACCGTTTGCAAGTTATTGAATTTTAAAATCCCTCAGTCATTTTTGGGACACCCGGTATATGTATATATACAAAGTTTAATTTTTCCACCAACGTACCGTTATGCATAATTCTTAAACCTATACGGATTTAGCGTTCATTTACGGTTATAATTTATAAAAAATATTACCGTAAAAAAACTTAACTTTTGGTGTAGATACATTTTGCTTTAAGAAATAAAACCTAATACTTATAGTGTAGATGAATTTTTATCATACAGAACGATAGTGCTGTATAGTAGAGCTCAGATGCATCTCTAATGTTAAAGTCCAAAGTTTGCCCCTTAATAACTTTGACCTAATCATCGGATTGCGACGAAATTGAAAAGGCGAAGTGTCCTACTTCACACTCAAAGTTTTTTTTAATTTTATCCTATCCACCGATTTGTTATGGACAGAACCCCTGTTTTGTCACTTTTTTCTACAGGAAACAATATAAAAAGGCCACAACTCAATTATATCCCGAATCAAGAAACATTCAGTGACGTATAATTGCTTATTCGAAAGCTTTTGATTTAGGTATGTGCCTTTCGAAAGTCCTGTTAAAAAATATCCAATATTAAAGAAATGGTACCCATTTAAAATTTATATAGCTCTATATTTTCCATTATTTAACATTATAGAAATCTCTTCTTTTTAATTGCTAATTTAATAATTTCTTTCAAGTTGCCACCAACTAAAACAGCACAATAATTTAAGAAAGAAATGATAACGCGTGTTCTTTTTTACAGATCAATAAAAATTCAGATTCTCCTGATAGATTTTTGCATTTTTGAAGTTAACGTTCTTCGAAACATATAATACATATTTTTCATAAATATATAAACTGTAACTAAATTTATACTAAAACAACATCACGCTTTTATTTGAATGTTTCCAAAGCCAAAACAGTTACAGAGTTTTGTGCATATATGCAGAGAAAATCGGTAGCAGTAATTATAGTTTATTAATCTAAAAAAATTACATGACATTACAAGGGACGGTCAATAAGCTACTCCAATAGATGTAATTGGCTGTCTGTCGGTAAATAAACTTTTCACTGGAATCTGCTTCTTTTTCAAAGCAAAATTACACCATTTACTGCAATAATGATGATATGCTGGATGCAACTGAAACTAGACTGCTAATAGCTAAAAAAATGCTGATGCTAATAAAAATTTTTCATCTACTTAAATTAATTGCGCAAAGTACTGCCTCTCACTGTTAAAATTGGACACATAAAATAAGACAAATATACTCACTTTTGAGTACTTTACCACCTTATAATAGCTCCGAATACATAACTCTTATATTCGAGAAATTCATGTACTCATTTATTTTTAACTTTTAATGTATGTGTGCAAATCCATCACATACCATGCTTCTGATGTTTTTTTTTTTCGAGAAATCTGTAGCAAGATTTTTCTGCGAAAACCGTGGAATTTAAATGTGTTCTTGTGAATAACTACATATGTACTATGCTCAGTGATGTATTCTCCCGTGCTATATGACATTTTTCTTTAAAGTATAGTTCGTAAATTAAAAGTGCACAATCAAAACATGCGTGGATGGTTCAACAATTATTGTCCCTACTGTATATAAAATATTTTTAGTACGATGGTTGATACGGAATATCGAAAGCTTATGTCTTAGATGTCTATATGCTCAATTTCAGAAATATAGCTGCTATATTAAAATATTTCTGCAGGAAGAACGGAAGTTTTAAAGACCTATTTTTGAGAGATTTTTTTAAAGAAGGGCGCGAGGCATAAAATCTGGTCTGTCGCTTATGGTTCCCGATTTGTGGCGGTGGATGAGACAGCTACATCTCTAGGATCCTAAGCCCAAACAGCAATAGCCACGCCTAATCCACTGTCGCAAATTTAGCACTATAAGTACCAAAATAACCTATCCCCCCACCCCAACTTTTTAGCCCCTCCCTGTAAAAATATGTAAATATAACAGCTACCGTTATGAAATTGAGCATATAGGTCTAAGACATTGGACTTCAATATTTCACATCACCCATCTATGTAAAAATTGTTTATATACAACAGATACATCATTTGTTATAACAACTCACGTATTTCGCACTATAACATTCTTTATAGCATGCACAGTCACTAAATATATTATATTGATATATCACATAATCGAATAGAGTAACAAGATATCATACTAATATTTAGCAACAAAGCTTATATAAAATAACATGTACTCGTTTCTTAAGCAATTCTTACTTTTAAAAAAGTGTAATTAAAAGATTTTGAATAAATTTTAATTATTATTTTAATGTTCTTTTTAAATAAATTATTTTTAACAGTGTAAATGTCACCTCTCTATAGTGTAAAAAGTATTCAATTAAAGATCAGAAATACCATAATTTCTAAATAAAACACTTTTCTGAAAATTTTGAAATTTAATGAAAAATATGGAGAAAAAGAAATTAAAATTCATAATTTTTTAGAATTGTTGCTTGCAAATTTGATTTAAAGGAATGCGTTAAAATTACAAATTCATATTCTCTATTCAAATTTAACGAAGTGTAATCTAATACAATATACTAGTTTAGCAAGTGTGATGTAAAATATAATAGTAATTCTGATAAGAATATTTGTTCAAAATATTAACATGCTAAAATGCATCATAAGCTATAACACTCAAAATAGAGTTGAATGGAATAACTTAATATTTAAATGAGGTCAAGTTGTACAATTCGAAACTTTATAATAATTGTCATCCAAACCTTTTATTCCCAGACTCATGAACTGTGAAGAATTGTGAAAATTTCCAAAATATAAAGAATAGAATTAAACGGCAGCATATGATAAAATTATCACAGTGGGAGATTAAAGGAAATCATCTGCATAGAAAGTAAATTTTTGAAATAAAAAATGGAAATATTTCACGACTGATTTAAATACCGTGTTTACTCGTGTAAGGCGCACGCGTGTATAAGGTGCACCCCTACTTTACAAGTAAAAATGGCGATTTCTTAAAATCTCGTATATATGGCTCACCATAAATTTGATACGCTAATAAAGAATGACCAAATGAATTTCAGTAAAAAAAAAAGTCGAAACAAACATTATACCAAACCAGAAAACAAGACGAAAATGCATTTTTAGACTTCGGGTTGTAAGAGAATGTCGGGAAATAGGAATGAGTGACGGTAAAGAGAATTGCTAATTAGCGTTTAGATAATGTCATTAGCTCTGTTGTATAAAAAACTGCAAAGAATGAAATAAATATGCAGTAATATTTCAATTAATTAACATTTTCCGAGGTTTAATATCTTCTTTGAATAATTTCTTGTTTCATATGTATATTGTTTGACTGCATCCAACAGTAAAAAAAAATTCCTTGTATAAGGCGCACCTAGGAGTTTTGCTTTATACACGGTGTAAATACGGAACATAATATTAAATATCGTACGGTTTGTGACATGTGATCATGGGAACTTGAAATGAGTGCTGTGATTCCAAAGCCAAGAAATGAATGCAAATGTTTAAAAAACATATATGTGTTGAAACAAATCTAAGATTATATTTAAAATCAGATTCACTAATAAAATATAACGAAGTGTAATTTTTTACAAGACACTGGTTTAATAAAAATGAAATAAACAGTAACTGTAATTCTCATAAGAATATTTGTCTAAAATACTAACATGTTAAAATGCACTTTAAGTTATAATTCTCGAAATACAAACGAATGAAATTGCTTAATATTTAAATTAGGTCAAGTTTACAATTCGATACTTTGTAATAATTTCATTCAAACCTTTTATTGCTGGAATCATCAAATGTGAAATCATCAAATGAATTGTGAAAATTCGCGACATATGCTGTGCAGAATTAAAATAACTAGGGAACTGCAAGAAGTGTAAGTCACCGATTTTGACGAAAGTGGTATCGTTGAAAAGATCTTATTGAGAGCAGAAAGAACTCAATGGAACTACCCATCGCAAATGATTCGTTTTCGAGATACCCGACAATTTGTGTCTTGCAGCTAGTGCACACTTAATGTGGGACCACAAAAAATTTTACTCTCTATTTTAACGAAAGTGGTATCGTTAAAAATATATCATCATGAGGGAGAAAAAACTCAATGGAACTAACCGTCGGAAATGAGCCGTTTTTGAGATATCTGATAAATTATATCACGTAGCTCGTGCATACTGCTCTAGATCACACTTGATGGGGGACCGCAACAAAATTGTTTTCTTGATTTTTATGAAAATGGTGTCGTTGCAAAGATATCATTGTGAGAAGTAAAAAACTCAATGGAACTACCCATCTGAAATGAGCCGTTTTCGAGATATCCGACAAATCATGTCACTTAATGCAGTTTCCCAGCAGTGTGTATTAGCAATGTGACACAAATTGTCAGATGTCTCGAAAACGTCTCATTTCCGACGGGTGATTCCATTGAGTTTTTTAATCCTCACGATGATATCTTTTCAACGATACCGCTTTTGTTAAAACCGAGACTAAAATTTTTTGCGGTCCTCCATTAAGTGTGCACTAGCTGCAAGACATAAATTGTCGGATATCTCAAAACTGGATAATTTGCGACGTCTAGTGCCATTGAGTTTTTACTACTCACAATGAGTTCTTTGCAACGATACCACTTTCGTCAAAATCGGTGACTTACACTTCTTGCAGTTCCCTAGTAAGCATATGATAAATTATCATATTGAAACATTAAAGGAAATTATAAATCATCTGCATGAGGAATTGAATTTTGGAAATAGAAAATGAAATACTTCACGACTTATTTAATGACATAACATTTAATATTGTATGGTTTACTGCTTGCATTTATGGATGCGTGAAATGGATGCCGTAAATCCAAACCAAGAAATGAGTGCTAATACTTAATAAATACAGATACAAAGATAACATTCTATTTAAATTCAGATTCACGAATAAAATACAACGAAACGTAATTTTATAAAATATACTGGGTTATAAATAGTGATATAAACGATAACTGTAATTATTCTGATAACAATATTTCTCTGAAATATTCACATGTTACAATGCATCATAAGCTGTAACACTTGAAACATAGACGAATGAAATAACTTAAAATTTAAGGGAGACACGTAAGAAAAAACCCAAAATTTTTATTATTGATTTTAAAGTAATGAATTTTGGTGTACTATTTAAGAATCTTTTTGTAAGAAATAATTAGCAAAAAATTTCACTTTTTATTAAAAAGTATATTTTTTATGGGGATTTTTATGATTTTTTTTGTCGAAAAATACACTTTTTAAAATTACTACTCTTCATTCAATTTTTAATATTTTGGTATTACTAAAATTTCTTAAACAGTGTTATAGTATATGGAAAAGACCTAGGGAGAGATATTTTTAATTTTCAATTTTAATCAGTTAAAGAAAAAAAATACGCATGGTAAATTTCCTTAAATTCGTTATAATATTCATGTTTACCAATTTATGTAAAATTTTCAGAAATAGTTAAAAAATATATATCTCCTTACTTTTGTTGAAAATTTTTAAGATTCTAAAAATATAAACAATTTGTTTCTAAACCATTTTACCACTGAGCCTTAGTACTTTGAACCTAGTATATAAATATGAAAAAAGTCATGTTCAGGAAAACACATTTTAAATGGCCGCTAGTCCTTTAAACTCTAGTGACTACATTTAAAATAAAGCCCGTTTTCTACCTGTTCCAAGTGTCCCCGAGTTCTGAAATTTTGCATGGATATTCGCAAATATGTATTTTATCGTTTTCTAAGATAAAAATTTTTTTGAACTTTTGATGATTTTTGGCCGAAAATAGGGTTCGGGTCTCCGTTAAATGGGGTCACTTTTACAATTCGATACTTTGCTTTAATTGTCATTCAAGAGTTTTATTGCAGGAGTCATAAACTGTGACAAAATGAGAAAATTCCCAAGATATATAGAATTAAACAGGAGCACATGATAAATTTTCATAGCGGGAGATTAAAGGATCTACGTAAATCATCTACGTAGATGTTGATTTTTTGAAAAAGAAAAAGGAAATATTTCACGATTGATTAAAAGACATAATATCCAATATCGCTTGTTTTATGACTTGTTTTCATGAAAGCGTGAAATGGGTGTTGTAAATCCAAAGCCAAGAAATAAATGCAAGTATTTAAAAAAGAAAATACATATGATGAACAAAGCTAAGATTCTATTTAAATTAAGTTCTACTAAAAAAAAGTATAACGAAATATAATTTTGTACAATATACTGGTTTAGCAAGTGTGAGATATATAATAACTGTAATTCTGATACGAATATTTGTCTAAAATATTCACATACTAAAATGCATCATAAACTATGACATTCGAAATATAGATGGATGAAATTATTTAATATTTAAATTAGATCACGTTTATAGTTTGATACTTTGTAATTATTGTCGTTCAAAGTCTTTATTGCTGGAATCATAAACTGTAACGAATTGCGAAAAGTACCAGAATATAATGTCTAGAAATTAACTGGGGCATATAATAATTTTTTTATAGTGGGAGATTAAAGAAAATGATGAATCATCAGTATAGAAATATAATTTTTGAAGTAGAAAAAGGAAATATTTCACGACTGATTTAAAGACATAATATTCAATACCGAACGGTTTACGACTTGCATTCACGAAAACGTTAAAAGGATTGTGTAATTCCAAAGCCAAGAAATGAATGCAAATATTTAAAAAATATACGTGTGGTGAAATAAAGCTACCCTAGTAGCAAACCAATATTGGTTCAACATTGCGCCAATATTTCATTTATTGGAAATATTGCTAATAAAACGCCAATATTGATTGTATATTGGCTTTTCATTGGAAATATTTCCAATGAATTTCTAATATTGTACAAATGTTGGCGTTACATAGGAAATATTTCCAATGAATTACTAATATTATACAAATGTTGGCGTCATATTGGAAACATTTCCAATGAAACCCCAATATGTAACCAATATTGGCGTTTATTGGTAATATTTCCAATGAAACTCCAATATTGGCATAATATTGGCTGCAAATATTGTCTAAATAAGGGCAAAATGTAAACACCCCAATATTGGAGCAATATTTTATGCCAGTATTGCGCCAATGTGCCAATATTGCTCCAAGATGTAGCGAACATGGGCCCAATATTGTTTGGCTACTGGGAAGATTCTTTTAAATTCAGATTCACTTATGAAATGTAATGAAGTGCAATTTTGTACAATATACTGAAGTGCAATTTTGTACAATATACTGAAGTGCAATTTTATACAATATACTGGTTTGGCAAGTGTGATATAATAAATAACTGTAATTCTGATTATTTCTCTAAAATATTCACATGTTAAAACACATCATAAGCTATAACACTCGAAATATAGACGAGTGAAATAACTTATAGTTCTTATAGATCGATACTTTGCTTTAATTGTTATTTAAAGCGTTTCTTGCTCCAATAATAAACTCTGACGAATGGGAAATTCGAAGATATACTGTATAGAATTAAACAGGAGCATGTGATAAATTGTTATAGTGGGGGATTAAAGAAAATGATGAATCATCAGTATAGAAATATGATTTTTGAAGTAGAAAAAGTAAATAATTCACGACTGATTTAAAGCCCATAATATTCAATACCGCATAGTTTACGACTTTCATTCATGAAAGTTTGAAATAGATGTTGTGATTCCAAAGCCAATAAATGAATGCAAGTCTTTAAAAAATACATGTGGTGAAATAAATCTAAGATTCTATTTAAATTCAGATTCACTAATGAAATTTAATGAAGGGTAATTTTATACCTCATACTGGTTTAGCAAGCGTGGTATAAGTAATAATGTAATTCTGATAAAAATCATTTGTCTAAAATATTCACATGTTAGCATACATCTTAAGCTATAATACTCAAAATATAGTCGAGTGAAATAACTTAATATTTAAATGAAGTCTCATTTACAGTTCGATAACTTGCATTAATTGTCATTCAAAGGCCACATTGCTTCAATAATAAACTGTGACGAATTGTGAAAATTTCCAACATATACAGTACAGAATTAAACTAAAGCATATGATAATTTTTCATACCCTGAGATTAACAGAAATGATAAATCACCTGCATAGAAATTAAATTTTTGAAATAGAAAATGGAATTTTTCACGAGTGATTTCAATACATAATATTCAATATCGCACAGTTTACGACTTGTATTCATGGAAGCGTGAAATGGTTGTTGTGATTCCAAAGCCAAAAAATAAATGCCAGTATTTAAAATACGTATTATGCTAAAACAAAGCTAAGATTCTATTTAAATTCCCATTTACTAATGAGGGCTAACGAATTGTAATTTTATACAATATACTGGTTTGGAAAGTACGAGATAACCAACAACTGTAATTCTTATACGAATATTTGTCTAAAATATTCCCATGTTTAAATACATCATAAGCTATAATGCTCAAAATATAGACGAATTAAATAACTTAATATTTAAATGAAGTCTGATTTACAGTTCGATACTTTGCATTAATTGTCATTGAAAAGCTTTATTGCAGGAGTCATAAACTGTGACGAATAGTGAAAATTCCCAAGATATATTATATGGAATTAAACTGGAGCATATGATAAATTTTCATAATGGAAGATTAAAGGAATATATAAATCATCTACCGGGTGTCCCAAAAATAACTGATGGATTTTAAAATTCAATAACTTGCAAACGGTGACAGCTATTTAAATAGTTTTTGCAGGAGGGTTATGTATAATGTTAGGAGTTTTTTTACCGTAATTTTTTATTTTAGTTCGCATCTCAAACACTAGATGGCTCTGACGGCAAATGAAGCCCAGGTCGACGCCGAAACTGACGTCACTCAGCACTGATCACCTGGCCTTCAATTGCAGTCAGCGCTATGTATTGTTTGAAATTCGAACTAAAATAAAAAATTACGATAAAAAACTCCTGACATTATACATAACCCTCCTGCAAAAACTATTTAAATAGCTGTCACCGTTTGCAAGTTATTGAATTTTAAAATCCATCAGTCTTTTTTGGGACACCCGGTACATAGAAATTGAATTTTTGAAATAGAAAATGGAAATATTTCACGACTGATTTAGAGACAATATCGCTCGGCTCAGCACTTGTATTCATGGAAGCCTGAAATAGATGTTGTATTTCCGAAATCAAGAGTTGAATGCAAATATATATAAAAAAAAAATACATGTGGTGTAACAAAGCTAAGATTCTCTTTTAAATTCAGATTCACAAATAAAATGCAACAAAGTATAACTTTATACAATATACTGGTTTAGCAAGTGTGATATAAACAATAACTGTAATTCTAATAAGAATACATGTCTAAAGTATCCCTATGTTAAATGCATTATATGCTTTAATACTCGAAATATAGATGAATGAAATAACATAATATTTAAATGGGGTCAGTCCGATGCTTTGTATTAATTGTTATTCTTAGCTTTATTTTTTGAATCATAAACTGTAAGGAATTGTGAAAATTTGCAAGATATACTGTATAGAATTAAACTGGAGCATATGATAGATTTTCAGAGCGGGAGATTAAAGGAAATGACAAATCATATTGAGTAAATAATTAAATTTTTGAAACAGAAAATGGAAATATTTCGCGATTGTTTAGATATAATATTCAATATCGTATATTTTACGACTTGTTTTCATGTACCGGGTGTCCCAAAAATGACTGATGAATTTTAAAATTCAATACCATGCAAACGGTGACAGCTATTGAAAAAATTTATGCAGGAGAGTTATGTGTAATGTCAGAAGATTTTTTACCGCAATTTTTTATTTTAGTTCGAATTTAGAACAATAGGTGGCGCTGACGGCGATTGAAGGCCAGATCGACGCATCACTCAGCACTGATCACCTGGCCTTCAATCGCCATCAACGCCACCTGTTGTTTGAAATTCGAACTAAAATAAAAAATTACGGTGAAAAAACTCCTGACATTATACATAACCCTCCTGCAAAATTTTTTAAATAGCTGTCACCGTTTGCAAGTTATTGAATTTTAAAATCCATCAGTCATTTTTGGGACACCCGGTAAATGCGAAATGGATGTTGCCCTAATAGGACACTTTCGTATTCTATAAGAAACAGTTTTGAGGTACTATTGTTTAATCATTTGCGGCGCAAGGCAAATTCATTGCTTAAGTATTGAAATTAATGACTGACACCGGAATTTGAAAACAACTTTATTTATAAATAAGAAAAGGCTATATTTCACGCATTCAATAAACAGTAATTTTTTTTAACAGTCTTCCGGTGCCAATGTGGCGTTTGGAAATTAAAATTAAGTGTTATATCTATGAAACTACCTCGCCGAAAGGATTAAATAAGATATTAACCTTCCTGAACTGAATGTGTCTAATCGACCCATAACTATAATTTGTTTTATACGATTCGAGCCAGAACTTTTTCATGCAGAATGTAAAATAACAGATCCAGAAGAATAAGTTAATTAAATATATTAAAATATTTTAAATAACAATTCTGGTGTGAAATGTTTTTAATCACGATTGAGTAAAATTTGAACAGGGTAGGAAGATTAAGTGTGTAAAAGGGACAAAAATGTCATTATGGCTATAAGTTTTAACAATATATCAATATAAATTAACAATGCTCCATGGAAACAAATAAATTTTAATAAGCAGGTAGTGTTATAAAAATAATTTATGCCAAATGAATTTTGGGATGTTGTTGCTTGCCAGAGGTATACCACTCCATTTCATTTTTCATGAAAAATGGCCTTCACAACCGAACTTTGACATTTTCTATAGGGAAGAGGAAATTTTTTCAGGGCTTCAAAATTGCAGATTATTTATTAAATATGGTTTACTTCAACATAAAAAATATCAAGCCATTTAAAAATACAGATATCAAAGTATCAGTTTTTATCTGAATTTCAAAATAATGGCTCTAAATTCAGGACTAGATAAAGAAAGTTTTCATAATTGGAATTTTTAACCTAAGGGAGCCGTATAAAAATTTAATTTTCGTATTTTTTCGAATACATTCCCCATGGAATAGCAACTTATATTCTGCATCTTTTTTTAATTAAAATTAAATTAGAAAGAAATTAGAAGTATGTGCTCAGGGGCAATATTTAAGGAGATAGCATATTGTTTCGATAATTATGATTCAACTTGTATATCATATACAAGATACACAAAACATTTTAAAGCATGTCTTAAGTATGGAGTAAATTCCTTAAAAGTGGTCTTTAATTTAATTATGCATTTTAAAGCTGTACTAGATATAATTGAAGAACAAAATTTTGTTGCATATAAATATATCCACATACAGGACTGCGCTAAGAAAGTAAAGCATTGCTGTAGATGGTGGTTTTAGTTATTTAAAGCGGTGTTTTTCCAAATTATAGTTTGGCTTAATATGTGACGCGTATAAAAATCTGTATATAATGTACTGGGTGGTTCAGTATTCCATCTATTGGCAAAATTTTCTAATGATTAATTCTCTACTTCTTTTTAGATTTTTCTAACTAAATTAAGTTTCAGCATACTGTGTAGAATATAAAAAAATTCCCTGCCGGATCGGCCTACAAGCGCAGGTAGATTTCGAAGTTAAGCATAAAAGTACCAATTTCACCAACAAACACAAAATTAAGATTAGAGATATAACAAGTTTAACAATTTTATCTGGCCACTTTTAGTGACTTTTAATTTAAATTTTCTGTAATAACTGGTTTTATTACAGCCATTTTAAGACATTCAAATATATATATACTTCTACGCTCTACAGCTTTAAATTTTTTGACACATTTTTAGACAAAAAATAAAAATAAAAAATAATAAAAAACATGATACTTGCAAACGTGATTTTTATAGCATGATTAAGGATTATTTTTTCCTTTTTTAATTTCTTTAATTTGGTTAAATAAGAATTATTCATCTTTCGTATTTCGCTCTTATTTAATATCATGGCCAATAAGTGTATTTTTATCGTTTTGAGATCTCTAAGTTATACAATTTATCTGTGTTTTCCTTTAGTGTAATAAAATATTTATCTTTCCAGTTACTGTAAAAGTTTTATCATTTATAAAATCAAATGACCACTTAAGAAAACATCTTAAAACAATTAACAATTGTGTTTCATGTCGTTCATTTTTCAACAATAAAAATCTCTTCTTTAAAACTTGTAGAGTAGAAATTTTAAAATGTACCAACCAAATTCAAATACATCGTATAATAAAACATGTAATTACTCGTTCAAAATATTGCGATATTCATAAGAATAGAATGCAATTTAAACTACGCTATAAAAGATAAATGTTCTGCTCCGACATCATTAAAGAGCGGTATATAATAGTTTGAAAAATGTTATACTTTATCCATGGAAATGTACGTATTTATGAAGCTATTACATTTGTAAAACAAAATCAATGCATCGTATCATTCTGACAAAAGAAACAATAATTTTCAATATTGTTTCTGACCCATGAGTTTTATTCTTCGCGCCATATAAGAAGTTTTATTAAAATTTTTAAAACCTTAAAGTTTTGATAAAGGAAAATCTATATTTTCTGCAGAGATATAAGTATCCTCAAAGGATTTATATTTTCGTATAAGATTTCAAAGAAAGGCAATAAAATGATAATAAAAATAGAAGTTATGAAAATAATTTCTGAAGATGAAATTTATTTTTATTTCTTAGTCAAACAATTTCTCAGAGACTTAAAACCATATCCTTAATCTTATTTGTATACAGGATATGGTGTATATTAAAACAGTTTGAATATTTCTTCCTTTGTTTGTTTACAAAAAACGTAAAAAAAACAGCAATAATGTGTGCGAATTTTTAAATATAATCGATCTTTTGAAATATAATCTGCTTTTATAAAAAAAAAAAAAAAAAAAACTGGACAATACGGCACATTATACAGTTCCTAAATAAAGTAACTTGTGAACTGAAAGCATTTGAGAGCAAAAATGGATTTAAAAATGAGTCAGAAAAATAAGCAGTTTCTTGTTTCTATGCATGTTCAATTTTCCAATCACGATCGCTTCAGGAAGCTCTGTTCATTATTGTAAAAGTTTTATCACTTGTAAAATCAAATGACCACTTAAGAAAACATCTTAAAACAATTAACAATTGTGCTTCATGTCGTTCATTTTTCAACAATACAAATCTCTTCTTTAAAACTTGTAGAGTAGAAATATTAAAATGTACCAACCAAATTCAAATACATTTGTACATCACATAATAAAACATATAATTACTCGTTTAAAATATTGCGATATTCATAAGAATAGAATGAAGTTTAAACTACGCTATAAAAGATAAATGTTCTGCTCCGACATTATTAAAGAGCGGCATATAATAGTTTGAAAAATGTTATACTTTATCCATTGAAATGTACGTATTTATGAAAGTATTGCATTTAAAAAACAAATTTGATAGATGCTATCCTTTTGACAAAAGAAACAATAATTTTCAATATTGTTTCTGACCCATGAGTTTTATTCTTCGCGCCATATAAGATGTTTTATTAAAATTTTTAAAACTTTAAAGTTTTGATAAAGGAAAATCTATCTTTTCTGCAGAGATATAAATATCCTCAAAGGATTTATATTTTCGCATAAGATGATTTCAAAGAAATCATGATTTCAAAGAAAGGCAATAAAATGGTAATAAAAATAGAAGTTATAAATATAAGTTCTGAGGATGAAATTTATTTTTATTTCTTAGTCAAACAATTTCTCGGCATTAATTTTATTTGTATACAGGATATGCTACTTCAAACAGTTTGAATATTTCATTCTTTATTTGTTTACAAAAAACCTTTTAAAAAAACTACAATAATTTGTACGAATTTAAAAAAAAAAACATAATAATTAAAAGAAACATTCCATAATATGAAACTCAGGTGTTCATTTCATGCGCTTCCTAAGTTACAATCATTTATTCATTATCTTGTTCAATAAATATCAGATTTAATTCAGTTTAAAAATAGCTATATTTTGTTAAAAGAAGCTTATTTCCTTCTAATCGTTATTATACTAGCTTTGACAGTAAAATTCGGTGAACAGTCCAGTAACATTAATGTAGATGAAATATTAAAGAAAATTACCATACCATCCTTCGAAATAGTCATCGCCAATAACTATCCACCGCTTCAATCTGCTATACATGTCCGGAGAAATTCGCAAGAAGTCTTCTTTTGGGATGGAGTTCAAAAGCTTCGTCACGTTTCGTTGGATGTCAGCAATAGGGTCAAATCTCTTTCAAAGAGAGTTTGAGTGGTGAAAATAGGAAGAAATCTGGAGGATTGAGATCTGGCGAGTATGGTAGATGTTCAGTTTGCACCACCCCTCATGAATTTCTTTTGGTGTCTTGTAAAGCTTGAAACAAAACTTTACACTGATCTTTTGTTCATTCATTTTCCTATTATCAGTTAAGAATCTACACACTGAACAAGCACTTAGTAAAGCACGTCTTGCACCGAACATAAACGACGCTCAACTAAACAACGGTTGGGGAAGATGGTCAACACTTGCCTCTATGCAGGTGCAGCGTTTTGTTTCCCCAGTGTTGCCAGATCGGTCGTTCTGAATTCATTCACCGAACTTTATTATCAGAGGCAGTGTTTTATTCATTTTAAAAGCTTTTATACACAGGAAAAAATGAGTTCTCAATTTTGAGCACTTAATTTTAAATCCATTTCATACTCAGAGTAGTTCCATTTAAAAATATTCAAAATTGAAAAACACGTGTACTCATTTTTAAACGATATACAAATTCAAATGTCATTTTGAAAAATAATGTTTTCTATTATTTTTTATTTTATTTAATGTGATCCTTTGTTCTTCTGAGAATAGTAAATTATGCACAGTGTTCAAAAATAATTTAAAAGGGTTTGAAAACAATTCATCTTTCATAAAAATATGAAGTTAAGCAAGTTGTCGTCCAAGATCACCAATAAACAACACCTTCGAAAATCCCTTGGCCTATAAGCGGAGGTAGATTTCGAAGTTAAGTACTCATTTCGACGACAAAAATTAAGTATGTTTAGAGATAAATATCGTTTAACAAGTTTATTTGGCCGCTTTTGAAGAACTTTTCATTTCATTTTTCTATAAGGACTGATTTTATCAGAATCATCTTAAGCTATATTCGGCACAAATGCCCACTTTGACAGCATTTTTTGAAATATATTCTAACTTTATGAAAATTCGACTAATACGGTACATTATATAGTTCCTAAATAAGAGAAACTTTCAGTTGAATACATTTGATAGCAAAATTTCATTTATAAATGAGTCATAAAATAAGCAATTTGTTATTTGAATCTATCGTCAATTCTTCAATCGCGCTCGCTTCGGGAAATTTTGTTCGAATTGCCCACTTTGACAGCTTTTTTTTAAATATAATCTACTTTTATAAAAGAAAACTGGACAATACGGCACATTATACAGTTCCTAAATAAAGTAACTTGTGAATTGAAAGCGTTTGAGACCAAAAATGGATTTAAAAATGACTCAGAAAAATAAGCAGTTTCTTCTTTTAATACATCTTCAATTTTCAATAACGATCGCTTCAGGAAGCTCTGTTCAAAATGCCATTTTGACAGCATTTTTAAAAATATATTTTGCTTTTATCACAAAACTGGCTAATACGCCACATTATATAGTTCCTAAATAAGAGAACCTGCCAATTTGATGTGTTTGAAAGCGCAATGAAGGAGAATATAATCATAGAGCGGGCGGCGGCGACACAAATGACTACGTCATCGAGTTACGGGATGAAATCATGATGTAGGACAAGATTATTAGGTGTAGATTAAGGAACTACTGGTCTGCCTCGTCATTTCTTGGTACGATATGAGTAACAGCGGGCGACAAATCGCCATTTTGGCGTCACTTTCACGTCATCGAGTTATAGGATGAAATTGGTGTCAAATCAAAGCTAAAATAAAGTATTTTAAGAATATTTCGGTCTGCCTGCGCATATCCTGGTATAAACCCTCGGCAGACTGAAATTTATAACAAAAAATAACGTTATAATGTAAAATTCAAGATGACTACGTCATCGAGTTACGGGATGAAATCATGATGTAGGACAAGTATATTAGGTGTAGATTAAGGAACGACTGGTCTGCCTCGTCATTTCTTGGTACGATATGAGTAACAACGGGCGCCAACTCGCCATTTTGGCGTCACTTTCACGTCATCAAGTTACGGGATGAAATTGGTGCCAAATTAAAGCTAAAAAAAGTATTTCAAGAATATTTCGGTCTGCCTGCGCATATTCTGGTACAAATCCTCGGCAGACTGAAATTTATAAACAAAATTTTGGTTATAATGTAAAATTCAAGATGACTACGTCATCGAGTTACGGGATAAAATCATGATGTAGGACAAGATTATTAGGTGCAGATTAAGGAACGACTGGTCTGCCTCGTCATTTCTTGGTACGATATGAGTAACAGCGGGCGCCAACTGGCCGTTTTGGCGTCACTTTCACGTCATCGAGTTACGGGATGAAATTGGTGCCAAATTAAAGCTAAAATAAAGTATTTTAAGAATATTTCGGTCTGCCTGCGCATATCCTGGTATAAACCCTCGGCAGACTGAAATTTATGATAAAAAATGGCGTTATAATAGAAAATTCAAGATGACTACGTCATCGAGTTACGGGATGAAATCATGATGTAGGACAAGATTATTAGGTGTAGATTAAGGAATGACTGGTCTGCCTCGTCATTTCTTGGTACGATATGAGTAACAGCGGGCACCAACTCGCCATTTTGGCGTCACTTTCACGTCATCGAGTTACGGGATGAAATTGGTGCCAAATTAAAGCTAAAATAAAGTATTTTAAGAATATTTCGGTCTACCTGCGCATATCCTGGTACAAACCCTCGGCAGACTGAAATTTATAACAAAAAATGACGTTATAAAGGAAAATTCAAGATGACTACGTCATCGAGTTACGGGATGAAATCAAGATGTAGCACAAGATTATTAGGTGTAGATTAAGGAACGACTGGTCTGCCTCCGGATTTCTTGGTACGATATGAGTAACAACAGGCGCCAACTCGCCATTTTGGCGTCACTTTCACGACATCGAGTTATGTCGACATGACGTCGACCGTCGCGGTGAGCGACCAATTTTCGTCGTCGACAACTACTTACGACCCAAACAGACCTAGTCTCTTGAGCGACAGCGCTGTCGCCGGTAGGCGACCACGGACAGCGCCGAAATCCTTTACTTACGACCCGAATAGCCTTGCACTCTTAGTAGAAAAGAAAAAAAATAAGTGGAATTGAAACCGGACAAATTTAAAAGAAAGATAGACAAATTAAAGATATTGAGAGACGGTTAGTGGGAGGGTGGGGCTCTGAAGCTATCGACATCTCCTGCCTCAATATATATGTCGATATAACGATATGCCGAAATGACGAGGCAGACCAGTCATTCCTTAATCTACACCTAGTAATCTTGTCCTAGATCTTGATTTCATCCCATAACTCGATGACGTAGTCATCTTGAATTTTACATTATAACGTCATTTTTGGTTATAAATTTCAGTCTGCCGAGGGTTTGTACCAGGATATGCGCAGGCAGACCGAAATATTCTTAGAATACTTTATTTTAGCTTTAATTTGGCACCAATTTCATCCCGTAACTCGATGACGTGAAAGTGAAGCCAAAATGGCCAGTTGGCGCCCGCTGTTACTCATATCATGCCAAGAAATGACGAGGCAGACCAGTCATTCCTTAATCTACACCTAATAATCTTGTCCTACATCATGATTTCATCCCGTAACTCGATGACGTAGTCATCTTGAATTTTACATTATTACGTCATTTTTTTTTATAGATTATTGTCTGCCGAGGGTTTGTACCAGGATATACGCAGGCAGACCAAAATATTCTTAAAATACTTTATTTTAGCTTTAATTTGGCACCAATTTCATCCCGTAACTCGATGACGTGAAAGTGACGCCAAAATGGCCAGTTGGCGCCCGCTGTTACTCATATTGTACCAAGAAATGACGAGGCAGACCAGTCATTCCTTAATCTACACCTAATAAACCTGTCCTACATCTTGATTTCATCCCGTAACTCGATGACGTAGTCATCTTGAATTTTACATTATAACGTCATTTTTTGTTATAAATTTCAGTCTACCGAGTGTTTGTACCAGGATATGCGCAGGCAGACCGAAATATTCTTAAAATACTTTATTTTAGCTTTAATTTGGCACCAATTTCATCCCGTAACTCGATGACGTGAAAGTGACGCCAAAATGGCGAGTTGGCGCCCGCTGTTACTCATATCGTACCAAGAAATGACAAGGCAGACCAGTCGTTCCTTAATCTACACCTAATAATCTTGTCCTACACCATGATTTCATCCCGTAACTCGATAACTTAGTCATCTTGAATTTTACATTATAACGTCATTTTTGGTTATAAATTTCAGTCTGCCGAGGGTTTGTACCAGGATATCCGCAGGCAGACAGAAATATTCTTAGAATACTTTATTTTAGCTTTAATTTGGCACCAATTTCATCCCAAAACTCGATGACGTGAAAGTGACGCCAAAATGGCCAGTTGGCGCCCGCTGTTACTGATATCGTGCCAAGAAATGCCGAGGCAGACCAGTCATTCCTTAATATACACCTAATAATCTTGTCCTATATCATGATTTCATCCCGTAACTCGATGACGTAGTCATTCGTGTCGCCGCCGCCCGGTCTATCAGTTTCGAACTGAGATTTTTTCTACAACTCCTATTATTGTTTAATTTATTTTTAATGTGAAAATTGGTCTTATTAAAAACTTGTCAATATAAAAGTTGTAGATATTATTGAGATGATGCAGTTTAATCGGATTTGATATAGTAAGAAATGACAAAGTTATGGATTTTTTTCTTCTTCCACCCCCCCTCCCCCCCTTTATGTTTTTTTCAATAAGAGTTGCTTTTATCAAAAACTTGTCAGTACAAAAGTTTTAGATAATGCTGAGAGCAGTTATAAAAATTATTAGTTTTATTTGGAAATCAGTTTGAAAGAGATCTGACCAGAATTAAAGAAGTTATCATGTCCATAAAAAAGTAATAGAGACCGATAGCTAAATACATGGTTCGTACGGATACCTTTATTTTCCAGGTGAGGTATCAGTATTTCTTTGAAGAAAAATAAATATAGCTCAAAGGAGAGAAATTTTGTCTTATTTAATTATATATTTTCTGTGAGAAAGCATTGGTACCAAAGAATTTTCTGGTCATGAAATTCCAGGACCTGTACGAACCATGAAATAGATAGATAGATAAAGATTTTTACTGATGATAGTTTTGGGTTCTAGGAGACATGATTGGTGTAGATTTGCAAACACTTTTCAGAAATTCCAACATGGGACAGATCGCAATAGGTAGTATTTCATACGAATACTACCTAAAAATGGTTAAACATTAACTAAAATATATTTATTGAAACACTTTCAAAACTAAAGTACGTTAAATGGAAAAATTAAAGGGGTTTACACCGCTTATGCTTTACTTACGATTAAAGTTAAAATCCATTTGTATTTATTCTCCTATCAAAATAATATACATTAAAAAAATTAATTAATTATACGTAAAGACACAACTATCAAAACACATTTATCAATATTTTAATGACAAGATAAATATTTTCAAGCACTTTTAAATTATTTTAAAATTTTGTGTATTGCATAATATTTATTTACATAAATTTAATATTTACAGAAGATTCAACTTACTATAGTAAACAAGGAAGAAAAATTAATGTTTAACAGAGAGCACTTACTTTCAGCTGTCGGTCTTTTTTTTTTTTTTTTTTTTTTTTTTTTTTTTTTTTTTTTTTTTAACTATTTGGAAAATAGTTAATATTCTCGAAAGAGAATTGGTAAATCTGAAGTATATCTGAATCTTTTTATTAATTGAATTCCACAACTTATTTTATCTTATTCATTTTTTTTATTGGTTTATGTTCAATGTCCAAAAATGGAATACTTCTCTTTTTTATTTTATTCGTTTTCTGATTAGTCTATGCTTAATGTCTAGAAATGGTACACTTCTGTTGCCAGGATGACAAAAAAATAATAATAAACTACAGAAAATTAATATCAGAAGGTACAGATTTTAAAAAAATTGCATTTAAAAGTAATTTTTTTTTCTGTATACGACAATGTAAAAATGGAAAATGTGCGATGTTTAGAAGATTAAAATTTTACAGTACTGAAAACTGTTAAACTGAAATTTCATTTAATATTTTTTTTTACGATTCTTCCAGGAATATTAACGTGACTAAATATCCAGGCTTATTAATATGATCCTGTTATTAAGTAAACTACGTTTTGATCCTCATAAAGATGTTGTTGTTATTGTTTTTTTAAATATAGAAATCATTTATAAGTCTAAAATTTTAGTCTTTGAAAATACTTTTTTCGAAATATTCGTTGTAATTCGTTAAATTACTATTTTTTTAATCCTACATGAATAAATCTATCTATCTTAAGTACACGGACTGGACCTAACATGCATGAATGTATGAAACACTCTTAACAACAATAGAATGTATCCTTGCGCATTATAAAGCAGATAACAGATGTAGATCCTTCTGGGAAATAAAAAGTGATAGTATTATTCGGATTTCAAGTACACTTGAATCGTTTTTAGTTACGTTCGTAATTATATAAATACGTAGCACCGATAGTCGTCCTTTAATTCGTCCGTCTATCCGTCCGAATATAAAAATGCTAAAACTATTCAACCTAATCGTTTGAAATTTAATATATGTAATTATTACATAATTTTGTGGAGTCATTTCAAATTTTATGAAATTCACATGCATAGATCAAATACAGGGATAATCAAAATTATTGCGTTACATTACGGCCAATGAGAAAAAATAGTTTCAAATGCATTTTAATAATATTACATTCTTACGAACATATTACAGTTCATATGAATCTATGAATTATATGTTGAAATATACATTCTGCATAATATGGTACGCAAAGAACATTTGTTATCAATTTACAGGGCTACACAAAAGTATTCCATTACATAAAGGAATATTGTTTGGGGAGTATTTTAATGATACTATACAATTTTTAAAAAATTGATGTACGTTGCTGAAGTTTATTACAAGTTACTTCCTGTATAATAGAAAGCACATAGTATTTACAGCGACATACAAAAGATTTCTATGCTATACCTGAAAGTAATCTATACTATTACACCAATATCTGAATATTTTTAAAACTTCGTTATAGTCCGAACGCATTTACTTTCCTATATTTGACTTGCAGTTTCCGACTTATTTCTGTTAAAGGACAACTTTCATATCGCCATTAGTTAAATAAGACATAACCGAGTACAAAATTTTCGGGTTTTTTTTAGGTTCTATAACATGTGACATTTCAAATTTGAGAAAGCAAGTGTTCATTTTTGATTCAAGTGTACTTTATTCGAAATAAGTAGTAATATTTACTCATTATTGAGCATTAATTTATTTACTTTTAAACAAATCTAAAACAAACTTTTAAAATTTCCATAAGACTCACGAAGTTTTAAGCATTTGTCTTCTTGGTTACGTAGTTAATTTTGTATTAGCCTCTCATTCGGAATAAGGTTAATTCTAAATAAGTAGCTATATTTACTCATTATTGAGTATTCATTTATTTACTTTTTTTAGTATAAAATCTAAAACAAACTGTTAAAACATCCATAAGACTCACGAAGTTTCAAGCATCTGTCTTCTTGGTTACGTGGTTAACTTTGCGTTAGCACTATTACACCAAGATCTGAATATTTTTAAAACTTCGCTATAGTCCGAACGCACTTCATTTGCTATGTTTGACGTACAATTTCCGACTTGTTTCCATTAATGAACAAGTTTCATGTCGCCATTAGTTAAATAAAGCACAACAAAGTACAAAATTATCGTTTTGTTTAGGCTCTATAACATTTGATGTTTCCAATTTGAGAAAGCATGTGTTCATTTTGGATTCAAGTATACTTAATTCGAAATAAGTAGTAATATTTACTCATTATTGAGTATTCATTTATTTACTTTTTTTTGTATTGAATCTAAAACAAACTGTTAAAACCTTCATAAGACTCACGAAATTTCAAGCATCTGTCTTCTTGGTTACGAGGTTAACTTTGCATTAGCCTCTTCTAGCTCCACGATTTATTTTTATGTATCTTTTATCACATCAGACTTATTCAAAGACATGTTTTTGCGACAGATGTGTGCTTACAGTACGGCCACTTCAGATCCTAGGGTTTATTGATGTATTTTTCTTAATTTTTGTTATTAACAAACTAATAACTAAATAAGATTAATAAGCAAAAATATTAAAATTTATTTTATTGTACATCAAATTCGATGATATATAGGAATTCAATTTGTACATTTTTTGACAATTTATTTTGTTTTATTTTGCGTAGCAAAAACAATAAAAAAATGAAATAAAAATAATTTTACTAATTTTTTTATTACTAATGGACTTTTTACACATGATACCTTAACATATCGAAATTTTATTTGCATTTCGGTTTTTGTACATTTCATACATTTTTGTTGCAAGCCATTTTGATCTTATGCGGTAAAAAATCTCTATAAGAATGAAATTACTATTTTCTTTGTTTGCAAATCTGATAGGCCTCCATTCCCACCAATAATTTTTTTACCCCTAATTTATATTTAGAAGTGTTTTTTTCTGAAATTGTTCTATTATTTTTTACTTAATTTGTGCTTATTTTACTTTTAGTATTTTAAACAACAAAGTCCTTTTTTAAATATACTTAATTAAAAATATTGAAAAATTAAAATTTGAACAAAATAATTTTATTTCTGCTCAAATATTTCTGCAGTGTAAACTTTGTTTTTTAATCACACTTAAAAAGTTCCCATTGCTTTGCCAGCATAATTGTGAAATTTCAGGTTATTTGTATCATTGGTTCTTTGTTAAAGGGTTTTAACTACACGACTTAAAAAACACCTGGTATATTATATTTACTGACGTAGCTAGTATATTTTTAAGGAAACAATTGACTACTGCTCCCCCTTCTCTTTATTAGCTTATCGAAATTTCCCTTTTACGACCTTTTAAATCATGTCTTTCAATTTTAAAAATGCCCATATTCTTACGTATGACGCACTCTTCTGATAGATCAAACTTAATCAATATTTACAGTGTCACTTTATGCGTCGCATATAAAAATGAAAGATTAAAAATCAAGAGATGACGGTCATAAGCGAAATAAATTCTACTTTAATAAGCATGGTACATATGTATTTACAAGTAAGGATTGCCTAACAAATTATAAGAACAAATTGTTCTACATTTCTCCATATACTACAAAATTTAAATATTTATTCTGAAATACAGATATTTTCTTCAAAGAAGTGCAAATCACATGACCATAAAGATTAATAAGTCATTCATCTTATACAAGACAAATAATAGTGCCATAAATTGAAAGCTATTTTTATTGAAATTACATAGACATCCATTTAAAATTATGTGAGAGCAATATACTTTTAAGAATATTTATAGCCTCATTGAATAAAAATATGGCATTATAAAACTGGTTTTGAAAATTCGTCTGAGTTCATGGGACACAAAAATAAATGTTCATACATCAAATATTTATACATAAATATGTATAAATATTTATAAATATTTATACATAAGTGTTTTCCCTCAGTCATAATATTGCAAGCAACAAACATTCACCCAAAATAAGTATATAATGTTTATAAAATTTTTCTCAAAAATATTTTGTATCTCTACATAATATATTGTTACGAATTTTGTAAATAGTTAGTGTTTGTACTGTAAAATAATGTAAATAATCTTATTAAGCTCCATTTCTTTACTAATATTAATTTTTGTTACATTGTCTCTGTTATTAAGCAAACTTGTCTAATATTTTTCAATGTATGTCTACGGCAGATTGGCGAAATATTAAAGATATCGCCAAGTTGGCGTCACTTTTGACGACTAATTTTGGTCGACTAATTTGGCGATATATCGCCAAGTTGGCGACAAACTTGGCGATTGTTGGCGATGGTAACCCTTCCCTCTCTGTGGTAACCCCCCTTTAGATATGCTGATACATTGAATGTTATTCCGTGGTTTTCTGGAATATTCGAGAGGCCTGTGGAAATTTCCAGCACATGCTGCGAGCCTATATAAGGAGAGCAATACGAGCTGTTGTTGTTATTATTTACCAGTCAGTCATTGAGTGAACAAGGCGATTGTTAAGCAAGTTTGCTTGAGTTTATCTATGTTGTTTTGAATGTTATTAAGTGTTGAGAAGTTGTATAAAGAATCTCTGGGACCTATATCTGTACTTGTACGATAGATTTGAGCTGCTGTTTTTGAATATCTAGTAATATTTGTGAGTTTCTACTTTTCTAAGAGACAAGAGTTGGAAGTTGCCTAACCATAAGATCAAAAGAACCGTATATACGCTGCAACAATATTTTCAGCAATATTTATGTTTTCTTGAATAAAAAAATATGTTATTTTACAATATTTTTTATGCTGTTTTTGAAGCCATCTATTTGTTTTTTTAAATATAAATTCAAGTAATATTTCGATTTTTGTATCTAAGTTAAATCCCAATCCGTTAAAAAATTATTAACATGAATAAGTTATAAGTTAATAATCATATGCTATTTTTTATGACAACAATCTTTTTAACCAGTCATTTGACTGTTTCCATAGAAAACCATTCATTAACCGTAGTTTAACTCCATTATGACCGTAATAATGACAAAAATATTGTTAGAATAGAGTTAAATAATGGTATTTTAACTAATATCTATAAAAACGATAAATAAATTGACAGTTTTCAGCAAATTTTTAATAGTTTACATTTTATTTTTCGTATACAGTTATGAATGAAATATATATTTTTTAATTATGCAAAAATTGGTACAATGATAATGTTCAAAAGGTAAAAATTTATCAGTTTAATTATTGTCATACAATGCATGTAAAATTACACCATCATCATATAATGTGCAATGAAATTTTTCCAATTTGCACCATACTCACACAAAGGAAGTGGGTCAATAAGGGCTATTTTTCGCCCATTATATACCCGGAAAAAAGGTTTCGAATTCAGTTCGTTATGTGGCTTTGTATAGTTAAAAATATGTATTTTTGTTTAATATAAGTTTTACGTGATAAATAAAATAGAAAGTCCGAAAGTAGAGTGTTTTGACTTTTTTCTGCATTTTTTACGTTTTTTGTTACTTTGAATTAATTTTTATTAAGAAGCGCTCGATGAACCCAATTAATTTTGACATGCAATGATTCTACTCCTTATAAGCTTTTATATGAGCATTATTTTATTTGGGTTCAGTGTGCGCTTCTACCTGTAAAAGAAAAATATGTATCGTGTGAGAGAATCAAATGCACTACTATCGGAGCGCGTACAGACTTCTTTTGCCGTATTTAAAAAGTATTAATGTTGCTCAGACGTCAATGTTGTTTTCTAAAATTGTTTTCGTAAATATTTATTAAAGAAATTACTAATAAATAATGCTTGGATACCAATGTCATTATTGTAAATTCTCGCAGAAAACTTTTCGTATCTGTTCTAACAGAAAAGTTATATAGATACTTAGATGTTCGAAAAACTGAGATTTACAGAGTGGTTCTAAATAGTGCTCTAAATGCAAATAATATGTATTTCGTGCTCTCTAGGCTCTAAATACTTCTATTTTTTCTTCTGATGTAACAACAAAAGATTATTCGTCAATGATTAATGTTGATGAGATCACAAATAAGAAACCCAATATACATTTATCAATATCTCATTTTCACAACTCTAAAACTCGTTGTATAATATGTAAAGGTAAGAACTGCCTCGTTATTGTAAAAAAAGCTTTTGAAACTCAAGCCTTTATAGAAACTAGAATCTATATTTCGTCGCGAAAACGATGCTGTAAAACTCTTATTACTTGATCGGTAAATTGACTCTGCAAAATTTAAGTACTGTAAGTGAGAATACGTCGATTTATAAAATACGATGCATGAAAATATTTAAAACAGTATCAGAAATGTAGCAAAGAAGGCCTCGATTTTGATACACCGGGACACTTTTCCAAAATCTATTATTATATTCTCATGGGTATATTTATGTCTGATTTTTACTATATCTTTAAACTTGTAAAGTTTCTACGTTATTCGTTCGTTATTAGTTTATACGTTCCTCAGAAAAGCGGTCATCTCGTACTTGCTTTGCATTGTTACTTATAAAACAAAGAACAGGTCTCTATCATGGTGGTCTGTCTTCGTTATTCAATATAAGAAAAATAATAATATTTTCTGTAAAATATGAAAACCAGGCTTTGATTGAGAACGTTGTTCCAAAACACCGTAGAATGGAACACATCACCAGAACACAAGTTATTGAAAAATATATGAGGCCTTCAGCAGGAAGATTGTTTATTCTGGATGACGACAATGATACTGTGATTATTGCTTTCGATAGCACGTACATTTATATCCAAAAGAGTGTGAACTATTCCTTTTGAGACATTCCTTCTGGCTATACAAAGGAAGACCTTTCATTAAGCATATGGTATTCGTCACTTCGTTCTTTACTTCGTGGAAACAAATAACAATTACGCTAACATACTTACAAACACATTAAAAAATATTCATATAATATCAGAGAGTGGTTGAAGCCAAATGATGTTGGGAGTATTGATAGATTTTACCGGGATTGTTTGGAACGAAACGAATATTGAACATGAAATGCCAAGATTCTTAAATAAGCAGCAACAGTTCTCAACAGAGGATGCTAAGGGATACCTCTCGTAACCAAAATTTGGTTTTTCGGCACACAATTTCTAAAACCTATAATATTTAGATAAAAACACAGCGAAACATTATAACATAATGGTACTGTCAATGTAAAATCCGCGAAAGTGTCGTTCAGTGCTTGGTGCATGTTGTTTTCATATTATGGTTTCTGGCTTACAATACTACTGTAATGTGCCATTAGCTCAATCAAAATTAAAAAACCAAATATTGAATATGTTCATATACGATACAAGTCGCGGCCACTGGATGGTCCATTAGTGATTCTGGTGAAGTAATCAATAAGGAAAGTAATCTAAAACACATTATCGAAAAGGTCTGAAATTTTATGATTATTATTATTATTATTATTTATTGATTATTTCCGATATTTCATATATTGAAATAATAGTCTTAGTAAGCTCCATTCATCTTAAATTTACACTTATTGTTGTATTTACTATTGATTATACGGATTAAAACTAATGACAATAGTGTTTATGTTCATTAATACAGATAATATTTACTTAAAACTATATTTCATTTTTTTATCAATTATTAATCTTTCATTCAAGATATTATTATTTTCTTAATTGTTATGAGGTATACTAAGGAAAAAAAGTATGTCACGTCTGGGTGCTCATCGGCGAAAAATGGCCCTTATTAGCCCACCTCCTTTTCAGTCACTTTGAAATTTCAATAAAACCATTTAAACACTTGTGACTATATCAGCAGCAAAGGTTCAAAAAATCAAAATGGCTAACATAAAATTAATACTTTTTTTTATTGCATTACCCATTTTCCCATTGTTTGAAATGTGTGTTCTACAAATATTGTGGTGTTATAATCCAGGAGTGGTCGCTTATATCTCACCAAACTTAATTTGAACCACCCTAAAATTAAAAGTTATATATGACAGAACAAAAATTCTTCAAATTCTTAAATAGTTTTTTTAAAGGTAATTGTTAGGTTTCTGACGTTAATGAGCAGATAACTATTTAGGACAAAGTTATCTGATACTATTTTTTTTTACTTATGTATTGCACTCATATCACTTTCTGTGTACTTGGGGTTTTGATGTAACATTTCTTTCTGATCTGGAAGTTAATTAAAGAAGTTTTTAGTTTGATAATAATGTATGAACAAATGCCTTACATTAATACATTGGCATTCCTCTTACTATTTAAGATGAATACCTGAGATAATGCAAACAAAAGATTTCACTGAATATTTAGCGAGATAATGGACGTCATGGAAAGGCAGCAGTTTGAGGTAAGATGAAAAGATAAGGTCCTTGTGACAGAGAACAATCCCCATAGGCTGTTCTGGAGAGGAACTAGTTAGAGATAAATTTTGTTCTGGCGTAGACCCCAAGTATCGATTTTTCCTTGGTAGACTTTTGGGAAGAAGAGTGCATTAGATTGCGTGAGGCTCTGGTGGATATAGTCGGTGAAACGGGACGATCAAGAGTGATTTTCGATACATATATTTTAACTTACGTAGTGTGAGAGGTATATAAATATTTTAACATGTAGATCCACTACGCAGATAAAACTTGCCTTATGTAACTTAATATCGGGCTGGATTGTCTATATCCGAGCTCTTAAATGAAAATAATGTTTGTTTATATGCAAATAAGTTGTATTTTTTGTATAAATTTGTAAAAACCGTTTTTTATTTTTAATTGAATGAATTTAGCTTTATTAAAATCCTTCTGACAACGTGCTCGATGTTATGAAGTTACGTCGGTGGTGACAGTATATCAACATAAATTATCATTATTCGAAGTCGCATAGACAAAAAAAGTGTGCAACATTAATGATATCTTATTAAAGTTTGGATTTCCTTGATCCCACTTTTGCAATACATCAGTTGAGTATTAAAAAGACAAAATGATATTTTAAATAAATAAAACATTAAACTAAAATTTAACACAATTTTGAATATAGCAGATTATTACATTGAATGGAATAATGTAATATTTGGGTTTGCAGGATTTTAAAAGTCCGAAGTTTTTAAACAATAATGCTTAAGAAATGAAACTGAAAGGTGGCACTCTTTACAAAAATCATTTAATTGTATAATAACCACGCGGCTTGAAAAATTAAGATGATAAATTTCCCCTCTTTCTTCTGTATAGTAGTTATATTTTAACTGAATTTCCCATTAGTCAATATTTCTGTTCAATTTCAGATTTTATAAGAAAATCGAATTGGAAACAATCAATGTAAATAATAAACGTTTGACTTAAAACATTTAGATGAGAAATTTTATCCTTTAAATTGCCTTTCTTTGTTGTCATTTATGTTCCTCGAGTGATAGATGTGTATGTAATAGAAAAAACACTCTTCTTCGTTTTTAATTAATTATAATTTTTCTAACATATGTAAGAGATTTGTGGTGTATATTTGTGCATTTGTGCGATCACTACAATTTGGTTACAAATACTTTTTATAAATATAAAGTGGTAGAAATATAACATATATGTCGCATAATAATTTGTGTAACGTAAGATAAAATACATTCAGATGAACTTGATGTCCTTCCAATTACCTCCTCAGTCCTGAAAAATATATTACCAGGAAATATAAAAACCTGTTTAAAGTTATTATTAAACATCTCTAAAGATCCATCAATGTATATATCGATGATTCAAATGTGCACACATTTATTAAAGAGCTCTGAATGTAGTTTTAAAAATTATATAAGCATTTAAAGCAATTTAAAAGGTGTTTTTCAATGCCGCATCCATGAGACATAAGGACAGAGGAGGATAAAAAACTTTGCATAAAAATTCCTTTGTTATTTTGCTTTAAAAAGCTCCAATATTAGGTAAAAAAATATTCTTAGATTATTCAAAAATAACCGTCGAAATCCTCGACAAATATCCTCGTTGAACAAATGCCCGTTATAAATCTAACAAACATATCTAACTGCAGAAAATCTTTGTCTACCTTCTCTATATGGTAATTAACTAAGATAACAGTTAGCAGCTTTCAATTGTGCTGAATTGCAACTTAAATTTACAGTTTCACTTCCCATATGCGTTGCATTTAATGGCTTCTCTTTGTGAAGTTGTAACATATCTGAGATTGCTTAATCAATATATCTCATTTCCATCAACTAATTATTGCACAACGTGCGTTACCTGGAAGTTTAATATCCTATGAATATAATACTCTGGATGAATTTTCTGAAAACATTATACTTATCTTATTATTAACATGGTATTATGCTTCCATTAAACAAAAAGGTGTAAATGAGTGAATTATCAAATTGGATTCTTTTAAAAAACATGTTACCTGCCACTTTAAATTTATCTGTTTGTTTTAGCATATTTCAGGCAATTTTTCAAATTATTGTAAAACAATTTCCCTTTGTGATGGGCATAGTAGCAATTTTTCAAGGGGAAAATTTCATTATGCATTTTATCTTTGAGATAATTATTTTATAAAAGCATATTTAAAAAATGTGAAATTCTTTTCGTGTATCAATCGGTGGTGAATTCTCCCATGCTTTAATAAGCAGAAAAATGCATGAGTAAATTTTGGAGAAAAGATTTTAACCAAGAGAATTTTTTCAACTGGATTAATATTAGAAATTTATTCAATTATATTGCATTTTATAAATATTTAGAATATGAATTAAATATTTCCAACTGAGCGAAAAATTGCCTAGATCGGGAATTGAACTCAGATACTTGGCTTACAAAGTCGTTGCTTTACCGTTTAAGCTAACTGGTCATGACAACCGGTGAGAATTTTCCACTCAGATAGCCTTGGAGGTCATAACATCTGATCTGTCATTTAGACAGCTCAACAGAATAGACCGCAGGCAAAGGAATTCCGTAGAACGATGGGTACGTAGATAAATTGTATTTGAAAGACAAGTATTTGGGTTCGATTCCCGGTTTCGCTCAGTTAGAAATATTTAATTCTTATGATAACTTTACCAATCAGTTTGATTGCGTTAAAAAATGAAATTCAGAATATGCTTAAAGTTCTTCTTACTACCTCTACATTAAATAATAAAAAATAACAAACTGGTAATCATATCAACATTTCCCTGACGATTCTGTAGACGAATTAACTGAATAAGAATATAGCAAATAATATTTAATTTTTCTGTATATGAAGGTACTCAGAAGCTCATACTGTGGTTCTACTGAATAGATCGGAAAGAAATTTCAGATATACGTTATGTAGGTCATGTGGCAGAGGTTTTCGTAAAAAAAGAAAAACGAATTTCGCAACCAGGTGGCGTTCTAGTAATTTAAAATGAAAGATAACAATTCAAAAATCAATTAATAGCTTATTTATATACATATATATTATTTATAAATTAATTTTAATTCTTTAAACGCACGTGTACTCTATGTGAATACCTTGTCGGTCAACAATATGCTGAAAGTGTACCACCGCATTATTAGTTACCGCACGCAATACATAATTAGGAATGAAATAAACATACTGAACGATGATAGATTCCAAGTCCACTAAATTAGTTACACTTCCTTGATAAACATGATCTCAGAATCATAAGGGTGGCAGATCTGGTGACATCGCTGGCCTGTAAATCGGGAATGTGTGCGAGATGACATGTTTATCAGAGAAGTTGGTTTGAATCATATTCTTTATACATATGTCAGTTGCTCTATCTTGCATGAGTATTGTGGTAATAAAACAGCCTTTTTGACACAACTCCGGGACAACTTGATTTTTCAGGAGTCTGCTGTATCGGTCACAATCTATTGTACGCTTAACAAACGTTCATTGAGACTTCCTTATAAAATATTTAAGTAAGTACAAAAGTGGATTTCTGATAACAATAAAATATTTTCTTGCTCTTATAACGTAATGTTAATTTAATAGCTGATTTTAGAGGTATTTTTTCCATTAGCCCACCGCAGATGATAAATCGCTAGACATTATTTGTAATTCGTGCAACTGTGGGTTGTGAAAGTACAATGCATTTGTATGAATGAAGACGATACTATTCAAGAGACTGCTTGGTACAATTAATTTTTTATGATATATCTGGCTTTATTTAACCACTTCGGGGCGAACGACCGGTATACGTTACGTATGAGGTACTCCGAATCCTTGAATCATCTCACCAGTAAATTTTTATTGTGAATTTTGCTTTATTTAATCTGAATATTTTCACGATTCAATTAGACAAAAAAATTTCTGCTTAAAAAGAATAAATAAAAAAAAAAAGTTGATGAAAAATTTTGTAAAAAGCGCTTGTCCCGAAGGTGTTAAGATAGAATTTCTGAGATTTAGAAAACAAAAAATACTATTAAAATTTAGTAATAAAATCTGCCTTTTGGTCAGATTGCTCTTATCCTGCATTTAATGCTGCGCCAATTTTCAGTACTGCTTACGAATTCTTTTGTGTAGCCCTTATTTAGTGTATTATGACAAAAATTAATTAGCCGTAAAATGCATACCATAATTGAAAACGCATTTCAGCAATCATTTCTAATTGACCATACTTCGAATATAGTATTGTATCACAAACCTTTTATGTGTCCCTGTAAATGAACAATAATTGTGATGCAAATCATACTCAACTGCAAACATATTGCAGTAAGTCTTAGTAATGGATATCAGTTTCATCACGTTTGAAATAGTGCAGCACAATTAAAATACATTGGGAATGTTTCTTCCTCGTAGACTATTATATTACTGATCTATTTTCTGTGGCCCTGTAAATGAAGGTTAAATACTTTGTACTCCATTTTCTACAGAAATCCCGTTTTAGTGCATCTCAGAAATTGATATCAATTTCGTTATTTTTTAAAAAAGTAACATCATTAAAATACGTCGCCAATGATTTTTCTTCATTGACCACAATATAACGAAATACTTTTGAGTTCGCTGTACGCATAATATAAGTAGTTCACATACTTAACAAATTCAATAGTAACCATATTCTTATGCAACTTAACAATGTATATGCATTTTTTTTTTACATTTAAAATTATGTAACACAATTAAAATGCACCTCATATGATTTTTTTACTTAGACCATGTGTAAAGTCTCTTTTTGAGTGCTCCTGTGATATAGCTATGACTGAAACATGCTTCATTTTCAGAACCCAGTATGCTATTGTAAATCTCTGTGACATCTTTAATTTTGTAAGAATCCGACTATATTTACTCAAGTTAAAGAATGGGCAGACAGACAGCGGACCGAAGGCACTCAGTATCTGGCATGCAGACAGGTCAAAGTCGTAAACACTATTCAACCATGTTAAAAAGTGTCAAAAAGGTGGTCCAAGTAAAATAGTGAAAATAGACAAATTTATCTGCGTAAAACGGCAAAATAATGTTAGGAAAATTTTACAACAAAACTGCGTTTCAGGTGGTATTTTTCTAAAATTTATATATGTGTGCTTTGCATACTATAAAACTTTATAAAAATGCATTATATAAAAGAATATTTTTAAAAGTGATATCATATTTTGACTCTTTGAAAGCTAAATGGAATGTGAAATTAAAATCCGGTTGCAAATCACCATTTACAAACTTGTTTTCAATACACATCGAGCTCAAAATGCTTAATTGCGATATTGACAGAGTAAAATGATATTATTTCCTGGCAATTATATTAAATTTTTATGTTTTAAGCCCGAAAATACATTTTTAAAGTAATTTTTATTAATATTTTCTGGTCTGAACAGCTTTGAGAATTATTACTTGTCAAAAACCTTTTTTTTCGATTAAATGAGCTTTTTTTCTGTTTAAGAATAATAAAAAACTTTTTTCGTTAATCATTACGTGATTTAAAACATGGATATCTTTGCGATATAAGTTATTGACATTTTTTCTATTCTTTTTTTTTAATTTGTCTTTTTCCACTTGTTTCATTTTTAAATTAAAATATAAATAGTATATTTATCAACAGTTTTCAGACAATATAACATAATTTTATTTAAATAATAACATTTGCTATCATAATTGAATCTCAATTTTTTTCAACATTAAAGCTTATCTAGTATGTTTTGCATATATAACGTCGCATTCGTCTGCGCTTATCACTTACTCAAAATTGAATACTTGATTTTATGACAACATAATATTTTTTTTAACTTCTTAAGTAATTTATTTTATTTTGTTTAATCACGTTAGAAAATTAATTAACGAAGAGAAACTATTATTCCGTTTATTTATTTAATTTTTTTGGCAACGAAAAAAGAAAAATTATTAAATATGATTAAATATGATTCTCAATTGATTCTGTATAAAAATAATGAAATTGTGAATTGTTAAGAAAATTTTGAATAAAAAAAAAAAAATTAGCCCATTTTCATTTCAAGCCTATAATCTACTTATATGCAAATATACAAGGACATTAATTCAACCGTTTCGATGTTGACTTCATTCAATTTTTCGGACACACATTCACATTTATAATTTTATAAACATGTAATTTTTTAAATCAAAAACGTTTTACCCGATTTTTATGACATAAGCCTTGTATGTTAATTCAATAATGGGAATACAGAAAAACCTTCTAAATGTAACTTAACTATGAAAGCATGTGCATTGATAAATGTAAAGAATTTCCTAAATCGTTAATGTTCAATAACCGATCTCAGGATTACTATTTGTTAGCGATCATCATCACGATTACAGAAGATATCTACAGTATGGTACATGTAAATCGAACTTCTGGCGGTGCGTTAGTATTAAGAACATTATAATACCGACTGAAAAAGACCCGGATGATAATGCTAAGTCTATGGGAGAGTTCTTTTTAAATATCTCGTTCAAATTTTAATATTTTTACATGATTTTTTTTCCATAGGATAGCTGAGAACGATCTACAACCGGGGTAGATTTTATACTTTTTTAATTTTGGTTTTAGATTTTTTTAATTACTTTAACTTTCGAAACTGGTTTGAACCGGTTCTGAAATTGAAACTATCATAGTATAAAAAATATACAGGGTGTATCTAAACTACTGGGCAAAACTTTAAGGGGAGATAGTACACATAAAGACAAATATTAAATGGGAAACTAAGGGTCCCAAACGTCTTCCGAAGGAGATAGGCGCCATCAAAGTTTAGGGTCCAAAATTTGAAATGATTATAAAAAGCGAAAAAATTGATTGATTCTTTTCCGGTTTTCACGAAAACTATTCTTTATGTCAGTATTATCTTGAAAATAAATTATAAAGACAAATTTCAAAAAATGCCGATAGAGGGCGCTTTGGACTTTGGAGTAACAAACAACTATTTTTTATCGTTATTTTTTGCATCTCATTAAATTTTTCAGAAGTTTAGACATAAACTTAAATTTTGAGCTAAAAATCTGTGGTTAAGTAGCATAAACTGAACTGTGTTCAAATTTAGTGGGTAGGTTCAAATTTAAAAAGATTATAAGAAATAAAGCAATTGGTCAATTGATTTGCGGTTTTCACTAAAACTATTCTTTATGTCAGTGCTGTCTTGAAAATAAATTATAAACATAAATTTCAAAAAATGTCGATAGAGGACGCTTTAGACTTCGGAGTAACGTACAACTATTTTTTGCTGTTATTTTTTGCATCTCATTAAATTTTTTAGAAGCTTAGACATAAACTTAAATTTTGAGCTGAAAATCTGAAACGTTGAGCGTGGTTAAGTAGCGCTAACTGTAGCGCCTGTATAACCAAAATCGATTTAACCGGGACTTTTTTAGTCAGTAGTGTCGGCTCTTAAGTCTAATTGCTTTCAAGATGCGGACCCTGTTTTTTCTCTATTTTCCCCATAGAAAACAATGTGTCTTGAATTATATATGAAATCTGATAGTGCTCGAAAACTTCTTTTCTTTTACGGTTACCTTTAAGTGCAATACAATTAACATAAGATAATATTTATCAAGTTGATTAAAAAAAATTCCCGTAACTTCCGGCATATAACTTGCGGATCAAACAAATATTTTTCGAATCGGAAATTTTATTTAGTAGTTGTAGTCAAATATTTACCGCGATCTAAAATGTTACATTTTATTGAAAAAATTTTCGAGTTCTAAAAATGATTGCTTAATCGAGGGATTATACTCCGGAAATTACGATAGATAAATCTTCATCAAATCTCCCTTTGAAAGATTAAAAGAAAATTCTTAACATTAATATAATGCAGGTGTACTACTTTTCACAATCGCGTTGTAAATTGTTGGCTTTTGTTTTATAATCTATATACAAACATTCCGCAAAAACACATAAAAAAGAATAATATATATATAAACCATGGAAAATATGAATAGACAATATTTGTTATGATAACTTTTAAAACTAGAAATTATATTTTTATGTAGATACAATGTACATCATGTAGAAATAATAAAATCTTGCATAAAGAAAAACTGATTTTATTATTCAACATCATTCTGCATATTTGCATTAAACAACAGAATTTTTAATGTTTGTTGCCAAGGCTTATTATAGTCAGTGAATGCAAAACATATTAAAATATGAAAATAATTTCAAAGTTTTATATAAAAACAGACTTGTCCCTTTTCAACATCGTTAAATAAAGAACACTGTAAAGATTTACTAGGGCATGATAAAATCTATGTGGTGAATTTAAATTTATTGCATTACTTTTTCAAGATGTTTTAAATTTTACCACACAAATTTCTCTTTGTGTTCAATTCAATGTGTTTATTGAGTTACTGCTAAAAAGGGGAAAGGATTTTTTTTTTCCGTTTCAAGAACTTCAGTGAAATTTCAAGACAAATTATGCTAAATTTATTTTTTGTGAAATTCAAAAAATGAATTTAGAATAAATCTAATAGCAGGCAAATTTAGTAGGCATATTTAGCATAGTAGGAAATAAATATAAAAATTTTCATGTCTGTAAACATTCATATAATTTGAAATTTCTTATGCTAATGTTGATACATAATAATAAAATTTTGTATAGTTAGTGTATGGAAAGCAAAATTTTAAAGATTTGTTTCAAAAATCTATTTTTAACTTTTTTTTAGTAATAAAGGCTAAAATAACGTCGTAATAGTAAGGTCATTTAGCTCAATTAATTTAATAATTTTTTTGGCTGTTGTTGATACAAACTATTGAATAAGAATAATTATAGTTTGTTAAAACTTTATGTTTGGTTATAGCAAATAGGAATAATCTGTTATTATCCATTATTACTTCTTATAAACATCTTATATATTCCTTATAAATCCTTATTTATGTGTCACCAAATGTAAAAATTAAGAACTTAATCTAAATCTGGACATAAATGAATAAAGACAGAATATGAACGAAAAAAAAAACTGTAAATATATTTACTTATTAATAGATTGAAATTTATGAGTTAAAAAAAGTATAGACATATTTTTTAAAGGGATTGCAATACAATTGATTAAACTAATTATAGCACACATATATTATACGCACCACATTGGCGCAATATTTTCTTACTCCACACTGTAAAAAATTTTGCGTAAGGTTCCTAAGAAAACATGTGGCAGCTATTCTGCCACAGGTTTTCCCAGGAATTTAATCCAAAAAATGCCAGGAAACTTACATATGCCAGGAAAGTCCAGAAATCTATAATCTGGGATGTTACTCATGAAATATCAGTTATGTTTCACCATTCTGAAAAGTCTAGAAACCTTTTATGTGTAACGTTACTCATTAATTTTCTGTTAGGTTCCACCGTTCTGAAACCTACAATCTGAAACATTACTCGTGAAATCTCAGTTAAATTCCTCCATTCTGAAAAGCTCTGAAACCTATAATCTGGAATGCTACTCATAAAATCTCAGTTAGGTTCCACCTTTCTGAAAATTTCCGAAATCTTTAATATGGTATGTTACTCATAAGATCTCAGTTAGTTTCCGATATTCCGAAACGTATCATCTGGAACATTACTCATGAAAATTCATTTATGTTCCTTCATTTTGAAAAACTCTGAAACTTATAGCCTGGAACTTTACGCATAAAATCTTAGTTAAGATTCTTCATTGTGAAAAGATCTGAAACATTTCACGGAATACGGTAAATGTCACCGGGATATCCAGTGGCAGCAATTCTGCTATAGATTTTCACAGGAACTTTATTAAAAATTTGTTTGGAAAATTATGCAAATCTGAAAAGTTCAGAAATCGATAATCTAGTATGTTAAGGCCCTTTTACAATAAGTTACTTCTAATTTCTAGCATGATATTCAAAGAGTTTTAAGATGCCTTAGAGTTAGAGTTAAGTTTAGTTCTTGAACATGATACAGATTAATGAGTTAGTAATCTTTGTTGAGAATATAAACGATGATTACACAGCTGAAAGTTAAACATTGTATTGAAAATATTTCTAGTTAGTTGCTTTCGTTTTTCAGTTGATAACACAAATCTAAAAAAATATACAGGATATCTATGAGTAAAATCTATTTTTAAATCATGGATATATTAAAATTACTTTTACAAAAATAAATTGGTTAGAATATTGATGCAAAGATAAATTATGATAAATATATACTTCAGAAACAGAAGAAATATCTAAATGAGTGATATTGTGCTGTGATCTACAAAAAAACATGCTTAAGTTTTTCCACATTTATATCAAGCTCAACATACCAATTTGAAGGTGTAAATTAAGAGTTAATGTAACACAAAGAATACATTTTTGGCAAAATCTCGTACAAAGCAATTGTGTATTTTTAAAATAACCTTTAGATAATTTTGCCACATTATTTAATAATTTAAACAGAATATCAACTTGTCATTTGGCTAGTACAACAGATTAGTCATTTAGCATAAAATGGTATGTTTAATCCACCAAAGCATTCTAAAAAAAATTTTCAGTATCTGAATATCTGCTTTTTTGGGGGAAGTATGTGATCATTCGACGCTTCCCCCTCCCCCTTACCCCATTATCTTCATTTAAATTGGATCAATTACGTTTGATAATTCTATTCCTTATATAATTAACATAATACCACAGAAATCAATGAAAAAACGGTTTTTGATGCATGTGCTATACAGTACATAATTATTTTAAAAGATTATCCAAACCATTAAGGTTTAATTACACAATATTTCAAGGTAAGTTAAAATATGCACAAATTTGTGAAAGAGATTTTAAAGTTATATTCAAAAATAACTTTTTAATTGTAATTTAAGCATTAGCATCTTTAAAGGGATTCATTCATTTGGTTAAAGCACAAAATACAATTTCAGATGTCAAAAGATACAAGGGAAAAAAAGAACAGCTGCCGAAAGAAGATAACCTTTTTTTTAAAAATTGAAAATCTTAATGCAGTGTTTTCCTGATACTTCAATTAAAATATATTTCTCAATTTGATATTATAAATTGCTGTACATGACTTATCGGAACAATTACCTATCACATAATGCTTTTTTAGAATCCCTTCGACTTGAGATATCGAGAATATTATGCAATTAAAAAATAATATAGTCAAAAATAAAAGTTCACAGAAGTTTCATAATATACACAAAACTTTATTGATATTATGGTTAAAATTACAATCTAGAATTTTATCACAGTTTGCTTAATTTTTCACATAAAGTAACTACTTTTCGAGTAACTACACTACCATTATTCAACTTCAACAATTTTAGTTCAATGAAAGCGTAAGTCCCAGTGCCTTTGAGAGAATATTTTATATTATAATAAGAATATAAAGAGATTGTCGAAACTACACTCTGTACAAATTCCACACCTTCAATTAAAATTTTATCTTCTACTTGCTTTCGTTCAGCTGTAGAGGGATTGTCTGTGTATCTGCAGATTCTCAAAGCTAAATGGTTCAGTAACTCACATTTTTCTGTCCACTGCAAGCAATCTTCATTTAAAACTTTAGTTAGAGCAGAAGAAAAATGATGTGAAGGAATCTGAAAATCCTCGCGCCATGGGTGCTTTAATATACAAGTGACTGCTTATATTTAAAGAGCTGCTTTCCGTACTCGAATTTAATTCTGCTGTTCCAAAGTCTCCTTTTGTTTCTGTAAATGAGCTATCGTTACATTCAGATTTGATTATTATCCAAGGTGGCTACAAAGAAACAAAAATTATATTATATGTTTTATTTTTTATGCATAAATTATTGGATGCAATATTGTTTATTCAGTTTCTGTAAAAATCAAAATGTTTATTGGAAAAGTTATTCTCATTTGCAAAAACACTTTGTATTATGCATTAGCTTGAAATATAGAATTCTTGAATATGTGTCCTACAAAAGTATGTAATAACAATACAAAAAGTACTACAACTACTTTTGTATATTCCCAGAATGTTTTTCAAAAAATAAAAGAAGTTTCAAAATATTCAATATATATCTTTTAAACAGGGGTTTTTTGCAAGTGCATTGTTGTCATGTTGCGCATGGCCAAGAATGAATATCTATGAATTATACAGGGATTTGTTCCATTTTTAAAAATGTATTGCAATATTTTGGATTTTAAGTGAAAAATTTGAATTTATTAGATAATAATTGGTTTATATATCGTTTAAACATTTTATTCTCAATTATATATTGATTTTGTAGAATCTCCAATCAGTAGTGTAACTATAGTTTTGAGTCCTCTGCAAAATTTTCCACAAGGCCCCCCTAGAATATATAGCTATTTCTCATAACAAAATGGGGTTTCTGTTTCGTGACCCGTCTTGCGGGTATGATTTTTTTACGCGCAGATCAGTTTGGGAGTACGCAAAATGTACATTCGTTAGTCAATTCAAAATGACTCGTTCTCAAAAGCCTAAAATGATAAACCGTTTATGACCGTTTAAGATGTTTATTTTTCACAATTACTTCCAAGCCCCTTCCTCCCGCCCCCCTACGTCACAGGGTTTTGCAGATCTCAGTTTTCCACTGTCCTCGATATTGATATACAATATAAGTTCATTTACGCTTCTTTATTTACATATCTTTTTTGGTTAGCTCCGTGCACTAAGCATAAAATTAGCAATTTCCATCGTCGAGTAACACTAAAAAACGTGGAGATAAACTTTACCGTCCTGAGTCTGCAAACTTGATGAGTGCTACTCCCAAAACATGATGGTTGTAAGATATATCGACACCAGGGATGAAAGAAAAATTCGTTAATAATTTTCAGTCAAAATTAACGATTATTGCAAACACTAGAAGAAAGTAGATAACTATTTTTGGTTCAAAGGTTGTTTCACGGCTGGTGGGAGGGGACAGTTAATTTCGAAGAGATCATTTTTATCCGAGTTAATTACGTATACTATTATACAGTATGAAATATTTAAAACTGGTGTCGTAGTTTAGCTTAAAAAAAATAAAAAAAATCCAGGAACGTGTTATTTTATGCTTAATACTGATTTTTTTTTAAATGTCTTTCTCCGACTTATTATACAATATGATTAAATTGATTTATGACAAAATTGATTTTGGAACGCAATTCCAAGTCAATCTTACTTTTCATGTACTTAATCCAGGAATCTCACTCCTGTCCAAATTAAAGTGTGTCAATTGGAAAAATCTGCTAAAAAACAGCTAAACCCGAAATTTGGATGAATCTGAATTATATAAGACCCATGTTCCTGCGCAAACTCGCTTAAATTTACTAAATAAATTCCACTTATTTGGTGAAACTGATTATTTCGGGTTTTGGTTGGTTCTAGATCAAATATAATGTGACCGATAAGCACTTCCTTCCCTCTTAAATAGGCTTAAACAAAAACTTTTGTTTAGAATTATCTATTTTCATTGAAGTTTGGGTGTCAATTTATTAGAAAATTAGGCGAGATTAATCAAATCAACAATGTTAGGTCAAGTATAGGTCAATTGTAAAAGAAACCCTTCCTCTCCAACTAATTCAGCTTTACATAGAATTTTCTTGTCGAGAACCAATTAGTTTAAAATTTTGGTCTCCTTTTATTAGAAGGATAAATTACACCTTTAACACGTTGAATTCCACGTCAGTCACGGATGACTGACACTGAACTTTCCGCTTACTTAATTATATCCTTTAAAGTCCTTATCCTCTAAAAGGAAAATTTTAAATAAATGTTCAGCAATTCCTTAAAACAATATAATATTTAATTTTATATTACAAATTTACGCTGTCGGTCACGGGCAACTGATGTGGCTGAAACGGAAATTTTAATGTCAGTCACCGGTGAGTGACATAGCAGTTAACGTGTTAATACAAGGGTTTATAGGTCACATATTGTTTTGGGGGGGGGGGGGAGGGATAGAATCCTCCACTTTCATTTTTTTAATTGCATTTTCCTTGCATAAAATTATTCGAATAGTTTCAAATTTTGGGTACATATTCAACAGGAGGATGGATTAATCTCACGGATACTTAATTATATCTTTAACTATCATAATAATTGCAGCAAAATTTGAACTTCCTCCGTACACCCCTTTTACTTGAAACACTCATAAAATTTGTCCCGATGTTTTATAAACGTAGTGTTGTGAAATTTTCAAAATGCATTTGCTAACCCTGTCAAAATAAAGATGCTAAAAAAATTGTCAGATTTAAGATATACTGAGTGATACTGAAAAAGTTCAGCAAATCATAACAATAGATACAATAAGATTTAAATTCAAAGTGATATTTTGCGCTTTAAATATGGAAGTAAGCTTTTGCATGTTAAGTACGAGTTTATTTTTCAGGTTTCTTCTCAATTCTTTTGGTAATAAATAATTCGGTATGCTTTTTTTAAGTTACTTTTGGAAGCCTTTTTAAAAGCGTATTTCCAGAATTCCTGTTTCTAATAGACTAGTTAATGTGCATTTAAGTTTGTTGAATTATATAACATTAAACTTCTGTTATTTTAAATCAAATCACAGAAATCCTCGGTGTTACTCGAACCCCTGTTAATGTGGTTTCGAGTACTTTTCCTATTCTTTATGCAGCTTTATGTTAAATTGAAAAATTTTAATTTTGAAAATTATTTTATAAGCGAGATTTAGAAGCCTTCGTTTGCGTGGATTTTAGTTGGGCTTTGAAAGACTTGCTAACGCGCATTTCCGAGCTCTTGTATTTCAATAAGGACATAATGCGTATTTTAAGTTTGAGTACATAGTATATTAAAATTTAGAAATTAAGTTTGAGAAATCCTCGATGTTACGCCGCCTTTTAACGCGGATTCAGAGCAGTTTTTCTAATGTAGCTTTAATTTAATAAATTTTAATTTTAATATTATTTTCTAAGACTTTTAGATGCCTGTTTACGTTGATAGACTATAACTTCGGGCTTGTCAATTAACCCCTCTCCCCCACAATACACACCCGCGTTAATACGGATTTCCAAGCTCATTTTAAATATTGTTAGTTTGACTACGGTAATTTCTTACTTATATATATTTCTGTTAGATACAATTTCAGTTTTCAGTTGAGTGTAATCCTATCAAATGGAAATTAAAAAATATTAATAAGCTATAAAGTTGATAGTTAGAACTGTACGAACACGTCATACAGTTGGCAAAAAAAGTATTTGTACACTCTAAAATTTTTAATTTTTTACTAAATAAAAACAGATATTTTGTCAAAAATAGTTTTAATACAGTCTGTTTACCGTGCGTTTTAAATTACACAACAGAAAATTTCGATAAAGATGTAAAATAATTTTCTAATGGGAAAAGTTTAAAAATTTCTTGCAAAAAAAGTATTTGTACATTTCTCCATCCTGATATGTACTGTGTTTTATAGTGTTTATGGTTCAAAGGACTACTTTTACAGAAGCTGTTAATAATTTTTAAGTTCATATTATATTTGTCTGACATTTAATTTAATTTGCTCTTGAAGTAATTGAATATAGAACCTAATACTAGAGAGGCACCTCTAGATATATGAAATCCTATGATTGAGCATAATAAAAATTTAAATACGCAACAAGAATTTGTAAAAGCTATTAAATTACCATTTACAACTATTGGATGTATAGTGAGAAACTATGAATAAATTAAAAGAATCGAAATTCAATGAAAACCAGGACTTCTTAGCAAACTAACAATGAGGGAAAAAGAGAGTGTTGTTAAAAAAGCTTTAAAAATTCCTGTGCGTTCGGTTCAAAAATTTGCTGGAGACCTTGCGACATCTTCTCGCATCAGAGTAATACCTCAAACAATAAAAAATATTCTTCTCAATGCAGATTTAAAAGGAAGAACCTCAAGGGAAAATCCATTCATCAACGAAACAAATAGGCGAAAACGCATAGTATTCGCTTTCGCATACAGAAGTAAATCATTGGATTTTTGGAAAACAGTAATTTTTTCTGATGAGGAAAAATTCGGAATTTTCTTACCATCAAGCATTTTAAAAAATTGGCGTAAAAATAAAACTGTTCTAGATCCAAAACGTATACCTCAAACTATCAAGCATGTTGGGGGGAATATTATACTTTTGGGGTGTATAGCTTCTAATGGAGCAGGACATTTAAAATTTTTTGACAATGGAAGGACAGGTTTAACATACAGTGATGTGTCGCGCCATAATTTATTAAACTGTGCCAAGAAATTATGCATAGAGGAAGCTTTTCACTTTCTGCAGGATAATGACCAAAGCATACTGCTGTGATCACCAGCACATGCTTACGACAATACTCGAAGACGACTGGTAATTCCTCTAAAATCTCTAGACTTGAATCCAGTAGAAAATTTGCAGATGCTATTGGATGCAAAAATCCGAAAAAAAAAATATGTATTAGTAAAAAACAGTTTTAAAGAAGCTCTTATTGTGTCATGGAATAACATTAACCAGACCACTACAAAAAAGTTGGTGGAATCTATGTCATACCATCTAGAAGTAGTCATAAACGCTAAATGAATTCGCACAAAATATTAATTTGTATCATTTTACTAAATTTTCCTTAATTATATTACATTAAGATAGTGTACAAATACTTTTTTTGCATTATAATTTTGTATATTTGTTTATTATAATGTAAAAAATCGATTCGTTTAATTTTGTTTCTGCTTCTATAATATTATAATGCATTAAATTAATGTATTACAGTATTTTTTGCTTAAATCTTTTGTTTAATTTCATTATAATTTAAAAAAATGAAGTGTACAAATACTTTTTTTGCCAACTGTATGATTTTGTATGCAGTGTTTGTGACTTTGTTAATGGTCAATAATTAAAAATCTGAGTAACTGGCCAGTGGCCAATGATAATTTTTATCTATATTTTGCATCAACATACAAATGAAAGATTGCTGTAAATAATTATGCACAGATCTGTATAATAAAGACATACATACACGTAAAGTATTTCATTTATTCAGAATTTTTAAAAAAGAAAATAACATTAAAAAAGTATGCCTGACAAAATGTTAAAAAATTCAGCACAATAATTGAAATATTGACTTTCTTAAAATTAAGATTGTAAATTGATACTATAAAATTTTGTTTAGTTTTCACGTAATCCTTCATTTAATTTACAGAAAGTTTTTAGCTTATGATAATGTGCATAGAATTTTTATTTAATATATAAGTCTGATTATGCATATAAGTTAAATTGCTTAAATACATACTTAAGTGCTAAGTAAAATAACATTTTTAAATGGAGGATTATGTGACTTACGACAGCTTAAGTAAACATGAAATTTGCATTTAATGCACTATATAAAGAATACTATACAAACTTACCTGGTAATTATTTAAATTCTATCCACAAACTGAGCCCTTTTTTAAACAGTTTATTGGTCAGTTAAATGAAACAGACATAGTTACTTTACGTGAATGAGATTATTTGATCGTTAAAGATCAACATTCGGGAGGTAATTTAGGGAAATTCTACAAATTTACGAAAAATGGGGGCGCTATAAAAAGAACGGTGTGTATTTGATCGAAAATCTCTGAGAAAATGTTATCAATAAAGAAAAATGCTTACTGTTTCGTTAAAAATCGAATGTCTTATTATATAGCATTTGGGATTCATGAATTAAGATTTTAAGCAAAAGAACATTACCGTACTTATGGATCACATTTAGGCACAATAACGTTGCCACAAAATTAGGAATATTTTCTAGTAAATGACTTAAAATTGTACCTTTTCATCCTCTATAGATATATGTAGCTTTCAGATTCCAAAGAAGGGAGGGAAGAAGGGGGGGACAAAATTTAAACATTTCTCTACTGATATTACTTTAATTCCAGAGACTCAATATTTTGAAAAGAAATAGTTGCTAGAGCTTCTCCCCTTTCCCCTTTAAGCATTGACTTTGTTTATAACAATTTTTATGCTAGATTTATTGTTTTAGGAAACAGTCGAACCCACTTAAGACGTGATACCGATTAATACCTGAATTTACTCCAGTTCCAACATCACCAGAACATCGCTCTTACAATAAATGTAAAAAATTTTCATTTAATATAAGATAAAGTTTTCATCCCTCGGACAACAGATCTCGCTTACGACGCGAATGCATATACCTAGATATTAAGTTTTTGATATGAACATCAAACTATTTCCGAATATAATCGCTTTATTTAATGACAGAAATATTACTAGTCGGAAAAAGTGATAGACATTGTAAAAAAAAAAAAAACTTCTAAACTGACACTTAAATTAAACGAATATTACTAATCAAAAATAGTAGGTATTTAATTAATTAAACTTAATTAAACATGATTAATTAAACATGATTAATTAAACATGAAATTTGCATTTAATGCACTATATAAAGAATACCATACAAACTTACCTGGTAGTTGTTTAAATTCTAATCCACACACAGGGCACTTTTTTTAACAGTTTATTGGTCAGTTAAATGAAACAGACGTAGTTTCTTTACGTTAGTGAGATTATTTGATCTTCAACGTTAAAAATACGAGAGGCAATTTAGGGAAATATGCTAAACTTACGAAACATTTGGGCGCTATAAAATCAACGATGTCTATTTGATCGAGAATCTCTAAGAAAATGTCATCAATGCAGAAAAATACATACAGTTTCATTAAAAATCTAATGCCTTATTGTATAGCATTCGGGAATCCTGTATTAAGATTTAAAGTAAAAAAAAAAAAGATTACCGTACTTATGAATCACATTTAGGCACAATAACCTTGCCACAAAATTAGCAATATTTTCTAGTAAAAATCTTAAAATTGTACCTTTTCATCCTCTATAGACATATGTAGCTTTCAGATACCAAAGAAGGGAGGGGAGAGGGGGGGGACAAAATTTAAACATTTCTCTACTGATATTACTTTAATTTCATGTTATAGACTCAATATTTTGAAAAATAAAATAGTTGGCTAGAGCTTCTCCCCTTTCCTCTTTAAGCATTGACTTTGTTTATAATAATTTTTATGCTAGATTTATTGTTTTAGGAAACAGTCGAACCCACTTAAGACGTGATACCGATTAATACCTGAATTTACTCCAGTTCCAACATCACCAGAACATCGCTCTTACAACAAATGTAAAAATTTTCCATTTAATATAAGATAAAGTTTTCATCCCTTGGACAAAAGATCTTGCTTACGACGCGAATGCTTATACCTAGATATTATCGCTTTATTTTATGACAGAAAGATTACTATTCGGAAATAAAGATAGACATTGTAAAAAAATCCTCTAAACTGGCACTACTGATTAAATAAGTCAAATGTTACTAATCGGAAATAGCAGATATTTGGAGAAAAATTTGCGGTATTAAGATCGAGAATTTCGTCAAACAATCACTGATAAAATAATTTCGTAAAACGATCACTAGTCGAATTTGAAAAAATAGGCTTCAAAATGAACAATAAGATAGGCATACGCACTTTCATTCCAAATTTAGTTGGTCTAAATCCCTTGGTCTTTTTCTTCAACTGAGGCAACAAAATGAATCACACTCAAAAAAGTAGTTCATATGGAAATAAAGACCAAGAAGAGTCCCCAGAGTCTAAACTGGGAAAAAAATATTCGAGAATCACAATTAAATGCGTAGTTAAAATTTCGGTAAAAATTAGTGACTCTAGTTTCCATACTCGATTTATAACTAAGTGAGCAAAATAATAAACACACAAAAAATTAGTTTTTTTACATGTAAAATATATCTCTAGAGCTGTACAGGGCAGAATTTGAATAAAAGCTTTGAAATGCACAATTACAAGAGTATACGCACCTTCGTGTTATTTTGTTAAAGCGCAAGATCTCTTAGTCTTTTCTCTGCTGGGATGATAAAATGGCATACACGCAAAATAACGATTTTTCTGTAATTAATATACCAACCACAAAATAAGGAATATTACACAAAAAACATATATAACTTTTCACAGATTACCAATGATTTCTATTTTAGAATAAATTCGAAAAGTTACACAAAAGCTCAAAAAGTATACTAAAACTAAAGAATGTTACACAGAAAATATTCGGAACATTTCACAGTTTATCAGTAATTTCCACTTTCTCAACTATTCCGAAAAGTTACACGAGATTGTGGAAGGTATTACACAAGATTTCTCGGTATTCTTGTATGAGCAGAAATAATCCGAGAAAACCCAGGAATGTTACACAGTAAATGCTAAGAACATTGCGCAAATTTTTTACAGTGCAATCAAAAAAAAAAACCGTTATAGAATAACAGTTACACATATATATATTTTAGAAACGGAATAGCAATACATAAATAAAAATTTCAATTAATATCTTTAAATCAAAGCAATCTAAATAATTAAAAATAAAATAAAAGTAAGTAAACTATTCATTAATAAATAAGCAACAACATCCGGGTTACCACGTCAAACGAAATAACGACATTGGTGTCAGCTAAGCACCCCAGTACCTATATAACATTGGCGTCAGAAAAAAATCTGCTAATGTTGAACATATATGACATCTACTCTGTAAAAAAATCTGTAAAGTTACTAAAGGTTTTCTAGGAAACTGGGATTCCTAGAACATTTTAAGTAATGGCAACAGCAAAAGTGCATGTAACAGATACATGTTTGCTCTGAAAATCAAAAATTCTGTAAAGTTACTAAAGTTTTCTAGGAAACTGGTATTCCTAAAACATTTTATGTAACGGCGACAGCAAAAGTGCATGTAACAAATACATATTTGCACTGAAAACCAAAAATTATGTAAGGTTATTAAGAATGTTTTAGGAAACTGGTATTTCAAGAATATTTTATGTATCTACAACCCATGTTACAGATAAAATTTTAGTAAGGTTACTATAATTTTTGTAGATTCGTTTGTAAATTTACAGATTTTTGTAGCGATACAAAAATTAATTCTGTAGATTTACATCGTTCCTTGTAAGGTGCGTAGATAAAAATTTAGTAAGCATACAGATTTCGGCAACTTTTCATCTATAGGTTTACAGATTTTTTTTACAGTGTATGCCCTAATTATCATAAAATAATGTAAGATACATCAGAAAAATACACACATGGGGTAAGAATATACACCATGTCTAGCATGCCTAGATCTTTGGTAGAAAAGTGACACTCTAATGGAAAGATAGTTTGGTTAACAAAATCTTTATAACTGTCAAGGGATATTAGTGCATTACTAAGATACATGTTGTGCTCTGCCATTTAAAAAAACTGCAATGTTACAAAATTTTTCTTACAAAACTGGGATTACTAATGTCTGTCTCAAAAGTTTAAGCACAAGCATAAAATGTCGATTTTCGAAGAATTATAAAAAGTTGGAATGAATGACATTTTTTATCTGCAGATTTCACGATATTATTTAAATAAATGATACCAAAAATAGAAAAAAATAAGTTACATAATTGTAAAAAATATAATACATAAAAATGTAAAAAAAATCTGTCTCAAAAGTTTATGCACAATGTCAAATACAACCAGATTTATAATTTTTACAGAACTTTTACTTACAAATTATTTTTCCGTGACTTCGGATTAATTTTAATAAACGTACGCCCATCGAAATTATTAGTTTTTGTAGGGTTTCTGGTGTCAAAGAATACTATGCTTTCTCAATGGCCTTTTCGAGTTCGGCAATACAGTCATACTGCTTTCCTTTGCCATAAACCTGGCGGATTAAAATAGCCCAGACATTCTCAATCAAGTTTAAATCAGGACTTAAAGTTGTCCAGTCAAGAACTTTAACTTTATACTGAGAAAGCCAAAGTTTTGTAGAATATGATAATTGGATTGAGACATGGTCTCATTGAAAAATCCATTCAGGACACCCCCAAATGTCACCGAATGGAAGTAAATGTTGGTTAAGCGTCTGTTGTTATTTTTTAAATCTTGTCTTCCTTTTAGAAAAACCAGAGAGGCCTGGTCATTGAATTCAAACGCCCCCAAAGCCATAACAGATTTGCAGCTTTGTTGCCTGCTGAAAATTGCCCTTGGTTTCTTGCGTAAGACATGCCAATATGCGTTCCAACCATCAGGGCCATCTAAGATTCGCTTTTCTCATAGCTGAATAAAACAGCAAGTCATTTATTCTCTTAGGACATGTGCTTTTTAACCCAGTTCATTCTTGCCTGTTTGTGATGCAATTTGAGAGACGGTTTGCGAGCCATTTTTTAGTATGATGTAATCACACCTCTTAAATACATCTATGTACACAGTCTTCGGACGCCTGTACATTGATATTATTTTTAATTTGCCATATGGACATATTTTTGTCTAAATACCAATTTCCATACTCTCCGATCGTCTGAACAGTCGTCATACCTAGTCGTCCACATCTTGGATTTAACTTAAAATTATCATTTCTACAGAGTACTTGATATATGCTTATCGAATTAAAACTTGTGCAACTTCAGAAAGAATTTTATTTTGGGGTTTCAATTTAAAAACTTTCAAAATCTCACATTTTGTGAATTCTTTACTCTTTGGCATTTTTAAAAATAGAGGAAATTATTTCTCGACATTTTAGACTTTTTTGAAAGTGCAATATGATGTCATATAGTGTCATTACATACGGCAAATCCCGTGTTTTTTGAAAAATGTGAATAAAGTGCTTAAATTTTTAAGACAGCATTTCTTCAAAAAAAAAAAAAATAAATAAATAAATAAAATAAAATAAATAAATAAAAATAAATATTTTTTTATTTGACCATCCAAAATGGCTTATTTCATTTTATTTTGATTAAATGTCGAGTATTTATTATAAATAAGCATAAAATATTTTCTTCTTTATTTCTTTTAAACCAGATTTGTAGAGTGCTTAAACTTTTGAGACAGACTATAGAACCTCTTATGTAATGGTAACAGCAAAAATTCAAGCAACAGAATCTGTTACATGAATTTTTGCTTTTATCGTTGAATAAAAAATTCTAAAAATCCCAATTTCCTCTAAAAAGTTTAGTAGATTTACGGATTACTTTTTACAGTGTAAGAGGACTCTATATGAAAGACAATTTTGTTTTTCGATTCACTTTTTTCAATAACTAAAATAGAAAATAACATGTTAACTCCTCTATTTTCTCTCAATATTAAAAATTTTGATTTAAATAAATGTAAAATAGTATTATTCTACTTATATATATATATATATATATATATATATATATATTATTTGACGCCAAGAATCATTTGTAATTCTCTTCATTATTGTAGAAGAACCAAGAGAGATAACACCATCAATTATTCTGGGAGAGCTGACATTATCCACCTATAACTGACAAAGAGAGACTAATAAAGCACCTGTAATAAATTGCAACTGGGTACAAAAATCAGTAATTTGGCTTTAATCATTTGCATTCCAGTGCATCGGAGAAACTAAATATTTATGTTTTATTTTCATGTGATTTAAACCTTTTCAGGTCTGTTGTGCTATTAACAGTATGTGTCTTTCGAACAAGTATTATTTTATCTGAACAAACATTTAGTTACTTTCTATAGAAAAGATAGTAAGGTACCCTGGGGTAATAACGCAACGTTAAGGTTCTACCAATTTTCACGGCTGAGTTTTAGATTGTATTTTTCAAACAAATATATTATTTGATACAGCAACTCATTGACTATCTATATAAAAAAATAATTTAACAGATATGTATTCATAAAATGTAATGGCGTGATTTCTTGACCAATGCTATTTGGCGTTATTACCCACCTATATAAGTAATAACGTCATGCAAACAAAACTATGAAATAAGGTAGAATAATTGCATGTAGATTGCCCAATTCTAAAAATACAAACTCTACAAACTTAGAAATTGACAAATTGCATTCTAAGCTATTGAAAATGTTCAATTTTTTGTGAAAGTGTAAGAAAAATAAAGGTGTGGTGTGTGTGGGGGGGGGGGAGGTTGAAGCAAAAGAATATCAGACCGTGAGCTTCTTTTTGCTTAAAAAGGCCCGCTTAAATAGAATTATTAGAAACATTGCACAGTTTTAACTGTGTTTATTTGAATCAGTATTTAGGATGTAGCTCGGCCACTGTAGGGAATCAACCAGGGTATTAATGCCAAGGATTGGCGTTATTACCCTTGGCGCTGTACATTTTAAATTACAAATTATCTCGAAAAGATATCCAAAATCTTCAACAACATTTTGAAAGTCCATGAAATGTACTACAAATTTATGTAATTAACAAAGTATTTCCGGATTAAAAAAAATAGTCTTCACATCGCAAAACGTAGCTCGCAAATTTTAGATCAAGCGTTAATTTTAGTTGCTTGTAAAAACAATAAGACCTAAAAATGAAACAAATTAACTTGAAGCTGTTTTTTGCGATTTATATGATTCAAAACCCTTCTGCGCAGAGCACATGGGTATCATTTACCAGATTATTTCATAATTATGCATAATATTAGCACTTGGCGTTATTACCCCGCCTAGCGTTATTACCCCAGACCACCTTATATGGCTATGCCTTTCTTATTATATCTTCATTTATGTTTTGTTATTAAGTAATAATACTAATAAAAAAAAGCTTACTTAGTTCTCTTTGCACCGTTGACAATTCATTTTTTATACATATATTTCATTCCTGAAATTTAAAATAAGTTTTTTTTTCTGAACCACTTTTATGTGATCAACTGCAAAATATCATTATAAAGCTGCAATGTCCTCTCAAACCCTGTTGTAATACGTTGTTTCCCAAACGTCTTGAAATATTCGTCCTTAGACTATTTTCATATGAATATGAATTGAATAGTACACAAAGACGAGTCATTAGATTTCAGACAGTGATATACAGTCGACTCTCGTTAAATCGACATCGGATAATTCGAATCTTCGCTTAATTCGAACTAAACATGAAGTCCCGATTTTTTCAATGCAGAAAAACGTTTAAAATTTTCATTAATTCGAACTCATTTCCCCTCGACTTTGTTTAATTCGAAGTAACGAGAATTCCGATTTTTCATTTTTCTTTTCTTTCTCACGGACTTCAGATCATTTGAATTACTTTCTTTTTTAGATTTTTGTGAAAATTGTTCCGAACGAGCATACATATAATCCAATGCATTTGATATTCACTCTTTTAGTGGCCCGTCTGTTCATCACTGACGCTTTAAATTTTTCTTTCATTGTGCTTGTTTCTAAACTTTTAATTAGTTTATGTATTTATAAATTCTAATTTAATATTAATGTCATATTCTAATGATAACACACGAAATAAATTTAAAAAAAAACACTATAACATTAATGCCTTTGTAACAGTACCATATTAAGCATGTTTTCATTTCATATTTTCTATAATTCGAACTTCGGATAGTTCGAACATTTCTTGTGGTCCCGACGAGTTCGAATTAATGAGAGCCGACTGTATCTTTAAACGTAAGTAAATCGATTTCTAGAGCTATGATAAACGCTACTAAAAAAACTAATTTTGTTTTCAAAATGGAAAAAAAATCGGACTCGAAAGGGCTAAGCAGTGATAGAAAATTTCACTTTTAATTGTGCTTCTAATTGCATTTTATTAATATAGCTGTGATGCATCTTTAAAAATGGCATAATTTAAATTTGTTTAAAAAGTAAAGTTTTACTAATGCTAGATCAAACTACAAAACATTTAATCTCTTATATTTGAGGAATTTATAAACATAGTAGATAAAGTCCGTTTTGAAAAGAAAAATGAGATAGTCCATTTAAGAAATGCATAAAATCCCACGGTGAACCAAATCTGTTTTAACATACCTTTTCATACATGTCTTCTGATTATCATTTTTTTTACTGTGGGTGTATATAAAACAGATTTTATGCACCTTCGAAATGTATTATCTTTTTTTTCAATCAATTCAATTCGTGCAAATTTCCGCATTCTGGCTTTCGATGGATTTACACGTTTTAAGGATCAGAGAACCCAAAAAACATGTTTCTACTAAATGTCTGTCTGTCTCTCTGTCACTTTGTATGTATATCACTTTGTATGCGGATTAGTTTTTGGTGTCATAACCCAATACATAGCGCTTCTATGCTACCTTTTTTATGATTTCAGCAATAGCTATATCTCAAAAACTCATAGACGGATTTTCATAAAAGTTTAGATTCCTTTAGCTGTTGATATAACAAGCATAATAAAAAAATCTGTAATGCTACTAAACTTTTTCTAGAAAAATGAGATTTCTAAAATTTTTTATGTATCGTTAACAGCAAAAAACCATGTAATCATTAAATATGAAATTACCATGGATGTACCATACAATTATACAAATTTTTGATGTTACCATTACATAAAAAGTATGTAGGAATCCCAGTTTCCTAAGAAAAGTTAAATAATTTTACAGATTGTTTTTACAGTGTGGTGCTGATTAAATTTTGGCTCTATCTCAGAAACTAATGCGCGAATTTTCATCAACTTTAAATTCCAATAGTCCCTGATATAAATTAGTATTCTTTAATTTTAAAAGTAAATCTGTCAAAAAGTGGTGCTTCTATCTACATTTCTTTACGATTTTTTCTATGATTCTATCTCAAAAACTAAAGCAGAGATTTTCCTGAAACTTCAGATTCAGTTAAAACTGGACATAAATTGTTGATTAGTTTTTGTGGATAAAGTTTTGTGTAAATTACATAACCAGTAACGTTACTATGTTTCATTTTTCTGAAAGTATAAACATTTATGAGATGGAAGAAAGTTTTGGGATTACCACATCCAACTAGTTTTAAAATGGACTGCGTGTACTATTGTTGTGCGCCTTTCATTTAAAGATTTTTGTTTGAAATATACTTAAAAATACATTAATGAAACAAATATAATTATACTTTCAGAAAAAGTATCATTAACTTTAAAATAATAATCAGATACTTTTTCTAAAATGGTATTTACTTTTAATAGTGTGTCCCATTTCCTAAAAATATATAAAAAAGTTTTTTTTTCTTATTTCATTACATTAAATTATGAATATGTTTTAATGTTACTTTATTATTTTTCGTTTGTAATTTTGATGAGTAAACTAAATATATTTTATGATTTCTTTATTCTTACACCGTATCATTCGGTATAATTGTATCACATAATTTACTTATCTGAAAATTTAATTATTCAAACTTTGTATCTCCTCTTGTTATTAACTAACATATCATAGATTTCTATAAAAACTTTTGCAAATAAGTTAACTAATTATTTTTTAATATAAATTTTAGCATTATTGTTTCATTAATGTTTAGTCAATAAATTTAGGGCAATATAATCACAAAACACTTCACCAATAAAACGATATTTAATTTACAGTAAATTACCTTCCTTTTTAATCCAAGTACAAAAACACAATCGTAAAAAAATTCAAATAATTTCTTATCAATTATTAATTAAAAAGAAAATATCACAAACTAAAAAATATTATGTATATTTTGGTGCAGGGATCAACACTTTAGATATATTTAATTGGCACTAAAATTATCTTTAAGAAGATAGCTCATTATTATAAAAGTTTTCAATGCTTATAGTGACTTGGAAATAATTTATGTTATAATCTGATTACATGAAAGCTTTCGTCTCATCTTCAATTATTTAATTTTATTAAAATTTCTTTACATTTTTTAATGTATTCCATTACGCTGTGGATTAATGTTTTAGTCTTGGATAAATACTTTTGTCAACAAAATTATTTATTTATTTATTTGTTTATTTTACAAGAATCAGTTTCACACGAGTAATAATGTATAAATCAATACCTTGAAAGATTTATCATAAGTGAATAATTAAACTTTGATAAGTACACTTTTTAAAAATATCCACGGTATGTTTTTCATTAAAGTAACTATCAAAAAAGACAATTCAGCAATAATCCACAAAGAATCGTTCTTAATATTTACATTATCTCGTTTCTCCGCCTAATGATATTTCATATCATTATTCTTACATTTTATCCAGTATAATGGTACAAATATAAAGCAAATATTCAAATTATCATCTAAAAGCAAAACACTATTGAACCAATATCAATTTCATAGGCTGTATCTTTTATTCCACCCTCAACAGTGTCAAATGGCTAATTCCTAAACCATTAGTCATAGACATATAATTCCCATTACAAAAATGTTTTAACCTCTTCGCTACTGGCGATTATTACAGTATTTTTAATTATTACTGAATTATTTCTTCTCTCGTTTGACTTCAGAGCGAGATTTTTGTTTTATTTTCATTAGCTCGAATCTTAGAATTCGAAACATATTATTCTTATATCGAAATTTCCTTTATATTTGAGTATCATTAATAAAATGGGACAAAACTGATATACCCATTTGGGTACTCAGGAACTGAAGAGGTTAAATAAGGTAAAGAAAGATATTAACAGCAATTTATGTCAATAGAAACAGTTCCTTACAAATTATGAAACTTAAATTTTTAGACGGTCCCCTTTTCCTATAAGTTATATTTAGGAACATTTATTTTATTTATATCTGCACTTCATGTTAGTTAATTTCAGTATGCGATATTAGATGCGGGCAAAAGGGGGGGAGGTGCATGCGGGGATATAATGATTCTTCATTCATCGATGTAAGTTACATATTACTTAAATAGAAATTTACAGTGTAAGAAACTAATTTTCGAAATATATAAATAAATCTAAATATAAAATGTAAAATACCTTCGTCCAATAATTTAACATCCGTTTTATGTGCGTAAAAAATGGTACGTTGACATTATAAATAGTGTGTATAATGATACTTATTTTAAAAGTATAACGAAAAATCAGTATGCAATGCTAGATGAGGGCGAAACATTCTGTAAAATGAGACCTCATTCATCGTTGTAAGCTAATTTTCGCAAAATATAAGGCGTTTTTCCAATCTTTTCCGATAAATCAATATCGTAAAACAGAATTATTTGTTGGTTAAAGTTCATGTGACTGTGAACTATATAAAATGACACAGCCACAAAAACTGATATAAATGTTAATTTTTTTTTTTTTTTTTTTTTTCACAGAAGTTTCGAACATATGATAATTTCTATATTTTTTAGCTCACAGGCTATCATAGCCTGAGAGCTTATGTGCCCGTCCGTTCTGTATGTATGTGCGTATGTGCGTAACGCGATAACTCATGATAAAAATATCGGATCCACTTGAAATTTTGTATGTAGGTATATCCTGACAAGGCGCTTCCCTGATTAGTTTTTGGAGTTCATTCGATATGTATAAGAGGGGGAACGGGGGGCTCATGCCCCCCGTTAGTTGATATAAATGGGATTTTCATGCAGAATTAAGTTTTCGTTCAAAATTTAGATTAGGATCATTCTGATGAGGCGATTCCGTGACTGTTATTAGGTGTTCATTGAATAAGTATAAATAGGGGGAACAGGGGTTCTAATGCCCCCCCCCCCCGTTAGTTGATATAAATGGGATTTTCATGCAGAATTAAGTTTTCGTTCAAAATTTAGATTAGGATCATTCTGATGAGGCGATTCCGTGACCGTTATTAGGTGTTCATTGAATAAGTATAAATAGGGGGAACAGGGGTTCTAATGCCCCCCCCCCCGTTAGTTGATATAAATGGGATTTTCATGCAGAATTAAGTTTTCGTTTAAAATTTAGATAAGGATAATTCTGATAAGGCGATTCCGTGACTGTTATTAGGTGTTCATTGAATAAGTATAAATAGGGGGAACAGGGGCTCTAATGCCCCCCCCCCCCGTTAGTTGATATAAATGGGATTTTCATGCAGAATTAAGTTTTCGTTCAAAATTTAGATTAGGATCATTCTGATGAGACGATTCCGTGACTGTTATTAGGTGTTCATTGAATAAGTATAAATAGGGGGAACAGGGGTTCTAATCCCCCCCCCCCCCCCCCCGTTAGTTGATATAAATGGGATTTTCATGCAGAATTAAGTTTTCGTTCAAAATTTAGATTAGGATCATTCTGATGAGACGATTCCGTGACTGTTATAAGGTGTTCATTGAATAAGTATAAATAGGGGGAACAGGGGTTCTAATCCCCCCCCCCCGTTAGTTGATATAAATGGGATTTTCATGCAGAATTAAGTTTTCGTTCAAAATTTAGATTAGGATCATTCTGATAAGGCGATTCCGTGACTGTTATTAGGTGTTTATTGAATAAGTATAAATAGGGGGAACAGGGGCTCTAATCCCCCCCCCCGTTAGTTGATATAAATGGGATTTTCATGTAGAATTAAGTTTTCGTTCAAAATTTAGATTAGGATCATTCTTATGAGACCATTCCGTGACTGTTATTAGGTGTTCATTGAATAAGTATAAATAGGGGGAACAGGGGTTCTAATCCCCCCCCCCCGTTAGTTGATATAAATGGGATTTTCATGCAGAATTAAGTTTTCGTTCAAAATTTAGATTAGGATCATTCAGATGAGGCGATTCAGTGACTGTTATTAGGTGTTCATTGTATAAGTATAAATAGGGGGAACAGGGGTTCTAATGCCCCCCCCCCTTAATTTATATAAATGGGTTTTTCAAGCAGAATTTTCACATTTCGTTCAAATCTCTGAATAGTTTTGGAAGTTTAATGGTTAAGTATAAAAGAGGGGGATAACTCCTTTTAAATTATATAAATGCTAAATGGGTTTTTATTAAGAATTATCTAATTTGCTCTGAATTTTGGATATAGATTTTTTATATGATAAAGCATGTCTTTGATAGTATAGGAGGTTCAATGATTAAGTATAAAAAAAGAGGAAAGAAGAGAGCTGTTTCCCTTTCTTAATTTTTTAACGGAATTAACCCTTGAAAATATAAGGCTTTAATGTACAATTAGTATTTGTAGCCTGTGAGCTCAATGCCATCAGTTTAACTGGGCAGTATTCTTTATTAAGTTAATTATTCAATTTAAAACAATGTGTGTAATTAAATTATTAATTAAAATATGTTAATTAATCACTTTAATTAAAAATGATTCATGCACATTAAATTTGGCTTTAGGAACCTGATTCTTTATTAAATGGTAGCTTTATAACACATCAACCAATGTTACTGTGCATTTTAAAATTGTACTAAAATTGCAACTAAAATTGTATAATATGCATTAAATATGCATTTTAAAATTGTAATAGATTGAACTAATGTAATAAAGAACTTCAATGTTTAGACTTTTTCCCGAAATTTCACGCAAAAAAGTTATACAGCAATCAATTTTTCATTTTATGTACAGCAATGTAGGTATATTAATACCAAGGTTTGAAATGTAACACATTATAAACATTAATACTTAATATTATGGAAAATGGATAACAAAAATAAGATGCATGGAATATTTTGATTACACTATCTTGACAAAAATACTTGTTTTGAGTAACATGAATTAAAGTTTTATTTTTAATGTAACTCAGTTATGCTGCTCAGATTTGAAATCCTTGTAACGTCGTTAAGAATCGTTATAAATGCATGCAGTTTTTTGAAAATGATGCAATTAAGTTTGAAGTATATCAATAAACCAGAAAAAGACAATTTTGCTGTTAATTTTTTCCCTGCTGAAGGTCCACGGTCGCCTTAAGTTTAAAAGGATAATTTCGATAAGCTACATTTGCTTTCTGTTAGCTCCCTTATTATATACGCAAATTTATATAATATTTTAAAGTAATATTAAATTTATGTATTCTTCTTACTTCTTAAAAGCTTTCACAAAAAGCGTTTCTTTAACAGATTTAATGTTAATACTTTAACTAACTGCATATCACGAAATTTTACGACTAAAATATGAATATCCTTTAGAATCAAAAGCGTTACTTTCTTTACATAATTTATTTATTGCATAAGCATGATAAATGTATCATTTTTTAACTATATCGCATAAATAGCATAATAATAATTATTATGAGTGCAACAATGAAAAGCAAAAGTAAAGTGAAATATTTTTTTTTTTACCTTTTTGTGTTTTCTTTTTTTTTATACATTTTCAAATTATAAATACCTCAAAACTGATGTTTGACTGCAAGCAACTAATAATGAGTATACATATGTATATTTATCTGTATACTTTTATTCAAATGATTTAGTAATAATCTTTAAACTTCAAGTTTAAAATAATTGTTGTTTAACATTGTGTGCATTATTTGTAAATGAGCAAACTGCTTACGAATCCATATCACAAATGTTTACATCTAAACATATTAGATGGGTTTTGATAACTTGTCATTCTCAATAATTTGTTACGTTGTATCAAACTCAGACGCTGAAATGCAATTTATATCACATTTATTTAAATAAGCTCTATCACCAAAATGCTATTTGTATGGCGAATATAAATTCTATAATGGGACTTTATTTAATCTTCCTTATGTGTAACATCTATATAAAGTTTGAACTTAATCACATAACTTAAAATAAACTTTTTACTAATAAGGTGCAATAAATTTTTATTAAAATTTTCCTTTACAAATTTTTGAACAAAATGAATTTTGCACAATATTTCAAAAAATGAACTTGTCTTTCAAAATTTAAAAGCAAAAGATTTTAAAAGCATATGTAAACAGAAAAATATCTAACTTTTCAGCAAAAAAAGAATCAGTAATGGATACGCCCATCTAGTAATAGACTGATCCTTTTCTTTTTTCAAACAGGTACTATTTATAAATAGCTCAACGAATGCGACTTGCCAGCTAAACCATAGGCGTTGGAAATGATCTCGTTAGCAATTGAAATATCTCAGGAATATTTTTCTGTTTACATATGCTTTTAACATCTTTGGCTTTTAACTTTTGAAAAACCAGTTAATTTGTAAAGAAAATTTTAAAAAAAAATTATTGGACCTTTTTGGAAAACAGTTTATGTCTAGTTACAAATGCTTTAAATGTCTTAGATGTTACACATAAGAAAGCTTTATTTAATGTCCTATTATAAAATTTAATCGCCATACAAATAACAAATAGCTATTTCGATTAAATAGCATAAAAATAATAACCATGTGGGCAGCGCGAAAAAGTCGAAAAGCAAATTAAATCGAGAGCAAAAGTAATGAGAAATTTTGTTTTCGACCTTTTTTTTAGTTTCTTCTTTTTTATACATTTTCAAATTATAAATAAATAAAATCTGACATTTGACTGCAGGCGTGTGAATTATGTGTGTATATAAAATTTGTTATTTGTAAACTGTTAATCAAATGATTTAGAATCTTCCTTAAGCGCCCAGTTTAAGGTAAATGTTGTTTAATGTTGTGTGCATTACTTGTAAATGAGCAAATTACTTGCGAATCCATAACACAAACGTTTATATCTAAGCATATTATATGGGTTCTGTAACTTGTCATTCTCAGCAATTTATTGTACTGTATTAAGCTCAGACTCTGTTAAATGCAATTTATATCGCGTTTAATTTAAATAATATCTGTCCTCCAAATTGGTAATGGTATGGCAATTAAATTTCATAACAAAACTTTATTTAAAGTTTTCTTTTATGTTAAATTAATAAAGTTTGAAACTTTATTTATATATTTACATCTAACGAACCTATCAGCGTCTTAAAAACGATCGTGAAATAAAACTGTGTTAACTATTTAAAAAAATCTTTAGAAAAGAATTATCCGTTGAAATTCCGAATTATTTAGTCAGAATAGCTATGAGGCATTGTTGCAGCGTATATAGGGTTCTTTTGATCTTATGGTTAGACAACTTCAAACTCTTGCTTATAGAAAAGTAGAAAATAATTTATTTACAGAGTCTTCGAAACTCACAAATATTCCTAGATATTCAAAAATAATTGTTCAAATCTATCGTATAAGTGCAGATATGGGTTTCAGAGACTCTTTATACAACGTCTCAACACTAAATCACATTCAAAATAACGTAAATAAGACTCAAGCAAACTTGTTTAACAGACGCGTTGTTCACTCAATGACTGACTGGTAAATAATAACAACAACAGCTCGTACTGCTTTCCTTATATAGTCTCGCAGCATGTGCGGGAAATTTCTAGAACCATCTCGAAAAATCCACGGAACAACAAACAATGTATCAGTATACCTAAGGGGGGTTACCATTGAGAGGGAAGGGTTACCATCGCCAACAATCGCCAAGTTTGTCGCCAACTTGGCGATATATCGTCAAATTTGGCGACCAAAATTAGTCGCCAAAAGTGACGCCAACTTGGCGATATCTTTATTATTTCGCCAATCTGCCGTAGACATACACTGAAAATAATGGACAAGTTTGCTTGATAACAGAGACAATGTATCAAAAACTAATATTAGTAAAGGAATGGAGCTTAATAAGATTATTTACATTATTTTACAGTACAAACACTAACTATTTACAAAATTCGTAACACTACCCCCTCCTCAAAGACTGCACGTCCCGGGCAGTGCAATCCTTGAGTTAGAGGAAAACTCTTAAAATAAACAAATAAATAAATAAATAAATAAATAATAACAATAATAAGATTTACATAAATAAGAACTAATTACTATTTACATATTTACAAAAAGTGACTTTCATGACCATGATCTGAAATTCCAGTTTTGAATTTCTATTCACTTTGGCCAAAATAAGGGGCTAGCCGGTTGTAATGTACGACCTTGGGCTTGGTGTGTGATTTTCGTATGCGTACGACGACGTCATTCAGCCTGTTGACGACTGTGTAAGGACCGTCCCAGTTTCTTTGTAGTTTTGGCGACAGTCCCTTACGACGTATAGGATTCCACAAACAAACTTTGTCACCTTCGTTGAACTCATGTCCAGTTGCCTTTGTGTCGTACCGTGTCTTCATCTTTTCCGTTGCCAGTCCAATTCGGTTCCTCGCTAGACAATGAATCTCCTCAATCCGCGCCTGGAGTTCATCGACATATTCCTCAGGCGATGAAGGAGCATCAGGAGGACGGCCAAACAAAAGATCCGCAGGCAGACGAAGATCACGACCATAGAGCATTTGAGAAAGGGAGTAACCAGTGGCCTCATGAGTGGCACTCCTGTAGGCAAGCAGGAAAAGAGGCAATTTCTTGTCCCAGTCCTGTTGGTCTCTAGACACCAGGAGAGAGAGGCTATTTAGGATGGTACGATTGAAACGCTCCACCATGCCGTCCGATTGAGGATGTAGGGGTGTAGTTCGAGTTTTGTCCATGCCGAGTAGTCCACACATTTCCTTAAACACAGTCGAATCGAAGTTTCTTCCTTGATCGGAATGGATTTGAAGAGGAACTCCATATCTGGAAACCCAGTGTTGAACTAGTATGTCTGCTACTGTTACCGCCTCTTGATTAGGAATGGCGTAGGCTTCAGGCCACTTAGTGAAGTAGTCCATGACAACGAGGATGTACTTATTGCCATCAGATGTTCTAGGAAGAGGACCCAGGATGTCTAGTGCAATTCGTTCGAAAGGAGCTCCTACATTATAACGCTGCAGTCGCCCACGGGTGCGCCTCTTTGGACCTTTACGTGCTACACAGGTGTCACAATTTCGACACCACTTCTCTACATCATTGCGAACATTATTCCAGTAGAAACGCTCTCGAACCTTTTGCAGGGTCTTCATTACACCAAAATGACCTCCTGTGGGACTACCATGCAGTTCTTGAAGGACCATAGAAATTCTCGACTTAGGGAGTAGAAGTTGCCATCTACATGTCTTTCCATCGTCAGACTCCCATTTTCGGTACAAAATACCGTTCTTCAAATGTAGGGAATCCCAGAGGGCCCAATAACGTTTAGTCGTAGGATGGTAATGGGCCATGTCTTGCCAGCTGGGCTTCCTGTTGGACTCCTCTTTCAGCTCTAGAATTGGCTTAATTTCAGGATCAGCAAGTTGATCTTTACGCAGGCTCTCGTCACTCCACGGATCTTGCGATGATGTAGACCCAGTTGTAACTTGTCTTACTGTAGGACCTTTGACAGTAAATTTCTTCTCAACCCGGTCGCAGTATCTACAATTCTCTGAGCAGGGTCTTCTTGAGAGAGCATCTGCATTTACATGTGATGAGCCTTTTCGATGGCGTATCACCATATCGTACTGTTGAAGCTTTTGTATCCACCTGGCTATCTGGCCTTCAGGGTTCTTAAAATTCAATAGCCAAGTTAGAGAAGCATGATCAGTTCGGATCAGGAATTTTCGACCGTAAAGATAGTGATGAAAATGGTCTATGGCTTTCACTACAGCAAGAAGCTCTTTTCTTGTTACGCAGTAGTTTCGCTCTGACTTTGATAAGCACTTGCTGAAATAGGCGATAACACGCTCCTGGCCGTCGATTTCCTGGGACAGTACAGCGCCAATGCTTTCGTTACTTGCATCCGTATCAAGTATAAACTGGTTGTCGATTTGAGGATATGACAGAATTGGAGTGGATGTTAAGGCCTCCTTAAGCTTTTCGAAAGCAGCGTCACATTCCTGTGTCCACATAAATTTTTGATTGGCTTCTGTTAATTTATGAAGTGGTCTTGCAATCATCGAGAAGCCTTTGACAAATTTTCTGTAATAGGTGCATAATCCTAGAAAGCTCCGAAGCTGGTGAACATCTGCTGGACGATTCCAATTTTTCACAGCCGATATCTTCTCTGGATCGGTCCTAACTCCTTCCGCCGAAATGATGTGTCCAAGGTAGGCGACTTCATTTCGAAACAAACTGCACTTCGAAGGGCTTAACTTCAAATTAGCTTCCTTTAATTTTTGTAGCACCCGCCTGAGGTTGTTCAGATGTTCATCAAAAGATTTTCCTATGATTATGATATCATCTAAATAAACAAGACATGCTTCATATGACAGCCCCCGGAGAACCGTTTCCATAAGCCGTTCGAAAGTTGCAGGTGCGTTACATAGATCAAAAGGCATTACCATGAACTGCCATAATCCTTGTCCCGTTGTAAAGGCAGTCTTCTCGCGGTCGTCCGGAAGGATCTCTACCTGCCAGTAACCACTCTTCAGATCCAGAGTCGAGAACCAAGTGTTGCCCGCAAGTGTGTCGAGAGTGTCGTCGATCCTTGGCAGAGGGTAACTATCCTTTTTAGTGACGTCATTCAGTCGGCGGTAGTCTACACAAAATCTTGTAGAACCATCCTTCTTTCTTACTAATACAATGGGAGACGCCCATGGACTTGTCGATGGTTCGATGACGTCATTTTCTTCCATATCCTTAATTAAATTCTGCACCTCTTCTTGCTTGGCAAAAGGTAATCGTCTAAGGTGCTGTTTAATAGGAGAGTGATCTCCGGTGTCAATTCGGTGTTGTGCCATTTTAGTTCGTCCTAAGTCTTCAGATGTTTGGGAAAATAAACTTTGGAATTCTCTCATTAAACTTTCAGCAGCATCTCTCTGGTTTGGATCTAAGTCCGTATTTTGTAACAAATCCTTGACTAAATTATCTGAAGATTTCTCAGAGTGACTGGAATTTTGACTTATGCACGTCACAGGAGCACATGACGCTATCACCTCTCCCTTCTTGATAGTCCTCGTCTTATCACTGATGTTAGCAATTCTGACTGGAATGGTCTTCTTCGAGAGGTCCACCACAGATGAAGCCACCAATACTCCTGCTTGTTTACTATTGTCTTCGGGATAACCTATATGGCCAAATCGATAATTAGTTTCATTTTTAATTACAGCTGGAACTAAAAATTCTGTTCTTGGATCTAGATTGATGTCTTCTTTGGCTATTACTGTTTGTTTACATTCAATTTCATTATTTAATCCAAAAAGACTTATTTCTTCAAATTTTGAGAGCATTTTGTTATTTTTGAAATCAAGCTTGAAGCCAAACTTCTTCAGAAAATCTAGCCCGATTAAGCAAGGATCTGTTATGTCAGCCACATATGCCGTGTGGTAATATTTCGTTCCTCCAAAGTTGATGGTTAAATTTGCCTTTCCATATATGCCTATCTTGTCGCCCGTCACAGTTTGCCGGGTAACGCATGGTGGACTCACAAATATTCCTAGATATTCAAAAATAATTGTTCAAATCTATCGTATAAGTGCAGATATAGGTTCCAGAGACTCTTTATACAACGTCTCAACACTAAATCACATTCAAAATAACGTAAATAAGACTCAAGCAAACTTGCTTAACAAACGCGTTGTTCACTCAATGACTGACTGGTAAATAATAACAACAACAGCTCGTACTGCTTTCCTTATATAGTCTCGCAGCATGTGCGGGAAATTTCTAGAACCATCCCGAAAAATCCACGGAACAACAAACAATGTATCAGTATACCTAAGGGGGGGTTACCATTGAGAGGAAAGGGTTACCATCGCCAACAATCGCCAAATTTGTCGCCAACTTGGCGATATATCGCCAAATTAGTCGACCAAAATTAGTCGCCAAAAGTGACGCCAACTTGGCGATATCTTTATTATTTCGCCAATTTGCCGTAGACATACACTCAAAATAATGGACAAGTTTGCTTGATAACAGAGACAATGTATCAAAAACTAATATTAGTAAAGGAATGGAGCTTAATAAGATTATTTACATTATTTTACAGTACAAACACTAACTATTTACAAAATTCGTAACAATATGCATTTCCGGAGGAGAAGTTTTAAATAAAAGAATGCATCAAATGCCTAAATTTAGCATTATCGAGAGAATTTCGGAAACTGCACGACAAGCAGCTTTAAGCTGAACCATCGGTAACGTTTGCGCACCCTAACTATCTACTCAAAATAGTGGTGATTCCTTTGGATTAAAATCAGGAAATACGTATAATAGAGTTCTCTGCAATATTCATGTGATATAGCTTAATGCCTTTAGAAACATTAACAGTTACGTTCGGATTTTGTTCATCACCTGAGTTACAGGCATTTTAGACTTTCAACCTTTATTTTAATGGATATCAATTAATTAACGCTGTCTAACACATAATATTTACTAATTCTGAGCTTATATAACGAATTTGTAACTGTACAAAAAATAATAAATTAAAATTTGTATAAGAAAAATGTCCGTTGTATAAAATCATTTTTACTATTATTAATTATTATTAAATTATTATTACGTATTATTAAATTATTATTACTTATTATTAAATTATTATTACTTATTATTAAATCACTTATTATTAATCATTACGAAATTATTAATTGTTTCAATTTGGTTTTGACTTTATTCGATTCAGCGAAGCTAGTACATAGTGAAAACGACATCTTGCTGACATTAAATTATACTCTTTAAAACTTTAACTTATATTCTTTAAAAGATAAAAGTTAAATATTAGAATTATTTTATTGGAAATTTATTTAAAAATTACTTAAGACTTAAATATACATATTAAGGAAATTATTAGGAAATTTGCTATATTTTTTTTAATATGTATGACCTTAAGAATAACTTTTTCGTGGGGATAATTCAACAGTTTTCACTAACAAGGAAGGTCTCCATACGGGCCTACTCAGAAAAATCTGAAAAAATTACAGAATGTTCTCCTCATATAGTTATGTATGTTTATAAAAAAATTTCGGCGAACCTCCTTATAACGTCGTAAAAAAAATAATAAAAATTCCGTTTATTTGGCAGTTTATCTCCGGTTGGCGAAAAAACGAAAATTTGAAAAATACGCTTTTACGCTTCGAATACTTTTTTTAAAAAAAACTTTCTATGTTCAATTTATTTAAATAAGTTTAGTTTAAGTAATTTTAGTTTTGCATTTTTACTTTACTTTAAGTGTAATTTTGTCATATACGTTTATATGTACTTATAACAAAATGAAATTAATATATTTTATCATTTAAAACACAATTTAAATTGATTAAAATTGTTCCAAATTGAAAAATACACTGTTAAAAATATGCTGCATTTTGTTGCAACGCACTCCCTTGCTTGTATAGAAAACGGTTACTTGGCCGTGAAATGGAGCTTTCTCATTGGTTGGAATACAGATATTATATACAAGCGGTGGAGTGCGTTGCAGCAAAATGCAGCAGATTTTTAACAGTGTTGCACAAGCTACAACGCCGCTCAAAATCTGTACCATTTTCTGCAGCGTCACTCCACCGCTTTTATGGAAAAAGGTCAATTCACCGTGCTATGGAGCATTCTCATTGGTCAGAAGAGAGATATTCTATAAAAGTAGTGGAGTCAAGTTGCAGTAAATGCTGCAGATTTTTAACATTGAAGTCAATTAAAATCAATTTTCAGATTCGTTAAAATCGTCTGCTTTTCGCGAGGAAATGCACTGCTCGCCAAATCCCGCGTCCTTTCAGCTTTTCACGCCAATTATTCCAAACCATTTTATTTTTTTACATATCTAATCATGTAATTCCGCCGCTAATTTTCACTGATCCTTTATTATCTACATGAGTAGTTTAATTCGTATTTTTTCAAAAAATTCTGAGTATGCCCCCGATGGAGACCTTCCTTGTAAGATGCTCAAACGGCCCTTTTTAAGTCGTACTATACTAGTCGTGTTCTTTGTTGCATAAATATTTTTACTCTTTTACCAAACCGCTCCACTGCAATGTTTATACTTTGGTCTGCATTGTAAATACATTGAATGAAATCCAATTTTTAGACAAATTTCAGCTATTGTTATTCTCGTTAAATATATGTCAAATTTTAATAAAATAATATTTTTTCTTTTAAGCACAGTCTTTCATAAATAATTATTTCGAATCGAAAATTTAGAATTTTTGTTACATAAATATGTGTCATTGGATAAAAATAAAACATAATTTACTGCAAATTAAATATCGGTTTATTGAAGTCATTAGTGATCACACAGATCTAAAATAATTGAGTTTAGCATGAAGGAAATATTAATGCTAGCATTTATTAATAAATAATTATTTAATTTCGGTGACAAAAGTTTTATATAAATGTCACTTATCCTACTTGAAATATCTTTAAATGTCATTTATGTCAGGAAATAATAAGATAGAATGTTGGAGTTATTAACGGTTCATATATAAGTAAAGTATGAGTTAAAAATAAATAGATTATTGTGGTATGAAGATAATAAACAATAAATATTTTTTAACAAAACTATAAACAGAGTGCAACAAAATAGCATTAAAATATAAGCATAATTTAATATAATATCCAAAACAATGGTTCAAAGTATTTATGTTTTAATAGGAAAATAGAAATATTATTAAATGTCATTTAAAAAACTAAATTATTATTCATTTGAAGTTAGTGATTTTTTTTTTTTTTTTGAAAGAACAGTTATATTTCATTCTTTGTTGCATTCTAATATATATTTTAACCTAGTGTCTTTAAATATAACTTAAATAATTATTTTCTATTTTCAATAATGAAGCTTTATATATTAAACAAATTTCCATTAAAATATTTTAATTACATCGAAAACATGCATGAATGGAATTCAAATAGAATTAAGACTTTACCTGAAGTCTTCCAATACTACAGAGATTCTCTCCAAAATAAAACAGAAATACGTAGTTTCTCTAATGCATTGAAAAGCAGTAGAATAAAGCCAAATTACGGATTTTACTAACTGGTTTCAATTAATCGCAGGTACTTTAGGAGTTTCTGTTTAGCAGTTATTGGTGATTGAAGTAAACTTTGCTAGAATAAATGGGAATATTATCGCTATTTGCTCTCCTATAATAAATAAGGCAGAGAATTGCAAATGATTCTTTGCATCAGGTAGTTCATTGATATTTATGCAGTTCTCCATTCATATTTCAGAATTTAGATCATTACCTATGAAACATTTTCCCATGCTAGCTTTTAATTTAATTGATATCAATCCTTATTTATTTTATAAGATCAATGTTTGTAATAAAAACAAAATATTTATTTTAAGTGTCTTTAAGATAATTGTCCTTTTTCTCACATAAAAACTCGTATAACTCAGAAAATATTAATTTTGTCAACCTGGTTGCAGTGTTATTGTCGTTAAATATATGTCAAACGTTAATAAATATTTTTCTAAAGATATGCGTTTTCTTTAAAAAAAAACATTCTTTCATGAATAATTATTTGAATCAAAAGTTCAGAATGTTTGTTACATAAATGTGGCTTAGTCATTAGATTTAAAAAAACGTATTTAAAGCAAATTAAATATTGAGTTATTAGCGAAGTGCTTTATAATAATTTTGATCTAAAATTACTGATTTTTGCATGAATGGAATATTAATGATAGCAGTTATTGATAAACAATTACTTAATTTCGGTGACAAAAGTTTTTTTATTTCTTTATTTTATTATTATTTTTTTTTTTTAATGTGACTTATCCCAGAAAATAACTTAAAAATATACAATGTTTGAGTCATGAAAGGTTCAGATAAACAAAAGTATGAGATAAAAATAAGTGACTTATTATGATATGAAGATGATAAGTAAAAGAAAATAATTTGAAAAATAAATTTTTATTTTATCAAAATTGCAAACGAAGTATAACGAATATTTTCGTTCATATTTTAAAGATTGGAAGTTAAAGTTTATTAACTGCTTCAGACATATGAAGATCAGCCGTGACAATTAAAATTACATTGCGTAAAATAGCAATAACTCAAGTAGGAGAGACTCAAGACCAAGATCTGACTATGTATGTGGCATTTATTGATGAAAATTAAAAGAGTATTACACTCTTATGGGGTGACCCCCGGTAAACAGACAAATACTGGGGTACTACATCTTGGCAGCCGGACGGTCAGAGATTGAATGAATCCTTACATCAAATAAGGTAGCCAAAATGCGTCGAGCTAAAATGTGGTTACCCTTAGATCATAATAACCCTATACGTATAGTTCATAAGGAAAGTTTAAATTAAAAATGTGCCAACCGGACCGTTAATTTGGCGATTAATATGTCGGCGTACAAATATGTATGCCAATACTGATTGCTGGGAAAAATATATCTATATGCATAACACAGATGTCAGACGCCGCTTTAATATAAACAGAGCGTTATATTTTAAGAGGAAAAAGGAGTTGTAATGTCTGTTAATTTGAAAAGGAATTAAGTTATTGCCGCAAATGAGCATATGGTTTTAAACCATCATTATATGTACTCTTTGAACAAACGAAAGTATGCAAGCTCAGATAATAAGTTTAGGATGAGAAAAGATTTGATTTTGATTTATTTTATTAACGGCCTCGGTTAAGCATGAAAATCTACATAACCGCAATTTAAAGGAAAGAGATAAATATATTCGTTTTAGAAAGTAAAAATGATGTTTAATTGATTTGAAATTGGGAAAGATAATTTAAATTTTAAATTTGAGAATTTAAATTAAAAAAAAAAGAAGCTAATAATAATATGTGATGTTATGTTACTTTCGGCATCACACGAAGAATAACAAAATAGCATTAAAATATAAGCATCAGTTGATGTGATATACAAAACAATTGTTCAGAGCTTTATGTAAATATAGGAAAACTGACTTATTATTAAAATAAATGACTTTTTAAAAAGTAAATAATTTCTGGAAAGACATTACATTATTTAGTGCATTCTAATGTATACTTCAAATCAATATTCTTAAGTACAACTTAAATAGTGATTTTTTTTATTTTTACGTTACATCAATGAAGCTTTATATGTTAAACAAATTTAAATTAAAATATTTTAACATCACCGAGCATATGCATCAATGAAATTCAATTCGAAGTTCAATTAAGACTGTACATTGAATCTTTTAATAACACCGAGATTCACTCCAAAATAAAACAGAAATAGTTACATTTATAATAATGCATTGAAAATCAATTGAATAAAGCCAAATTATGGATTTCATTAACTGGCTTAAATTCCAATACCACCGGACTAACATAAGCATAATTTAATGTAGCATACAAAACAAGCTCTGAGCTTTTATTTAATAATAGTAAAATGGACATATTATTAAAAATAAATGACACTTTAAAAAGTAAATAATTTTTCATTTGATTTTAATGATATCTCTGAAAGGACAATTATATTTCATTCTTTGCAGTATTCTAATGTATACTTCAAACCAATATCTCTAAATCTAATCTAAATAAATATTTTGTACTTTCGTATAACATTAATGAAGGTTTATATATTAAATAAATTTAGATTAAAATTAATTACACCGAACATATACATTAAAGAAATTCAATTAGAGGTACAATTAGCCCTTTATCTGCCGACGGTACTTATAAGTACCATTAAAATTAATTATCATAAAATTCTTTTAATACATCAATTAGTTGTAATACTGTTTAGAATGGGTTACAGATACATTACTTTATTTAGTTCCAAAAGCATTGTTTTTAACACAAAACAAAAATATCTTTAAAGGGATAATTTCTTTTGCCTTTGTGTCTTTTCAGCTTTCTTGGTGCTGAGAGGGGGATGGAGATTTTTCAATTCGGAAATATTTCTATATTTATATTGTAAGAACATCATATTTGTATATTTTATACTTCTATAAAATACTTAGGAAACAATTTTAAAAAAAGATTAGAGTGATTTTATAAATATTGCACAAAATCCCTGTAAATTCAAATTTAATTAGTCCATCTAAATCCTTCAATCTTTCTAAAATCCTTCAAAAATTTATTAAATGATTATGTAACTCTTTTAATTTAGTTCAAATAATTCACGTAAAAAGCTTTAGAATGTAAAAGTTTCATGAATTCATAATAATTCCGGTAGATAAAGCGTTAAGACCGTATTTAAAATCTTCCAATACCACACAGACTTAATCCAAAATAAAACAGAAACATTTACAGTTACTCTAATGTATTGAAAAGTAGTTGAATAAAGCCAAATTACGGATTTGAGTAACTCATTTCCATTCATCGCAGGTACTTTAGGAATTTCTGTTTAACAGTTACTAGTGACTGGAATAAGCAATGCTTGAATAAATGGGGATATTACCGCTATTTGCTCTGCTGTAATGCTGCGGAGAAAAGCAAATGAGTCTTTGCGTCAGGTAGTCTATTGATATTTATGATGTTCCCTATTCTTATTTTAAAATTTAGTTCATCATCTAAGAAACATATACCCATACTATCCTTTTAGTAAATTGATACCAATTCTGGCTTATAATTTTGACTTATTTTATTTTACGGAATCAATGTTTGTAATTTAAATAAAATATTTACTTAAAATGTTTGTACGGTAATTGTCTTTTTTCTCACATAAAAACTCTGATAACTCAGAAAATATTAATTGCGTCAACATGGTTGTAGTTTTCTTTGATTCAGCGCAAAATATTACTTAAAAAAATCTATACCTTACTTTCCTACCAAGCTGAAATTTAATTTTGGTTACTACCTTCTAATAGTCCAAGAACCGATCTCACAAAACCCTAAATCCTCGAGTACAAGGAAAAATCCTTTATATTCTGGAAGAGTAGCAGGGTTCGCACAGTTCTACCACTAAAATTTAAGAACATTTTCGAAGTGTTTCACTGCAGAAAAATAGCGTAAAATTTGTAAATGAAGGTGGGGATTACGAATGTTGTGGTTTAAAAATTAAATGTAAATTTTCTTATTTTTAATAGTGGCGCCAGAGTCCTTGGAAATTCCAAGGAGTGTGCGAACCTTGGAGTAGTCATGGGGGAATCTAATGATAGGCCTACGCAATGATGGGCCTACGAGGGAGCCATTATTTGTATTAATTTTTGGCTTATGCACCACTTCACTTCCGGCAGACATGGATCATTAGATTCCCCTATGATTTCCCCTCTTCCGTAATATAAAAGATTTTTTCTTGTGCTCGATGATTTAGGATTTTGTGCGGTTTGCTGTTGGACTATACAGCAACCCCTCTAAAAAAATAGAATTATGCAATAGAATGAAAAATTATTTTTGGTATCATTTAGAATGACAGCTATGAAACAATGTTTTGATTAAAATTATTCTGAAAGAAAGTGCTAATATTACTGGACTGTAATTGAATTTTTTAATTAGCTCTTAAATTTGCATTATTACAATATGAATTGTTCTATTTTTTTTATTTGTAAAAAAGAATATATTCAAACTCTTTTCCTTAATAAAAATGCCAGAAAAATAGAATTTAAATTAAAATTATTGCAGTTGAAAAGATACTTGACAAATTATAAATTAAATACAAAATCTTACAGTGTACTTTTTAAACGGAAATTACTGAGTGATCAAAAGGCAACTGTATATAAGACTTTTCAAAATTTCAGAAACCAAAAAGTAACACAACTTTACAGCTTTTTCAGTTAAAGCATAGTGTCTAACTAAACAATTTGAAAAATTCTTAACACATTTTAAAGTGACATTTCTGCTATTATAATCATTAGTCAGAAAAAAATCTCTGTTTTGCAGTCTTCTATGTGATCTATAGATTTGAACGTATACTACATGATGTGCTAAAAATTAGTTAAATTAAACGAAAAACAAAATTAAAATTTTCCATTTAGCTATATAGGATTTATAGAATTTTCAAACAAGTAATATTTTTAAAAGTTCCATTTTAAAATCGCATACCACTACTTAAAAGGAACTTTTAGTATTTCATTTTCATAGGCTTCAATTGTTCAGTACCTTCTGCAGTTAAAACTGTGTGTCTCTGTAAATAAATTATAAATTCTATGCATTCCCAATTTTACAGTTAGCATCGTGTAGCACACCTCTGTGACACATATAAAGTTCATTATGTTTGAAATAGTGTAAGCTCATTGAAACATATCACAAACAATTTTTTTCTTTAAATTATAATGTCATTGAACTCTTTTGAGTACCACAGTAAATAAGTGCTACACTTCACTTTCAGGAATGAACATACCATAATGCTACAAAATAGCGCCTAGAAATTTTATGGCCAGCGAACTATATTTTTGCGAGGTACAGAACGATGGGACACACTCACAGATAAAAAAATTAAATTGACAAAGACCTGTCATATTTTTTCTTTTTCTTTTTTATAAAGTAATAAAAACCGTTTCACTTATTTCAAATAGCGCTAAAATATTTTTTACACATGCCCCCCCCCCCCCCAAAAAAAAAAGATTTCTTTTCGAAGTAAATTATTCTCACTGAAAATTTTCTGTAAAAGGCTGGACTTGGACTGGAATCTTGGTGATTATATGGTAGGCCCTAACATTTTACCCGACCGATTTATTGGCGCAACATACCGTGTTTTCTTGGAACAAATGCTTCCCAATATATTGCAGGATGTTCCGCTCCCCCCGTTCAGCGAGACATATAGTTTATGCGCGATAGAGCACAACCACGTTTTTCCATCAGGGTGCGTAACTTCTTGAATCCGCATATCCCGCACGATGGATAGGACAATGCGGACTTGAGGCATGACCTCCTTGCTCGACGTATCTTAACCTACTAGAGTTTTTCCTCAGGGGGCACAATGAAATCTTTGGACGCCTATGGACTCTTCTGAAGGTCTCGTAACGAGAATCGTTGTTGCCGGGGACAAAACCGGGACGCATTTTCAGAAAGAATCACGTTTTGAGCACCAGCCTTGGCGAGTTGGCGAAAACGAGAAAGTTCAGCTAGCTGCATCGCCAAATACAAAATAAACTAAATTCAAATGTGTCATAAAACATACGATTAATATAATTATATTTATTACATGAGAATCTTTACTACTGTTTTTAATTAACTTCTCAATTTCTTCGAACATAGCGAGTTAAGGAAATAATATTTTTGAATTGAGGAAAAAAAAAGAAACCTATGTTTAGATGTTCTGTGAAAATTAAAGCATTTTATTCTGAAAAAGCTCTTTGTTTTAAACTCGTAAACAACAGTGAATAACATTTCCTCATATTATAGTCTTCGCTTGATAACATTTACGGAAAAACAAATGAACAATAAGCGCGATCTCTCTCCAGAAGGAAGGGTTGCTATTCGCTAGGCGTTTGACGTCACAAACAAGAAAGGGTGCGTAGCATTGACTTCATCTCAACGCCAATCGCTGTTCTGGCGATAAAATGCTCAAAACGTGATTCTTTCTGAAAATGCAACCGGAACCACACCAGGAATCTTCGAGACGGTACGCATTTCCTTCGCCGGTATGAATTGTGCAATGACACGCGTGTTCGGCATTTTAAGGACTTGCTGTGAGTTTTTCACTAAACAATAAATCTGATAAAAGATTAATTTTACAACACGATTATTCAATTGGTAAATTAATTATGACAGATGCAAATTTCCAAAGTGTGTGAAAAAATTCCGGGCCAGCATTCGAACATGGGATGTATTGGCTGAAGCTGCCAATGCTCTTCCAACTGAGGCATCCCGGGCGAACATTGGAGGACTATTACACCCAAATGACCTCAACGATCACGCATCTCGTTTGATACTTTGGATCGGCTCAACGGAATAAATCGAAGGCCGATTATTGAACTGCAGGAAAATTTTCTGCAAAGGAAAATTGAACTATTTCGGTGAAATAGTCCTCCAGTGTTCGTGTCCGGTATGGCTCACTTATAAGAGCATTAGTAGCTTCAGCCAATACATCCCTGGTTCGAATACTGGCCCGGATTTTTTCATCTTCTTTAGAAATTTCATCTGTAATAAATCTGATAGTGCAATTTTTGGCATCGTTTATTCACTTTCCCAACGCTGTTGTAATTTCAGATTAGAATTTTAACACGTTCGATGCCGCTTACGTGAAGATGTGATCATAGTTAATACCGTACTGTGGAAGTGGGGTTTTCCCAGAAGCCGATTTACTTTTTATAACAAAGAATCAGTGAAAGATTTTTCGTGCCAGCGCGTGACTGGCTATTAGACATCCCCCACATCACGCGCTGGCGCGTGAGTGGCCCCTTAACGTTGGCGTCATATCACGCGATGGCACGTGTGCTGCAGCGAACGTGTTAATATCCCTTTTTCTCTGCTTCTCAGTCAGAGTCGAATGCGACCAAATATTCCTATGCAATTATTGGTCGTCTTGATGACTACTATCGCCCCACTTAATTTGTAAAATCGATTTAGTTGAACCCTTTTCCTTCATAACATACCAACAGATAAACAGACCCTTGTTAAAAAACTTTATTTGAGTACATTTATTATTTTTTTTAAGAAAGACGTTTTTCGGAAACGTACACATTAAAAAAACGCAAATAAAGATTTTTATATAGTATAAAAAAATATGTATAAAGTTTACAATTGTCCACCACGTTTGTAGGTGGTTACATATTTTGTTATATATTATATATTATACATTATATATGTGTGTTTTGAAATGTGTTGTTTTTCTTTCTGTGGCTCTTTAAATGGTCATTTCCGATTTTGGAAAGTTCATTTACGGTTTATATTTTGGGATATAACTTTAATTCTAATTATTGCTGAACCAAAAGTTAAGGTCTTTTTGAAATCCTAAATGTTTGGCTTTCAATTTAAATTACTAGAAAATTAAAAATTTTCAAAAAAGAAGATTGATCGTAGGTACATATATTAAACGCTCATTAATTTTATTCTACGTAGATTTAATCTGAAGCTAGTTCTTCTGTTTCTCATTTAAGTGAAGTAATGTATGTCAACAAAGTTACTTTATTTAGTGAATGAATCAACAGTTAAATATTCTACGCGAACAAAAGTTTAATCCAGATCTGCTTCTAGCTAACATATGAATTATAGACATTCCCATTTCAAATTAAATGAAATATTTTCAATACATGGAATGACACTTTATGGAAATATTCCCTAGTGATGACTGAATACGGAAAATACTAGTAAATATAAATAAAATGCATATTTTACGCATACCAAATCTGCATTATTATTATCTGTCACATTTTAAGCAAGCAAATAAGTTTTTAAAGATTATATAGTTTGACAAAATTTTATTTTTACATTATTTTATACCACTGAAAAGACCGCTTTAGGTTCTTATATCCAACACTACAAACTCTTTAAGATTCTGAAATACATTTTCCACACTACATTTTAAATCTGTTAAAAACCGATAGTCTACCGATTTCTAACTTTTATAAGAGAACGAATTTTCGATAAGAGGTAAATGAGATTCGCTGTAAAAAAGTGTAAAAAACTTACTTTTAGTTCCGTTCTTCTTTTGAGTTATCTTAATTTGCATAAATATGCTAAATACCGAATTAAGTTTTACTTTTATCTTTTATTAAATAGTTATTAATGTATGATAGTGTAAGATATATTCCACTTGGGAAATAAAATTTGATTTTTTTTCTTTGCCTCGTATATCTTGCTACATAAAGAAACTCATATTATTGAAGTTTAAAATTTGGTTGCTTTGCTAACAAACACAATAGTGTCTACTTAAACATTAGAAAATGTTTGTATAAAAATGTTTATGTTTTAATAATTTTCATTTTTCGTAAATACATACAGCATAAAATAAAAAAATAGATATGTTTTTACTTCAATTGCTTTTACCGTTTAACTCGTTAAAGGTCGGTGATGTCTATGGGAAAACGTAATTTCAATATTTAATTTCGACATTGGAACCCGAATTTGATTTTCATGAAAACTCCACTTTTAAGGTATGTGAAAATCTTTCTTTTACTTGTTTGCAAATATATATATTTTTTTTTTTTTTTTTTTTTTTTTGTAAATACTGGTGTCGTTTAATTTTGGCAACATTTTACGAATACAAATATCTGGCTCCTGAAAGTAACAAATCTATAATAATAAAATAAAATAAAGAAGCTGTTAGTAATTACGCTTTATGTTCTCTTTATGCAACCTAACAGACCGATGGAGGCGAAGCAATATCTATTTAATGATGTATAATATCAGAAGAAGTCGTAATTTAAACCTCAAAGATTTCCCACGACATTTTCTTTACAGGAAAAGGGTATCTCCCAGCAAAATATCATTTTTTTCATCTGTCAATCTTCACACCGAAAGGCCTGAGTTTAGTTGTAGTTAAATAACATCATGGCCAACTAGATCTATACGGCCCATCTATTTGAGATTAATGTATGAAGCCTTCCCAGAGAGGATTTTGATACCCTGCCCAAGATATTCTGATCAATCGTGCAAACTCTGAACCAAAATAATGGCCATGCCCACAGAACACAAATCGGCTTATTCAATGCTTCTTTGGGCAGGGTTTGCGCCACGTGGTCCAATGAAAGTGTTCAGGGTTTGAAGCTGAATCCAGCTTAACTTTTTTGGCAGTTTTTAGCGAAATGCGTAGGGCGCTATATATTTAGTTGGCCATGATGGCATCTGTATGTTAGCCTAGAGCAGCGCATTTTTACCTCATCCCCCACCCAAGTACTCCATGCTATTTTACTGCAGTAACTTTTTTTCGTATGAACAGATTTTTTGTAATATATGCTGCTGATTTCCTCATCCATTTTAATATCTTCATAGTTTGTATATATACACTGGTGTACAAAAATTAAGGACGAAAGTGTTATTCGAATGGAACATCACACAGACGTTTTCCACATCAACCAAAATCAGAACATGTGATCTTCAAGATGTGAAAATATGGGACAAGTGATAAAAAACATCTAAACAAAGAATCAAAAGGATACAAAATCACTGTATAATGAAAAGATCACTTGAAGCACAAATGCAGAGAAGACAGATACGTCCATCTTACAGGTACATGGTAAGGAAAAATCAGTCAATAATAGAGGATATGGTCACCCTTGACTACGATGCAGCATTTACAAAGTCTATAAATAAGCTATAAATAAGCTAAAAAAAAATTTGTAAAATCACCATAAAAAGAAAATTAAACAGGACGCGTTTGGAGCTTCAAAATTACCGCTCGTCATCAGCTAATCCAAACACGTGTCACAAGGGACAGAGTGGAAATAAAAGTGAAAGAAAGAGGGAGGAGATTACAAGGAGTGCGACAGGTGGCGCTGCCTGACAGAGCCAAGGAGGAAGAGAAAAGTAAAGATAAAGTTAAAAAAAGAAGGAAGAGTTTACAAAGAGTGCCACAGGTGGCACTGGCTAAAAGGGCCCAGGTGGAAGAGAAAAATGCTGATAAACTAATAAAAGAGAAAGAAAACAGTGGGAAAATAATAATACTAATATGAAAATAAAATAAAATAAATAAATAAATAAATAAATAAATAAAATAAATAAAATTAAATAATTAAAATAAAATAAATAATTAAAAATAATAAAATAATTGTAAAAAAAGTAAATAAAATAAATTAATTAATTAAAAAGTAAAAATTAATAATAATAATAATAATAATAATAATAATAATAATAATAATACTAATAATAAACAACGTCTGTTCATGTTAAAGACGAGGTTGTCTATGATCTGTTCAGGCATCAAGACATACTCCTCTTGTAGTGCCAATATCAGATCAGGAATTATTCCTAGACCCTGATCACGTGATGCAAACCGTCTCTAGAGAAGGTTCCACGCTTTTCTATGGGATTGAGGTCCAAGGACATTACAGGCCAATCCATGCATTGAATATTTTCACTCTTTAAGAGCTCTTCGACAGACGCTGTACGATGAAGGCTAACGTTGTCATCCATGAAGAGGAATTCCGGACACATGGCATCTCATAGCCTGCAAAATATGAGAGTAATTAATTTAACATTGAATTCATCCAATTAGAACACAAATTAATCTTCGTAAAAGATTTTTTGGTAATTAGTTAAATTGAAATTTTTCATTGGATTGGCTGCAAAATATAACTGAGTAAATATGGTCTTATAAATGATAAACCCAAACACAAAAGAATTGCAATGTTTCTTTGCAAATATAGAACAATTCTTCTTTACAAATATAGTGCAGTTCTTTTTTTGCGAAGAAACATGCGCATTTAATTTCATTATGTTGTCATTTCTATACTAGATAATCTAAAATAGATTTTATTCTAAAATGGAATATTTTTGAAGCTCATTAGGACCTATGAAACAAAAAAAAAATCAAAATATTTTTAATAAAAAGGGTGAGCTTCATTTATTAACGGTTTTTTTTCTACTAGTATCAATAAGAAATTTCAGTGACTAAATATTCTTCCTGAATATTCATTTTAGTGTAATTAGATTTTGTTGAAAGGGAAAAAAGTATTTCAATATCACTTAAACAAAAAACAAAAATACCTTTAGCAAATTCTTTCATTAATTTAATTTTCCTGGAGATTGGAAAATTTAAAAATAAAGAAGACTGAAACTGCAAGAATTTATTTCCTTCGTTAATTTAAACACTTTGCTAGTTTTACTTTTAATGTAATTGAACAAGATTGAACATTTTAACAAGTTGAATTAAGAGTATTTTTCTTCTTATTTAAAAGAGTATTTCTTTTTCAAAAGAAATCAAATTAAAATTTTATTAAAAAATCTACTTTTAACGAAAATAATATTTTTTTTCATTTTTGGGATTTTTAATATTTGAATAAAGTTTTTATATTAATAGATAAATAAGATTTGTTTATTAGTCTAACAATACCTTTGATTTTTTTTTTTTTTTTTTTTTTTTTTTTTGAAAAACACGTCGAAATATGTAACACAAAAAATCAATAAAATATATATTCCTGTATGTTTAAATATATAATTAGTACAGTATACCCAGTAATTAACCGAAAATTTTAAATTTCAATAAGTGTTTACAGGAGCGGCATTGTGACATAACATTTAGTGACTCAACAATGCACGGTTTACAATTTACGAAACCAGAACAAACAAACTCAAGTAGACTCCACTTGTTTAAAGGTCCACAATTTGCGTTCACATGCTAGAAAGGTCGATTTTGGTTGTATTAATGTTTTTTGGTTTATGATTAATGATACCAGTCCTCAAAGAACTAAAGAAAATTTTATACTTTTAGCAGAACTTTCCGACGACAGACATTTAAGTTTAAATCGTGCTGACGCAACAAAACAGGGGATTGATTGGCCTGCCTACTCTCCTGAATTGAATCTCCTATTTTCAGTGGGATCTACTTGAAGGGCAATGTATTCAAAAATCCTCTACAATCATTTTGTTGGTTCCAATAAGACATTTCTGCTAAAATTTCGGGTACCAAACTGCCAACAATTCCTTCAGTTTTGGAAAATTTTGATTTTAGGCTTCGCCATAATGTTGTCCAATCGTTGTTGGAATGGTAAGTAAGTAAATTATATACATGTAAAACATCAAATGCCAGATTAGGACCGGAGTTTAAAATAAAATTTATCTGTAAATAAGTAGATGCATTTATTCTTGTATATAAGCAACCGAAATTTTTCTTTAAAATTACTGGTGTGAATGTGACAGTTGTAAATTATAAATAAATACCATCACTGTAACTGCACCGATCACAAAGGCATAATACAACATTATATCAAAATTTTATTTCTCTTAGTGTGATTGGAGTATACTTTTTTTTAATAAGTATTTTCATTGTATGATTCGTTTGGTTTTATCTTTGGATTTTCATTCACATCGATTAAATTAAAGAAAAAGGGAAAAAATAAAATTCTACGTTTTGTAGTATTTGTAAGATTTTAACGATTAATGAATATTAAATTTTCATTTCTCATATTTACGTAACTTTATTAATTATTTTTGTGACTTATTTAACCACTTTTTGGTTTTCGACATTACCGATATTATTTTCACGTACCCCTAGAGGTACATCTACCGCAGGTTGGGAACTGCTGTTTTCAAGCTGTGTACATGATGTTTCAGTATGTAAGACTTCCCGCCTCACACGAAGCGAAACTTGCGGCAATCTCAAAAGTGCAACTATACCACAATTGAGTGACAATCGAAATATATACCAATTAGGGTAACCCTCTGACATAGCGGCGTGACAAATGTGATGAGACATCGGCCACCCAGGCGGACACTTTGACATGCCGAAATATGCGAACCTCCGGAAAGTGTTCCCACGGAAGAGGAAGGAGGGTGCAGTGCGCAAAGGAAGAAGAGGGATGACAGATACTCTCGAAAACAGAATAAAAGGAAGAGAGAAAAGACAGAGAAGGACTTGTCTTCTGGAGAGAAAGAGCGGTTGAGTACCTGAGTGGAGGGTGCTCTGGAAATGCGAAATTTTCGATGATGCGGAGAATGCACTGGAGTATAGAGACTGTAATGCTGGCTGCCATCTTTGACAAAATCCACTCCCAAACTGGACTAATAAACTTTAATGTTGTGATCGAAATATCATGATCAAAAATCTGTTTAGAGTATGGATAATGTAATTGGTATGTAATAAAATATCAATTTAATATTACAAAAACGGAGTACATTCATGATCACATGCCTCTGAAGTAGCCTCACCGCTTTACGCTACCACTTCAAACTACAGGGCTTCAAAACTACAACAGTTACAAAGCTTTAGGTGAGATAGAGTACATCTAAGTAGATGACAGAAAATCACACACCACTGCATAAAGTGAAAAGTTTTAATGGCGTGGTAGTAACAACAAAAAATACAAGAAAGGAAGGACATTAATAGGCTGAGAACACATGTTTAGTACCACAAAGATTTGGGGAAAATAGAGAGCAGTTCTGAGGAACTTGTTACACGCATGGTGGTATCTGCTATAAATGTCTAGGTCACTTCATGTATTTCCTAGATACTATATATTACAACATACTAGTTCAAAGCGCCGGAAATTTCAGGCGAGCATGGGCTCTGCCGTCGAAACTATCAAGACCTAAAGTTGGATATCACTAGAGTTGGAAAACACACCTGAAAATTTTGAATAGCAATTTCTTTTTATTACTATTATTATTTGTGGACTATCTATCATCTCGTACAACAATAATAACTATTTGGTGAGAATTCAGATTCCCCGACAAAAAAAAAAAAAAATAGACAGATGCGGAATGTTACAGTGTTGCTGCACCTGGTTTATTTTTTTATTTGGTATTCAAAATTTTCCGGTGTCAATTCCAATACCAGTAGGAACTGGGTCCATTACGAGGCTAACGAAAAAGACAGGCTACCGCGGTGCATTTCATGTATCTTTATTTACAGACTGCTGTAGTCACGTGACGCTCGAATGCACCAATGGAGGCGTACGAAAAAGGTGTCACGTCACTCTAGCGGTCTGTAAAAAAGATGAAATGCACCGCGGTAGCCTGTCTTTTTCGTTAGCCTCGGTCCACTATTGATGACGTCACGACTGTCCTCAGCCTTAAGGATTTTGGTGGCCGCGCCCGGAGTCATAATTTTTAACAACTTCTTTATGGCGATCATTAACTTTTTTTTTTTACTTATTTCTTAGTTAGTTGCTATTTTGAGAATAATGAACTTATTTTCTTACCCCGTTCGTTTCCTTTCCTATATTGTATTTTGTGTATTCACTACTGTTGCGAAATGGCTGATAAAACTTGATGCTCAAAAGGCTCTGAATGTCATTATGTTAAATTAATTTTCTTAATTACAGGATTATCGATGAATAAAGATGGTGAACTTAACTGTAACAAATTATTGATTTCATGAAAATTTGTATGATTGATTTACGCGGGACAACTACCAACACTAGTCATCACAACCGTGTAAGGAAACCGTTTCCGACCATAAACTAATGTATCGTTTCTCATTCTCTAGGTATACGCTACCACTGCTGAAACTTTGCAACCACTGTGCTGCAATACCCTGTTCATTTCGTTTAAATTTTCGATCAATGTTCCGTTGCGCATAATATATATGCATCTAAATGTAAGTTATAAGAAGTATTATAAGCAGTAAGACGCATGACTTTCTTGCTGTTTCGATGCTATATTTCATAAAAGAATCACCAAAAGTAAAAAGTGATGATGCAATTTAGGAATAAACGAAAAGCTTTATATTTAAGATAAGCTTTATAAGTAGGATAATAATTAATTTAAGGAGAGTTTAATAGAATTAATAACAGATATTATTAAAGAATAGGAATTTAGTCAATATGCCGGTAATTCAACATAATTAAAAGGAAATAAAAGATGATATCGCGAAGGAAAAATTATTAGTATAGAATATAATGAAATAACGTGTCCATAAGGCCCCTGTCCTCGCTCGAGGAAACGCTCGCGAGCTAATGCTATTCCTATGGGGAAGCATTTTTCTAATAACTCTTTCGCATTTTGATATTTTTGAATAATTTTTTTGCAGTGGATAGCTGAGGTGCATGCCGATAGCGCACCTTTTTTACTTTTTTTTTATTTTAGTTGCAGATATTTTTTTAAAAAGCACTTTCAGTTTCGAAACCGGTTTTGAAAGTGAAACTAACTTTGTAAAAAGTATATGCACTCAAAATCGAAAAAGTAAAAATGGTGCGCTGTCGGCGTGTACCTCAGCTATCCACTGCAAAAAAATTATTCAAAAATGTCAAAATGCGAAAGAGTTATTAGAAAAATGCTTCCCCATAGGAATAGCATTAGCTCACGAGCGTTTCCTCGAGCGAGGACAGGGGCCATAAGGGGACAGAGTTAGAGATAAACTCTGTCCCCTTACGGACAGGTGTTGGTTCAGCGGATGACGAGCTGTAATTGTTGTAGCTCGAAACGCGTCCTGGTTTGTTATTTTCATTCAATGGGGAATTATACACTGTATACAGAGTATTATTGTAATTTATAGAATATATATGCAATTTCTATACACAGGGTACGTATGCATAAAGGAATTCAGGGTATTTTAGGAGGTTTAGTACCAGAATTGCCGTAAAGCAGTGTTTGCTATATTTATTTCATTTTATTTTATTTTATAATCCTTGAAAAGTACAAACTCGGGTATGCACGTAATTTCTATGGCAGTGTTGAAGAGCAGAAACTAAAAAGTAAGAGATATTACTCTTTTTTCATGAGTTATGAGATTATAAACTCATATACAGATATAAGCTATGAAATGTGCGCATTGCGTAGATAGTAAGTTATGTAAATGTGATTTTAGTTAATTTAAGCATGTTTTGCCGAATTAAGTTTCGGATTAATATATAATGAGTATAAAAACTGAAGAAAAAATGCAGGTTTGAACAAAAGAATTCAATTATGTTTCCGCCTATTGCCAAAAATTCCTAAAGGTTAATTCCCCAAAGTTCTCTTCTTTTTCTATCTAAACTAAATTTTTGCATACTGTGTAAAATCCAAAAAAAAAAATTAGATTATATACAAGTTGCACTAAAGAATTCAAAATATCATTATATCTAATTTTAAAATGTGTTATACGTTTTTGTAACAGTCTTCTTTATCTTATTAAATCTGTGGCTTCCAGTAATAACCAGGTAAGGCACATTTTTGAAAAAATTAAGATAATTTGGGAACATATAGCTTTAAAAGAGTACTTTCATCTGTCATAGTACTGAAAAATGAAAATCGAATACTTCCCGTCACAGGGCGACTATAAACTTTCATTTAAAAATTGAAAAAACAGTAATAATCGGGTAAGTGCATAAAGTAAAGGTAATAAGCAGATAAGATTTCTATTTATTTCTTTAAATCGTCAATAATTCTGTGGTTCTCGTTAATAACCAGGTAAGGCACATTTTTAATATTTTGAGTAATTAACGTTTAAAGTTTTCAAAAATGTCTTTTTATCATTACTTTTATAAAATAGATTAGAACTTAATATACTTTTTACTACATTCAATTATAATAATTAATAAAAACTAATAATAATTAAGAATAATTAATAATTAATAAAAAGCATTTTTATATAACTATTTTGGCAAAAAAAGAGGTTCTTATATCCTAAATGAATGAAGTGAAAATTATTAAGTTCTAATCTATTTTATAGAAGTAATGATAAAAATTCATTTTTGAAAACTTTAAACGTTAATTACTCAAAATATTAAAAATGTGCCTTACCTGGTTATTACGGGAAGTCACATAAATAACGAAGTACAAAAAAAGTGTCAGAAAATGTTTCATAACCTGTGATTCAGTCGTGATTTTTTTTTTTTTTTGTCGAGTTTATTATTCAATTTAAATATGCATTTTTTTTCTTTTTTGCATTCTGTTTAAATGGTTGAATCAGAAATATTCAGTTTTCGTAAAACTCTCTTCTTTTATTTCATGGCTAAGCATTGTAACTTGAGAATTTGGGGATCTCTAAATTTTACAATTTAACTGCATTTTCGTTTAATATACTAACTTATTTATCTATAAAATTTATTTAAATAATAACCCTTTATAAAATTAAATTACCACTAAATTAAACAACTTAGAATAGTTAAAACATGTAATGTTGTTCACTTTTTCAACAATAAAAAACTTCTCTTTAAAACCTATAATAATAGAAAAATATACCAACCAAAATCAAACACATTACATTAAAACAGAAAAATACATATATAATTACTCATTTAAAATCATTTTATATTCATAAGAATAGAATGAAATTTAAGCAAAGCTATAAAAGTTACATTGTTGCTGCAACATTTTCAAAAAGCAATATATAATGATTCGAAAAATGTTATACTTTGTAAAAGGAAGTATAAATATTTATCAAACTATTATATTTGAAAAACAAATTCAATAGATGCTATCATTCTGACAAAAGAAACAATAGTTTTCAATTTCATTTTTGACGCATAAACTGCTATTTTTCTGTATGATGAAGAAATTTTTGTTGTGATTTTTAAAGCCGTAAATTTTTGATAAAACCAACCCATGTTTCATGCAGAGATATAACTATTCCCAAAGAATTTATATTATCCCATAAAACATCAAAGAAGGGCAATATAATAATGATAAAAATAGAAGTTATGAATACAATTTCTGAGAATAAAATTTACGATTACTTCTTATTCAAATAACTTGGAAGATTTAAAATAAGTTTCGTTAATATTATTTATACAAAGGATGTATGATATGATATAGTATGTGTGATATTTATTACCTTTTTAAATATTTCCACTTTTACTTGTTTAAAAAAAACTATAATCAGGTATTCAATTTTTTCTCTGCATTAGATAAAGTCATCTGTTTATTAACTTATACTAATAAAAAAGGAAAATAATCTCAGTTTAATTGTCACTACAATATTTTGATACCAGAATTTTTCTATTAGTTCAATCATAATACATATTAATTGCATTTCAAAGATATTACGGAATATAAAACAGACTGTTAGAAACTCTATAAAGTAATGAATTGACAAATATAATTCTTGTTAAGCACGTGGTTAACCTTGCGTTATCTTTCAATTTCTTTTTTATCTAAAATGTAATGATATTTAAATATATATACAGGGTGTCCAGCGAATGAGACCTTCATTTCAAAGATAAATTTCTCAAAAACAAAAGTATTAGGTAAGGTTTATTAGGTGAGCTGTAAAAATGTTATACAGAAGCTTCTATCGGTGAATATTTTGAAAAGATTATGTTCTAACTGCAAAGAATATTTGACTTGACATTTGTCTTGTTCTAGAATGCTTGAAAAGAACGGGTTTTACGGTGAAGAGACTTTAAAGTTTATCAAACTAAATTTTTAGAATTTCGAAATTTCAAAAATTTAATTCCAAAAATCTTTAAAATATGGCATTGCGTGACAGAAAACTCGAAATGCAAATGTTACTCGAGCATATATGATCTAATAAATAATTTGAACAAATTTCCAAGAAAATTTGTTCAAAGATTAAACTTGGCAAAATGCCAATCACGCTTCGAGTAGAAGTTGCAGAGCTGCTCACGAGAAATCACTTGTCAATAATATTCAACACATTCCGCACACATTTCCGAATGATCTAAAAAAAAAAAAAAAAAAGAAAAAGAAAAAGAACAACGCGAAACATTCTAACTTATTTTTAAACATAAAAGCATGATACCCCAGCAGGCATGATTATTGAAGTGATTTGTTATCGAAAAGTTTTTCATTGTAAATGAGTTATAAATTTAGTTATAAGTGATTTTTGCCTGTTAACTGGAGACTTTTGTAATATCCTGGAGCGTTTTTGTGTTCTTCAATAATTGATTTCAATAGAAATGAAAAACTTAGACTAGTAGCCCTAGGAATCGTATTAATTAAACAAATATCTTGTACAAAGTTTAAACTTGTTATTGGTTTCAAAACCGAAAAGCGAATTCAAAGCGAATTTCAAAAAGAGGATGTAAAGTTTTAATTCTTTCAAGGTCAGTGGCTATACGATATACCCACCTAATCTTAATTCCAAAACCGGACCAAAAATATTTTAATAAAATTTTGATCATGAAAATTTATAGAGTCTACATCGAACTTTTGAGGTCTGGTAATTCTGCATCACTTAGGCAAAAAATAAAAAAATGAAAGCGCAAAATAGCGAATTTTTATTTTTTAAGAAATCCGTTTAAATATTCTGGTGTCAGTCAATTATTTCTTCATTTTGTGGACAGAAATCATTTTCCCCTGAAAGGCATAATACCGCACTGATCCGTGCGACATTTTTTAACATAGATTTTTAATTTATACCTCAGTTATGTAATTAAAAATATATCAGGAATTAAATTATCAAGAACCTGTTTAAAATATATATATATATATTATCATCAATCTCTGCATGACTGTGAGTCGATAAGTAACTCGAACACCCACTCGACGCCATCAAAGAAAAGTTTGTATGTGATGCAAAAATTCGACCTTCTGAAACCTATGTGGCCTAGAGCAATCGCTAAAATTTTCCCCTAAGATTTAAATAAATTTTGAATTTCCCTAATTTTGACATATTTTTAGTTTCAGTAGCTTATGAAATGCAAATCATGTGGTTTTCAATGTTATTGTGATATTTCTCTCATACGGAAAAAAACACAAATTTCGTCCTTTAAAATTTATTATTATTGTCATAATGTAGCTTTTCATAAAATTTTTGTGGGATTAATACACTTCTAAGAATATTTATAGCTTCATTGAATAAAATATTGCATCATCAAACTTGCTTTAAAAATTCTTTTCGTTCAAGGGTCATAAAAATAAACGTCATACATCAAATATTTACTTATACGTATTGTTTCTTTAGTCATAATATTGCCACCCACCAAATAGCCACTAAAACTAGTATATAATGTTCAGAAAATTTTCCAGAAATATTTCATATTTCCGAATAATATGTTTTCAGAAATTTTATGTTCGCTTGAAGAATAAAGTATGACATTTTACATTACATTATATGCTATTATTATTGCTCTTTTAAGCAATACTCCTTTTTTTTTTCAATATGCACTCAACTAATATTTCGGAATTTTGTATAAATTGTATTTTTGGTTAAATCCCTATCCATTAGATATTTATTACTGTTATTATTATTATTATTGTCATAATGTAGCTTTTCATAAAATTTTTGTGGGATTAATACACTTCTAAGAATATTTATAGCTTCATTGAATAATGAAGCTATAAATAATATTGCATCATCAAACTTGCTTTAAAAATTCTTTTCGTTCGAGGGTCATAAAAATAAACGTCATACATCAAATATTTACTTATACGTATTGTTTCTTTAGTCATAATATTGCCACCCACCAAATAGCCACTAAAACTAGTATATAATGTTCAGAAAATTTTCCAGAAATATTTCATATTTCCGAATAATATGTTTTCAGAAATTTTATGTTCGCTTGAATAATAAAGTATGACATTTTACATTACATTATATGCTATTATTATTGCTCTTTTAAGCAATACTCTTTTTTTTTAAATATGCACTCAACTAATATTTCGGAATTTTGTATAAATTGTATTTTTGGTTAAATCCCTATCCATTAGATATTTATTACTGTTATTATTATTATTATTGTTATAATGTAGCTTTTCATAAAATTTTTGTGGGATAAATACACTTCTAAGAATATTTATAGCTTCATTGAATAAAATATTGCATCATCAAACTTGCTTTAAAAATTCTTTTCGTTCAAGGGTCATAAAAATAAACGTCATACATCAAATATTTACTTATACGTATTGTTTCTTTAGTCATAATATTGCCACCCACCAAATAGCCACTAAAACTAGTATATAACGTTCAGAAAATTTTCCAGAAATATTTCATATTTCCGAATAATATGTTTTCAGAAATTTTATGTTCGCTTGAATAATAAAGTATAACATTTTACATTACATTATATGCTATTATTATTGCTCTTTTAAGCAATACTCTTTTTTTTTTTTTAAATATGCACTCAACTAATATTTCGGAATTTTGTATAAATTGTATTTTTGGTTAAATCCCTATCCATTAGATATTTATTACTGTGAAAAGCCATTGTAAATTAGTGATTGACCGCAATAATCGATGAGAATTTCTCCTCTTCTGATGATACACTGTTAAAATTTTGCATTAAACACTTGTGAGTTTACCATTTTTGTAGAAAACGATTAATCCTTTCGGTCCAAGTACCGGGTGATTTAAAAGTCAGGATGAACTTTAAAAATGAATAATTCAAAAACGAATCAACATACAAAGATACAGTTTGCACCAAACGGATGGAAAAGATACCGGGTTTTGTGTGACAACAAAAAAATATAGTTCTATTAGCGATCAACGGCATCACTAGCAACACTGAAAGATGGTACCCACCAAAACCTCTCTGCCATAACGCAAGAAATGCTACTAAATAAACTGTGAATGGTGTGGTGCCTAGTTTCACAGCTGCACTTACGAATGAGGGGCAGTACATTGAACATTTACTGTAGTACTAATTAACTGTATTTAAGCTGACTTGTAAGTTGTCAACATTTTCTTCATTTGTCATCAACTTTTGTTGCAATAAACATTATAGCGCCATTTGTTGATCGCCAACAAAACTATTTTTTTTTTCGTTGTTACACAAAATTCGATTTCTTCTCCATATATAATTAATAAATTTATATTAATATTGATTTATAAAATTAATATAAATTGTACATATTTATATTATTTAATATAAATTAAATGTATAGTACACATAATTAATATAAATTACATATTTCGTATTACATATAGGTATATTACGGATGAATATTTAAATAGTGTTAATTAATTTACATGTTTCATAGAGTAAAATCTACTGCAGCAAATTTTCTAGTAAAAAGATTTTTGGGAAGATGGTAACCCAAAACAAATTCGCCAACTGATTATTAGCTACATTTTAGTAAAATATATTATATAAAATAAATCAGTAGAAATATAAAACATATGTCAAATAATAATTTATTTAAGAAACATAAAAGACAATTAAACGAAATCGGAGCCTTTCCCATAATAAAGTTTGCATCGAAAATTACTCATAATATTGCTTTTAAAAAGTCTCAATAATTGGTTAAAAAATATTTTTTGAATTTTTCAAAAATATCCACCTCAAAAACCTCGTCGAATGCCCTGATGAATAAAGGCACATTATCAATCTAACAAACAAATCTAAATGCATAAAAACTTTGTGGGCTACTCTCAATAGTAATTAACTCAGATAACAGTTAGCAGCTTCCAAATTTGCAGAATTGCAACTTAAATTTGCAGTTTCACTTTTCATATGCGTTACATTTAATGGTTTCTCATTGCGAAGTTCTCGCATACCTGAGATTGCTTAATCGATATAACTCATTTTCACCAGCTAATTATTGCACCCGTGCTTTATCTTAATGTTTAATATTCTATTATTATAGTACTCCTGAAGAATTCTCTGAAGACATTATACTTCTATTTTTATTAACATCATATTATGCTCCCATTAGATGAACATGCAAATGAGTGTTTTATCACAGTGAATTCATTTATGAAATATCTTATCTACTACTTTAAATTTGTCTAATGCTTAAATATATTTAAAACTTTTTGGTAAATTACAGAATAACAAATTCCTTCCATGATACCAATGATGAATAATTTTTAAGATGGAAATATAAAAATTAAATTAAATATAAATTAATATTTATTTAGTATAAATAAATATAAATTAATGTAAATTATATATATAATATAAATTAATTTTATAACAAAATTAATATAAACTATATAATACAAATTATAAATAAATTGATACATATATATAATTAACAAAGTTATATTAATATAAATATTAATTTATAAAATTAATATAAATTGTACAGATTTATATTATTTAATATAAATTAAAAATAAAGTATACATAATTAATATAAATTACATATTTCGTATTTCATCTAGTTATATTACGGATGAATATTTGAATAGTGTTAATTAATTTACATGTTTCATTGAGTAAAGTCTACTGCAGCAATTTTTCAAAGCAAAAAGATTTTTGGAGCAGATGGTAGCCCAAAACAATTTTGCCAACTGATTATTAATTATCTTGTGTAAAATATATTATATAAAAATATATCAGTAGAAATGTAAAACATGTGTCACATAATAATTTATTTAAGGAATATAAAAGACATTTAAACGCATCGGACTCTTTCTCATAATAAAGTTTGCATCAAAAATTACTTATAATATTGCTTTTAAAAAGTCTCAATAATTGGTAAAAAATATTTTTGAATTATTCAAAAATATCCACCCTAAAATTCTCGTCGAATGCCCTGTTGAATAAATGCACGTTATCAATCCAACAAACAAATCTAATTGCATAAAAACTTTGTGGCGTACTCTTAATAGTAATTAACTCAGATAACAGTTAGCAGCTTTCAGTTTTGCAGAATTGCAACTTAAATTTGCAGTTTCACTTCCCATATGAGTTACATTTAATGTTTCTCATTGCGAAGATCTCGCATACCTGAGATTGCTTAATCAATATAACTCATTTTCACCAGCTAATTATTGCACCCGTATATTATCTTAATGTTTAATATTCTATTATAATAGTATTCCTGATGAATTCTCTGAAAACATTATACTTCTATTTTTATTAACATCATATTATGCTCCCATTAAATGAATATGCAAATGATCGGTTTATCACAGTAAATTCATTTATGAAATATGTTACCTACTACTTTAAATTTATCTAATGCTTAAATATATTTAAAACTTTTTTGGTAAATTACAGAATAACAAATTTCTTCCATGATACAAATGATGAAAATTTTTTAAGATGGAAATATAAAAATTAAATTAAATATAAATTAATATTTATTTTAAATAAATTAATATAAATTAATGTAAATTATATATATAATACAAATTAATTTTATAACAAAATTAATATAAAGTATATAATACAAATCTATACATATAATAAAACAGTAGGACCCGGTGTGTCTGTACATTGAAGATAATTGACAAAAATGGAGTCAGGGCGATAAAAGAAAACCAATGAAACACAAAAAAAAAATTTTTGAATTTTTTGTCTGTCTGTCTGTCTGTCTGTCTGTCTGTTTGTTCGAGGTTATCTTCGAAACTACTGAATGGATTTTTATGCGGTTTTCACTAATGAAGAATGCACACTCCCGGGCAGTGTATAGGCTTTGTTTCATCAAAATCGGACAACAGACAAAAAAGTAACAAAAAGAAACAAAAGAAACTATTAGGTGCGCTGATCACGTTTTTTAGTACATAACGTTTTTTAGTACATATAAAATCCAATAGATGTCACTGTGCGATTTTAAAACGCGCTATCGTTATGTTTTCGCCAGTCTACTTAAGTATGAGAAAGTTTCAAGCTGGCTGTCGTTCCATGTGGTTTAGTCGGTAGAACGTCAGTGCGCCATACTGATGGCCCGGGTTCGATTCCCAGCATGGAATTTTTTTTCACTATGTTGGCATTAACGCCTATAAGCAATTAAAAGAATTTGAAATATTGTATTCAAGGCGAATTTTCTCTCTGGGAAAATTTCCTTGCATTAATATGTCAGTGTAATTTTTTTTTCGATTTAATTTTTTTTTTCGAAACTTTGTTTTTCTTAAAAAATTACAGTAAATATTTGATATTTCCCAACGTTTTTTGAATGATCGACTTGCTTTTTTTTTTTTTTTTTAATGTATGTCTGAACCTTATCTAACTACTTCTTCAAGATTTCTTTAGATAAACCGACCAGCGTAGCGGGCGAAGGCCGCTAGTTATAATATAAATTGATATATATATATAATTAATAAAGTTACATTAATATAAATAATTATTTATAAAATTAATATAAATTGTACAGATTTATATTATTTAATATAAATTAAACATAAAGTATACATAATTAATATAAATTACATATTTCGCATATATTGTATAGTTATATTACGGATGAATATTCAAATAGTGTTAATTAATTTACATGTTTCATTGAGTAAAGTCTACTGCAGCAAATTTTCCAGTAAAAAGATTTTTGGAAAAGATGGTAGCCCAAAACAATTTTGCCAACTGATTATTAATTACATTTTGTGTAAAATATATTATATAAATATATATCAGAAGAAATGTGAAACATGTGTCACATAATAATTTATTTAAGGAATATAAAAGACAATTAAACGAATCGGAGCATTTCCCATAATAAAGTTTGCATCAAAAATTACTTATAATATTGCGTTTAAAAAGTCTCAATAATTGGTAAAAAAATATTTTTGAATTATTCAAAAATAACCACCTCGAAATCCTCGTCGAATTCCCTGTTGAATAAAGGAAATTTATTAATCTAAAAAACAAATCTAATTGCATAGAAACTTTGTGGCGTACTCTTAATAGTAATTAACTCAGATAACAGTTAGCAGCTTTCAGTTTTTGCAGAATTGCAACTTAAATTTGCAGTTTCACTTCCCGTATGCTTTACATTTAATGGTTTCTCATTGCGAAGTTCTCGCATACCTTAGATTGCTTAAGCAATATAACTCATTTTCACCAGCTAATTATTGCACCCGTGCGTTATCTTAATGTTTAATATTCTATTATTATAGTACTCCTGATGAATTCTCTGAAGGCATTATACCTTTATTTTTATTAACATCATATTATGCTCCCATTAGATGAATATGCAAATGAGTGGTTTATCATAGTAAATACATTTATGAAATATGTTACCTACTACTTTAAATTTATCTAATGCTTAAATATATTTAAAAAAATTTTGGAAAATTACAGAATAACAAATTCTTTCCATGATACAAATGATGAATAATTTTTAAGATGGAAATATAAATTAATATTTATTTAGTATAAATTAATATAAATTAATGTAAATTATATATATAATATAAATTAATTTTATAACAAAATTAATATAAACAATATAATACAAATTATAATATAAATTGATATATATATAATTAATAAAGTTGTATTAGTATAAATATTAATTTATAAAATTAATATAAGTTGTTCATATTTATATTATTTAATATAAATTAAAGTATACATAATTAATATAAATTACATATTTCGTATTTCATATAGTTATATTACGGATGAATATTTAAATAGTGTTAATTAATTTGCATGTTTCATAGAGTAAAGTCTACTTCAGAAAATTTTCTAGTAAAAAGATTTTTCGAAAGACGATAGCCCAAAACAAATTCGCCAACTGATTATTAGCTACATTTTTGTAAAATATATTATATAAAATAAATCAGTAGAAATATAAAACATATGTCAAATAATAATTTATTTAAGAAACATAAAAGACAATTAAACGAAATCGGAGCCTTTCCCATAATTAAAGTTTGTATCAAAAATTACTTATAATTTTGCTTTTAAAAAGTCTCAATAATTGGTAAAAATATTTTTGAATTATTCAAAAATATCCATATTAAAATAATCGTCAAATGCTTTGTTGAATAAAGGCACGTTATAAATCTAACAAACAAATATAGCTGCATAAAATCTTAGTGACGATCTTTTTACAGTAATTAACTAAGGTAACAGTGAACAGCTTTCAATTCTGCTGAATTACAACTTAAATTTGCAATTTCACTTCCCATATGCGTTACATTTAATGGTTTCTCCTTGTGAAGTTCTCGCATATCCTGAGATTGCTTAATCAATATACCTCATTTTCATCAGCTAATTATTGCACACCGTGCATTCTCTTAATGTTTAATATTCTATTATTACAATACTCCTCGTGAATTTTTAGAAAACATAATACTATTATTTTAATTAACATCGTATTATGCTTCCATTAAATGAATATGCAAATTAATGTTCTATTGCAGTAAATTCATTTAAGAAATATGTTACCTACTATTTTAAATTTATCTAACTGCTTAAATATATTTAAAACTTTTTTTGCAAATTATTGAATAACAATTTCCCTACATGATACCACTAATGGATAATTTTTAGTTGAAAATGTATAAGTTGAATTAAATATAAATCAATGTCTCTTTTATTTGATATAAATTATTATAAATTATACATATCAATTAAATTTATGTTTTAATGCATTAATTTTATAATAACATATAAGGTACCCTGGGGTAATAACGCCAGGCGGGGTAATAACGCCAAGTGCTTATATTTTGCATAATTATGAAATAATCAGGTAAATGACACCCATGTGCTCTGCGCAGAAGGGTTTTGAGTCATATAAATCGCAAAAAACTGCTTCAAGTTAATTTGTTTCATTTTTAGGTCTTATTGTTTTTACAAACAACTAAAACTAACGCTTGATCTAAAATTTGCGAGATACGTTTTGTGATGTGAAGACTATGTTTTTATACGGAAATACTTTGTTAATTACATAAATTTGTAGTGCATTTCATGTACTTTTAAAATGTTGTTGAAGATTTTGGATATCTTCTCGAGATAATTTGTAATTTAAAATGTACTGCGCAATAACTATACCGGGATAATAACGCTAATCCTTGACATTAATATCCCGGTTGATTCCCTACAGTGGCCGAGCTACATCCTAAATACTGATTCAAATGAACACAGTTAAAACTGTGCAATGTTTCTCATATTTCTATTTAAACGGTCCTTTTTAAGCAAAAAGAAGCTCTCGGTCTGATATTCTTTTGCCTCATCCCCCCCTCCCACACCACACCTTTATTTTTCTTACACTTTCACAAAAAATTGAACATTTTCAATAGCTTAAAATGGAATTTTTCAATTTCTAAGTTTGTAGAGTTTGTACTTTTAGAATTGGGCTATCTACATGCAATTATTCCATCTTATTTCATAGTTTTGTTTGCATGGCGTTATTACCCATATAGGTGGGTAATGACGCCAAATAGCATGGGTCAAGAAAAAACACCATTACATTTTATGAATACATATCTGTTAAATTATTTTATTTTATATAGATAGTCAATGAGTTGCTGCATCAGATCCTATATTTGTTTGAAAAATACAATATAAAACTAAGCCGTGAAAATTGGTAGAACCTTAACGTGGCGTTATTACCCCAGGGTACCTTATATAAATTATATAATGTAAATTATAATATAAATTAATATAAATTATACATAATACAAATTAAACAGGGGTAACTGAGGCACATTGATACATGGGACACATTGATACACCCCCTATACTGCTCACAGGGTCATTACAGGCAGTTTCACAACAGCTCCAAAAGGTAATGCTAGTGCACTCAACTACATACAGAAAGTCTTGGAATGATTCAGTAGTTTGATGAAATGGGACGGGTGATTTATTGTTTTTGTAGGTCAAAAGTAAATTTGAGTTGTACAATTGAAATTGTATTATACAACTGTTTCAGTATTTTCAACCAAAAAGAATATACTCCCTGGCAAGTAGAGCTAATCTTTATCAGTTCCTCATTCTTTATTGTTAGATAAATTGTAAAGTGTTGGATTTGAGACTCATTTTATTCAAAATGGCTGTATGGGGCACATTGATACAACCTAAATCCCTTTCCAGTTCATTTTTTCATTACCTATTTTTACCATACACTCCTTAATCCAACCATTTTTCGTCAAAAATTTCTAATATTAGTTTTTATTGAAGTGAAATAGCTCTAATTTTTTATATTAGAGCATTTTATAGTATTTTTGAAAACAGGAGACGTACGAACTTACCCAACATCTAGTGCTAGTAGAATTAACAAAAGAAAAGGACGGCAGCCTGGAAAATTTCAAATTTATACCGATTCTCCAGAGAAAAAAGTAATTTCGACATGAGAAATGTTAAGAGAAACAAGCTGCAGAACAGCACAGGATAATTATGTTATAAACAGAATTTTTAATATAATTATCTTTTATTTTCTGTATATAAACCGATTTATTAACAGAAAACCTTGGCAATTTTTTTTATCTTTCGTAAGAAAGAAGATAATTCTGGGGTTGAAGTGCCAGATATGACAAAGTTACCACAGCCAACAATAAGACAAGGAAAAGCCAGAACGTCAAGTCATTATACATTTCGTTTTGATTTCTTTAATATTGCTTACAAATAAACTGTGGGTGATTTGGATTTCTAAAAATAAATATAAAATGGTTTGCTAACTATTTTTCTATGAAAAATATGCACTGATGTTATTTTATCTCCATTTTTCCCAGACGCATCAAAGCGCCCCATGAGGTGCCCCGGGTATGGGGCATATTGATACAAATGGCTTTTTTTGACTTTATAAAATTACATGCAAAAATAATATAAAAAACAACGATTGTACATTTTTATATCACACTACACAAGTTTTGGTGACACCATATGAAAAAAAACTTGAAATTTCTGCTTTCTGGACACCGAAAAATTCTTAGAAAAAAGCTGTATCAATGTAACCCAGTTACTAACTACATAAAATAATTTAATAATAATGATTATAAATATTTAATTTAATTTAATTTAATTTAATATAAGTATAATTAATAAAATTATATGTGTATTAATATAAATTCCAGAAATCAATATAAATTATACATATTTTTATTATTTAATATGAATTATATATAAATTATGCATTTCTTATTACACATAATTATTATATGGATGGATATATAAATAGCGTGCAATAATTTACATGGTTCAGTCGGTGGCGGATATCACAGGAGGCTAAATGGGGTAAAGCCTACAGCAGCAAATTTTCTAGCAAAACGATTTTGGGAAAAGTTTGTAGCCCAAAACACTTTTGTCGACTCATTATTAGTAATTTATTCAATTATAAATTACTAATTTCAGTAAAAGAATTAGTCAGATGTGGCAATCCCAAAACTTTCTTCTATGTTATGCATGTTAATACAGAAAATGTAGAAATACTGAAAAATACAGAATAGCAGCGCCACCGGTTACGTGGTTAAACTAAAATACAGTCAGGAACAATTTATGTCAATTTATAACTCAATCTGAAGTTTGAAGAAAATCCGTGCACTAGTTTTTGAAATAAAGCTATTGCAAAATCTTTTTTAAAAATCTGTATAACTGCGCCATATGTTGGGCGATGTGCATCAAAAACTAATCAGGATCAATTTTTATCAGGTAATAACTCAGGGCTGTCACAGCGACTATTTTTTTAATTCTAATTGACACCGCTTTCTCCAAACAGAAATACTTAACCTACACTTTGACAACATTTGCAAGAGAAGTATAATTCAAAAATCATATTATAAAATACTGGGGCGATAAAAATACAAAAATAGTCATCCGTGGCAGTCTTGTAATTGAAACTGATGGGTAATGAAAATCCATGCATTAGTTCTGAAGATACATTTATTGCTAAATCGTGAAAAATACAGCATATCAGCGACATGTGTTCGGCGATTTACATCAAAAACTAATCAATGCTAATCTATATCACAGACTGACTGAATCTGAATTTTTAGAAAATTTCGTGCATTAGTTCTTGAGATAGAGCTATTGTGGAAATTGTAAATAATGCAGAATAGCTGCGCCACCTGTCGAGCGGCATGCAGCAAAACCTAATCAGAACTAGTTTACATCAAATTGATACAGACTGAGAGTAAGAGCGAATCTAACATTTTGTTCAATTCCGTGAATTAGTTCTTGAGAAAGAGCTGTTGCAATAATCACGAATAATGCACTATGACAGCGCCACCTTTTGAGTGATTTACACCAAAACGTAATCAACTCCTTATATCAAGTACTAACTAAATCTAAAATTTTTGAAAATCTATTCAGCAATTCTTTAGATATGGCTATTGAGTAAATTGTGAATAATGCAGCTTAGCACTGCCACCTATTGAGAGGTATACACCCAATCAGATCTAATTTATATCAAGGTCTAACAGAATGAATTAATCAATTTCAATGAATGAAAAAGTGAACGTTAGCATACTTTTTAATGAGAATAAATTAATTTACAGATCTAATTTTCTTTACAGTTATTCATGAGATAGTCCATTGAAATTTATTTAAAAAGTTCACATGTTTGTAATGATACGCTATCTTTTCGTATCCCGAGTATTTGGATTGAATAATTGGGTGGTTTGCTGGATAACTAAGTAGTAGGGACACGAGTGGTGTCGAAAACATAGAGGGCGCTACATTTAATTGGAATTCAATAATTATGTATTGCAGTTTTTCACGTTCATTGTGTTTGCAAATTTCTATTTACATTCTAAAGATGACTCAATGAGAATGAGTTGAAACACGTCAATTTTTAATATATTTTAAATGTTTTTTATTAGAGCGACATCTTCTAAGCAAAATAATCATTTATAATGTAAGTTCTTTTCTTTTACAATAAGAACAAAACCGTAGTACAATATATATTATTATTATTAAGTTAAAGAAAATCCTTTCTACATTATTCCAACAAAGTTAAGCTACTGTAAATTTGCATTAAACAATAAACTTTTTAACACTTTATCTACTGACAGTACTTATAAATACCACTAAAATTACGTATTATAAAATTCTTTTAATACGCGAATTAGAATACTGTTTAGAATGAGTTACATATACATTACTTTAACTTCTTCCAAAAACATTATTGGTTACACAAAACAAAAATACTTTAAAGTAAGATTTCTTTTGCCTTTGGATCTTTTTAGCTTTCTTGACGCTCAAGGAGGAGGAGGGGGATTTTTCGATACGGAAATACATCTAGATTTATATTGTAAGAATTTATGGGGATTGTAAGAATTTAGGGGGAGGAGGAGGGGGATTTTTCGATACGGAAATACATCTAGATTTATATTGTAAGAACATCATATTTGTATATTTTATTGTTCTACAAAATACTAAGAAAAAAATTTAATATAAAACATTTGAGTGGTGTTATAAAAATTCCACAAAATCCCTGTAAATTCAAATTTAATTAATCCTTCTAAATTCCTTCAAAAATTTATTAAATGATAATCTTTTAATTTAGCTTAAACAATTTATGTAAAATGCTTTAGAATGTAAAATTTTCATGAATTCATAATTGAATATATAATGTTTGTTTTTGCTGATTTTTCTTCATATCGGTGAACACAGAACATGATGAAATATGAAAATACTACTTTCAAATTTTCATATAAAAACACACTTGTCACTTTTGAACATCGCTAAGCAAACGACAAAGAAAGTCTTTACTAAGGCTTGGTAAGATTTATGTGGCGAATTTACAGGGTGTCCAGCAAATAACACCCTGATTTCAAAATTAAATTTCTCAAAAACAAAGATCGATAGTAATATGCGGTAAACGGTTTTTTCATTAGGTAAGCTGTAAAAATATTATATAGAAATTTGCGTTTTGATTGCATAGAATGCTTTGATTTGACATTTTTCTTGTTTTAGATTGCCTGCAGAGAAATAATTTTTCAGCTTACAGTGCAATATTTCAAAGATTTTTCGAAGTAAATTTTTAGAATTTCGAAATTTCAAAAATTTAATTTAAAAAAACTATGAAATATGGCAATTTAAACCTAAAAACACATTCTCTGCCAGCAATCTAAAACCAGAAAAATGTCAAATCAAAGCGTTCTTTGCAATCAGAAGACAATTTTTCAAAATATTTACCGTTCGAAACTTCTGTATAAGATTTTTACAGCTTACCTAATGAAAAAACCGTTTACCGCATATTACTATCGAGCTTTGTTTTTGAGAAATTTAATTTTGAAATCAGGGTGTTATTTGCTGGACACCCTGTAAATTCATTGTGTTACTTTCTCAAGATGTTTTAACTTTTACAGCAAAACAAACAGTTTTTAATTCAATTTGTTTATTCAGCTACTGTAAACAGAAGAGAATTATCCGCTTAGAGAATTTCCACGAATGTTCATGTTCTCACAAAGAAAATATTTTATGCAAAAGTTATTTTTTATCACGATATATTTGAAAATGAGTTGAAACACTTCAATTTTTAATATATTTTAAATGTTTTATTATGAAAGTGACATCTATAAGCAAAATAATTATTAGTAATGCAAGTTCTTACCATTTTATTGTAAAATATATATTATTGTTATCATGATAAAGTGATTATTATGATGATAATGCGTTCCTTTCTACATTGTTCCAACATTGTTACTCTACTGTATATTGGCATTACACAATAAATTTTTTAATATTCGTTTTTGCTGACTTTTATTTATACCAATGAACATGTTGAAATATGAAAATACTACTTTCAAATTTTCATTTAAAAACACACTTGTCACTTTTGGCGTAATTTTTTTTTCCAAACACCTTCTTCGTTCAAAGCCCAAGCTCGCACTCTGAATGGTTGTTGTGCTCGGCGCTGTTTTCATGTAACTTGGCGATAATCATACTTGGCGTAGCGATAGATGCTTCCGTTGAGTTTGATTTCCCTCCGAACCGAGTGCAAAGTAACTTTTCTCTTGCAGCATTGGATTGGATGGAACGTGTTTTACTGAAAGCTGTACTCTTTAAAAGTTTTTACACACAAGACCACAAGACAACGAGGATAAGAATTAAGGAAGAATAAGGATGAGTAGGTTAGGTTTTAGGTTTACTCGTTCACTTACGAGCGAAGTATTTTTCGCCAAGTATGGTTATCGCCAAGTTGCGTGAAAACAGTGCCGAGAGCAACAACCAATCAGAGTGCGAGCTTGGGCTTGGAATGACGAAGGTGCTTGGGAAAAAAATTTCGCTCACTTTTGAACATCGCTAAGCAAACAACATAGAAAGGGTTTACTAAGGCTTGGTAGGATGCATGGATGGAATGAATTTAAATTTAAGTTCATGTTGTTAGAAGAAAAATATTTTATAAATAATTTATTTTTGAATCAAAAATAGCAAAAAATATTACATTTTATGTAACTACTCTTATGAAGAATATTTAGCAATTATGAAGAATATTTAGCAATTATTATTAGCTTATATGTAACCAAAAATGAGTGAATAAAATTTGAAGAAATGAAATTTGAAATATACATAACTATACAAAAAAATTGAAATCTCTAAATTCAATAAACAATATAATTTTAATGTTTATTGAATTTAGCGCTTAAAATTTTTCGCTATTTTTTTTTTTTTCAAATCACTAAAATTTTATTTATTTTTTATAATCGAAAAACACAGCTACGCGTCACAATAAATGAACTCGTTGAACTATTTCCTATGATCAAAATCGAAAAATAAAGCTGTACGTCACAATAAATGAACTCGTTGAAAGTAATTGAAATTGTCCTGTGAATAAAACTGAAAAACACACCTGCATGTCACGATAAATGGTGAACAATTTGAACTCGTTGAACAATTTCCTATGAACAAAGTTTATGCTGTAATCTATGATTAAATTTTAGAAATATTAAGTTAGGCCATCTCGCCTCTGTGACTATCTATTCTGGAGTTACAATGGATTCAAAAAAATCATATTCTATTGTTTAACAAAGTAAATCCTGTCTACATTATTTCAACAAAGTTACTGTACTGTATATTTGCATTAAACAATAACTTTTTCAATGTTTGTTTTAGCCGTCTTTTCTTTTAGCTAGTGAACACAGAACATGTTGAAATATGAACATACTGCTCTCAAATTTTCATATAAAAACACACTTGTCTCTTTTTAACATCACTAAGCAAACGACAAGGAAAGGCTTTACAAAGGCTTGGAAAGACTTATGCAGTGCATTTAAATTTATTGCGTTACCTCCTCAAGATGTTTTAACTTTTACAGCAAAACAAACACTTCTTAATTCAATTTGTTTATTCAGTTACCGTAAAAAGAACAGTTTTTTCAATTTCGAGAATTTCCACGAAAGATTATGCTGTCACAAAGAAAATATTTTATGCAGAAGTTATTTTTTGAATTCACGATTTATCTGAAAACCTGGAAGAAAGTAAATCGAAACATTTTCTTGTTTGCAAAAATCCATATATTTTAAGATTTTATAAGCTAATGTTGATGCAGAGAATGGAAATTTTGAATAAGAAAAATTTACTATAGTTACTCTACGGACAGCGGAATGCTGAAGTTTTATTTAAAGTCTCTTTATCGTAGGTTACATTAAAAAATAATAAATGAATGGAGAATTGTGTCATCTAACTAAAATAATGCCATGGTAGCCGTGGAACACAGAGCATGCTGACATGAGACTTGATGAAGCATGAAAATGCGACTTTCAAATTTTCATATAAAAACACACATGTCATTTTTTAACAATGCTAAGCAAACGACGCAGAAAAGATTTACTAAGGCTTGGTAAGATTTATGTGGTGAATTTATATTTATTGCTTTATTTTCTCAAGATGTTTTAGTTTTTACAACAAAACAAATACTCTTTAATTCAATTTGTTTATTCAGCTACTGTGAACAGTGGAGATTTTTTTTCCCTTTCAAGAACTTCAATGGAAGTTCATGTTGTCACAAGGAAAGTATTTTATGCAGATGTTATTTTTTGAATTCACGATACATCTGAAAACCTAGAAGAAAGTAAATAAATATTTTCTTGTTTGCAAGAATCTGTATAATTCAAGATTTCATAAGCTAATGTTGATAGAGAGAAGCGAAATTTTGTATAAGAAAAATTTACTATCGTTAGTGTATTGAAAGCAATAAGATAAAGTTTACTTTAAAAGTCTTTTTGCTATAGGTTATTTTGGAAATTAATAACTCAAAGAATGTTGTAATACTTAAGTCATTTAATGAAAATAATCCAATTACTTTTTATTTACTTCTATAAGAAAATATTGTATTTGTGGAAAGTTTCAAATTCCGGGTTTTGATAGATTTACACGTTTTAAATATCTGATATTCAAAAAACCTGTTTTTATAAAATGTCTGTCTGTGACTCTCTGACTCTGTCCGTCTGTCTGTGTGTGGTTTAAAATTTTAGGCGCTCTATCTCAAGAACTAATGCACAGAATTTTATAAAAATTTATATTCTGCTAATCCCTGACATAAATTGATGCTGATTATTTTTTTAGCGTAAATCGCTCAAAAGTGGCGCTGCTATGCTGCATTTTTTCATGATCCACACAACAGCAATACCTCAAGAACTAACGCACAGAATTTAATAAAAATTTATATTCAGATAGTCCCTGTTATATATCGATAGTAATTAGTTTTCGAAAAAAAATTGCTCTATTAGTGGCGCGTCTATGCTGGAATTTTTTACGATTAATGCAACAGTTCTACCTCAATAACTAATACACGGATTTCCATCAAACTTCAGATACAGTTAGTCCTTGACATAAATTGATGTTGTTTAAAGTTTGGTGTAAATCGATCGAGAGGTGTCATTGCTAAGCAGAATTTTTCACAATTTCCGCAATGGCTTTATCTCAAAATTATTCTATGGCTTTAGAATCCTCGCGAAGAGCATACATTGTCTTTAGTTTTGGCATTGTGGTACAGAATTTTGAAGCATTGATATTGTGGTAGTAAAAAGTTTTGGGATTGCCACATCAAACTAGTTCTCTATTGTTGTTGTTGTTGTTTAACTATTGAATAAAAATAAAAATTATCTTAAAACCTAATTTTTCATAACATACAATGAGGGTTGGAATATCATTTAATCTAAAATTCAAGACTTAATTCTGAATTTGGACATTAACACCTTTGGGACGAGCGACACGTATACGTGCCGTAAAATGACTTAGAACCCCGTGTTCATCCCCAACAGTAAAATTTTACTGTAAAATTTGCCTTATTTAATCGGAGCATTTTCTCGATTTAATTGAGCACAGATTTCTGTTTTTAAATCCGGTGACAAAACGTTACCAATTTCGTAAAAAAACTCCCGTCGCAAAGGGGTTAAAGAATAAGAGCATTGTATGAACGTGCAAATACTAAAAATATCATCATTGATTAATAAATTAAAGTACATCTACGCTCTCTCTATTTATATGAAACGATATGGCGATTTTCTTTTTAAATGCATCAGTTCTCGTAGAACACCATCCCTGCTGTATAATACGTCTATTCACTTAAGAACCAATAATAGGATGCGCAGTCGTTATGGTAAGCAATGGATTTGTTCCCATTAGGTATTTCTCCGAAATAAAGGTAAGTCAATCAGTTTTTTAATCCATATTTACTTAGAACAAGTCATAAAGTTATTCCACCTGTCACCATTCCACACAATTACCACTATAGCATTCGCTCTCCAAGCTACGTAATCTCCATGTTCTAAATTATCGAAAAAAATGAGACGGACATCTTAACAATTCGAAGATCAGTTGCATTCTCACGCTCTCGAATCCTAAAATGAATTTCCCAGACTCTACGCAAAAACTAGCTTCTTCCCTAGTCCGCATCAGCAATTTAAAAACCCATTAGGATTAATTTCAAGGCTAAGACCACCCACATCACCATATTGGTAGTTGGGGCGCGTCTTCTTGTAAGAACTACTAATTATACGCGTAATAACACAACCCGCTCACAAACAAAAAGGCGCATGAACACTCTAAGAGACGATTTAATAAAACAGAATTAAAGTCTCGATAATATTACAAAAAGGAAAAATGAACCTCTACGCTGAAAGAAAGATTTCGCAATCAATCCCGCCCTTTTTTGAAAAGAATCAATAGATTATTACTAACTTAAATAAAATAAGATAAAAGAATTTTAGCTGTTAAAATATTAATACATTACGAAACTGAGGTTAAAAGTATGTTCCATAAAGTTAGAATTAAAAACTCAGTGCATGCAAAATGGCGCAATTTTTTTTTTTATTACATATATATATAATCCTAATGAAACGAATTTAAGAATCGATTCTATTAACGATTTTATTGTGAGATTTGGTTATCCCGAAAAGGAGCTAGAAACACAACATAAAATTTATTTACCCTGTCCGTTTTAGAAATAACAGTACAAAACTTCTTAAATAATAAATAAAACCTTGGTATAAAATATTAACGCACGAAAAATGGCACCAGAATTCTATTAGCAGTTTATATTAACTTCTGTCTTGGGAGATAACGACATAACATAAAATCGTTTTCTAAAGCCCATTGTATAAGAAATATTAAATTTCTAGTGCGTTTTATGTATGCAACACAGGGATACAAAATGTTAAATTAAATTTATCTATTCCTCGCTATTAGGAGATGTCGAAGTAAATGGAATTTAATTTTAAATCATCCTATGTAATTAGAACTTCGAATATGGTTGTCATATCTGCAAAAAAAAAAATAATAAAATAAAAATAAAAATCCATTATATTTTTTTAGTTTTACAATTTCTCTCCAATAGTGCTAGCAGTGTAGAAAAACTTTGATGACAAAATTTTCATCAATACATAAATTTGTAGACATCGGTAACTTATTCTGAACATTTAAGTTCCTGGAAAAAAGATTAAAAATGCATTCTAAAAATTAATTATACATATTTATACTTTTTATTGCTATGCACACAAATACTTGAAGAATCATAAATTTAATAACGGTTATAGAGCAGTAACTGGTGGAGTGTAAAACATCTGATTTATATTATGTTGCCCCGTAAAAGAAGTAAAAATGTTAAATCCATATTTCAATGAAGAAAATTGCGCAATCAGCTTAAGTAATGTATTAAAATTTCGTGGAGTTTTAAATAACATAATGGCACTGTAATGCATTTCAAATTAGCCAGTAAACATTGATGAAATAAATATATTAAGCATATATAAATACATTAAATACAGTAAATATATGTGTGTGTATTTGATTAATCGAGATTATTTCTAACTGGACCCTTTAATCAAAAATTCTTAACTGGTGAAAATTAATTTAAACTAACCTTTTCAAAAATATATATTTTCTAAAACACACCCAAAACATATATTAAAATATTTAATTGCTAAAAAGACGTCAAATGTTAATAAAATACATTAAAAGATCTTAAAAGATCTTAATAATTCATTAACATTTGACGTCCTTTTTAGCAATTAAATATTTTAATATATATTTTGGGTTTGTTTTAGAAAATATATATTTTTGAAATGTTTTTAATGGACGTATAAGATAACTTCTGTTTATAATTTAATGTTAAACTGACCTGTCTAGTAAATAATAGTTTTAAATGGGCCTATTGAACTCACGCAGAAAATGGTTTTCAAGATTTTATTTAATCAATAAGTTTCACTTTTAAACACCTGCTGTTTCTAATTCCTTAGTTAACATCCCGAGATTATAATATTAAAGATTCGACATGATCAATTATTATTAATTTTATGAATTTATTAAAGGTATGTGTAAATGGCTTTATTATGGTAATGTATTGGTTCGGCAAACATGTTGCAAATTATGATATTCATTGCTTTATGTATCAACAAAGATGTTTTCAGAAAATATTATCTTAATTTCTCTTTATTTACAGAAATTGGAAAACTATCAAAAAATAAAAACTATTTATTGCCTATTTTAGATATTGGCTTATTGGATGTTGATTTATAAGTATGTGCGCGTGTATTTTTTAAACAACATAAAATTTATTTTGCATCGGTGAATTCGATATTAATGTTACGATTTTAATACAGTTATTTAATTTGTATGAAAGAACCAATATTATTTATTTTCCAAACAAACATTCCTTTAAAACAAAATAGTTTAAATTAAATAGCAAAAAGAGATTGGCCAAAACTATTTTTGATTTAACCTGTTTTGTAAAAAATAGTTTTAACTGCGAACCATTTAATTCTTGTTTATTTTTTTCAGATACTTAGAATTGTGTAATCAATAAGTGTCATTTTGAGACAGCTGCTGTTTCTAACTCCTTAGATAACATTGTGAGTTTATAGTACTAAGGCTTCTTCGACATGAACAATTCTTATTAATTTTATGAATTCATTGAAAACACGTGTAAATGGATTTATTATTATGATAATGTTTTGGTTCGGCAAACATGTTGCATATACGATACTTTTATGTATCAACAAAGGTGTTATTAGAAAATGCTGTCTTCGTTAATTTCCCTTTATGTATGAAAATTGAAAAAAAAAATAAACAATTGAGAAACACCGATTTCATATTTCAGATCAATGGCTTAGTAAAGTTTGATTTAAGTCGTAACTAATAGCTGTGTATATATGAATGTTTTTAAAAAGTAAATACACTTCATTTTGTGTAGATAAATTCGATATCAATATAAAGATTATAATACGAGTTTTAATTTGAGAAGAAAGAACTAAACTTATGCATTTCTCAACCAAACTTCGTCTTAAAATAAAATGGTTTTAATTAAACAGCTATAAATTAATTTAAAATCGTTCTTTTCATTTCAACTGAGAATTAATTCTGTAAATTTATCATCAAAATAATCTGAGCTATTAATGGCTTGTCCTATTAATGGCTTCTAAGACTGCTAAATAATTTGATATTTAAGTCCCTGAACTCATTTATACTTAATGAATTTTCCCTGTAATATGTTTTTATTCTCCTATCATTTATGCATTTTTCATTGCCTTATCATTATCTTTATCGTTTCATTTCCAAATACTTACTCATTCTTAAAAAGTGTAACATTTCCAGATTGAAACATGAAAGTTCTGTTACCAACATTCAACTATTTTATTTATTTATTTATTTATTTATTTATTTATTTATTTATGTATTTTTTTGCCTTAATTAAATAAATATATATAACTTATCTTATTGTGATAATATATCGCTCTTTCAAACATTGAATGCTAACATATTTATTGATTTAATTACCAATAAAAAAATATAAAGATAGTTTTATGTATCAATAATGCCCTTATCAGAAAATGCTATCTGCGTTAATTTCCCTTTACATACAAAAGTTGAAAAACTTGAAAAAATAAATTGGGAAATATCGATTTTCTATTTCAGATCTGTGGCTTAGTACAGTTTGCTCTAAATTGTAGCTAATAACTGTGTATATATGAATGTTTTAAAAAAGTAAATACAATTTATTTTGTATAAACAAATTCAATATTAATATAAAGATTATAACATAATCTTTTAATTTGGTAAGAAAGAACCAAGGTTATTCGTTTCTCAACCAAACATTCTTTTAAAATAAAATGGTTTTAATTAAACAACGATAAGGTAGTTAAAAATCGTATTTATAGTTTCAACTGGGAATTAATTCTATAGATTTATCGTCAAAATAACCATAGCTATTAACAGCATCCAATTCTGTTAAATAATTTGCAATTTAAGTCCTTGAACCTATATACCTAATGAATTTTTTTCTGTAATATGTTTTTATTCTACTTATCATTTAGCCAATATGTCTCATTTCCAAATAGCTACTCATTTTTAAAAGTGTTTTAATTCATCATGTAGCATCCCCACGTCGAAAAATGAAAGATCTATTAACTACATTCAAATAAATTTCATGTCTTAATTAAATAAATGTGTATAACTTTTCTAATTGGGATAATATATCGTTTTTCAAACTATGAGTACTAACATATTTACTGATTTAATTACCAATAAAGTAGCAAGAAAAAAGTATTACTTTAGTGTTTATTTTTTATTCCATAGATATATAGAAAATTATATACGAAAATATCCCACGAATTCTTTATAATATATTTTAAATAAAGTGTTTACTACTAAGTGTTAAAGTGTTGGACTAAGGTTGGTTTAAGTCATAGCTGATAGACTTCATCATTAGTTTAAAAATTAGATAAAATATCTCTGTAATCTTTTAGTAAGAAAATACGATGTTAGTGTCGTCATGTGAGAAGAAAACGTAAGTATAACAGCGTTTATTTCCGCTTGATATCCTTTAACGATGGGCGTAAGCAGTAAATTCTTTTACGATTGTTTCAGTTAATAACCACTGAAACGCTTTTAGAACAAAAGTATAAGGTTTTTAAAAATTTCAGAACGTTCTTGAAATACATAATAGACATTTTTCACTTAAAAATGCTTTTGTTGATGGTTTGGTTGGTGTTAAACTACACTCATGTCCATAAATTAAGGATAATCCAGATTCACGTGGAAATCAAACACTAAAGTAAAAATTTCACTTGCAGAATTATCACACACATCTTCAAGACAAATATACAAATTTCAGAAAGCCACCAGATGGCGCCGATAGTGCGTCACAATGACGAAAGTGTGAGAGAGGCGTTTATTAGTAACGGTGGCAAAGAAATAAAACTGTTAACAATCATTTTCTAAGCCTCTCAGTGCCAAAATCGAACAGTCATGACACAGAAGACACATGTGGATGATATTTTACATGGTAGAATTATCGGCCATCTGGAATGTGAGCGTACTCAGATGGATGTATCCGAGGAACTTGGAATTGCCCAAAGTGTAATATCTAGACTTTGGCAACGATTCTATGATAATGGAAATGTCACTAGACTTTACTATACAGGTCGTCCCCGAGTGACAATCACGAATGAAGACCGTTATTTGGCAGTAACTGCCAACAGAAACAGACGAGGCACAGCATCAGACCTGTTTTGCCAGCTATCTTTAGCCACGGGTACGACTGTTTCAAGACAAACCGTGTACAGACGTTTGGGAAGTATTGGTCTATATGCACGCAGACCTTTTAGATGTGTTACGCTTAGGGAAACTCAATGTCGTCTGCGGTTAGCCTGGAGTAGAGATCATGCAATGTGGACATTGCCACAATGGGCTTGTGTCAAGTTTGCAAACGAGTCCGGGTTTAGCTTGCAGTCTGATTCACGTCGGACTTTCATATGGAGAACGCCAGGCACCAGTTACAACCAAGATAACATCATTAAACGACATAGCTACGGTGGTATAGGATTGCTCATTTGGGGTGGAATGATACTGGGCTCCAGAACAGATCTACATGTTCAAACCTGAAGCATGTCAGGCCAAATTTATCGGGACATCATACTGGAAGAGCATGTTAGTTTGTTTAGGGGTGCTATGGGCTCAGAATTTGTGTTTATGGATGATAACAGCCGTCCTCACCGAGCAAACATCGTAAATGAATGCCTTCAAGCTGAGGATATCACCCATATGGATTGGCCAACATTTTTGCCTGACTTGAATCCGATAGAGCAGGCATGGGATATGCTTGGCTGACGGGTTACAGCCCGTCAACCACCTCTTACATGCGTGTAAGAACATCGGAGAGCATTGCTTGCTGATTGGAGTAATCTTCCCCAAAATCAGCTTGAAAATTTAATACTCAGCATGCCTAGGCTTCGCATACAATTTATTAACCATTATACCAACCATATAATATTAAGTTTCTTTAAGGGGTTTAATTTTTGTAATTGATCTATGAAGCAACAATTAGAGATTTTATGAGCGTTATCATACATATACCATCGTTTTTGTTATTTTTCTTTTGTTTAATATATGGGCTTGACGAATAAGTCACATTTATTTTGTTTCTGTGCCTTTATTTGCTGAAACTGGCATTATTCTTAATTTATGGACATGAGTGTAAAACAACTGATAGAGTTTTCGGCATTAGAAAGCTATTATCGCAGTTATATTCTCTCAATTCTCACAGTTATATTCTCTAGTTGAGTACTGTAAAAAACGGACGATTTTACGTAAATTGTACTAGTAATCGGGACGGCAGTACAGTTTACTTTTTTTAATAGAAAAAGCTCCGTAAATTCCAGAAAAAACAAAGAAATTGAAAAAATTCTGGAATTTACGGAGATTTTCCTGTTAAACCCTTAAAAAACAGTAAATTGTACTGGCGTCCAGATTACAAATGCATTTTTCATAAAACTGTCCAGTTTTTTTTTTCTTTCTTTCATTCTTTTTTTTTCTTAACAGTGAGTTGTCTGATTAATATTTTTAAAAAACGCATTAGTTTTACAAATATCTCTTATGGTTACAATTGTACACGAGTTATAAAAACAATTAATTTAATGATGCACAAAACCACGTTCATGAAAAAGGCAAACTCTCATCATCAGAAATTGGTTATGTGAAAAAATAAATGCCACAAATATGATGACGGGAGTTTCAAAACTCGCCTTATCCAAAATTTATAAAACTCTCAATCTATTCTATTGGTAAACCTACATAGTTCAAACACTGCAAAAAATTGCTTGTAAACACATCCAGTGTTGCCACTAAAAAATTTAATAGCCCCAAACTATTCAAATACCCTATAGTAGAGTATAAAATAATTTTCAAGGGTAAAAGCTCCAAATTATCTTGTATTGTTTATTCAATTCAAATTATAATTTTTTTATGGGATGGACCAAAGTAGCGTGGTTGATGGTATTGTTCATGGCTGTATGGCCTAAACAGTATTTGCCAACAATTTGCTTCATTCTATGAAAAATGTCTGCGTTCGTTGCCGCTTTAGCCACTAAAAAAGACACTATTGCCGAGTTTTTTTTTTTTTTTTTTTTTTTTTTTTTTTTTTTTTTATCTCGGGATGCTTCACGCTTGTTCACCTTATGTTATAGCCGCTATTAAACTCACATAACAAAACGTCACATTCAAAACGACGCAACTTTGTCTAATAATCCCCTAACTCTGTGCAAATCCAAAATCAAATGAAAAAACAATTCGATGATTTTGATTATTTTATCACGTAAACTTATAAGTTTACTCTCCTTATGTAATAAAATACCTTTTATAAATAGTTAAATATGTTTTTAGTTTTCTTTTTTAAAGTTTTTTTATCCACTATACGCTTTATTTAAAGAATTCTAATAACCATGCTTTTCAATTTTATCACGTTCTAAATGTATCTATTTAAATGCATTAAGAGTTATTTCTGAAATGCATTGTAAAAAATATATAACAAGCAGGAGAAAATCGTTCAGATGGAAACTAAAGGAAAATTTTCTTTCCCCGCAGGCGGATAACGAGGTGCTCTAGTATGGTAAATTGTTCCCTGAAGACTTGTTTTATGCAAAAGAAAAAAAGAACTACGAAGGAATTTAGAATACCTATTTTAGCAAAAATACATTTGCTTATATGCAGCAGTAAACGTTAAAGCGCTTTTGCTATTCAGATTTTTGTTTTGCGTAAAATATATATAAGAAGAACATAAATTACGAGAAAGTAAAATAATAATGCTAGTAATAATATGTAAGATTAAAAAAAAACCTCTAGAAATTCGCTCTCTATATTTCTTTAACACTAGAACCGCGGGAAATTTTACTCAACTTTCATAAAAATATCTCACACCAGATTTTTTAATTAAACTATTTAACCTATTTGTTTAAACTATTCTATTTCGGAACTTAAGTAACTTATTCTGGGAAGAAATTTCTGGTTTTAGTTGACACTTATTCGTTTGGTACGGGTCAAAATGACCCGCCGCCGCGGTTCTAGTGTTAAAATGTCTATATATATTTACAGTCAGTATCGGTTATATGGTCACCTCAGCGGTCCAGAAAAATTAGACCATATACGCGGAATAATACTACGGTTATTACACTATTTAATTACAGGCTTCGTACGCATCAGGGAATTCTAGAGATTGTAAGTATTTTAGTACCAGAAATTTCATAAAGTACTGCTCGCTATATCCGACGAGAGAATTGTGTTGCATTAAATAAACCAAATATTACTTTACGAAAATTCTGGTAAGAGATGCTTGAAAGTTTTTGAAGCGTACAAGCCCTGAATTATGGCAGTATTATATTCATCTATCAGAATATAGTGCTTATAATAAACAAATAATTAAACTTTTAAGAACATTTTAAGAATTAATTAAGGAGTAAAAAGTACAATAACAAATATGCAATGTTTGTGAAATTAATTAGCTTACCTTACCAATCAAAATACAGCACGCGTACATACGTACATTGCACCCATATTCACTGCACTTATTTAAAATATTTAGTTATGTAAGATTGCTTGCTTTTCTTGGTTTTTAATACAACACTTTCTAAATATCTATGGCTTTTAAATGTTCATCTGCTGCTTCGGAATTAACAAAAAAACTTCTGAGATCATCGATGGCTTTAAGTGCATCTGATGTTGATACTGATTTCTTTTCACATCGAACTATCACCCTCATCATCGCTTCTTTTGACACTCAAATTTAACACATAGAAACAATATCTTGTACTGAAGCTTCACTGTTAGTAGCGAGGTCTTCATCAATTTTTGTATAAAAAATTTCGTCAGGAATTGAATAACCTCGATTCCGCAGTTTTTCTGCCAGTTCAGTTAAGGGGAGATTCTCTTCCGCGTTTTTTGATAATTCTTCAGATTTTGGTGAACTGTGAAATCCAGCATGTCGCAAGCAACTTTCAATAATTTTCTGTGACACCATATTCCAAGCTTGGTCGATATAAAAAATTGCATTTAATACGGACACTTGAAATTGTTCTTTTCGATCAATAGCAGAAATCATATCACGCAGAAGAAGCTTTCCATAAATAGTCTTGAAATTCTGAATGATACCTTGATCTGAATGCTGCGATACAGACGTGCTATTAGGAGGCAAGAAAACAAGTTCAATTAATTTCAAGTCATCAGTATTGAAGTGAGCACGACAATTGTGAGCAATTAATGCAACTTTCCTGTTCTGTTTTGAAAAAATTCGATCCGACCTCCTGAGTGTTTTTCCCATATGTCCTCTACCATCCATGCTTTTAAATTTGCATCTTAGACTAGAGGCAAAGATTTGCAATTTTTCATACACCGAGGCTTAAAAAAAATTCCAATCACCATAAGAATAATTTTCTCCGAGTCACCCATATTTGTAGCTAACAAAACAGTTAAGCGTTCTTTACTTTTCTTTCTTCCTACACATTTTTCACCTTTAAAACAAAGAGTTCTGTCTGGCTGTCTATTAAAAAGTCCTCATTCATCGGTGTCGAAGATGTTGGCCGGTTCATATCTTTCGAGAATGTCCCGCAATATTCCATCTTTCCATTCGTTTAAAGAACTCCTGTCAAAAACAGCAGCTTCTCCGCACAATTTTTAAAGCATAGGTTATGCCTTGAATTAAATCTTTGTAACCAACCATTACTAGCAACGAAACTGGACTCGCCAAATTCCTTAGCAAATTCCAAGGATTTTTCTTTCAAAACATTCCAGGATATAGGAGCATTTTGTGATCTTGCATATTCAATCCATGACAAAAGAGCTTTATCCACATTTTCATAATGTGTCAAGCGCTGACGTTTCCTTTCTTCATCACAGATACGAACATTTGGAGAGTAAAATTTAGCTGCTAAAATATTATTTAATGTTGTCTAGGGTATTAAATTTACTTTGGCAAATGCAGTTTTATAAAGGTTAGAAATTTTAAACTTTTCGATCAGTTCCCTTTTTTTAGCAAATGATAAATTCTTTCCTTTCGAAGCCATAATAAAAAACTAGTGTTCTTATTTGACGCGTTTGTTCCAAATGAAACAAAATTTTCCTTTTTTTATTACATCTTAATTTCGGTACACTTTATAAACAAAGAGAAAACTCTAACCAATAAACAGACAGATATCAATCGAGATGACTTTTGGGAGGAAAAGAATTTAGGGAGAGGGGGGTACTACCGACAATGATTCAACGTAAAATAGAAGGCTGAGGAAAGGAGAGGGAAATAAAGGCACGCCCTCCGGCGAAGAGGTCTGCACGGGCCCGTGGCCCGTACCCTGTCCTGCGGAATCGTTTCGTATTAGCTAACGGGCCGGCAAAATTAGAATGTTTTTTCAACGAGCAGGGCCGACAAACAAAATAAACGGGCCGGGCCGGCAAAAAAATTGAACGGGCCATACGGGCCGGGCTGATATAAAAATTTTCGGGCCCACCGGCCCGTTTTGAAGATTTAAACATAGGCGATAAAATATAAACTTATTTTCAACGAAAATGGTTTTAACGAGAATAAATATAAATGTGCGTCAAGAGCCATACTAGTTTGACAGCATCAATATAAAAATGTAACTTTTGCAGTGTAGAGATCGGCATCGGACAGTTACATTGTGTGTAACCCGTTTTAATATTTTTTAAACTGCCACGTGCAGGACCAAGATCAAAATTGGAGATCAAGGCATTATTTTTCTACATATAGACTTGCCGGACAGAAAGAAGACTTAATTGTTCTCAAGATCTGTAGGGCAGACAATATAATTTGTAAAATTATGAACAGCGATAAAGAACTTATGTTAGCTTAATCTTTGGATACATACTTCTTCGTGGTTTTTAAATTAATTTTTCAATAACGCGAAAGTTTGACACAGTTTTACATTAATTTTTAATTGTAAAAATATAAAAGTGATAAGCCTGACTATTGAAGGGATTTGGAATCGAATTCGAAATTTTCATTTTTAGAAAATAAAATACTTGTATAACCTTGTTGAGATACAATAGTTTCTCAAATGGTTGCAAGTTTTTCTCCCTTCTCATGTTATCGCTTCAGGAAATTCTATTCAAAACGCTAACTAGGACGATATTTTATTTGCAGTGTTCTTAAATTGCTTGTATCAAAAAATGGATAACGCCATTCGATTATATAGTTTCTGCATAAAGACACCTGCGAATCATATGCATTTCTGAGAAAAAAATGAATTTAGAAATGTATCAGAAAGGAGCTTCTTTGAATTAACGTATGAATCTGGATTTAAAATCTTTAATAAAATGATATAGAAATATTTTTATAAATCTTCTTTTATTAAACAGCTTCAAAAGTTACGATGTTTTTAAATTTCTTTTTTTTTTCTTTTAATCTAAGCCACATTAATTTTTAATGAATCTTTATTTGAATGTTGAAAGCCTAAGAATCTTAGTAATCATTAATGTTACTAATGTGTATTTCCTGTAAAATCATTCCTTAGATATGTATGCAGTACTCTTTAAAAAAAATCTTAATTATATGATAAAAATCTGATTTTTTTAGAAGTCGTAGAAATTGTAACGGGCCAAAACGGGCCGGGCCTGTTTTCCCTGATTTCTCTACGGGCCGGGCCCGGGCCTGGAAATTCCAACCCGTGCAGACCTCTACTCCGGCGTCTGAGAGACTACTAGCCCGTTCGCTATGTTTCTTCACACCTAAAAAAAATGTTACAAAAGATAATAAAAAAAAATTGCTGAAAACGGCATTGAAAAGATTGAAAAAAGTGATCATATATCCGATAGGCGGGAAAATAAAATGACTATATAAGCGGTGCGCTTTAACACATTTCCCTATTAAGTTAGACGGGACTTAAGAAAACTGACCATATAAGTGGGATGACCTTATAAGTGGGTGACCATATAGCCGGTACTGACTGTATATACATACACATATGTATATACTGATTTCTCAACTTATATTCTAAAACTAACATTAAACTGTTTATTCACAAAAAAAACCAGTTCGATAACTTTGATTAACTTCGCCTTGTCAGTTATGCACTTTTCAGTTGTATAATAAAATAACTCTTATAAGTAGTAAAATACATTTGTAGTGTTCCTTTTTAGGAGTATTTTTGTCCACTCTACATTTTATTTAAAGAATTCTAGTAACAGTGCTTTTCAACGTTATTACGTTCCAAATGCATCCATTTGAATGCATTAAAAGTTGTTTCTGAAATGTATGGTAAAAAATGCATAACAAGTAGGAGAAAATCGTTCAGATGGAAATTAAAAGAAAATTTCCTTTCCTCGCAGGCGGATAACGAGGTGCTCTAGTATCCTAAATTGTTCCCTTGTACAAGAAAAAAAAAGAACTTGGCATGTGAAAAAAAGAGCTACGAATGAATTTAGAATACCTATTTTAGGAAAAATACATTTGCTTATGTACAAAAGTATGCGTTAAAACGCTTTTGTTATTCAGATTTTTGTTTTGCATTATAAGATATGTAAGAGAAACATAAATTACGAGAAAGTAAAATAATGCTGCGATAAAGCATGGTTAAAAAAAAACCTAGAAATTCGCTCTCTACATTTCTTTTTAGAAATGCATATATATAAATGTAAAAAAAAAAATTACAAAATGTTCTATTCAATGTTTATCTTGAATGTCACGCCTAATTTAATGGCTCTAATTCATATTTTTACCAAAAAATTCCGTTTTTATACATAAATTTGGCGTTGGCACGAAATACGAATCATGAGAAATTCACTGCTTTTTATACACTTACTTAAAATCGTAAGCAAGTGAATTTATAAGGATATATTTAAGAATTATTCTACTTCTTTTTTAAGATAAGATAGCAAGAATGAAAAAAAAATTAAACCTTGTATAACTCTTTGGGAACGAGCGAGAAGTGTTCATGCTTCAAAAAGCCTTAAGAATCCTTGTTTATCAACACACCAATAAAATTTTACTGGAAAATCTGCCTTAATTAATAAAATACAAATTTCGATTTTAAAAACTGGTGACAAAGCATTAAAATTTTTGAGGAAGGCTCTCTTTGCGAAGGAATTAATAGATAACGTTATTACGTCAGCTATGCACTTTTCAACTGACCCCCCTTGTATAGAAAAATATCTTTTATAAATAGTAAAATATGTTTGTGAACTTCTTATTAAAGCAGCGGTATTATAAAGCAGTGGTATTATAAAGCAGAGGTTTATGAGATGGGTAACCTTAGTTAAAGGCAGAGCTCACAAATGGTCCGCCAACTGAACATCAGAATTTTCTTAGAGAAATTTTCCTTTTAGGTTTTTCTTGCAACTTGCCAAGAAACTAACTTTTGAAGTAATTCTGGCGCAAATTCTATAGAAACATATTATGAAATTTTCTGCTAAAAAATATCGATGTTCAGTTCGCGGACCATTTGGGAGCCTTGGTTAAAGGTTAACGCCGCTACGGTTAACTGACATTCCTTGAATAAAATAATAACTTTTATAAATAGTAAGATACGTTTTTGATATTCTTATTTAAAAGTCTTTTTGTCCATGATACATTTTATTTAAAGAATTCTAAAAACATTGCTTTTCAACATTATCACGTTCTAAATGTATCTATTTAAATGCATTAAAATTATTTCTGTAATGCATAGTAAAAAAAGTATAACAAGTAGGAGAAAATCGTTCAGATGGAAACTAAAAGAAAATTTTCTTTCCCCACAAGCAGATAACGAGGTGCTCTAGTATCCTAAATTGTTCCCTCAAGACTTGTTTAATGCAAAGGAAAAAAAGAGCTAGGAAGGAATTTAGAATACCTATTTTAACAAAAATACATTTGGTTATATGCTGCAATAAACGTTAAAACACTTTTGTTATTCAGATTTTTGTTTTTCTTTAAAAGATATGTATGAGGATCATAAATTACGAAGAAGTAAAATAATGATGCAATAAAGTAAGGTTTAAAAAAAACCTACAAATTCGTTCTCTACTTTTTTTTTAAAAGTTATATTTATATAAATGTGAAAAGAGTTTAAAAAATATATATTCAATCTTTACCTTGGAAGTTACCCCGATTTTATAATTGTAATTGATCTTTTTACCACAAAATTTCCATTATTATATAGAAATTTGGCTTTAGCACGACATACGAATCATTCAATATTCGCTTCGTTTTATACGCTTAGTAGAAATCGTAAGCAAGTGAATTAATAAGAACATATATAAGATTTGTTCTGTATCTTTTTTTAAGATAATACAGCCGGAAAGATAAAACATGAAGCCTAGTACAACCCCTTGGGGATGAGCGACACATATACGCGCGTTTAAAAATGCTTAAGAAACCTTGTTTATCGCCACTAGTAAAATTTTACCGTAAAATTTCCCTTATTTAATCAGAGTATATTCTCAATTTAATACGAAACAAATTTCTGTTTTAAAAACCGGTTGCAAAGCATTAAAAATTTTGTAAAAGACTCCCGTTGCGAAGCAGTTAAAGATTAACATCGCTTGTCAGTTATGCACTTACAACAGACAACCCTTCCATAGTAAGACTTATAAATAGTAACTCTTATAAATAAAATATGTTTATGATGTTCTTATTTAAAAGTTCCTTTTGTCCTCTATACATTTCGTTTAAAGAATTCTAATAACAATGCTTTTAAAATTTATCACATTCTAAATGTATCTGTTTAAATGTATTAAAAGTTATTTCTGAAATGCAAGGTAAAAAATGTATAACAAGTAGGAGAAAATCGTTGAGATGGAAACTAAAAGAAATATTTCTTTTTCCGCAGACGGATAACGAGGGGCTCTAGTATCCTAAATTGTTCCTTAAAGGCTTGTTTTATGCCAGGGGGGGAAAAAAGCTATGAAGGAATTTAGAATACCTATTTTAGCAAAAATACATTTGCTTATATGCAGCAGCAAGCTTTAAAACGCTTTTATTATTCAGATTTTTGTTTTGCGTAAAAGAAATGTAAGAGGAACATAAGTTACGAAGAAGTAAAATAATGATGCGAAATTTGCTCTTAACATTTCATTTAAGAAAATGCATACATATATATATGTGAAAACAATTTTTTTTAAAGATCTATTCAAAGTTTACCTTGAAAGTCACGAATGATTTTATGATAGTAACTCATGTTATTAATTAAAAAAATATTCTGTTAATATACATAAATTTGGCGTGGGCACGAGATAGGAATCATGAAAAATTCACTGCATTTTATACACTTTGTTGAAATCGTAAGTAAATGAGTTTATAACAATACAGCTTATGTCTTATACAAGATAAGACAGCAGGAAAGAAAAAAATTGAAGCTTAGTACATTCCCTTAGGGATGAGTGACACGTATAAGTGCTGCAAAAAAAGGCTTAAGAATTCTTCTGATACCCACTAGTAAAATTTTTGTTGTAAAATTTCTCTTATTTAATCGGAGCATCTTCTCGTTTTAAAACGATATAAATTTCTCTTTTAAAAATTGATGACAGAGCACTATAAATTTTGTAAAAGGCTTCCGTTGCGAATGAGTTAAAAATTAACGTTCCTACACCAGCTATGCACTTTCCAACTGACACCCCTAGTATAGTAAAACATCTATTATAAATAGTAAAATACATTTGTTGTGTTCCTTTTTAAATAAAATTTTTTGTCCATTATGCGATTTATTTAAAGAATTCTAATAACAATGCTTTTAAAATTTATCACGTTCTAAATGTATCTGTTTAAATGCATTAAAAGTTATTTCTGTTTAAATGCATTAAAAGTTATTTCTGAAATGCATGGTACAAAAACGTATAACAAGTAGGAAAAAATCGTTCAGATGGAAAAATAAAAGAAAATTTTTTTTCTCTGTAGGCGGATAGCGAGGTGCTCTAGTATCCTAAATAGTTCCCTGAAGACTTTTTTAATTCAAGAGGGGAAAAAGAGCCACGAAGGAATTTAGAATACCTATTTTAGCAAAAATACATTTGCTTATATGCAGCAGCAAACGTTAAAACGCTTTTGTTATTCAGATTTTTTGTTTTACATAAAAGATATGTAAGAGGAACATAAATTACGATAAAGTAAAATAATGATGCGATAAAGTAAGGTTATTAAAAAAGAATCCCATTAAATTTGTTCTCTTCAGTTCTTTAAAAAATATTAATGTGAAAGTAGTTAAAAGAAAAACATTCTATTCAATATTTACCTTGAAAGTTACACTGTTAAAAATCTGCAGCATTTTATCCAGTCATTTGACCGTTTTCTACAAAAAAAAAGTAAAACAACCGTCTTTTTACGTTATTCTGAACTTATTATTACCAATGTTATGGTCAGAATAGAGTTAAATTACGGTTATGTTACTGGTTTTTCAGAAAACGGTGAAATGATTGTACAAAATGCTGTAAGATTTTTAACAGTGTACGTCCAGTTTCATAATTCTAATTCATGCTTTTACCGAAAAATTTACGTTGTAATACATAAATTTGGCATGGTCACGAAATTCGGTTGTGCAAGAATTCACCGCTACGCTTAGTAGAAATTGTAAGGAAGCGAATTTATAGAAATATGCATAAGATTTGTTGTGTTTATTTTTTAAGCTAGAACAACAGGAAAGAAAAAACGAAACCTACTTTAAACTGCTTTTTAAGGGTTTCTAAATTTGTTTCACAATGTATAATCGTAAACTAATATTATAAAAAAAAATTAAATGTTGCTATTCAACACACACTTATTCATAAAAAGTTGACATAAAATGAACACATGAACAAAAAACAAAACGTTTCGGTTTAATCTATTAAACCATCTTCAAGAAAAATATTTAAACAAAGGAAAATCAAAATTTAAAATCTACTCAGTTACGCCATATGTTAATCAACGCGGAGATCTTTCAAAATCAAGTCAATAACGCCATCTGTTATTCAACTGGACCTTTCCCAGTTTGAATTTACTTTTAATAATGTAACTCAGTGATTGTGTCTTGTCGATTTATATTTTAAATAAATTTTCTGACGATAGTTTAGAATCAAAACGTTGAGTTATGTTTTATTCATATGTTTGTTTTATGTCCTCATTTTATAAATAAGTGTTTGTTGAATAGCAGCGTTTAATTTGTTTATAATATTAGATATTACAACGTAAAGTCCTTTGTTATTATAACTAATGTTAAACTATGTTGATTTATAAACGTGTTTTGAAAATTAAGATGTTAATATTTCTATTTTTATTTTATTTTATATTCTCGGTCAATAGCTGTGTTTACAGTTGAAAGTACTAAGGGTTAAATGTAATTTAACAGCTTTTAAAATATTTTTTATCATCTTTAAGTAATTTACACATAGTGTAGTTTTAAATTTACCAAAAATTTACACTTATATCATTCTTAGTTCAGGAGAACAATTTGTTTTTATTTTCGAAGAAAACCTTTACGTGATGATACCATTGATGACTGTATTCGCTTCCATTTTTCCAGTTCAATCATGCCTGCAGATAAACTGTTTGTACATTGTCATTTTAAATCGCATTCTTCATTTCTTCTGAATGCATCTTCCTCATGTTACATCAAAGTTAGCAATTTTCTTGTATGAGTATAGCCAAGCGATTTTGAAACTCAAAATATCATTAGTTTACACATCATGAATGGAGAGGCGACCACTTCTGCTAGCACATTTTCCTGTGGTGAGTATATGATAGATGTGAATATATAAAGTGTTTTTGATAATAGTAACAAAAACTCAGTTTCTTTTTGTTGTTGTTGTTTTTCAGGGTATGTTATATTTGTTTATATCTTCTCAATAATAAAATGCTCTAAAATATTATATTACATACAAATTTTCGTCCAAACAGAATGAAAAAACAAATACATTTCTTTTAAACAGCATTAAAAATATGACGTTGAAAAAATTTACTAAAGCGTGACAGGAACTGTGCTCTAAATTTACATTTATTGTTTTCTCTTTCTTTGAAATTTATTTTTAAACTTTCGCAGTAAAATAACCACTTTTTAACCCAATCTTTTTATTAAGTTACTTCGGAAAAGGAAATATTGTTTGTTGTCTCCAGAAATTTCAAAGAATATTGAGGTTGATGGAAAGAAGATATTTTATAAAAAGATAAATTCACGGCATATCAAAAATGCTCAAAGAAAAAAACATTCTTTTCTGAAAACATGCATATATTTAAAATTTTTATTGGAAAATAGTATTATAAGAAAAATAAAAGCTTTGCAAAAAGATAAAGTCGGCGTAAAAGTAAGATATTAAAAATTTATTGAAAAGTCTTTTTTTTATGCTACTATTTTTTTTACTTCTTTTTACTAAAATAAAAGAAACAGTAATTTTTTAAAAGATAATGCATATGCTATTGGATAAAAAATAACAAAATGCTTTAATTTTTTATTGGTAGATATGTACATATGTAAAAATAAAACACGCATCCGGCTAATTGGAAAGTATCCAAAATTTTTGCATAAGCTATGCGAAACACATCATTTTTATTTCATAGGTAGAAAGCCCAAAGTGTAAACTTTTATTTAAAACAAAAAGAAATTGGAAATTCAATTTGCCTTTTTGTGTACAGCCTTTTTCGTGAAGTCACAAAAATTTGGAAAAATAACCATAACTCTCAACTTTGGCTGACTTTTTTTATCCTAAATATTACAAGTAAATTTTTTTTAATATTTTTTATTAAAATCTGCATCTTTTTATTTCTTACAGTGATATTTTTAAGATGATTCATGTTTTAGATCCAGAGAAGCAATTTTTTGAAGATGGAACTGCAATTTCAAAATACACAGAAATGTGCGACTTGAGAAAAACCCAAGAATTGGACCCCCCCCCCCCCCAATATCTCACAAACTATGAGATCTTGGAAGGAAAATTTTCTGATGGAATCATTTTATGATAGAATTAGTGTGCACACAAAGTTTCATACAAATCCCTGTGGGTCGGGTTACAAATAGGGAGAAATTGGTTGAATTGACATGGAATAACCCTTAAGTGATTTTTATTTATATTTTTATCAATATTCTACTAATTATTTCTTTTTTTAATTATTTAAAAGAGAAAATATGTCGATATGTATAATTTGGCTAATAGTTTGGCGATTTGTATAATTTAGCGAAATTGGTCGACGGGATAACTTAGAAGTACCAATGTCTGTCTGTGATTTTCTCACTCTGTCCGTCTGCCTTGTGTGGTTTAAAATTTTTAGGCACTCTATCTCAAGAACTAATGCACAGAATTTTATAAAATATTTTATTCTGGTAATCCCTGACATAAATTTATGCTGATTAATTTTTAGTGTAAATCGCTCAAAAGTGGCGCTGATATGCTGCATTTTTTCATCATTCACACAACAGCAGTACCTCAAGAACTAACGCACAGAATTTAATAAAAATGTGTATTCAGATACTCCCTGTTATATATAGGAAGTGATTAGTTTTCGAAGAAAACTGCTCTATTAGTGGCGTTTCCATGCTGGAATATTTACGATTAATGCAACAGTTCTACCTCAATAACTAATATACGGATTTCCATCAAACTTCAGATACTGTTAGTTCTTGACATAAATTGATGTTGTTTAAAGTTTGGTGTAAATCGATCGAGCGGTGGCATTGCTATGCAGAATTTTTCACAATTTCCGCAATGGCTTTATCTCAAGAACTAATGCACAAATTTTCATCAAACTTCAGATTCAGATATAGCTTGATAAATATTATTTCTGTTTATGATTTGGTATAAATCGCTCAACAGGTGGCGCTTTTATGTTGCGTTTTTCTAATATCCTCAATATTCCTATTTCAAGAACTAATGCACAGAATTCTATGGCTTTAGAATCCTCGCGAAGAGCATATATTGTCTTTAGTTTTGGCACTGTGGTAGATAATTATGATGCATTGACATGCATGTAGTACTAAAAAGTTTTGGGATTGCCACATCAAACTAGTTTTTTATTGTTGTTGTTGTTTTTTAACTATTGAATAAAAATAAAATTTGTCTTAAAACCTAATTTTTCATAACATACAATGAGGGTTGGTCTAAAAATCAAGAATTAATTCTGAATTTGGACATTAACACCTTTGGAACGAGCGACACGTATACGTGCCGTAAAATGACTTAGAACCCCGTGTTCATCCCCACCAGTAAAATTTTACTGTAAAATTTGCCTTATTTAATCGGAGCATTTTCTGATTTCATAAGGCACAGATATCTGTTTTTAAAAACCGGTGACAAAACGTTAACAGTTTCGTAAAAAGCTCCCGTCGCGAAGGGATTAAAGAATAATAGCGTTGTATGAACGTGGAAATACCAAAAATATCATTATTGATTAATAAATTAAAGTATATCTACTCTCTTTCTATATATATATAAAATCCTAATGAAACGAATTTAAGAATCTATTATAGGGTAGATGTGCCAGTAATGGGCCACATTCCAGTAATGGGCCACCTCGCACTTTTTGGTTTATAAAAAAATAATTAATAATAGTTAAGCTTTTATTATTTTTTTTAACTCTACCTTGCATGCTTTATAAGCTGGATTAATTTTTTACACTTTTCGTCAAAACAATTAGGAAGCAGAAAATAAAGTTTCACAGTTTTTCTGTTTTTCACTGAAAATCTTAATGAACATGCTAAGAGCAGACTTTACTTACTTAGTTTATATCTTTTTTATTTTTCCGTAAAAATTGAATGATTTTGTTTGGTTAGAAATATAAAACATTGAATTTAATATACCAATGGCCATTTACAAATTTTTTTTTTTCTTTAAAAGATTTTAGGAGGGGTGGCCCATTACTGGATTGCTTATTTCGTGATTTTCCAGTAATGGACCACCCAAGTGACCAATACAAAAAGTGTTATTTCAGTAGAGATAAAATATTTTGATTTAACTGAAAAGCTAAATAATCAAATTTAATACTTAAATTTTACCTATTAGAATTTAATAAAGGCAATTTCTTTATAAATAGTTGTTTTAAAAAAGTCATCCAAAATTGGTACAAAACACAAGCAGAACATTTGACAAAATCTAGATGTGCCGTTACAAAAGAAGTTGTTTTAAGTTGGTTTAGAAATGTAAAATCATATTTGGAAGAAGATATTATTAATATTTTCTTCCGAATTCTAAAGCATACAGAGAGAATTTTCAATAAGGTTAAAACAAGGTTTCTTTTGTGCTCTTAAAACAAGGAAAATTTTGGAATCAAAATCAGTTAAAGATGTTTATTATGTAGTAACAAATAACGAAAAAGAACAAATCACTGTTACGGGATGTTTTTCAGCAACTAATGAGATTGCTCCATTGGTGATAATATATTCATATAAGCATCTCTGAAGGGAAATTGTGGAATCAATCTGTGCCAAAATGATGGGCCATATGATTATCTGAAAATGGTTGGATAGCGCAAGAACATTTATCATTTTAAATTCATTCTAAAATTCCATATTGAATAGTTTGGACTATCGGAAAGGGGTGATAAAATTGAAGATCTGTTATTTATATTTCACAGTTGCACAGCACATCACTTAGATAATAATATGAATGAATATTGGAGACTTTTTTTAATGCCTTATTTTGTCTAAACTTGATTTCAGTAAAACATTGTCTTTATATTATAAATCCCTTAAATTGAAATATTTTGTTTTATATCTTTACAATATAAATCCTTTAATGTTATTTAATAATAACATTAATATTTTGTTTTATATCCACATTATAAATCCTTGATTATAATAAATTCATAACTTAAATTTAAATATTTTGTTTTATGTTTTTTCATTATAAATCCCTTAATGTAATGAATTTCTAACTTAAGTTTTAATATTTTGTTTTATTAGTATGCTTTCATTAAGTTCTGGAGCAAAATATAATTGAAACAAGTTGGAAATTGCACGTGAAGCGTAGCAAATGAGGTGCGTTCGTACGACAACGAAGTTTTAAAAATATACAGATCTTCCTGATTTAGTAGACAATACTTCGGATACAGTACAGTGGTTGAACTCTTTGTATTCCTATAAACATACAGGAATTTTCATTACACCTCAGCAACGTATATCATATTCATAAAATGTGGCAGAGTTTAATATAATTAAAACATGTCCCAAACAATGTTTCCCCGTATAGCATTATGTAGTGGAATACTTTTGTGTGGCCTTGTAATTTAATAATAAATATTCTTTGCATCTCAGATTGTACAGAATTTTTATTTTAGTATATATATACGTCATAGGTTCATGTCAATTTTATTATATTCGAATGAGTGTAACACCATTAAAATGCATTTGCAACTTTTTCCCCCATTAACGGTAATGTGACGGAATACTTTTGATAGTCCCTGTAATTGATCTATGCATCTGATTATCATAAGATCTGAAATGACTCGACAAAATTATGTAATAATTATATGTTTTAAATTGCAAACGATGAAAATGCATTTTAAACTTTTTCCCCATTGACCGTAATGTAACGGAATCCTTTTGATTTTCCCTGTAATTGATCTATTCATCCGATTTTCATAAAATTTGAAATGACTCGACAAAATTATGTAATAATTATGTATTTTAAATTTCAAACTATTCGGTTGGATAGTTTTTGCGTTGTTATATGCGGACAGACAGACAGACGAACAGACAAACGGACAGACAGACGGACCGACAGAGGGACAGCCGGACGGACTGAACGACAACTATAGGTGCTACGTATTTACATAATTACGAACGCACCTATAAACAATTATCTGTTATTTTTTGTAGGGTGTCCATTACTGAAATATAGGCGGTCCATTACTGGAACATAGGTGGTCCATTACTGGGCTTTTGCGTGTTTAGATATATTTATATTATTTAAAATTAAATTTTTATTTCTTTTGGGAAATGTAACTGTGGGATTAGTTAAATATTGTTGAAATATTAATATAATATGAAAAAAATTGGAATACAATAATTATAACTATTAATAAAAAATTATTTTTTAGAGAAATTCCTTAAGGTGGCCCATTACTGGCACATCTACCCTATTAACGATTTTATTGTGAAATTTGGTTATCTCCAAAAGGAGCTAGAAACACAAAATAAAATTCATTTACCCTGTTCGTTTTTAGAAATAACAGTACAAAACTACTTAAATAATAATTAAAAGCTTGGTATGAAATATTAACCACGAAAAAAGGCACCAGAATTCTATTAGCAGTTTATATTAACTTCTGTCTTGGGAGATAACGACATAACATAAAATCGTTTTCTAAAGCCCATTATATAAGAAATATTAACTTTCCAGTGCGTTTTAGGTATGCAACACAGGGATACAAAATGTTAAATTAAATTTATCTATTCCTCGCTAGTAGGAGTTTTCGAAGTAAATGAAATTTAATTTTAAATCATCCTATGTTATTAGAACTTCGAATACGGTTGTCATATGTGCAAAAAAAATCCATTATTCAGGGTGATTCAAAAAAACGTGGACAAATTGATATGACAAATCAGGCATACCACAAGGATAAAAAATCACATAGGAACATAGGGCCGCAAACTATTTACTGAGTCACAAATACAGGGTGTTTCATCGTAACTGGATTTGATTTCACAGTAATAAATTTCAAAAAACAAAAGTATATTATAATAAAGCATTTAACAGACATTCTCATCTTTGTTTTAAATGTGATAACACATAACAAAAGTGGTAGAAGTTTGCATTATGCGCACCAGCAATATGCATTTAGCACCTCACATTTTGGACTGTGATAATCAGTTTATACGGTATCGTCGATTGCTTGAGGAATATGTTTTTCCAGATCTTTTAGTAACATAATCATATTTCACACAAAATAAGGTACATATCGTTGCATTTTCATTACAATGTTTTTATTTTCTTCGAAATTATTACTTTCAAACTGGGTTTAGCTAAAATGAAACACCCTGTATTTGTGACTCAATAAGTAGTTTGCGACCCTATGTTCCTATGTAATTTTTATCCTTTTTGAATGCTTGATTTGTTATTTCATTTTGTCCACGTTATTTTGAATCACTCTGTATTTTTTTAGTCTTACAATTTCTCTCCAACAGTGCCAGCAGTGTAGAAAAACTGTGATGACAAAACTTTCATCAATACATAAATTTGTAGACATCGGTAGCTTATTCTGAACGTTTAAGATATATTCATTCCTGGAAAAAAGGTTAAAAATGCATTCTAAAAATTAATTATATATAGTTATACTTTTTATTGTTATGCACACAAATACTTGAAGCATCATAAATTTAATAATGGTTATACAGCAGTAACTGGTGGAGTGTAAAACATCTGATTTATATTATGTTGCCCTGTAAAAGAAGTAAAAGTGTTACATCCACATTTCAATGAAGAAAATTGCGCAATCAGCTTAAGTAATATATTAAAATTTCGTCGAGTTTTAAATAACATAATGGCACTGTAATGCATTTCAAATTAGCCAGTAAACATCGATGAAATAAATATATTAAACATATATAAATACATTAAATACAGTAAATATATGTGTGTGTTTTTGATTAATCGAGACTATTTCTAACTGGACCCTTTAATCAAAAATTCTTAACTGATTAAAACTAATTTAAACTGACCTTTTCAAAAATATATTTTTTTCTAAAACACACCCAAAATATATATTAAAATATTTAATTGCTAAAAAGGACGTCAAACGTTAATAAAATACATTAAAAGATCTTAAAAGATCTTAATAATCTATTAACATTTGATGTCCTTTTAAGCAATTAAATATTTTAATAAATGTTTTTGAAATGTTTTTAATGGACGTACAAGAGAACTTCTGTTTATAATTTAATGTTAAACTCACCTGTCTAGTAAATAATAGTTTTTAAATGGGCCTATTGAACTCACGCAGAAAATGGTTTTAAAGATTTTATTTAATCAGTAAGTTTCACTTTCAAACAGCTGCTTTTTCTAACTCCTTAGTTAACATCCCGCGAATATAATGTTAAAGATTCGTCATGATCAATTATTAATTTTATGAATTCATTAAAGGTTTGTGTAAATGGCTTTATTATGGTAATGTATTGGTTCAGCAAACATGTTGCATACTATGATATTCATTGCTTTATGTATCAACAAAGTTGTTTTCAGAAAATATTATCTTGATAATTTCACTTTATGTACAGAAATTGAAAAACTAATAAAGAATAAAAACTATTTATTTCCTATTTTAGATATCGGCCTATTGGAGATTGATTTAAATTGCATTAATAAATGTGTGCGCGTGTATTTTTTAAACAGCGTAAAATTTATTTTGCATCGGCGAATTCGATATTAATGTTAGGATTTTAATACAGTCATTTAATTTGTATGAAAGAACCAATATTATTTATTTTCCAAACAAGCATTCTCATAAACAAAATGGTTTCAGTTAAACAGCAAAACAGATTGGCCAAAAGTAGTTTTGAACTAACCTGTTTCGTAAAAATTATTTTAACTACGACCATATAATTCTTGAATATATTTTTTAGATACTTAGAATTGTGTAATCAATAAGTGTCATTTTGAAACAGCTGCTGTTTCTAATTCCTTAGTTTACATCGCGAGATTACAGTTCTAAATATTCTACATGAGCGATTCTTGTTAATTTTATGAATTCATTGAAAACACGTGTATATGGTAATGTTTTGGTTGTGCAAACATGTTACATATAAGATAGTTTTAGGTATCAACAAAGGCGTTATTAGAAAATGCTGTCTTCGTTAATTTCCCTTTAAGTACAAAAATTGAAAAAACTTTAATAATCGAGACACATTGATTTCCTATTTCAGATCAGTGGCTTAGCAAATCTTGATCTAAATCGTAGCTAATAACTATGTATATATGAAAGTTTTAAAAAGTAAATACAATTCATTTTGTATAATCAAATTCAATATTAATATAAAGATTATAATATAATCTTAATAAAGGTAATTCATTTTTCAACCGAGTTTTTATTTAAAATAAAATGGTTTTAATTAAAAAGCGATAAGTTAATTTAAAATCGTACTTTACATTTCAACTGAGAATTAATTCTATAGATTTATCTTCAAAATAACCTGAGCAAGTAATAGCTTCAAATTCTGATAAATAAATTGAAATTTAAGTCCCTGAACTTATTAATATCTAATAAATTTTCTCTGTAATACGTTTTTATTCTTCTTATCATTTAGCCAATATGTCTCATTTCCAAATAACTATTCATTCTTAAAAATCATTCTAATTACTTATGTAACATCTCCACATTGAAGCATGAAACATCTATTAGCTACATTTAAATTAATTTTATGCCTTAATTAAATAAAGATACATAACTTTCTTATTGGGATGATAAATCGTTTTTCAATCATTGATTGCTAACATATTTATTGAATTAATTACTAATAAAGTACTAAAAAGATAAAAGATTACTTTAGTATTTACTTTTTGATTCCATAAAATTATAGAAAGTTATGTAAGAAAGACACCATAAATTCTTTATAATATATTTTAAATAAAATGTTTAATGGACAAAAGTTGGTTTAAGTCATAGCTGATAAACTTCATTATTAATTTGAAAATTAGATAAAGCATCTCTGTATTCTTTTAGTAAGCAAATACGATATAAATGTCGTCACGCGAGAAAAAATGTAAATGGAACAGAGTTTATTTCCGTATGATATCCTTTAATGATGTATGTAAGTAGTAAATTCTCTTAGTAGTAAGTTCTCTCTTGTTTCAGCTAATAACCACTGAAATGCTTTTGGGACAAAGATATAAGTTTTTAAAAATTTGAGAACATTATTAAAATACATAATGAACATTTATCACTTAAAAATACTTTTGTTGTCGGTTTTGTTGTGTCAAACCAAAAACTGTGTATCAAATGTAAAACAACTGATAGAGTTTTCTGTATTAAAAAGCTGTTATCACAGTTATATTCTCTTTATTCTCTCAGTTATATTCTCTTTATTGCCACAGTTATATTCTTCAGTTAAGTACTGTAAAAAAAAAAAAAACGATTTTATCGAAATTGTACTGATTATCGGGACGCCAGGACTGTTTTTACGGAAAATTGTCCGTAAATTAAAAAAAAAAAAAAAAAAAAAAAAAAACCGAAGAAATGAGAAAATGAAAAAATTTATGGAACTTATGGAAATTTTCCCATTAAAAAATAGTAAATTATACTGGCGTCCAGATTACCTGTACAATTTCCGTATAATCGTCCAGGTTTTTTTTTTTTTTTTTTTTTTTTAATTATTTAGGAAAATAGTTGTTGCTCTCGGTAGAGAATTGGGAAATCTGAAGTATATCTGAATCTCTTTATTAGTTGAATTCCACAACTTATTTTATTTTATTCGTGTTCTCTTTGATCCATGCTTAATGTCTAGAACTGAAATACTTCTTTTTTTATTTTATTCGCTTTCTGATTGGTTCACGTTTAATGTCCAAAAATGGAATACTTCTGTTGCCACAATGAAAAAAAAGTTAAAAACTACAAAAATAAATTAATAACTCAAAAATAAATTTAGATACAGGTTTCAAATAAGTTGTATTTAAAAGTATTTCTTTTTTATACGGCGGTGTAAAAACTAAATATGTGCGATGTATAGAATTTTTAAAATTTGAAGTACCGAAAATTGTGAAACTAAAATTTCATTTAATATTTGTTTATGATTGGTTCGGGAATATTAACTATATCTCTAAAAGTCCAGGCATATTAATATGACTCTGTTATTAGGTAAGTTACGTTTTGAACATCCTAAAAATATTATTTTTTTCTTTTTTAAAAATTTAGAAATCGTTTATAAATCTAAAATTATAGTCTTTGAAAATGTTATTCTCCAAATAGTCGTTGTAATTTGTTAAATTACAATTTTTTAGGTTTTTTTTTTTTTTTTTTTTTTTTTTTTTTTTTTTTTTTTTTTTCAGTGAATTTTTTGGATAATATTTAAAAAAATGCATTTGTTTTACAAATATTCTTTATGGTTACAATTATTCACAAGTTAAAAAACAATGAATTTAATGATGCACTAAACCACGCTGATGAAAAAAAGCTAACTCTCATCATCAGAAATTGCTTTTGTGAAAAACTAAATTCCACAACTATGAAGACTTGAGTATCAAAACTCCTTATCTAAAGTATCTATCCTAGTTCGCCTTATCTAAAATTTAAAGAACTCCCAATATTTTTTGTTGGTGAACCTGCATCGAACCCACTAAAAAAAATGTAACGTGTATTTATGATATTGTAAAATATTGGTTTACAATGAAAATTAACGAGTACAGTCACAGGATTTTCGCGATTTCCCGAAATTTGATTATTTTCTGAATAAGGCAAGTTTGTAACTCACGACCTCATATACAAATTGATTCAGAATTGTGCGGAGTGTTTCTAAATGAATATTGGAGTTTTAACGCTTGGTAGTATTTTTTACATAAAATTTAAAATTATAATTAATACATAAAATGAAAGAACAACTTAAACAGTTTTAATTACAAGCTTATAAGTGTTGAATGTTAGCAACTTTTATCCCCCGACTCACATCAAATCGATAGCCATGTTCTTACCAAACGTTCGTTAGCAAAGAGGATCTCTTCACCCCATGTGATTTCTACCTGAGGGAGTTCTTAAAAGATCGTGTGCATGTGTCTCCACTACCAGCTGAACATTGCATCTGTTGCAACTATTCGAAAAAGACTTTTCTTCATAAGAACTTGTTTGTTTCCAAAGCGCCGCGCAAGATGGCAGCACCACGAAAGTCTTGTCCTGAGACGAAAAAGAGTTCACTAAAAACATTCTACTGACGTTACATTTTCTGCAGAGCTGCTTTTACCTTTCAGAAATGATTCTGAGCGGGATTTGTTGACATTCTCGCAAACTGTTTTAACGGAAGCAAAATTATTAGCTCCGTGACTTTAAACTTTTAAAACATTATTTAATTTAATTTAAATACTTATTTTAAAACTTTAAAATATAAAATTTAAGTTACTCCTCATCCTTTTTGTGCGTATAAAAGTGATCATCATCTGTATTTTCTTCAAATTCATGTAATTAAAAAGGGTTGAAAACCGAAACCAGAAGTCATCTAATTTGTTCTAAAAAACACATCGAATATAATAATAATTCATTATTCTTCCAGCTGTACAGAAAGTTGCCTTAAATGAAGAAGAAAAATATTATCTTCAAAGAAGACGCCTAGCAAGGTAGGAATCAATTTATATACTTTTTATTGAACTATTATTTAACTGTGAATTCGAACTCACCCTTCAGCAACAATGATCTCACAAACACTAATCAACGTTTTTGAAGAACTGACCTAATCACTTGATGAATGCCGTGTGACGAAAGGTGCTCATATTGAACATTTGTTAGCTTGTAGGTAAAACTGTTTGAGTTGCTCATTCATTTTATGCATTATTTATAATTTTAAATTTTATCTAACAAATACTACCAAGCGTTAAAACCCCTATATTCATTTCGAAACAACCCGTATATCAAAAACGTAAATGCGGGCAGAATAAATCAAAATAAGCAGATCTCATAACGGAATATGGGTGCGAAAGTGCAAGGTTGAGAAGATAGAGGACATTGTTGAATTAGGTAGAACACTCTTCGTAGGCTTTCATCGTCATTTCCCGCTCAGATTTTGAACGATTCGCATTATTGTACATAGGCAGAGCTTGGCGACATGCAGTGTATGTATGCATTGCTCAAGGAAATAGATTAGCTGTTCAAAGGATTTAGACTAACAATTCATGTGTAAGATTCTGCCGGAATCCTGAACATTTGAGTGACAGTTGTGCGAGAATAGATAGTTTTATGCTTCCAGGCGCGATAAGGGCACTGTAAAATATCGCAGAATTTCTGCTGTGGAAGAGGCAGAATTATGCACAGAAGAGGATAGTCCTTTGACAAGCTCAAAAATTGTTGGACATGCGTTGAGTCTTAGCCATGTCCTTGTGAAGCCCCATAGTGAAATGCATATCGGCAAACTCATAACGATTACAGCCAGCGAAGTACTTTCATCCACCGAAATTAACAGCGCCCTCTACTTGCTCAATGCTGCATTTCTGCACGCACATTTTCCTGTACGAAATCTGCTTATTTAAATCCCTTCTACCTGAATTTACATTTTTGATGCATAGTTCTGAACACCTATATAAAATTCCAGTTTAGGGAAAATTTTACCGTTTGCCAATATTCTATTAGTAATGTACTTGTACGCACATTTTGGTAATATTTTATTTACACTATATTAATAAAAAACAAAGAGTATTTGTTGTGTTAAAACCCCACACTTGGCACTGAAAAAGACCCCTATGATAGTGCTATGAGGGCGTTCTTTTAAAATATCTCTCTCAAATTTTAATATTTTTGCATGATATTTTTTACATAGGATAGCTGAGGATAATCTACAACTGGGCTAGTTTTTACTTTTCCAATTTTGGTTTCAGATTTAAAAAAAAAAAATATTTTAATTTTCGAAACCGGTTAGAACCGGGTCTGAGATTGAAACTATCCTAATATAAAAAATATATAACCAAAATCGAAAAAGTAAAAACTAGCCCTCTTGTAAATTATTCTCAGCTATCCTATGCTGAAAAAAAACCATGCAAAAATATTAAAACTTGAGTGATATATTTGAAAAGAACACTTAATACTATCTTATGACTTAACACTATCATCCGGGTCTTCTTCAGAGGCTAGTATTGCGTCTTAATATAGGGTTTTAACTGCAAAACCGCAAGATTTGTTGTCATCGTTTTAATACTGCTTCGTGTTCTTTTCTTCTTCCTTTTTTCCCTTGAAGTTTTTTGGCCTACTCAACCTAATTTTTAACGAAAATGTAATTGTTTAATCAATTTGTAACCCATTCGCTGTTATGTGGGAATTGTAAAAATTACGTTCATAGGTGTTTTTTTAATGACAATTAATATTGACATTTTAATATTTTTAGAATTTAATTATAAATTTATATATTATTTTTAACGCATTTTCTGTTAACGCAACACCAGTCATAAGTCGCCAAATATATTTTGTAACTTTTACAATTCTACATTACTTGAGACAACCATTTATTTAAAGGTATGCCAATAGACATTCGTAAACTATTCCAAATACAGTAAAACCTCTAAATAACGGACACCTCGGAAACACAGAAATTGTCCGCAATTCGGAGAAAACCTCAGAGATTAAAAAAATGCTAAGAAATGATTAATATATTTGATTAATTTACTTTTATATATCCTAAAACCTCTATTATATAATTAATCATAAATTAAAAATATTTTTTAATCAATAAAATTGAAATAAATTTGTGCACACTTTTAATCACTGTTTATTATATTCTCTGTTACAAAAGTTTACTTTTGCTTGCGATTGCATATAATTTGTTTTTCTACGTATCGTTATTGGACATTGTAGAGTTCCGGGCGGTAAGGGAAGGATTGCACTTTTTGACCTTTAAAAGCATTAAATCTCAAAATATTCTTGGGCGATATTTCAATGCTCTGGGAGATATTCCTTCCGGGCAACACCCTGAATTTAGCACTGAACGTGGGTATGGGGGGGGGGGGGTTCCCCAGCTCTTTATCTGCAATTATCTGTGATCACAAAATTTGTAACACGTTGTCCTGATAAATTCAGAGGCCTTTTTGATTTTTTTCGATTTTTTTTCTCTTTAAAACATATTTTTTCATCCTTTATCGCCGTAAATAGCGTCCGCTATTCGGAATGTCCGTTATTCAGAGGTTAAACATATAAAAAATTAAGTTTGGGGAGTGGGGATTGGAAAACTGTCCGTTAAATAGAGGTGTCCGCTATTCGGGAGTATCCGTTATGGAGGTTTTACGGTATATGTAAAGGTGCAAAAAGAAATATTTTGAAAGCTAAAAGTAGAAAAAAATATAAATAAAACGGCTAATATATTTTAAATATATATATTTGTAAATTATTAGTTTAACATTAGTTAACGATTATACGTTGTGAAACAAAACAAAAGACAGAAACTGCAAAAAAGAAACCTTTTAAATGCGAAAAATAGAAAAAATATAAATAAAGCGTGTAACATATTTAAAATACATATTTTGTAAATTAACAGTTTAATATTAGCTTTCGATTATGCGTTAAAAAAAGAAATGAAAAAAAAAAAAGATCGAAACTTCAAAAAAGAAACATTTTAAAAGCTAAAAATAGAAAATATATAAATAAAGCATGTAATATCTTAAAAGTATACAATTTTGTAAATAAACAGTTTAGTGTTACTTTACGATCACACGTTGAAAAACCAGCTTAGAAACCATTAAAAGACAGTTCAAAAACAATGTTTCATTTTTTTCTGCTGTTTTGTCTTAACCCTTTCTCTACCCAATTATGAATTCATGAAAATTATACATTCTAAAGCATTATACGTAAATTGTTTAAACTAAATTAAAAGATTTACATAACCATTTAAAAAAAAATTTGTAGGATTTGAGAAGGGTTGAATGATTTAGAAGGATTAATAAAATTTGAATTTACAGGTGTTTTGTGCAATATTTAAAACCCCACTCAAAACTTTTATTTTAAATTGTTTTCTTAGTATTTTGTAGAATTATAAAATGTACAAATATATGTTCTTAGAATATAAATATGGAAATATTTCAAAATTGAAAAATTCCCATCTCCCTCACTCAGCGCCGAGAAAGCTGGAAAGATACAAAGGAAAAAGAATATAGGTAAGGTAATTGCCTTGCTTAGGAAATCATCCTTTTAAAAATATTTTTGTTTTGTGCATCTAATAATGCTTTTGGAACAAAATAAATTAACGTATCTGTAACTCATTTTAAAAATATTTTTATTTTGTGCATCTAATAATGCTTTTGGAAAAAAATAAATTAACGTATCTGTAACTCATTTTAAAAATATTTTTGTTTTGTGCATCTAATAATGCTTTTGGAACAAAATAAATTAATGCATCTGTAACTCATTTTAAAAATATTTTTGTTTTGTGCATCTAATAATGCTTTTGGAACAAAATAAATTAATGTATCTGTAACTCATTTTAAACAATATTACAACTAAATGACGTATTAAAAGAATTTTATAATAAGTAATTTTAATTATACTTATAAGTAGCGTCGGTAAGTAAAGGGTTATAAATTAAACAGAAAAAATTTCATACATATTATTATAAATCCACTTATAAATAAATAAAAAACGTTAAAGAGCACAAATCATGTAGAATAATAGATGTTAAAAAGAGTACAGCTGTTTCAGGACTTCTAAAGTTTCATCATCAGTGCTATAAATAAGTGTAAAAAGTAAAAGACAAGTCACATCGTTAAAAAAAAAATAAAACCGTGTATCTGAGCTCGCTGCTAAGGCTAACTGACCATGAAACGTCACAAAGCAACAGTAAAAGTATTTCTTTATATATAAACACAAAGTACAATCCTCCCCCTACTTATATATCCACTTGCTTACGATTTCTACTAAGCGTATAAAAAGCAGCAGTTTTTCCATGATTTGAATTTCGTGCTCACGTCAAATTTATGTATAATAACGAAAATTTTTTTGTAAAAACATGAATTCCAATCATGAAACTGGATTAAATCAATGTTGACTTTCAAGGTAAACATTGAATAGATTTTATTTAAAAAAAACTATTTTCATGTTTATATATATATATATATATATACAATTTTTTTTAATAAATGTTGAGAGCGAATTTCTAGGGGTTTTTTAACCTTACTTTATCTCATCGTTATTTTACTTTCTCGTAATTTATATCCCTCTTACACATCTTTTAACGCAAAACAAAAATCTGAATAACAAAAGCGTTTTAACGTTTAATGCTGCATCTAAGCAAATGTATTTCTGCTAAAAAAGGTATTCTAAATTCCTTCGTAGCTCTTTTTTTCCCTTCAATAAAACAAGTCTTCAGGGAACAATTTAGGATACTAGAGTACCTCGTTATCCGCCTGCGGAGAAAGAAATTTTTCTTTTAGTTTCCATCTGAACGATTTTCTCCTACTTGTTATACATTTTTACCATACATTTCAGAAATAACTTTTAATGCATTTAAATAGATACTTTTAGAACGTGATAAAGTTGAAAAGCATTGTTATTAGAATTCTTTAAATAAAATTTATAGTGGACAAAAAAGGAACACTACAAAGGTATTTTACTGTTTATAAAAGGTTTTTTATTATTCAAGGGGTGTCAGTTAAAAGGTGCATAGCTCACGTAGCGATGTTAATTTTAAATTAATCGCAACGGGAGACTTTTACAAAATTTTTAATGCATTGTCACCAGTTTTTAGAACAAAAAATTGTGGCTTTTGCATTCGAGAAGATATTCCGATTAAATAAGGCAAATCTTATAGTAAAATTTTACTGGTGGAGATAAACAAGTTATTATTAAGCATTTTTAAAAGCGCGTATATGAGTCGCTCGTCCCCAAGGGGTTGTACTAGGTTTCATATATTTTCTTTCCTACTGTCTTATCTTAAAAAAGAAATAGAACAAATATTTTACATATTTTTATAAATTGACTTGCTTGCGATTTTTGCTAAGCATTTAAAAATCAGTGAATTTTTCCTAAATGAGTTTCGTATCCAGACCAAATTTATGTATTATAAGGGAAATGTTTTGGAAAAATCATGAATTACAATCATGAAATTCGGCGTGACTTTCAAGGTAAACATTAAGTAGAATTTTCCTTTTAAATCTGAATAACAAAAGCATTTTAACGTTTAATGCTGCATCTAAGCAAATGTATTTCTGCAAAAAAAGGTATTCTAAATTCCTTCGTAGCTCTTTTTTTCCCTTCAATAAAACAAGTCTTCAGGGAACAATTTAGGATACTAGAGTACCTCGTTATCCGCCTGCGGGGAAAGAAATTTTTCTTTTAGTTTCCATTTGAACGATTTTCTCCTATTTGTTATACATTTTTACCATGCATTTCAGAAATAACTTTTAATGCATTTAAATAGATACATTTAGAACGCGATTAAATTGAAAAGCATTGATATTAGAATTCTTTAAACAAAATGTATAATGGAAAAATATATGGAATATTACAAACATATTTATAAAGGGTATTTTATTATGCAAGGGGTGTCAGTTGAAAAGTGTGTGGCTGACGTAGTGACGTTAACTTTTAACTCCTTCGCAACGGTAGCCGTTTGCAAATTTTTTTATATCTTTGTCACCAGTTTTTCAAACAATTATTTGTCTCTTATTAAATCGAGAAGATACTTCAATTTAAAATAGGCAAATTTTAAAGTAAAATTTTACTAGTGGGTATTAATAAGTATTCTTAAGCCGTTTTACAGCACATACACGTGTCGCTCGTACCCAAGGAAATGTACTAGGTTTCATTTTTTTCTTACCTGCTGTCTTATCTTAAAAAACAAACAAAACATATGGTATACATATTATTTTAAATTCATTTGCTTACAATATCATTTAAATGTATAAAAAGCAGCCAATTTTCTATAATTCGTATTTCGTACCAACGCCAAATTTTTGCATAATAACGAGTATTTTTTGGTAAAAACATGAATTACAATCATGAAACTATGCTTGGCTTTCAAGGTAAACATTAAATATAATTCTTTAAAAATAATGGTTTCACACACACACACACACACACACACATATATATATATATATATTAAAGAAATGTCGAGAGTGAAAGTCTAGGATTTTTTTAACCTTACTTTATTGCGTCATTGTTTTATTTTCTCGTAATTTATGTTCCTCTTACATTTATTTTACGCAAAAGAAAAATCTGAATAACAAAAGCGTTTAAACTTTTACTGAAGCATATGAGAAAATGTATTTTTGCTAAAATAGGCATTCTAAATTACTCCGTAGCTCTTTTTTTTTTCCTTGAATAAAACAAATCTTCAGGGAACAATTTAGGATACTAGAGCACCTCGTTATCCGCCTGCGAGGAAAGAAAATTTTCTTTTAGTTTCCATCTGAACGATTTTCTCCTACTTGTTATACATTTTTTACCGTACATTTCAGAAATAACTTTTAATGCATTTAAATAAATACATTTAGAACGTGATAAAGTTGAAAAGCACTATTATTAGAATGCTTTAAGTAAAACGTATAGTGGACAAGAATAACTTTTAAATAAGAACATTAGAAATATATTTTACTATTTATAAAAGATATTTTAAGTTTTCAACTGACATTTCTTATATAATATTATATAAGGAATGTCAGTTGAAAAGTGCATAGCTAACAGTAGCGACGTTAATCTTTACCCCTTTGCACCGGGAATTTTTTACAAAATTTTTAATGCTTTGTCACCAGTTTTTAAAACAGAAATTTGTGTCTTATTAACCCTTTCCGGCACGGGCAAAATCTGTAATAAAATGAGAAATTACCGACTGACACCGGAATTCACAAACGAATTTTTTAGATATTTTGAAATCTTTAATTTACACTTTTATTGTAAAATCAAAATTTTAGTAAAATATTACTGGTGCCGTTTGCAAGTTTGGAATTAAAATTAGGTATCCCAGACCGGGCACAGTGTGCCGGAAAGGGTTAAATCGAGAAGCTGCTCTGGTTAAATAAAGCAAATTTTATAGTAAATTTTTACTAGCGTGCATTAACAAATATTTTCAAGCCTTTTTGCAGCACGTAACGTGTTGCTCGTCCCAAAGTGATTGTACTAGGTTTCATTTTTTTCTTTCCTGTTGTCTTATTTTAAAAAGAAACAGAACAAATCATACATACCGGGTGTCCCAAAAATGACTGATGCATTTTAAAATTCAATAACTTGCAAACGGTGACAGCTATTTAAATCATTTTTGCATTAGGGTTATGTATATTGTCAAGAGTTTTTTTTTTTTTTTTTTTTTTTTTTTTTTTTTTTTTTTTTACCGTAATTTTTTTATTTTAGTTCGAATTTCAAACAATAGGTGGCGCTGACGGCGATTGAAGGCCTGGTGATCAGTGCTGAATGAAGCGTCGACATGGCCTTCAATCGCCGTCAGCGCCACCTATTGTTTGAAATTCGAACTAAAATACAAAATTACGGTAAAAAAAAACTCCTGACATTATACATAACCCTCCTGCAAAAAAATTTTAAATAGCTATCACCGTTTGCAAGTTATTGAATTTTAAAATCCATCAGTCATTTTTGGGACACCCGGTATATATTATTATAAATTCACTTGCTTACGATTTCAACTAAGTGCATAAAAAACAATGAATTTTCCATCATTCGTATTTCGTGCTTACGCCAAATTTATGTATAATAAGGGAAATTTTTTGGTCAAAATTTGAATTACAATCATGAAATTGACCGTAAGTTTCAAGGTAAACATTGCATAGAATTTTTTGTAAAAATTATTTTCACATTTCTATATGTATATATGTGTACATGTTTTAAATGAAATAGTAGAGAGCGAAATTCTAGCGGGTTTCTTTAACTTAATTTATCGCATAGTTATTTTACTTTCTCGTAATTTCTGTTCCTCCTACATATTTCTTAACGCAAAAGAGAAATCTGAATAACAAAAGCGTTTTAACATTTACTGCTACATATAAGCAAATGTATTTTCGCTAAAGTAGGTATTCTATATTCTTTTGTAGTCCTTTTTTCCCTTGAATAAAACAAGTCTTCAGGGAATAATTTAGGATACTAGAGTACCTCGTTATCCGCCTGCGGGGGAAGAAAATTTTCTTTAAGTTTCCATCTGAACGATTTTCTCCTACTTGTTATACATTTTTTACCATACATTTCAGGAATAACGTTTATGCATTTAAATAGATACATTTAGAACGTGATAAAGTTGAAAAGCATTGTTATTAGAATTTTTTAAATAAAGCGCATGGTAGATAAAAAAAAGCTTTAAAAAGAACATTACAAACATATTTTACTATTTATAAGTTTTACTGAGTAAGAATTGTTAGTTGAAAAGTGCATAGCTAACAGAGCGATGATAACCTTTAACTGCTTCGGAAGGGGAGCCTTTTACAAAATTTTTAATGCTTTGAAACCGGTTTTTAAAAGCAGAAATTTGTTTCTTATTAATTCGAGAAGATACTTCGATTAAATAAAGTAAATTTTACTTGTGGAGATAAACAAGGGATTCTTAAGCATTTTTAATAGCGCGTACAATTGTCGCTCATCCCCAATGGGTTGTACTAGGTTTCATATTTTTTTCTTTCCTGCTGTATTATCTTAAAAAACGAAACCGAACAAATTTTATGTATATTCTTATAAATTCACTTACTTACGATTTCTACTAAGCGTACAAAAAGCAGCGAATTTTCAATAATTCGTATTTCGTGCCCACGCCAAATTTATGTATAATAACAGAAATGTTTTAGTAAAAACATGAATTACAATCATGAAATCGGGCGTGACTTCCAAGGTAAACATTAAGTAATTTTTTTTTAACTCTTTTTTTATTTTTATATAAACATATATTTTTTCAAAAGAAATCTTGCAAACGAATTTGTAGTTTTTTTTTTTTTTTTTTTTTTTTTTTTTTTTTTTTTTTTTACTTACTTTATCGCCTCATTATTTTACTTTCTCATGTTTTATGTTCCTCTTACATATCTTTTACGCAAAACAAAAATCTAAATAACAAAGCGTTTTAACGTTTACTGCTGCATATAAGCAAGTGTATTTTTGCTAAAATAGGTATTCTAAATTCCTTCGTAGCTCTTTTTTCCTTTGAATAAAACAAGACTTCAGGGAACAATTTAGTATACTACAGCACCTCGTTATACGCCAGCAAGGAAAGGAAATTTTCTTTTAGTTTCCATCTGATTGATTTTTTTCCTACTTGTTTCGGAAATAACTTTTAATACATTCAAATAGAGTTATTTAGAACGTGATAAGGTTGAAAAGCACAGTTATTAAAATTCATTAAATGAAATGTATAGTAGACAAAAATAACTTTTAAATTAGAACAATACAAATTATTTTACTATTTGTAAAAGATATTTTATTATACAAGGGGTGTCAGTTGAAAAGTGCATAGCTAACGTAGCAACGTTAACCTTTAACTTCTTTGCAACGGGAGCGTTTTACATAATTTTTAATGCTTTGTCATTAGTTTTTAAAACAGAATGTTGTTTCTTATTAAATCGAGAAGATGCTAGGATTATATGCTAGGCTTCTCGATGCTAGTCTAAATAAGGCATATTTTACAGTAAACTTTTACTAGTGGGTATAAACAAGTATTCTTAAGCCTTTTCTTAAGCTTTTATACATGTCGCTCGTCACCAAGGAATTGTACTAGATTTCATTTTTTTTTCCCTGCTTGTCTTATCTCAAAATAGAAACAGAACAAATCTTACATATATTACTATAAATTAACTTGTTTACAATTTATATAACCGTATAAAAAGCAGTGAATTTTCCATGAATTGTTTTTCATACCCAACCCAAATTTATGTATAATTACGGAATTTTTTTGGTAAAAATACGAATTTTAATCATGAAATTGGATGTGACTTTCAAGATAAACTTTAAATATAATTCTTTCAAAAAACTAGTTTCACATTTATATTCATATATATATATATAATTATATATATATATAATAAAAATTATATATATATATTATATATAAAATTATATATTATATATAAAAATTATATATAAATTATATATATATATAATAAAAATTATTTTACTATTTGAAAAGATATTTTATTATACAAGGGGTGGCAGTTGAAAAGTGCATAGTTGTAATGTTCCTCTTATGTATCATTTAACGCAAAACAAAAATCTGAATAACAAAAGCGTTTTAAGTTTACTGCTGCATATAAGCAAATTTATTTTTGCTAAATAAGTATTCTAAATTCATTCGTAGCTCTTTTTCCCCTTGAATAAAAAAAGTCTTCGTGGAACAATTTATGATACTAGAGCACCTCGTTATCCGCTTGCGGGGAAATAAAATTTTCTTTTAGTTTCCATCTGAACGATTTTCTCCTACTTGTTATACATTTTTTACAGTACAATTCAGGAATAACTTTTAATGCATTTAAATTGATACATTTAGAGCGTGATAAAATTGAAAAGCACTGTTATTAGAATTCTTTAAATAAATGTATAGTGGATGAAAAGAACTTTTAAATAAGAACATCAAAAACGTATCTTACTACTTATAAAAGTTATTATTTTATACAAGGAGTGTCAGTTGAAATGCGCATAGCTGACGTAGCGGCTTTAATCTTTAACTAATGTTGTCATTCTCACAGACCACTACTTTCTTCAGTTTTTATGGTTTAACTTGTAATTTTCAGCTTAACTACAAACTCTCTCTGAAATTTTGTTTGATTTGGAATTTTACATACCAGAGACTTCAGAGACCGATTCACGCTACTTAGGTTACAATTTCTGTCACATCAATTAAAGGTTATTCAAAGTTGTTGAACTGATTTTTCATTTGATTTTAAATTTTCATAGAGTCTGTGGAGCATTAAACAAAATTGCGTCGTTTGTTATGAAGTTGTGTAAATGTAAATTATCAGATTCACCAACTTAGCGAGTAATTTTTGAGCCAACTCCTGATTTCAGCGATTTTATGCGGAAAATCGTCGCAACCCCTTGTGTGATAGCAAACAGCAATATCCCAAAATTTTGCAACAGCTCAAAAAAAGTCTCCGCTAGCCATGATGACATTAAATCCAACTTCCAGTACTTCAGTGAATCAGAGGTAGGTGGCTTTCGGCGTCATACATTTTAGATCTACCGGCTGACGCTGAAGTTAAACTAAAATAGAATGATGAACAGGAAATATTTTTTATGTGTAATGCGTAAAAGAAGAAATACATATATGCGACATAAAGCACAGATTGTGTATAACTAGAACTTTGAAAAGGCGTTCATATCAAGAGATAGCTGAAACATTGAAGTACAGTTTCCAGAGAGTTTATCTGTGTCAACAAATGAACGATAAATAATAACTACTCTTAAAGGTAGATCCGGTTTACCTCCAACTTTAGCAACAACAATCGCAAGCTTTTTTTTTTCATTTTGTACGCTGAAAAATTAGAGGAAAATTCGATTGAAAAGTTGGTCGTTCGAAATTTTGGTGAATCTGCTAGCAGCTTAACTGATGGCTAAAACATAGGGTGAACAGGATGGAAGCGTCCAGAATTAAAATGCTCGTAGGCAGTGTGTTTTATAGTGTCTAAAGGGACAACGAATGCAGATATTTTTCATCAAACGAAGCAATTTTTATGGCAAATACTATTTAGACCGAACGTGAACAACTAGTGCAAGAATTTGAGACAAGGCAGAGAGACGGCAAGAGGTGCACCGAAACCTGGTCAGGTCCACATTGCCACCACCAATTAGTCCAAGAGCCAACAGTTCAAAACCTAAGGTATCAAGCACAAGGAAAAATTTTTTATTTTATGTAAGATTAGAAATAGATGAATCTAATGACCCATTTCTGTAGGAAGTGTGCATACACCAAAAATTAATACCACTAGGCAGTGTTCTCTCTGATATTTGACCTACGTTAGTAATTTGGCTAATTAAAAATAAAAAACATTCGCCAAATGATAAAGAGTATTAGCAAAATAGATTTGCCGTGTAGCAGAAAGAAATTTATATTTAATCTTAAATGAGATAGCACCTTGAAATTTTACGATACAGATGAAGAGTTGTACATATTACAAAGTGACATTATTAAAAAAATTATCGAAACTAATAAAAAAATGTTTAATTTCATGTAAAAATATGGTTACATTTGACACAGGTATATTGGACATATCGTATTTTCAATCGGATAAATTGAAAAGAGAATGAGGCACTTACATACTTATATAGCCACTTGTTTTTAGATTTATTTTGTTATTTTTTCCCTAAAATACCCATGTAAATTTAATTCTTATTACCTAAACTGAATCACATAAGTATTTACTTAATTATTATGTGTTTTGTACAAATAAATCTAATAATTTCACATTTATTTCTTTATTTTAAACATATTGACAACATAGAGATAACTTCGCCAGCTCAGAGACAGTTTACATGATCTGCCTAATTAAGTTATTTACACTTTTTCAGACAGGACCTGATAATGAGGCAACTGGATCCACGAAGAAAGACAAATGAAGTACACTGTAAAAAAAAAATTCAAGAGGTTACTAAAAAATTCTTAGTAAATTTGTATTCCACAGAATTTTTTAGTAACCATTACAAACTTTATTTTTGCAAGTGAAACAAGCATTTCTTTTGTAAACTGAACAAAAGAATTTTTTGTATAACTAACTTAAAAATTTTTAGTATGAATCACCAAGCAAATTTTAGTAATAGCTCCAAAATTATCTTTAATAACCATTATGTGCGCCCGAAGGGTAGGAACTTCCTTCGAGCTTCATCCAGACTTCTGAAGCGGAAGATTTTCGGCAAAATCGCTATAGATGGCAGCACCAAACATTCCTACTTGCTCCGACAGGATTTTCATAATCACTTTATTAACGAGACACTACATACATTCGGGGCGCATTTGGCTGCAGCAAGTTTCGAACCCGGGACCTTTTAGCCTGGAGTCCGTTACTATAACCACTATGCTATCAAGGACACACCAACTGAGTTTTAGTAAGAGCTATTAAAAATATAAAACTATAAACTCTATTCGTTGCTAACTTTTTTCTAGTAATTCTTACAAATTTTTTTGTAACCGACTAAGATTACTAAAAATTTTTTAGTAATTACAAGGATCACTAAAGTTTTTTTAGTAGATCGACCCTTTTTTTTTACAGTGTACATATATATTTTTGATGTTGTCGTTGTTTGTTTTGTTTTGGTTTTTGGATATTAAAATTTACTTTTGAAAGTTTCTGTCTGATGGAGTGAACCTAGTTGAACACATTTATAACATACACATTACACATTCATATTTTAATGTATATGGGCATTAGCTTTTGGAATCTGAAATGCCGAAATTTCCATAGCCACATTCTAAAATGAGAACCCAGTTGCTCCACATAACGCTATGGAATATATTTTTTTGTACATACATTCCATACATTTTCAGGATGACGAGTGGTCAGATAAAAACACAGTCAAAAAAGTGAAACTAGTAGTATTTTCTTTTTAATAAAAATTTTACTTCTTCTTAAGAAAGGTGTTATAATAAAAATAAAATACATTGACATGTTTCGGAACCGTCAAATAAGCTCCATAGTCATAATATAAATAAAACAAAATTTCAAAATATTTCTCGGTCAATACAAATGACACGCGACAATGAGATATAAATAACAAAAAACACGCGCTCTATTGCAAAAAATTTAATTAAAATATAGACCATGATCTAAAACATAAATAAAAATAAAATTTTAAAATATTTCACGGTCAATACAAATGACACGCGACAATGAGATATAAAAACACCAAAAAACACGCGCGCTATTGTAAACAAAAATTAAAAATAGACCATGATCTAAAAAAAATTCCAATCTAGTTCATCCCATTCAAGCCCTCACGAGGATTTTATTCATTAATTCTAACCATAACTTAAGAATAACAAAAGAAACAGTATCATTGCAAATCAGATTATTACGCGTATAAATTTCAATGGACTCTCTTATAATAGACGGTCTTATTTGACGGTACCGAAACATGTCAATGTATTTTATTTTTATTATAACACCTTTCTTAAGAAAAATTAAAAAATATATATTAAAATGTTTATATAAAAGGTGAATGTTTTAAAATCTGATGATTTAAAAACTCAATTGGTTTTAATTAACTTTTTATCATAGTAGAATTTTCTTATAGAAAGTAATTCGAATAATATAAATAGATTAAAAAAAAAACTTTTTTTTAATACAAAATATAGTTATTTAACACTTTTTTCGATTAAGTTTTTCTCTGACCACTCGCCACCCTTATTTTAATCTTTAAATTTAACAGAAAAACATTAAACTATCCACTCAAATTGGAAATTATATCTTTTTTCAATTATTTTTTAAATAAACGAGTATAGAAGGGTGTGGGGATCACATTTATATGGAATTCTAAAATTTTCATTCCGAACACCTAATCTTGACGTCATATCGTCATATTTACATTTTTTGAAAACTTTTACAAAAAGCTACCATAAAAAAAGTAATTCAGTAAAATAGTTTTAAAATTGCGAATATTTAAATTTTGGAACTCCTGATGATAAACTCTTTTAAAACCGTTTCAAGGCAAATTCCAAAATGAGTATTTTTTTAAATATTATAAAATACTAGACGAAATGGTATGTTGTTTTGATTTTGAATATTTGAATGCTTTAGAAATCGATTTCTGAAGATTTATAGGATGCAGCTCATATCTTTTTTTTCTAAAATGACTATTTTATTTTTTATTTTATTTTATTTTATTTTATTTTATTTTATTGATTCATTTTAGAACATAGCCAAAAATGTCGCAGTTGAAACACGGATTGTAATTGAATCGTTTTATACAACATTCATCCAGACATAAAAATAAATTTAAATTTTCGAGTTTAAAAATACAACCGCAGATAGAAATTTTTAATAAAATTGTACTCAAAATTGCACTTAATTTTTTTTTAAACATAATGAGGATGATATAAAAAAAAAAGAAATTCATTTGGAGAATTTGAGCCAAACAGACATTAAAAACATCACATACAGAATTTAAAATGTGTATTTTACCATGTGACTATAGATCTATTATAGTAAAATTTAGTTATGTGCTTATGATTTATATTTACCCCTCCAAGAATAGGGTAATCCGAGGGCTGTAAACAGCAACAACGATTTGCAACGATCAAAGTACATCGTAATATATACGGAAATTTTGAGTTTTTAATTAATTTATGATATGTATATATGCACATATATGCATATCCTTCTCAATCCTAAGACACATATTACGTGGAACTACAAAACCCAGTTTAAAATTATAATTAAATATCTCCAAAGATGCACCAGTGTATAAATAAATTCTTCTAATATACACACACTTATTAAAAAGGCAGATGTAAAAGGTAGCTGTAATTTTAACAACTCTAGAAGAATCTAATTTCCATAGAAATCGTAGACGTTCAAAATTCTGTCGCAACATATTTTTAAAAAATCTTCCTAACCAAGCTAAAATTCGATGCTTTCTTACTACAAAACTCGAGACTTTAAACAGTCCTCCACATACAATAAAACAGAAATTTATTGAATAAGACATGCCAGGAGAATAATAAAATATTTCTATTCTTAGCAATTATGTGATTTCTGCGTCTAAATACATATCATTAATGCAGAATCTAGGTTAAAGGGAAAAAATAATAAAACTTAATTTTAGACTGGTCAGTTACATAATTTTAAATGGATAAAAATGTCGAAATAAAAAAGGATTTTCAGATTCTTTTGTAAATCAAACATGCCTGAGATGCTGAAAAAAGTTGAATAAACTATTTTATAACCATATAGAAAACTAGCTTAATCAAAACTCTTGTAATCAAAATATAGATTAAACCATTTGTAAAATGAAATTGAAAATTATAAACAGATTTTTAAAAACTTTGTGTTTGGTGTAAAAGAAAAAAGAAAGAAATGAATGTATTCTTTCATGATTTCTCATATTTAAAATTCAATTTTCTTTCAACTTCAGATGTAGACAAACTTAGAACGATATATAGAATTCAACATAATCTGAAAAATTTACAGACAGCTTCTGAAAATGAGTTATTTCCTTCCTGTTGATTGACAATTTCTCAAAAGGTCATACTTACATCATTCTTACTTCAGGAGGGCAAGTTGTCTTTATTTTGGAAGAAAACATTTAAGTGATACCATTGATGACTGTGTTAGCTTCCACCATTCCAGGTGAATCATGCCTGCAGATAAACTGTTTGTACATAGTCACTTTAAATCGAATTCTGCATTTCTTCTGAATGCATCTTCCTCATGTTGCATCAGGGTTAACAGTTTTCTTGTATGAGTATAGCCAAGAGATTTTGAAACTCAAAATATCATTAGTTTACTCATCATGAATGGATAAGCGACCACTTCTGCTAGCACATTTTCCTGTGATGAGTATATGACCTATTCTTTTCGCAATTCATTTTATAGACCTAAAAACTCACAGAAATAAGTAAGAGCAATTTCTTTTTGTTGCACTAGGTTCCATTTTTTGTGAAATGTGAGTTCAGAAGCTGCATCTATTCATCTTTCTGGCGTAATGCTGAATTTCTCATTTTCGTGACTAAGCTTTTATACTTGTTGTTTAGATCATGCGATACGTAATCTAAATATACTTTGAAATAATTAAATGCATTAGGATTTGTATATCACTTTACTTTCTAAATCCGGATTATCACTCACAAACATCTGATTCAGTATTACAAGATTCAATCGTGTATTCAAGTATTACAGTGAAAAAAAAGCTACAGCAGAGATTCAAGACAATGTCCATAAAAAACGGACTTTACACCTATATCAACTGACTTTGCCATTACATTAACGGTTAATAAAAAACACAAAAAATTACAGGAATTGACCGTTTATGTGAAAAAGTGACATATTCCGTAAATTTACTGGATAGTTCACGTTAATGTACCGTGCAATTTTTTTACAGTGTATCTTATTTTTTGCCATAGTGAGTCTTTTTTAGTTCATAATGCTTTATTTGTTTAACCTCTTCAGAACTGTGCATAAAATAACTCTACGAATGTATATTTATTGCTTCTGCATAATAGAAATGACAACATAGATGACAGAAAGAGTCATTTTTATGAAATTATTACTTTAGGGCACTGGTAGTTTAGGCTTACAAATATCGATAAAAATTACTAATCCCCTTAAAACATCAGTTTAACTATCAGTAATGTAAATATGTGCAATAACAAAATTAAAGTCTTTAAACAAGTAAATGATCAGTAAATCCTCAAAATTGTTTTATTGTAAAGCATTTAAATTAAATAATCATGAATATTTCTTACTTTGTTGGCCACAATGTCTTGAAGGTATTTCCGAAACTCGGATGAAAATAATATTTATTTTATGAGGTAATATTCATCAGTGATGGCATTTATTGGTTTTGTTAAAAAAGAAACAAGTTGGAAATCGCACGTGAAGCGTAGCAAATGAAGTGCGTTCGTACGATAACGAAGTTTTAAAAATATTACTCTCATATATCAATCTCATAAAATTGCAAATAGTGAATTACAATTAAAACGCTCATCAAACGATGCTCTCCCTATACCATTACGTAATGGAATACTTTTTTGTGGCCTTGTAAATCAATAACAAATGTTCTTTGCATCACAAATTATGCAAAATGTATATTATAATATGTACTTTATAGTTGCATATAAATTTTATTAAGTTCGAAAGAGTTTAACACCATTAAAATGCACTTGAACCATGTTTCCTTATTGACCGTAATGTAACGGAATACTTTTGATTGTCCCTGTAATTGATCTCTGCATCCGATTTTCATAAAATTTGAAATAACTCGACAAAATTATGTAATAATTATGTATTTTAAATTTCAAACGTATAAAATAGATTTGAAACTTTTTCCCCATTCACCATAATGTAATTGAATACTTTTGATTGCCCCTGTAATTGATCTATGCACCCGATTATCAAAAAATTTGAAACAAGTCGATAAAATTATGTAATAATTATGTATTTTAAATTTCAAGCGATTAAAAAGCATTTGAAACTTTTTTCCCCATTGACCGTAATGTAATAGAATACTTTTGATTGCCCCTGTAATTGATCTATGCATCCGATTTTCATAAAATTTGAAATGACTCGACAAAATTATGTAATAATTATGTATTTTAAATTTCAAACGATTCGGTTGGGTAGTTTTTGCGTTGTTATATGCAGACAGACGGACGGACTGAACGACCACTATAGGTGCTACGTATTTACATAATTACGAACGCACCTAAAAAACATTCAGTTGTGTAGAAGTAATGTAAAAATGCAAAAATTTAGAATAGTTTAGTTTTTATGAGGAAAAGAATGGAGGTACACATTTCTTTACCTCAGGTCTGAAGAGGTTAAGATTTCGAACACAAATTTCACGAGTCTGCAGAGTATTCCCTCCATTTCCTCGTCGACGTTCAGGGTTATGATTCGGTATTGTTTGGTTTGGTTTAGTTTATGACGACCAATTATCAACACGAGGGATATAGGCCCAAACAGGGAGATTCCCTCCGTGGATTGATTCTAAGGAAATACAAAAAATTGTACTTACTCACTTTGCGTATTTTCATTTAAAAAAATACTTTAATCTCGTCAGACGCACACCTCCGAAGATTATAAAAAAGAGCGAAGGTATACGTTTGTCGTCTTAAATAGTGTATATATAAAAAAAAAGATTATAATTAGGATTTTTTTCAACATGATACTCAATCGATAAAATAGAAATTGGATTTCCTCCTACAATAAACACATTTTATCAATCAAGGTTTAAAAATAGTTATATCGTATTCGTATGCTTTTCATTATGTAGGCATTATTCCAAATTCCATTCAGCACTTGAAGAGTTTAAAATACTTTAAGGAGTATTTGATTTTGCGAATATCAATTTTCTTCACGAAAGTTTTATTTGTTTATTGAAAAAACAAAAAAAAAAAAATTTTTAATATTTTCAAAGAAAGTGTTTTTGATAGTATTAACATAAACTCAGTTTTTTTTTTTCTTTGCTCAAGGAATGTTATACTTGTTTATATCTTCGTAATAATAAAATTGTCTAAAATATTATATTACATTCAAGTTTTTCTCCAAACAGACTCAAAAAACAAATATATTTCTTCTAAACAACACTAAAAATATGATTTTGAAAAGATTTACTAAAGCGTGACAGGAATTGTGCTCTAAATTTACATTTATTCTTTTATCTTTCTTTAAAATTTAATTTTAAACTTTCGCGGTAAAATAAACACTTTTTAATCCAATCTCTTTATTAAGTTACTTCGGAAAAGGAAATATTATTTGTCGTCTCGAGAAATCTCAAAGAATATTGAGGTTGATGAAAAAAAGATATTTTATAAAAAGATTGACATATCAAAAATCACGACACATAAAAAATTCTTAAAGAAAAAAAACATTCTTTTGTCAAAACATGCATACATTTAAAATTTTTATTGGAAAATAATATTATAAGAAAAATTATAACTTAAGTTGGTGTAAAAGTAAGATACTAAAAAATTATTGAAAAGTCTTTTTTTATGCTACTATTTTTTTACTTCTTTTTACAAAAATAAAAGAAATAGTAAGTTTTTGACAGATAATTCATATGCTATTGGATAAAAAAAAATAAAGTGCTTTAAATTTTTATTGGTAGATTTATCGAATTAAATAAATTTTATTATTAGTTTATTATCGGTGTTTCATAATATTTAATGGTAACAGATTGATGCCTAGGGTTTGTGTTTTTTCTTTTGTGAATATGTTTGCAACTCGAGATTCTAGGGCATTTAGTCGTAAAAATAAGAAAAAAATCAAAGATCAAATCCCTGGATCATACATAATACTTCTGTTCTCAACATCACTTTTTTTATAACTAACCTACAGCAAACAACGAGGAATGAGGTGTAATCAGATAAGGTTTTTTGTCCACATCTAACCTTGAGTATTGAATTTAAAATACAGTCGACTCTCATTCATTCGAAATCGAATAAAACGAATCTTCACTTAATTCGAACTAAATATAAAGTCCCGAAATTTTAGAGGGCATAATAATGTAAAAAGTTCTCATTTATTCGAACTCATTTTCTCTTGACTTCGTTTCATTCGAACTAACGATAATTCCGATTTTTCAGTTTTCCTTATTTTCACACGAACTTCATATCCTTAAAATAACTTTTTTCTTTCATTTTTCTCAGAATTGTTCTGAAACTAGTATGCATATAATTCGATTCATTTGACACTCGCTTTCTTATTGCCTCATATTTCCATCAATGACACCTCCAATCCTTCTTGCATTGTGCTTGTACTTAATTCCTTAATTAGTTTATATATTTATATCTTTTAATCTAATATTAAATCATATTCTAATAATAACGGACGAAATAATCTTTAAAAAATACTATAACATCAATTCCTTTGTTATATTACCGTTTAAACATGTTTTACGCTTATACTTTCCATAATTCGAACTCTGGATAATTCGAACATTTCTTATAAGCCCTACGAGTTCGAATTAACGAAAGTCGACTATTAAAACAAATTATCGACTCAACGAAAGTCGATGTAACGTACAAAGAAGGATGGGGTACCAGGATAATTTTTGGCTCATCTGATATTACATACCAGATATTCATTTTATTTTTAGGTTTAGTGTAATTATACATATTATTTCAGATGTCAATATATTTTTTTCTATGTATATAAAAAACGTACAATGATATACGTATCTTGTGTACTATCCGAAAAAGATTAAATAAATTTAAAGATTAAATATATTTTAAATACTTTTTTCTTTCTTTTGTTGAGAGATATAGTTTTAAACACTCGCGGTAAAACAAATACTTTACAATCCAATCTGTTTATTAAGTTACTTCTAAAAAGAAAATATTTTTCTTCGTCTAGAGAAATTTCAAAGAATATTGAAGTTGATGGAATGGAGATATTTTATAAAAAGATAAATTCACGGAATATCTAAAATTCTCAAAGAAAAAAATATTTTCTTGTGAAAACATGCATATATTTTAGATTTTTATTCGAAAATGGTATTAAAAAAGAAAGGAAAATTTTGAAAAGGTGTAAGTCGATGTAAAAGTAACATACAAAAATTTATTGAAAAGTCTGTTTTATACTACTGATCTTTGACTTATTTTTCTAAAATAAAAGAAATAATATTTTTCTAAACAGATATTTCATGTACTGTAGAATAAAAAATTGCAAAAATTTAAAATCTTTATTGGTAGAATTTATCGAATTTTAATAATTTCGTTATTAGTTTATTATCGATGTTTCATAATATTTAATAGTAACAAGTTTATGCCTAAAGTTTTTTAATATGGTTTGCAATTTAAAGATTCTGGTTGACATTTAGTCGAAAAAAAATTAAAGATCAAGTCCAAGGATTATATATAATACTTCTGTTCTTAACATCACTTTTTCATATTTAATCTATAACAAACAACGAAGAATGATGTGTCATTGGATAAGGTTTTTTGTCCACATCTAACCTTGCACATTTAATTTAAAATATATGTAACGTACAACGAAAAATGAGGTACCAGGCTTTTTTCTTTTTTAGCCCATCTGATATTACATACTAGATTTTATTTTTATTTTTAGGTTAAGTGTCATTATACATATTATTTCAGATGTCAATGTATATTTTTCCGTAGACATAAAAAGCGTACAATGATGTACGTACATTACGTACTATACGAAAAAGATTAAGTACATTTAAAGATTAAATACATTTTAAATACATTTTTTTTCTTTCTTTCGTTGAGAAATATAGTTTTAACCATTCGTGGTAAAATAAATACTTTTTAATCCAATCTGTTTATTAAGTTACTTGGGAAGAGGAAAATATTTTTCTTCGTCTAGAAAAATTTCAAAGAATACTGATGTTGATGGAAGGAAGATATTTCATAAAAAGATAAATTTGCAACACATCTAAAATTCTCAAAGAAAAAAGGAATATTCTTTTGTGAAAACATGCATATATTTTAAATTTTTATGGCAAAATAGTATAATAAAAAAAGGAAAAACTTTACAAAAAAGTAAGTCGATGTGAAAGTAAGATACTAAAAATTTAATGAAGTCTTTTTTATGCTTCTGCTAGAGGTCTGCACGGGCCGGAATTTCCGATCCCGGTCCGTAGGAATTTGTTTTCGGCCCGGCCAGTACAGAAATCAGTGAAAACGGGCCCTGCCCTTTTTGGCCCGTTACAATTTCTACGATTTCTAAAAAAAATCAGATTTCTATCATATAATTAAGATTCCTTTAAAGAATATTGCATAAATATCTATGGAATGATTTTTACAGTATATTTTACAGGAAATATACTTTTGTAACATTACTTACTAAGATTTTCAACATTCAAATAAAGATTCATTAAAAAATTAATATGGCTTAGAATAAAAGAAAAAAGGAAGAAAGTTAAAAATATCGTAACTTTTGAAGCTGCTTAATAAAAGAAGATTTATAAAAATATTTCTACATCATTTTATTAAAGATTTTAAGTCCAAACTCATTCGTTAATTCAAAGAAGCTCCTTTCTGATACATTTCTAAATTCATTTTTTCTCAGAAACGCATGAGATTAGCAAGTGTCTTTATTCGCAAACTATATAATCGAATGGCGTTATCCATTTTTTGATACAAGCAATTTAAGAATACTGCATGCAAATAAAATATTGTCATAGTTAGCGTCTTGAATAGAATTTACGGAAGCGATAGCATGGGAAGGGAGAAAAATCTGCAACCATTTGAGAAACTATTGTACCTCAACAAGGTTATACAAGTATTTTATTTACCAAAAATTAAAAACGCTATTCGATTCCAAATCCCTTCAATAGTCAGGCTTATCACTTTTATAGATTTACAATTAAAAATTAATCTGAAAATGTTTCAAACTTTCGCGTTTTTGTGAAATTAATTTAAAAACCATCAAGAAGTATATATCCAAAGATTAAGCTAACATAAGTTCTTTATCGCTGTTAATAATTTTATAAATCATGTTGTCTGCCTTACAGATCTTGAGAACAATTAAGTTTGTTCCGGTCCAGCAAGTCTATATGTAGAAAAATAATGCAAGCTTGATCTCGGCCCGGCAAGAGTCAGCTAAAAAAAATATTAAAACGGATTACACACAATGTAACTGTCCGATGCCTATCTCTACACTGTACAAGTTACATTTTTATATTGATGCTGCCAAACTAGTATGGTTCGTGACACACATTTATATTTGTTCTCGTTAAAACCATTTTCGTTGAAAATAGGTCATACTATATTGTTTCTGCTTAAACTTCAGAACGGGCCGGCAGGCCCGAAAATTTTTTTATCGGTCTTGCCCGGCCCGTATGGCCTGTTCAATTTTTTGTCTGCCCGGCCCGTTGAAAAAACTATTCTAATTCTGCCGGCCTGTTAGAAAATTTGAAACGTTTCCGCCGGGCTGGGTACGGGCCACGGGCCAAGCCCGGGCCCGTGCAGACCTCAAGTACTGCTCTTTGATTTCTTTCTACAAAAATAAAAGAAGTAATATTTTTTAAAACAGATATTTCATATGCTATTGAATAAAAAATTGCAAAAACTTTAAAATATGCATTGGTAGAATTTAGAATATTGAACAGATTTTATTATTACATTATTATCGGTGTTTCATAATATTTAATTGTAAAAGATTGCAAAAGGCCTAGGGTTCGTGTTTCTTTTTTCGTAAATAAGAATTACAATTCCGAGATCCTGGTTGACATCTAGTCGCAAAATGTTCGAGATTTCAAAGATCAAATCCAGGGATCATATATATTATTTCTGTTGCCAACATTACTTTTTCTCAACTAATATGTAGCGTATGAAGATGAATGAGGTATTATTGGGTAGAAAGTTTTTTTGCACACCTCACATTGCATATTGAACTTAAATAATATATAGTGTATAACGATTAATAAAATACCACTAGTTAGGATTTTTTGCCCAGATCTGACAATGCATACTGAATTTATCATCATACATATAATTTCCGTTTTTAACATCCTTTTCTATACAAAACGCACAAAATGTACAACAATGATTAGAGCATTATATCAAAAAAATTTTATTTTTGAATGGGCTTTTTTGACATATTAAACTCATATTTTCGTTTAAAAAATCAGTTCATCAAAAATTATGACAAATATATCAGGAAATGAGATTTAAGACTGCAGTGCGTGAGGTTTCCACGGGTCCACCATTATTTGTTTATTCTAAAAGTTTGTTAAACGTTTTACAGAAAAAAAAAGGAAAAAAGAAATAAAGAAAAGAAAAAGAAAGAAAATGTTGTCGGTGATATTTCCACAGTTCTTTTTTTTAATCTCTTGATTTTACGAATATTATATTTTCTTAAAACAAGTACAATAAGAAATGTTTTAAATTATTGAAATATATTAAAATTTGTCTCCAACCAAGATGTAAAAGCAAACATGTTTTTAAAAAAAACTTTTAAAAAATACATTGAAAAGATTTACATAAGTATGACAGGAATTATGCTATAAATTTATTTTTTTTTTTCTTTTTTTCGTTGATATATATAGTTTTAAACTTTCGCTGTAAAATAAACACTTTTTTATCCAATCTGTTTATTAAGTCACCTCGAAAGAGGAAAATATTTTTCTTCATTTTAAGAAATTTCAAACAATATTGAGGTTGATATAAGAAAGCTATTTCATAAAAAGATAAATTCTCGACATATCTAAAATTCTCAAAGAAAAAAATAATCTTTTGTGAAAACATGCATATATTTTAAATTTTTATTGGAAAATAATATTAGAAAAAAGGGAAAAATTTGCAAAAATGTAAGTCAATCTAAAAATAAAATACTAAACATTTATTAAAAAGTCTTTTTTTTTTTTTTTTTTTTTTTTTTTTTTTTTTTTTACTAAAATAAAAGAAATGATATTTTTTTTTATTAAACAGCTATTTCATATAATACTGAATACAAAGTAACAAAGAGCTTTAAAATTTTGTTGGTATAATGTATCAAATTAAGTAGTTTTTATTATTAGATTATTATTTTTGTTTCATAATATTTAAGATTAAAATGTTGATGCCTAGGGTTTGTGTTCCTCCTTTTATGAAATAAGAATTACAATTCCTAAATCTTGGTTGACATCTAGTCTCAGTAACAAAGAGTTCTAAAATTTTATTGGTGGAATTTATCAAATTAAATAGATTTTTTATTTGATAATTATCAGTGTTTCATAATATTTAAGATTAAAAGGTTGATGCCTAGGGTTCATGTTTCTCCTTTTATGAAAAAAGAATTACAATTCCGAGATCTCTGTTGACATCTAGTCGTAAAATATCCGGTATTTCTAAGGTCAAATCCTAGTATCATATATATTATTTCTGTTGTCAACATTCCTTTTACTCAACTAATATGTAGCGTATAACGATGAATGAGTTATTATTGGATAGAAATTTTTTGCCCACACCTGACATCGCATACTGAACTTAATTAATATGTAGTGTATAACGATGAATAAAATACCACTAGTTAAAATTTTTTGCCCACATCTGACAATGCATACTGAATTTATTATCATACATATAATTTCTGATTTTAACTTCCTTTTCTATACATATACAAAATGCACAACAATGTTTAGAACATTATATCAAAGATTTTTTACTTTTGAATGGACTTTTTTGACATATTAAACATATTGACATATTTTTATAATTATTTTCGAAAAAAATCAGTTAATTAAAAATCTATAACAAATATATCCGGAAATGAGATTTCAGACAGCAGTGCGTGAGATTTATTTGCACGGGTCTACCATTATTTATTTATTGAAAAAGTAAAAGTTTTTTAAATGTTTTACAAAAAAAAAAAAAAAAAAAAAAAAAAAAAAAAAGAATGTAAGAAAAGAAAAAGAAAGAAAATGTTGTCGATGATATTTCCATAATTCTTCTTTTTTTAATCTCTTGATTTTACAAATATTATGTTTTCTTAAAACAAATACAATAGGAAATGTTTTAAATTACTGAAATATATTAAAATTTGTCTCCAACGAAGATGTAAAAACAGACATATTTTCTTTTTAAAAAATTAAAAAAAAATACATTGAAAAGATTTACAAAAGTATGACAGGAATTATGCTATAAATTTACATTTTTTTTTATTTTTTTTTTTTTTCGTTGACATATGTAGTTTTAAACTTTCGCGGTAAAATAAACACTTTTTAACCCAATCTATTTATTAAGTTACTTCGAAAGAGGAAATATTTTTCTTCGTTTTGAGAAACTTCAAAGAATATTGAAGTTGATGGAAGGAAGATATTTCATTGAAAGATAAATTCACGACATATATAAAATTCCCAAAGAAAAAAAAATTCTCTAGTGAAAACATGCCTATATTTTCAGTTTTTATTGCAAAATAGTATTATGTAAAAAAGGAATACTTTGCAAAAGAGTAAGTCGATGTAAAATAAGACACTAAAAATTTACTGAAAAGTATTTTTTATGCTACTGTTCTTTGATTTCTTTTTACTAAAATAAAAGAAATAATATTTTTTCAAACAGATATATCATATGCTATTGAATAAAAAATAGCAAAAGCCATAAAATCTTTATTCATGGAATTTAAAAAATCTCATAGATTTTATTATTACCTTATTGTCGGTGTTTACAATATATAAGAGTTACAGAATGATGCATAGGTGCTTGTGTTTCTTCTTTTATGAATAAGAATTACAATCATACGATTTTGGTTGACATCTAGTTGCAAAATATCCGGGATTTCAAAGATCAAATCCCGGGATCATATATATTATTTCTGTTGCCAATATTACCTTTCCTCAACTGATATGTCGCGTATAACGATGAATGAGGTATTAATGGATAGAAAATTTATGCTCACATCTGATATTTCATATTGATTTTAAATGTAATTTCGATGAATAAAGTACCATTTGTTAGAATTTTTTGCCCTCTTCTGACATTGCATACTGAATTTTTGTTTTATGAAGTATTATCATATATATTATTTCTGATTTTAATATTCTTTTTTTTGTACAAAACGTATACGAAACGTACAAAAATGAAAGGAGTATTATATCAAAGGTTTTTTAATAAGCTTTTGACATAATACTACACTCATATTTTGGTAAAGCTAGATGTTTGAATTTAAAAAAAAAAAAAGCTAATTACAAGTTAATGACAAATGTATCAGAAAGTGAGTATTAAGATTGCATTTCGCAAGATTCGCACGTCTAGTGTTATTTGTCTAATAAAAGAACTAAAAATTTTTAAATGTTTAAAAAAAAAAAAAAAAAAAAAAAAAAAAAAAAAAAATGTTGCCGATGATATTTCTATAACTCTTTTATCGCTTCGCTTTCACTAATATTGTATTATTATTATTATTATTATTTTTTTTTTTTTTTTTTTTTTTTTTACTTTTTAACATGGGCTACAGAAAATGTTTTCAAACATTGAAATGCATTAAAGCAAACATATTTCCTTTAGAAAGAAACTTTTAAAAGTACTTTGAAAAGATTTGCAAAAATATGACAGGTATTCAACAAATTCACATTATTTGTATTTCCTTTCTTCCGTTGAAACATAATTTTAAACTTTATAAAATAAACACTTTCTAATCTAATCTGTTTGTTAAATTACTTTGAAAGAGGAAAATATTTTTCTTTATCTTAAGAAATTTCAAAGAATATTGAAGTTGAAGGAAGAAAAATATTTCATAAAAAGATAAATTCACGACATATCTAAGATTCTTAAAGAAAAAAGAAATACTCTTTTGTGAAAACCTGCATATATTTTAAATTTTCATTGTAAAATAGTATCAGAAAAAAGGGAAAACTTTGCAAAAATATAAATCAATGTAAAAATAAGATACTAAAAATTTATTGAAAAGTCTTTTTTATGCTACTGTTCTTTGACTTCTTTTTACTAAAATAAAAGAAATATTTTTTTTTATTAAACATATATTTCATATGCTACTGAATATAAAATAACAATGAGCTTTAAAATTTTATTGGGAGAATTTATCAAATTAAATGGATTTTATTATTGCCTTATTATCGGTGTTTCGTAATAGTTAAGAGTAAAAGATTTAAGACTAAGGTTTGTGTTCCTCCTTTTATGAAATAAGAATTACAATTCCGAGATCTTGGTTGACAGGATCTGGGATTTATCTGGGATTTCAAAGATCAAATCCCGGGATCATAAATATTATTTCTGTTGCCAACATTCCATTTTCTCAACTGATATGTAGCGTATAACGATGAATGAGGTATTATAGGATAGAAATTTATGCCCACAATCTGATATCGCATTTTGAGCTTAAATAATATGTAGTGTCCAACAATGAATAAAGTAACATTGGTTAAGATTTTTTCGCCCACGTCTGACATTACATGCAGAATTTTCGTTATATTTTAGGTTATGTATCATCAAACATATTATTTCTGATTTTAAAATCCTTTTTTCTATACATATACAAAATGAACAAAAATACAACAAATGAACAAATGAACAAAAGTATTGTATCAAGGATTTTTTAATGGATTTTTGGCATTGTATACTCATATTTTGGTAAAACAAAGTATTTGAGATTTTAAAAAAATAGTTAATTAAAAATCTATGACAAATATATCAGAAAATAAACTTTAAGCTTGCAGTGCGTGAGATTTTGGTTTGCTGTTATTTATTTAAAGAAAACGTAAAAGTTTTTAAACGTTTTACAAAAAAGAAAAATGAAAAAAAAATGTTGTCGATGACATTTCCATAATCCTTTTTTTACCCTTGATCTTACGAGTATTATGTAAACAAATGGTGACAATATTTCTCCTGTTTTTTATTCAATAGCATATGAAATATGTATTTAAGCAAACATTATATATTTTATTTTAGTAAAAATAAGTCAAAGAATAGTAGCAGAAAAAAAGCCTTTTCAATATATTTTCAGTATTTTACTTTTACATCGTCTTACTTTTTTGCAATTTTTTCTTTTTTTATAATACTATTTTGCAATAAAAATTTTAAATATATGCATGTTTTCAAAAAAAAATTCTTTGAGAATTTGAGATGTGTCATGAATTTAATTTTTTATCAAATATCTTTTTTTCATAAACATCAATATTCTTTGAAATTTTTCAAGAGGAAGAAAAATATTTTACTCTTTCAAAGTAACTTAACAAACAGATTGGATTAAAAGGTGTTTATTTTACTGCGAAAGTTTAAAACTATTTCTATCAACGAAAGAAAGAGAAAAAAATAAATGTAAATTTGTAGCATTACTCCTGTCATACTTTTGTAAATCTTTTCAATGTACTTTTTAGTTTTGTTAAAAAAATATGTGTTTTTACATTTTGGTTAGAGAGAAATTTTAATGTATTTCAATATCTTAAAACATTTCTTATTGTACTTGTTCTAAGGAAATATAATATTCGTAAAATCATGGGATATCATGGGATAGAAATGTCATCGGCAACATTTTTTTTATGTTTAAAAATCTTCACTTTTTCAATAAATAAATAAAAGTAAACTCGTGCAATTCTTACGTACTGCAATCTTAAAGTTAATTTTTTATATATTGTCAATGATTTTTAATTAAAGGTTTTTTTCTTTTTTTTTCTTTTTTTTTTTTTTACTCATACACTTTTTTTACCAAAATATGATCGCACAATGTCAAAAATCTATTAAAAAATCTTTGATAAAATACTCCTTTCATTGTCGTGCGTCTTGCGTATGTATAGAAGAAGGGATGTTAAAATCTGAAATAATATGTATGATGATACTTAACCTAAAAATGCAACGAAAATTCAGTAAGCAGTATCAGATTGGGGCTCGCTAACCAATGGTTTCATATTCATGGTTGTAATTTACATACTTTTAAATTCAATATGTGATGACAGGGGTGGGCAAAATTTTCTATCCAATAATAACTCATTCATCATTATACGTTATATATTAGTTGAGAAAAAGTAATGTTGATAACATACGTAATATGTATGATCCCGGGATTTGATGTTTGAAATCCCGGATATTTCGCGACTAGATGTCAACCAGGATCTCGGAATTAATTCTTATTCAAAAAAGAAGAAACATAAGCCCTAGACATCAACTTCTTACTCTTATCTGCTTTAGACCTGAGCATAAAATAGCTCTACAAATACATATTTATCGCTTTTGCATAATCGAAATGACACCATAGATGACAGAAAGAGACATATTTATGAAATCAGGACATTATGGGACTGGTAATTTAGGTTTACAAATATGGATATAAAAGTACTATTACCCTTAAAACACCTGTTTAACTATCAGTAATATAAATTCACGCAATAACAAAATTAAGGTCTTTAAATAAGTAAGTGATCAGCAAATCCTCAATTTTATTTTTTATAGCAAAGCATTTGAGTTAAATAATCATGAATATTTCTTACTTTTTTGGCTACGATGTCTTGAAGGTATTTTCGTAACTCAGATGAAAATAATATTTATTTTGTGAGGTAATATTCAGCAGTGCTGGCATTTATTAGATTTTTTTAAAAGGAAAAAACATTCAGCTGTAAAGAAGTAAAGTAAAAATGCAAAAAAATTGAACAATTTAGTTTTTATGAGGAAAAGAATGGAGGTACACATTTGTGACCTCAGGTCTTAAGAGGTTGAACATTATGAAGCACCAATAATAGTGTAATATTAAAATCTGTTTAATTTGATAAATTCTACCAATAAAATTTTAAAGCTCTTTTTTATTTTTTATTCAATAACAAATAAATTATTTATCTAATTGTATCAAATTGTAATCTCAAGTACTATATCTTTTATTTTAGTAAAAAGGAATCTTAGAACAGTAGCATAAAAAAGTCTTTTCATTAACTTTTTAGTTCCTTGCTTTCACATCGACATGCACTTTTGCAAAGTTTTCTTTTTTACATAACACTATTTTCTAATAAAAATTTTAAATATATTTATGTTTTTCAAATGTTGAAAAAAGTATAGATATTATTTTTTCCTTTGATAATTTTAGATATGTCGTGAATTTATCTTTTTATGAAATATTCTATCAACGTTAATATTCTATGAAATTTCTCGAGACGACAAATAATGTTTCCTTTTCCGAAGTAACTTAATAAAGAGATTGCATTGAAAAGTATTTATTTTACTGCGAAAGGTTAAAACTAAATTTCAAAGCACAACTCCTGTCACGCTTTAGTAAATTTTTTCAACGCCATATTGTTTTTAAAAAATGTATTTGTTTTAGGTAGATTTCTATGAAATACTACCTATTACATTTTCTCCCATAATGGAATTTCTGAAAAAATTTTGCAGATCTACACCTATCATGACTCCTAGACCCCAAAACTACCATCAGTAAAAAAGTTTACATACATATATATATATATACAGGGTGTCCGAAAAGTCTGGAAACAATCGAATAACTCGAAAAATACATATGAGATTGAAAAACGTAAATATACGTGTTAAATCTTTTTAAATAAGCTACTCAGTGATACCAAATTTGACCTTCGTAACCGACCCCCTGGGGGTCAGAGGGGGTCCAACTTTGAAATCTTAAATTATAACCCCCATTTTTTATTGCAGATTCGGATTCTACGGACAAAAATACGTAACTTTTGTATTTGATGTTTATTTCGAATCCTCGTTTATCACGGTGTAATCGAGCATATTAAATAGATACATATTTCGGCTTTTCCAACGGGATTTTCCCTAATCGAAACTAATTGGGGAGAATTTATGACATCAAATTCTTCGTCTTTTGCAATAATAGCGTTTCCTGGAAATCACCCGTGCCGATTATTTCGGTAGTGCTACACAGTTAAAAATTTGATCCATTTGCTGTAGCGTCACTCCACAGCTTTTATAGAATATCTCTTTCATGACCAATGAGAATGTTCCATAACACAGTAAAGTACACTGTGAAAAATTGACCCTTTTGCTGCATTGTCACTCCACAGCTTTTATAGAAAACGATTACTTTACTGTGTTATGGAGCATTCTCATTGGTCACAAAAGAGATATTCTATAATAGCTGTGGGGTGACGCTGCAGCAAATGGGTCAAATTTTTAACAGTGTAGCACTATTGAAATAATCGCCACGGGTGATTTTCAGGAAACGCTATTCCTACGAAAGACGAGGAATTTGAAGTCAAAAATTCTGCCCAATCAGTTTCGATTTGGGAAAGTCCCGTTGGAAAAGCGGGAATATGTATCGATTTAATATGCTCGATTACACCGTGATAAACGAAGATTTGAAATAAACATCAAATACAAAAGTTACGTATTTTTGTCCGTAGAATCCGAATCTGCAATAAAAAATGGGGGTTATAATTTAAAATTTCAAAGTTGGACCCCCTCTGACCCCCAGGGGATCGGTTTCGAAGGTCATATTTAGTATCACAGAGTAGCTTATTTAAAAATATTTAGCACGTATATTTACGTTTTTCAATCTCATATGTATTTCTCGAGTTATTCGGCCGTTTCCAGACTTTTCGGACACCCTGTATATATAGAACCATTAGATAATACTACAAATCAACATCAATTACTGTAAATATTTGTTAATGCCAAATTGTATCATACAGAGGAGTTGTCAGAAATAGAATTAAAATTGAAAATGTGGTATTTAGCTCGTTATCAAGGGCAATACTAAATAGCCACATTAATTGCGATTAATTTCTGAGTGGAAATCAGGATAGACCTAAAAATAATTTCCACATTGCCCAATTAATCGCAAATGAGAACTCATTTCAAAGAAAAATATAAGAAAAATAACAAGACCATAATAGAATTATCAATATAAAATAGGAAAAAGAAAATAATATTATAATTGAATTAACATTGATTAAATTAAATTGAAAATCATAATTGCAATAGAAAAAATATTTCAAAGAAAAAATATTAGAAAAATAATTAAACTGTAATTGAATATTGATAAAGATAACTTACAATTGTCAATCGCAACCAAAATTTCCATTGAGTGTCAAATGGAAATAATTAGACAAATTAAATTATGTAATAGGTTAACTTACAAATAACAATTTGGACCATGTGATAGCAATACAATTTTGCATTCAGTCACATTAGACAGTTAATGTGCAAGAAGTAGTAAAATAGTTTTTATTAATATTATATATTTAAATAACTATTATGTATCTTCTGTCTATCTATTTATCTATCGGTGTATATAACTTTCTTCTAGACACGATAACTTCCATAATTATGCTCAGATCTTCTTCAAACTTTTACATAAAATCAAGGGGCGTGAAATCTCTGTCGAGTTCGTTAACCCTTTCCGGCACGGGCAAAATCAGTAATAAAATGAGAAATAATCAGTTGACACCGGAATTCACAAACGAATTTTTTAGATATATTGAATAGCAAAATTTTACTAAAATATTACTGGTGCCGTTTACAAGTTTGGAATTAAAATTAGGTATCCCAGACCGGGCACAGTGTGCCGGAAAGGGTTAATGGGCAAAATCGGACCAAGGGGGTGGAAATAGGGAGGGTTTTTGTGAAAACCGAAAAAACACGATAACTTCTTAATTAAAATAGATATCGAATCGGTTTAAAGTTTATGTTACTTCTCAAAAACGGGCTAAAAGTTTATGCATGACAGATTTTTGGTAATGTTAAAAATGGGCTCAAGGGGCGAAAAAAACTGGGTTTTTGGAAGAAAAAAATTCGAAACTTCGTCAATCCTTAAGATATAAAATCCAACTAAATTTTTATAAATGTACTCAACATTATCTAAAACTTTTGTGTTTACAAGTTTTTGATAGGACCAACTTTTACCGATGAAAAAATTAAAAAAGAAAAGAAAAAGGGGGGAGAAAAAAGAAAAAAATTCATAACTTACTCAATTCTTAAGCAATCAAATATAATTAAATTTATTTTACATCTGCTCAATAATATCTTCAACTTTCATACAAACAAGTTTTTCATAGGACCAATTCTTATAGCAAAAATAAATTAAACAAAAATTGGAGAAAAAAAATCCTCAAATCTAAACTGCTTATGTTCTGACTCATTTTTTAATTCATTTTTGATTTTAAACGCATCCAAATGGCAGATCCTCTTATTTAGGAAGTATCTAATGTGACGTATTGGCCAGTGTTTTGATAAAGGAAGAATATCTTTCAAAAAAGGCTGCCAAAAAGGGTACTTTGAACAGAATTTTCCGAAGTAATAGTGATTGAAAAATTGAGGGAGTATAACAAATTGCATTTTTTCTGAGTCATTTTTAAATCCATTTTTGTTCTCAAACGCATCCAATTTACAGGTCCTCTTATTTAGGAACTATATAGTGGAACGGATTAGCCAGTTTTTTGATAAAGGCAGAATATATTTCTAAAAAGGATGCCAAAATGAGCACTTCGCACAAAATTTCCCAAAGCGATCATGATTAAAGAATTGAGGATGTACTGTAATAACAAATTGGTTATTTTATGACTCATTTTTAAATCCAATTTTGCTCTCAAACACATCCAACTGACAGTTTTTTGTTATTCAGAAATTATGTAATGTGCGTATTCAATTTTTTTGATAAAAGCTAAATATCTATTTTTTTTTTAAAGTTGTCAAAGTGGGCAGTTCGCAAAAAAAAATTCCCAAAACGATCATGATTAAAGAATTGAGGATGCATACAAATAACAAATTAGTTATTTTATGTCTTATTTTTAAATTCAATTTTGAGACAATTATTTGTTATTTAGGAAATGTGTAATGGGCCGATTTGGTCAGTTTTTTTTCTTATATATATAAAGGCTAAATATATATTTAAAAAAAAAAGGTGTCAAAGTGGGCACTACGCACAAAATTTCCCAAAGCGATCTTGATTAAGGAATTGTGGATGTATTTAAATAACAAATTGATTATTTTATGACTCATTTTTAAATTCAATTTTGCTCTCAAACGCATTTAATTGACAGTTTTTTCGTTATTTAGAAAATTATATAATGTGTGTATTGGTCGATTTTTTAATAAAGTCATAATATATATTCAAAATATGTTTTCAAAGTGGGCATTTGAGCCGAATTTTGTTTAAGATGATTTTGATAAAATCCTTTCTTACAGAAAAATGAAATAAAAACATTTTCAAAAGCGGCCAAATAAAGTAGTTAAACTGGGTTTATCGCTAATAATATTTTATTTTTTTATGTTGAAGTGAAAGCTCTTCTAAATCTAACTCCCCCTATAGGCCAAGCCGACAGGGATTTTTTTTTTTCCTTCTGTTTGGAGAAAAACTTGTATGTGATATAATGTTTTAGAGCATTTTCTTATTATGAAGATATAAACAAATATAACATTCTTCAAACAAACAAAAAAACATAATAATAAAACCTGAGTTTATGTTAATAGTATCAAAAACACTTTCTTTGAAAAGATTTTTAAAAAAATCTTTTACTTTTTCAGTAAACAAATAAGACTTTCGTGAAAGAAGTTAGAAAAAAGAAAAGAATAAAGAATAAAAAGGAAAAAAGAAATCAAAATCTCAATGAAAAAAGAATAGATGTTCTTTTTTTTCTTTGAGAATTTTAGATATGTCGTAAATTTATATTTTTATGAAATATCTCTTTTCCATCAACGTCAATATTCTTTGAAATTTCTTAAGACGAAGAAAAATATTTTCCTCTTCCGAAGTAACTAAATAAACGGGTTGGATTAAAAAGTGTTTATTTTACCGCGAAAGTTTAACACTAAATTTCAAAGGAAGAAAAGGGAAAAATCTAATTTATACCATAACTTCTGTCATACTTTTGTAAATCTTTTTCAATATATTTTTTTAAGTTTTGTTTCAAGGAAATATGTCTGTTTTTATATTTTGGTTGGATGCAAATCTTTAACATATTTCAATATTTTAAAACATTTGTTATTGTACTTGTTTTAAGAAATATATATATATATAACCATTTATTGAATTACAATATATGAACCATTGAATTTAATAACTTAATAACTTATACCACATTGAACATGGAGAGAAAAAATAAATAATTAAAATGAATACAAATGGAATTTGCAGGACCAATATATATATATATACAGGGTGATTCCAAAATTTTTTTACAATAAAAGAAGGGTGATAGTACACATCAAGACAAACAATATTAAATAGGAGACTAAGGGTCCCAAACGTTTTCCAAAAGAGATAGCCGCCATTAAAGTTTAGGGTCCAAAATTTTAAATAAAGATAAAAAATGGAAAAATCGGTCGATTAATTTGCAGTTTTCACTAAAATTATTCTTTATGTCGGCATTTTCTTGAAATTAAATTATAAAGATAAATTTCAAAAAATGCCGATAGAGGGCGCTTTAGACTTTGGAGTAACGAAAAACTATTTTTTGCATCACATTATATGTTTTCGTAAGCTTAGACTCAATCTTAAATTTTGAGCTCAAAATCTGAAAGTGGGAGTGGTTAAGTAGCACAAACTGAATTGTGTTCAGAGGGTTCAAATTTCAAATGGTTATAAAAAAAACGGCAAAATTGGTTCATTAATTGGCGGTTTTCACTAAAACTATTCTTTATGTCGGTATTTTTTTAAAAATAAAATATAAAGGTAATTTTCAAAAAATGCCGATAGAGGGTGCTTTAGACTTTGGAGTAACGAACAATTCTTCTTTGGCGTTATTTTTTGCATCTCATTAAATGCTTTTGTAAGCTTAGACTTAAAGTTAAATTTTGAGCTCAAAATCTGAATAGTTGGGAGTGGTTATGTAGACAAACTGATTTGTGTTCAGAGGGTTCAAATTTCAAATGATTATAAAAAACGAAAAAATTGGTCGTTTCGTTTGCGATTTTCGCTAAAATTATTTTTCAATGAGCATTTTCTTGAAAATAAATTTTAAAGATAAATTTCACAAAATGCCGATAGAGGGCGCCTTAGACTTTGGAGTAGCGTACAACTATTTTTAACTGTTATTTTTTTTAATCTCATTAAATGCTTTCAAACGCATAAACTTAAAATTTAGGCTCAAATTCTGAATCGTTTGAAGTGTTTAAGTAGCGAAAAATTGAATTGTGTTCGAGGAGGGGGGGGAGGGTTAAATTTCAACTCCTGAGGACACTTCAATTTGCGATACTTAACTACTCCTAATTATCCAAATTTTGAGCTCAAAATTTAAGTTTAAATCTAAGCTTCCGAAAACATTCAATAAGTTTTTGCAAGCATTTAATTAGAACAAAAAAATAATGGTTAAAATTGATTGTTGGTTACTCTGAAGTTTAAGGCGCCCTCTAATGGAATTTTTTGAAATTTATCTTTAAAATTTATTTTCAAGAAGATAGTGACTTAAAGAAAAGTTTTATTTTAAACCGCAAACGAATCGACAAATTTTTTCATTTTCTATAATTATTTTAATTTTGAACACCCTCCGCCCCCCCCTTAAACACAGTTAATTTTGTGCTACTTAACTACTCCCTACTATTCAGATTTTGAGCTCAAAATTTAAGTTAAAGTCTAAGCTTCCGAAAACATTTAATGAGATGCAAAAGATAACGGCAAAAATTAGTTGTTCCTTACTCCAAAGTCTAAAGCGCCCTCTATCGACATTTTTTTAAATTTATCTTTATAATTTATTTTTAAGAAAATACCGAAATAAAGAATAGTTTTAGTGAAAACCGCAAATCAATGAACCAATTTTGCCGTTTTTTTTATAATCATTTGAAATTTGAACCCTCTGAACACAGTTCAGTTTGTGCTACTTAACCACTCCCACTTTCAGATTTTGAGCTCAAAATTTAAGTTTGAGTCTAAGCTTGCGAAAACATTTAATGAGATGCAAAAAATACCGGCAAAAAATAGTTTTTCGTTACTCCAAAGTCTAAAGCGCCCTCTATCGGCATTTTTTGAAAATTATCTTTATAATTTAATTTCAAGAAAATGCCGACATAAAGAATAATTTTAGTGAAAACCGCAAATCAATCGACCGATTTTTCCATTTTTTATGTTTATTTGAAATTTTGGACCCTAAACTTTAATGGCGGCTATCTCCTTTGGAAAACGTTTGGGACCCTTAGTCTCCTATTTAATATTGCTTGTCTTGATGTGTACTATCACCCCTCTTTTATTGTAAAAAAAATTTGGAATCACCCTGTATATATATATATATATATTCGTAATATTTTATCATATTTTTCCAAAAACAGACATATTTCCTTTAACAAAACTTTAAAAAAGATATTGAAAAAGATTTACAAAAGATTAATAGGAATTATGCTATAAAAGATATTTTATAAAAAGATAAATTCACAGCATATCTAAAATCCGCAAAGAAAAAATGGATTCTTTTGTTAAAACATGCATATATTTTATTTATTGTCTATTTATTTTAGAAAATAGTATTATAAGAAAGGAAAATTTTGAAAAAAAAAATGAGTTGATGTAAAAGTACGGTACTAAAAATTTATTGAAAAGTCTTTTTTATCCCATTGTTCTTAGACTTATTTTTATTAAAGTAAAAGAAATGTCATTTTTTAAACAGAAAATTCATATGCTATTAAATAAAATGTAACAAAGTGCTTATAAATATATTTTTTGACAAATATCAAATTAAATATATTATTTTATTAGCTTATTATCAGGGTTTCATAATATTTAAGTGGTGTTGATTAAAATATTGATGATGAAGATATTTAAGGTTCATGCCTCAGACTAGGCTATCGAATTTTATGGTATTTGTGGGTTTAGATTTATTAAATTTGGCATGGTAGTTATTTCTTCGATACAGAATTATCGCTAACAACATTTATTTAAAAAATCAAAATTTAAAAAGATGAAAATTTCTGAAAAGCGTTTTAAAAACGTTTTAAATTGCGTTTTCTACGCAATCAAACGAAATGAGCTATCAAACCAATTTCAAAAGTAATGGTTGGAAATTGGTGGTGACAGATCTTGTTCCACCATAGGCTCTTTTTATGTCGGTGTCACTACTACTTGGGTGCTACAGAAGCAAAATGTTCTAATTTGTGATTTTTGAAATACTGCAGGGGCTAACAACTCGAAATTTAGAATGGTAATTACTTATAAAATGTTAATGATCTCCAAGAAGAGTTTCGAAATAATTCGAAATTTAAACGAAGCGAAAATACGTGAAAAGTGTTCTAAAAACGTTTTTAATTGCGATTTCAATGCAATCCCGATTTCAAAAATAATGGTTGGAAATTGATGGTGACTGTCCAAGCTGAAATACAGGCTATATTTCATGTTGTTGTCAGTATTCATTTGTGTCATTCCATGGTAATTTCCGTTACATTCAGAACAATTTACTGAAGTAATTTTAGAAATATAACACTAAAAAAACATTCAAATATAAAATTGAGAGAGCAAGGAAGTAGGAGCAAGGAGACAGAGCAAGGAAGTAGTCTTTTTATATTGAGATTTCAATCCTACGTAAGTTTTTTTAGGGTTTCGTTCATCTGACGAAATTCTATTATTCTCTGTCTTCTGTCTTTCTTTGCGTCACAGATTCAGTGCACAAAAATTGTACAAGTCAGACATTTCAAATTTTGTATATTTACAGCTAATGCCTCGTGTCATACGGGTCATTCCATGGTAACTTACATTACATTTAAAACAATTCACCAAAATAATTTTAATAATATAACACTGAAAAATATTCAAATGTAAAATTAACATGATTTGTCAGTGAAACCTATCTAAGGATCAATTTATATGAAAATTACCTAAAAACTGATATTGAAAATTACACTTTATATGAGAACTAACATTCCTTTTTCAGTAATCCTAGTTACCATAGTAAATAAAACTACCAAAATGTAAGAAATAACACTAAAATTAGGTAATTTTCATTTAAATTGGGCTTTGAATAAGATTAATTAGCAAACTATGTCAAATTTACATTTTTATATATAATAATAACCGTACAAATTTGTGTGTGCATTATATTAATAAAATTACTGAAAAAAGTTCAAAAAGTAACGTAAGTTACCATTGAAGAACCATACTACGTGGTGGTTGTAAGAATAAAAAATTTTCTAACTTTCGTTTTATGTACAAGTGAGGAGTCTACAATTTTGAAATTTGTCATGGTAATTAATTAAAAGATGCAAACTCTTTCTAAGAACAGTTTTAAAAAAAATTCCAAATTTAAAAGGAAAAGTGAGCAAAAAGCGTTCTAAAAATGTTTTAAATTAGGATTTTTATGCAATCTTATGAAATACCAAAGTGATTTAAAAAATAATGGTTGAAAACTTATAGCAATAGAGCCTGTTCAAACATAAACCAAATTTTATGTCGGTGCCACTTAACATCAGAGGATTTCAAGAGTAAAAACATTCTGAACCGTGATTTCTGTGATACTAAAGAGGCTAAAAACTATGGTATATAGTAATTTATAAAATATAAATGTCCCCTAAGAACAGTCGAAATTAAATTTGATGTCTAAAAGTTGTGAAGCAAAGGAAAGGAGCGAGTAACTTTTCTAAAAAATTCATAAAATTTGATGTATATGCAATCTTAGTAAATAATAAACCGATTATAAAAGTAATGGTTGCAAATCAAAGGTGACATTCTCTGATTATACACAGGTTTTATTTTATGCTGATGTCACTACCACATAGGGTTTCCATGCAACAAGCGTTCTAAAAAAGTCTTTTAAAACTTTCTAAATTACGTTTCCACGGAATATTAGTAAACCAATATCAAAAGTACTGTTGGCAAATTAATGGTAATAGTCCTCCCCAGTAGCAAAATAATATAGGTCCAAAATTGACTACAACTTGGAGCAATATTGACACATTGGTGCAATATTGGCATGAAATATTGCTCCAATATTGAGGTGTTTACACTTTGCCCTTATTTAGCCAATATTTGCAGCCAATATTATGCCAATGTAACGCCAACATTTATACAGTATTGGGGATTCATTGGAAATATTTATTATGCAACGCCAATTTTTGTGCAATATTGGAGTTTGATTGGAAATATTTCCTATGAAATGCCAATATTTAACCAATATTGGCGTTTTATTGGCAAAATTTCTATTAAATGGAGTATTGACGCCACGTTTGACCAATATTGGTTTGCTAATAAAATTGTTACAACATAGGCATTTTATGCTGGTGCCAGTACCCTTAATACATCGTTACACACGAAGCTAGGAATGTGACGTGGTAGTTTCTAAAAAAATTCAAAACTTCAAATAAATATTGAAATGAGAGCATCAATTGAACATCAAAGTTTCAAAATATCTTCTAAATTAACATTTATTAAGAATTAACATTAGTTCTCATTTACTTAAGTATCATATCTGCTTAATATACTATAGTAATAAAGTATAGTCAAACTGTGACTTAAATGGTAATTTTAGGATTATTCTTAAAATATAATTTCTTCGAATAAAAAATAGACATACAAATATCATTTGGCATATTTCAACTATTACGCGAGCAAAGCCGCGGGTTTTGCTACTATTATATATTTTTAAAACATTTGCAATAAGAAATATTTTACATTAATGAAATACATTAAACTTTATCTCCAACCAAAATGCAAAAACAGACATATGTTATACAGGCCAATTGTATCTGTGCGTAACGCGTACGTCATTTTGCAATAGCAACAGTTTCCCATACAATTTCGACTTTGTAAGTTTTGCTACTGGAAATTTTACACTGCTAAACTTTGCACATTTTTAATTTTTACACCGTCATATAGAGGTAAAAATGTACTTTTTTAATGCAGTTTGAATGAAAGATGTATCTCAATTTATTATTGAGATAATATTTTTTTTATAAAGTTTTAGTACCAATTTTGTAATTGTGGCAACAGAACCTCTCCATTTTCTCTTAAATTTGAAAAAAAAAAGTCATTAAAATGCCCTGGAGTTTCGAGACAAAGCCTCCCTTACGGGTAGTAGCACACGTCTCAGTACTTGCCAACCAACCAACCAACCAATTAAAATGCATATACTAGTTAAATATATCGTCTGTGATCGTGTCAATTTGTATTTTTTTTTTCATTTGCATTTACACCAAACATAAGAGCCTCAATTGATAACTTCATCTTAATAGCTGCTCTTTATTATATTTTACTGATTAAATACGCGATTAAAGCTTAATTTGAATAATTTGGAGGGCTGAGTTTTATAGAAAAATTATTTCGTTAATTTTAGCTTAAAATAATATTTGTTTGAGAGTTAGACGGACCAATATAAGATACATTTTTTACTGTAATTAATTTTGTAGATTTATTATAAATCAATGAAACAGTTCTTTGTTAAACATTTTCTTCCGTCGAATTTCGACGGATTCCTCTTCGTTCCCTTTAGACGAGAATTTAAAAAGTTCATTTAAAGATTTACAAAATATTACTGATATCATCCTATTAATTTAGATTTCTTTTAAGGTACATTCGTAATTATGTAAATACGTAACACCTATAGTTGTTGTTCAGTCCGTAAGTCTGTCCGTCTGTCCGTCTATCCGTCTGTCCGCATATAACAACGCAAAAACTACCCACCGAATTGTTTAGAATTTAATATATATATTACATAATTTTTTCAAGTCATTTCAAATTTTATGAAAATCGGATGCATAGATAAATTACAGGGACAATCAAAAATATTTCGTTACATTACGCTCAATGGAGAAAAAAAGTTTCAAATGCATTTTAATCGTTTAAAATTTAAAATGTATAATTATTACATAATTTTGTCTAGTCATTTTAAATTTTATGAAAATCGGATTTATAGTTTAATTATAGGGACAGTCAAAAGTTCTCTATTACATTACGATCAATAGATATGTATAGTTTCAAGTACATTTTAATGATGTTAAACTCTTTCAAATATAATAAAATTGACATGAACCTATGAAGCATATATATATATATATATACTAAAATATATATTCTGCACAATCTGTGGTGCAAAGGATATTTATTATTAAATTTCAGTGTACACAAAAGTATATCACTACTTAATGCAACACGAGGTAATCTTGTTTAAGGCGTATTTTAATTATATTAAACTATTTCACATTTTATAAATATTATATACGTTGCTAAGGTGTATTAAAAGTTACTTCCAGTATATTTTCAGAAACACAAAAAAGATTTCGACCACTATACTATATCCGAAGTGCTGTCTAGTATAACAGCAAGATCTGAATATTTTTTAAAACTTTCTTATCGTACTACACTGTAAAAAAAATCTGTAACCTTAGTAATCTAAATTAACCGAAATATCTTATGCTTACTAAAATTTTATGTGTACACTGTACAAGAAAATGATGTCTATCTACAAAACTTGTAAGCAAAACTAAAACCATCTGAAACTTTACAAAAGAATTTACTAAAATTTTGGTAACATTACTAAAATTTTATCTATAATGCTCGTTATCGTCACTTAAAAAGTTCTTGGAATACGATTTCCCAAAAAAATTCTTAGTAACTTTAAAATTTGTTTGATTCAAAGTGCAAATCTGTATCTGTTACATGAATTTTTATTGTTGCCGTTACATAAAAAGTTCTTGGAATGCAATTCTACTAGAAAAATTTTTGTAAGTTTCCCAATTTTTTTTTACAGTGTACGCACCGCATTTGCTACGCCTCATGTGCAATTTCCAACTAATTTTTTTTTTTTTTTCTTTCTTCCGTTGAGATATAGTTTTAAACTTTCACAGTAAAATAAAGATTTTTTAATCCAATCTGTTTGTTAAGTTACTTCGACAAAGGAAATATTTTTTCTTCGTCTTGAGAAATTTCAAAGAATATTGATGCTGATGGAAGGAAGATATTTCATAAAAAGATAAATTCACGACATATCTAAAATTCTCAAAGGAAAAAAAATATTCTTTTGTTAAAACACACATATATTTTAAATTTTTATAGGAAAATAGTATTATGAAAAAGGAAAAATTTGCAAAAAGTAAGTCGATGTAAAATAAGACACTAAAAATTTATTGAAAAGCCTTTTTTATTCTATTGTTCTTAGACTTTTTTTTATTAAAATAGAAGAAGTGAAATTTTTTAAACAGATATTTCATGTGGTATTGAATAAAATGTAACAAAGAGCTTTAAACTTTTATTGATAAGTATCAAATTAAACAGATTTTATTGTTAGCTTATTATCAGGGTTTCATAATATTTAAGTGTTGATGATTAAGATATTAATGATGAAGATATTTAAGGTGCATGTGTCTTGGGATTCGAATTTCGGCTATCGAATTTTGTGTTATTTGTAGGTTTTGATTCATTAAATTAGGAATGGTAGTTACTTATTCGATATAAATTATCGCTAAGAACATTTATTTAAAAAATCTAAATTTAAAATGATGAAAATTTGTGAAAAGCATTCTAGAAACGTTCTAAATTGCGATTTCGACGCAGTTTCGATTTGGCTTATTTCAACTATTACGTGAGCAAAACCGCGGGATTTTCTAGTATTGTATAATTTTAAATCCTGTGCAAAAAGAAGTGTTTTATATTATTGAAATATATTAAAATTTGTCTCCAAACAAAATGCAAAAATATGATTTACAAAAATGTATCATCCTATAAATTTACATTTACTTTTTCCCTTTTTCCGTTGAGATATAATTTTAAATTTTCGCAGTAAAATAATGATTTTTTAATCCAATTTTATTGTTAAGTTACTTTGAAAGAGGAAATATTTTTCTTCGACTTGAGAAATTTCAAAGAATATTGAGGTTGATAGAAAGAAGATACTTTATAAAAAGACAAATTCACGACATATCTAAAATTCTCAAAAGGAAAAAATATTCTTTTGTTAAAACATGCATATATTTTAAATTTTTATTTGAAAATAGTATTATCGAAAGGAAAATTTTGCAAAAGAGTGAGTCGGTATAAAAGTAAGATATTAAAAATTTGTTGAAAAGTTCTTTTTATTCTACACTGAAAAAAATTATATACCACCTTCATCTAGAATGAATAAGTAGTCCTTTTCTAAATCTCTAATGTAGAAATATAGATGTCAGTGTTATGCGAATAAGTCTAATAAATAAACCGTATCGATGAAATGATCGAGAATTTCTAATCTGTTTTATTATAGAAGACGAAACTAAATTTTACGAATTATAAATACTACGAATCATTTGAAATGCGAGAAATTATCGCTTTGATTTCTGGAATCGATTCATTAACTGGAATTCTAGCTATTGTAACATCTTTCTTGTGTTCGCATTTATTTGCAGAAATTTTTATATAAGTTTGACAGATAAGTTTTATATAAGTTTGTTACTAAGACGATGGTTTCTAAAAAATTCGAAACTTCAAATGAATACTGAAATGAGCATGTGAATTGAGCATAACAATTTCAAAATTTCCTCTAAATTACCATTTATTTAGAATAAGCTTGTTTACTATACTATAATGATAAAGTTTAGTCATATTGTTATTTAAATGGTTATTTTTAAAAGTGTAATTTCTTCTCATAAAAATTAGACATACAAATATCAATTGGCTTTTTTCAACTATTATGTTAGCAAAACCTCGGGATTTGTTAGTGTTATATATTTTTAAAACATGTGCAATGAGAAAAGTTTTATAATATCGGAATACATTAAAATTTGTCTCCATCCAAAATGCCAAAACAGGCATATTTCCTTTAAACGACTTTCAAAAAAGTACAAAAGTATAACATTTTACAAAAATTGTTTACAAAAGTATACAAAAGTATAACGGTAATATGCCAAAACAGGCATATTTCCTTTAAACGACTTTCAAAAAAGTACAAAAGTATAACATTTTACAAAAATTGTTTACAAAAGTTTACAAAAGTATAACGGGAATTATGCTCTAAATTTAATTTTTTTTTCTTTCTTTCATTGAGAGGTAGAATTTTAAACTTTCGCCGTAAAATAAAGATATAAAGATTTTTTAATCCAATCTGTTTGCTAAGTTACTTCAAAAGAGAAAATATTTTTCTTCGTCTTGAGAAATTTCAAAGAATATTGAGGTTGACGGAAAGAAGATATTTTATAAAAAGATAAATTCACGGCACATCTAAAATTCTCAAAGAAAAAGAACATTCTTTTGTTAAAACATGCATATAATTTAAAATTTTTATTGGAAAATAGTATTATGTAAAAGGAAAATTTCGCAAAATATTAAATCGAAGTAAAATACACAAAAAATTTATTGAAAATCCTTTTTTATTCTATTATTCTCAGTCTTCTTTTTATTAAAATAGAAGAAGTGAATTTTGTTAAAGAGATATTTCATATGCTATTGAATAAAATACTACAAAGAGCTTTAATTTTTTATTCATAGATATCGAATGAGATAGATTTTATTATTACCTTATTATCAATATTTCATAATATTTAAGAGTGAAAGGTTGATGCCTCAGGTTTGTTATTATCATTTTACAGATAGAAATACAATTCCGAAAATCTGGTTGTCTTCTATTTTCAAAAACACCGAAATTTCAAAATCAATTCCCGATATTTTTGAAATCCCTAAATGAATTATTTTGCATGGAATTTTGCGAATAAATGGTTATTAAAATATGAAATATAAGTTTTAAAATCTTTTGCCAGTTATTCTGTGCAATAGTCTTGAATATTCGGGCTTTAGATGCATTTAACATTGATTAACATATAGAGTTTGAAGGATACTTCAATAAAATGTAAAACGATTTTTTGAATTACTTGGTTATCACTCTTAAAGAATAATAAATGGTCGTATGCGAGTATTACTCGCGCTAAGAGGCATCCGTACAATAAACATGTATATTATTAACCCCTTGGAAAAGAGCAACTGGTATACGTGTCACTTAAAATTCTCAGAATCCTTCATTATTACCATCAGTTATTTATTAATATAAAGTTTACCTTATTTAAGTGAAGCATTTTCGCGATTCAAGTTCAGAAAATTTTCTGATTTGAAAAACAAGTGGTTAAAGACTAAAAATTAAGCAAAGCGAAGGAGTTAACTGTATTATATATATCATCATCATCATCATCAACCGTTTTCGGTCCACTGCTGGATGTAGGTCTCCCCCAGATTTTTCCAATGTTTTCTGTCTAGTGCTTTCGTCATCCAATTTACACCAGCCACTTTTCTAATTTCGTCCACAAATATACTACAGTGGTATCGCAGAGATGTAAAACGATCAAGAAGACGACCACATGTAAGATCGAGTATTATATATATATATATAAATGTTGCTGAACGAATAATAAGACTTTGTTAAAAGCTCTACAAAGTAGGGTTGGTTATTGCTTAATATATTAGAAAAGTAAGAATGTGTATACCATAAAAGTTCAAAGAGATATGAAGCCTAAATAATTTTAATTAGTGCTAGTCTATATAACTCTTTTTAATGTCATCCCTATTTATTTATATTAAACTTTACTGGAAATTAAATATATTTTATATTTAAACTTCATTTGGCTTCTCAAAAAACTAAATTCAGCACAGTAATATATAATCTTTTCTTTTTCCAATGCAGCTAATACAAAACCCTTGTTCAATAATTAAATTTGGCATTTAGCTAAAGTTACTTGTGTAGAAATTAACTCACAAATTTACAAAGCCGCTTTGGTCCGTGACGGGTTTTTCCAGATAGGTTTTTAATTAACTTTTAAATGCACAAGACTCCTAATGAGAGTTCCATTCAGTGCAAACTAGTAACTACCTCCATAATATTTATGAAGGGTTTGCATGCATAAGGAATTAAAACAAGTTGGAAATTGCACGTGAAGCGTAGCAAATGAGATGCGTTCGTGCTTCAACGAAATTTTAAAATATTCATATTTTGCTGTTACATTTTCAGTACTTTGGATACAGTATAGTGGTCGAAATCTTTTGTGTGTTCCTGTAAATATACTGGAAGTAACTTTTATTACACCTCAGCAACGTATATTATATTCATAAAATGTGAAAAAGTTTAATATAATTAAAATATGCCATAAACATGCCCCGTATACCATAATGCAGTGGAATACTTTTGAGTAACCCTGTAAATTAACTATAGATATTCTTTGTATCATAGATTGTACAGAATGTATATTTTTGTATCTGCTTCACGGATTCGTGCCAATTCTATTATATTCAAAAGAATGTAACTTTGTTTAAATATACTTCAAACTATTTTTCCCCATTGACCGTAATATATTGGAATACTTTTGATTGTCGCTGTAACTGAACCATGCATCCGATTTTCATAAAATTTGAAATGAATCAACAAAGTTATCTATTGATTATACATTTTAAATTTCAAATGATTCGGTAGGGAAGTTTTTGAGTTGTTATATACGGACAGACGGACAGACGAACGAATTGAACGACAACTATAGGTGCTACGTATTTACATAATTACGAACGCACCTAAAAACAGACATTTTAATACAAAAAATTCTTAAAGTAGTGACCGCTATATCCGAAGTAAGGAACGTTTAACATAAAAAGGCAAATGATTCTTTTAAAAAATTCTGGTATTAAAATGGATAATTTTTCTTAAACTTCTTATCTCTACAAAACCTGACTTATGTTATTAATTCTAATTAGATTAGTACGCTTGCAACAGTATGCAATTTATTGCTTTTTAATTACCCATCATACGTAGTATAGGGTAAGTCTTGCAATCGTTTTGAAAATCGAAAAAAAAATTTTGACGGATTTACACGTTTTAGATAGTGGAGATTCCGAAAAAGATATTTTTAGAAAAAAAAATTTGCCGTCTGTCTGTCTGTCTGTCTGTTAGTCTGTCTGTCTGTAAACGCTCTATCTCCCGAACAAATTGAGATAGAGACTTGAAATTTTGTATGTACTTAGTATGTGAAAATGGGACGAAGCCTATTTAATATCAGCAACCTCGATTATCCGGAACTATTTTTTTCGGACTCTCGAAAAATTCGTTCTGATGAAAGGTATATAAAAATTTTCGAATTTTTTTGTTCTAAGGAATGGACGTAAAAGGTAATAAAAAAACACATATTTTGCATATAGAACGAAGTCGATCGATTTATTAGTTGCCGAGATATTTGTAATCTTGTTTTCCACATTCTTCGATTTTTCATGACCCTGTATTTCATTCAAATTTCAATTCAGAGGTATATTTTAATTGGAAATGAGACACTTAATCCGACGCAGTTAATTGTTGGTTAATAGAATTATTATTTTTGGAGTTATAAAGATGTTTCTTTTACGCAGTTCGGTACTACTTGAGTAATTTGGCGTTTTATATAATTTGTCGAAATTGGTACATCAGCAGTTCTTTAATGTAGCATTACTATGTATATTAACAATATTTAAATTTTGTTTATGAATTGCAGTGCATTGTATAAATAGTTTTCACATCTTTTATTTTCATATACATATCCATGATAGGTAAATATTACGGTGGCCCCCCAACGACTAGTTTTACTGCTAGTAGGTATTGTATTATACAAACATATTATTAAAAGTTGTTCGCTAGGCTTTAAAAGCCGATTGTATGCAGAGTATGCCGTCCCCATCATTATTTATGTTCAAATCTTTCTTGTCTTTAAGGGTTGATATCTCGGCTAATTACTGAAAAGTTTTTTTCAAAAATCATTATCAACAATGCTTTTATATTTCTGCTACGATGGATACATGCAACGCTCCTCAACGCCTTTTCTCAATCCTACAAACCGAAATTTGTACATGATAGAAAAATATGCTTTACTCAAAAAAAAAAATAATAATAATAATATATATATATATATATATATATATATATGCGACCTTGAATAATCGCTATAGTTTTCCTGCAAGATTTAAAGTAATATCTATAACTTCTAATTTCTTCATAATTTTACTTTCAGTATATTCGGTATTAGGTGTGCGGGGGGGAGGGGTCATATTTTTGCACTATATTTTCGAAGATGTATCTGAAAATATTATATCCAAAACTAAAAGAAATATATTGTTGAGTTCAGAATAGTGAAAACTTAAACAATAAGTAGCTGAGGTCAGCAGGCTAGCAGAGGGTAGTAGAGTAATCTAGTAGCTGAGGACTATCCACAACCGGCCTAGTTTTTACTTTCTCGATTTTGGTTTCAGATTTTTTTTTTTATTATTACTTTAACTTTCAAAACCGGTTTAAACCGGTTCTGAAATTGAAACTATCATGAGATGAAAAATATATAAGCAAAATAGGAAAAGTAAAAACTAGGCCGGTTGTGGATCGTACTCAGATATCCTATGCTTTAAAAAAAATCATGTAAATATATTAAAATTTGAACGAGATATTTGAAAAGAACATTCCCATAGACTTGACATTATCATCCGGGTCTTTTTCACTGACTAGTGTGGGGCCTTAATGCTTCATGTCCCTGGCCGACATAGCTCTCGCAAGCTAATACTATTCATATAGAGAGGTTATTTAGTAATATTTGATTTGCATTTCGACATTTTTTATTTATTATTTATTTATGTACTTATTTTTGAATTGGATAGCTGAGGTGCTTGCCGACATCGCTTCTTTTTACTTTTTCGATTTTGGTTGCAGGTAATTTTTAAATGGGCACTTTCACTTTCGAAACCGATTTTGAAAGTGAAACACAGGCGGATCGGAACAGCAATAGCTCCCTATGGAGATTTACTGCGAATGCTCATTTAGTGCTAAAGTGGTAATCAGGATTCGCAGTACAGTTTTAAAAAGAATTGCCAAGTACAGAGGCAAATCGACTGTCGATTTATACAAAATTTTTAGCTTCGGATTTTTCCATTTGCATAATATTTTTAGCTCCGGATTTTCCCAAATGTACAATATTTTTAACACCGGATTTTTCGATTTATTCAAAATTTTTAGCTTCGGATTTTTCGATTTATCCGAAATTTTTAATTTCATATTTCTCAATCTATGCTTGCCAAAAAGCTCGCCAAAAGTTAGCCAACCGAACTACTAAACGAAATCGGGATAGCGCATGAGTGATGATAGTCTTCGTAGGGAGCTATTGCTGTTTGGATCCACTAGTAAGTAAAACAAACTTTATAAAAAAAAAAAAAAAAAAAAAAAAAAAAAATCTGCATTGAGCTTCGTCGATCAGGGACAGGAGCCTTAAGTCTTAAAACTGAAATTAAATTTGTAGAATATATCGTTTTCACAAAGCAGCAGCTTTGAAATTTTTCTCATGAGAAAAATAATTTTCTTATTATTTTAATAATTTTTAATATTATTTACTTCGAAAAAAAAGGTTGAAATGTATCTATAAAGGGAGGGATAGGGTGGAGGGAGGAAAGAAAAAAAAGAAAGAAAAGATTTTTTCTGTAATGAGTTTGTTATTGTCATACTTTATGAAAACAAAGGAATATATATCTATATTATAAAGGCCAAACGTATCTGTGCGTAACGCATAGGTCATTTTGCGCATGGCAACACTTTCAAATTTTAAATAAATTTCGGTGTTGCAATTTTTGTTATTAAATGTTTTTAAACTTCTTAATGTCGCACATTTTTAATTTTTCCACCATCGTGTAGGAAAAAATGTACTTTTAAAAGAAATTTGTTTGAAAGCTGCATCTTAATTTGTTTTTGAAATATTTTTTTTTTTTTTTTTTTTTTTTTTTTTTTTTTTTTTTTTTTTTTTTTTTTGTAGTTTTTAATACCTTTTTTCTAATCGTGGCAACAGGAGTACTCCATTTCTATTTAAAGCAAAGGAAACAGAATGCTGTGTCTTTATGTTGCCATTTTCTCATTAAAAGAGAAAAAATAGAAATTTAAATAACACATAAAACCCGGTAAATTTTGACTTCATTTACAAAATTTGATTTACACGTAAAAGAATACCAACGTTTAATATCTATTTCAGTTAATAGCATTGAGACTTCAAGTTTTGAATCAAAATTATCAAATTATAATGTCATTTTTTTAAAACTTGAATACAGATGTGAAATGCACATTTGTAAATTTTGATATGGTGAAAATGATGCAGGGTTTAGATTTCACGTGAAAAAAAATTCTATGATTGAGCCAAAGTTGAATAAATTTTGCTTTGTATCATTTTGGAATACTAGCATAAGAACCTTAATTGGTAACTTTATCATATACATTGGTAACTTTATCATATACATTGGTAACTTTATCATATCATCAGAATTCAATAACATATCTTTATTATTTTTTACTGCTTACATATGCGATTAAAGTTTAATTTTAACAATTTCTACAACTGCGTTTTATAGAAATAGTATTTTGTTAATTTGACGATAAATATGTTTGTTTAAGAGTTAGATGTACCAATATAAAATGCATTTTTTCCTATAAATAATTTTGTAGGTTTATTATAAGTTAATGAAACAGTTTCTTCTTAAACATTTTCTTTCGTCAAAATTTGACGGGTTCTACCTTGTCTATGTTATAAAGGCCAAACGTATCTGTGTGTAACGCATACGTCATTTTGCGAATGGCAACACTTTCACATGGAATTTTGGGTTTTGCAATTTTTAGCTACTATAAATTTTACGCTTCTAAACAGCGCATATTTTTAATTTTTACACTGTCGTATAAAGAAAAAAAAACGTACTTTTAAATGCAATTTGTTTGAAAACTGTATCTCAATTTATTTTTGAGAAATTAATTTTTTTATAGTTTTAATATCAATTTTGTAGTTGTGGTAACAGAATCACTCCGATTTCTTTTAAATTGAGAAAAAAAATAGAAATTAAATTATACATCGCACATTTTGAATTTTTACACCGTCGGATAGAGAAAAAAAAATTTACTTTTAAATGCAATTTATTTTAAAGCTGTATCTCAATTAAACTTCGTGATATAATTTCTTTTATCATGTATCGAATCAATTTTGTAATTGTGGCAACAGAATCACTCAATTTTCTCTTAAAATTATAAAAAGAAAAAGAAAGAAAAAGACATTAAAATGCGTATACTATTTCAAAAATATCGTCTGTTATAAAATCCGGTGAATTTCGGTTTTATTTCATTTAATAATTTAAATAATTGAGTTTTATAGTATTTTGTTAATTTTAGCTTAAAATAATGTACTACTAGGTTATCCCGTCGACCAAAAAATTATCGCCAAATTATAAGATTAAATGCCAATAATGGATGATCGTGAATGCGAATTCAATGACATTAAATACGATACACGTGTTTAAAACGCCATCAAGTGATTTTTATTTCGACTTTTTATTTGTATTTTTATTAATATTCTGCTAATTATTTGGTTTTTTTAATTATTTAAAATAAAAATTACGTCAATATGTATAATTTGGCTTTTAGTTTGGCGATTTATATAATTTGGCGAAATCGGTCGACGAGATAACAGAGTAGTACCAAAATAACATTTGCTTGAGAATTAGACTGACCAATATAAAATGTATTTTTTATTGTAACTAATTTTGTAGATTTATTATAAATAAATAAAACAGTTCTCTCTTAAAGGTGTTCGTTCGTCGAATTTCGGCGGGTTCTACCTTATATATATAATTACTAAATTTCCTTTAGCTTTTTATTTTACTCTAAATAATTACAATGTTTCCAAACCTCGAAATAGAAAAATAACACACAAAAAAAATTACAGAAATGAAATTATTAAAATGATTTTTGTAAGTACGATTTAACATGAAAGATGGCAGCACCAATCCAATGATAAACTTCGAAAAATTATTGAAATTAAGTTTATTTTGCTGGAATATGTTGAAATCTCGATTTATACCACCTCAAAATACTTTTTTTAAAAAACAATTTTGATGTTAAATAAAATTTTATGAAAGATAAAAACATAAATATAAGAGGAAAGTATTTGTTAAATAATATTTCGTAACATTTAAAATTCCGTTATCGTTCATAAAGGGAAAAAAGATATATTTTGATTCTGAATGCAGATCTTTTTTGCATGCGTTATTAAAACTAAAAAAAATTAAATTTTTGAGAAACAAAATAAGTTATTATCATTTTAATAATCTTTAAATTAAAAACTTCAATTAAAAAGTATTTGATTATGGAGTTTTAATAAAGTAAAATAAAACATATCTATAAAATAATAATTTTGAGAAAAGGAAAACAAATAGAGATACAGAGAGTGGTGTTTTCAGCAGTTTTTTCATAACTTTTCTGCTTTTAGGAAAATTTTAGCGTGAATAAGATTTATTTCAACTCAAACTTCTTCTTCTTTTTTATGTTTCTGTGATTCAGAAATGCATTAAATCAGCAAAAATAAAAACTTTTTCGTTGGTAATTTTTTAATTATTTATATTCCTTTCTACATCTACAAAATAAAATTTAAAAGCTTGCTAAAAGAAATTGAATTCCAACAAAACTTAACAGTAAGAAACAAACTTATTTAACAACGCAACTTATTCTGAAATTATACTTGTTATAAAGGAAAAGAAACTATAAAACAGATTAATTTCACAATGAAATTGCATAGGTACTAGTAGTTAATAAAACGCAGTTAAGTTAAACGCAGCAAATTAATAAACGCATAAAAGAATAAATCCATATACAGATTTGTGTCTATTGTTCTAAATATAAATCATAGATGGCAGCACCACAAAATTTAAACAGCTGGAATTAATTTTAGTAAAATATGCAGTTTTCAGTTCTAAATAATAAAGTGCAATAAACTTTTTCAGTATAAAAATTAAGGTTCTTAATATGTAATCAATGAAAAATTCTTATTTTATTCATAATATTTTCATTTTATTTTATTTTCTCTAAACTATTACGTTCCGTGAGAATTCATGGAGTTATAAAAATACTCTTATTAACCGATTTTAACGATTAACCTTTTGTTTACCAATTTTTTCCCTTGAAAAATAAAGTGCTAAAAATGACCACTTCTTTTGCAATTACATCATTGTATTTCATCATTTGCATTTCACACCCCCAAAATTGAAAAACTGCCAATCAAATATTATATGCACTTTATAATGACATATAATTTATTGCATTATATGCATACGAAAATTTTCTTTATATTTCTTTAAGCATCAAATCGTGTAAAAACATGTTAAAACATTTCTTAGTCACAAATTATGCCATGTTTCAGTTTTCTTGGGACAATAGATAATTGTAAGATATACGAACCCGAGTTAATTCGGATAACCAAAGAAGCAGTTAATCGATACTCGTGCGCCTATGAAGATTATAAAAATCCTTAAAATGTACAGATAATCGAACTAATTACTAGCATTAATTGCTCCAATTATTTATTGCTAAATAATGTATTCAGTCCAATTTTTCTTAGTTTCATTTTTAGGTGCGTTCGTAATTATGTAAATACGTAGCACCTATATTAGTCGTTCAGTCCGTCTGTCCATCCGTCCGCATATAACAACGCAAAAACTACCCATCCGAATCGTTCGAAAATTAAAATATATAATTATTACTTAATTTTGTCGAGTCATTTCAAATTTTATGAAAATCGGATGCATAGATCAATCACAGGGACAATCAAAATATGTCTGTTACATTGCGGTCAATGGGGAAAAAAGTTTTAAATGCATTTTTATGGTGTTACACTCATTAGAACATAATAAAATGTATATGCATCTATGAAGTGCATATTATGATTTACAATTTACACAATATGTGGCGAAAAGAACATTTGTTATTGATTTACAAGGCCATACAAAAGCATTCCATTACTTAATGGTATAGGGAGAACATTTTTTGGCGCGCATTTATTTGTGATTGTCTATTTAACATTTTATGAGTCTGGTATACGCTGCTGAGGAATACTACAAGTTATTTCCGGTATAAAAGAAAGCAGTATAGCGTATGATATACGTTGCTGAGGTGTAATCAAAGTTACTTCCGGCATATTTACAGGAACACAAAAATCTCTATCACTATACTGTATCGAAAAAATTTCGACCACTGAACTGTATCCGAAGTACTATCTACTACAACAGCAAAATCGGAATATATTTAAAACTTCATTACCATACGAACGCACATCGTTTGCTATGCTTCACGTGAAATTTCTAACTTGTCTTTATTAGATTAAGTGGACACAATACCTTTGAAACGATCTCTCCAGTTTTGAATAATACTGTAATATATGTGGTGAAACATCACTTAATACTAAAAATTATTGTTTTGTTTTTAATTCTTGTAGAACAGACTATTTTACTTTTTTTTAAATTTTTTTATTAACTTTTTTAAATCCCTACTACTTTCTTAAATATGAATAGTTTTGCTTCGGTTTTTTATTCCCACGTTTATTAGAATTCACTACATAAAACTGTCCATGGATTTTTAAATGTGTGGTATTTTACATTTAATATATATATTTTTTTCTTTCGCTTGTGTACATTAAAAAGTGAAGAAAATTCAATAAACTCTCAATTTAAATATTAAAAAAAAAACTCTAAGCTTGAATGTTAAATCCATGCACAAAAATATTAAATAAACCATGGAGAAAAGTTTTAAAAAAAAGAAATCAAACCTCTATCTAAATTAGCAAAAAAGCCTTAGTATTTTTTGAACAAGCAAATTATAAAAATATGAACAGGGGTAAAAATCAGTTTAAAATTTTCATTTTTATGGGTAATTGTGCTGGATCTATTAACAAAATTCACAATATCTCGCGATACAATAGTCGTATAGGTAAAAATAAGGTCTCAAAATATTCAAATTCAAAGAAGCTTTCAGTTAATACTAAAAATAAATCGATATTTTGATCAAGTTCAAGGTACTGTGTGCCTTTAAATCAAAGTACTTTTATAATTGTTCTGGTGTAAATTATAATTTTATCTTTTGCGACTGGGAACTTTTTAAAATTTAATTTAAAAACTGATTCTGTAAATTTCATTTGTAACTCATTTATATTTAGTATGCAACAATACTTATCCATAAAAAAAAAGCAAATGATTGAGGAATAAATTTAGGATGATCCCCATAAAAAATCACAATATCCTTCGCTGAGCCATACGCCCCACACTTTGGAGACCCCTGTCTGAATGGTTAATATCTCGGATTATTTCCAACGATTTTCTTCGAAAATCATTATCAATAATGCTTTTAAATTTCTTCTACGACTGGTAAGCTCAGCGTTCCGCAAAACTTTTGCTGAATGCCCATTAATCGAAATTTGTGTGTAACAGAAAAAATGTACTTTTCTTAAAAACAATGTGACCTAGGGTAGCGATGCACAACCTTTTTGCCAGAAAATCGTTTGACACCAGAATATCTCAAAAGTGACGTTTGTTTTCTTTCATAGCAAAATTTCTGTCATTATTATAAGGAAAATTATTCTGCATAAAATTACTGGTACCAGTTTGGCCCGCGGGCCACAGGTTGTGCACCCCTAACCTAGGGTAATCGCTATAGTTTTTCTGCAAGGTTTAAATCAGTGTCTACTACCTCTAATTTTTTCATAATTTTACTTTCATAGACTCTTAAATAGATGAGGTGGAGAAGGATATATTTTTGCACTACATTTTCTACGCTATCTCTGAAAATATATAACCGAAATTTAAAAGACAGGTATTTTTGAGTTCAGCATTACAAAAGCTTTCAAACAATACCCCACACGATTTACAGAAAAAGGATTTTTTTTCAAGCTCTTTAATTATCCCCTGAATATATTCTTCCTAAATATATTTGTATATGAATGTTTAATAATCTGTAAACATGTGGGTGAATAGTATTTATTACTTCCCCAAATTTGAACAGTCCACGTTTAATACTTCGCTGTGTAAATGGCTGTGACAGACAGTCACAGGAGTAATCTTATAATGATTCCATTTTTTCTTTTTAAGTACGGAACCCCAAAAATTAGCTTAAAAGCTTTAAAATTGTGCAAGAAAATACATTTTAAAATTTACTTAATTTTTGCAAAAATAAATAAATAAATAAATAAATATTTCGAATTTTTCTAAGGAAGTTGAACTATAGAACATTATTCTTCATTTTGTCTTTTGTCATTATGCCAAAACTTTATCTTAAATGCTTAAATTAAACAAAAAAGTTTAAAGTGTATCGGGTACCTTTAAAGGTTATAGTATATTTATTGGGACTTGATCTGCATTCAGCCTTATTTATATATTTGTAAAAATGTTACACGGGTAAAAAGGTCTGATTTAGACATTTATTTTTTCAGATGGCTGCCACTTTGTTGATTTCCATATTTTTAATTTTAAAGTGCTTTAAGTTCGCGACAGTTAATATACTTCCGTAATCTTTAAAAAACATTTGATTACAAACGACTCTGGCGATTTATCGTATATCGACCGATTGGAAATGCACCAGGCGTCGTACACTAGGACATCCATCCATGCAACTAAAAACACATCACCAGTTTTTTTTTTTGGGGGGGGGGAGGGGAGGGAGGTAAATATTTTTGAGGGGATTTTTTGTCAAATGGTAACAAGTATAATTCAAAAATCGCAGAGCTAAAATCTTTATTCCTACTCCAGATAAAAATGCTAAAATATATCCTTCATTCAGGGTTCTAGATTAATTTTTTTTTTAATATCTGGAAATAATCATAATATATTATATATCTCTTATTTCACAATTTTTAAAAAATTATATATTTAATAGTTTTTGAGATACAGATTTTTCTTTTTTTAAATTAACAAAAAATGGCAATATTTCAAAATGCTCCATGCGAAATTCTCTATGCCCAATTTTTCTGATTTTTTGTTTAAAATGCTCTCTATGTATGTGTTAACAAATGTTACTAAGAATATTTAGCATATTACTTGTAAAACATTTAAAAAAATGATTTTAAATTAATTCTTTTGTATTTTCCGTTAACCCTTTCCGGCGCAGTGTTGCCGGGTCGGCAACACCTAAATTTCTTCCTGTTTAGAGACACAAAAACTCCGTGAATATTTCAAAAACTACTCTAATGGCTACTTTAAACCTTTCTTATGAGTTCTAGATAGCAGAGCCACAGAGATCAAATTCTATTGTTTTTAAATAATAGGTAAAATGTTTTACTCTAATACGCGCTTCACAGCAATGCTCTTCTCACTGCGCTAATCAATGCTTTACTTATGGGAGGTTACCACTTCGGCAACAGCTGTATAATTAAAATGATTTGTGCAATCTTTACAAAACAATACCTGTGTACTCCTCGAGGCCTAAATAGATTGCCTATTTTTTTTTTCTTTAAATTCCAACTTTAAAGAGTAGTACTCCGGAAAGGGTTAAAAAATCATTAAAAATTTCATATAACTGAAATTTAATAAATTTACATGCGTCTAAAAAAATTATTTCTTGTAACATTTGTTAACACATACAAAAAGAGAATTTTAAACAATAAATCAGAAAAATTGGGCATAAAGAATTTCGCATGGAACATTTTGAAATCATGAAAACGACGAAAATCTTCATTCTGAGAAAAACAGGTTTTAGTAACTACAGTGGTTATAATTGCTTAATATTTTCTTACTGACACAGTTTCAGCTATTAAGGGATATATCATTTCTAGCTTATATGTAAGTGTTTTATGTTTTTATGGTAAATTCACATAAAATATGTGGCTTCGACAGTAATATATGCAAAGGACGTGAAGTATCTGAATTTTAAAAAATCTTCTCAAAAGTAACATTTTGTATTTTCTAATGAAATTTTTTCAAATTTTATCAGAAATATTCATGGTATAAATACCTCTTATTGTACAAATTTTATTTTAAATATATTAATATTTTTTAATTTATGCTAAAAAGATTGGGGACAAAAAGCAATTCCTCTAAATACATTGTAAACAAACGCTTAAAGAAACAGTTAAAAGTTACAGTTAAAGTATTGTTTTGCGAAATCACAAAATTAATAATTTCAGTGCAAAATAATAACACATTGTATGGTAAAACTAAAAACTAGGCTAAATTTTACGGATGTGAATCGGCAAAAAAGTAAACAAAGGGGCGTGGCACAATCAGATGATTGGACAAAAATGCTTAACTCCAGTAAAAATAGTCGAAATTGAAAAATTCTTTTTGTGTTCAATAGCAGGGAGTTCATATAATGTTATTATGCTAAAAATGAAAATTCGACAATTTGATGATTTTTTGCGATTTTTAAAGTCCACTGTAGCTTAATATAGATTAAAGGGACTCGGTACCCTTTGGTTTTATTTTTATTTTTATTCAAGCACTTTAAGGTTCCCTTTTAGTATTTATTTATAAAATTATTTATTTATTTACTTTAACACTTTCTAACAAAGTGGAAAAGTGATAATGCATTCGGCTTGTCTGTTCATCTGGCCGTCTGACCATGCTCTAACTGTCGTAAATACAGTCGGATTTTCATGTAATTGGTAAGTTTTATTTAGGATCTCCGAGGCATATTTGGTATTGTATATAAAGTGTGTGGAATTAATAGATCATTTACAGGGGCACCCAAAAGAATTCCATTACATTATGGACTATGGGAAAAAATCATTTGCAGAATATTTTATTGACATAACGCTATCGCAAATGTATTGAAAGCTGTATAAATCACTGAATTTCACTGCGAGTTCGTTAGAATAGGACATTCACACATTTTTAATCCATTTGCAGGTATAGACAAAAGAAATAGGTTATAATACTGTCTTTAACTAATGAGTACTGGTAATGCGATTTCAATTTCATCATGCGCTTTTAAATTTAACTGTTTTTAGGTTTGCCCGTAATTAATGAATAGTCTTGTAGTTGCGTAATGAATAAATAGTCTTGTAGTTGCGTAATTAATAAATAGTCTTGTAGTTGCGTAATTAATAAATAGTCTTGTAGCACTATAGTCGTCGTCTGATCCGTTCGTCTGTCTGTCTGCATACAACAGCACAAAAACTAGCCAACCGAATTTAAAATATATATTTGTTGCAGAATTTTTGTAAAGTCGGATATATGATTCAAATACAGGGACAGTCAAAAACATTCCATTACATTACGGCCGATGGAATAAAATAATTTCAAGCATTTTTTAATGAATGATATTACACCTGTCGAATCGTAATGAAATTGATGTACATTTATGAAGGACACTTAAATATACATTTTGTAGAATATGCCGTACAAAGAATATTTATTATTCATTTACAGGACCACACAAAAGGCTTCCGTTACATAATGCTGTAGGGGGGTTGGAGACATTATTTGCAGCATATTTCAATTATGTTAAAGTATTTCACATTTAATAAACTTGATATACATTGCTTAGGTTTACTAGAAGTTACTTCCTATGTAATAAAAAATGCATTTCCGCATTGTTTAATTAGATACATAGTAACTTATTAATGGTGCAGTTTTGTTATATCATTCTGAATGTGTTGGAAAGTATTTCATAATCTGTACTACATGCATGTTTTTTTATTTATTTGAGTTAATTTTAAAATGTATTTTCTCGTACAATTTTGAACATTTTGAATTATTTTTTTTTAACTATTCGCAGAAATGTACTGCATAATTTTAAGTGTTGTATTTATCATAAGTTAATTAATTTGAGAGAAAAATGTACAATACGTGTAAAACTACAGTAAAAATCTGAATTTATTTTGTTTTTATATATGTAAAATTTAAAAAACAAAACTTTTTACTTTATTGTAAATCCGATATTTTGTTTTACAAAATAGACCATAAAGAACAACGAAAAAAAATTTTTCAGAGTCAATTGAACAATATGCATAAAAGTTTTATCAATTTAAACATGCCAATTCGTAAAAAATAAAAATAAATAAAAATAAAAACCCTAGGAAAAAATTTTTGTAAGCGAAGCGGATTGTGCCATTTAAAGGGAGAGCAAGGTAATAAAATAGCTTTAAACTGTATTTATAATAACCGGATCTTTACGAAATTTCATTTAAAAGTCCAAGGTGATAATAAAGTATAATTTAAGCCAAAAATTACAAAAACCATATTTTCGTCTTTTTTTTTCGGAATTAAGGGTTGACAACTTTTAACTTGACTTTCGTGAAATGTCGGTTATTCGATGGAGGTTGAAGACATTTTGAACCAGAACATTCATTTGATATAATATGTAATTTATGAGTTACTAACTTAGTATAGAGTGAGTAAGGGGGGGAGGGGGAAATGCCCAAGCCGGGAATCGAACCTGGAACCCTTGGAATAGTGCTCCAAGTGCTCTATTATTTAAGCTAAAAGGAAGGTGGCCAGCTTGTTATTTTTCACTTTCATATATTGGAAGTCTGCAACTGCAGCACAAGATGGAATAGACTTTATGAGTACACAATCTTGAGGCGTAACATAAGACACAAACAAACCCAACATCGGTGAACAAATATACATATTTTAAATTAATTTTTCAATTAATTTACAGCAGGGAAATTACGCTTTAAATTAATAATTAGTGAATGGTTTTAAGCGTAATTTACCAGCTGAAAACTAATTGATTTTTTAAAAATTTTATTATATGTTTAATTTCATGTTTCCATGACGAATTTATTTCATTCCATTTCTGTAACATATTTCTGATTCGAAACGTCTTTAACATGGATCAAATTAATCGACATTCTACGGATGTTAATACCATGGGGACAGCGACACGTATACGTGCCACAAAAAGGTTTACGAATCTGTGTTTACCCCACCAGTAAAATTTTACTGTAAAATTTGCCTTATTTAAACGGAGAATTTTCTCGATTTAATAAGGCACAAATTTCTGTATTTAAAAACCGGTTACAAAACATTAACAATTTCGCAAAAGGCTGCCGTCCCGAAGCAGTTAAGTTGAACTTTACATGCAATGATGAAACTTTCTTGATGTGCCAATCGCTGGTTTAAACCATGTCCTTGTTTTAGCTGTGCTCTTATTAAATAAGGTCGACTGTAATTTTATTACTATTATTATTATTATTATTTTACTGTATTTTTTTAACTTCCAATAAAAATTAAAAAGAATTCAATTTATTGAAAAGCTTATTTTTAAGTGATTTTTCAATTTTGTGTGATTTTTCTGAACATGCAATTAACATTTTCTAAAGAGCGCTGCAAGCATATTTATAGACAATTTTTAAAGTATATTTTAGATTACGATGTGTTTTCAGAACAGAAATTTCCCAACAATAGCAATAATGATTACATAGACTCTTAGAATTTTCAACATTAAAATAAAAATTTATTTTAAAAAAATCAATGATTTTATGATGAAGGAAAAAAGGAGCGTTAAAAACACCATAATTTTTTAAGCTCTACACAAAAAAGCAGATTTTTAAAACATTTCCAATGATTCCGTTCACGGAAGTTCGTTATTAAACTAGTCGGATGAGACAATTTCAAAACTTTCTTCTATGTCATACATGTTAATACTTCCAGGAAAATGAAACATAGCAGCGTCACTGGTTAAGTAACCGAAATTTAATCTGCAACAACTTATTTCAAGTTCTAACTGAGTCTTTAATTTGATGAAAATACGTGCGGTCTTTGAGATAGAATTATCGCAAAAACGGTAAAAAAAACTTTATAGAAGCGCCACCTATTGAGCGATTTAATCTAAAACTAGAGATTAACTAATAAATTTATATCAGAGACTTACAGAATTTGAAGTTTAATGAAAGTGTGTCATTAGTTTTTGAGACAGAACTATCGCGATAATCATGAATAATGCCGCATAGCAGCTCCACCTGTTGAGCGATTTACCCAAAAACTTAAAAATGCTCATTTATATCAGGAATTAACAGAATACGAAGTTTGATGAAAATTCGTGCATTAGTTTCTGGGATAGAACTTATGCGATAATCATTAATAAGGCCGCATAGCAGCTTCACCTGTTAGGTAATTTACACCAAAACGTATACAGAACCGTATTATATCAAGGGCTGATGGAATCTGAAGTTTTTCGAAAATCCATCCATTAGTTCTTGAGATATAGCTATTGTGATAATCTTGGAAAAGGTAGCATAGCAGCGCTACCTGTTGTTCGATACATACCAAAAACTAATTAGATCCAGTTTATATCAAGGTTTAACTGAATCTAAAGTTTTGTGCGATTCCGTGCATTAGTTCTTGAGCAACCACAAAATTTATGTCACATACATATACACAGATAGATAGGCAGACTCACAAACATACATTTTGTAAAAACATGTTTATAAATATACATATGTATATATCTGACTCCTAAAACGTGTAAATTCGTCGAAAAGTGGAATTTGAAAATTTTCATTAATCCAATACTTCCTTCTTGTAAATATAGAAGAAAATAAAAAGAAATTTCGATTAGTAAAATATGCTTTATTTATGCAGCTTCCTTTTTTTTCAGCATAAATATTTAGCAAGTTCAGAAAATGTTTTATTTTTAGGCTATTCGCACTTTTTTCGAAAGATACGTTATTCCTTTTGTAGTTTCTCACTGCCGCCTTTCATATTTGACGCAGGAGTGAAGGGTTAGTATCCCCAGAGTGTGGATGATCAACATTAGCTTTCCACTTCTGGGGTCAATTGTTACACTTCCTTTATTTCCAGCAGATAAATAAGGCATCCACTTTACAACACACCCATCTACATCTAGTTAAACAGTCTCTATTATTTTCTAGGTTATATCTACTCTCTCTCTATATATATAATATCCGGGTAACGATTATATGAAAAGATTTAATTTAAGGATTTTATAAAACGAATTTATAAAACTTTTCCTAAAAAACTTAAATATTTTCATTTCTGAAACACTGTATATTTTTAGTATATACTTCATAGTTGCATATCAATTTGATTATGTTCGAAAGGGTGTAACACCATTAAAATGCACTGAAATTATTTTTTCCCACTGGCCGTAATGTAACGGAATACTTTTGATTGTCCCTGTAGTTAAACTATACAGCTGGTTTTCATAAAACTTGAAATTACTCCACAAAATTATGCAACAATTACATATTTTAAATTTCAAATGATTCTATTGCGTAGTTTTTGCTCTGTTATGTGCGGACAGACTGGACGACGTCTATAAGTGCTACGTATTTACATAATTACGTACGCATCTAATAATTTTTTCAGACTCTCAGAATTTTCAAAATTCAAATAAAAATTCATTTTAAAAAATAATATTTTTATAATAAAGGAAATGGGAGTGTTATAACTTTTGAAACTACATACAAAAAGGCGTATTTTTAAAATATTTCCAATGTTTCTGTTTACAGAAGCTCATTATTAAAAAAGAACTCTCAATTATTAAAGTTTGTGTAATTTCTCTTTTTTTCTTTTTTTTTTCTTTTTTTAACATAAATATTTTGAAAGTTCAGAAAATATTTTATTTTTAGGCAATTCGCACTTTTTCGGAAGATACGTTATTCCTTTTGTAGAGTTTCTCACTGTCGCCTTTCATATTTGACGCAAGAGTGAAGGGTTAGTATCGTTAGAAGAGTGGATGATCAACATTAGCTTTCCACTTCTGGGGTCAATTGTTACACTTCCTTTATTTCCAGCAGATGAATAAGGCATCCACTTTACAAACACCCGTCTACATCTAGTTAAACAGTCTATTATTTTCTGGGTTACATCTACTTATCTATACATGTATAATATCCGGGTAACGATTATATGAAAAGAATTTATTTGGGGATTTTATAAAACGAAATTATGAAACTTTTTTTGAAAAACTTAAAACCTTTCACCGGGCGCCCAAATTTTCATCATGAGCAGGCGCGCGTTAACAAGAGGATAACATTCAATTATTGCTGTTTTGTTTTAATTTTACAAATAATTTAACATACAAATATCATATAAGTTTTTTCTACTCACAATTTATGAAAGTATTCTGCAATACACTTGGATTTATTTTGTTATAATATATTAAAGGAGGCGTGAATTTTGTTTTAAAGAAAAAAGAAAGTCAATGTTGTATTTTTTACAACTGCGCGCCCGCCTGAAGTTTTTAAATATTTTGGTTTATGAAACACTGAGGAAAATGTAATTGTAGTGTTTTATAATTGACACATTCAGCATGAATTTCTATGAAGAGGGTGTATATAACATTTGCCATTATTTTACATGGACGCGGAAAAGAAATTTATTGGGCTATTGGTAGTATGTTCTTAACCCTTCGCTACACGGTGTACCACATCTGAAACATACCAAAAAACACTATAAATCTCATTGCGTGCCAAAAATTTGGCCAATATGATCAGTGTTACTGATCAAGAACAGTTTAAAGTATAGAATAACATCTATTTTGTCTATTTGTCAGATGGCTGCATTTGACAAAAAAATATAATATGTTCTTTAGGAAAAAAAGTAAAAAATGATCATGCTGTTAACGCAAAATTTACTTTTATTATTCTTACAGAGTACTTAAAAATATAAGTATAAAAAAAGTTCCAGGGCATTAAGTAGATAAAATTAATTTAAGCCCATTTAATTGCAAAATAGAAAAATACAATATTTAAAAACCCTAGGTCTGTACATTCGGTGCCTGCCATAAAATATCAAATTTTAGCTGAAAATTTTAAATTATTTTTTTAATGTTTTTCCCATTACTAGACCGATATACAGATTTCAAATTTTTGTATAAAAATAGAGAAAATCGTGCAATAATGAGTTAAATACATTTTTTCAACCATTACATCATTTGTAATTCTACAAAATCTGTATTTTTTATTGGTGCATATTGCGGCATCATTTCCATGGAAAATGTGGGTTGTGATGTTATTGTTTTGAGATTAGTAAAATGTCTGATGATCAGCTGTTTCTTTTTTCCAGCATTACCGAAAAACCGCACTTAATTATCATAAACCAGAGTATCTGCTGAAATCTGTAACAGTGGAATAATGTGCCAGCACCCGCAGAACTGCAGGTTCACTCTTTTTCGTATATATGAGTAATCATAAATGTTGAATGCCACTTTTCGCGCATTTTTGAGAACATAAAATCATATTTTAAATAGTTAACATACCGCATACACTGTTAAAGAAAAAAAATCCGTTAAATTTACGGCAAAAACTTCTGGCGGCAATGATGCCAGCAATTTTTGCCGTAAAAATTACAGTAAAATTAGATGTAGTAAAAATATTTTCATTAATATTACTATAATTTTTACGACAAAAACTGCTGGCAACAATGCTGTTTTTGCAGATTTTGCTGTAAATTTAGCAAACTTTTTTTTTTACAATGTACAAATGTCATGATAAGCTTTGCAAGAGTCCATGTTTTAGTAAAAGAATTTTTCCCTCAAACAAAATTATCCATCAATTATAAGAGAATCTATAGAAGGTGGAACATATAAAAATTCCATATGTAACGGTAAAAAGTCATCCAACCTACCAAAACTGTGGCACGAGTTGTTCAATTGTTGGCACAAGTTGTTCAATTGTTTAAAAAATAATAATAATAAAATAAAAATCCAAGTAAAATAAAAAATAATGTGCGTCACATGAAAAACTGGATGGCGTTTCAGTTTAATGCACCATAGACCGTGCAAGTTTGAAATATGATTTTTAATTGTTTTGAAAATGACTCGGTGATGAGTTGAAACATGTCAACAATTAAATAAAAATATTTTCTGTTTTTTTTTCTAACATTTTTTTGGCAATTAGAAAGAACAGAAAAAAATAATTATTATTTTTCTTATTTATTTAATTTTTCGCATTACCTTGGACATAATTTATAAACGAATGGAAGAAAAATGGTATTTCAAAAATAAATTTGTTTTAAAGGATCCTGCCAAAACATTAATCTAAACTGTCAGCAATAAAAGGAATTGTTATCTCATGAGTATTCTGTGTGAAAATCCATCACTTTTCATAATTGTTAGAAATGATTTGGAAATAAGAGAAGTACTTGAAATCTGTTTAGCGGCTTGCAGACAAGTGAAATGTGTTAAAGGTTTAGATATCCATTAAGAAATTTTGTCACAATCATATGTTTTAAGGTAGCAGAATTTTTCTTTTAAAATTAATTTTACTAGGAATACCAAAAAATAAATCATAAAGCGCTTTAAATAGCTTAATAAATCATGCATAATTGTACTAAGTTTCCATTGTGTAAATTGCATTTCCAATCATTTCTAATCACAGTCTTATATAATACATCTAATTATACACTGGTCATCAGAATTAAAGTATAATGAGCAAAACTATGATCACTACATTAATGTTGTATCCAGTGCCTAATGCTGAAATTATTTAAGTTAGTTAAATACAAATTAACCTAAAATTGCACTTCTGCGAATATGTTAGAGCCAAAAATACAATTCGGTGATTCATAATACTGCGCGTAATGAATAAGTTTGAAATTCTGGTCTGTAGTGTTGTTTTTAAAGTTAATATAGTGTCTGAGTGTGATCAGCATTCATTATTTAAGCTGATGAAAGGTATGATTTAAGTAAAAATCAAAAATGGCGAATAATTGGTAGAATCGAGGGAAGTCAAACAGAAATGGAGGTTGACCAGGATTTGAATATCCCTCAAAAATTTCCTATCAAGAGGTTGGAGTCGCTTTTTAAGCACTTAATCAGTTGATAGGCCTTGGTCTAGGTAACGACGAAGATCAACAACTTCACCCGAGAAAACTATTTCCTGCCATTGTCGGCTCAAAGAAACCACTTAGAGATTGCAAGAGATTTGATTTCAGGCTGCTACAATAATTCGAATTAGTCGATGTACTACTGCTGCTCGAATGCTTAACGACCGCGGTCTGCATTGCGACAAGACCAATACCCTAATAGCATGCATGTTCACAGTGACGTCACTGTGAGTCACTTTGGTCACATCACATCTGTGACCAAAATGCCACCACTCAGTGACGTCACATTGTGACTGAGATGTGACTTTCTTAAAAATCTTTAGAAATTTATAAATATCCTTCAAAACATGTTATTTACTTTAAAAAACATGTTTCTGGCAATTTAAATATCGTCGTTTTTGTCACAGTTTCGTCACAATGTTAATGTCAAATTAGTCACAAATAACACATTTTTCACAAATTTGTCACATTGTGACCACTTTGTGAAACGTCACAAAAAAGCACTAAAACGGTCATAACGACTTCACATTTTAGTCACTGTGACTTCACATCGACGTCACGTGACGTCACCATGCTTTACGGGTAGTTTATATTCCATTTCTCCCAGTTTCCAAAAAAGTCCTTATAAAGTGATGCCGGCGTCACATTCAATGGAGCCAAGAATACTGGGACCAAGTATTTTTTACTGACATGATTTAGTCCAGATATATTTTGGACACTAATTCCAGACGCGCTGTTATGATCTGGAAAGTGAAGGAACTTTCAACTTACCTTCTCTTGTTCGTAAGATATCCTGTTTCCGCGAACGCAGTTTAATAGTTTGGTGGGAATCTTCACAAACGTCCGCATATCTTCATATCTTTAAGGGAGGTTCTGTAACCAATCAGAGATATGTGGAGTAGGTACTTGAATCCCAAATTAAGGCCAAAACACATCTGACCATTTTTTAAAGTTCGATGTGGGCTGGTTTGTTGTGGCGACGCGTTGTTTTTGAGTTTTAATGAGTTTTTCAGGAAAGGGACGGTTGTCCGGCAAAAGAAAAATCTTTCCGTCAAGCAGGGTGGATTGCTTATCTCCCGATTCTTTTTTCCTCCCCTTCGTCCTATTATGAAGAAACCGCAAATGGGTTCTATACAAAATGCTTTTCCAAGAATTCAGTTGAAATGAAAGTATTGCAATCTGAACGGAGCCTTAGACTGTTTAGGGGTGCTACTGGCCCAGAATTTTTGCTAATGGGTTACAATGCGTGGTCATATCGATCATATGTGTTATCAGAAAACTTACAAACTGAAGAATTACTTAAATGGATTGGCCATCTCACTAACCCGACATGAACCTGAATGAATGAGACTGCATAAAATGCCTTAGGGCGCAGACTTTCAGCGAGCCAAATTCCTCCTAGCCCTGCAAGAGCTGAAAAAAGCACTTTTAAAAGAATGGCATGCATATCCATAAGATTTGATCAACACTTTTAGAAAGTGTAAGAAATCAAGAAGTGAGGCATCCATTTCTGTCCAAGGTGGCCATACACCATATTAAATGGAAAGTTTTTTTCGCAAAACATGCTTAATTTTTCCATCATTTTCTAATTTCCATAAATCTAATTTTAATTTTAATATTTTCAAAATAAGCAAATTTCTCCAATTATCCTTTAATTTCAATGATCAATCAAAACTCGAAAAGTGAACTTCGGTTTGTATATCACAAACATAAATTCACTTTTCGAGTTTTAATATCTATTGTATGGTACATAGACATTAACTACATACATTTTTTACGAACATAAAAAGCATACCAAAAAGTATTCTTCCAGATATAATAATGTCTCTCGAGCACATAATGTCCAGAATAAAATACATTAAATAATTTTACAATCTAATAATTGAAAATAGGTATTTCTTAACTTTAATGCATATTTATGGTTAAGTTTAAATTGTAGTTAAATAAAGAAAACATATAAAACATATAATCAAATCAATCATGTATTGCACACATAAACTATATGCCTGCATACTGTTGAAACTTTTCAGCATTCTGTCTAGTTATTCGATAATTTTATCGGAAACTATTACACAACTGTCATTTTACGCTATTTTTACCACATTAGTGGCCATTTATATTCAAAATATAGTTAATTTACTGTGATGTAAACTTTTTTTTTTTTTTCAAAAAACGATCGAATGTGTGGACAAAAGGCTGCAAATTTTTAACAGTGCAAGTAATCTAGGCTTTTTTAGGCATTTTTTCATCTCTGAAACTTTTGTAGTCCCATTTCTCTGTCTGTCCATCACAGGCTCGAAAACTATTTTAATTAAAGTTACAGACTTGATTTTTTTTTCTTTTTAACATAGAGCTGTATTTTTTTTTTTCTGCGATTCCCAAAATCATAAAAAGTAGAAAAATTCTTATATTGTTTTGTTAAACGACTAATTCTTCTTCGTTTTGAAAACCTAATCCTAAATTCAGGTTATCGCAGAGATCCGATGGAGCCGTGTTAAAGCAAATATCTCCCACGCGGTAGATAAGACCGCCCGAGAGATTGCGGGTTCGAATCTCTCAGGCTAAACTTTCAAATTTTTAAGATTACACTTTTTTTGTTTTCTTTTGAAGGAGCGGGGCAATTTTAAAGGTTTGTTTTATTTATTTATTTCTGCGCAACGATACCTTTTAATTTTTTTTTCAAACAGAGAAATTTTAAAATTTCAGTACAAAAAATCCGGAGAATTATTCACTTTTATATATTTTTTTAATGCGCATTTTGTAGCAATTAATATTGAACATGTGTGATGATATAATCTATTCCCTATTTAGTATTAAAATTTTTTCATTTTTAAAAATTAATACAGAGGAATAAATATTGGATCCCCATGGAGTAAATACTTTTTGTTTACTGCCGCCATTTACAGGCAATTTTTTTAAGTAATAGATTTTTCTGGACATTTTTTTTCAAGTTATCCACAAGATTATTGAGAATTGAAAGTTATTTTATCTTGTTTATTTCGAATTTTAATGTATGTTAACATTCTTTTTTGACACCATCTAGTGATTTTTTGAAAAAAGAAGGAATAGATGTGGATTCTTTCTGAATTATTTTAGAATTTCAACTATGTTTTAAACAATTTTTTGCTTTTAAAAATCTTATTTTTTATTTATAATAATTTTTTAGAATGACGAATTTAAAAATATTCGGATTTTTTAATTTTATTAAAATAATTTTAATTGAGTATTTTTCATTTGATTAAAATATATTTTTTAATTATTTTTTAATTAAATGTAATGATGGTGTCGTTTATCTAAAAATTTAATGAAGTTTAATTAGCATTTCTGATCTATTAATTTGAACATACTTTTTTTTAAAGACAACAAAACTCTTAAACGAAACCCTCTGTGCGATCTGAGATCACTCTTCCAAATTGTTCCAGATCTCATATTCAATCATATACCTCTTTTCCCATCGTACCATACCGTAAGGCATTGGTAACAACTACAAATAGTGATAGATTTAGATAGCGATAGCAATCATTTAAGTTATGACTTCTTTTTATTGCTGATTTTTAGGTTTAGGCTTTCCAAGACAATTTGCCATCACTTGCTTTTTATAAGGGTAATTCAATATCATTGCCTTAAACCAAAATATATTTTAATATTAAATAAAAGAAAATGTTCCTTTGATAATCCAAAGCTGTTTCGTGGCTTTTTGACAGGCTTAGGGCCGAATTCCCCTCCATAATGATAAGTCTATGGACGTTTCATGTATTTTTTATATTCAAAATATCTCCCCAGAAAATTAATATTTTTAATTTCTTTTTTCAGTTTACTTTTCTTAAAGGATATCTTTTTTTTTTTTTTCTAAGTTCTCAAATTATTTTTTAAATCTTTGATTAATTTAAAATTTTATGTTTTAAAAACTGACAAAGAGAAAGTAATGTTTTAATACTTCATATAAAATTAAACGTAGTTTTTAGAGATATGTTGAAAACTAAGAAAAAAAGACATCTTTTAAGAAAAGTACACTGAAAAAATGATTTTAAAATATTAATTTCCTGAGGAGATATTTTGAATATACGAATGTTTCAAACGCCCATAGACTTAACAATTGGTGTCAGCAAGCTGCCTCCCATTTTATGAAGTAATGCTTATAATTATATTATGGTGTAATTTAAGCTAATGTAACTGGTGCAATGTTAATTATTAGTGTAACGTAACACCGGTTATGTTGGTTAAAGTACTCTATTAAAAAGAGACAGCAAACTTGATATCAATTTTATGGAGTAACGTTACACAGCTTTTACTTTTATAGTGAATAAACAATTGCCTCTCTCTCTCTCTCTCTCTCTTTTTTATTTATTTATTTATTTTTTATTTATTTATTTATTTTTTTTTGATGATGATGATGATCTAATATCTTTCAACCGAGTCATTAAATCTTTTTAGCAACGTTTGATGACTAGATGCCAGTTTTGCTATAACTTCTCAAGTTCATTTCTAATAATTTCTTTTTAAATTAATTTTAATAATCAGCAATTTTAAATCAGCAATATGATGAAAATTTTTCATGCGCTTCTTTACTTTATTTGTGGTAATTTTGTGTTCACTTAAAAATTTATAATCCAATGTTTTTTTTTTTTTTTTTTTTTTTTTTTTTTTTTTTTTAATGAATAATAAATTTAGTAAAGAACGGGAAATCAGTTTATGGTTCAGTATACCTATATCAAACTGATCATAATAATATAATATACATCTTGCAGTAGGCACAACTCAAGATCAGTATTTCTAAATTAACACCAGCTTTTATGAAAACTTCAGACATAATATTTAATAGCATCATTATCAGGGTTTTTTACTTAATCTCCCTCCCCACATTAGAAAAAAAATGATATACATCGTAATAAATATATCTTAAGACGGCAATATTTTGCTTAATTATTCTTACTATCAGTATTAATACACTGTAGCATTTCTATCACCAAATAATTAACTTTAAGAATAGATAATTTTTTCAAATATTTATAATTTTTAGCGTTATCTTGCTACTTTTTTTTCGTTTCTTTCTAATAAAAATTCTAACTTAAAAAACGACAGTTTTTTTTTTATATTCTACTTCCCTCATTTTGACGATAAGTCTGAACCTTCAACTTGGGTAAAAACGCTCGGACTAATACATTTTTATTTTTATTTTATTATTATTTTTTAAATAATAATAATATTTTATTATTATTTTTTAATAATAAAATATTTAGAAAATGGGTGATCAAATTCCGATTTGATGGAGCTATATTAAACTACCATATTAATACAATACCACATTAATACAATCATGAAAATAATTAATTTTCAAAAGGACATTTTACCAGTCAGTTATTTGCAATATCAAATCTAATGTACTGTAGCAAAAATAGTAAGCTAAAAATGAATTTCAAAAACAAAAATTTGTGCATCAAATGTTTTAATTGTTAATATTACTTGGTATAATATTGTATTTTTTAATAAATATTACAACAACAATCTTCAAAAAGGTAATATTTGCTCTTTCGCTACTTCTATCTCATTTGATGGTAATTCTGAAATCTAACATAATTTCCCCTCCCTTTTTTTATAAGATAAAATTATAATTAATTTTAATAATTATATATTATATTATTAGAATTATAAATAATTTCAATAATTATTAAGACTACTTGCTATACTATTGTATTTTTTAATAAATATTACAAACAACAATCTTCAAAAAGACAACGTTTGCTCATTCGCTACTTCTATCCCCTTTGATGGTAATTCTGAAATCTAATATAATCCCCCACCTTTTTTTTTAAGATAAAAATTTATTTAGAGAATAGATAATCAATTTCCGGTTTAGTAGAGTTACATCAAACTAACCATATTATTGCAATATGTATCTTCAAGGTGATATCTCTCATATCTATCTTCTTCAAATTAACACTCACTTGTATCAAAACGTCCTGCATAATCTTAAACAGCAGCGTTATTAGCTATTCCGTTTATTTTTACCCAACCCCACTGCTAATTTGTATTTTTTTTTAAAAATGTAGACTAATGTTACAATAATCAATTTTTAAAAGGGCATTTTTACTAAATTATTTGTAGTATCGAGTATAACATCTGTAGCAGCATTATCAGCTAATTATTAATTTCAAAACCGAATTTTTATGACTTCTAATAAAAAATTTATTCTCAAAAGCACAACATTTTCTCACATGCTACTTCTATCTCTTTTGATGATAATTCTGAAGCATTATATATTATCATTTTTCCAAATAATGAAAAAATCTCTAGAGAATGGGTGGTCAAATTCCGGTTCGGTAGAGCTGTATCATATTAATACAATGCATATCTTCCAGTAGGCACAACTTAAAGATCAGTGCTTCTAAATTAACACCCACTTGTATCAAAATTTCTCGCATAATCTTCAACAGCAACATTATCAGCTATTCCGTTTATTTTTACCCCCTCCCTCCTCCTGCTATTTTGTGCTGAGAAAAATGTGGACATACATGATAATAATTAATTTTGAAAATGCCATTGTCTTACTCAGATATTTGTAGTGTCTATCCAAGTATTCTGTAGCAGCAATAATAAGCTAATAATTAATCCTTGAATCGACAATTTTTCTCAAACATTTTGATTATTATTATTACAAGTTAGAACCCGTCAAATTTTGACGGAAGAAAATGTTTAAGAAGGAACTGATTCAATGACTTATAGCAAGCCTACAAAAATAATTATAGTAAAAAATGCACCTTATATTGGTAAGTCTAACTTTTAAACAAATCATAATTAACCTAAAGTTAACAAAATACTATAAAACTCAGTTCTAGAAATTGTTAAAATTAAACTTTAATCGTACATGTAAGCAGTAAAAAATAATACAGATCTGTTATTATGATAAAGTTACCATTTAAGACTCTTATGCTAGTATTCCAAAATGAAAAAAAGTAAAATTTATTCAGCTTTGACCGAATCATAGAATTTTTGCCCCGTGAAATCTAAACCCGACATCCTTTTCACCATCTCAAAATTTAATGAGAAAATGGCAACATAAAGATACAGTAATTATTTCATTTTTTCCTTTTTTTCCATAGCTTTTAACTGAAATGAAGTGTTCCTGTTGCCACCATTAGAAAAGCGGTATGAAAAACTACAAAAAAAATTAATATTTCAAAAATAAATGAAGATACAATTTTCAAAAACATTTCATTTAAAAGTACATATTTTTCCCAAAAATGATTCAAAATAGAAAATCTGCGATATTTAGAAGTATAAAATTTTGTAGCAGCAAAGATTGCAATACCGAAATTTCATTTAAAATTTGAAAGTGTTGCCATTCGCAAATTGACGTATGCGTTACGCACAGATACGTTTGGCCTTTATAATATAGATTTTGCACTATTATTTTCTTTCTAATAAGTATTATACCAGTAGCGTAGCTATGTTTTTTGGCGCCCGGGGCCAGCAAGAAATTTTGCGCCCCCACCCCAATATAGATATATAACAATTTCTCTCAATTTGGCGCCCCTAGGCCTCGGCGCCCGGGGCGGACGCCCCCCTTGCCCCCTCCCCTTAGCTACGCTATTGATTATAACTATCTTATAAAACGCAACATATATAATGTTTATATGCTACTTTTTTATCCTTTAATGATTATAATGGTAATTAACAATGGTTATATGCTACATCTTTCTCTTTTGATGATATTTTCTGTATCTAATATTTTCTTTTTTCACAACAACATAATCATTAGACAAAAGATGGTCAAATTCCGATTGGGTAGAGCTCTATCAAACTAACCATATTAATACAATGCGTATCTTCCAGTAGGGCCAACTTAAAGATAAGTGCTTCTAAAGTAACACCCACTTGTATCAAAACTTCCTGCATAATCTTCAACAGCAGCATTATCAGCTATTCCGTTTATTTTTATCCCCTCCTGCTTATTTTGTTACTGCCTAAAGAGCCTAACAATCAATACATAACTTGATAAAAGCGAAGTGAAGACTTTCAAAGATAAAATTATGTTTAGAGAATGGATAATCAATTTCCGGTTTGGTAGAGCTGTATCAAACTAGCCATATTAATGCAATATGTATCTTCCAGAAAGCACAACCTAAGCATCAGTACTTTTAAATTAACACTCACTTGCATCAAAACTTCCTGCATTATCTTCAATAGCAGTGTTATCGGCTATTCCGTTTATTTTTACTCTATCCCGCAGCTAGTTTTTAAAGAAAATAAGTGGACAGACGTTATAATAAATTTTTAAAAATGCATTCTTACACAATGATTTGTAGTATAAAGTCTAATGTCTGTAGCAGCATTATCTGCTAATAATTAATTTCTAAAATGATATTTTATGTCTAGTAAAAAAAAAAAAATTACTATCAAAAGCACAATATTTTTTATCCACAACTTCTTTCTTCTTTGATGGCAATTCTGAAGCCTAATATATATATATTTTTTCGAAACAATAAAATGTTTAGAGAATGGGTGGTCAAATTCCGGTTCAGTAGAAATGCATCAAACTAACCAAATTAATACGATGCGTATCTTCCAGTAGGCACAACTTAAAGATCAGTGCTTCTAAATTAACACCCACTTGTATCAAAACTTCCTGCATAATCTTCAACAGCACAGCATTATCAGCTATTCCGTTTATTTTTATCCCCCTCCTGCTTATTTTGTTACTGCCTAAAGAGCCTAACAAATCAATACATAACTTGATAAAAGCATGAAGACTTTTCAAAACCGCAGCCGCACACTGGGAAATAAAGTTTATTGTTCCTAGCTGTGAATGGAAACTGCTTTAGTAGCAATATCACGCTTTGACACTAGCTTCTCATTGTTTCCAAAGATGACACTTGTGTCGCTTTGACTTGGCCCGATCTTTTGTAAAAGGGATTCTGATGAATGGAAGATAAGTCACGCTGACTTATCTTGATAAGAGGTCTCTTTGAAACAAAAACTCTTTCGAGGAGGACCTCTTTATTTTCAAGGAGATAACTTGCGTATTTTATGCAGAGAAGAGTGTGTAGTAGTAGTACATGTACGGAATTGGATCTCGGATTTTGATAGAGGCTCTTATGAGAATTGATTTTGACATGCTGAAGAGGCTGTAAGGTTCATGAATTGGGAAGTTTCAGTACTTAGCCGATGGAGGTAAAAAATAAAAAAAGGATGATTTTTCCAATATTTTATTCGCTCTGCAATTCCTTTAAATAAAGTTTTCGAGGATGTCGTTAAAAAAAAGGAAAGAAAACCCATAGTAATCATTTAGCGATTTTTTATTTAAAGATCGAGAGAGAGAGAGAGAGTATTGAGTACGTATTTATAATTGAAATTTGTGTTTTTTTGTATTTATGTACGAAACAATGTCTTTTTGAAAAGAGAATTTGAAAACTTTTCTATCAAATTTTTACAAAGATCGATAGATAAATTTTAATGTTATAAAATTTGAAGTCGCCTTTGAAGTTCTATTTAATAAAAGAATAAAAAAGAGACACATTAACAAAGAGAAAAAAAAAAAATAGAAAGAGACATATTACCTGAATAATAAAGATGTAAATAAAAAATAAAATTCTAGTGCTAAATTCACTTTGAATAAATTATTGAAATTAATATAATAAAGCAAAAATAGATGTACTAAAATTACTTACAGATACATGCATGTATTATAAAATTATTTAAAATATATATAAGACGTATTTTTAAAATTCATTAAAAAACATTTCAAAATCTAAAGCATTATCTGCCATCACAAGGCCATAACAACAATTAAATGATCACTGATGAGGGCCGTGTGATGGCTGAAAATATTTTAGATTTTTAATGGTTTTTAATGCATTTTAAAGATATTTATTATGTATTTGAAATAATTTTATAATATATATATGCGAGTGCAAGTAATTCAAGTACATTATTTGTACTTTTTTATATGAATTTTAAGAAAGATGTAGTTTTTAGATTTATTTTTGTTTGAAAAAATTAAGTAACGTGTAAAATTTTTAATGTAGGTTGAAAGAAGAAAAAAATTTTCTTTTTTCTTTTTTGCAATTTCTGTGATGTGAATAGTAAACCGTGCGCCGTTCTTTAGATAACTTATCGAAAGAGTGTAGCCAGAATACATTTTTAATCACATACTAGCTGCACCCATCGAAATTCGACGGAAAAAATGTATCTTAGATATGATTAGAATGAAATGTATCTTAGAAAATCAGTGAATATGACATCATCACTGACACAGCTATAACATATAACAATCTATATTATATTCATGGACAAATTTATCTGGTTTCTGAATGATGACATTTTCTCTATCGACAAAATTTCGCTTTAAATATTATATTTTATTAAAGTTTATTTTCTGTTGTTTTATTTTATAATACTTAACAATATTACTCAGTAAATAATCTGTGCATTGTACCGCGATTAGTGACTAATTAGTGAGTGTGCAATCATTTTATTAAAATTAAATTTTACAAAATTTTTTTTTTTTTTTTTTTTGAAATGCGATTACACATTTACTGATGAGATCAAGCTCCTGATTGGTGGAAAGTAATAAAGCAAAATGAATTTTTATCATAGTGAGAAAAGGTTAACCTGTTGCCACTGTTTTGAATAAATGTCACGAAAAAGCTTTTAAAATTAAAAATAAAATATAAAAATGGAAATAAATTAAAAATCACATCTATACATAAACAGCTTTCATTACAAAAAAATAATTATAGAAATCGGGCCAGTAGAAAGCTCATGGCTGATGACTAAAAAAACAGCCAGGTCTTTTAAATATATAGATTGCATCTCATGGGCTTAAAAAACAAAGATTCCAAAACAGGACTTGAAACAATACTTAGCCACAAGATACTTGTAATATCCTCTTACAGGCTTAAGGCTGCTGGTCACTCATTTTCCGAATTCCGATTTCTCCTCTGGATTATTGGGGTATTTACAATATACAATGTCAGTGTGGTTTATCCTACATTGGCCAAATCAAACGTAAACTCAGGAAAAGAGTCGCTGAACACGCATATTCACAGTATCCGCAAAGAAACTCTTCGAGAGGGTTGAATTCTGATAGGGATTGGCCGACACGTTTTCACATAACTTGGCTATAATTATATTTGGCAAGCGATAGATGCTTCCGTCGAGGAGTTTGATTTCCTTCCGAACTGAGTACAAAGTAACTTTTCTCTTGCAGCATTGCATTGGATGGAACGTGTCTTACGCCTGTCTTAAAGCTGTACTCTTTAAAAGTTTTTAAACACAAATTTTTACTTTGTACTCGGTTTACTTTGTACTCGGCTCCGAAGGAAATCAAACTCGACGGAAGCGTCTATCGCTACGCCAAGTATAATTATCGCCAAGTTACGTGAAAACGCGTCGGCCAATCCCTATCAGAATTCAACCCTCCCGAAGAGTTTCTTTGCGGATACTGTGAATATGCGCTGAAACACATAGGTTATATTAAGAGAAAAGAGTTGAAAAATTCCTCTATTGCTTCTCATTTCTGGGAGGAGGGTCATAATTTCAATTTTATCTCAGCCACGATTATCCAAAAATGCACTACTCCGCTTGATTTAGACTTTTTTGAAGCACTCCATATCAATAAAGTAAAAAAACTCCTTGGTTAATGATTTATCTAGCATACCGTACATCTCAACTTTCTGGTTAGATTTGTTATGTCATGAAACCTCATTTCCGGTTCGATTCTATTGGTTACTGAAGCCTGGTCGTATTTTGGTTCTGTGTTTGCAATCATTTGCGTTTCTGACTTGCTGTCAGTTGGGGGGGGGGGGGGTTGATTTTAAACATTTTACCGCTTGAACACTGAGGAAGCGAGTCCTAGTGCTCGCGAAACGTATACGTCTGTTATGTGTTTTTAATTATTGTGTGTTCAAACGTTGGATTTTAATGATTCTTATTATTTCATCAGAAAAAAATATTTTAATATTGTTATTAATTTTTTTCCATTTGAAGAACTGATTTCAGATAATCGTCAAAAAATAAACAGCAAACAACTGACATAAAAGAAAAAACAGCTGATTATGTACTATAAGTCTAAAAGTTTTAAAATTATCTATTACTCTATTTATTTTTAGAACTGTTAGCAATATTTATTGATATGTATGTATTGGCAACATTTTGACAACGTTTTAAAGTAAGAAATCAATTTGCGAAATTGTTATTCGTTTTATTTATTAAAAAAATTACGAAAACTATTTTATTTGTGTAAGAGATGGAGCTCATTATCTAATCAATCATTAATTTAATTATCGTAGAAAGTTTTCTAAACTCTCAATAGATGGCAGTAGTTTATCCAAAACTGGAAGATATTATGCAAGATATCATAAATGAAGTTTATCTACATAAAAGAATAATTTTTGCAAATGATTTTACATATTTTTATTATTAATAACTGAGTAAAACAAAATAAAAATAAAAAGTTTTTTTTTTCTTTTTGCATGCACAGAATTTTAATCATATTCGTAAATTTTCGTAAATTTTCGTAAGTTTGCTTTAGTGTGTAATACTTTCACTGATAATTTTCATAGTGCCGTAAGTCAACTTTTATACTTTCAAGTGATATCTCGATTAACGAATGCGTCGGCTAGTTAAAATATTTTTTGCAGGTAAAAATAATTATATCTTTATATTTTACACTGCATATTTTTTTCGGATATTAATTTCATAATGTGTAAGTTATGACTAAGTCATACATGACACATAATTAACTGAAGTTCTTGGTATTGTATGAATCTATTGGAACAAGTCGTTTATTTATTTATTTATTTTTTAAATTAATCCAGTTGTGACTAGCTCATTTATACATATTTAGCCTGATATTGTTATGCGTGTTGTTTATATATTCATTTCTACACTTTAATCAGGACTACGGAGTCGGTGGAAAAATCAGCCGACTCCGACTCTGACTTCGGAAATTTTAATGACCTCGATTCCGACTCTGAATCCAGAGTGGCTAATATACCAGTGTTGCTGTTAGTTAAAATTATGAGAGAATATAAGAAAAAAAAATCCCTGTCGGCTTGGCCTATAGGCGGACGTAGATTTCGAAAAGTTTTCAAATCAACAACAAAAAATAGAATATTATTAAAGATAAATCCGATTTAACTATTATATTGTGCGCTTTTGAAAAATTTTTAATTTCGTTTTTCCGTAAGAAGTGATTTTATCAAAATCAACTTAAGCGAAATTCGGCTCAAACGCACATTTTGACAACATATTTTGAAATACATTCTGACTTTATTAAAAAATCGACCAATACGCACATTATATAGTTCCTAAATAACAAAAGATTGGCAACTGAATGCGTTTGAGAGCAAAATTGAATTTAAAATGAGTCATAAAGTAACCAATGTGATATTTGAATGCATCCACAATTCTATAAGCAAGATCGCTTTGGGAAATTTTGTGCGAAGTGCCCACTTTAACAGTTTTTTTAAAATATATATTTAGCGTCTATCAAAAAACTGAATAATACGGTACATTACACAGTTCCTAAATAACAAATAACTGTCAATTGAATGCGTTTGAGAGCAAAATTGAATTTAAAAATGAGTCATAAAATGACCAATTTGTTATTTGAATACATCATCAATTCTTTAATAATAATCGCTTTGGGAAATTTTGTGCGGAGTGCCCACTTTGACAGCTTTTTTAAAATATATATTTAGCCTTTATCAAAAAAACTGACCGATACGGCTCATTACACAGTTCCTAAATAACAAAAAACTGTTAACTGAATGCATTTGAGGGCAAAATTGGATTTAAAAATGAGTCATAAAATAGCCAATTTGTTATTTGAATACATCCTCAATTCTTCAAACATGATGGCTGTGGGAAATTTTGTGCGAAGTGCCCATTTTGGCAGTCTTTTTTGAAATATATTCTACATTTATCAAAAAACTGGCCAATCCGTCACATTATATAGGTCCTAAATAAGAGAACCTGTAAATTGGATGCGTTTGAGAACAAAAATGGATTTAAAAATGACTCATAAAAAACGCAATTTGTTATACTTCCTCAATTTTTTCAATCACGACCACTTAGGGAAATTCTGTTCAAAGTACCTTTTTTTGACAGCCTTTTTTGAAATATATTCTGCCTTTACCAAAAAACTGGCCAATAAATCACATTATACCGTTCCTAAATAAGAGGATTTGCCGTTTGGATGCGTTTAAAATCAAAAATGAATTCAAAAAATGAGTCACAACATAAGCAGTTTGGATTTGAGGTTTTTTTCTCCAACTCCGATTTTTGTTTAATATATTTCTGCTATAAGAATTGGTCCTATGAAAAACTTGTTGCTATAAAAGTTGTAGAAATTATTGAGAAGATGTAAAATAAATTTAATTAGATTTGATTACTTAAGAATTGAGTAAGTTACGATTTTTTTTTCTTTTTCCACCCCCTTTATCTTTTCGTTTTTAATTTTTTCATCGGTGAAAGTTGATCTTATCAAAAACTTGTAAATACAAAAGTTTTAGATAATGTTAAGAACATTTATACAAAATTTAGTTGGATTTGATATCTTGAGAATTGACGAAGTTATGATTTTTTTTCTCCCAAAAACCATGTTTTTTTTCGTCCCTTGATCCCATTTTTAATTTTATCAAAACTCTATCATACAGAAACGTTTAGCCCATTTTTTAAAAGTAATATAAACTTTAAACTGATTCAATATCTATTTTAATTAAGAAGTTATCGCGTTTTTACTGTTTTCACAAAAACCCTCCCTATTTATACCCCTTGGTCCGATTTTGCCCATTTACGAACTCGTCCGAGATTTTATGCCCCTCGATTTTATGTAAAAGTTTAAAGAAGATCTGAGCATAATTATTGAGGTTATCGTGTCTAGAAGAAAGTGAAATATATATATATATATTTATTGTTTTATTGATAAAATCCATTGGTGAATCTAGTCTACTTTTAATGGTATTATATATATATATATATATATATATATATATATAAACTTTTTTACTGATGATAGTTTTAGGGTCTAGGAGTCATGATCGATGTAGATCTGCAAAAATTTTTCAGAAATTCCAACATGGGAAAGAATGCAATAGGTAGTATTTCATACGAAATCTACCTAATAGTGCTTTTTTTGTCTAATTCAGTTTTTAGAGCTTCGAAAGTAAAATAAGAAAAAGATAATATTTCCCTTTTTGCTAATTTTTTTAATTTCATGTCCAAGAAATCCTAAAAATTCAACTATCGAAATATAAAGAAAATTAAAATCGAAATTTTTCTACAATTTATTATCCGTGGACTCGAAAAAACGAATTCCGGAGCAGTAAAAATTCAATGGAAAGGAGAAAAAAAAATCAAAATTTTACTAGTTTGTAAATAATTTGGGATCTACTAAAGTTTTTAATAAAAAAAAAAAAAAAAAAATGGTTTTTATCGACTCAGTACGATAGACAGTAGTTTGGCCGTCGTTGTGTTTAATTTCTATTAACATTTTTTCCAAAGATTTCACTCGTCTTAGTTTTTTGGATCTTTTATATTTCAAATAAGTTCACACGAATATGCCTTTTAAAAATAACAATTTTTTACTTTTGTTTTAATACACTATATGGCCAAAGGTGACCGGCTACTTGTGGTTTAAAACATCTTGTTAAATACAGTCGAGTCTCTCTATAGCGAAACTCCATACATCGAATTTCTCTATGTAACGAATTTTTAGTAGAAACGATTCCCTTTTCGCATGATTACATTAAAAACAGTCTCTATAAGGCGAAAAAACGATCACCATATAATGACTTTTTTCATAAATTGATCTTAATTTACTCAGTTTTAAAAGGCTTCGAAATCATATGAAATCAATTTTCATTCACTTATTTTTAATTTATCTTCAGTGCTAAGTTTTTTTTATTATTTATTTATTATTATTACTTCTCTTCTTGTTCTTTAAATTCAACGAATTCATCCCATCTCCCACACACCTTTCCGCATCCTTCTCAAAACAGAGTCAACTGGATTGATGCACATGTAAGAGAGGAATCAATGAGAGGCACATAAGAGAGGCTTTCAAATGGAGGAAAATGTTAGCTACAATTTTTCATGCCTTGCTAAAATTTGAGCATTTTTTTTAGAGCGTAACAATTTTAAAATCAAAACAACAAAAAAGCACAGATTTCTTCATCTGAAATTAGTGCAAGTCTTCCTTATTTGATTTTCATTAAGCTTTCAAATAAATGTCTGTTATCTTTTTTGAAACAGCTTAAATAATTAAGAAATAAAATGTTTGGTTAATATTTATTTTTAAACATTTCAAATTCTTAATTCAAAAGATCAAAAATAATATTTGTTCAAATTTTACACATTAAATACGATTTTTAACATCATTCTCTATACATCGAATTTCTCTATATAACGGATATTTTACTGGAACGGTGGATTTCGTTATATAGAGACTCGACTGTATTTAGAAAAACAAATCAGGAATTATCCGGAAACTCCAGGTGCGTAAATATAGTAGCAGGTCAAATATTACTGCGAAGATTTTTTCCCTAAACCGCATGTAGAACCGTCAGCAAATTGAAAAAAAAAAAAGGAAAAAACGAATATTTTTTGGATAGCCCTGTTAAAACTGTGGCAAACTCGTTCAAAATGTAAATTATGACTAAGTGGTTTATTGTAATAAACTATGATTATTTTTATGAAGATAACATGTATACTCATAGAAAACATGCTTTTTATAAAAACAGTCCCAAATTTTTCCAATTTTTATGCTTATAATTTTCAGAGTTCTTAATATAAAATATATTAATTTCAGAAAATAATACAAATAACATTGTACACAATACCCTGTGATCAGAATTAAAAAAATAATAAAAATTTTATGAAAAATGGGCAGGTTTACTAAATAATATTTCACTGTGCATGCATGGATGCTATCAAACTCTCATTTGCATATTGTGCTAGTTAAAAGTGTAGAGTAACTTTTGTAAAAGTCCCAAAAACATAGCTTGAAAATTCTAAAAATTATCATCGATGTAATAAGCTCAAAATCCGTTGTTTCTAAATGAAAGAAAAAAAAGAAAAGAAAAAAAAGGGGCTTATCCAAATGTGGTAGTATGTGTAATATTGTGTATTATATATTGACACTAATCAATACATATATAGCCTTTCACCCCTCCCCCATCTTTTTTGCAACTTTTTGGAAATATTGGATTTTGAGCTTATTCTTTCGACGATAATTAAAAGAATTTCAAAGAAATGTTTTTGAGACTTTCACAAAAGTTACTCTATACATTGAGCAAACACATTATGCAAATTATACTTTAATTGCATTCATGCATGCGCAGTAAAACATTATTCATAAAACCTGCTCAGTTTTTATACAATTTTTATTACTTTTTTAATTCTGATTCAGAATATTATGTATAATATTGTTCGTTGTATTTTCTGAAAAGAATGTTTTTTTATATTAAGGATTCTGAAAATTATGAGCAAAAAACTTGGCAAAATTTGGGACTGTTTTTATAAAAACATTAATTTTACTCTGAGTATATATGCTATCCATAAAAAAGGAACACAGATTATCACAATAAGCCACTTAATCATAATCTAGAATTTAGATACTTTTGCTACATGAGTTTTGATAGGATAATCCAAAAGATATTCGTTCTTTTTCAGTTTGTTGATGGTCCCCTATGGAGTATTCGGGAGAAAATTTTGCAGCAATGTATGGCCTGTACTATCATGTTTACGCACCTCAAGTTTTAGGGTATTTCTTCATGTATTTTTCTAGATATGTAACAAAACGTCTAAAATCACAAGTGGTTTGTCACCTTCGCTCATATAATGTATTTACAAATCAATCCTTCATAAATAATCAAACTATTAGCTATTAGGACTTATTTATTGATATTAAAATTAGTTTACAGCACACCTAAAATTCTCTTCTGGCACACCCGTTTACTCCTACATAGGCTGTTAGAAGTCATTATTTTAGATTAGAGATAAATTCGATTTCAATTAAACCGACCTCTCATATCAAATGATAACCTATTTACTGACTTTACTCCATGCATTATGCTTTTAAAATATCCTTTTCCAGCTATGGCAGAAAAACATGAGTTCTGTGTCCAAATATTCTGTAAAGGACTAAAAAAAAATGAAAGAGGGATAGACAAGGAATTTCTCAAGGATTCACTCCTTCTTTAGATTACTAACACTGATCATGTAAATACTTCAGAATAAGGTTCTCTTTATTTCACATGAATAGTAATTCATTTCCTTTTAACCAGATTTTCAAAGAAGTGAAATCACCTTAAAAAAAAAAAAACTAACTTATATTTTCGTTTCTAAAATAACAAGTATTTATTTCCCTTTTCCCGTTTGTAAATGAATAAAACTTTCTCTTTGAACCCAAATCCGAAGATTGGTTTTAAAATTAAGCCAAACCATGTCCAAACTCTGGCTGAGCCCGTCTCATTTCTAATTTAGATGCTTAACCTAATACTTTTATACTTCGCATTTCAATAAACATTTGAAAGCATTCTGATGAATGAAACTTGTAAAGACATTTCATACGAAACACACTCTGTTGCAAAAAAATCTTTACACGCAGAAAAAAATGAGCCATGACAATGAAACTGATATGTGAATAGTATTTGGTTAGATGAAGAAATGATTCTAAATTCAGAACAAAATATATTTTATTGTCTAGTAACAGCAAAACTAATGTCGATTTTAATAGACTGTAAAGCCACATTTACCTCTATAAAAGCCGATAGTCGGTGAGGCACCAGCGTACCCCTACGTAAATTTTGCCACAAGGGGAGCAACCGAAAAAATAGTTTGGTGGTATTCCAAGATGGCTGTAGTCGCTTTTCCAACATGTCCCAAACATTCTCTATTTGTGCAAGATCTGGTGACCTGGAAGGACATTATATCCATGTAGTTTTATTGTGAGAGTAGTGTAGTGTATGGCAGAACGTTACCTTGCTGATTAATGAGACATAGGTGACTTGATAATACAGACCGTAGCACCGGCTGCAAAAAGTTGTCTACATACCTGCCAGCCATTAGAGTATTGTCCCCCTTGGAGCACTAGTATAAATGATCAGCTGCCCCAGCAGATCATTACCTTTAATGTCACTCGAGGAGTTATGTCGGTGTGCAGCTCAATAACAAACGCAAAATTAAACCGCTGTCTTCTCTATCTGCCCACACGTACGATAGTCACCAGATGAGAAAAAAACGGGATTCGTCATTGAATATCACATTTCTTCAATTGGAAACTGTCCAGATCACCCGAAATCAATATTAATTCAGACCAAGGGTTATAAGCAGCTGTCCAAATGCCTAAATATGGGCAAATACCAGAACAGGAACCAGTGTCGGCCTGTTATCTACGAATTGTATGCCTTGACACAACTGTATTCATATAAATAGGTTAATGGCGTTGAATAGATGATAATAACATTGTTGGTGTAGATGTGTGACTACTCTTCTGCTTGCTCGATTCTCCCATGCTTTTCTGGTTCAATGGCGTGCTGGGACAATTGCAGCTTGTCTTCTCAGATCCAATGATATTAACACCGTTGATCTGCAATATTGCTTCGAAATTTTTTTGTCTCATACGTCTGTTGGAACAACCTGCAATTTTTAGGCCTATGGTTCGACCTCTTTCTAAATTTGACCACTGTTCGTAATGCCTCCGAGTACATCATAAAGGTATCAATCTTTCTAATCCCAAGTATCAACAATTGAAGAGAAGTTCTAATTACAAGTGAATTCGAGTACTAACTCTTTTATTTATTGCCTGTTGAGCAATTTAAATGCACATTCTACAACCTCACTTTCGCTGAAATGTTAATTACTTGCAAAACTTATCAAATCACATCAGCACGTGAAGTTTCATAGCACTAGCCGAATTTTTTCTAGGTGAATATATATATATATATATATTGCAACAGAGAGTATTTTATTATCTATATTGCGTAATAACATTAGAAAAATAACTTCATAGATTAGAGATATCGTAACTCACCAATTCCACCCACAATGGCATTTATTTTTTTTCAGAAGACAAGTGCAAGCTAATGAAGATGCGAAAAATGAGAATTGTTAATAAAAATAAAAAGCTGAGATTATAAATTAAAAAGCTAACAGAACAGGAATAAATAAAATAATTTTCTTTATCTGACTTGCAACTGTTTGAAAGGAAATACTTACAAACTATTAAATTTAATAAGTGCCTTCGAATTAGTTGGTAAACAATTGAAACTGTACGGAGCAGATTATAGCATTGTTTCTACAGAGGTCGTCCATCATACATTTTTCTTGGGTAGTTTCCATTGTTCAAGTAATTCGTACATTTTGAAATTTATTTCATTGCTACTTTGTGTGCTTTTAAAGTTATGAATACGAAGAAAAGTCAATAAGGATTTTTGGTTAGTTGAAGTTTTTGAAGCAATCTCTACCAGACGTCCTTGAAGTTGAAAGAGGCTTTTTAAGCATTTGCACCGATCTCATTTTCATTTTATGTGTAATTCATATAAATTATACATTTTCAAAGTTGGTAGTTTATAGACTTTTTAAATAACAAATATGGAGAAAAAAATAGTACTATGCTTAGATGAGATGCATGAATTATAAAGTTGGCAGAGACAAGCAATTAAGTGGGTTTTATTTTATTTTTAATTTAAAAAATTAAAAAACTGCGAATTATCCCCCCCTTAAAAAAAAAGAAAAAACATTTTACATAACTTGATGTATCAAGATGCAATCTTCAACTTTTTCTTTTGTGATATTTTTAAGGCCCATCAATTAACTGAAGCATCAAAAGTGACATTAACAAATATGGCACCTTATTTGATATTTTTTGCACAGCCCCTATGAACAATTAGTCATTGTACGGGATGTTTATAAAGTATCTAAACGTTTTGAAATCAGATCTCAATCCAATTTCTTTGCAGGTGATCAGATAGACGCTTTAAAGAGCAGAAAAAATTGCTGTAGTCTCTTAACCAGGGATGTAGTGGTGGATATACGGGGTATATGCCGTATACCTTCTGGATTTATATTTAACGGGACCGTATAACGTCTGTTTTTCAAGAAAGCTATAGTATATACATTCTAGGATATACTCTCGTCTTGAGCGTATACCCTCTGCTTAGAGCGTATATCCCCTGTCATTTTTACGACTACACCCCTGCTCTTAACTGTTGCGAGCGTTAAATTTAGAACACAATTTTACATTTTGTCGAGTGTATATATATATAGTGTCTTTTTAAACAATTTGACATCATTAGTGCCTATCTTTAATGTAGAAATTATTTCTTGTTTTACAAAAAACATGACAAAATATATTCAAAATATAAGACTAGCTATCAGATTAATACCAACATTAATTTCAAAAGTATTTGTAACGATTGTTGAAATTTATATTAAAAAAAAGAATCCCATTTTGTACTTACAAAATAATGTAGGAAATATGTAGTTATCGATTAAAACTTGCATAACGATATTTATATTTCGGTCATAAGTTTTTGTTTTGAAATTTTAGTAACACCATTTAATTTGGTACCGCAATTTATCTCATTTATGTATTTTTCATTTAATTTAAACGACTTGAAATAAATGCTAAATTAATAATTAGCTTCCCAACGTTTTATTAATGAAAGATATGCCAAAATACACACAAAATAATAAGTAAAAAAAACTAGTTAATAACATGTGAAAAATAAACCAATTTATAACTTCTATCTTATTATTATTTTTTGTTATAGTAGTCCCATTTTATAGTTGAAAAATACCATGCAATTTTATCCAATGAAAGTTGTAAAAACATGTTATATTTTTTGTGCGCCTTGCTTAGAAATTATTAATAACAACAGTTCATCTACCATAGCAAGCGATTTCATTTTTTATCATTTCACATTTCTTTTAAACGACTTGACATTAATGCTTGTCTTTAATTTAGAAAAAAGAAGTCAAAGGGGGAATTTGAAAAAAAGAAATAAAAAAAGCATTGCCCGCCGAGAGAATCAAAGCACTTTAGCTGATTTGTAAAGAAAAAAGGCTTAAGACAGAGGAAAGAAAAAAAAACATAGAATAATAATAATAAATAATTGCCCCCCAGGGTTTTTGGACGAACAAAGCAGATGGGAGCTTTATTTCTAATCCCGCAGCCCTTTCTTTGTGTATAAAAAATTACTTGGGGTCACCAGAAAAAATAATAACCATAGCTGTATATTTATATAAAAACAAGTATTAAAAACCCAGTTCCTATCACATGTCACAAAACCGCTATTTCAGTCCGTAATCCCGTCTCTCTTAGGAGCCTGGAACAATAAAGTAATGAGAAAAATCATAAAGCATAAAAACTTTTTTGTTCCCTTACCCTCTTTTCTTAGAGAAAAGGATTTTTATTTGAGGAGGGTTTTTTTATTATTTTTCGGGGAGGGTTTTGTTTTGCTTTTTTTTTCTCTTGTGGATAAACGCAAAAATTCATAATTCTTAGACTCTCAGACTAAAATAAAGGATATTAAGAAGATGAAAAAACATGGCTTAATTAGGTTGCCTAAGCATGTCTCTTTTTATTACCGGGTTTTTCTTAATTTAAATCACCATGGTAACGCAGTTTATCATTTTTTTTCATGGGTATTATATTTCTCTTTTACTTAAAATGCTGTGCCGTTATTATTAATGTAATAATAACAATCTAATTTTTACCATGTTTTGTGGATTAACTTTTTTTTTTCTTAAGATCTTAATTTATTTTCTAGGCGTGCTGAATAGACTTCGATCATGCGAATATTTTTGACATAATTTCATTAAACATATTATTTTATCCTAATATATATTTTTTAATTTCAATTAAGAAATGCATAAATAAGTAGATATACTTTGTGATATTTAAGAAGTGGAATAATCTGCATTAACATTTGATTTTAATCGATAAAAATATAAAATTATTTCAGTTTAATATAAAGCTAAACTTCGATTATTTTAAATGGAATTGTTTTTTGTTTTTTTCCCAAAGATTTTTCAGTTATTATTAACAAAATAAAAGTAATTTGTTTATGTTTTTCTTGATAAAATTTTACTTCTTTAAAATCAAAAATTATTTCCGGGAATTCATTTAATTATTATTATTTTATGCTTTTTCTATAAAATAACCCAAACATAATTTTATCCTTGCTGTGAAACTAATTCTATCTTTTTTAGACCTGACGTATAGTATAGGATGCAAATGGGTGATTCTCCAATAAGTGGGTAATTTCCGTCCCTTAAGGTTACATGCTGCTTTTTGTCATTCATATAGTTTTATTTAACATAAAATGTATTTTGTAATATATCTGTACAATTTAAAAAAGTATTTTCAAGAAAATAACTGTAAATTTTACTATAATAGTATTTTAAATATTCAATTTCTCACATCTGTCCCTTGTCCCTCACCTTATGTATTGATTTTCTGGAACAATTTTAAGTGTAATGACAAACTATTTTTTAATAATTTTACCACTTAAAATTAAAATTTATACTCCAAAGTACATATTAACGTATTTTTATTGTAATTTAAAAATAGTTTTACATTTACTCTGAGTCAGGGAAGCGCTTTCCTCTGGTTTTTATGTCACTACTGTCCTCTTGTATAAAACTGCTAAAATGACTACCAGGTGGCCAGATAAAACTTGGTGAACAGGTGCATTTAGTAGAAAAAGCCATCTTAATTGCCCAGAAACACATGGCACAATTCTAAAGACTTGAAAAATAATTACAAGCTACAAAATGGATAGAAAGGTAAGAATATGTTTATTACTTGTCACTACTGTCCACTACTTAAACTGTCCTAGTTATTGTTTTTATTTATTTATTATTTTGTTGTGATGTAACGTACTTTATCTTAGTACAAAATATCATATTGCAGTCTTAATAAGCCTAACTTACTATGTACACAAAAGCAACTCCTAATTTCTCAACATATTTGTGTAAAACTTGGGTTACAGTATTGTGTGATGAAAATTGGTTTCCTGGTGAGTTTTAAATTTTTATTTAAAATATTATTTAAAATTTTTATCAACTTATTACATTTATTCTTATTACTTATTACAACATTTGTTTTTAACAGGTTTAATTGAAGAAATAAATGATGACATCCTTAAAATAAATTTTATGTTAAGGAATGGAAGCCGATTCCATTGGTCAAATACACCAGATATTCAGGATGTTCTTTAGAAAGAAATTTTGTGTGCTATTGAGATATTCCCCCTCGACCAATTACTTCAAGATATTTTAATATAGAAATTATATGATATAAACTTTAAAATGAGCAGTATTTGTCGTACTTAAACACTTTTTTCTAACTAAAACTTTTGTCCAAATAAATTCACTTATTTACTCATTATCTTATTGTTGATTATTTTTTCTAAAATATTCGAATTTTAAAATACTAAAAAAAATAATTGTTAAAATGTTCAAAACTTAAAAGTTTTGAAAGTATATTACAGTCCATGTAAATGTCACTCCTGTCCCCTTATTCTTAAAGCTTAAAAAATGTTCAGATTTATCAGAGATGATATATTAAACATTATATATATTTTTTTACTATAAAAAGATACACTTTAATAAAATGCACATATTTTTCATAAAAATTTTATTTAAATCCTGGTTTACAAAGTAAAAAACTATCTTGGGAACAGTACTGACATTGACTACCAAATTAATTTATAAATTTTTTTTTTTTTTTTTAAATATATAGTGCTTAAAGTTTATACCGGAATGTGAATAATACTCAGTAACCTATGCTGTATCTAATTATTTTAAAAATATTAGTTAAAATTTAATTTTTTTCTCACTAAATCAATGTGCGAAATTACCTATTTATTGGAGAATCACCCATATATATATTTAAAATTTTTTTTCACGTACAATGTTAAAAAGTTTGCTCTACACTGTAAAAAAAGGGTCGATCTAATAAAAAAATTTAGTGATCCTTGCAATTACTAAAAAAATTTTAGTAATCGTACTCAGTTACAAGAAAATCTGTAAGAGTTACTAGAAAAAAGGCTAGCAATGAATAGAGTTACTAGTTTTATATTTTAAATAGCTATTACTAAAACTCGCTTGGTGGGGTCGTGATAGCCTAGTGGTCATAGCACAAAGCTCCAGACTGAAAGGCCTCGGGTTCGAAGCTCGACACCACCAAAGACGTACCGAGTGTATGCAGTGTAAGTATTCGTTAAGTAAAGGGGTTATGAAATCAAAATTTCGCAGGTGGCAATGTTTGATGCTGCCATCTATTGAGGCATTGCCGGAAATCTACCGCTGCAAAAATTGCGTTTGGACTAGCTGCTAAGATAAAAGTGAGTAATGGTTACTAAAAATAATTTTGGAGATGTTACTAAAATTTGCTGGCTGGCTCATACTAAAAAGTTTTAAGTTGGTTATGCAAAAAATTCTTTTGTTCAGTTTACAAAAGAAAAGTTTGTTTCACTTGAAAAAAAAAAAAAAAAAAAAAAAATTGGAATGGTTCCTAAAAAATTTTGTGGAATACAAACTGACTAAAAAATTTTTAGTAACCTCATGATTTTTTTTTTACAGTGTAGCTTGAACCAAATTGTGATGCTCAGTAACTGCCACTATAAGATGGTGAAATCTCCTACCAACATGTGGCGCTTCCTATTTGAACCTCATTCCAACTGTTGGAGCTATGCTTCAACGGGAGCTCCAAATATTGGTCCAAGATTTCACCATCTTACAGTAGTAGCTATTGAGCACCAAATTTTGGTTCAAACTAGGGCAAGATTTTTAACAGTGTTGATAAATAATATTAAATAAAGAAAAATTGGTGTGAATGGAGCGTAACATGTAGAAGAACTAAACAAAATAGCAAGATTTGAAATTAGTAAATAATTCTACTATGACAAAACAATAAAACTATCCAAATTTCGCCTCCAACCCGTCATTAATTCTAATTAGATCATTTTCCCAACAAACGTAAGAAAAATGTTATCTCCTCTCTCCGACAGACAATAATTACTAATTCAACAGACTCAGTAATACACGAAGTATATCACTCTAAATAAAAATCGCAAGTAAATGAAAAACAATATATCCCAATTTCTTTTTTTATAATTAACTATACACACCGATAACAATAAAAAAGATGAACGTAAATATTTTTAAATAATAAATATATAAATATTTCGAAAATGACAAAACTGCAAAACTTTTTTTTTTCTTTTTCTGTCCGGACATACGCAAGGAAAATGTTATTCCCAGTAACCGACATACAATAACTACTAATTCAACAGACTCAGTAATACACGAATTATATCACTCTAAATAAAAATCGCAAATAAATGGAAAGATAATATTTCATTTTCTCTTTTATAACTAACTAATACACAGTTAATAAAATGCTGAATATAAATATTTTTAAATAATAAATATTTCCACAGTGACAAAACAATGCCCCAGACAAAACTGTTCAACTACTTCAATTTCAACTGTTATCCCTTATTAACTCTAATTCGATTGTTTTTTTTTTTTCGAACATACATAAGAAAAATGTTACTCCCAGTCCCCAACAGACAATAATGACTCTGTCAACAAACTGCCTTTGTGATTCCTCTTTAATATTTGCCTCAATATTATAAGCACACTATCGGAGACTCTGGATTAAGGGTGTATTTCGATTCAAACTGCTTATTTTCCGATTTATTTTTTAATTCATTTTTGGTCTCAAATCCACCAAACTTTCAAAATCTCTTATTTGGAAAGTATACAAGGTGCCATGATTGCCAATTCTTTGATAAATGCAGAAAATATTGTAAAAAAAAGCAATCAAAAACGGCATTTCGAACTGATTTTTCCGAAGCGGGAGATCTGTGAACGGAAAAAAGGGTGATACTGATAAGGTAATTGTTTATAAATCAAATTCCAATGAATTGAGCGTAAAATGACATCACACGGCACCTCATACGTCCCTTCAAGAATCCCCTCAGCAAATTTCATGTTTCTACTTTTAAAAATGTGTCTGAAATTCTATCGGGAAATTTCGAGCTGTTGAAGGTGGAAAAGCGTTTTTTCGAATACACCCTTAAAGACCCAATCTCCGACCAGGAGTCTCTGTTTGTCTAACCCGAGAATAACGGATACGTTTTGTAAGTCCGTGTGATTTAAACGTGGTTTGATTCCGAGACCTAATAGGCGATGCCAGAAAGAAAACTCATCAAGAGGGCCATATAGTGTACAATTAGTTTATTTCTAAGACATTGTTATCTCACCATAAATAATGAGACAACCAAATATTGTTTACGCAGTAGAAAAGTTATATGTTTTCTTTATCTCTTTCTTTTGGTGCGTTCGTAATTATATAAATACGGATCACATATAGTCGTCGTTCAGTCTGCCCGTCCGCTTATAATGACTCAAAATCTACCCAACCGAATAGCATGAAATTTAAAATATGAAATTCTTATGTAATCTTGTCGAGTTTTTTCTAATTTTATAAAAATCAGATAAATAGTTCAATTGCAGGGACAATCAAAAATATTCCTTTACATGACGGTCAATGGGAATAAATAGTTACATGAACATTTTAATCATGTTATACTCTTTCAAACATAATGAAATTGATATACATCTATGAATTATACACAAAAATATACATTCTGTACAGTCTGTGGTGCAAAGAACATATGTTATTCATTTAAAAATAATAAATATTTCCAGAGAGACAAAGGGACAAAACAATATGTCATACAAACCGAAAAACTCTTCTAATTTCAACTGTTATCCCTTATTAACTCTAATACGATTGTTTTTTTTTTTTTTCGAACTTACATAAGAAAAATGTTACTCCCAGTCCCCGACAGACAATAATGACTCTATCAACAAACAGCCTTTGCTGCTTCCTTTGCGAGTTCTCTCTAATATTTACTTCAATATTATGAGCACACTATCGGAGCCTCTGGATTAAAGGTCTACTCTCCCACTAGGAGTCTCTGTTTGTCTAAACTGAGAATAACGGATACATTTGGTAAGTCCATGTAATTTAAACATTGTTTGATACCGAGACTTAATAGACACTGCTAAAAAGAAAACTAGCAGAGGGGCCGTATACTATTCAATTAGCGAATTTCTAAGATATTAACATCTCATCATAAATAAGGAGGCAACCAAATATTCTTTACACAAAAGAGAAGTTGTATGTTTTCTTTCTCTGTTTTTCGGTGCGGTCATAATTAAGTAAATACGTAGTATCTATAGTCGTCATTCAGTCCGCCAGTCTGCATGTAACAACGCAAAAACTACCCAACTGAATCGTTTGAAATTTAAAATAGGCATTTTTTAGGCAAGTTTGTCATTTCAAATTTTATGAAAATCGGATGTATAGTTTTAAGGACAATCAACGTGTTACATTAAGGTCAGAGGGAATAAATATTTTAAATAAATTCTGCAAACGAATGAAAAATTAATATCTCAATTTATATTTTATAACTATCAACAGCGATTTAAAAAAAGGATGAATGTAAATATTATTAAGTAATAAATATTTTTAGAGTGACAAAAACAATGCACCAAACAAAACTGTAAAACTGTTCCAATTTCAACTATTATCGCATATTAACTCTAATTTAATTTTTTTTTTTTTTCGAATATACATAAGAAAAATGTTACTCGCAGTCCCCGACAGACAATAATGACTCTGTCAACAGATTACCTTTGCTACTTCCTTTGTGAGTCCTTTTTAATATTTGTTTCAATATTATGAGCATACTATCGGAGTCTCTGGATTAAAGGCCCAATCTCCCACTAGGAATACCTGTTTGTCTAACCCGAGAATAACGGATACATTTGGTAAGTCCATGTGATTTAAACATCGTTTGATTCCGAGACCTAATAGACGATGCCAGAAAGAAAGCTCACTGAGGGGCCGTATAGTATACAATTTGTGCATTTCTAACACATCGTTATCTCACCATAAATAATTAGACAACTAAACATTCTTTGCACAGAAGAAAAGTTATATGTTTTCCTTCTCTCTGTTTTTCGGTGCGTTCATAATTATGTAAATAGGTAGCATCTACAGTCGTCGTTTAGTCCGTCCGTCCGCATATAGCACTGTAAAAACTACACAACCGAATCGTTCGAAATTTAAAATATAAAATTTTTAAATAATTCTGTCATTTCAAATTTTTTTGAAAATCGGATACATAGTTCTATTATAAGTACAATCAACATGTTACATTAAGTTCAATGGGAATAAATACTTTAAATGAAAACCGCAAATGAATGAAAAAATAATATCTCAATCTCTCTTTTATAACTAACTAAACACACTAATCAAAAAAAGATGAATGTAAACATTTTAAAATAACAAATACTTCCAGAGTGACAAAAACAGTGCATCAACAAAACTGTAAAACTGTTCCATTTTCAACAGTTATCCCTTATTATGTCGAATTCGATTGTTTCTTTTCCGAAAATACATAAGAAAAATGTTACTCCCAGTCCCCGTCAGACAATAATGACTCTGTCAACAGACTGCCTTTGATGCAACCTTTGTGATTCTTCTTTAATATTTGCTTCACTTTTATGAGCATACTATTGGAGCCTCTGGATTAAAAGCCCAATCTCCCTCCAGAAGTCTCTGTTTGTGAAACCAGAGAATAACTGATACATTTGGTATGTCCGTCTGATTTAAAAATCGTTTGATTCCGAGACTTAATAGACGTTGCGAGAAAGATAAGTCTATGAGGGACTGAATAGTATTCAATTAGTTCATTTCTAAGACCAATAAGTAATGAGACAACTAAATATTATTTACACAAAAGAAAAGTTATGCATTTTTTTCCTCTGTGTCTCTTTCCTTTTCATATAAATAACTAATTCAAAATTTTATGTAGGCTATTTACTGCACTATAAAAAAACTTTAAAGTTACTAAAATTTTTCTAGGAAACTGAGTTATTTCTAGAATTTTTTATGTAACGGTAATAGCAAAATTTCATGTAACAGGAAAGACAATACGTCAGGCAAAACTATAAAACGGTTCCGATTTCTACTGTTATCCCTTATTAACTCTAATTCAATTGTATTATTATTATTTTTTTTGAACATACATAAGAAAAATTTTACTTCCAATCTCCGACAGACAATAACTACTAATTCAATATATTGAGTTACACACGAAGTATATCACTCTAAAAGAAATTCGTATATAAATAGAAAAAAAATAGTATCTCAATTTCTCTTTTATAACTAACTATACACAGAGATAAAAACAAAGCAGAATCTAAATATTTTTAAATAATAAATGTTTCCAGAGTGACAAAAACAGTGCTTCAAACAAAACTGTGAAACAGTTCCAGTTTTATATGTTATCCCTTATTAACTCTAATTCGATTGTTATTTTTCCGAACATACATAAGAAAAATTTTACTCCCAGTCCCCGACAGACAATAATGACTCTGTCAACAGACTGTCTTGGCGATTCCTTTTTAATATTTGCTCCAATATTATGAGCATACTATGGGAGCCTCTGGATTAAAGGCTCAGTCTTCCACAAGGAGTCTGTGTTTGTTTAACCCGAGAATAACGGATACATTTGATAAGTCTGTTTGATTTAAACATCGTTTGATTCCGAGACCTAAAAGACTATGCCAGAAAGAAAACTCACTGAGGGGCCGTATAGTATACAATTAGATTAATTTATAACACGATTTTTCAATCGGTAATTCGATTATAACAGATGTAAATTTTCCACCTGGGTGAAAAAAGTCCGTGCCAGGATTCGAATTAGGGATGTATTGGTGAAGCCGCCAATGCTCTTCCAACTGATTCATCCCGGACACGAACACTGGAGGACTATTTCACCCAAATAATCTTAACGATCACATAATCTGGTCTGAAACTATGGATTAGCTCAACAGAATAAATCGAAGGTCAATATAGAGAACTGCTGAAAACGTTGTATTCGAAATCATATTGAATTAATTTATAACACTTTTTTCAATCGGTAAATCAATTATCACACATGTAAATTTTCCATGAGGGGAATAAAGTCCGTGCCAGGATTCGAATTACGGATGTATTGGTGAAGCCGCCAATGCTCTTCCAACTGAGACATCCTTTTTTCACCCACATGGAAAATTTACATCTGTTATAGTATTCAATTAGTTCATTTCTAAGATATTTGTTATCTCACCATAAATAAGGAAACAGCCAAATGTTCTTTACATAAAAGAAAGTTATGTATATTTTTTCTTTCTGTCTCTCTCATTTTCAACTAAATGATTAATTCCAAATTTCATTTAAGATATTTACTGCACTATAAATAAATATTTAAGGTTACTAAAATTTTTCTAGGAATCTCGGTTATTCCTAGAATTTGTTATGTAACGGTAACAGAAAAAAAAAAAAAAAAAACTCGTCAGTCAAAACTGTGTAACTGTTCCAATTTTATCTGTTATCCCTTATTAACTCTAATTCGATTGTATTTTTTTTTTTTCGAACATACATAAGAAAAATGTTACTTCCAGTGTCCTACAGACAATAACAAGTAATTCAACAGAATGAGTTATACACAAATTATATCACTCTAAATAAAAATCGCATATAAATAAAAATAAAAATAACATCTCAATTTCTCTTTTATAACGAACTATACAGAATAACAACAAAAACATTTAATGTAAATATTTTTAAATAATATATATTTCTAGAATGACAAAAAAAGTGCTTCAAACAAAACTGTAAAACTCTTCCAATTTCAACTGTTATCCCTTATTAACTCTAAATAGATCGTTTGTTTTTCCCGAAAATACGTAAGAAAAATTTCACTCCCAGTCCCCGTCAAACAACCCGTACTTTGTCAACAGACTGCCTTTGCTGCTTCCTTTGCGATTCCTCTTTAATATTTGCTTCAATATTATAAGCCTACTATCGGAGCTTTTGAATTAAAGGCCCAGTGAATCTCTGTTTGTCTAACCCGAGAATAACGGATACATTTGGTAAGTCCGTGTGATTTAAACATCCTTTGATTCCGAGACCTAATAGACGATGTCAGAAAGAAAGCTCACCGGATGGCCGTATAGTATAAAATTAGCGCAAGACATTGTTATCTAACCATAAATAAGGAGACAACCAAATATTCTTTGCACTGAAGAGAAGTTATATATATATATATTTCTCCCTGTCTCGCTCCTTATCATATATATATTTAAAAAAAAAAAAAAATTCAAAATATTATTCAGGATATTTATTCCACTATATTTTTTTTTTTTTTTAAGTTACAAAAATTTTTCTAGGAAACTGGGTTATTCCTAGAATCTATATATTAAAACGAAAGCCGGAAAAAGTAAGCACGGTTAAATACGTCTCTACGCATCGATACTTGCGCCGGTATCTGAGAGTCTCCTCCTATTGGTTAATCGGAGGAGAGTGTAGTTACTGTCTGTAAGAGCATTTGCAAAGCGCGTTTGTAAATATGGGATAAGAACGCTGACACTGTTTAATGCAATGCTATAATAATTATTTTTTTAACTTTACTCATCTTATAATGATTGGAATACATTGTTTTTTTTCACTTTACGTAAGTTAATTAATTTATTTCCATCTGTATTCTTTTTTTGCAATGTTATTGCCGGCAATCTTAGGCTTAATTGTAGAGATGTTTCATATGAAATTGAAACATTCAATAAGTTAATGATTAAAGAGTTTATTTACGTTCTTGGCCGATAAATCATTTTCTATATTGTAATTTTCAAATTTATTTATTAGTATGTATAAAAAAAAGGCTGGAAGTCACATTGTTTTTTGTTTTGTGTTTTGATGGTGCGATTTTTGACGGATAGTTTGACTTCATGGATGTAAACAGATTCGCAAATCTCTATTTATTTTTTGCTTCAGTTTCTTATTATACTCATGTCAAAAAACGGTGATTTTTTTCCCACTTACAATTTCATTTTTGAGCAAATTCATAACGTTTAGGAAGTATTTACATTACATCTCACAGTCTCGCCGAATAATAGAGAATTGCATATGAAATGAAAATAATCCCAGTTATAAACAGCTTTGTAAATCATTAATATTTATTTAATGTTTCACTTTTTTTTGAGTACACTTTTTTTAAAAAGTGTTCCCGTGACAAAATTTGCTGAGTTTTTTTGGGGAGAAGGAGGAGGGAATATTTTGATGAAATTTGCTATTTTTTTGCTTTTGACAAAATGTGTTGTTTTCTCACAATCTGTTTACCAATATTTGCGTTTTTTGAAGTACCTAGACAAATTTAAAGTATTTTCAAGATCTTTTGACGAAATTCACATCTTTTATGGTACCAGGACAAATTTATTTGTTTTCTCAGGGATTTTCGGTGAAATTTGTCGTTTTTTTTCTCGCTATCTTTCGATGTAATTTGCCGTTTTATCGAATTTATGCTTTTTTTGTTAAATTTGTCGGTTTTTTTCGTTATTTTCAGAAATTTATCATATTTTCGCTTTTTTTTCTTTGAAAAAAATTACCTGTTTTGCAATTTTTTCATGAAATGTGCCTCTTTTTCATCTTTTGACAAAATGTGTTGTTTTCTCACAATCTGTTTACCAATATTTGCGTTTTTTGAAGTACCTAGACAAATTTAAAGTATTTTCAAGATCTTTTGACGAAATTCACATCTTTTATGGTACCAGGACAAAATTATTTGTTTTCTCGGGGATTTTCGGTGAAATTTGTCATTTTTTCTCACTATCTTTCGATGTAATTTGCTGTTTTATCGAATTTATCCTTTTTTCGTGATTTTTGTTTGTGAAATTGTTGTTCTTTGTTATTTTTTTTTAGAAATTTGTCGTTTTTTTCCACTATTTTTAGCTAAATTTACCATTTTTTGCGATTACCTGGATAAATTTTATGTGCTTTTTGAGATCTTTGGGCGAAATTCACATCTTTTATGATAACTGGATGAAATTCGTCATCTTGAGGTCTTTCGGCAAAGTTTATCGTTTTTCTCGAGTTCTTTCGATGACAGTTGTCGTGTTGTCATGATTTTTCGATGTAATTTGCCGTTTATTGAAGATCTTTTTGCAAAATTTATCTTTTTTGTGATTATTTGATAAAATTTGCTTTTTTTCAATCCTTTGACGAAAATTGTTGTTTACTCACAATCATTTGTCGAAATTTGTTGATTTCTCACAATATTTTGAATTTTTTTCATATATTTACAAATTTGTCATTTTTTAAGGATTTTTTTGTCAAAATTTGCCTTTTTTTTTCGAAATTTTTTCATGAAAATTGCCATTTTTTAGACGAAAGAAATATTTACAATATAGAAAATGCTTTATCAGCCAAGAACGTAAATAAACACTTGGAAATAAAATAACTTACGTAAAGTGAAAAAACCAACGTATTTCGATCATTATAAGATAAGTAAAGAAAAAAAATATAATTATCACAGCATTGCATTAAACAGTGATAGCAAAAATGCAGTCTCTCTGTGTTGTTTTCTCACAATCTGTTTACCAATATTTGCGTTTTTTGAAGTACCTAGACAAATTTAAAGTATTTTCAAGATCTTTTGACGAAATTTCCATCTTTTATTGTACCAGGACAAAATTATTTGTTTTCTCGGGGATTTTCGGTGAAATTTGTCATTTTTTTCTCACAATCTTTCGATGTAATTCGCTGTTTTATCGAATTTATCCTTTTTTCGTGATTTTTGTTTGCGAAATTGTTGTTCTTTGTTATTTTTTTTAGAAATTTGTCATTTTTTTCCCCACTATTTTTAGCTAAATTTACCTTTTTTTGCGATTACCTGGATAAATTGTATGTGCTTTTTGAGATCTTTGGGCGAAATTCACGTCTTTTATGATAACTGGACGAAATTCGTCATCTTGAGGTCTTTCGGTAAAGTTTATCGTTTTTCTCGAGTTCTTTCGATGAAAGTTGTCGTGTTGTCATGATTTTTCAATGTAAATTGCCGTTTATTGAAGATCTTTTTGCAAAATTTATCTTTTTTGTGATTATTTGATAAAATTTGCTTTTTTTTCAATCCTTTGACGAAAATTGTTGTTTACTCACAATCATTTGTCGAAATTCGTTGTTTTCTCACAATATTTTGAATTTTTGTTCATAATATGTTTACAAATTTGCCATTTTTTAGGGATTTTTTTTGTCAAAATTTACCTTTTTTTAAAAAAATTTTCATGAAAATTGCCATTTTTTTTGACGTTTTGGCAAAATTTTTATTTTTGTGCAATACTTTTGCGAAATTTGTTTTATTTGGGATATCTAGACAATTTTTTTTTTTTTGCAGTTTTTTGACAAATTTTTTAGAGATCTTTTGAAGAAATTTGTTGTTTTTTGCAATCTGTTGACGAAATTTGCAGTTTTATTTTCCCACATCTATTTATAAAATTTCCGGGCAATGTTTTGTTTTTTTTTTTTTGGGGGGGGGGGAGTATTTTGATGAAATTTTCTAATTTTTGTGATTATTTGCCAGAATTTGTGTGTTTATGGTACCTAGACAAACTTTGGTACATAGCAAATGATTTCTAGCATTTTTTTAAAAAAATTTAAACAGTTGAAAAATAATCTCCAAACATTTTCAAGAGTCTGTGACGTGTGTCGCAGCGTTGCACCAATTCTGCGCCCGGGATCATGTCATGTTGGTGTTACGTTGGTAAATGGAAAAGCATATTGAAATTTTTAATAAATATTAATCTTTAAAAAAAAAAATTCTTTGAAAATTTTTTTATAGTGGCAAAATACTTTTTTTTCTTTGATTCTTTCATATTGTTGCTGTCAAGTTTTGACGGGTTTCACCTAGCCAGAATAAATATTATCATTAATTTTTTTAATATGTGAAATTTACATGTATTTTTGATTTATGAAAAGGTAATAGAAAAGTAGTTGAAAATGCAAATGTTTATTTGTTGAATGGGGTGGGTAATGTAACAACAAATTAACCACGGAGAGGATCATTGTTATAGTTGTTTCTAAATGACAAACTATAAATTCAGTCTTATTTTGCTGCGAAGTAAGTGAAGTATGTATATTTTGTATGAAATGAGTGATGACAGTAATTTATGATTTATTCATGTTATGTGCAATTTATTGGTGTTGTATTTGTAAATGAAAAATTATCAAATGAGAGAGATTCTAATTCTATGACAGCATGTTTGAATGAAACTCGGCCAATTGCGGGTCATTTGCCTGGATGTAAAATGCAGGTTGTTCTTTTATTTATTGAAATTTTTGCTGAAGATTTGTCGTTAAAAATTCCTTTAATAGCTGGAAAATACCTTTTTCTTTCTTCGGTGCCGTCAAGTTTTGACGGGTTTCATCTAGTATTTTATGTAACGGTAACAACAAAAATTAATGTAACAGGAAAGACAACTCGTTAGGCAAAACTGTAAAACTATTCCAATTTCAACTGTTATCCCTTATTAACTCTGATTCGATTATATATATTTTGAACATACATAAGAAAAATGTTTCTTCCAATCCCCGACAGACAATAACTATTAATTCAACAGATTGAGTTATACACGAAATATATCACGTTAAATAAAAATTGCTTTTAAATGAAAATAAAGATAATATATCATTTTATCTTTTATAACTAACTACAGACAGTAATTAAAAAAAAAAAGCTGATTATAAATATATTTAAATAATAAATATTTTCAGAGTGACGAAAACAGTGCTTCAGACAAAACTGTAAAACTGTTCCAATTTCAACTATTATCCCTTATTAACTGTAATTCGATTGTTTTTTTTTTCGAACATAAATAAAAAAATGTTATTCCCAGTCCCCGACAGACAATAATGCCTTTGCTATTCCTCTTTAATATTTACTTCAATATTATTAGTATACTCTCGGAGCCTCTGGATTAAAGACCCAATCTCCCACAAGGAGTCTCTGTTCACCAGCACTCTCTATTTATCTGACCCGTGAATAACGGATACATTTGGTAAGTCCGTGTGATTGAAACATCATTTTATTCCGAGACCTGAAAGAAAACTCGCTGAGGGGCCGTATAGTGTACGATTAGTGCATTTCTAAAACACTGTTAGTTCACCATAAATAATGAGACAACCAAATATTTTTTACACAGAAGGAATGTTATATGTTTTCTTTTTCTCTATCTCTCTCTTTTTCGGTGCGTTTGTAACTAAGTAAATGTGTAATATCTATTGTCGTCGCCCAGTCCGTACGTCCGTTCGCTCACACATAACAGCACCAAAACTACCCAACTGAATTGTTTGAAATTTAAAGTACATAATTTTTACATAATTTTGTCGTGTTATTTCCAAATCTATAAAAAGAGTTTCCATAGTTTAATTATAGGGAGACTCATTTGTATTCCGTCACATTACGCACAGTAAAAACAAAATACCCAAATTGGGTTGAAAGATTTTTGGGTACAGAATTGTTCCAATTTGGAAAGTTCAGTTTGTAGCACAAAATCGTTTTAAATAAGTCTGATTTTTAATGACATTAAAACAATTAAAATATCTTAGATAGTATATGCATTATACCTCAGAAATTTTGATTAATTTAATGTTAATAAAGGTCTGATCTGTTTTGAACCATTTTGGGTTATCTATTTTGGGAACAATACTCTACCATTTTGGAATCCTTACTGTACCATTTCAGGAAAATTACTATACCCAGAAATCTTTCAACCCAATTTGGGTCTTCAATTTTTACAGTGCGGTTTCAAGAGAAAAAATACTTTCAAGTGAATATTAATGATATTACACTCTTTCAAACGTAATAAAATTGATATTAATCTTCGAAGTATATACTAATATAAAAAAGCGGACGGGCGTACTAATCGACAGCTGTAGATAATACGTAATTACGAACGCACTTGAAAATAATACAGTAAAACCTCCATAACGGACACTCCCGAATAGCGGACACCTCTATTTAACGGACAGTTTTCCAATCCCCACTCCCAAAACCAACATTTTTGTATGTTTAACCTCCGAATAACGGACATTCCGAATAGCGGACACTATTTTTGGCGATAAAGGATGAAAAATAATTTTTTATCCAGGAAAAAAAAAACGAAAAAAGAGTAAAAAGAATGCTTCTAAATGTATCAGAGCAATGTGCCACCAATTTTGTGATCACAGATAAATGTAGAGGATGAGCTAGGGAAAATCTCCCCCCCCCCCTCTACATTTAGTGTGAAAAGGTTGCCCGGAAGGGACATCTTCTTCAACATTGCAATGTCCCCCTGGAAGTTTTTAAGATTTTATGCTTTTAATAGACAAAAAGTGCAATTTCTCCTCCCCGCCCGAAATTCTATCGAGTCCAATAACGTCACATTGAAAAACAAATTATATGTAATTGCAAGCAAAAGTAAACTTTTGTAGCTGATTTTTTCTTAAGAATATAATAAACAGTAGATAAAGGTGTGCACAATTTTATTTCAGTTTTATTGCTCAAAAAATAATTTTAATTTCTGATTAATCATGAAATGTAGGTTTTAGGAATATAAAAGTCAATTAATGAATTTTATGCATTTCTTTGTGATTTTTGAATCTCTGAGGTTTTCCCAAAAGCGGACACCTCCGAATAGCGGACAATTTCGGCGTTTCCGAGGTGTCCGTTATTTAGAGGTTTTACTGTATCTCAAAACCAATTTTATAATTAACTATAAACAGTGATAAAATACAACTGAATGTTAATATTTCTAAATAATAAATATTTTCAAAGTGACAAAAAATGTTTCAGGCAATACTGTAAAACCGCTCCAATTTCGACACACAATAATGACTCTGTCAACAGACTGACTTTACTGCTTCCTTGGCGATTCCTCTTTAATATTTGCTTCAATATCATGAGCACACTATCGGAGCCTCTGGATTAAAGGCCCAATCTCCTACCAGGAGTCTCTGTTTGTCTAACCTCAGAATAATAGATACATTTGGTGAGTCCGTGTGATTTAAACATCGTTTGATTCCGAGGCCTAATAGACGATGCAAGAAAGAAAACTCACTGAGGGGACGTATAGCGTTCAATTAGTTCATTTCTAAGACATTTTATCTTACCATAAATAATGAAACCGCCAAATATTATTTGGTTTCAAGACAAAATATTTTCTCTCTCTTTAGGTGCATTTGCAAATATGTAAATATGTAAAATTTATTGTCGACAATCAGTCCATGCGTCTGTCTGTCACACATAACAGCACAAAAACTACTCAACCAAATCGTTTAAAATTTAAAATATGTAATTTTTACATAATTTTGTCATTTCAAATTTTATGAAAATTGGAAGTATAGTTCAATTATAAAGACAATCAGCGTCTTACATTAAGGTTAATGGGATTTTTTTTTTTTTACCGCAAATGAATGAAAAAATAATTTTTCAATCTCTCTTTTTTATAAATAATTATAAACAGTGATAAAAAAAAAGCTGAATATAAATAAGTTTAAATAATAAATATTTCCTGAATGAAAAAACATTGCTTCAGACAAAACTGTAAAACTGTTACAATTTCAACTGTTATCCCTTATTATTTCTAATTCATATTTTTTTTTCGAACATACATAACAAAAAATGTAACTCCCAGTCCCTGACAGACAATAATGACTCTGCCAACAGTCTAACTTGGCTGCTTCCTTTGCGACTCCTCTTTAATATTTGTTTCAATATTATGAGCACACAATCGGATCCTCTGGATTAAATGCCCAATCTCCCACTAGGAGTCTCTGTTTGTCTAACCCGAGAATAACGGATACATTTGGTAAGTCTAATAGACGATGCCAGAAAGAAAGCTCACTGAGGGGCCGTATAACATTCAATTAGTTTATTTCTAAGATATTGTTATTCCACTATAAATAAGGAGAAAACTAAATAACATTTCAGACAAGAAAAGTTATGTGTTTTCTTTCTCTCTATTTTTTGGTACGTTCGTAATTATGTAAATACGTAGCACCTATTGCCGTCGTTCGGTTCGTTTAGCCGCATATGACAACGCAAAAACTACCCAACCGCATCGTTTGAAATTTAAAGTATGCAATTTTTACATAATTTTGTCATTTCAAAATTTATGAAAATCGGATATACAGTTAGTTTAATTATAAGGACAATCAACTTCTTACATTAAGATCAATGAAAAAAGAATGCTTAAAAAAAAAACCGGAAATGAATGAAAAAGTAATATGTCAATTTCTCTTTTATAACTAACTGTATACAGTAATAAAAAAAAAAAAAAAAAAAAAAAAAAAAAAAAAAAACTGAATGTAAATATTTTTAAATAATGAATATTTTCAGAGTGAAAAAACAGTGCTTCAAACAACACAATAAAATTGTTCAAATTTCAATGGTTACCCCTTATTAACTCTAATTCGACTGTTTTTTTTTTTTTTCGAACATACGTAAGAAAAATGTTACTCCCAGTCCCCGACAGACAATAATGACTCTGTCAACAGAGTGCCTTTGCTGCTTCCTTTGCGATTCTTTTTTAATATTTGCTTAAATATTATGAGCATGTTATCGGAGCCTCCGGATTAAAAGCCCTGTCTCCCACTAGGAGTCACTGTTTGTCTAACTAACGGATACACTGGGTAAGTCCGTGTGTTTTAAACATCGTTTGATTTCGAGGCCTAATAGACTATCCCAGAAAGAAAACTTGCTGAAGGGCGGTATAGTATACAATTAGTTCATTTCTAAGACATTGTTATTTGACTATAAATAAGGAGACAACCAAATATTTTTTATACAGAAGAAAAGTTATACGTTTTTTTTTCTTTATTTCTCTTTTTTGCTACGCTCGTAATTATATAATTACGTAGCAACTATACACTGCAAATTTTCAACACAAAAATCAGCACATTTTATAACAGTTTTTGTCACAAAAATTACGACACATTAATGTGTTGTGATTTAGAAAACTTCATAAACGAAACTTTTTTTGTATTGTGATTATGTTCTTAATATATTGCAAAAGTGTGAAGCCTAGAAATGTGTTCTAAAAATAATTCTGTTAATTGTGTTCAAATAATATTGTAAATATTTTAAAATAATAAATAATTCCAACGTGACAAAAACAATGCTTCATGCAAAACTGTAAAATTGTTCCAATTTCAACTATTATCTTTTATTAACTCTAATTCGGTTTTTGTTTTCGAACATAAATAAGAAAAATGTTACTCCCAATCCCCAACAGACAATAATGACTCTGTCAAAAGACTATTTTTGCTGCTTCATCTTTAATATCTGCTTCCATATTATGAGCATATTACTGGAGCCTCTGGATTAAACGCCCAATCCCCCATCAGGAGTCTCTGTTTGTCTAACTAACAAGGAAGGTCTCCATACGGGCATACTCAGAAAAATCTGAAAAAATTACAGAATGTTCTTCTCATATCGTTATATATGTTTATAAAAAAATTTCGGCGGAATTTCCTCATAACGTCCGTAAAAAAAAAAAAAAAAAAAAAAAAAAAAATATTTCGTTTATTTGGCGATTTATCTCCGGTTGGCGAAAAAACGAAATTTTGAAAAATACGCTTTTACGCTTCGCATACTTTTTAAAGAAAAAACTTTCTATGTTCAATTTATTTAAATAAGTTTAGTTTAAGTTATTTTAGTTTTGCATTTTTACTTTACTTTAAGTGTAATTTTGTCATATACGTATGCACTTATAACAAATGAAATTAATATATTTTATCATTTAAAACACAATTTAAATTGATTAAAATTGTTCCAAATTGAAAAATACACTGTTAAAAATCTTCTGCATTTTGTTGCAACGCACACACTTGCTTGTATAGAAAACGGTTACTTGGCCGTGAAATGGAGCTTTCTCATTGGTTGGAATAGAGATATTATACACAAGCGGTGGAGTGCGTTGCAACAAAATGCAGCAGATTTTTAACAGTGTAAGATACGGTCAATTCACCGTGCTATGAAGCATTCTCATTGGTCAGAAGAGGGATATTCTATAAAAGTAGTGGAGTGACGTTGCAGTAAATGCTGCAGATTTTTAACAGTGAAGTCAATTAAATTCAATTTTCAGATTCGTTAAAATCGTCTGCTTTTGGCGAGGAAATGCACTGCTCGCCAAACCCCTCGTCGCTTCCAGCTTTTCACGCCAATTATTCCAAACTATTTTATTTTTTTACATATCTAATAATGTAATTCCGCCGCTAATTTTCACTGATCCTTTATTACCTACATGAGTAGTTTAATTCGTATTTTTTACAAAAAATTCTGAGTATGCCCCCAATGGAGACCTTCCTTGTAAGAACAACGGATACATTTGTTAAGTCCGTGTGATTTAAACATCGCTTTATTCCGAGGCCTAATAGACGATGCCAGAAAGAACAACTCACTGAGGAGCCGTTGAGTACACAATTAGTTCATTTCAAAGACATTGTTTTCTCACCATAAATAAGGAGACCACTGAATATCCTTTACACAGAAGAAAAATTAGAAGAGATGTTTTTCGGTGCGTTCATAATTATGTAAATACGTAGCATCTATAGTGGTCGTTTAGTCCGTCCGTCTGCATATAACATTGTAAAAATTACACAACCGAATCGTTTGAAATATAAAGTATGCAATTTTTACATTATTTTGCCATTACAAGTTTTATGAAAATCGGATATATAGTTCAATTATTAGAACAATCAACGTGTTACATTAAGGCCAAAGGGAATAAATACTTTAATTGAAAACCGCAAATGAAAAAAAAATAATATCTCATTTTCTCTTTTATAACTAACTTTGCCCGCACATTAAATGTAACTGAATGTAAATATTTTTAATTAATAAATATTTCCAGAGTGACAGATACAGTGCTTCAAACAAAACTGTAAAACTGTTCCAATTTCAACTGTTAACCCTTATTAACTCTAATTCGATTGTTTTTTTCCCGAACATACAGAAGAAAAATGTTACTCCCAGTAACCGTCAGACAATAATGACTCTGTCAACAGACTGCCGTTGCTGCTTCCTTTGCGATTCCTCTTTAATACTTGCTTCGATATTATGAGAATAGTATCAGAGCCTCTGGATTAAAGGCCCAAACCAACCAGGAGTCTCTGTTTGTCTAACCCGAGACGAGAATAACGGATACAGTTGGTAAGACCGTGTGATTTAAACATCAATCGTTTGAATAGACGATGTCATAAGGAAATCTCATTGAGGGGCCGTATAGTATTCAAATAATGCGTTTCTATGGCATTGTTATCGCATCATAAATAAAGAGACAACCAAATATTATTTGTACCGCAGGAAAGTTATAATTTTTTTTTCTCTCTGTCTCTCTCCTTTTCATATAAATAATTAATTCCAAACTTTATTTAGAATAATTACTGTACTATAAAAAAAATCTTTAAAGTTACAAAAAAATTTCTAGGAAACTGGGTTATACCTATACAGGGTGTATCTAAACTACTGGGCAAGACTTTAAGGGGTGATAGTACACATCAAGACAAATAATATTAAATGGGAAACTAAGGGTCCCAAACGTCTTTCGAAGGAGATAGGCGCCATCAAAGTTTAGGCTCGAAAATTTGAAATCATTATAAAAAACGGAAAAATTGGTCGATTCGTTTGCGGTTTTCACGAAAACTATTCTTTATGTCAGTATTGTCTTGAAAATAAATTATAAAGATAAATTTCAAAAAATGCCGATAGAGGGCACTACAGACTTTGGAGTAACGAACAACTATTTTTTACCGTTATTTTCTGCATCTCATTAATTTTTTTTAGAAGTTTAGACATAAACTTAAATTTGGAGCTCAAAATCTGTGGTTAAGTAGCGCAAACAGAACTGTGTTCAATGGGAGTGGGTAGGTTCAAATTTCAAATGATTATAAAAAACAGAAAAATTGGTCAATTGATTTGCGGTTTTCACTAAAATTATTCTTTATGTCAGTATTGTCTTGAAAATAAATTATACAAATATATTTCAAAAAATGTCGATAGAGGGCGCTTTAGACTTTGGAGTAAGGTACAACTATTTTTTACAGTTATTTTTTGCATCTCATTAAATTTTTTTAGAAGCTTAGATATAAACTTAAATTTTGTGCTGAAAATCTGAATCGTTGAGAATGGTTAAGTAGGGCAACATGAACTGTGTTCAATGGGGAGGGGAGGTTCAAATTTCAAATGATTATAAAAAACGGATAAATTGGTCTATTCGTTTGCGGTTTTCTCTAAACCATTCTTTATGTCAGAATTTCCTTGAAAGTAAATTTTAAAGATAAATTTCAAAAAATTCCGTTAGAGGGCGCCTTAAACTTTAGAGTAACCAACAACTATTTTTAACCGTTATATTTTTTAAATCTAAATAAATGTTTTAAAAGCTTAGACTTAAATTTTGAGTTCAAAATCTGAATCGTTGTGAGTAATCAAGTAGCTAAAAATCGAATTGTGTTCGTAGGGTGGGCACGGTAACATTTTAACTCCTGAACACAATGCAGTTTGCGCTTCTTAACCCCTACCAACGATTCAGAATTTGAGCTCAAAATTTAAGTCTAAGCTTTTGCAAGCATTTAATTAGAAACAAAAAATAACAGTTAAAAATTATTGTTGGTTAATCTGAAGTTTAAGGCGCCCTCTAACGGAATTTTTGAAATTTATCTTTAAAATTTATTTTCAAGGAAATACTGACATAAAGAATTGTTTTAGAGAAAACCGTAAACTAATCGACCAATTTTTCCGTTTTGTATAATCATTTGAAATTTGAACCTTCCCATCCCCATTGAACACAGTTCATTTAGCGCTACTTAACCACTCTCAATGATTAAGATTTTCAGCACAAAATTTACGTTTATGTCTAAGCTTCAAAAAAATTTAATGAGATGCAAAAAATAATGGTAAAAAATAGTTGTACGTTACTCCAAAGACTAAAGTGCCTTCTATCGACATTTTTTGAAATTTATTTGTATATTTTATTTTCAAGTCAATACTGACATAAAGAATAATTTTAGTGAAAACCGCAAATCAATTAACAAATTTTTCTGTTTTTTATAATCATTTGAAATTTGAACCTACCCACTCCCTTTAAACACAGTTCCAGTTTGCGCTACTTAACTACAGATATTGGGCTCAAAATTTAAGTTTATGTCTAAACTTCTAAAAAAATTTAATCAGATGCAGGAAATAACGGTAAAAAATAGTTGCTCGTTACTCCAAAGTCTAAAGCGCCCTCTATAGGCATTTTTTGAAATTTATCTTTATAATTTATTTTCAAGACAATACTGACATAAAGAATAGTTTTCGTGAAAATCGCAAACGAATCGACCAATTTTTTCGTTTTTTATAATCATTTCAAATTTTAGACCCTAAACTTTGATGGCGCCTATCTCCTTCGGAAGACGTTTGGGACCCTTAGTTTCCCATTTATTATTATTTGTCTTGATGTTTACTATCAGCCCTTAAAGTTTTGCCCAGTAGTTTAGATACACCCTGTATATTTTTATGTAATAGTAAAAGCAAAAAATCATGTAACAGGAATGACAACTCGTCACACAAAACTGTCAAACTGTTTCAATTTCAACTGTTATCCCTTATTAACTCTAATTCGATTATACTTTTTTCGAACATACATAAAAAATGTTACTTCCAACCCTAACACACAATAACTATTAATTCAATACACGAAGTATATCACTCTAAATAAAAATCGCAGATAAATAAAAATAAAATAATACATCACTTACTCTTTTATAACTAACTATAAACGATGACAAAAGAAAAAAAAAGCTGAACATAAATATATTTAAATAATAAATATTTCCAGAGTGATAAAAACAATGCGTCAGACAAAACTGAAAAACTGCTCCAATTTCAACTGTTATTCCTTATAAACTCTAATTTGATTGTTTTTTTTTTTTTTTTTTTTTTTTTCGAACACACATGAGAAAAATGTTACTCCCAGTCCCCGACAGATAATAATGACTCTGTCAACAGATTTCCTTTGCTGCTTCTTTGCGATTCCTTTTTAATATTTGCATCAATATTATGAGCACACTATTGGAGCTTCTAGATTAAAAGCCGAATCTCCCACCAGGAGTCTCTCTTTGTCTAACCCGAGAATAACGGATACATTTGGTAAACTCGTTGGATTTAAACGTCGTTTGATTCCGATACCTAATGGACGATGCCATAAGGAAATCTCATTGAGGGGCCATATAGTATTCAATTAGGGCATTTCTAAGATATTTGTTATCTCACCATAAATAATGAAACAACCAAATTTTCTTTACACAAAAGAAAAGTTACATGTTTTATTTCTATCTTTTTGTCTCATTTTCGATGTGTTCGTTATTATGTAAATATGTAGCATCTTTAGTATCGTTTAGTCTGACCGTTCACCATATAACATTGAAAAAACTACACAACCTAATTGAAATTTTGAATTTAAACTATGCAATTTTTATATAATTTTGTCATTTCAAATTTTATGAAAATATGAAGTATAGCTCAATTATAAGGACAATCATCGTCTTACATTAATGTCAATGAGGGAAAAAATACTTTAAATAAAAACCGCAAATGAATGAAAAAATAATATCTCAATCTCTCTTCTATAACTAACGCTATACAATGATTAAAAAAAGCTGTATTTCTTAATTATAAATACTTCCAGAGGGACAAAAATTGTGCTTCAAACAAAACTGTAAAATTGTTCCAATTTCACCTATTTTCCCTTCTTTAATTCTAATTCGATTGTTTTTTCCCGAACATAGAGAAGAAAAATTTTACTCCCAGTCCCCGACAAACAATAATGACTCTGTCAACAGACTGCCTTTGCTGCTTCCTTTGCGATTCCTCTTTAATATTTGCTTCAGTATTATGAGCATACTATCGGATCCTCTGGATTAAAGGCCCAATCTCCACCAGGAGTATTTGTTTGTCTAACCCGAGAATAACGGATACATTTGGTAAGTCCGTGTGATTTGAACATCGTTTGATTCCGAGACGATGCCAGGAAGAAAACTTACTGAGGGGCCGTATAGTATGCAATTATTTCATTTCTAAAACATTGTTATTTCACCATAAATAAGGAAACTGCCAAGTATTCTGTACACAGAAGAAATGTCAAATGTTTTCTTTCCTTTTGTCTGTGTGCTTTAGTAATGAATTAAATAACTTATGACTTGTTATTATTCATATTATTTAGTTATACTTGATTTTGTTATAATTATCTAAATTTAAATTTAGTACTTATAATACAACAATTTTCAGCATTAGCTATTTAATTACACTGTGCTTAAAAAAAAATGTAGCGATTCCTTAATCAAGAAAATTATTTACAACTTTGATTGAAAATATACAATAAACTCTACCGAGTTAAAAGAAATAAATTGAAATTAGTTGGAATCAAACTGGATAGTAATAACTTCTTAAAAACACCATAAAAATCTTTAAATTTGTTAAGCCTTTCGAATGATTTGACTCTTAATTCATCTGGCGGCACGACTCAGTTGTTCCGCTGCTTTCATAATAGATGCACACCTTCTTTACGTCTGATGAAGAAAGACTCAGATTTTTCGAAAAGCCTAACTGATTTAAGGATTTTTATGGTGTTTTTAAGAAAGATTTTTCTATTCATATCTTCTGAGATAATCACGTTTCCAAAAAGAGTTATTTATCTGTGAAAACCTCAGAAACCAATAAATTTTGGAAATTTAAAATGTCATTTAACAAAACAAAGTTTCTTTTATTGCCACTGATTTTCGGAAGCGCTTTCGAATAGTTTTAGAGTAATCAGTTTTTTTAACCACAAAAAGTATATAGAACATTAAAATATTGAGTTTATATGATATTGAAACAAATTTAAAACTTGGTAAATTTGAAAATACTATATTAATACTTCTTAGTCAATTTAACTGTTTTTATCGGTGACATTTTCTGATAATTTGCTTTAAAAGCTATGCAATTTATTTTATCGGACATTATAAAAAAAAAAAAATTAAAATATAATATCCGGAATTATTTTTTCATGATGAATGATGCTTTTATAAATGTTATATTACTTATTATATTTTATGTTATCAGTTTTTTAAATTTAAAGAAAAAGCTTCGAATTTCAATGGCATTTACATTAAAAAAATGTAACTTTGAACTGACTATCATGTAATTTAGATTTATGCGCCTTATGCGTTTTTTAGTGCGTTATTCCCTGTTAAAGGAGTTTAAAATATTTCAGCTAATTAAATACATATATGAATTATGAATTTAAATATTCGCACTTAAAAATGTCCTGAGAAAATTGGTTTCTCATAAAATTGTTTTGTCAGTAAATCAAATTTTAAACGCTTTGCCAAGTTAAATATTTCACATTTCTACTCCCGGAAAATAAGTCATAAATAAATTGAAACCGTGCCATTTATTTATTTTTAATCCTGTACGAAACAAATGTTGCTCTAACTTTCAGTTGTGATGAATTATCCAGCTTCATTTGTAGATCACCCCTTTTCCTTCATCCGCAAAAGGTTTGTCGCCGGTCTCTCCTTTTGTTTACTCTGAACAAATGGCCCGAAGAATGGGGGGGGGGAGGGTTAAAGTTGCTCCCCTACCCTCCCCTCTTCACTGTCGACGTCGGGTGACCATTGTTTGGTTAGACCTGCACAAAGGAAAGTACACACATACACACTGAGTACACACCAGCTCCAAGTGTACACACATGCACACACACGGTTCCAATGTTTGCCACCGGAATAGCTGTCCAACCAAACTCCCCCCCCCCTTTTCTCTTTCGGATTCGTAATGTCAACAGAATGTCTGTCTGTATGTCTGTAATGAGTTTCCCTGCCCGAAAATACAAGGTTGATGTTTGTATTAAGAATGTTTGGTTACAAAGAGCCTTCAGGTCTGTTTCAGCGCTCTGATGTAGAAATAATAAACAAACCTGTTTTAAATCTTGCTTTGTTTGTAGATCGATAAGCTGTGAGAGAATTGGTTGAGGAGGAAAATTTAAAATGTGTGTGTTTCCGAACGTGTATTTGTTGTACACGATAGCTAGGCACGAATCTAGTTTCTAACTGTAAATAGTTAGAAAGTCCATTTCTGCTGTTCTGTCTGTACAAGGTACGATGTTTAAGGGATGTCTGGAATTGATCGTGAATGAATGATTACAATGTAAATAAAAGAACAAGAATTGAAGAAATTGATATCGGACATATTTATTGTGCAATGCAGTTCTTTAAAAAATGGTAGCATCACAATCATAGAGATTTATCTGTAAAATTGTTCATGATTTTATACATAATGTTAACCCATTAATGGCCCACATTAAGTTTACCAATTTTAAGTCGTGTCTTCGTAAAGTAGTTTATTGTAATATATTATTTAAATATACGTGTAGAAAAAATGTTTATGTTCTTTATCTGATTAATAAAGACATACAATAACTAATATATGACGCATTACATACATTATGTTTTTTCCTAAAACTTCACAGGAAGTGTCTGGGGTATAATAACGCCGGGGTGGGTAATAACGACAAATGCTAATATTATGTGTAACTATGAAGGAATGCGAGAAATAGCCCCTAAGGATTCTACACAGAAAGGCCCTGAAACATCAGAATTACAAATAACCGCTAAAACTTAATTTGTTATATTTGTAGATTTTATCGCTGGAAGAAGCATGTAAAGTCAAAGCCCAATCTAAAATTTGCGAGGTAAATTTTGTTATATAAGGTTTCAAAATTTAAGTATTCATGCACTTTCAAAATATTGTGGAAGATTTTAGATGCGTTCGAGGAACATTTTGTTATAACTGCGCAATAAGTATACCAGCGTAATTACACCATCCACTGGCGTTACTGATCCAGTTGATTTCTTTTAGAGAAGAGATTACATCCAAAAAGAGGGTTTTCAGCATTATTGTCATTGCTGAAAACTAAAAAGGATAAAAAGAAATTCGTATATCTTAAATGCTGCTAATTTCTTTTTATGTCACAAGAATAAAATATAAAAGGATTATTACTGTATCTGTATATTGCAATTAATGATAAATAAATTAAGTTTGTCAATTTCTTGGTATGTAGAGCTTGTACCTTTAGAACTTTATAGTTTTTTTACATGCCGTTATTTTTCTCATAGGTGGATAATGAAGCTAAGTAACATTAGTTAAGAAATCACGCCATTACAGTTTATGAATACATATCTCCTAAAACATCTTTTTTTGTATACATAGTCAATAAGCTGCTGTATCAAATCCTATCTTCGTAAAAAATAAAAAAATAAACCTTGAAAATTTGTAGAGCCTTAACATGGCGTTGTTGTTACCCCATGACACCTTTTTTTACACGAAGTACACAAATAGTACGATCATAATCTCATCAACAGAGTGGTTGTGTAAGTGGATGTTAAAATATGGAGAAGCGAGGTGTTGTTTGGACATAATTAACTCATTGCATAATGTTTTCTGCTAAAAAATATGTATAAAAAGTAAATAAATAAGTAATAAAATTACACATAAAATAAAAATAAAATAGGAAGGTCCGGAATGTTTTTAGAAAACTTTTCGTGCACTTCACATTTTTAAATTTCGAATTTTTAAGAAACCATTCTTCGCGAGCTTTTGTGTATTAAAAATAATCATTTGCTAAATTTTTAGTTTCTTTTCCCTCCTCTTTAGAAAAGTCATAATTTAGAGCTTCTTTTTCTCTCTCTCTCGTGCACAATTTTGAGTTTCGAATTAAAAAGAAAATAATAGTAATTGCTCCGCTTTGGCATTTTTGTCTTAAAATTATCAGTCATGTTAAATTTCAAATGTTGTCCCTTTTAAGTGTAGTCCTTAATAGTTCCATAGAAATCATAATTAAGAGCATTTGTGTCTTAAAAGAAGCAGCCATAGGAAATTTCAAGTTTCTATCCTTAACAGATCCACAGAAATCATAATTTAGAATATTTCTAGGACGATATTTCGATTTTTTTAGAAATAGTTCTTAAAGACAATTTACATTTTGCAAATAAACATGAAGCGAAATTTAAAGTTTCTGGCCTCTTGAGTATTAGAAAAATAGCAGTTTTAGAAAGTTTTTTTTCATCCCAATAGGGTCACCCCTTTGAGGTCACTGGCGCCATCATAAAAGAAATTTTAAGAAGAAACAGAGAATGCCACCACCATTTTGCCACCATTAGTCATGAAATCTGTTTGGTAGCCCCAAAAATTACTCTACAATAATAATAATAATAATAATAGTAATAATAGAAGAACTTTTTTTTATGATAATTAGTACATAAGTCACATATAAATATTGACGCTTGAAACTTAAACAAAATTACCTCAAAACAGTATTATAAATAAATAAATAAATAAATAAATATATATATATATATATATATATATATATATATATATATATATATTTACGGCTGATTATAAATATTTACCTGAGATAGGTATATTCTAGGTGTCTGCTTTAATATTTATTTTAAAAGAGTTTGGTACGTAATCAATTATTAATGAAAAATGAATTATATATACATATACATATACATATACATATACATATACATATACATATAAAAAGTTACATCAAGAAAAAAAAATCCTTGTTCCATGTAATATTTTGCCTACTAAATTCATTAAATTTCACAAACACATAGCTTTTGAAATTAAATTTCAAAAAAAGAAGAAAAAATAGTTGCAACTTACGAAAATTTTTTAAACAGAAATCGATTTTTAAATGATTCAAATATTCTAATCCAAAATTTAAACTCCTCCTGCCAAGTAGTTTCTGAGTTATGCTTATAAAACTATTCCTATTGCAATTGGCTTACAATGATTAAAAAAGAATCTTGCATCGGGAATTACAAACTCTAAACCTGCAAAATTCGTATACTCCTTAATATATCTTCCCTTTTAGTATCCGAAGGTCAAAAAATATACACATTAAGTCGAAATCAGGTTTTAGTATTGAACATTTTAATGTTTGATAAGTTTTTGTTACATAACTTCTACAAATACATTAAAAATGAAAAATGTAAACATAAACAAAATGTAAACATATCATTAATTAGTAGACACTTTTATTAACAAATTTAGTAATAATCACATTTTCATACAATGATTTACAGCAGATTTAGTAAGGGTGGGGGGGGGGGATATACATTTTTTTCTTTGAGAAATAATGCAGCGATTTCAATAATTGTTTGCATAGTTTTGGTAATAGATAAAATATAATTATTAAGAAAGATTATTCGTAAGAAAGTAACAAAAATAATGTAATCTTTCACTATTTTTCAGGAAAAACATTATAGTTCTTTTTATTTAATTTTAAGAAGAAGGTGTGTATATATAATTTTCCGTACTTCATTAAAAACATATTTTATAAAAATTTTCCTATCTAAGATCATTACTTAGAATATTTAATTATTTTTTATCTTGAAAAATATTCCAATCATTCATTTTACTTAAGTTCATTTCTATTTAAAATGCGTTCATTAATATTTTGTTTCGCTTCTCAAATCTATTTTAAAACTTCTTAAGTATTATTTTTCTTTCAAGGTGTTTAACCTTTTTACTTCAATCTTAAATACCAATATGAATTCCATTTAAAATATCTGTTCTTAAATCTTCATTTTTACTTCATTTATTTATTTATTTATTCTAAAAGCCAAATTAGCCTATTTTTGTGGAAAAAAACACTTTGCTTAATTTTTCTTCTGTGTTTAAAAATATAGTTCCCGTTTGTTCGCCATTCTCATTAACTAGTCAGTATATCTGCATTGTCGTAAAAATCACTCCGCAAGCACGTACTTATTAGCGAAACGTTATGCAGAAGCTCAGCTTTTCTATCAGGAGTTGTTTACAAAACTCACGACAGGCACTAGGAAATGATACCCATAGCTTCTCATAGAATAATACATTTCACACTTATTCAACGTTATTAAAATGCAGTTTATGATAGAAAACTACTAAAAACTTAATCAGTGGAAGTGTTAAATATTCTTTTATCGTTATGGCGAATGTTTTACTCTGTATTATATATTCTACTGATATAATAAAGGTGCTTTCCTTAATGATAATTCCCCTCTTCAATCACGGAGAAAAAAAAGCACTATGCTGTGCGATGGGCCGAAAAAATCAAAAATTTGTTTTTCAAGTCGTAATACAGCGATAAAATTGCTAATTCCGTTCGGAATGCTAAAAACTGGATAATAAAGGAAAAAAAATCGGTTTGTGCTATAATGTTTGCCGAACTGTGAGAAATATTCACATTATTGCATTTTTTTTTTCAATTAGCCTCTTCACGAATGTAATAGCTGCAATTTTTATGTATTCTAATACATAAAAATTTCAGCTGTCACACTTGTGAAGAGGCTAATTTAAAAACTTTTGTAATAATGGAAAAATTTTCAGATTTCAGCAAACTTTACAGAACATGCGCAACCAGAAAATATAAACCGATTTTTATTTAAATCCAAATTTTAGTCTCCCGAATTCGCAACTTTTCCGCGGTATTACGACTTAAAATGCAATTTTAGAATTTTTCCAGCTCACCTGACTCCGAAACCTTACGAGCCTGTGCTAAGAATATAATGATGGGTAAAAACTTCTATATTAATATGACGGTTGCAAATTTTAAATAAAAATAAATTAGTATAAGTTGTACTGGTTAGAATTCCTAAATTACGGAGTGCTGGGATCGTTTTTCGTAAAATCTTTATAGTTGAGCTATAACAGAAATTATTGTTGTTTCTGCTCAAAACTTAACGCTATAATTACAAAATAATATATAATATTGAAAGCTGTGTAAGATTGATGATTGTATTGTAACATGTAACATTGAAATTGCTTCGTCAATTCCCGGAAAAAAAAGTTAATTTGAATTTAACTTTTTTGGCTGTAGCCACAGATGTTGTCCCCTCATGATATGATTTACTCGTCTTTTAGATTTCATAGGAAGGAAATTCCATTTTATCTCAAGTTAGGGCTAGGAAAAATAGTGTGCATCATCAAGATAAGCAAATCCATTATCTTTAAAATATTAAAATTGTAGCAACTCTACCAGGACCTCCTTGTTGACATTGAGACATAGCTCAGATTTTAATTTTAGAGAACTGTTTATTTAAATCAAAATAGAGAAAGGCTACACTGTTAAAAATCTGCTACATTTTGTTGCAACGCACTCCCCTGCTTGGATAGAAAACGGTTACTTGGTTGTGAAATGGAGCTTTATCATTGGTTGGAATAGAGATATTATATACAAGCGGTGGAGTGCGTTGCAACAAAGTGCAACAGATTTTTAACAGTGTACGATGGAGCTATTTAATTTAACTTACACTAATCTGCATTTAAAACTACACTATTCCTTAATTCAGCTCTCACTAACATGAAAATTGCAAAGTGACTTAAAGAAAATTACGTATAAAAAACTGTCTGCTCAAGCATTATCGAAAATTGTTTACGAGTGCGAACACAAATAAGCTGGGAGTAATAATTTAGCTCACAAATTCAATAATATATGCAAGCGTCATTAAAACTAACAGCCAGCAGTTTTCAGACATCTTTATTAAATCATGGCAAAAATTATCCCTTACCTAAAATAAAAATTTCTCTCAGCTAATTTTTAGACTTCAGATTTCGTAGAGCATGTATCTCAAAAAGCAAATCTTGCAATCTTCACGATAGTATGCTTCGACCCCAGATCCGAAGTTACCAATTTTCAATTCCCTGATTGAAAAAATACCCTAATAAGCATAAAACTACAGCGAAAACAGTTAACTGCAGATTCTGAGAACCAAAAACCCAATTCAGAAAATTAAAGTAAAGCAAGATATAGAGGTCATTTTTACTCACATGGGTTAATATCAACAGAACTGTTTCACTCAAAAAAACAAGCCTCTCGTAACCAATAACTAATCTGCCCGTACATCGTACGGGCAAGAAGAATTTGCTCGATTCATCACTTAAAGCATTTTGAAACCACTAATTTTAAAAATCAGTTTCATACTATCTAATTGCAGAAATGTTTAGACTAAATATTACGAATACTTTAGCTTAATAAAAGTGGTATTAACCCATATTTTCTATTTATTGTACGTAAAAAAAGAACCAGTTAAGTGGTTAAGATCTAGCTCTCTGTACAATGAGCATGTAGCAACTATAAATCGATATATAAGGAATTGACATTCAAGAATCGAATTCTTAAGAAACAAATATAATAAAATATAAATATAACCTCCTTAAATTCATAAACAGGCATTTTTTTTACAATTCACTATACCAGTACATACAGCTATACTACTCCAATAAAAGAAATAAATTATTTTTTAATTAAACATTCCAGACATACAATATTTAATCTTGGCAAACATTTCTATTAAACTCAAAATGAAAATAAAGATTATGTTGTTTTATTTCCACTCTCTCTCTCTTTCACAAATGAAACACCAATAATCTTAGAATTTATCTTCAAAAGAGATTAATAACATTAAAAAAAAAAATAAAAAATAAAAAACTCTGGATCAAATCTTTTTATAGCGTTATTTCGAAAAAAGATATATATACGATTAATGGTACAATCTGGAATTCTTCGTTGGCAATTGTCATCATTTTCCTTCTTTACCATTTATACCAAAAAAAAAAGAAAAAAAAATTCTCTATAAAGGAGTCACGTGTACCAGAAGTTGTTCTCCTCAAGCAAACATACATCGAAAATCCTCGATTGGGTTTGTATCCATTCTTCTTTTCCTTATTTTTCCCTGGTATATATATTTTTTTCGTTAACTTATTTAGGAGGTATATATTTATATCTGTATATATGTTCAGAATGAGGAAGTAGGGGGGAGGGTCGTCCTGACTACTTATGGGATTAGTGAGCCCGTGTATCATCCAAGTATGGAAAGAGGGCTTTGTAATCCTCTTTACTACACCCCCACCCCGCGGAGTATCTTGTGCAAGGAAGGGGGAGGAGAAAAAAAGGAGAATGTATATACTTATTTCCGCTGGACTTCGTTAAGGGGATGATGCTAAAAGTGAATCAGATATTATTTGCGGCTAGAAAAAAATTGGAAACAATGGCTTGGAATATTTCATAATTCGGTCCTTAAAGATAATAAACGCTCATGCTCCTTAGTTTATTTCTTGTTATATTTTTTACTCATTTTTCTAGAATTAATCGAAAACATAAAAAAAATGTGAATGGGAAGTTAGACTTTTTTTAAGATAAAAAAAGGAAGAAATGTTATCTTTTTTTTTTTTTTTTTACTTTTCTCTATACAGATAAGACTTAAAAAAATATCGTCTCCAAGCAAAAAATATAAAAAAAATAATTAGCGTTAAATATACAATATATATATTGCATTTCCATTTCCATGTAATATATAGACATTTATTAGCTCACAGAACCCAAGAATATAATAGGCATATGTCGGTTCCGTAGAAATTATTTTATTGTGTACACAGGGCCCGCTTTTAGTTAGTGCGCTTGAATGCGTCTATTTACACTGATCTGCATGTTAGCTGTATGAAACGGGCTTCATTGAGAGGCTACTTTTCTAAATCTTTCTCAATTTTAATAGATAATACACATCTGATGCTCAATGTGCAACATCGAAAACTAAGATTAGCATTATCTCTAGTTAAATTATCACTAGAAGGCCACTTACCGTTTATTTTTACTTGTACTAAATGAACATTTTTCTGTTTGAACAAGAAATTTCTTTATAAAATCAGCACTGCCTTAAGCACCGCTAAATAAGCTGAAAATTCAACGATAGGTTAGTTTTCTACGTGTTTCTGCATTTTAGTCAGTAACCTCATCTGAGGCTCAGTACGCAATATGGCAAATTTACGGAAGCATTTAGGCCTTTATCTAAATGAGCCGATCTTCAACAAAAGGCTAGTTTTCGAAATGTTTCTCCATTTTAGTCGGTAATTCCGTCTGATGCTTAGTATGCAACATCGAAAATTTACTGATGACATTTAGCACTGCCTTTTTCTAAATATACCAATATTATATAATAAACTAGTTTTCTCCATTTTAGTCGGCAACTGCATCTGATGTTCAATATGCAACACCGAAAATTTACTGGAACATTTAGCACTGCATCTAGCTAAATGAGCTGATCTTCAACGAGAGGCTAATTCTCTACATGTTTTTCCATTTTAGTTGGTAACCCCATCCCATCTGATCTCAATATTCAGTATCGAAAATTTACAGGAACATTTAACACTGTCCCTTGCTAAATGAGCCTATCTTCAACGAGAAATTAATTTTATACATGTTTCTCCATTTCGGACGGTAATCTCATCTGATGTCCAATATGCAATATCAAAAATTTACTGGATCATTTAACTCAGCCTTTAGATAAATGAGCCGATCTTCAAAAAGAGGCTAGTTTTCTATATAGCATTAGCGGCTTCAGCCAATAGATTCCTGGTTCGAATCCTGGCCCGGACTACTTTCACCCACTTGGAAAATTTACATCCGTTAGTTTTCTATATGCTTCTACATTTTAGCTGGTTACCCCATCTGATGCTCAATATTCAGTATCGAAAATTTATTGAAATATTTAACACAGCCTCTTGCTAAATGAGCCTATCTTCAACGAGAAACTAATTTTATACATGTTTCTCCATTTTGGACGGTAATCTCATATGATGTCCAATATGCAATTTCAAAAATTTACTTGATCATTCAACTCAGCCTTTAAATAAATGAGCCGATCTTCAAAAAGAGGCTAGTTTTCAATACAGCATTAGCGGCTTCAGCCAAAAGATTCCTGGTTCGAATCCTTGCCGGGACTTTTTTCACCCACTTGGAAAATTTACATCCTTTAGTTTTCTATATGCTTTTACATTTTAGCTGGTTACCCCATCTGATGCTCAATATTCAGTATCGAAAATTTACTGGAACATTTAACATTGCCTCTTGCTAAATGAGCCCATCTTCAACGAGAAACTAATTTTATACATGTTTCTCCATTTTGGACGGTAATCTCATCTGATGTTCGGTATGCAATATCTAAAATTTACTGGATCATTTAACTCAGCCTTTAGATATATGAGCCGATCTTCAAAAAAAGGCTAGTTTTCTATATAGCATTAGCGGCTTTAGCCGGTAGATTCCTGGTTCGAATCCTGGCACGGACTTTTTTCATCCACTTGGAAAATTTCCATCCTTTAGTTTTCTGTATGCTTCTACATTTTAGCTGGTTAACCCATCTGATGCTCAATATTCGGTATCGAAAATTTACAGGAATATTTAACACTGCCTCTTGCTAAATGAGCCTATCTTCAACGAGAAACTAATTTTATACATGTTTCTCCATTTTCGACGGTAATCTCATCTGATGTTCAATATGCAATATCAAAAATTTACTGGATTATTTAACTCAGCCTTTAGATAAATGAGCCGATCTTCAAAAAGAGGCTAGTTTTCTATATAGCATTGGCGACTTCAGCCAATGGATTCCTGGTTCGAATCCTAGCCCGGACTTTTTTTACCCACTTGGAAAATTTACATCCTTTAGTTTTCTATATGCTTCTACATTTTAGCTGGTTACCCCATCTGATGCTCAATATTCAGTATCGAAAATTTACTGGAACATTTAACTCAGCCTTTAGATAAATGAGCAGATCTTCAAAAAGAGGCTAGTTTTCTATATAGCATTGGCGGCTTCAGCCAATAGATTCCTGGTTCGAATCCTGGCCCGGACATCTTTCACCCACTTTGAAAATTTACATCCTTTAGTTTTCTACATGTTTCTACATTTTAGCTGGTTACCCCATCTGATGCTCAATATCCAGTATCGAAAATTTAGTGGAACATTTAACACTGCCTCTTGCTAAATGAGCCTATCTTCAACGAGAAACTAATTTTATACACGTTTCTCCATTTTGGATGGGAATCTCATCTGATGTCCAATATGCAATATCCAAAATTTACTGGATCATTTAACTCAGCCTTTAGATAAATGAGCCGATCTTCGAAAAGAGGCTAGTATTCTATACAGCATTGGCGGCTTCGGCCAATAGATTCCTGGTTTGAATCCTGGCCCGGACTTTTTTCACCCACTTGGAAAATTTACATTCTTCAGTTTTCTATATGCTTCTACATTTTAGCTGGTTACCCCATCTGATGCTCAATATTCAGTATCGAAAATTTACTGGAACATTTAACACAGCCTGTTGCTAAATGAGCCTATCTTCAACGAGAAACTAATTTTATGCATGTTTCTCCATTTTGGACAGTAATCTCCTCTGATGTCCAATATGCAATATCAAAAATTTACTGGATCATTTAACTCAGCCTTTAGATAAATGAGCCAATCTTAAAAAAGAGGCTAGTTTTCTATATAGCATTGGCGGCTTTAGCCAATAGATTCCTGGTTCGAATCCTGGCCCGGACTTCTTTCACCCGCTTGGAAAATTTACATCCGTTAGTTTTCTATATGCCGGTTACCCCACCTGGTGCTTAATATCAACATCGGAAATTTACTGAAACATTCAACAGTGCCTTTAGCTAAATGAGCCGATCTTGAACGAGAGGCTAGTTTTCTGCATGTACAGTCGGCTCTCGTTAATTCGAACTCGTTGGGACCACAAAAAATGTTCGAATTATCCGAAGTTCGAATTATACAATGTATAAAATGAGAACATGCTTAATATAGTGCTATTACAAAAGAGTAAATATTAGTGTTTTTTAAGTTTATTATGTCTGTTATCATCTGAATATGGTTTAATATTAAATTAGAATGTATAAATACATAAACTAATTAAAAAGTTAGAAACAAGCACAGTGAAATTGATTTTTGAAGTTTTCGAAAATCAATTGAAAACTGATTTCAATTCAGTTTTGAATAAATTTTGAAGTGTCACTGATGAACAGACGGGGCACTTAAAAAGTGGATATCAAATGTATGGAATTACTTGGATACTCGTTCGGAATATTTCTCACAGAAAATCAAAGAAAGAAAGTTTTTCAAATGATCTGAAATCCGTGAGAAAGAAAGGAAGAATGAAAAAGTAAAATTCTCATTAGTTCAAATTAAACGGTGTCAAGAGTAAATGACTTCGAATTAATGAAAAAGTTTAACGTTATTCTGCCATTGAAAATTTCGGGACTTCATGTTTAGTTCGAATTAAGCGAAGATTCGAATTATCCGATTTCAAATTAACGAGAGTCGACTGTATCTCCATTTTAGTCAGTAACCCCATCTGATGCTCAATGTGCAACATTGAAAATTACTGGGTCATTTAGTACTATCACTAGCTAAGTTAAGCTAGCTTCAACAAAAGACTAGTCTTCTTCAAAAGACTAGACTTCTCGTCTAGTTTAACTAATTTTTTCCATAATAAGTGCGCATGTAATAATGGTGCGCATAAATTTTATGGACCACATGTAGTGCTACACAAAAGAATTAGTAAGCATTAATGAGAACGAACATGAAATAGTTAAAGTTGTTTTTTAAATTGAGTTACGTAATTTCGAGCTCAGTTACACTTAGTATACCAATAAATTTTTGTAGATTATATTTATATGTAAACTCATATACAGGTTTATGAAAGGAATTGAATCTATGGTCGCTTATGATTGATGGTTTCTGGAAGTACGATTTTAGTAGTTTTAAGTGTGTTTTTCTTTGGATTAAATTTCAGATAAATGTGTGGTACATATATAAATCTATAGCTAGTACACAGGACTGTTAAAAAAATTAAAGTACATTTCTGTTAGAAATTACTGAAGGTGAATTTTTAACTTTGTTATGTGTTTTCTTACTTTACTAAGTCTTAACGTGCAAATGTAAAAAAAAAAAAAAAAAAAAAAAAAAAAAAAAAAACCATTAATAGATTATATTTAGAGTTACAGTAAAGAAATGAAGTACCTTTCGCGTTACGGTTGGTAATTGTTGAAATATGGTTTTCAAATGTGTTATGCGTCTTCTAAAATATTTACTTATGTAGATTCTTTACTTTATTAAACGGCGAAGTTTTGCTAAAATATTTTGGAAGAGTTGGAAAGCGTTTCATAATCTATGCTTGATGTGTGATATTTCTTACTTGTTTTTACTGACGGCAAAAAAGGTCAAAATTTGTGACGAAGGAAATTTTATCTACGATTTTCTATTGTACCAGCAATTGTTTCAAGCATGTTATATTTTCTCCATAACTGACTCACAAGTTTGTCACAGGCGATATTTTTATATTATATTCTCAGTAATATTTATTAAAATGCAAATTTTGTAGTATATTTCTCTGCCTTTTATTGGTAAAGTGTATTTAAAACAGTTTAATAATGGAACACTAGCGTGGGAGAGAATAAAAAAACAGTCGCCTATAGCTGCTCTGAACACAGAATATCGTTATTAAAGACTTTTGTAAAAGAATATTATATAACATTAACAGGAAATTCAGCAGTCTTTGAGGGCTTAGAATATTGAGATCATATCTAGAACGTTTAATTTTTATTTTTTGCAGCTGACACATTTCCCTGAATTATTCTAATATCGTGATAAAACATGTCCTCTCAATATAGGGTTTACTAGGTGAAATATGGTAATATCCCCATTCAAAAGATGCTATGGTTATTCTTCGTTCTGTTCTACTCATCTATACTAATAAAATAACAAAACACTCTGTCAGTCTGCGTGCGTGTGTGTCTGGGATGGCTAGCAAAATCTACAGCATGTACGAGGCTCAAAAATTTTTTGAGAGTAGCCCCAAATCTCTCCTGATGCACATGAGCTTCAGAATTTCGAAATTCCAATTATTAATTGAGTAATTATTTAAATTCCAAAGGTCACTGTCATAAAAAAATCGCCTTTTTTCCATTTTTTCCCTTCATTTGTTTATGGTTGGTTGGTTGCATAAAATTTTAGCAAAAATGATTAAAAAAGCTGGAACAGAATTAAAGAAACAAATCCGAGTGTTTAACATTTCCAAAGTCAGAGTTTTTTCAAAAGACCTTTAAAATTCATTGACTGGCAAACTGTCAGTTTAACTGAGGATTTTTTTTATCATACCTGTTGTACGCCATGGAGGAAAAAGTTAGATGGAGGTGAAGTAAACCGCAAAAAAGGTTTGAAATATGAAACCATTTATCACTCAAACTTTAATGATCCAATCAAAAGTACAAGGAAGGGACTTTCCATTAATAAGATGAATTGAAAGAAACGAATCTGAATCGAAAACGAATCATGCTGAAGCACATTTTAAGAAGAAAGAGTAATTTTTCTATCATATTATTTATTGAAATAAATGTTTGCTTTTAAAATAATTAAAAATGGAAAATTAAAAACAATTAAATGTCAAAATAAAACAAAATAAAATTTTGAAAACATTTGATTTCAACTAAAAATTGTATTACTAAAAGTTTTATTTTTTCAGAACTTTTTGATACTTTATAACGTAAAGGAAAAATGTTTATGACTTAACAATATATTAATAATTGCATGTCAGTATATAAAATATATTGATGAAAATATTCTATTAAAATAATGCATGAAAACTTAAATAACAAATATTAATATAAAATCTTGATTTCAGATTGCAGACGATTTTAAGACATTAACGAAATAATGTTAAATTTTCAAGCAAAATCTTAAATGATGCTTCTATATTTATATTTCAAAGTTATATGATGAAAATAATCAAATAATTCTTGCCAATGATTGATCTATTTGTATTTTTTATGCATTCGGATCGTGTATGAGCAATTCCATCTCAGCTCAGGCAGGGCATGTCAATTCACCACCACAGATTTTTTTCAAAATAATTCAGTAGTTAGAACTAAGTGATTTATAAAATTTCCTAAAAGGATTTTTCCCTAAAAAATTTATTTCTCTGATTACAGTACTTTAAAGTTCATGATAAAATTGGCCGTTTTATGAAAAACTGAAAAGCGTTTCATTTTAAAATGAACACAATACCAAACATATTCAACATATTCAGTCAATTTATTTTTTATAAACAGTTATTAAACTGAATTTTACTTTGGCATAGTTTTAAAAAATATAGCGACATTTTTACTTAGTTTAAAAAATTAGATTTTAAGTACAAAAAATATAATTATTAGTGAATTTACGATTTTTTTTCAGAATGAAAAAAAATATTTTAAAGCTAAACATTGATGGCAATCCAAAGACCTTTAATGGGAGTTTTACAGCAAATTTTATTTTAACTCTAATGTGCTTACAACTTTTATAATTCAATTTGAAATTATGCAAAATTTTGTAAAATCACTACTTTTGAAATGCAATTTCTCAAAAACACCATTTTTTAAAAATCTGATAGTATGCTCAATTCATACCTTATTAGTCTCTAATAAATACCTTACAAGCAAATCGTGTGTTTTTGCTTAGAAAATTTTATATGATTTTTTAAAGTAACATGTTGTGTGTATTTTTCAACAGACCACAAAGTCAAGCTCTTCCTTATTTAACACAACTTGTAATGTAATTATTATTTCAAACTAAAAAATACATCACTAGTATATAATTATTACTGTTAAATTATAGCTAATAATTTGCTTAAATTTAAAATTGCATAAAATACAGCCAATAATAAAATTACTATTGATCATATGTCATTTCATTCCATACTCATAAATGTGTTAAATTCATCTACAGTGTGTTAAATATTTTGTTTCTATAGTATGGATATAATATATTAATATGCAAATATATACATTACAGCTGAATTTGATTTTTTTTCAAGTTTAGGTTTTTCCAATTAGTTTTTTTTTCTCAGAAAACCAAAAGATCAAGCTTTTTCTTATTTCTCTGAATTTATAATATTACTTTTTAATGAAAACATAATAATATGCACATTATTATGGCAGATAAATATAAGCTAATCTTCAAAAATTCCTATTCATAAAATTAAATAAGCCAAACCCCTTAAAAAAAATCTGCGCTTGTGATGCATTTTGACTTTGCTCAAAATTACTCACTAATACTGCCAAATGAAGTACAAAGTTACCACTGGCAGAATACTAAGATATCATTATTTACCTGCACAGCATATTTTAGAGAAGAAATAAAGAGTTTTATCATAGTTTCTGATGATTAACTCATGATACAGCGCATGCTGTTTGTGACAGAGAAAAAGTAAAAAAAGAATTATTTAAGTTGTACCAATTACAAACTCTGGAATCACCTGTGTATGTATCAGATGGAGCTGGAGCACATTTTAAAAACAAGTATCAGTTTTATGAATTGCACAAAAATAAAATTGTACTGAAGTAGTGGATATTTTCAGGTACTGGCCATGTTAAAAGTGCATGTGATGCTATTGGGAAGTGAGACAAGCACTATGCAACAAAATTTAATCGCCAAAAGGAGCCAATAAAAGCTATCCAAGATTCTGACTCATTTGTTGCTGAACTATCTTCTCTGCTAAAAAATAACATTCTAGTCCATCCAGACAAAAATATTATTCAATCCTATGGAACTAATAACGAGAAAGAATATGCTAATGCAAAACCTATTGTTGGTATTAGATCTAAACATTATAGGGTGATTGTAAATAATGAAAATTATATGGAACGAGCAAGTAAAAATGAATTGACAAAAGCTGAAACCTTCAGCCAAATGAAAAGACAATATTCAATACATAGTTTCCAAATCGGTGATTTCATTGGATGAATTTATGAAAATAATTGGTGGATAGGACAAATGAATGGTATATCAATCACAAGAACTAAATGACATTAAAGTATCATTCATGTACCCAACGTGGTCCATAGCTAAAGCATTCCAGTGGCCAAAAGAATCTGGAAAGAAAAAAATATGAATGTGCATTACCATTGGAAAATGTGCTTCTAGAAACAGAAAAACCAGTTACAATAGGACAAACTGAGCGACTTCATACCTTCAACGGTAAGGAGTTGAAGTTAATTAAAGAAACCTTCACTTCCTAATTCTTCTGTTATGTATGTATTTGCATATTAATATATTATATCCATACTATATAACAAAATATTTTACACACTGTAGATGAATTTAACACATTTATGAGTATGGAATGAAATGACATATGATCAATACTAATTTTATTATTGGCTGTATTTTACGCAATTTTAAACTTAAGCAAATGATTAGCTATAATTTAACAGTAATAATTATGTACTAGTGATGTATTTTTTAGTTTGAAATATTAATTACATTACAAGTTACGTTAAATAAGGAAGAGCTTGACTTTGTGGTCTGTTGAAAAATACACACAACATGTTACTTTAAAAAAATCATATAAAATTTTCTAAACAAAAACACACGATTTGCTTGTAAGGTATTTATTAGAGACTAATAAGGTATGAATTGAGCATACTATCAGATTTTTAAAAAATTATGTTTTTGAGAAATTGCATTTCAAAATTAGTGATTTCACAAAATTTTGCATAATTTAAAATTGAATTACAAAAGTTGTAAGCACCTTAGAGTTAAAATAAAATTTGCTGTAAAACTCCCATTAAAGGTCTTTGGATTGTCATCAATGTTTAGCTTTAAAATATTTTTTTTTATTCTGAAAAAAAAAATCTTAATTTCGCTAATAATTATATTTTTTGTACTTAAAAACTAATTTTTTTAATTAAGTAAAAATGTCACTATATTTTTTAAAACTATACTAAAGTAAAATTCAGTTTAATAACTGTTTATAAAAAATAAATTGACTATATATGTTGAATATGTTAGGTATTGTGTTCATTTCAAAATGAAGCGTTTTTCAGTTTTTCTGTAAACTGTCAATTTTATCATGAAGTTTAAAGTACTGTAATCAGAGAAATAAATTTTTTAGGGAAAAAACCTTTTAGGAAATTTTATAAATCACTTAGTTCTAACTACTGAATTTTTTTGAAAAAAAATCTGTGATGGTGAATTGACGCATATCAGTACTGTCTGCCTGAATTGAGATGGAATCGCTCGTATTACAGCCAATAACGGCACAAAGCGTCATTTTTTAAACGAAATTTTAGTCATCTGTTCAATAACAGTTTAAACGATAAAAAAAAATAAAAAAATAAAGATATACGCGTTTAAACCAGTTTGAATTGATCGGGTGTCAAAGCACGTGGTTTTGTTGGTGCTTAATTAGACTTAATGTAGCGGATTTTAGGGATACGTTTTTGGCGTCACCCCAAGACATTATACTTCCACTCTATTAATTTCTCTTTACTCAGTGGTTGTACGCAGATTTTTGGCACTTCGAACATTAGAATGTATGAGTGATTAGCTGTGTTGCAGTAAAAAAAGTATACAACACTTTTCTGGGAGGTTTTTTTAAAGTCTTTGATTAAATTTAGATGTATTCTATTCAATTAAAAAAATTTTTATGGCTTTAAAATGTTTTAAAAACGAAAATTAAAATTTTTGTTTGGCGTACAATTGTTCGAATTCGCAAACGATACATCCACCATAATTAATTATCAAATAACAAAGTAAATTATTTATCAGAAATTGTCGTAAAAAGAATAGTAGCAAAACTGGTTATAACCTTAATGTTTAGACTAATTAAAACGTAACCCGATCCCAACAAGAAAGAAAAACAGACTACATTCCGATCCGCGATAGACAAAATTTCCGTGAGTATAAACCCGAACCGAACCTAAAAATTCTATTTGAAAAAAAAACTATGGATTAGATTACTGACCCGAACCAAATCTGAATCCCTCAAAGATGTTCAAATTAAACATAACCCTATCCGAACAAGGAAAAATAATTTTCGTGGACATGAAACCTGACCCAAACCTAAAAATTTTCTAAAAAAAAAAACAAAAACCCGGAAATATGACCCGAAAGAAATATGAAGCCAATAAAAATATTTCACAGAACTATAACCCGATCCCAACAAGACAAAATAATTTCCGTAGTCATAAACCCGACTCGAACCTAAAAATTTCCATTTGAAAAATCCTAAAATTTGACTCAAACCACATCTGAATTCGACCAAAATATTCGAAAGAACCATAACCGGATTCGAGTAATACAAAATAACTTCCGTGGACATGAACCCGATACGAACCTAAAACTTTCATTCAAAAAAATACCTGAAATTTGAATCTAACCAAATCTGAACCTGACAAAAATATTTCAAAGAACCGCAACCGGATCCGAACAAAAAAAAATTTTCATGGACTTGAACCCAATCCGAACCCAAAAAATTTCATTGGAAAAATTTGAAAATCTGAACGAAATCTGAAGTTGATAAAAATATTCCAGTGAAGCATGTCCTTATTCGAACAAAGAATCATAACCAGATACGAGTATGACAAAATAATTTCTGTTGACCCCGAATACGATACCGATACCCGATACGAACTTAAAACTTCTATTTGAAAAATACCTGAAATTTGAATCGACCCAAATCTGAAACTGACAAAAAATTCCAAAGAACCGTAACCAGATCCGAATAAGACAAAAATTTTCGATGGACAAGACCGAATCTGAACCTAAAAAAAAATTTTTGAAAAGATCTCGAAATCTGAACTTGACAAAAATATTCCAGTGAAGCATGTTCTTATTCGAACAAGGCAGAATAATTTCCGTGGACACGCAAGAAGAAACGAACCCAAAAATCCCATTTGATTAAAAAGCCGAAAACTGAATTGAACAAAATCTGATCCCAACAAAAAAATTCCAAAGAACCATAACTGGATCCGAGCAAGGCAAAATAATTTCTATGGACATGAATTCTACCCGAACATTAAAATCCAATTTTAAAAAATACCTGAAATCTGAATCGAACCAAATTTGAACCCGACAAAAATATTCTAAAGAACCATACCAAGATCCGAACAAGGCAAAATAATTTCCATGGACATGAACCCAATATATGGTTAGGTAACATTTAGGTTGCGATTAGGTTGCAATTACATTAAGTTATTTTTGTTATAGTTAGATTAAGGATAGGTTACAATAAGGTGACGGCTAGGTTACAATTATGTTATATTTAAGTTACGGTAGGGTACTGTTAAGTCACAGTTAGGTTACAGACAGGTTATTGTTATGGTACAAAAGTTTATGGTTAGGAATTTGTCGAGAGAGTGAACATTACGCATGCTTTGATTAAAATATACACTTATTTCTGCTAAATGGCTCTGAAATTATAAAACCATGTACAAACCTTTTAGCTAACATCGAGTATGGATTTCATTCACGGTATAGTGGGATTTAAGAGTGATATAATTAGCTTGAAATTCAAAATATTTCACTTGGGATTTCTATGATATGTGAAAAAAAATAATTAGTTACGTGACTTAACAGTGATTTTTACGGATAAATACCAACACTTTCACACAAAAATCACGCAATTGTTGGACACATATTCCCTCCCGCGTTTCCCATTGTTCATTTTGAGTATTTTTAGAGCTTAATATTAATTGTTGTTTTTTAAACCGATTTTCCACACAGTCAGTGCCACGTATTTCAAACAATGCATTTCTGCATGTTTCGAATTAATGATAAAATCATGCCGGGCAACGCCGAGCGGATCAGCTAGTTTGAATTTTTTTTTTTTTTTTTTTTTTTTTTTTTTTTTAAATCTAAACGCAAGATTTTGAAATCAGAAGACTGGATATTGTTTCTACAAGGCAATCGTCAAAGTATTTTGTGACACTGAAATATAGACTTTTGATTCCGCCCCTTAAAAAAACATAGAGAGAAAAAATTCCGGTAAAATACGGTAATTGTAAAGCTGACAATCGAGAGGTCAGTACTATTTCCGTATTTTAAAAGAGATATTTTTCCACAAATTGCAGAAAAAATTCCGTTTTTCACAAAAAATTTCTAATTTTTTTAATGTTTTTATATATTCAATTTTTTTATGTTATAGCGCATGTAACTGATGTAGTAGTTCCCTGAGAAAGAAATGGATGGATCTGATAATGCTTGTAGTCTAATGATTTACAAAGTATTTGTCAAAATATCGAGAAAGCTCTAATAAATCGCATTTTGGCTAAACCTAAGGCTCGCGATTGTAAGGGTTAGAAAGTAGAATTCGTATCCGAAAGGTTCTAGTTTAATATTCAGCCATTAAAAAAACTATCATGTTCATTCTGTACACATGCACGTAAAATTCGTGGTAGGTATTTAATTGCTGTTTAGTATATGGTAAAAAGAAGTGGTGCTAGAAAATACCTCCTTTCTTGTAATAATCCAAGTTAAGCGAAATTCGAAGAAATGCATCATCAATGCATCATGTTTCATCAAGTTAAACTTGCTTTATTCTAAAGTTTCCAGTACAGAAGTGCTTGTAAATCAATTATTAAACTTCAGAAAAATGTATCTCTAATATTACAAAAATAAACGACATTATTTTAGAAATTAATATTCTTTTCTATTCAATTTCTAGTGAAATGTCATTTATAGTTTAATACAAAATATTAATTTTCGCCTTGATAAAACCTCCAACATTAAAAAGTATGAACTTTGCCGAACATTTTAAAAATTTGTTTTAGATATTGCAGCGAAACTCTAAAATGTACCTTTTGTATGTAACGTATTATAAATTTTGCTTTTCTCTGCTTTTAGATAACAATTTTTTTTCTAAATTCAAAAACTAATTATTAACTTTAAAACTAATTACTAATTTATTTAGTTTAACGATTTGCAAAATATGTTTCAAACAATCGAGAAAGCTCTATACAAACACTTTTTGCATAAACCTAAAACTGGCAATAGTAAATGATTTGAGAGTCGAAGTCGTATCTAGAAGGTTACAGTTTGATATTCAGCAGTTAAAAAACTAGCATATGCATTCTGTACGCATGCACGTAAAATTCGTGGTACAATTTTTAACTACTGCTTAGTATATGGTAAAAAAGAGTGGTGGTAGAAGGTACCCCCTTTCCTGTAATGATCAAGGTTGAGCGAAATCCCTTTTACGACGAAGAAATGCAGCTATAATGTTGAAAAACTGGCTGTTTCATCAAGTCAAACTTGCTTTATTCTAAACTTTCCAGTATAGAATTGCTTGTAAATGAATTATTAAACTTCAGAAGAATGCATCTCTAATATTACAAAAATAAACGATATTATTTTAGGAATTAATATTATTTACTATTCAATTTCTAGTGTAATATAATTTGAAGTTATTTAGAAAGCATTGTTTACTTCTTTTTAAAACCTCCAATATTAAAAAGACATAAACTCTGCCAAACATTTTTGAAATTTGTTTCAGATAACTACGTATTTCATTTACAAAAATTTCTCATTTACGATTATTCAGGACTTGTATGCTCACAAACATAAGTTCTTCAATATTTTACTTATTGCGGCGAAATTCTAAAATGTACCTTTTGTATGTCGCGTATTATAAATTTTGCTTTTCTCTGCTTTTAGTTAACAATTTTTTTTTCTGAATTCAAAAGTTACTAATGTATTCAGAAATGTAGTTCAGTAATGAAATTTCAGTTACTGGCAAAAGTTTTCAAAAGCAGCGTATCTATTAATATCCTTTAAGCTGCTGCAAAATCAGTTCTTTTTATCAAAATATTTCCACATCATCCTTCCTTTATTCGAATAAGCCTCTTACCAAAGCATTCCATATTTCAAAAACAATTTTTTTTCCGATCTCATCCCAGGACAAACGTCTATTAATAAATGACAACTAATTAAATGCCTGCGAATTGCCTTGTTTTATGGAAATGAAAATCTCTTCGCTTACATTTCATGCATTTATTATTCATTTAAGTCGTAACAAAGTATCGCCGTTTTTGATACCCCCCCCCACTTTACCCTACCTACGTCACATCTGTTTCCCTGTTGCCACTCAACGATTATTAATTACCATTAGAAAAATGTTCTGCGAGCTTTATTTTCAAGTTCTTGTAGCGTTCGTGCGCTGAAAAGCCGATTATACAGAAAAGAGAAGCGGGAATTTTTATGAATCAAGACTGATTTGCAGTCAAAGTTTAATGATTTCTCTCTGGAATTTTTGGAAAAGGTTATTTAATTATTAATTAGGCTTTGCTGTTTTTCGAAATAAATTCCCTTGTTGGTCTCGTTATTCCGAGAATTATACTTTGTCATTAAAAAAAAATGCAGCAATGGCCCATGTCTTCCCTTTAGCTGATACTTTCACTGAGTCTAACAAATTATATTTTTATTTTTTGCATCTTTAGAACTTAGATCTATCAAGATGTTAGGGACATCTTAAAGAAAATGAGTAAGTTAAATTTTGTAATTGCTTGATAAACTGCGCTTTTTAGCTTTATGATATTCTGGTGCAATGTAACAAACAGAATACAATAACATGTACGAAAGAAAATTGTATAAATAGTTAGGAATTTGTCTAGAAATATGCATGTGCAATTGAAATACGAATAAATATTGTTATTTTATTTTTTTTTTTTTTACTAAAAGGGGTTTATTTTATATGGATATTCAATCTTTAATCTTTTTTTTAAGATAAAAATAAGTATTTGAGTCTCATTTTTTTCTTTTATAATAAGAATTATTGAATTATCATAGAAAAGAAGATCAAAAATAAATTAGACTATTTTGAGTTAATTAGAAATTGGAACAGAACGATTAATAAATAAATAAATAAATAAAAAAGATAGTAAAATAATTCACGTTTACATATGATCATTATTGATAAAGGGGATATCTGTTATTTTGAGATGTATATTTATCAAGTTCATATCTTAATTTTGCTTACGAGAATAGTTTATTTTATGATTACTGACGATGCGTTGGTAAAGCAAAGTTTCTGGAGGACATAAAGGTGTAATCCCCGAACTTTGCAAAAAAGACTTTACTCCTTTCGTTTTATTGTCGGAGCAACCAGACGTTCGAGGGTGACTGGAATGCAGGGAAAGTGACACGCTTTGTGCGGTGTCTCTCCTTGGCCGTCGGGAAACAAAAATCGCTTTAAATATACTTCTTTACCTGATTTAAAACATTTTTGTGACAGGAAATCTATATGTATGACTAACGTTTGAGGAATTAGCCATTGGACGCCGTTGAGAGTAATGGACACCATGTATATAAATGTGTATGTACGTATATATACCGGGTGTCCCAAAAATAACTGATGGATTTTAAAATTCAATAACTTGCAAACGGTGACAGCTATTTAAAAAAATTTTGCAGGATTGTTATGTATAATGTCAGGAGCTTTTTTACCACAAAGTTTTATTTTAGTTCACATCTAAAACAACAGATGGCGCTGACGGCGATTAAAGGCCAGGTGATCAGTGCTGAGTGAATTGCCGACCTGGCTTTCAATCGCCGTCAGCGCCATCTACTGTTTGAGATGCGAACTAAAATAAAACTTTACGGTAAAAAAAAAAAAAAAAAAAAAAAAAAAAAAAAAAAAAAAAAATTCCTGACATTATACATATCTCTCCTGCAAAAATTTTTAAGCTATTGCATAGCTTTTATCGCGGGCTTTGAGCGCGGCGACCGAATCCAAAAATTCCGTAACGCGGAAAATCCTAACACATCCGTAACGAAAAACACCTAACACTCGGCTGACGTCGTTTCAGCTCGGCAGACTTCGGCATGGTATCCTTCGGTAAACTTCGGCAGACATTGACGCGGTATTTTTCAGATATTTAGAGGATATCAAGTCTCAAACTTATATTTCTTATTTCAGTTACTATAAATCTATAGTTTCAATAATAAAAATTCATAATAGAATGTGTATAGAAAAGAATCGTCTTAAGATAAAACAAGGTAGGATAATGTAGCTTTTGGTGATTGGAGACCCGCCCAATGGTGAGGATCGAAAAATTTAAAATGCTTATAACTCGCGATCTAATTTTCGTAGCGCTGTCAAATTTTGTTTGGCAATTTATTATGAGACAGTGTTAATTTTTGGTGACAAGAGACCCCCAACGGTGAGGGCCGAAAAAGTTAAAATGATTATAACTCGCGATCTAACTTTCGTAGCGCGGCCAAATTTTGTCTGGTAATTTATTATGAGACAGTGTTAATTTTTGGTGACAGGAGACCCCCCCCACGGTGAGGGTCGAAAATTTAAAATGCTTATAACTCGCGATCTAATTTTCGTAGCGCGGCGAAATTTTGTTTGGTAATTTATTATGAGACAGTGTTAATTTTTGGTGACAGGAGACCCCTCCCCCCATGGAAAGGGTCGAAAAATTTAAAATGCTTATAACTCGCGATCTAATTTTCGTATCGCGGCCAAATTTTGTTTGATAATTTATTATGAGACAGTGTTAATTTTTGGTGACAAGAGATCCCCCATGGTGACGGTCGAAAAACTAAAAGTGCTTATAACTCGCGATCTAATTTTCGTAGCGCGGCCAAATTTTGTTTGATAATTTATTATGAGACAGTGTTAATTTTTGGTGACAGAAGACCCCCCCACGGTGAGGGTCGAAAATTTAAAATGCTTATAACTCGCGATCTAATTTTCGTAGCGCGGCCAAATTTTGTTTGGTAATTTATTATGAGACAGTGTTAATTTTTGGTGACAGAAGACCCCCCACGGTGAGGGTTGAAAATTTAAAATGCTTATAACTCGCGATCAATTTTCGTAGCGCGGCCAAATTTTGTTTGGTAATTTATTATGAGACAGTGTTAATTTTTAGTGAAAGGAGATCCCCCATGGGGAGAGTCGAAAAATTTAAAATGCTTATAACTTGCGATCTAATTTTCGTAGCGCGGCCAAATTTTGTTTGGTAATTTATTATGAGACACTGTTACTTTTGGTGGCAAGAGACTCCCCCCCCCCGGTGAGGGTCGAAAAATTTAAAATGCTTATAACTCGCGATCTAATTTTCGTAGTGCGGCCAAAATTTGTTTGCTAATTTATTATGAGACAGTGTTAATTTTTAGTAACAGGAGACCCCCCCCCCCCCACGATGAGGGTCGAAAAATTTAAAATGCTTATAATTCGCGATCTAATTTTCATAGCGCGGCCAAATTTTGTTTGGTAATTTATTACGAGACAGTGTTACTTTTGGTGACAGGAGATCCCCCATGGTGAGGGTCGAAAAATTAAAAAAGTTTATAACTCGCGATCTAATTTTCGTAGTGCGGCCAAATTTTGTTTGGTAATTTATTATGAGACAGTGTTAATTTTTAGCGACAGGAGATCCCCCATGGGGAGGGTCGAAAACATTAAAATGCTTATAACTTGCGATCTAATTATCGTAGCGCGGCCAAATTTTGTTTGGTAATTTATTATGAAACAGTGTTACTTTTAGTGGCAGGAGACTCCTCCCCCACGGTGAGGGTCGAAAAATTTAAAATGCTTATAACTCGCGATCTAATTTTCCTAGTGCGGCCAAAATTTGTTTGCTAATTTATTATGAGACAGTGTTAATTTTTAGTAACAGGAGACCCCCCCCCCTCCACGGTGAGGATCGAAAAATTTAAAATGCTTATAATTCGCAATCTAATTTTCATAGCGCGGCCAAATTTTGTTTGGTAATTTATTACAAGACAGTGTTACTTTTGGTGACAGGAGATCCCCCATGGTGAGGGTCGAAAAATTAAAAAAGTTTATAACTCGCGATCTAATTTTCGTAGTGCGGCCAAATTTTGTTTGGTAATTTATTATGAGACAGTGCTACTTTTGGTGACAGGAGACCCCCTCCCCCACGGTGAGGGTCGAAAAATTTAAAATGCTTATATCTCGCGATCTAATCTTCGTAGCGCGGCCAAATTTTGTTTGGTAATTTATTATGAGAGAGTGTTACTTTTGGTGACAGGTGACTCCCACGTTAAGGGTCGAAAAATTTAAAATGCTTATAACTCGCGATCTAATTTTCGTAGCGCGGCCAAATTTTCTTTGGTGATTTATTATGAAACCGTCTTAATTTTTGGTGACAGGAGACTCCCCCCTCCATGGTGAGGGTCGAAAAAGGTAAAATGTTTATAACTCGCGATCTAATTTTCGTAGCGAGGCCAAATTTTGTTTGGTAATTTATTATCAGACAGTGTTAATTTTTGGTGACAGGAGATCCCCCACTGTGAGGGTCGAAAAATTTAAAATGCTTATAACTCGCGGTCTAACTTTCGTAGCGCGGCCATATTTTGTTTGGTAATTTATTATTTGACAGTTTTAATTTTTGGTGACAGGAGACCCCCCCCCCCCCACTGTGAGGGTCGAAAAATTTAAAATGCTTATAACTCGCAATCTAATTTTCGTATCGCGGCCAAATTTTGTTTGGTAATTTATTATGAGAAAGTGTTAATTTTTGGTGACAGGAGACCCCCCCCCCCCACCACGGTAAAGGTTGAAAATTTTAAAATGTTTATAATTCGCGATCAATTTTCGTAGCGCGGCCAAAATTTTTGGTAATTTATTATGAGACAGTGTTAATTTTTGGTGACAGGAGATTCCCCCATGGTATTAAGGTATTGCATAGCTTTTATCGCGGGCTTTGAGCGCGGCGAAAGAATCTAGAAATTCCATAACGAGAAAAAAAACCCTACACTCCGGCTGACGTCGCTTCAGTTTGGCACACTTCGGCACGGTATCCTTCGGTAGACTTCGGCTGACATTGACGCGGTATTTTTCAGATATTTTGAGAATATCAAGTCTCAAACATATGTTTTTTATTTCAGCTACCATAAACGTATAGTTTCAATGATAAAAATTCCTGATTAACCTACATGTATTGTAAGATAATAAAAATATTTTAAACGATATTAACTTATCATTTATTCAATAAAAGAAAAAAAAAATTGTTATCGGTCATCACGCTCAAAAAGTGTAACTTGAATTAATATCAAAGACAAAAAAACTGCATAAATAAAAAATAAATAAATAATTATAATTGCATAAGTTGATAAAAAATGCTATGCAATAGCTTTACCGCGGCAGTCCCCGAGTGCCATTTTGTTTTATTTTAAATAGCTGTCACCGTTTGCAAGTTATTGAATTTTAAAATCCATCAGTCATTTTTGGGACACCCGGTATAGCCATTATATAGTATCGCAATTCAACGTCCAAAATTATTATAGAATAACCCAATGTAACAAACATAAAAATGACAAGATATGGCCAAATCAATAATGCGATGAAAAACCTTTGCATAACTGAATGAAAACAAGGAATAACTGGATGAAACTCCCAATTATGTGTCAGACTGCTTTTGAAATTTACCACTTTCTTGCACCAGAGGTAAAATTCATCGAAAAAAAAAGGAAAGAAAGAAAAACATTCTTATCACAAATGCGTATCAATAGACGATAACGGAACCATAATTAGGCGACTTTGGCATCATAAAAGGGATGCATTTTATTATTAAATCAATTTTTTTTACTATATAATTTGTTCGGCTTGGGAGAGAGATAATGAAAGATAATGATAATGTACATTTGAATTGCTGTAGAAAAAGTACACATAGGTGATCATAAAGAAAACGCAGAAGTTGTCAAAGGCACTTGATAATTATACATTTTTTTCTTGTGTATTACAAATAAAGCTAGCTTCTAAGTAGCCAGTGATTTTTTTTTTAAAGTATTAATTAATGATTTTTTTTCCGGAGATCAAAGTGTCAATGATTTATATCTCATCTATCTAACTATTTATATTATAAAGGCACCTTCGGTTTTGCAATTTCTGCTACTGCATTTTTTAAAAATTTCTAAATATTGTGCATTTTCAATTTTTACACCGCCGTACAGGGAAAAAAATTTACTTTTAAATGCAATTTGTTTGAAAACTGTATCTTAATTTATTTTTTAAATATTAAATTTTTTGTTCCTTTTTAATGCTGTTTTTCAAATTGTGGCAACAGATGTATTCCATTTCTATTAAAAGCAAAATAAAAAGGGGAGGGGTATGATTACTGTATCTTTATGTTGCCATTAAAAAATAAATTTAAAGATTAGTACCCGTTACAGCTAATATCATTGAGGCTTTAAGTTTTGAATCAAAATGATCAAATTAAAATGCTAATTTTTTTTTTTTTATTAAAAAGGTGAATATAAATGTGAAAAGTGCATATGTAAATTTTGATATGGTGAAAATTATATTGGGTTTAAGATTTCACGGGTGAAAATATATATGATTGAGTCAAAGTGGAATAAACTTTGCTTTTTTTTTTTCATTTTGGAATACTAGCACTTGAGACTTAATAGATAATTTTATCATAATAACAGATCTTTATTATATTTTACTGCTTATACGTACGGTTAAAGTTTAATTTTTAACAATTTCTACACATGAGTTTTATAGAAATAATATTTTTTTTAACATTAGGTTGTATATCATCTGTTTATGAGTCCAGTATGAGGTACATTTTTTATCGTATTAATATTGTAGGTTTATTATAAATCAATGAAACAGTTTCTTCTAAAACATTCTCTTTCGTCAAAATTCGATGGGTGCTAGCTTGTATTATTAAAAAACTAATGTATCTGTCCGAAACTTTGAATTATTTTGATGTTGGCAATAACAAATGATTAATTTTTGCTTTTCAAGCAATTTCATTTATTTTTTTAAAACTTTCGTATATTTTGAATTTTTAGACAGTAGAATAGAGAAGAAAAATATATGTTCAGTAGAACCCCGTTAATTCGAACCCCGATAATCCGGATCTCCGGATAATTCGGATCGGTTTGGTCATTTTCTTTTTCAAGTTTGAGAAGCGATTGGCTAATTTCCATAACATTAACTTGTTTCATCGTCGTATTCTAAATAAAAAAAACTTTTTCGGACATGTTTTCGGAATAATTAAGCAAAGTAAACCTTATTACTGTCTGCAAATATTCAATAAGTTTAACATAAAGGTGATTTTCTGTTAGTATGTTATATTTTATTTTATTTTTTTTCTAATTCTCCGGATAATCTGGATTTTCGATAATCCGGATTGGTTCCGGTCCCAATTAATCCGAATTATCGGGGTTTTACTGTAGTTTCAAAATTTTTTGCAATTTGTTTTAAAAATCTGTTTACTCATTTTTTATGATTTTAAAAATAATTTTCAAGTATATGTATGTTTTTTTTTTCATCTATCTCTGTCGCGTTTGGACTATTATGAAAACGAAATCCATTTGCAAATTAATTAATAGCTCAGCAAATTTTTCCCGATTACATTCCAAAAGAAATATTAATATTTGTCATTTTATAATTAAAAATATCAAATATAAATAGCTACAAATTTGAGACATGTAATCTAACTGAGCGCTGAAATCATTGAAATAAAACTAAAACGGCTGAGTGTAAAGCGTGATCTATTGTGATTTCTTCCGTTGTTAACTCCTGGCGCAAGGTACTACGAAAATATCACCTTTAATAAATCTCAAAATATTACTTCAAAAAGTTATTGCTATTTTCCATATAAATGTAGTATTTGATATTGTTAATGCACATTGTAAAAGTATATATTAAATGTAAAAAATCTATTACGCTTGTGGATTTTAAAAATTACTGGTTTTCACCTACATTATGTAGCCCAGGGAACCCAGGTTTATCCCCTTGTTATATGTAAAATCCCAATGAAATAATTTTATCAAACAACTGGTTAAGCAGTTGGTTAAACGAATATATCGCTCATACTAATTGAATATTTCCAACTGAGCGAAAAATTGCCCAGGCCGGGAATCGAACCCAGATCCTTGGCTTACAGGGACAATGCTTTACCTGTTAAGCTAACTGGGCAATAGCCGGTTGGGATTTTTCGCTCAGATAACCTTATTGCTCTTACATCTCGTCTGTCTTTTAGACAGTTCGGCAGAATAAACTGCATGTAATGGAACTCCATATAACGATGGATATGTAGATATACTATTATTTTTACACAATCAAACTGATTGATAAATTTATCATACGAATTAAATATTTCCAACTGAGAGATTAGACCAATAAGTTTATCTGAGCGATAAATCCCAACAGGCTATCGCCCAGTTAGCTTAACAGGTAAAGCATTGGCCTTGTAAGTCAAGGGTCTGAGTTCGATTTCCGGCCTGGACAATTTTTCGCTCAGTTGGAAATATTCAATTGGTATGATAAATTTACCAATCAGTTTGAATGTGTTAAAATAATAGAATATATCGGTCACCCGCAGGAAAAGCGACAAATTTCACAAAAATTCATTTCGCGTTTTATTCCACTAAGAGGTTTGTCATTGGTGTGTCTTCCTACACAACAAGTTCGTAGATGTAATTCTACGAAAAATCTCTTTATTTCGCTATATGTTCATTTATGAGATGACCACATAAAAGAGGTAGATTTGTGGGGAAGAACAATATACAAACACAAACTTCCAAACCTCATCCAACGTGTTTATTCTTAAGGTGCAGCACTAGTCACAGAAAAAGACCCGGATGACATTGTAAAGTCTATGGGAGCGTTTTTTTCAAGTATCTCGCTCAAATTTCAATATTTTTTATATGTATATATTTTTTTTACATAGGATAGCTGATGACGATCCACAACCGGGCTAGTTTTTAGTTTTTCAAATTTGGTTTCAGATTTTAAAAAAAAAAACCTTTAATTTTCAAAACCGGTTTAAACCGGTTCTGAAATTGAAAATATCGTAATATAAAAAAATATAAGCAAAATCGAAAATGTAAAAACTATGCCGGATGTGGATCGTCCTCAGCTATCCTATGCAAAAAATATCGTGTAAAAATATTGAAATTTGAGCGAGATATTTAAAAAGAATTCTCCCATAGACTTTACGTTATCATCGTTTTCATTTCCTCTGGCAGTGTAAGGTTTTTCCATCAGCTAGTGTTGCCGTCTTAAGGATTTTTCACTTTTATACACATGCTTATTTCTGCACGCAGAGCTAAGTGCTATAATTTCATGTGCTATAATTCATGAAAATTTTATTTTGCCCCTTCTGTGAAATTTATTTTTGTGGAGATGTGTCACTTTTCTTGTGGATCAACGATTTGTTGAATTCGGAATTTGTAGAATGCTGACACCAATGTAATTTTTGCATGTTTTTATAGTCACATACCGTGAACCAATAGTCTATTTCTAAACAACTAATTTTACAAGTAATTTCGATTGCAAAAATACTTGAAAAGTTGTTCTTAGCTATATGAAAATCCATTTGAATTCATAATACATTATTTTAAGATACACACTTTATATTTTTATGTTGTTCTTAGTACCAATGAACCATATCTGAAAAAACTTTTATCTTAGACTAACAAGTAATAAAACAAAATATTATATGCTTTTATGGGCAAAACTTGTAGAGTTATAATACTTTGAATTTCATGTATTTTTATTGCTTTTTAATGCTAAAAACGCTCTTTACCATTTTAGACATAAAATATACAAATGTAGTGTCAAAATCTCAAAAGTAGATGTTGTCATATGAAAGATTATTTATCGTTTGATACTTAATTCTTTATGCGTAGAATGCATCAGATGCACAATTTATGCGTAGAATTTAATTAGTAGACAATAATTCTGTTATACGTTGTTGTTACCTATTAATTTTTTTTACAATTGTTTGCACAAATTTAATGAGCGATCACTGTTCTCTTTGGAACTGTAGGAAAAACTATTCCATAATGACATACCCTATTGAAAAAATATTTTTTTTCATACAAATGTTTTTTGATTGCCTTTATTTTTTACAAAATATCTTTAAAGAGTATATAAAATGCAATGAAATTTATTAAAAAGTAACAAATGAAATCACAACATCATAATAAGAATTTATGTAAAATACTGCACGACGATATTTTATTTAGAATTGTATCCTAATATGACACATCTATAAGTTGCTGTAATTTGTATTTGATTATATCACAAATATATGTTTTGCACGCCAAGAAACACTGGAACATCCGATATGTCACTGAACATTTAACACATTTTATTTTTTTCTACTTTTACTCATTTATTTTATTGAACAACATACATTTGACTTGTGTGCTTGATCTGAAAGTTTCCTTATAAGTCATCGTCAACGTACAGAAACAAAATAGCAGAAGGAAATTTTACAACACGAGAAATACAACCAAGAGCTCCACACAATGAGTATGTGCAATAGAGCTAGCGGGAATCAAACCCACAACCTCTTACGCTTATAAGAGTTTTGAATTTGAGGGACTGAATAAATCATTGCATTAAATACATGCTTTAGCATCATCATCTGCTGAAAGATCCATGTTTTTGTCGTCATGATTGGATCTAACAAAGCGAATTCTTTTCTTAACTTATAGAGTTTGCACGTCTTGATTGGGGATTGTGTTTCTCAGCAGTTTTTGACTATGGTTTCGGCAGCATTAGGAATTCTGTTCTGACATAAAAAGGGGCAACTTTATGACGTAAGTTTTAATTTATTTTTCTTCGGAAATGCATGAAACTAGCAGGTGTTGTTGATCAGAAACTGTCGAATCGCACTCAGTTTCCCTTTTTTTTTCCCCTTAAACACAATGCGTGTTTTCAGAAAGTAGTGTCAAAATGGGCGTTTAGAAACAATTTTCCGCGCGAGAGAAGAAAAATCAGTTTACGAAGGGGAAAAATGCCTTGTGGCGTGATCAAAAAAGCTTATAATTCAATAAGCGATTGATTGACCACAAAATGGAAAACTCAGTTAGATTCCAAATTGTTTCCAATGTCAGCCTTTGCAATTTTATATCTGTCCGATAAAAATGAATTCGTAAATGTGTGAAAACCTTTTCCGCTTGTTGAGCAGAGCAGTTGAGAACAACCTTAAGAAACCTTCATGCCGCCTCTTTTTAGAGTATAATCTAACATGAAGTTCAAAATGAAATAGAGCCACATTGACAAGAGCCTGATAAATGAAGATGATTAACTTGAAGATGCTGCCTGTTGAAAAGATGTACATGTTTTCGAGTATTAGAAATAGATGCTGTCCGCCTTGGAATTGGAGAAGATGACACTGAAACTGTGAAATTTAACAGACAATATCTAAATAGTCTGTTATCATTAAAACTTGTATTGCTGTCGTTGATTTTATTACATTCCAACAGACTTTCTGTCACAACTGGAATACAAAAAACATGGTCATGTACACTAATGGCACCTGGTGCATGAAAAATCCATCGTGGTGCAAAGCTCTCCCAGTTACCTGTGAAAAATACCTCTGGAGGTGCCTTGCCAGGTGAAGGTCTCGTTATCTGATCAAGGTTCTAAATTACGAGACCAACTTGAGTAGCCATTAGCACAAACAACAGGATGTAACGCTAAGCAACTGACAAAGCAAAGTATGCTCAAATGAGAAGCAAGTATTACAGATATGACGATGTGAGAAACTACGATATTAGGTTTATTACTGCTATGTGGCGATTAGGCAGTCACTCGTCCCGATATCAGGTATCTAACCCGTTAAGCTGAGGTAACTCGGCAGATAGGGCTCTAGTCATCGGTTAGAAAGAAAGAAAGAATACAGAAAACATGATCGGGAAAGACGTCTGGATACATGTGACCGTTTACATTTTTCAAAAACCGACATTTCACTTTACCTACATTCGCCGTATTCTTCGTACAACGGCTGAGTTTGAGATTATATGCATTTATAAATTTTGTATCTATAGAAAATAATTTAAAAACAAATGAGTTTTCACCTCATACTTCACATATGTGATCACTGAAATGCAACAGGTGTAAATTAGCACTAAAAAATAGCCCCAAAAATTTCTGACGGAGGTGTAAACAAATTCTTTGTAAATAATGAAAAATGGAAACTTGAAAACTTCGCCATTAAATATTTGGCGTCGCTGTTCGATTCCAAAACATAACTCTACACCGTTAATTGTTGTCCTCTAGCGACAATATGAAGAAACATAAAGTTTGTCATTTTAGGGCAGTTTCCTTTACATATAAAAAGATTTTTGAAACTTTACTATATTTTGTAATTTGTTTGATTTTTTTTACAAGATTTTTACTTCTTTTTATAATTCCCCAAAATAAATAAATAAATAAATAAATAAATAATCTCAGAATTTGTAATATTTTTCCCAGTTTAAATGGACACAGTACCATTGAAAGCATCTCTTCAACTTTGAATAATACTCTAATATAACTGGTGGCACAATACTTAATACTATAAACTTAAAAAAAAACTTGTAGAACAGCCTATTTTACTAAAATGTAATTTTTTTAATTAATTTTTTCAAAATCCTTACAATTTTTTAAAACAGGAATATTTTTGCTTCAATTTTTTTCATATATTCATTAGAATATACTACTTAAAATTGTGCATGAACTTTTAGATATATGGCATTTAACATTTAACATGATTTTATTTTCTCTCGTGTATAGTAAAAAAAAGGAAGAAAATTCAACAAACTCTGAATTTAAATATTTTTAAGAAAATAACTATAAACTTGAATGTTAAATCCGCTCACAAAAATATTAAATACACTACGAAGAACAAAAAAATCATATTTCTATTTAAATTAGCAAAAATTTCTTACTATTGTTCGAATACAAGCAAGTTATAAAAATATGAACAGGGAGAAAAATCCTTTTAAAGTTTTCATTTGTACGGGTAATTGTGTTTGGATCTATTTAGAAAATTTAAAATATCGCGATATAATTGTCGGATAGGTAAAAATGTGGTGTCAAAATATTCACAACTAAAGAAGCTTTCAGTTAATATTAAAAAAAGAAAAACGGTATTTTGACCGATTTCAAGATACTGTGTCCCCTTAAACCGTGGGGAAAATTCTATTCAAAAAAGGTACTAGAAATGTATGAACAATGTATTAAGAAATTGTATTTACTTTTATTTATTCCTGTTACAGAAAACATGTCTTCATTTCTTTCGAGGCTTAAGGTATCTGCCTACATCAAAATAGCTGTTTTGGTGATAGCTTTTGAAATTTTTTTTATTATTTTGTATGAAAGAGAATACTTTTATGATTCTAAATCTGGTTTAATTTTATTCCTACCATTATTAGAAGAGGAGTTATGGCAATTTTGCACTGAATGTCAAAATTTCGATTTTCATCAAATTAAGCATGAAAGCATGTTATTTTCTCCCATTCAAAATGTTAAAAAATATTTTTAGTGCGTAAGTATAATGTAAATACGTAATACCTGTAGCCATCGTCTAATCTGCCCGTTTGTCCTAATATAAACATAAAAAACTACAATGAAAATTACCTATAAAGAAATCTGTAAATGCGATTTCTGGAAAATCAGTTTTTTCGATAGTTCCATGTGCGATAAACTTCATTACATAAAAGGTTTGAAAGATTTTTCAGTGAAATTTTGTAAGAATACTTTCCATATCACTCACTATACTCTGAACTAGGATCTAAGCTATATGTTATTTGTCGGACGCTCCTCTCAGTCCACCAAACTTAGAAGAATGTCCTAGGTAGTTTAAGCTGCCACCACCGATATTAATGGGTGATATCGGTCACCTGCTGTGAGGATTGGGTAAAATAACACTGACGCTGTTAATGAACTGAACTAACAGTTTATTTAAGATATAGATATGTACACAAGAAACAATATTTACAACTATCTACAATTACAACTCGGATATAGATGATCCGGTTCAACATTAAATTAACTACACTAAACGTTGGTTGTGTACCGTTCAACTTACACTTTCTTCCTCACACTCAACGCACGTTAGATACGCTTTATCAGAGATTACTGCAGAATCTCAATACACGAGGATACTAGGCCTCACTTCTCGGCCTATAACACTATCCACCGGGACGCCTTGTCCCACGCTCAAAATATACACTATCCAACAGGACCACAAATCCTGAGCGACCTATCGGTCTCAACGCCAAGCGAGAACTGTCTCCAACCTCTCCGTCCAGAGTTGACCTTGTCAGAGATCTTCCTTCCCCCAGCAGGGCCTCTTAGAGTTCCTCCATTGGTTCAATTCCACATACCAACCTTGAGTCATGACATCTACTGTTTACACATCACTTCAATACTAAATGACAGCTGAGCCATGCCCCGTGGTCATCACTTTCATTCAGCAACGAGTGCGTCATCCGCACACCTGCGCCTGGATAACCACCTGTCATTTGTCATTATAAGAAAAGAAAGAAAGGTATTTCGAGCTTCACGGATACACAACCCACAATAAATAAAATATTCAGATAAGGAAATGTTATTCCTTTCTAATTCAGGGCAGATGTCTTCTAGGAACCTGACACCCCCCACCTTAGCGGAAAATATGCCTCTTAGGGGCTAATTTTCCCCAAACATATAATAATATTACGGAAGAGTTCAATAGTCTCTTTGCAGATTTCTTCATTCTAAATATTACATAGGCATTTTCAGGTGTCTGAACATTCTCTACTGACATCTCTACTGAACCTTATACCAATACTACTATTGCATAAACAATACACATGCTAATTTACTATTATAAACACAAAACTTAAAAAAAAATATTTACACACACAAAAAAAAAAATTAGACATGTGATGACATCCTTTAAGGTTGTCTACTATTTTGACATTGATACTGATGGGCTAGTAACTGGTTGTTCTTCCCAGCTCTTTCTCTGTAGCCTCGAAATTGCATCAGCATTCAAATGTTGAACTCCGGGACGATGAGAAATGCTCAGGTTCCAGCGTTGCAAGGCTAGAGCCCACCTAGTGAGTTTGGGCGACCTTGGGGTTGTTTCCGTGAGAAATTTTAATGGATTATGATCGGTAATGACCTCAATTTGAGATCCATCAGTCCACTTTTCAAACTTCCGCAACCCGAAGAGAACACTCCAAGCCTCTTTCTCTATACTCGGCCAAGCACGCTGAGCCCCTGACAATTTCTGACTGGCAAAAGCTATAGGTTTAAACTGACCTTTTTCATCTTTTTGAGTAAGACAACATCCTACTGCAAGGTCGGAAGCATCGGCGTGAAGCTGATATTCCCGGCCTACGATAGGTGTAGCCAAACTCGTCACTTTACACAACTCATCTTTAAGAGTATTAAATGCTTTTTCGGCCCTTTCATCCCATGGTACAGTATTTTTGACATTTCCTTTGGTTAATTCGGTTAAAGGTATAGCTATCTCAGCATAATTTGGAATATAAGATCGGTAGAATCCCATTAATCCCAAAACTGATCTAACTTCCTTTTTAGTCTTTGGTCTCTTTAAGTCCCTTATTGCTCCGATTTTCTCCTCATCAGGTGCATGAGTTCCACCCCCAATAACATGACCTAAAAACTTAGTCAATTTCTCTCCAAATTTACATTTGTCTAGTCTAATCGTAAAATTTCTATTTTTCAACTCTTCAATGACAGCCCTGACATGCTCACAATGCTCTTCCCAGGTATCGGAGAAAATGATGACATCATCAATATATGCTTCTGCATACCTCCGATGACCTTGGAGAACCTCATTCATGTCTTTTTGAAACGTAGCAGCAGCCCCTGATAATCCAAAAGGCATTGTACGCCACTGATAAGTTCCGTTATGCGTCGTAAAAGCTGTCAGAGGTTTACAATCCTCAGCCATTTTAATTTGCCAATAACCCCTCAATAAATCTATTGAAGATAAATATTTAGCCGCCCCTGCGGTATACATAATTTCTTGGGAATCTTTCATCGGGAAGGTGGGAACCCGCGTTACAGAATTTAAAGCTCTGTAATCAATACACATTCTGACAGTTGCATCTTTTTTCGCAACGCAAACAATTGGATGGCTAATTTCAGCATTCGACGGTTCGATTAGATTTAATTCTAATAACTCCTGAATCTGCCTATCCACTGCCTCTTTATAAGCTACCGGCACGCTATATAACTTTGGTTTTTTCCTTTCTACACCCGGTTTCAGATCAATACGATGTTCCCCTACTTCCGCTGGTCGTACAGGACCCATAAACACTTCTTTATTTTCCCTCAAAATGGACTTTAAATCTTTGATTTGACTATTAGATAGCCCTTTTATTTCAAACCTCTCAATATCCCGTTCTATCTCTTGATCCCGGTTCAAAATAGGAATTTCCCCAACTTCTCCAAATTCCTCATCACCTTCGAAAACAATATTAACTATATTACATTTAGAGATAAATTCTCTTATCTTATTTTGGTGCACATGCTTCCTACTCCCGTCGGCTAACTCAACAATAAACGAATGCTGGTTTCGTTTTTCTACAATAGTTGCCGGCCCTTGCCACCTAGAATATAACTTATTAGTCGAATCGGGGATTAACAGTATAACTTTATCGCCTACCTCAAACGTTTTTTCTTTTGACCTTAAATTATAATGATACGCCATTCTATTTTGTTGCACCTCAGACGACAATTTTGCCTCATTTGCGGCTCTTTCTAAGCGGTTCTTAAGTTTATCCAAGTACTCATGAATCGGCGTAGTATCTAACTGCGCTCCCTTATTTTCTCCTGCCCATGACGACTTAAGAATCGATAACGGACCCTCCGGCGCTCTACCATATAATAACTGGAAAGGTGCGATTCCCGTCGTAGAATTTGGGACTTCCCTATACGCCCATAATATAAATGGTATTTGTTCATGCCATTTTTTTCCTTCTTCCCTAATCGTATGATGTAGCATACGTTTAAGAGTCTGATTAAATCGTTCCACAAGTCCGTTGGACTGTGGATACTGTGGAGTCGAAAATCTTGGACTAGCACCTAACCTTTTCTCAAATTCTTTCGTTAAGTCGGCAGTAAAATTGGTTCCATTGTCGCAGGCAATTACATTAGGAATTCCTGTTCTCATAAATATTTGAAGTAACGCCTCACACGCGGTTTTAGCAGTTAAACTTTTTAGAGGGATCGCATCCGCCCATCTGGTATGCTTATCAATTAAAGTCAGTATATACCGATGCCCTTGTGAACTTTTAGGATCAATAGGCCCAATTAAATCAACATTAACAACCTGAAATGGAAGTTCCGGCCGCGACACTGGGGAAATAGGAGCTCTATCATTTACTTTAACCCCTCTAGTCAATTGGCACTCTAAACATGATTCACAAAACTGTTTAGCTTCTTTTGCCATTCCCTCCCAATAAAAAGAATACCTTACTCTTTGCAACGTTTTCTTGGCTGCATGATGCCCTCCAAATACCGATGAATGCGCTAATTTTAAGATTTATTCCCTTCTTACCTTGGGTACTACTAATTGCGCTATAGTTTCGCCTAACAATTTCTCTTTATGATACAATAATCCGTTTACAATATAATAATCCCCTTTTTCCTTTTTAGCTAATTCCCAAGCTTTCTCTAATTCTTTACATTCCAACTGGGATTTCTTAAACATATCTGAGTTACTAACAATAGACTCATTATTTTCCTCCGTTTCAGTTTTTTTCTGGATCCTGACTTTGTACATTTTGCGATCTCGCGTCTATTACGTAAACATTACAGCTATCGTTACTTACATCTTCCTTTTCATTCGAGTTATCAATAATAATTTCGGAACTTTTTAATTCTTCGGACTCTATCAATGGCTCCTCAAGATTGACACCTGACAACTCATTAATCACCTCGGGATGTAAAATTACTTGCTCATTAATATTATCAGTTACTGCGCAAAGTACTTCCTGATGAATAATATTAGTTTGCCCGAATTGCGGAATAGCTAGCGGTAGTTTAACTAACGGTGATTTAACAGCTTCACCAAATAACCCTTGTAAATAAATACTACCCGCTCCCTTTAATTTCTCTTCCGGTACTAAATCTTTATGAACAACACTAATCTCACATCCAGAATCAACCAATCCCTTTGCTTTTTGCCCATTAACACTGACTTCAATTTTCTCAAGTTTATTTAATTTCTCACCAATAACATTAGTTTTCTGCTCGGCCTTTGCCGATATTCTAGCCACAATAGCCCCATTAGGTAACTCTTGATTTTCTTTGACCATAATCTTATGAACACCTGCTTTCTGGTCTCGCCCTTTATTGCCATTATTAGTTCCCTCATTACCCACTTTATTACAAAAAAGTTGGTAATGACCTCTCAAACCACACTTAAAACATTTAGGCCCTGAAGCATTATTCGTCTTCTTAAAATCTATTTTCCTATCCGAAAAAGAATTAGTCTCATTACTCCCATTTTGCCTCCAACTACCCCTAAATTTATTATCCTCCCTCGGTCTCATTTTTTCATTGTTTACGTACTTATCTTTACCTCTAAAGCTTTTATGCGTAACCGCATAAGACTTATGTTTAGCATCAAAATAATTATCACACTCTTTAGCAATTTTAGGAGCTTCTAACCATTTACCCTGGTGAGTTAAACTAATATATGCTGCAGTATCCTCATCTAGCGTACTCATTAGCTTATCAGTAACTATTAACTGGTTGACCTTTTCATAAGTGTCCGCACCTCTAATTTTACAATAATTTTCCCACGTAGCTATTAAACGCGATACAAATAATACATGGGTTTCGTTCGGATTTCTCCTAGCTTTCCGGAAATTTTCTAAACATGCCTTCGGGGTTGGCTCATGTTCCCTTAGGACTAACTCCTTTAATTCCTCATAATTCTCCATTTGTTCCTTAGTGGTATAAATTAACAAATTATCCGCCTTATCTCCTAACATATTTAGTAGAATTTCGGCCTGCTGGTTTTCCGGTACATCTTTAGTTTGGAATGCCCTTTCTAAACTGTTAAAAAATAAATTCCATCCCTCAGTCCCTTCTGGTACTTTGATAGATAGAGTTTTAACACTTTTGATCAATTTTTCTATGTTACTTTCATTATTAGATTCCCTAGACCCATTGAAATTATTTGCCGATCCTTGCACCCTTAGTTTCTCCATTTCTAATTCATGTTCCATTCTTAATTTTTCCATTTCTAACTTTTCCTGCTCTAATTTTTCCTGTTTTTCTTCACGCTCTAACCTTTCCTGTTTTTCTAACTTTTCGCGTTCTAATTTTTCTTGTTCTAATCGTTCTGCAACAATAGCGTCAGATAATTCCTTAATAACCCCCTCGTCATACTCATCACTGTCCATTATCTTTTTCTTAAGCTGAATTCTGGTATCATCTTCCGTGAATTCAACACCCAATTCTTCGGCTATCCCCTGAAGATCAACCTTTTTTAGTTTCAATAAGAAAGCCATACCTTCACCGATTGTTATTATCACCCCACAAGAATAGTTAAACCTACCAACTTAATATTTCCGAAATTTCTAACTTAGTACAGATATTTCTCCACTTACTATACTAATTAATACCATTTCAGATAATCCATGCATTTCATTTCTAATTAACCTACTGAATACTCTAATTTTTCTCAACCATTGATATCACCCAATTTACTTCCAATAAAACAAAAAGGTAAAACAATAATTCGATTTGATTACTATGCAATATAGGTCTCAATGTATACACTTAGATAACAACATACAATTTACATAATCATAATGATACGTTGATATTGAATAGAAGTATTGATGTCGATCCAGAAATCCACATAAAGAAAAATTGAAACACATGCATACATAAATTTCTACAATTATCCTCATAAAATATTTCCGAACTCAATACTGTATCTTACATTTAAAACAAATATACTGAAAATCTTTACTTTTATTTTTACTCACTATGGCTCTCTTTTGGGCCTTTTTTTTCACTATGGCTCTCTTTTGAGCCTTTTTTTTTTCACTATGGCTCTCTTTTGAGCCTTTTTTGTTTCCTCAGTAGTATTGGCCAATTAAAATTTTCATTTGCTTAGAATTTTGATAATGCAACTCTTAAAATTTAAACAGTATTGCTTCATTTAACAATTACTTTAACAATAATTTAGATTTAATGCATTAATTTAGTTCACTAATATCATTATAAATAGCATATCATTATCATCTCAAATTATTATGACCTTTCTTTAAAACAATAGCAATATGGTTACTAATTCTTTAACACAATTATTTCATTGCACATAAATTACATAGACAATTTACTTAAATTACTATTAATTATACAACAATACAATTTGGTTCGAGATGTCAGAAGAAATGAATGATCAAAACACCTTACCTTATACTTTCTTTGCTGGATTACTTTTCTAATCACAGGTAGCTCCACGATGTAGCGGTACTATGGCACAACAGTTCAGTTTAGTTCTTTCTAATAAAGATACGCAGAACACTTTAGTCCACACTAGACGATATGGCACGATACTTTATCACACACTCGACGATCCGGCACGATACTTTAGCACATACTCGACGATACGGCACAACACTTTACACACATTCGACGCTACGGCACGACACTTTACACACATTCGACGATACGGCACGACACTTTAGCATACAATCGACGATCCGGCACGATGCTTTAGCACATACTCGACGATATGGCACGACCACACAAGAATTCCACTGGATACTCTGGCATTAGCAGACTGCAACACGGCTCGCTGGTCACTGGTTTCAGGCGATTCTATCCCGACGCTGCCAACAATTTGTCGGACGCTCCGCTCAGTCCACCAAACTTAGAAGAATGTCCTAGGTAGTTTAAGCTGCCACCACCGATATTAATGGGTGATATCGGTCACCTGCTGTGAGGATTGGGTAAAATAACACTGACGCTGTTAATGAACTGAACTAACAGTTTATTTAAGATATAGATATGTACACAAGAAATAATATTTACAACTATCTACAATTACAACTCGGATATAGATGATCCGGTTCAACATTAAATTAACTACACTAAACGTTGGTTGTGTACCGTTCAACTTACACTTTCTTCCTCACACTCAACGCACGTTAGATACGCTTTATCAGAGATTACTGCAGAATCTCAATACACGAGGATACTAGGCCTCACTTCTCGGCTTATAACACTATCCACCGGGACGCCTTGTCCCACGCTCAAAATATACACTATCCAACAGGACCACAAATCCTGAGCGACCTATCGGTCTCAACGCCAAGCGAGAACTGTCTCCAACCTCTCAGTCCAGAGTTGACCTTGTCAGAGATCTTCCTTCCCCCAGCAGGGCCTCTTAGAGTTCCTCCATTGGTTCAATTCCACATACCAACCTTGAGTCATGACATCTACTGTTTACACATCACTTCAATACTAAATGACAGCTGAGCCATGCCCCGTGGTCATCACTTTCATTCAGCAACGAGTGCGTCATCCGCACACCTGCCCCTGGATAACCACCTGTCATTTGTCATTATAAGAAAAGAAAGAAAGGTATTTCGAGCTTCACGGATACACAACCCACAATGCATAAAATATTCAGATAAGGAAATGTTATTCCTCTCTAATTCAGGGCAGATGTCTTCTAGGAACCTGACATTATTATTTAATTATTTTATAGGCTCTCAAATATGAAAAAATGCTAATTTTTACTGAAAAAATGTACTTTTTTACATATTTTGAATTTTTTCGGTTATTATTGAAGATATTGTAAAACTCCAAGTTCAGTGCACAGATAAGTGTACTAGAAGTGTACAGCATAAAGGAAATTGAAATATATTTATTTGAATTGAGTGCACTCTTTCTGGCGTAAGCATGAAATTTTGCTAAAAAAAAGCAGTAAAAAACCCCAATTTTTAAAAATATTAAAAAGATATTGCTAGGATTTTATGTTTTCTTATCATTCTGTAATACAATAGAACTAAAAATTATTATATTTTTTCAAAACTGTCCTTTTTTAAAAAAAAAGTGCTCCGCACGTAGGCAGATACCTTAACTAACTTAAAGTAGTGGTAGGAACAAAAACAATATTTCAGAAAAATAATAATTTTTTTTTAATGTTATTTAATATTCGAAAACTTGGCTCAGATGCAAAGGCAGTTTGGTAGAGACTTTAAAAGAGATCCACACGCGATTACAATCCACACGCGATTACACGCGATTTACAATAGCTAGAGTCATGTATAAGTTTATTAAAAAATGGAACTCTTCAAAATGTTCACAAGCAATGTGCGGAAAGACTTTGGTCATCAATAAATACCGCAAATTAAAAATCTGTTTTTGTGATTCGTTTGATTTCTGTTATCACCAGTATTTCAACCATAACATCCAACAGGTTCAATACAAATTTAATTTTATAAAACATTCGTTATTATAATTCCATTTCACAATTCGAAATAAAGTGCACGTTAATAAAAAATTCTGATGAAATAATTTAAATTGTGTATGGATTCTTTTTCTATAACACCCTATATAGTTCCAAAAATGTAGTACTTACATCCTGATCTATAAAGGATTTTGCTCATTTGAACATGAAAGGCTCTTAGAATATAAACCAACTTAAATGAATTATTATCAAGTTGACAAGTAGAATGAATTACTTATCGTTTATGTTAAATGATATACAAACATGAATTACTCCCTTCTCTATGCCATTATTTAATGTGTATCAAATATTGCATAATTCGGTTTATTTGACTATGGACAGCTGAGAACATCTAAACAGTATTCTACATATTGGATCATAATTTGATTAATTGCATCCATAAGGAGCAGACACTTTGTATATATGCTTCTGATAGATCTTGTCGGAGGTAATATGGGAATGGAATATTAGTTTAATGTATTCCGTATGATTCTGCCTTTAGATCCCTTTATGCTAACATTTAGGATGTTTAAAGGTAAATATCTCATAACGTATGAAGCAAAGGTTACCACAGAAATGCAAAATAAAATAATTATGAAATATGCTTAAAATATTTCAATAGTCTATTAATTAATAAGCAAATTTTTAATCCCTTATTATAAGGGTATTCCTGATAAAATTTCTGGTATTTTAAAATTCTTCAATGTTAGTGTTTCTTTTAAATCAATTAATAAATATATATAGGACAGTTGCACTATAAAATTTAACTAATAATAACACATTGCTCAGTGGTGCACAAAACAGGAATTTTAATATACATTTGTACAATTAAAATAAAATAAAACTTTCAACGTTTCGCGCCGTCTTCTGCGGGCGTCTTCAGGAAAATATGAGAATGGAAGGACTACAATTGAATCTTGATAGAGAGATAATATTTCTACTAAATTAAAATCTAAATGAATTAAAATTTTAAAATGTTGCCACTTACACGTGAGTAAAAATTAAAATATTGCAAGGAAATAAATGTTGTTTATGTGTCCTCCTGTTTATTTCCTTGGAATATTTTAATTTTTAATCACGTGCAAGTGGCAACATTTTAAAATTTTAATTCATTTAGATTTTAATTTAGTAGAAATATTATCTCTCGATCAAGATGCAAACGTAGTCCTTCCATTATCATATTTTCCTGAAGACGCCCGCAGAAGACAACGCGAAACGTTGAAAGTTTTATTTTATTTTAATTGTACAAATGTATATTAAAATTCCTGTTTTGTGCATCACTGAGAAATGTGTTATTATTAGTTCAATTAATAAAGTTAGTTCTTTCTTTAATAAGCATAAATATCAATAAGATAAGTCTAAATTACCCGGTGTTGTCTATGTCATTCCCTGTGGTGATTGTGATAATGTATACATTGGTGAAACAGGCAGATCTTTAGAAATTTGCCTGCGGGAACATATCAGTGCTGTAAAAAGTGGTAATTTAAATTTAAAAAATATGCGTTCAAACGAAACACATCCCGCAGTTTGCGCATGTCAGTATCTTAAAATCAAGTTGTAGCAATTATCACGGCAGAATTCTCCTCGAAGGTTGGTTTACTTGTTTACGATCGCCAGCTCTGACTGAGGTTCGTGCTGTCCCAAATGAATATTATCTTTTTCTAAAAAATAATAACTAACTGTAACTGTCTTGATTTGTTCCAATGTTTGTTTTGCAAACGAATTATTATTTGTACTGACGAGCAGTGTGGCCGTTTTTGGATTGTTGTAAGAAATCTGGACTGTTGTATGACTTACAACAAGCTAAATCAAGCTAAAATCTCAGGCTAAAAGATAGTTGTCAGTCTATTGATTCGAAATTAACAGATTCTCGTATAGATGGCAGGACCGTCGATTTTTTTTTTTTAGCTTGTTGTCAGTCCAAATCTAGCCTGATTTTAGCTTGAAAAAACGGTCGCACTGCTGACGAGGCCTTGCGTGCAGCTGGGCGAAGCGTTTACTTTTGTATTTTTAAATGTTTTTCAGTGTTTTAATTTTTTGTATATAAATTTTATTTATTTAAAAAAATGTATTCAAGTCTGTTTTAATTTATATTATTCAATCTTTTAGTAGTTTTTTTTTAAACTCATACGTTAAATGTATGTGTATTGCAAATATTTCAATAGGCCAGAGAAATTTTATACGCTTAATTTCCCATATTTTTAGGTGCGTTCTTAATTATATATACAGTGGCGGTCAAAAGTTTCTGGCCAGCAAAATATTTTCAGTTAATTTGTAAATATACCCATATGAAAAGGAATCTCAAAGTGATATTTATACATTTTATTACATAATAATTAGGAACTTACTTATAGAAGAACATGTAAATATCAGTAAATTTAACTGACAAAATTAACTATAAAGGAAAACGCATGTTCTCAAAAGTTTCCGGCCACCTTCACAAGTTTGTAAAAAAAGTGGTATTGTAATAGAAAATTACAGTGATCAACAACATTTACAACTAGTAATTTATCGTATTACTATTTTATTAGCTTTAGTAATAATACTGCGGCGCAGCAATGTGACATTGATACAATCAACGGTTAAAAATCGTCTATGGTACGTTTTTCCCACATTTCTTGCAATTTTGGCGATATTTCAGTTGAGATGGAATATTTATAGTTCCCCAGACTTTTTTCAACTTCTTTTCAAAGATTTTCTATTGGATTCAGGTTGGGCGCTTGGGCTGATCATTTCAAAAACGAAATTTTTTGTGCGAAAACCATTGCTAATCGAGATTTGCAAACATTATTTATGTCGTTATCATCTTAAGAAAAATAGTTGCGACCAATTTTTTTTCTCTAATAAGGCAGAAAATAGTCTTGCAAGATATCCTTATACATTGTATCATTCACCTGGCTGTGGATTTCAAATAACGAACCGACACTTTTTGAAGAAAATACTCCCCACGGCATAACGTGTCTCCCGCCATGCTTCATTGTAGTAATATCATAGGTCGAATCATATCTTTTGTTGTTAAGTCATCGTACGTTGTGTCTGCCATCACTTCCAAATCTGTTTAGAATTCGATTGATGGAAAAATAGAACTTTTTTCCAGTTTTCACTTGACCAGACTTTGTGTTTTTTGGGAAACGCCAGTCGGGTACGTTTGTATTTTTTTTTTTTTTTTTTTTTTTTTTTAACTCTGAAAATTTTTTAACACTGACTCTTCCATAAAGTTATGCACCACGTCAGCATGTTGTTACGGTATACGGACTTATTTCATCAATATTTTCATTCCGTGAATCGCAGTACATTGCAGCGAAATTTTTATGCGGATTATCAATTGTTTTTCTCCTGATAATTCTGTCCACAGGAATAGTAATTTTCCGGGATCTCCTGGACCGCTGAAAGTCCTGAAGGCCACGGCCATCTTTATATAATTTTTAAATATCGTTTACGGTCGATTTTACTTTGCTTACTTATGCGATAACTTTGCCGCAATATCTCGAGAAGATTGGCTTTTTAGCGACAAACTAATCACTCATTTATGAACAATAATTGTTGACCTTTTTAATTTTGAATTCAGACTATGCTATACACGTTGATTCATTCATAAACACAACCAAAAAACAGTTTACCGATAAAAAAAAAAAACTAAAGAATGATAAGTGGCCGGAAACTTTTGCACACGCGAATTTCGAATTTTATCCCTTTGCATGAAGCATCTTCTGTATCTAATCAAAATGATCACGTGGTCAGAGGTCGTTCACATATTCCTAACTTTTGAAGCAATTGTGCTTCTTCTTTGCTGAAACCTTTTGGTAAATAAATCAAAGAAGCTAACTGGACGGAAACTTTTGACCGCCACTGTATATGTAGCACCTACAGTCGTTGTCTGATCCGTTGTCTGTCGGTTTGTCTGCGTATAGCAGCACAAAAACTATCCAATCGAATGGTTTGAAATTTAATTTTCGCTATATGAAATAGTTAAAGAATATTGTAACTCTTGTATGAAATAATATTAGTTGAATCTATTCCGTATGATACTGCCTTTAGATCCCTTTATGCTAGCATTTAGGATGTTTAAAGGTAAATTTCTCGTAGCGTACGAAGCAAATTTTACTATAGAAATGCAAAATAAAATAGTTATGAAATGTACATAAAATTTTTCCAAGAGACCAGAGAAATTTTATATGTTAGACATCCGTTTTTTAGATGTGTTCGAAATTGAGAACCCCAGAAGCCAAGGGGTATAAATGCAAAATTGAAAAAAAAGGAACTAAGTGCAGATACGACCTGGAAATATGCTCTTTCTCTTTTCAGGTAACGAAATATAAATAATTTTCTAATTATGTGCTGGGTGTTAGAGATAAACCACTTTTGCCGAATAATAATTAATATTGATTAATCATAAATTTAAAAAATATATATGTACTCTACTTTTTTTACTATTTATTCAAATAAGAGTCCAATGATCACAATGAAACAAGCCGTAGTTTGAGATTTCAATTCAAATAAACATAATTGATGCTCAAACTTAATGTCAATTAATTTTTAACTCTATAAATGAAAAAGTAGAAAGCTAAATTTATCTTTTAAAAGGTAAAATTAAAATTACACTATGCGTAAATTACTTAAAAAGATGACAAAAAATATTTAAAAAGATGTTAAATTACTTTTATCTGCAGTACTTTTAACTGTAAACACAGTCGTCGTTTGAGAATATAAAAATACAGATATTAACATCTTAATTTTCAAATGTCACGTGATTGGTGTCAAAGAGGAGTGAAGGTTAAAGTCAATTTTTAATTCCGGAAAAAAATTGGGAAAATAAAATATTGATATTGAGGAAATTGGAATATTTATTGTTTTATGTTTCTTTAAAGTAATGTTGTGGTATAAAATGCATTACAAACACTATTTTCTTTAGTAGTAATTTCTATTGATTCTCGGATGATTAATTCACGGTAATTCTTCAAGGGACATATAATTTTTTGCATCTTCTAAATCAACTTGCATATTTTGCTTCTAGTTGAGCCTTGACAGGGCTGTTGCTGGTTGATTGTACATTAAATCTCCCAAATACTCTTTGATACGATCTTTAAGTTTACGAGAAGTCATTCCTATGCATTCGAGATAAATATTTTATGTTTTAAAGATGAAATTTCTGAAATGTATGTAATATTATTTAAAACGGAAAATATTTATCTCAAATATATAAGAATGACTTCTCGTAAACTTAAATATCGTACTAAAGAACATTTGAGAGATTTAATGTAAATTGATTAGCAACAGCGCTGCCAAGACTCAACCAGAAACAAAATATACGAAGTTGATTTCAAAGATTCTAAAATTATATGTGTATGCAAAAATTATATGAATTAGTCATCCGAGAATCAATGGAAATTATTACAAAAAATATTATGTGTAATGGTGTTTTATCTTACAACATACTCAGAATTTGGATGTTTATTTAAATATACATAAAACATGCAATATCCCAATTTTCTCAATATCTATATTTTTTTTTCCCAATGTGTTTCCGGATCTAAAAATTGACTTTCATTTTCCTCCTTTCTGACATCAATTACGTGACATTTGATTGGTTTGGTTTATTTTTGTCGTTCGATTATCTACACTAGGGATATAGGACCAAGGGGGAGTGCCCTTCGTGGGGGGTCTTTCTAAGGGAACCTAGCCCGTATTTACGCAAGGTTAAAAAAAAACCACGAAAATTCCGAACGGTTAGGCCGACAGCCGCGATTGGGTTCGAACCCAGCACCTGCCGTCTACCTCTCGGCCGCTGGTGGGGCCACGTGACATTTGAATTCGTTAAATTCTCTGACGAGTGCTGTGTTTATAGTTAAAAGTATTAAGGATTTAATTAATTTAACATCTTTTTAAATATTTTTTGTCATCTTTTTAAGTAATTTACACATAGTGTAATTTTAAGTTAATCTTTGGATTCAATTTACTCGAAATCGAATTTTTGATACTTGTACCCGCTGGTATCTGAGATCCTCAATTATGATATACATAAGCATCTACAGTCGTTATCTGCTCCATCTGTCTGTCAATTTTTGCCCCACCAGTGGCTGAGAGGTTGTTTTTCAAAGCTGGTAGACAGGGAGGTGCTGGGTTCGAATCCAATCGCGCCCGTCGGTCTAACCATTCGCAGTTTTATGTTGTTTTCTTTGAACCTTGGATAACATTGTATAAATACGGGTTAGGTACCCTTAGAAAGACCCCCCCCCACGGAGGGCACTCCCTCTAGGAACCATATCCCTCGCGCAGATAATCGGCCGTCATAACTAACACCAACACCTATCTGTCAGTTTGTACACATATAACAGCACAAAAACTATCCAACCGAATCGTTTGAAATTTAATTTTCATTGCATGAAACATTTAAAGATAATGTAAATCTTGCATAAAATAATATTAGTTTAATCTTTACCGTAAGATTGCCTTTAGATCTCTTTATACTCGCATTTAGGATGTTTAAAGGCAAATAAATATCTTGTAATTTATGAAGTAAAGTTACTGACGAAATGCAAAACAAAGTAATTATGAAATATATTTAAAAGTATTTTAAGAGACATGAGACATTTTATACGTTTGACTTGCTAAAATATTGTGGGTGACTTATAGAGTAAAGACTATAGATTAAATTGAATAATATTTTAAAGCAAATAAATTTTTCTGGATGAGAAAGCGTATGAATCAACATTTTTTACTATTTAGAAAAAATCCCTGTTGGCTTGGCCTACAGGCGCAAGTAGATTTTGAAGGTAAGCTCCCATTTCACCAATAAAAAATAAAAGATGATTTGAGATTAACCCAGTTAAATAACTTTATTTGGCCGCTTTTGTCAACAACTTTATTTGGTTAATTTTTGCTGCTGCAATAATACAATGAAAAGAATATAATGCAACTTTAAAATAAAATATAATGAAAATATATAGTAATTAACTTTGTGGAAAGACAAAGTTTTATTAAACTTTGAATAAATAACTCCTAGAAACTTAAGTTTTAAAAGTATAAAACCTGGCATGAACTTTATCGTTGTTGTAAAACAATGCCAAATTGCATTGACTTAAAATTTTTATTTTTCCTTAAACAATCATTATTGAACCAGTTTTGTGGTCAGAGTAAAACGTTTTAATAGCTCAGAGTAATTAAATAAATAAATAAATAAATAAATAAGATGAAATTAAAAAAAGTATATGTACATTGATTTTATGGGATATTTCTGTCTTTTAGAGGGGCTTTCTATTTCGTGTAGAAATCATAAATTTGAAACGATTTCCTCACAAAGATTGAAGGAAAACCGAAAAATTCTAACAAACCTTATAGACCATATACAAAAAAAAATCGGATATTTTTTGTATGGTAATCACAGAAATTACGTTATTAAATGCGTTATGCGTTTCCCAAATGTGATACTATTTTGAATGTGTTGAAAGGTTTTTAATAATCTATGCTAGACCATGATTTTTCATTCTTGCTATAATATGTTTTTATCACATTATATATTTCGAGAAAGGATAATTTTAAGTTAAGAAAAAAATTTTCTGTTGTCGAATTGGAAGCAATCATTTAATCAATTTAAAATCAATTTAAAATAAAGAATTTTTGTTAAAGTTTAAATAGAGAATACCTATTAAATTCCTATAAAAAAGAATGAACATCAACTATTTAAATTAAATATAAAAATTACTACATAAAGAAATAACTCCACTTAAAGCAGAAAACAGCCAATTTAAGTCAAATTTTTATTGCAACTCCGTTGATATAAACACTTTTACTTTTATTGTTTGTATTTGTTTTGCTGCATAAACATTGGTACTTTTTCTAGCATACTGTCTTTAAGCTGCTAAAGTGACTGGAAAATTATTGACAAACATAAAGTGCATTGTGATACAATATTTTGATTGCATTTGTATGCATAACAAAATTACAAACATTATGGAACTCCTGCGACCTCTTTTTTTCATAACTTATCATTATCACCTTATGGAACTGAACAAAGAAGGTTTGTTTAAGCCGAGAATGAATTTTCGATTAATGTATTTGTTTATAGTATCTATATATTCATCTTCTAAGCGATCAATACATAAAAAACTGTATTGATTGGATTTTTTTCTCTTTTTTTGTTTCCTTTGGTCCTAGGAGCTTAAGGAATAATTATTTTTCGTCTTAATGCGTACACACATAAGCATAAAAAAACAGAAAGGAAAAAAAATCTCCTAAGTCTTTCACCGTGCTCAATGGTTTTTAGCGGGGACAAAAGCAAGACGTTTATTAATCGCAAAAAATAATAATGAATAATAATAATAAAAAAAAAAATAAATAAATAAAAACGAACAGGAAGCTTGAACATTAAGGGTGGGGGGTAAATAATTTTTTTTTTCCTCTTTCTTATCAACCAATCATATTCTCCCATTTATCGCATAAAGCTATTGATTTGCTCGCTCATTGTCACACTTCTTAACACAGTACTCTTTCTCATTAGTGCACCAAGCGGAATTATATAATACGAGAGAGAGAGGGGAAAAAAATGATAAAACAAGCAAGAGATGCGACTGGAAAAAGCGAAAAAAAAAAAAAAATTCTAACTGATTGCAAAAAACTTTATCGATGGTAGGGGAAAAGAAGTTAAGTTGAGGGGAAGAGATAGCTCGCTCTATGTAAAAAAAATGGCTAATAGAAGATTTTTTTCCTCCTTTTTTTTCCCCTCCTATTCCGTTAATAGGCTTCTAGTAATAACTGGGTTCTGATGATAAGACCTTTTGTTTAAACTCTATGCCTCACCCTCATTTATTTAAAAAAATACACAAAAACTTTTTTAATCGTTGGTTTTTGTCCCTTTTAATCTCGTTTCTACCCATCACTCTCCAAAAAAATAGAAGAGAATTTTTTTTAAAACCATTTTTTTATACATTTTGTCGCTCTTTGCTCGAAATTTTTTTTGCGTCATTCTCTGGAAAGAATTCTTGATTTTTTTCCCCTTTTTCCATCAATTCCCTCCTTTTTTTATGTATGTAGATAATGGAAAGCCATTTGTAAAAGCGAGTTTATCGTCATGTAAAGTCCCTCATTAATAAGTCCCTAATGTACCAGAGGGAGAGAGGGGTGTGTATTCTCGACAAAATACATCCCCCCCCCCCCACACTCCTCATAGATACACTTCCAGGGTCCATCTAAAACCCTGTTCTCCGTTTTATGATCGAAAAACTCGTGTCATTACGGGGCGAAAAAATTAATTCGGCTCCGCTTTTAATTTGCTGACTCTTTTTTAGTATCTTCTCATTAATAGACTTTTGGGGGCATTAAATGCGTTGTAGCAGATTATTGCTATAATTTTTGTTCGGGACGTTAGCATTCGCTTAAAATTTTATTTCATTAGTTCTTAAGCTAACACATTTTCGGTGGCAAACTCGTATGTGATTAGATCCAAAGGATGTGCTCTCAGAGTTGTTAATTCACGAAAATAGTTTGTCGGAATGTCTTTTGGAAAATAACATTTTTGGAAAAAAGGAAAATTAAAATTAAAAAGATTTAAAGTGCATTAATATAATGCGTTTGAACTATCGGTAATTTTGTAACTAGCTTCGAATGAAGAGACTGTTAATTTTATGTCATTAGCTTCTAATTAGAAATATACGGCGCTATATGTAAATCGAAAATAGTGTTTAAAACAGATTAATGAAAAAAAATTGCTATTTCATCGAATAGCGATGAAGAGCTAGGGAATATTGAACAAAAATAAAAATACAGAATTTTATTAATAAAATTATGAAATATGTATCGCGATTTATCTTTTCTTTTTATCACTTTTAACATATGCGGTATAAGGTTATATAGTATGGGATATCGTTAAACCAGGGTGTGGATAAATAAATGTCGAATAATCGAGGTTGTTATAGTTTTTTTTTTTTTTATAATTATTAGAAGTAAATTCGGCGTTCAATATGAACATTTGAATGAAAATTATTGAACTATTCAGAAATTTATTTTTATCTTTTATTTTCTTTTTTCATAAAAAAAAAAAAAAAAAAAAAAAAAAAAAAAAAAAAAAAAAAACACGCCTTTATAAAAAAAAAAACACATAGACTCCAGCAATTTAAAACTTTTCAGGATTTCTTTTTCTTTAAAAATTCAATGTTTATAATAATCCTTAAATTAATTTACACTAATTTATCACTATTTCATTACCTCTTAAGCTAACACGTTTAATGTAGTAAACTCGTGTGATTAGGTCCAATGGATGTGCTCTCAGGGTTGTTAATTCACGAAAATAGTTTGTAGGAATATCGTTTGGAAAATATCATTTTGGAAAAAAAAATTAAAATAAAAAAGATTTAAAGTGCATTAATATAATTCTTCTTCCAGCGTTTAAACTATCGGTAATTTTGTAACTAGCTTCGAATGAAGAGACTGTTAATTTTATGTCATTAGCTTCTAATTAGAAATATACGGCGCGATATGTAAATCGAAAATAGTTTTTAAAACGGATTAATGAAAAAAAAAATTGCTATTTCATCGAATGGCGGTGTGGAGTTAGGGAAATATTGAACAAAAATTAAAAATACAGAATTCGATTAATAAAATTATGAAATATGTATTGCAAATTTTATTTTATTTTCATCACTTTTAACATATGCGGTACAAGTTTATATGATATTGGATATCGTTCAATCAAGGGGTGGATAAATAAATGGCGGACAATCGAGTTTGTTATGATTTTTTTTTTAAATATAATTATTAAAAATAAATTCTGCGTTCAATATGACGATTATAATGAAAATTATTGAGCTATTTAAAAAAAAAAAATTCCCTTTTCTCATGAAGGAAAGTACATGCTTTGGACTTAAATTTAAAACGTTAGCGGAATTTCTTTTTTTTAAAGAAATCCAAAGTTTCTTTTAACCCTTGAATTCATTTACACTAATTCATTAGTTCTTAAACTAACACATTTTCGGTGGCAAACGCGCGTGAATATATCCAAAGGATTTGCTCTCAGGGTTGTTAATTCACGAAAATAGTTTGTCGGGATGTCTTTTGGAAAATGACATTTTGGAAAAAAGAAAATTAAAAGTGCATTAATATAATGCTTATTCTAGCATTTTGAACTATCGCTAATTTCGTAACTATCTTCGAATGAACAGACTGTTAATTTTATGTCATTAGTTTCTAATTAGAAATATACGGCGCGATATGTAAATCGAAAATAGTTTTTAAAACGGATTAATGAAAAAAATTGCTATTTCATCGAATGACGGTGCAAAGTAAAGAAAATATTAGATAAAAAAATATTTATGGAATTTAATTAATAAAATTATAAAGTATATATTGTAAATTTATTTATTTATTACTTTTCATTAATTTTTAACTTTGTAGGCATAGGTTTGTATAATATGGGCATCGGTTACCCAGAGAGGCGTATAAATAAGTGTCAAATTATCGAGGGTGTTGTGTGTGACTTCTTCTGTAATAATTTTAAATACGTTACGCGTTTATTATAAACATTTGAATGAAAAAAAAAACGAAATGTTCACCATTTCATCTTTTGCTTTTCTTTCGCTTTTTAACCCTTAACTGCTGTGACAAAAATTGTCACATAACTACTGTCAAACTGCTATCTAAAGATGAATAAAATGTTAAATTAACTCTCAGAATACCATTTTTGTGTTATACTTTATATACAGTACTATTATAAATCAAATTCAGCTATTCAAAAGTCTCTAGAAATAGTACTGGGGCTCAAAATGAAACAAAAATTGACCAGTATCTATAGTTAAAAAATAAAAAATTGCGAGTTAAACTCTGAAACGTTGAAAACTGGGCGCTCTGTGAGACCGCTAACAACAGTTAAGTGTTAATAAATTGTATCACCCATTTTCGCACTCAAACATTTAGAATTTTTTAGTGACATTTTTTTAAATAAGAAATTCAATGTTTATAAAAATCCAAAAATCCATTTACACTAATTTGTCGTTAATATGTCCAGTTAGAAATCCAAATTTTTGTTCATTTGATATAGTAAATAAAAAAGAATATTGCCCAGTTAAACTGATGGCATTGAGCTCACAGGCTACGAATACTAATTGTACATTACAGCCTTATATTTTCAAGGGTTAATTCCGTTCAAAAACAAATTAAGGAGGGGAAACATCTCCCCCCTATTTCCTATTTTAATACTTAATCATCGAATCCCTTAAACTAATCAGGGACATTCTTTATCATATAAAATCTATATCCAAAATTCTGAGCAAATCGGAAAATTCTTAATAAAAACCCATTTATATAATTTAAGGGGAGTTATCCCCCTCTTTTATACTTAACCATTAAACTTCCAAAAGTATTCAGAGATTTGAACAAAATCGGATAATTCTGCATGAAAAACACATTTATAAAAATTAAGGGGATGGACATTGGAGCCCCCGATCCCCCTGTTTATACTTATCCAATGAACACCAAATACCAATCACGGAGGCGCCTGATCTGAATGATCCTATACCTAAATTCTGAACGAAAACTGATATTTCTTCATGGAAAAACCCATTTATACCAATTAAAAGGAGAGGCATGAGCCCCCCATTCCCCCTCTTATACATATCGAATGAACTCCAAAAACTAATCAGGGAAGCGCCTTACCAGAATATACCTATATGCAAAATTTCAAGTGGATCGGATATTTTTATTATGAGTTATCGCGTTACGCACGAACGAACGTACATACATACAGAACGGACGGGCACATAAGTTCTCAGGCTATGATAGCTTGTGAGCTAAAAATGATGGTTTGACAGCTGACTGGCAGGATTTCTTAAACTAACATTTTGGTGGTAAACAAAAGTGATTAGCTCCAGAGATGTCATCCCAGGGTTGTAAATTCAATAAATAGTTCGTCGGAATACCATTTAGAAAATCATTTTGAAAAAAAGGAAATTAAAACTAACGAATCAGAAATTGCACGTCAAGCGTAGCAAATGAGGTCCGTTCGTACTATAACGAAGTTTTTAAAATATTCAGATTTTGATGTAATAATATGCAGTACTTCGGATATAGTATAGTAGCCGAAATCTTTTGCTTGTCCCTGTAAATATTATGTGCTTTCTATTATATAGGAAATAACTTCTAGTCATTGTGAGCAACGCATATTAATTTCATAAAATGTGAAATAGTTTAATATAGTTAAATCGTGCTCCAAACATTGGTATTGTTTCTCCCCGATACCATTATATAATGGAATACTTTTGTGTAGAGTCTCAAATATGCCTCCAGGTGCTTAGTAGTAGTAGTTGCATGTCTATCTAAGGGTGTATTTCGATTCAAACTGCTTATTTTCCGATTTAATTTTGAATTCATTTTTGCTCTCAAATACACCAAACTTTCAAAATCTCTTATTTGTAAAGTACACAAGGTGCCGTAATTGGCGATTCTTTGATAAATGCAGAAAATATTGCAAAAGATCAATCAAAAACAGCATTTCGAACCGATTTTTCCCAAGCGGGAGTTTTGAGAACGAAGAAAAGGGTCATATTGATAAGATAATTGTTTATAACTCAAATTCTAATGAATTGAACGTAAAAAGACATCACACGGCACTTCATACGTCCCTTCAAGAATACTCTCAGCCAGTTTCATGTTTCTACTTTTAAAAATATGTCTGAAATTGTATCGGAAAATTTCGAGCTGTTAAGGGTGTATTTCGATTCAAACTGCTTGTTTTCCGATTTATTTTTGAATTTACTTTTGCTCTCAAACACATGAAACTCGCAGATTCTCTTATTTAGAAAGTGCACAAGGTGCCGTAAAGGTCAATTCTTTGATAAGTGTACAAAATATTGCAAAAAAAGCAATCAAAAACGGCAATTTGAACCGATTTTTCCCAAGTTGGAGATAAGGGAACGAAAAAAAGGGTCTTCCAGAGAAATTAATTGCTTATAAATCAAATTCTAATGAATTGAGCATAAAAAGACTTTACTCGGCACCTCATACGTCCCTTCAAGAATCTCCTCAGCAAGTTTCATGATTCTACTTTTAAAAATATGTCTGAAATTGTATCCGAAAATTTCGAGCTGCTGAAGGTGGAAAAGCGTTTTTTCGAATACACCCTTAAAGGTGGAAAAGCGTTTTTTCGAATGCACCCTTAAGGGATTTATTTTCAAACCAGAATCAAAAATAAGCGGATAATTTTTCCTTGCGCGGGATTAAATTAGGGCAACAAGAAACTTTTAGTTAGGCATTCGTAATAATAATAATAAAAAAAAAAACAGATAAATATAAGCAAAAAAGTCATGGAATCGGAGATCCTAAAGCAAAGATGTATTCGTTAATTTTGTACTCTTTAGGTGAAATGTAGCCGATTTTTGCATTGTATAAACACCAATAGGCGGTAGAAGAATATTTGATCAAAGAACCCATCTAAGAGTCATGCAAGATCAATATACTATCCCAATTAAGTTAAAATTAGTCAGTATTTTTGGGTTATCTTGATTGTAAGACAATGGCGGATCTAAGGGAGGGGCGATGGGGCGATCGCCCCCCCCTTGAGCCCAGTAAAGGGTCTGAAAAAGATGCCCGCACGGAAAAAGGATTGGACTTAAACTCGAGACCGGCGCGGCCCGAGTCGGGCCGCGCCATTTTTAAGTCACGGAATTGGGTCAGGTCTTTACATTTTCAGAACCGGGGCGGATCGAGTCTTACTTTTTCCTGTAGAGCGGGATCGAGCCACACTTTTCTTTTCAGGGCGGGCCTGGCGTGGATTTCGTTCTTCCTGGAGGTAAACTCTCTGTCTAAGATCAAACCAGACCATAAGGGAGGCGAAGCAATGGCGGATCTAAGTGGGGGGGGGGGGGGGTGAAAGGGCGATCGCCCCCTTTTAGATCCGCCATTGGCGGATTCAAGGAAAATGCGCTTTGGCATTTTTCAAGGCGTAAGGGCGATTCCCCCCCTTGGGCTAATAAAAGTTTCCTAAAAAGACATGCATCCTCGCAGGAAATGAATTAAAGCCTAACTCGAGTCCGGGGCGGGCCGCGCCTTTTTCAACTTCGCGAGGCTCGGGCTGAGTCAGGTCTTCTCGCTTTCAGAACCGGGCAGTATCGTGATCATTATTTTTCGGCAGATTTGGGTCGGGCCCAATGGTGGGTCTCAGGGGGCGATCGTCTTCACTTTTTGGGCAATAAACGTTTCCCAAAAATACATGCATCCTTGCAAGAAATGAGTTAGATCCTAACTAGAATTCAGCGCCCCACACCCCGGGCCGCGCCTTTTTAAGTTCGCGAGGCTCGGACTGTGTCTGGTCTTACCGCATTCAGAACTCGGCCGTCATTTATTTGATACTACCATGATCATTATTTTTCTGCTGATTTGGATTGGGTCTGACTTATTTTTCTTCCAGATCGAGTCTGGCCTGGAGTCATTCTTCTTAGATGTCTGCATTAGAGATGACACAGGTTCAGACTTAGCTTGTGTCCGATACGAGATCGTGCTCTGTTTTTATGCTGGTCTACTGATTCGGACTCATTTTTTCTGAAATTTGAAAATTTTATTTATCGATGAATAGCAAAATGTAAAAAACTTTTTTCCTCTTAAAAATTAGTACTTATTCCTTTTCAAATCAATGTCTTGCTATTTTGATAAAAATGAAAAAGAGGCACAATTTTTTTTAAGTATATTAATGCTATTAAGAAAACAAAACAAAACAAATAATTAGTCATATCTGATTAGTCTACATCTGTAGATTTATGTTCAAGCTTTGCCGACGACCGCCGATCTGGCGCCTACGAAAAAAGGCGGGAATAATGAATTTGTGTTTAATTCGATTTTCGTTTGTGGCAGAGATTATTTTGCAATTGGATCTTTTATTATTATTATTATTTAGACATGTAACGCGAAAAGAATATTTTCTTTTGATTTTATTTTGCGGTTACCGAATAATTTAAATTTCTAGTGTATGCAACGTATACAAGTCATAATCGCTTTTCATATAGAAATAACTTGTAGTAATTATCATTTCTTTTGGGATCTCTGCTGATGCCGTAGCGGTAAGTAAATGTATTTACCATATTCTTGCGATCGAGTAGTGTTTCCTCTGTTCCTAAAAAAGAATTGAACTTTAAAATTTTTAATTTGAGGTTATTTTTTGGGTCATGCTGTAACGAAGACTTGTTATGAAGAATGAAATGGTTATAATTAAAAATGTGCATTTTTTACAGAAAATTTTAAAATGTTGTTCGATTTGACAGATAATAGACAGTATTTTCTACAGGTTCCAAGCATTTATTCATGAAACACACTTCATTAACATGTCCATTGTCCATAATATTTTTTTTTTACTAAAACAGAGACAACATATGAGAATCGTTTTATGCGTAAAGTATATTTTTATTTTACATCAAACTGTTCTTTTGATAATATTAAATTTAATTTTTCGTTTAACAGCCTTTTTTAAATATAAAAAATAGCTTTAAAATTATAATTACTTTTGGAACATTTTTTATAAGTATTATGCAATTTTTTCTACTGTATAATTTCATTATCGGGTTTTGCTCTTGATGCCGCAAAATGTTTCTGGCTCAGACGGGACCGGGCTGTGGAATAAGATCCCGAATTTATCTCTAGTCCGCATTGGCCAAAATTTTCCTGGTCGGGGTTCGGCTCGGAATGAAAGTTAAATTTCGGTCCGTGTCCGACCCAGCCTAGACGTATGCATATGCCCGGGCCTGTCCGAGTCGGCGAAATGGTTCCGAATTTTCTAACGGGCCAGCAAAATTAGAATAATTTTTCCAACAGGCCGGGCCAATAAACAAAATAAACGGGACGAGCCGGCAAAAAAATTGAAGGGCCATATGGGCCGTGCCCATTAAAAAAAAAAATGCGGTCTCACTGGCCCTTTGTAAAGATTTAAGCAGGAACATTAAAATATGAGCTATTTTCAATTAATATGGGTTTAATGAGAATAAGTATAAATATGCGTCATCAGACGAAACTAGTTTGGCAACATTAATACAGAAATCTAACTTTTACAGTGTAGAGATCAGCATCGGAGAATTATATTGTGTGTAACCCGGGTTTAATTTAATTTTCTTTCTTTTTTTTTTTTTTTTTAGCAGGCTCGTACCGGCCCGAGATCAGGCTTGCATTGTTTTTCTACATATAGACGAGCCGGGCTGGAACTAGACTTAATTGTTCTCAAGATGTGTAGGGCAGACAATATGCAGTGCCGTGCGAAAGGGGGGGGGGGCGAAGGATGCGGTCGGCCCGGGCGTGAAAATTTAGGGGGCGCCAAATTTATGCTACAAGCGTAATTTTTGGCCTGTTAAAAAAAAAAGTTGGGTCGGAGGGGGGGGGGCACATTTTGTTTTGTTCCGAGCGCAGTTTTCTGCTCGCACGTCAAATGATTGCGGATTTTTCTATCTTCTCATGCTGTCGCTTCCAGAAATTCTATTCAAAACGATAATTTTCACAGTATTTTCTTAACCTGCTAATCAAAAAATGGATTACGCCATAGTTTCTGAATAAAAACACCTGCTAATCCTGCTAATGTGATCCACAACATAAACATTAGTTAACCCGACCAGCAGCAAAAGAAAAGAAGTCAACCGGACCCAAACCCGACCCACAGCAAAAACTAGAAGTCAACCGGACCCAGACCCGACCCACACCAAAAACTAGAAGTCAACCGGACCCAGACCCGACCCGCAACAAAAAATAAAAGCAACATGAACCGCAATGAAAAAATTAGCCCCGACCCACGCATTAAAGTCGAGTCTCCAAATTTCTAAAATCGCCCCCCCCCCCCCCCCCCTTGAGGACTCTCCAGATCCGCCCTTGTTGTAAGATGTGCTCTATACGTAAATATGGATAGAAAGATTAAAAAAAACATTCCTAAAGAAATCAACTTAAAAATATTAAGAGTACTATAATATTTCCCAGCAATTATTTCATATTTAAAATAAAAAGCAAGGAAATAAATTGTCTACATCTCTTTATAAATTTTCTTTGAAAAATATTTTCTTTAAAAAGCAAATTTCATGCTTGTTTCGGTTGAAAAACATCGCAGTTTAGACGCTGTTTCAGACAACTTTTCAAACTTCCAGTTGTATTTAGGACGAATTTCCTTCAATCAAAGTTTGATCTGGTTTTAGTCATTAATTCAAGTAAATTAAATTTGGAAGGAAACGAAGAAATGCCAGTTATTAGTGAATACATTATCTAACACAAGTTTTTAAAATATCCTATCTATTTAGCATTTCATTTCTTAATATGGAATGTATCTCTTTTTATTTTCAATAGATGGCAGCACCATACCATAAAAAAGGCTTGTATACTTTCTCATTCACAAGAATAAGCTGACTCAATTAAATTGTCAAAATTTGTTGCAAATTGTTTTCTTAACGTTTGCTTTGCAATCCCTCTAAATTGCGACAAAACATTAATTTCTTTAATAATCATTTACTGATATAAAGAAATAAAAAGACAATAGTAAGGGAAAATAATACATCGATATAAAAGCGATTTAAATATAGAAAATCCCATCATACAGGGTATCCAAATAAAAAATAAATATATTTAGGTATTACAAAAAATTACTCTTACATGCAACTATAAAAATTGAAGAAGTAATTTTACGATAAAAATTACTATATCTTTACCATTTGGGCTTTATTTGCTTATTTAAAAGAAAGAACTAAAATTATGAAACAGTTTCCAAATAATTATAAGTTTCTTACAAGTATATGTTTCTTATAAGTATTATACAAAGTCTTCACTAATAGATACAAAATACTTACCATTTTACAAAGGGTTACGGAGGAAATATTTCTTTTCCTTCACTTGTAGAATATATAGATTTATTTTTATTGCTGTTAGAACAAAACAATTAAAATATACTAGATAATGTATGTTAATTAAAAAATACAACATATGTTAAAATACTTATTGAAATTAATATTTTAAAAATACATTTATTATGTAAGAGGAAATCTTTGGTTGAAACATAGTGAGTTCCTTAGGCCAAAATGCATCAGTTAATTTAATTTAAGGTTGATGTTTAATTTCTTATTTTATGAAGTTGTTGTGATGTAATCTATCATAGGTTAAAATAAAAATACTAATAATCTAATCATGTTTGAAGATATGAGAGATTATTTATAATATCTAATAATTAGATATGTAATAACTTAAAAAAAATAATCATTTGTTTTTTATTTATTTATTTATTTTATTATTTATTTATTTATCGTAATTAAACCTTTTCAATCAGTCAAAAACTTTTTGGAGCAGTTTATTGCCATTTATTAAAAATTTGAAAAAATAGAGGATATAAGTCCGAATAAAATAATAAAAATATATCTTTGTTTTTAATATTTCCTTTCAATCGTCTTCTTCTTTTTTTTTTTTTTTTTTTTTTTTTTTTTTTCAAAGTTTACATATTGTTAAATATAATGTTTTTCCGCTTGAATTTATAGTGAAATGTTAAAGAACTACCATATAACAAATTCATTTATTAAAAAAAAAAAATTAAAGAAATTTGAAAAGTAATACGAATGTCTTCCAAGGTCGGACACCACGACGGCCTTTACTGAAAACAGTCTTTAAACATCGTAAGTCAGTTTTTCTGTCTCCTAATACTATGAACGGAAAAACAACATGTACAGGCAACATGCACCACAGCTGCAAGCGTTCTAAAAATTGCAATAATAAAATTTGTTTATCCAAATCTGCAACTTATACCTGTTGAAGTCCAAAAATTTCTTATTGATAAATTTATTATGACATTCTCATTTGATGCCCCATTAGAAGTATTGCAATCACGGATTAAGACAGTTCCTGAAAATACCAAAGAAAACTGATCAATAAATATTATAAGGAAAATATTTCAAAAACATATATATATATTAAAAAAAAAAAAAAAAAAAAAAAATCTTGATAATTGCAGTATGAAATGCTTACTTCATTAGTTACGTAAAATAATCAACCTAAAGTAGATTTTTAGAATCTTTGTGTTTATTTATTTATTTTTATTTATTTTTCCTGATTTAAAATTCATTTCCCGTTGTAACATGCTGTAATAATTAAGAGGTCTTAATGATTTTAAAATCTGAAAATAAAATTAAATTTTTTTAAAGATATATTATGAAACAAGATTAGTTGTTATTTAAAGCAAAATTGTGTTTTAATTACAATTTTTGTGTAATTTTATTTTTAAATTAAATTACTATTATGGTTGAAAGTAATTTGCTTTGATTTATAAATAAATTTAAGTTACAAAGAATAATGCTTTTTAATTTTTTATACACAATTAGTTTTTAGGCAAACGCTACACTGTTAAAAATGTCTGTTACAGAGAATCAACAATGCAATCCATTATCTTATGTCTTATGTAAAGTTACCGAGATTACAAAAACCAAAATTCTCTTAAATAACAGAGACGCTATTCAGTAAGTTTAGAATAGACACTGTAAATTTACTTTTAATGATAATAACTAAATTTAGTTTTTAAAATTAGTGAAATTACTACCCTTATAAATTTAATCATCATTGTAAAAAACGCGCCAAAATGATAATCACAGATGAAGAATTTATTATTGAAATTACTGCAATCAGAATGGTTATTGTTTTAAATGTTTAATTTTTTATTTTTTAAAAAGGAATAATAATACATACGTTTATAAAATAATTTTGTTTCATATTTTCAAAACTTTGAGGATAAGTAAACCATTTTACACCTCCAGTTTGTATAAAGTGTCTTTTAGTTGTATAATTGTTTTTATAGCGAATTAATCATTGTACTTAACTTAAACTATAGAGTCTCAAACTATTAAAACTTATATCTAAACAATAAATAAAGACATAAAAAAAGGTCTTATAACAATTTTAAAAACTGTAACAGGCAACATTGTTTTAAATTCGATTTTAATTTATGATTTAAAAGCCATTTATTTACAATTTTATTGTATACATATGAAATTTTTTGTAACAAAATTTATCTTTCAAGTAGCAATTTAATTTCAAATAGCAATATTAATCAACATTCTAAATGAAGGTAGGATACTTGACAAAGAGCTAAATTACAAATAAATTTCATCCATTTATATACAGCTCATATTCAAAATATTAGAATAATTGAGAAAAAGTAATAAGAAAAAATTATTTGTCATTTATTTATTTTTTATACTAAGTAAATGCAATTAAATTTCTTATAAATTAAATCTGGAATGTTTAGATAAAATTTTAACATTTATAAAATATAAAATACAGTACAATAAATTAGGTATACAGCTTCCTTAAACACACCAGAATATTAGAATAAAATTTAGATTGGTTCAAAATATTAGAATATTTTATTTTACGCAACAATATTACCTTATGGATATGAAGTAAATGGTAGTTAATATTTTGTAGCATCCCCTTTAGCTTTCATAACAGCGTACAATCGATCTTGCATACTATATACAAGGTGTTTACAAACATTTCTATCAATATTAGCCCAAATAGACTTTATACGTGCCACTAACTCAGTTTTACTTGAAGGAGGATTTTCTTGAAGTTTTTTCTTCATTATACACCATAAGTTTTCGATGGGATTAAGATCTGGTGAATTTGGTGGCCAAGGAAGTACCTTAATGTTGCGTTGGCGGAACCAATTCTTAGTTGACACCGAGGAATGCGGGGACGCTAAATATTGTTGAAAGATGAAATCATCTTCAAATAAATCTTCTGATGATGGAATCATGTAATATTCTAAAATTTCTTGATATATCAGAGAGTTAACCTTTTCGTAGACGATGCATAACTTTCCAGGTCCTTCTGCACTCATACAACCCCAAACCATGACACTAGCAGCAAATTTTACGGAACGTTTAAGGCATTCTTTATCAAATGCTTCTTGCTTCATTCTCCAAACTCGAATACCTTGATTACCATATGAAACACAAAACATACTTTCATCACTAAATAATATATTTTTCCAATCTTCATTGCTCCATAAACGTCTTGATTTACATCAATTCAATCTTATACGCTTTTGTCTTGCAGTCATGAGAGGTTTTGTTTTCGGTACACGAGATACAAATTTAAATTTATGGAGACGTCTTAATGTTGTCGATGTAGAAACTTCAACTCCTTCTTCTTTCCATTTTCGGTGCAAGAATCGCACACTTTTAAAACGGTTTTTCTTAACTATACGCTTCAGTTTCCTATCATCTCTAGCAGATGTTTTTGGTTTTCGTCCACCATTTCGGCGATTATTTTGAAATTTTCCAATTTTTGAATATTGTGTTAGTATTTTACTAACGCTCGATTGCGAACAATGTAAATAATTCGCTATAAAACATTGATTTTTACCGTGCCGTTACAAATCAACCATACGAAGTTTAGTAGATTCAGGAATATCACTCACACGGCCCATTTTAAGACGAAAAAGAAACAAACTGCAAAAAAGAATACTGATTTTAAATAAAATAGTCTGAATTTAATCAATGATGCCACCAGTTAAGAATTGGTAATAATTAAAGGAGAATTAATGTGAAATATTCTAATATTTTGAACCACTTGAATGAATATTCTAATATTTTGACTTTTCAAAATAATTTTTTTTGCAATTAATCTTTTCAAAAATGATATTAAATTTAAGATAACAAGTAAGTTTAATCAACAATAAGTTCTTAATAAAAATATCGTTTCCATATTTTCATTAAAAGACATTAAATTACCAAACGATATTTTCAATTTCTAAAAAAAAGGTAATTATTCTAATATTTTGAATATGAGCTGTATATCAATAAAAATCATAATTAAACCGACATTTCTGTTTTGATTTAATTAATTACTTAGTTTTGGCAGAAATTTTAAAAATACACTCATCATCATTTTTTGTGCGCAGTGAAGCAAAAGTAACTTGTAAGACAGATTGTGTGTGCAACGGTACGTTCTTAATAATAACATTTCATTATTACATTATTTTGATGTGCGTAGCTTGGAAAATAATCAGTCATGAGATAAAATCAAATTACTCGTTGCCCATTTTTTTCATTTTTATCTTTTTCTAACCTCATAAACGTATACTAAAACAAAGTAAATTATCTCGCATCAAAAATCAGTTCTAGAAGGAAAGAGAGCAAAATACATAATTTTTTACCTTCTATGAAATAATCACAGTGATAGTAAGTGTTCTTTGGTTGATTCTAAATTCTACAGAGATTATTATTGAAGTTACTGTAATCGTAATACCTATTGCCGCTAATTTCTATCATAAAAATTTAGTATAAGTAGAAATATAATTTCCAGCCTCCTAAACACAATTACATTTCTTTGTTCAAGTAATAAATTCAACTGGAATTATTACTGTTTCTGAAGTTATTATAATCAGAATACATGTTGTTACCAATTGAATTTTTCTGCAAAAATTAATGTTAAATGGAAAATTAATGTTTAGTTTTTTGCGCTCATGTCTCATTAATTAAACATACAAATTATTCAGATTTGTTTCCAAATATTATGATTGAAATTTAGCTTAAATAAAAACATAATTTTTGAAATTATAAATATAACTTTGTCTAAATATATAGTGCAGAATATTAGGTTTAGAAACGAGTTTTATAATCTAATTTCCCATTTCTTTATTAAATCGTTCTTTTCTTATGCTTTTTTTTCATTTCATTTTTAATTAATTAGCGCATTTCGAAACATACAATGATTGAAATATGGAGTCTCCAACTAATAAAACCTATATCTGAACTTAAAAAAAAGGTTTTATGATAAAAAAAACTTTAAAATTAAAACATGTAACACTCTTTTAGTGTCAATTTTAACTTGTGATTTAATAGCCATTTATTTGCAAAATATTTTATTGTATATATATGTCATTATAAATATAAAATCCATTTGAATTAAAATTTATTTTACATTTTCAAGTAACACTATTAATCAAAATTCTAAATAAAGATGGCACATTTTACAAAGAGCTAAATTAACAAATAAATTTCATATATATACAGCAATAACTATAATAAGGAACTCGACATTTGTGTTTTGATTTAATTAATGACTTACTTTTAGAATAATTTTAAAAAATACACCCATCATCAATTTTTTATGCGCAATGAAGCGATAGTAACTTGTTAGATAGATTGTGTGTGCAACAGTACTTCTTAATAATAACATTTCATTATTACATTATTCTGATGTGCGTAGCTTGGAAAATAATCAGTCATGAGATAAAATCAAATTACTGGTTGTCCTTTTTTTCATTTTTATCTTTGTTTAATCTGATAAACATATACTAAAACAAAGTAAATTACTTACATCAAAAATCAGTTCTAGTAGCAAAGAAAGCAAGTTACATAATTTTCGCCTTCTTTGAAATAATCTCATCGTTAGTAAGTGCTGCTATCGTTGATTTTAAATTCTACAGGGTTTATTATTGAAGTTACTATAATCATAATACAAATTTTTGCTAATTTATATCGTAAAAAATTAGTGTAAATAAAAATATGATTTCCAGCCTTTTAAATACAGTTATAGCTCATTATTGCAAATAATAAATTCAGCTGGGATTATTACTGTTTCTGAAGTTGTTATAATCAGAATAGATGTTGTTACCAATTTAAATTTTGTGCAAATATTAATGTTAAATAGAAAAATAATATTTAGTTTTCTTCCCACATGTTCAGCTAAATAAAACGTGTAAATTGTACAGATTTGTTGCCAAATATTCTGATAAAAGTTTAGCTTAAATAAATATATAATTTACTGCATTTTAAATATTTATGTGTCTAAATATGCAGTGCAGAATATTAGGTTTGATAAAGCTTTTTAAAATGCAATTTTTCATTTCTGTAATATATAGTTCCTCCTTTTTGTTTTTTCCTTTTCATTTATAATTAATCCGGGAAATTACTAATATACGACAGGTGTAAAATATATAGTCTCAAATTAATAAACCTTACATCTGAACTAAAAAAAAATCTTATTATAAAAAATTTAAAACTTTTAACATGTATCAATGTCTTAGTTTCGATTTTAACTTATGATTTATACTTTTATTAACTTATGAGCCATTTAATTGCAAAAAGTTTCATTTACATATATAAAATTTTTTTCAATAAAAAATTATCTTCAAAAAAATATTAATCATAATATTTAATGAAGATGAATGAATAAGATCTTTTACAAAGAGCTAAATTAGAAATAAATTTCACATGTGTATCTATCAATAAAAATAATAACTAAACCGACATTTGTGTTTTGATTTAATTAATTACTTACTTTTGGCATAATTTAAAAAGATACTCTCAACATTTTTTTTTTATTATTATTTGTGCGCGCAATGAAGCGATAGTAACTTGTTAGATAGATTGTGTGTGCAATGGTACGTTCTTAATAATAACATTTCATTATTACATTATTCTGATGCGCGTAGCTTGGAAAATTATCAGTCATGAGATAAAATCAAATTACTGGTTGTCCTTTTTTCATTTTTATCTTTGTCTAATCTCAGAAAGGTATACTAAAACAAAGTAAATTATCTTACATCAAAAATCAGTTCTAGAAGGAAAGAAAGCAAATTATTATTATTATTATTATTATTATTATTATTATTATTATTTACCTTCTTTGAAATAATCACATTGTTAGTAAGTGTTGCTTTCTTTGATTCCAAATTCTACAGGGTTTATTATTTAAGTTACTATAATCATAAAACATATTGTCGCTAAATTGTATCGTAAAAATTTAGTATAAGTAGAATTATTATTTTCATTCTTCTAAATACAATTATATCTCATTAGTATAAATGATAAATTCAACTGGTATTGTTACTGTTTCTGATGTTATTATACTCAGAATAGATGTTGTTACCAATTTAATTTTTGTGCAAATATTAATGTTAAATAGAAAATTAATATTTAGTTTTCTTCTCACATGCCTCATTATTTGAACTTTTGAATTATGCAGAATTATTTGTTGCCAAAATTACAATAAAAATTTAGTTTAAATAGAAATATGATTTTCGTTACTCTAAATAAAAATTTATCTAAATATATACAGTGTAGAATATTATGTTTGATAACGCATTTTATAATGAAAGTTTTCATTTCCTTTTTATGTCACTCTTTTATTATTTTTTAGTTTTTTTCTTCTTTTCATTTGTCATCAACCAGCGCATTTAGCAATATACGTTTGGGGTAAAATATAGAGTCTCAAACTATTAAAACTTATATCTGAACAAAAAAAAAGATTTATTATAAAAAAATTAAAAATTATAACATGTAACATGTTTTAGTGTCGATTTTCACTTGTGATTTAAATGCCATTTATTTACAAAATCTTTTATTCTATACATATATCTTTATACATATAAAATACTTTTGAATCAAAATTTATCTTACAAGTTCAAGTAACAATATTAATTAAAATTCTAAATGAAGATGGCATATTTTACAAAGAATTAAATTACAAAATAATCTCACACATATATAGTAATAAAAATAATAACTAAACCGAGATTTGTGTTTTGGTTAACTAAATACTTACTTTTGGCATAATTTAAAAAAATTCACTCATCATCATTTTTTGTGCTCGCAATGAAGCGAAAGTAACTTGTTAGATAGATTGTGTGTGCAACGGTACGTTCTTAATTATAACATTTCATTATTACATTATTCTGATGTGCGCAGCTTGGAAAATAATCGGTCATGAGATAAAATCAAATTACAGGTTGCCCCTTTTTTTCAGTTTTATCTTTGTCTAAGCCCATAAACGTATAATAAAACAAAGTAAATTATCTTACATCGAAAATCAGTTCTAGTAGGAAAGAAAGCAAATTACTTTTTTTTTTTTTTTTTTTTTTTTTTTTTTTTATGAAATAATTACATTGTTAGTAATTGTTGCTTTCGTCTATTCTAAATTCTACAGGGTTTATTATTGAAGCTACTGTAATCATAATACATATTGTCTCTACTTTATATCGTAAAAATTTAGCATAAGTAGAAATATAAATTACCAGCCTTCTAAATACAGTTAAATCTCATTAGTACAAATAATAAATTCATCTGGGTTTATTACTGTTTCTAAAGTTATTATAATCAGAATAGATGTTGTTACCAATATAATTCTTGGGCAAAAATTAATGTTAAATAGAAAACAAATGTTTAGTTTTCTTTATGCATGTCTTACTAATTAAACATGTAAATTATACAGATTTGTTGCCAAATGTTGTGGTAAAAATTTAGCTTAAATTAAAACATAATTTTTGACACTCTCTATATGAATTTTTCCAAATATATAGTGTGGAATATTAGGTTTGATAGCGCATTTTAGAATGTAACTTTCCATTTCTTTATTATATCGCTCTTTTCTTGTATTTTTTATTTTTTTTTCATTTCCTTTTTAATTAATCAGCTTATTTAGCAACATACGACTGGTGTAAAGATGGAGTCAAAACCTACTAAAAATTATATCTAAACTAAACTAAACTAAAATAAAATAAAATAAAATAAAAAATAAATAAATAATCGATTTTAACTTGTGGTTTAATAGCCATTTATTTGCAAAAAGTTTTATTGTGTACATATATATCATTACACATATAAAATACTTTCGAATCAAAATTTATCCTACATGTTCAAATCACAATATTCATCAACATTCTAAATGAAGATGGCATATTTTACAAAAAGATAAATTACAAATTAAATTCATATATATGTAGTAATAAAAATAATAACTAATCTGACATTTGTGTTTTGATTTAATTAACTAGTTACTTTTGGCATAATTTAAAAAAATACACTCATCATCATTTTTTGTGCGCAATGACGCGAAAATAAGTTGTTAGATAGATTGTGTGAGCAACGGTACGTTCTTAATTATAATAACATTTCATTATTACATTATTCTGATGTGCGTAGCTTGGAAAATAATCAGTCATGAGATAAAATCAAATCACTGATTGTCCTTTTTTTCATTTTTATCTTTATCTAATCTCATAAAAGTATACTAAAACAAAGTAAATTATCTTATGTCAAAAATCAGTTCTAGAAAGAAAAAAAGCAAATTACATTTTTTTTTTTTTAACTTTTTTTGAAATAATCACATTGTTAGTATGTGTTGCTGTCGTTGATTCAAAATTCTACAGAGTTTATTATTGAAATTATTATAATCATAGTGCATATTGTCGCTAATTTAAATCGTAAAAATTTAGTATAACTAGAAATATAATTTCCATCCTTCTAAATATAGTTATATCTCATTAGTACAAATAATAAATTCAACTGCGATTGTTACTGCTTCTGAAGTTATTATAATCAGTATAGATGATGTTACTAATTTAATTTTTGTGCAAAAATTAATGTTAAATAAAAAATTTATGTTTATATTTCTTCCCATACGTTTCACTAATTAAACATATAAATTATATAGATTTTTTGCCAAATATTATGATAAATATTTAGATTAAATAGAAATATAATTTCCGACACTATAAATATAAATATGTCTAAAAATACATTGTAGAATATTAAGTTTGATAACGCATTTTATAATATGTTTTTTCATTTCTTTATTACATCGTTCTTTACCCTTTTTTAATTTCTATCTTTTCATATTTAATTAATCAGCGCATTTAGAATTAAAAGATTGGTGTAAAATATATAGTCTCAAACTACCCAAATTTATATCTGAACTAAAAAAAAAAAAAAAAAAAAAAAAAACTAAAAACTGCAACATTGTTTTAGGATCGATTATAACTTGTGTTTTAATAGTCATTTATTTGTAAAAAGTTTTATTGTATACATACGTCAATATACATTTATACTTCTTTTGAATCAAAATTTATCTTACAAACTGAAATAATAATGTTAATGAAAATTCTAAATGAAGACGGCATATTTTACAAGGAGCTAAATTACAAATAAATTTCATATATATATATATATATATATACACACACATATATATATATATATATATATATATATATATATATACATAGTAATAAAAATAATAACTAGATCGGTATTTGTGTTTTGATTTAATTAATTACTTATTTTTGGCATAATTTAGAAAAATACACTCATCATCATTTTTTCTAACGCAATGAAGCGATTGTAACTTGTTAGATAGGTTGTGTGTACAACGGTACGTTCTTAATAATAACATTTCATTATTACATTATTCTGATGTACGTAGCTTGGAAAATAATCAATCATGAGATAAAATAAAAGTACTGGTTGCCCATTTTTTTATTTTTAACTTTGTCCAATCTCATAAACATATACTAAAATATATATAAACTAAATATATATAATAAAAATATATATATATAAACGTATACATATTGTCGCTAATTTGTATCGTAAAAATTTAATATAAATATAATTTCCAGCCTTCTAAATACAGTTATATCTAATCTGTAGAAATAATAAACTCAACTGGGATTATTACTCTTTCTGAAGTTATTGTGATCAAGATGTTGTTGCCAATTTAATTTTTGTGCAACAACTAATGTTATATAGAAAATTAATGTTTATTTTTCTTCCCCAATTTTTCACTAATTAAACATATAAAATACACAGATTTGTTGCCAAATATTTTGGTAAAAATTTAGCTTAAATAGAAATATAATTTTCGGCAGTAAAAATATAAATATGTCTAAATATACAGTGTAGCATATTAGGCTTGATAACCTGTTTTACAATACAAATATTCATTTCTTTAATATGTTAATCCTTCCTTAAGTTTTTAATTTTTTCTTGTCACTTTTAATTAATTAGCGCATTTAGCAATATACGGTTGGTGTAAAACATAGAATCTCAAACTACTGAATTTATATTTGAATTAAAAAAAAGTCTTATAAAAAATTTAAAAATTATAACATGTAACATGGTCGATTTTAACATGTGATTTGACAACCAATTATTTTCAAAATGTTTTATTGTATATATATATATATATATATATATATATATATCATTATACATATAAAATAGTTTTGAATTCAAATTTATCTTACAAGTTCAAATATTAAAATTAAACAAAATTCTAAATGAAGATGGTATATTTTTCTAAAAGCTAAATTACAAATAAATTTCATATATATACAGCAATCAGAATTATAACTAAACCGACATTTGTGTTAAGATTTAATTAATTACTTATTTTTAGAATAGTTTAAAAAAATACACTCATCATCATTTTTTGCGCTCACAATGACTCGAAAATAACTTTTTAGATAGATTGTGTGTCTAGCGTTACGTTCTTAATAATAAAATTTTATTATTACATTATTCTGATGTGCGTAGCTTGGAAAATAATCAGTCTTGAGATAAAATCAAATTACTGGTTGCCCTCTTTTTTTTCATTTTTATCTTTGTTTAATCTCATAAATGTATACTAAACCAAAGTAAGTTTTCTTACATCAAAAATCAGTTCTAGAAGAAAATAAAGCAAATTACATACTTTTTTTACCTTCTTTGAAATAATCACATTGTTAGTAAGTGTTGCTTTCCTTGATTCTAAATTCTACAAAGTTTATTATTGAAGTAACAATAATCATAGTACATATTGTAGCTAATTTGTATCGTAAAAAATATAGTAAAAGTAGAAATGTTATTTTCATTCTTCTAAACAAAGTTATATCTCATTAGTTAAAATAATAAATTCAACTGGGATTATTACTGTTTCTGAAGTTGTTATAATCAGAATAGATATTGTTACCATTTTAATTTTTGTGCAAAAATAAATGTTAAATAGAAAACTAATGTTCAGTTTTCTTCATACATGTCTCGCTATTTAAACATATAAATTATACAGGTTTGCTGCCAAATATTACGATAAAAACTTAGCGTAAATAGAAATATATTTTCTGACACTCTAAATATAACGTTGTCTAAATATATAGTGTGGAATATTAGGCTTGATAACACATTTCATAATGTAAGTTTCCACTACTTTATTATATCGTTCTTTTCTTATGTTTTTTTTTTTTCATTTCATTTTTAATTAATCAGCGCATTTAGCAATATACGAGTGGTGTGAATATAAAATCACAAACTACTAAAACTTATATCTGAACACACAGACACACACACAAACTATTTAAATAAATTACTTTTGAATCAAAATTTATCTTACAAGTTGAATTAATAGTATTAACTAAAATTTTAAATAAAGATGGCTTATTTTACTAAAAGCAAAACTACAAATAAATTTTATATAAATACAGCAATAACAATAATAACTAAACCGACATTTATGTTTTAATTTAATTAATTAATTACTTTTTGCATAATTAAAAAAATACACTCATCATCAAATTTTTGTGTATAAGGAAGCGAAAGTAACTTCTTAGATAGATTGTGAGTGCAACTTTACGTTCTTAATAATAACATTTCATTATAACATTATTCTGATGTGCATAGCTTGGAAAATAATCAATCATGAGATAAAATCAAATTACTGATTGCCCTTTTTTCAATTTTTATATTTGTCTAATCTCATAAATATATACCAAAACAAAGTAAATTATCTTATATCAAAAATCAGTTCTAGAAGGAAAGAAAGCAAATTATACTTTTTTAAATCTTCTTTGAAATAATCACATTGTTAGTAAGTGTTGCTTTCTTTGATTCTAAATTCTAGAGGGTTTATTATAGAAGTTACTAAAATTATAATACATATTGTCGCTATTGTGTATCGTAAAAATTTAGTATACGTAGAAATATTATTTTCATTCTAAACACAGTTATATCTCATTAGTTCAAATAATAAATTCAATTGGGATTATTACTGTTTCTGAAGTTATTATACTCAGAATAGATGCTGTTACTAATTTAATTTTTGGGCAAAAAGTAATGTTAAATAGAATACTAATGTCCAGTTTTCTTTCCACATGTCTCACAAATAATGCATATAAATTGTTTTGATTTGTTACCAAATATTATGATAAAAATTTAGCTTAAATAGAAATATAATATCCGGCATTCTAAATATTTATATGTCTAAATATATAGTTCAGAATATTAGGTTTGGTAACCCATTTTATAATGTAAGTTTTCATTCCTTAATTATATCGTTCCTCCCTTATATTTTTAATTTTTTTCTTTTCATTTATAAGTAATCAGTGCATTTAGCAACATACGACTGGTGTAAAATATAGAATCTCAAACTACTAAAACTTATATCTAAACAAAAAAAAAGACTCATTATTTAAAAAAAAATAATAATAAAAATGTAACACTTAACACTGTTACACTGTTTTAGAGTCGATTTTGACTTCGATTTTATAGCCATTTGTTTCCAAAAAGTTTTATTGTTTATATATAAAATACTTTTGAATTAAAATTTATCTTACATATTCAAATAATTTTAATAATCAAAATTCTAAATGAAGATGGCATATTTTACAAACAGCTAAATTACAAATAAATTTCATATAAATATAGAAATAAAAATAATAACTAAACCGACATTTGTGTTTTGATTTAATTAATTATTTACTTTTGGCATAATTTAAAAAAAAAAAAACTCATCATTATTTGTTTATTTATTTTATTATTATTATTATTATTTTTGCGCAATGGAGCAAAAGTAATTTCTGAGATAGATTGTGTGTGCAACGGTACGTTCTTAATAATAACATTTCATTATTACATTGTTCTGATGTGCGTAGCTTGGAAAATAATCAGTCGTGAGATAAAATCAATTTACAGGTTGTCTTTTTTTCATTTTTATCTTTGTATAATCTCATAAACATATACTAAAACAAAGTAAATTATCTCACATCAAAAATCAGTTCTACAAGGAAAGAAAGCAAATTACATTGTTCTTTTTTCGCCTTCTTTGAAATAATCACATCGTTAGTAAGTGTTGCTATCGTTGAATCTAAATTCTACAGGGTTTATTATTGAAGTTACTATTATCATAATACAGATTTTCTCTAATTTATATCGTAAAAAAATAGTGTAAATAAAAGTATGATTTCCATCCTTCTAAATACAGTTATAGCTCATTATTGCAAATAATAAATTCAGCTGGGATTATTACAGATTCTGAAATTGTTATAATCAGAATAGATGTTGTTACCAATTTAATTTTTGTGCGAAAATTAATGTTAAATAGAAAACTAATATTTAGTTTTCTTCCCACATGTTTAACTAAATAAAACGTGTAAATTGTACAGTTTTGTTGACAAATATTCTGATAAAGGTTTAGCTTCAATAAAAATATAATTTACTGCATTTTAATTATTTATGTGTCTAAATATGCAGTGCAGAATATTAGGTTTAATAACGCATTTTATGATGCAATTTTTCATTTCTTTAATATCTAGTCCCCCTTTTTTGTTTTTTCCTTTTCATTTATAATTGATCCGAAGCAGATAGCAATATACGACTGGTTTAAAATATATAGCCTCAAATTACTAAACCTTATATCTTAACTAAAAAAAAGTCTTATTATAAAAAAAATTAAAAATTATAACATGTAACAATGTTTTAGTTTCGATTTTAACTTATGATTTATACTTTTATTAACTTATGAGCCATTTATTTGCAAAAAGTTTTATTTACATACATAAAAATTTTTTGAATCAAAAATTATCTTTAAATAATAATATTAATCATAATACTTAATGAAGATGAATGAAGAAGCTCTTTTACAAAGAGCTAAATTAGAAATAAATTTCACATGTGTATCTACCAATAAAAATATCAACTAAACCGACATTTGTGTTTTGATTTAATAAATTACTTACTTTTAGCATAATTTAAAAAGATACTCTCAACATCTTTTTTTTTTTTTTTTTTTTTTTTTGTGCGCAATGAAGCTAAAGTAACTTGTTAGATAGATTGTGTGTGCAACGGTACGTTCTTAATAATAACATTTCATTATTACATTATTCTGATGTGCGTAGCTTGGAAAATAGTCAGTCACGAGATAAAATCAAATTACTGGTTGGTCTTTTTTCATTTTTATCTTTGTCTAATTCCATAAACGTATGCTAAAACAAAGTAAATTATCTTACATCAAAATTCAGTTCTAGAAGGAAAGAATGCTAATTATATATTTTTTTACCTTCTTTCAAATAATCACATTGTTAGTAAGTGTTGCTTTCCTTGATTCTAAATTCTACAGGGTTTATTATTGAAGATACTATAATCAGAATACATATTGTATCTAATTTGTATAGTAAAAATTTAGTATAAGTAGAAATATTATTTTCATTCTTCTAAAAAGAATTATGTCTCATTAGTACAAATAATAAATTCAACTGGATTATTACTATTACTGAAGTTATTACAATCAGAATAGATGTTGTGACTAATTTAATTTTTGCGCAAAATACAATGTTAAATTTAAAACTAATGTTTAGTTTTTTTTATACTCAACTCGCAAATTAAACATATAAATTATAGGGATTTGTAGCCAAATATTATCATAAAAATTTAGCTTAAATTGAAATATAATTTTCGACTCTCTAAATATAAATATGTCTAAATATTTAGTGTAAATTATTAAGTTTGACAACGCATTTTATAATGTAAGTTTTTATTTCTTTATTATATCGTTCCTTCCATATGCTTTTATTTTCATTTTTAATTAATCAGTGCATTTAGCAATATAACAATTGGTGTAAAATGTAGAGTCTCAAATTATTAAAACTTATATCTAAATTTTAAAAAATCGATTTTAACTTGCGATTTAATAGCCATTTATTTGCAAAATGTTTTATTACATATACATCGTTATACATAAATACTTTTGAATCAAAATTTATCTTACATGTTCAAGTAAAAACATCAATCAAAATTCTAAATTAAGATGGCAAATTTTACAAAAAGCTGAATTACAAATAAATTTCATACATATATATATTAATAAAAATAATAACTAAACCGACATTTGTGTTTTGATTCAATAAATTACTTACTTTTGGAATAATGTAAAAAATTACACTCATCATCAATTTTTTATGCGTTAATGAAGCGAAAGTAACTTTTTAGATAGATTGTGTCTGAAACTGTACGTTCTTAATAATAACATTTCATTATTACATTATTCTGATGTGCGCAGCTTGGATAATAATTAGTCATGAGATAAAATCAAATTACAGGTTGTCTTTTTTTTTCTCATTTTTATCTTTGTCTAATCTTATAAACGTATACTAAAACAAAGTAAATTATCTTGCATCAAAATCAGTTCTAGAAGGAAAGAAACCAAATTACATATTTTTTTCACCTTCATTGAAATAATCACATTGTTAGTAAGTTATGCTTTTGTTGATTCTAAATTCTGCAGGGTTTATTTTTGAAATTACTATAATCACAATACATATTGTCATTAATTTGTATCGTAAAAAATAGAAATATTATTTTTATTCTAAACACAGTTATATCTTATTAGTGCAATTAATAAATTAAACTGGGATTATTATTGTATCTGAATTTATCATAATTAGAACAGATATTATTGCCAATTTAATTTTTGAGCAAAAATTTATGTTGATTAGAAAACTAATGTTTAAATATAGTTTTTTCTTCCCATATGTCTCACTAATTGAACATAAAAATCATACAGATTTGTTGCCAAATATTACGATAAAAATTTAGCTTAAATAAAAATACAATTTCTGACACGCTAAATATAAATATGTCTAAATATACAGTGTACAATATTAGGTATGTTAATGCGTTTTAAAATGCAAGTTTTCATTTCTTTAATATATCGTTGCTTCCTTATGTTTTTGAATTTTTTCTTTTCATTTTTAAGTAATTAGCGCATTTCGCAATATAGTATTGGTATAAAATATAGGGTATCAAACTACTAAATCTTATATCTAAACTCAAAAAAAAGTTTTATTTTAAAAAATTGAAAATTTATAAGAAAAGTAACACTTTTTTAGTGTCGATTTTAACTTGTGATTTAATAGCCATTTATTTTCAAAATGTTTTATTGTATATAAATGTCATATTATACACATAAAATATCTTTGAATTAAAATTTATCTTACAAATTCAAGTAACAATATTAATCAAAATTCCGAATGAAGATGACATATTTTACAAAGAGCTAAACTACAAATAAATTTCATATATATATAGTAATAAAAATAATAACTAAACCGACATTTGTGTTTTGATTTAATTAATTACTCACTTTTGCCATAATTTAAAAAAAGTACACACATCATCATTTTTTCGTGTGCAATGAAAGGAAAGATACTTGTTAGTTAGATTGTATGTGCAACGGCACGTTCTTAATAATAGCAGTTCATTATTACATTATTCTGATGTGCATAGCTTGGAACATAATCAGTCATGAGATAAAATCAAATTACTGGTTGCCCTTTTTTTTTTCATTTTTATTTTTGTCTAATCTCATAAACGTATATTAAAACAAAGTAAATTATATACATCAAAAATCAGTTCTAGAAGGAAAGAAAGCAAATTACATATATATATATATATATACCGGGTGTCCCAAAAATGACTAATGGATTTTAAAATTCAATAACTTGCCAACGGTGACAGCTATTTAAAAAATTTTTGCAGGAGGGTTATGTATAATGTCAGAAGTTTTTTTACCGAAATTTTTCATTTTAGTTCGAATTTCAAACAATAGGTAGCGCTGACAGCGATTGAAGGCCAGATGATCAATGCTGAGTGAAGCATCGACCTGGTCTTTAATCACCGTCAGCACCACCTGTTGTTTGAAATTCGAACTAAAGTAAAAAATTACGGTAAAAAAAACCCTGACATTATCCATAATTCTCCTGCAAAATTTTTTTTAATAGCTGTCACCGTTGGCAAGTTATTGAATTTTAAAATCCATCAGTCATTTTTGGGACACCCGGTATATATATATATATATTTACCTTCTTTGAAATAATCACATTGTTAGTAAGTGTTGCTTTCGTTGATTCTAAATTCTACAGGGTTTATTATTCAAGTTACTATAAACATAATACTTATACTCACTAATTTGTATGGTAAAAATTTAGTATAAGTAGAAATATAATTTTAAGCCTTCTAAATACAGTTATATCTCATTTGTTCAAATAATAAATTCAACTGGGATTATTAATATTTCTGAAGTTATTATAATCAGAAGAGATGTTGTTACAAATTTAATTTTTGTGCAAAAATTAATGTTAACTAGAAAACTAATTGGCTTCGACATTTTTTACTAATTTTGGTTCTAGTCGTAGTATAGCAATGGAAAAATGCACGTATTAAATATTCTAGAATACTAATGTTCAATTTTCTTTCCACATTTCTCACTAATTATACACATAAATTATATAGATTTGTTGACAAATATTTTGTTAAAAATTTATCTTAAATAGAAATATAATTTTTGATACTCTAAATATAAATATGTCTAAGTAGGCAGTGTAAAATATTAAGTTTGATAACACACTCTATAATGTTAGCTTTCATTTCTTTAGTATATGGTTTCTTACATATGTTTTTAATTTTTTTTCTTTTCATTTTTAATTTATCAGCATATTCAGCTATATACAATTGGTGTAAAATATAGAGTCTCAAACTATTGAATCTTATATCTGAACTATAAAAAGTAAAAAAAATAAATGTCTTATACAAATTTTAAAAATTTTAACGTGTAACGATGTTTAATGTGGATTTTAACGTGTAATTTAATAGCCATTTATTTGCAAAATGTTTTATTGTATGTATGCATCATTATACATATAAAATACTTTTGAAATATAATTTATCCTACAAGTTCATGTAACAATATTAATCAAAATTCTAAACGAAGTTGGCATATTTTACAAAAAGCTAAATTACAAATAAATTTCACATATATATAAATATATACATACATACATACATATATATATATATATATATATATATATATATAGCAATAAAAATAACAACTAAACCAACATTTGAGTTTTGATTTAATTGAATACTTACTTTTGGCTTAATTTAAAAAAATACACTCATCATATTTTTTTTTTTATACGCTCAGTAAAGCGAAAGTAACTTGTAAGACTGATTGTGTGTGCAATGGAACATTCTTAATAATAGCATTTCATTATTACATTATTCTGATGTGCGTAGCTTGGAAAATAATCAGTCATGAGATAAAATCAAATTAATGGCTGCCCTTTTTTTAATTTTTATCTTTGTCTAATATCATAAACATATACTAAAACAAAGTAAATTATCTTACATCAAAAATCAGTTCTAGTAGAAAAAAAAGCAAATTACATTTTTTTTTTTTTTTTTTTTTTTTTTTTTTTTTTTTTTTGTCTTTTTATGAAATACTTACATTGTTAGTAATTGTTGCTTTTGTTGATTCTAAATTCTACAGGGTTTATTATTGAAGTTACTATAATAAAAATACATATTGTCGCTAATTTGTATTGTAAAAATTTAGTATAAGTAGAAATATTATTGTCATTCTTCTAAACACAGTTATACCTCATTAGTACAATTAATAAATTCAACTGGGATTACTCTTGTTCCTGAAGTTATTATAATAAGAATAGATGTTGTTACTAATTTAAATTTTTGTGCAAAAACAAATGTTAAATTGAAAACTAATGTTTAGTTTTTTTTATACACGACTCGCTAATTAAACATATAAATTATACGGATTTGTTGCCATATACTATGATAAAAATTTAGCTTAAATAGAAATCTAATTTTCGATACTGTTAATATAAATATGTCTAAATATGCCATGTAGAATATTAGGCTTGATAACGTATTTTACAATGTAAGTTTCCATTTTTTTTATTATATTGTTCTTTCCTTATGTTTTTATTCCTAGATATATACGATTGTTGTGTTTTTTCTGGGATATTATAATAATTAGGTAATTCCTAACGTTGATTTTATCTTGTAATTTAATAAGTATTTTATTTGCAAAGAACTTCATTATATATTTATATCAATATACTATCTATATTAACAAATAAAATGGCTATTAAATAACAAAATAAAACATGCTCTATAAATGAAGATGGAGATAGGTAAAAGTGAAATTGATATACAAGATGTTTCAGTATAACGTTTATAAACGAGAGGTGAAGGGTATATACAATTATTTTTGTTTAAAGAAACCATTAAAAGCCACAAGAAACAAAAATATGTTATCCTCCATGAAAAATATGTATAACATTAATCCATAAAACTTCTGGTAAACTTGCTGCCTTCATTTTTCGCCAGTAATTTACCTGATATATCCTGCGTTAAGTTATACTGAAGTGTAATATAATATAAGCTAAATTACTCCATAAAATTGGAAACAGAATGTTGCCATCAATTTTATGGAATAACGTTGCTAATTTTTTTGCAGTGTAGTAATTTCATAATTATAGTCAATACCAAAGTATATTTCACTTCAATCTGAACGAATATTTTTAGTTATAAATTTAAAAATAATCCAGATATTTTTACGACATTTACATCGAAATTAATCAGGAAAGTTCTTTGAAATGACGAAAAGCAGTAGAATTAAACAATTATTCAGTCGATGCGTGTATTCATTGCATTTTAATAAATATACTGTATTATGATATCTCATGTGTTTAAACTATAATTAGAACTATTATTTGCTTCATAATTTTCAAAATCAAAGTGGTCTTGTAATTTTTTAACTCTCTGTATAAAGCGTCCCAGTTAAAATGTTGATTTTAGACAATGTATGGAGGAAATGAAAAAAAACTATTAATTGTTATATGCTTAAAAAAAGATGTTGGCATGGTTACATTATCCCATAAAACTTGAAAAGATAGCTGAACTGCTGAAAGGACATTGTGTGTTTCAAAAGATGATTGTCAGTATCTTTGGTGTCATCGCCTGGATTTTGAATTGAGATGCTCTCACGTAAGGCGTCCCGTGTATATGAGTTATTTGTAGAGACAGAATTTTTTAGAAAATCGGTAGTATCAAGTCTTGTGAATCAACTAACTGATCAAGGATTCATACTAGATTCTGTATAACATAACTTATTGACCAATTTGATATAAAACCTTCTATAAGAAATCTATTTAATGTATTTTACTTTTTTTTTCAACAATTGGCAAACCACATACCTGTGCTATAACACAAAAGATTTCCAATACCTTCTAAATTTACTAACTTATACCAAATTTTATATACAATCCATGATTTTTCTTAAAAAAATAAATGTGTATTTTTCAATAAAAATCGCTTTTAAATTAATATATACACACTTATAAACTATATTTTGCTTCATAACATACTTATAGATGAGGAAAACCTTGTGAGAGATTTTTATTTTAACAACTTTAAAATCGTTAAAAAATTATGTTTCGCGTAAAGGTACATACCGACAGACACAAGTTTCTAGAAAACGCAAATTTAGATTTTGACATAGCATAAAAAAAATATGCATAAAGTTTAGAACTTTGAAATTCATCCTATTTGTAGGTGTTCTGTGTATATATTATATATTATATATTTTTGTGTTATGCATTGTTTCACCTTTTTGTAGCATTTTAAATGGTCAGCTCATTTCTGGTTTATATTTTGGGTTATAGTTTTTCTTCTTATTATTACTGAACCGAAATTAAGTCTATTTGGAAATCCTAAATTTTTGAGGTTTAATTTAAAATAATAAAATAAAATCGAAATTTTTTGCAAAAACAGTGATTTGAGGATAGGCACATACCTTCAATACAAATAATATGGGATTATAAGCCACTGACTTCTTGGTGCTCTGTAGCTGCTATGTTTAAGAGTGCTGTAAAATTTTTATGATCTAGGGAAAGTAACTTTGCAATTGGCTGCATGTTTGTGTATGTGACAGAAGAAAATCGATTTTATTTCACTTATTACTTGAAACCGCTTTCACAACAACGGCATTTCAATTCGCTTTAAAAACATCGGTGCTTGAAAAATTACAACATAAAGTGCTGAAAAACACTGTATTTCAGAGTAGAAGGTATTATCACACTGGTTGCTAACACAGCAGCAGTAAAATTTAAAAATTGAAGTCTTTATGAGTGTACTGTAGAAAAAATCCGTTAAATTTAGAGCATAAACTTCTGGCAGCAATGTTGCCAGCCAATTTTTGCCGTAAAACTGCAGCAAAATTAGATACCGTATTTATTAGTGTATGAGGCGCAGTTTTTTTCTACAAAAAATTAGGGCAAAACGCCTAGGTGCGCCTTATACACGGAATAATTTTTTACTGTTGGACGCAGTCGAACGATAGACATATGAAACAAGAAATTATTCAAAGAAGATACTAAAACTCAGAAAATGTTACTCAATTAAAGAATTACTGCATATTTATTTCATTCCTTACAGGTTTTTATACAACAGAGCTAATGACATTATCTAAACACTAATTAGCAATTCTCTTTACCGTCACTCAATCCTATTTCCTGTCATTCTCTTACAACCCGAAGTCTAAAAATGCATTTTCGTCTTGTTTTCTGGTCTGGTGTAATGTTTGTTTCGACTTTTTTTTTAACTGAAATTTATTTTGTCATTCTTCATTAGCATATCAAATTTATGGTGCGCGCTATATACGAGATTTTAAGAAATCGCCATTTTTACTTGAAAAGTAGGTGTGCGCCTTATACACGCGTGCGCCCTATACACGAGTAAATGCGGTATAATAAAAAAATTACTGCAATTTTTACGGCAAAAACTGCTGGCAAATTGCTTACAGCAGTTTTTAACGTAAATTTAGCGATTTTTTTTTTCTTTTACAGTGTGCTGTAAAATTTCTCAGGTCTGGGTAATGTCGTGTTGCTATTGGCTGCATGGTGCACTCAACAGAAATAATTCGATTTTTATATTCTTTGTTGCTTGAATTTGCTTTCAAAGTGCCCGTGCTTGAATTTGATTTCACAGCATGGGTGTTTATGAAATTACAATGTAAAGTGCAGAATAAATCACAACATATTTTTAAAATAAAAGGAATGTAATTTTTTTTCATTCTATTTCATATTGTCCTTGCTGGGGAAACCAATGTATTCAATGAATCAACTATATCAAACGTGACATAATTTTCAGCCTAACTTGATCATTTGACATTAAACCCTCCAGATCTCAAACCGCCCGAGATATTTTGAGACATTTTAATTCGTATATCCTAATTCCCAACAAAAAATTAAAATAGCAACATTTGCTTTACTTAATAACCGACATTTCGTAAACCGAAATTAGCCATTGAATTTTTCTGGTGTAAAATCAGATTTTCTGAACTACATAATTCCTAGAACATGTTCTATCATTGGAAATTAAGTGTTAAACTACTGGTGGAAACCAACCTACGTTGATCACGTGAAAACCAAGTAGGGTGGACGTATTTTAGCATATGTATTTCGTTTTTTGCGTTCGCAAACACTGTAAAAAAAATTCTGCAAAGTTACTTACAGTTTTCTAGGTAACTTAGATACCTACACTGTAAATAAAATCTGTAAAGGTATTAAACATTTCCTAGGAAACTGGGATTCCAAGAACTTTTCATGTAACGGTAGCAGCAAAAATTCAAGTTTCAGAATCGGTTACATGGATTTTTCCTGTTACCATTACATGAAAAGTTCTTGGAATCCCAGTTTCCTAGAAAATGTTTAGTACCTTTATAGATTTTTTTTACAGTGTAGAACTTTTATGTAGCAACAACAGAAACAATTTATGTAACAGATATAGATTTGCACTGAAAATAAAAAAAACCTGTAAAGTTACTAAGAATTATTTAGGAAACTGGGATTCCAAGAATTTTTCATGTAACAGCAACCCAGGTTACAGATAAAATTTTAGTAAGATAACTGTAATTTTAGTAGACTCGTTTGTGAAGTTACAGATTTCTGTAACTTTACAAAAATTAGTTTTGTAGATTTAAAATTTTTTTTGTACAGTGTACAGATAATATGTTAGTAACCATACAGATTTCAGAAACTTTACATCTGTAGAATTACAGATTTTTTTTTTACAGTGTACTTTTATTTGATTTTTTTTTTTTTTTTGAGGTAAACTTACATTTTATGAAGCTGCTTTTAAATAAAACATTGAAACATTGAAAATCTTTGAAATTTTTTAGTCTTTTGATCCAAAATCTCGAATGGGACAGATTCAAATTTACCATAAGTTTGCGGCATTAACTTTAGTTTCTTTTTTGTTTACTGAAAAATATCTTTAAATTCATCACACGGGAGAAAAACACTTATAGAAAATAGTACTTTAGATGTTTTTTCTCAGAAAAAAAGAAATGAAAATATTCCAAAGTAGAGACTAAAATGTCAAAAGATATATTATTCATGCATTGCGCAAACTGATATGACAGAAATTTCTCTTAGAAATACTTTGAAGGAAAATAGATTTTTAAGGAATAGAACTTACTTATTGTAACTTTTGGAAAATGGAACATAGTTTCAAGAACGTTATACGTTTATTCATGCATTTAATTTTTTTTTCTTGTTTTCAAAAAGTACACAAAATTAAATTATGCTATTGTATATTAGTAAATTCTAAACTTAATCCAGTAAGGATGTTAACTAAAACAAATGCAGACTTGGAATTAATGAAGAAAGGTAGACTAAATAAAAATAGATAAAATATAGCTAACAGAAAAAAATATCCGAACATAGGGCAATAATTTTCAAAACATAAGGGGCCAATCAAAATATTTTATTCATAGTTATTACTTTTAAATTTTTATTTATGTGCTTAGTGGAAATATCTAACTCTTCTTTTTTGATATACTTATTACACATGACGTTAATAGCTGATGAAGATAATATAATTTTTCAACACGATAATGTTCCTGTTAACTTTAAATTTACATATAAACTCAAAATATTCTGCTTTTGTAGATTACCTAGGATAAATCTTATTTTTTATGTATACCAGTATTGGTTCTTGTATTTAGATCATCCATAATGTTTTAGATGCAGTAACGGTGTCTCTGATTAGGTAAATCCTTCAATTGTATTTTTTTTTTTGGGGGGGAGGGGTTATAATTATTTTCTCACCTAGCACCCGGAGAGCATTTAAATTGTTATCCTATCTTACTGTCATATAAATTTTACACTTAGTTGATTAAATTTTCTTTTAATGACAATTATTGATGTAAGGTAGGAATTTCTAATTACAACCAATCAAGATTGGGGAGGGATGTAATAGGGAGCCAACTTTCTCAAACAATACCGGACTCTCAAATGGGTAAGCTGGTCAATGAGAGTAATGGGTTTTTAACTACAATTACTATTTTAGTATAGTAACAGAAATATGATCAAAATATGAATTCTTATCAAAATACAACTCTTAATTTCTATATGTGACCAATAAGCATTATGCAAGTCACTGCGACTTCGTGTATCTTATTTTGTGTCGACCTGTAAATCACTTGAATATCATCAAGGTAACTTGTATTATAGTCACAGAATGATGGTCTCTACAAAAGTATACAAATGATCATCAATGTCCCTGAAAATGTATGAAAAATGCACTTATCTATTTCGCATCACTACGTGACTATTTAAAGAAGTCTATATTGTGATCGTGCGACTTTTAACTACAATTACTATTCTAGTATAGTGACAGAAATATTATCAAAATATGAATTCTTATCAAAATACAACCCTTAATTTCTATATGTGACCAAGAAGCATTATGCAAGTCACTGCGACTTCGTGTATCTTATTTTGTAGCGACCTGTAAATCACTGAAATATCATCAAGGCAACTTGTATTACAGTCACAGAATGATGGTCACTACAAAAGTATATAAATGATCATCAATGTCCCTGAAAATGCATGAAAAATGCACTTATCTATTCCGCATCACTACGTGACTATTTAAAGAAGTCTATATTGTGATCGTGCGACTTTTGAGCATACACATACACAAACTGTGCTGTTAAGGTAACTGTGTTAAGATTTTCAGTGTATGTTTCTGTCAATACAATTAATACTTTTTCGTCAAAAATAGATTCTTATAGATTCTTACAAGTGCTATAGAGTCTTTACATTATAAACAACTGATAAAGAATTACGCTTGACTAATTTGTAACAAAATTCATTAAAAAAAATGGTGTCTAATGAATTCAGAAGAAGTCAAAAGGGAGTTATTCAGTAAAATGGCGTTACAACGAAACACTGGGGAACATTCATTAAATTCGGTATGCTGAAAAATTCGTTAAAGCGAATAATTTTAATATAAAATGAGATAATAGATTTTTTTTGTCATTTATATACTATTTGTTAAACCAAAATATTCTGTACATGACATTCGTTGTAATGAGATTCAACTGTGTACTTATTTAAAATTTGAAGATTATTATTGCTTTCAGAAGATCTACTGCAGTAATAAGTTTTATCTTTAAGGTAAAGGTTAACATAATCAATGTTCTAACAGAAAAAAAAGTAAGTATTTTTTTCATAATTTTTACATAATAATTACGAGTACTTGAGATATATAGTTTATAAAATGATTTAGTATTATGCTTTTCAACTATCGACTTTTATCTAAAATGAAAATTAATAAATCTGTTTGCAGAGTTTGCTTCAGTTCTATGGACTAACTTCATTTTATTATGGGCTACCGAAACTGGTGAAAATTTCAACCACGAAAACATTACTTCGTGAAAAATAATCTTACTTAGAACATAATGAATAAATATTATTATCATGTAAAATTTATTCGTTCTGTAATTTTATTCAATTTAGATAAAATGCTAAATCTTTTCCTTTCTCGGTGCCATATAAATGTCCACTACCTTTTATTCCATATGTCTTATATTCCCTCATAGCATGCATGGTCACAGTGACGTCACAATGACGTCATTGTGAGTCACTTTGGTCACATCACATCTGTGACCAAAATGTCACCACTCAGTGACGTCACATTGTGACTGAGATGTGACTTTCTTAAAAATTTTTAGAAAATCGCCCCAATGTTAATGTCAAAGTAGTCACAAATGACACACTTTTCACAAATTGGTCACATTGTGACGTCACAAAGTGGTCACAATGTGACGTCACAAAAAAGCGCTAAAACGGCCATAACGACTTCACATTTTAGTCACTGTGACTTCACATCGACAATCGATGGTCACAAAGTCACAATGTGACTTCACAACGACGTTGCAGTGACGTCACCATGTCTTACGGGTTATGACGACGTGTAAATGATTAAAATATAATCAATCTCACTTCTATTACAGTCACAAAATGATGACCACTACAAAAGTATGCAAATAATCATGAATCTTGCTGAATATTTATGAAGTGCACTTTTTTATTTTTTATCACTGAGTGTTTAAAGAAGTCTATTTATATTGTAATAGTAATGTTTTTGAGTTTGATTTCGCATCGACAGACTTTTCTGTTTTGGTAACAATTACAAGATTTTACATATATATTCCTAACAGTACAACAAACATTTATTCGTCAAAAATAGGTTGAAATGTTACAAGTGCTATAGAGTTTTTGTATTAATAACAATTTCTAAAGTGATAAAACTCATAATGAATTATGGTTGAATAATTAACAATAACATCCATTTAAGAAAAACTGGTGGTTAGTGATTCAGGAACAAGATCAAATGTTATTTATTTCAATTTTTAAAATTGTTATTGCTTTCAAAAACACTGCTGCAGCATTTATTATTATCTGTAAGGAATACTTTACCGTAATAATATATCAGTGTTCAAGTACCAAATAAATTAAATAAAGAGCTTTTTTTTCATAGTTTATACGAGATAATTATGAATACTTGAGATATCTGGCTCATAAAATGCTTTATTATTACGCCTTTAAATTATTTATTTTTTATCTAAAATTAAAATTAATAAACCTGTTTACAGAGCTTATTACAATATTCTTACAAAGTATTACTTCATTGTATTATGGGCTACCGAAACTGGTGAAAATTTCAACCACGCAAATGTAACTTCGTGAAGCATAACCTTACGCAGAATATAATGAATAAATACTATTATCATGTAAAATTCACTCGTTCTGTATTTTTATTCAATTTAGATAGATAAAATGCTAAATCTTTTCATTCCCCTTACTTGCCATATAAATGAGCACTACCTTTTATTTTCTCCCAACATTCCAAAAATTAATATTCCACCCTTCCCATGAACCTTTATAATACGAATCAGAACTAATCACGTTATGTAAATCATTATCCACTTCTGCATATCAATCAAAACCGCGACCGAATAAAATACCTGCCAAAGCTCAAGACTCTGAACAATAGAGATGCGTCACACCTGTAGCTTGGAAAGACCTACTATTCAACTTTTAGCAATCATTACTTAACGACGTCACTGCATAATGAGTACGGGAGCCCCTCATTTCGAAATCCTTCTTTTAAAAGGAGGCAGATCTTCATTTCTGTGGCCTCGGATACAATGAAAAGGGGGGGGGGGAAGAAGGCACGGATTAATGAGAGTCATTTGCACAATAATGAAGGCTACGAAATTAGTTCGCCATGTAACGAGCTAAGAAAGTCTGAGAAAATGATTTTTCGGGAATTCTTTAAGATGGAGCGAAGATATATCTAATGAATGTCATGTCGAAAGCTTCCCCCAAAAGTTCAAATCAATTCCTGGCGCGAGTTGTATATTAATATCGTTTTATGTAAAGGAAGCAGTAGATCATTCAGTTGTGAAACGTAATGAGTGGAATATTGCATTTTAGCGCGGAAGTCAATTTTAGATTCTGTGTGAATGGCAGCAGTAAATATTCATTATTTAAATATTAGGTATATTTTTTGTTTGTTCATGTCAAGATTATTCATATAATTCACTGGTCTTATTGTAGACTAAATATTTTCTTACTTGACAATGTAAATATAAATACAAATATATTTTCTATATTAACATTGTTTCCATCTTCCAATGCAATACAAGTCTAATTTCAGTTTAAAACGTCTGTAACTCATGTCAAGTTATGTTAATGCAATATCAACATGCAATGAGTGGATATTGCATTTTAGCACGGGGTTAATTTTAGATTCTTTGAGAAAGGCAACAGTAAATATTCATTATTTAAATATTAGCTATCTTCTTTTTTGTGCATGTTAAGTTTTTTCAAATCATTTACAGGTTTTATCGTAAACTAAGTATCAAACTTTTTTTATTCGACATTATAATTATTATCAATAAAAAATATTTAATAACAATAAACAATAACAAATAACAATAACAAATATTTTGCTATATTACCATTTTTTTATGAAAGGGAAGCAGTAGATCATTCAGTTGTGAAACATGACTCTAATATTGCATTTTAGCGCGGGAGTCAATTTTAGATTCTTTGTGAATGGCAACAGTAAATATTCATTATTTAAATATTAGATATTTTCTCTTTTTGTGTATGTTAAGATTATTCATATATTTCACTGTTCTTATTGTAAACTAAGTATCAAATTTTTCTTATTCGACAATATAAATATAAATATAAATATAAATATAAATATAAATATAAATATAAATATAAATATAAATATAAATATAAATATTTTCTACATTAATGTTGTTTTGGCCTTTCAGTGCACCACAAATCTAATTTTAGTTTAAAACGTCTACAGTCATGTAAAGTTATGTAAATGCAATATTCACATGCAATATGTGGATATTGCAATCGCAGAGCCAATTTTAGATTCATTGTGAATGGCAGCAGTAAATATAAATTATTTAAATATAACATATCTTCTTTTTTGTGTATGTGAAAATTATTCACATCATTCGCCGGTCTTATTGTAAACTAAATATCAAATTTTCTTATTCGGCAATATAAATATAAATAAAAATATTTTCTATATTAACATTGTTTTCATCTTTCAATGCACTACAAGTCTAAATTCAGTTTAAAACGTCTACAAGTAATGTCAAGTTATGTAAAGGGACAGTAAAATATTCGATTGTGAATAATTATGTGTGGATATTACATTTTAGTATGATGTCAGTTTGAAATTCCTTGTGAAATGTTCGCGCATAGAGGCATTATTTAAATATTAGGCATATATTAGTGTGTATATATGTGTGTGTAAGGATTATTCATAACACTCACTTCTCAAAAATTCAAATCAATTGCTGGCGTGAGTTGTATATTAATATCGTTTTATGTAAAGGAAGCAGTAGATCATTCAGTTGTGAAACATAGTGAACATTGCATTTTAGCATGGGGTCAATTTTAGATTCTTTGTGAATGGCAACAGTAAATATTCATTATTTAAATATTAGATATCTCCTTTTTTGTTTATGTGAGAATTATTCATACCGTTCACTGGTCTTATTGTAAACTAAGTATCAAATTTTCTAATTCGGCAATATAAATATAAACACAAATATTTTCTGTATTAACATTGTTTTGAGCTTTCAATGCAGTACAAGTCTAACTTCAGTTTAAAGCGTCTACAAATCATGTCAAATTTTGTAAAAGGAACAGTAAAATATTTGATTATTAAACATTATATATGGATGTTGCATTTTATTATGATTTGAAGACAATTTGATATTCGTAGTGAAACGTAATCTTAATGATGCATTGTATAAATAATAAGCAGATATTTGTGTGTGTCATGATCATTAGTCTTAAATATAATTTTTTTTTCTTTTTTAACGTTGTCAATATTATACTGGAAAAAATGGATTTACAAAATTGAATAAAAAGTACTCAGTTTTAAAAACGTCACTTACACAAAATAGCTTCGATACAAATGAAATCAAAATTGTGAAAGATATGTATTCATAATTGGTTTCATGTATGTGTTCAAATAAGAACCGTAATTTATTCAGTTTTCATCTCATGGTTGCATTCAAATATGAGCTGTTATATTCTGATTTTTGATTGATATTGGAATAAATAACATTTATAAAGTACACGTAATAACAATAATTCATTTTAATATAACATTACCTTCTGATTTCCAGTTATATTGCATTGTTTTTATTCTAATTTAATCTTTTAGACTGCCATGAAAACCATAAACCATTGCAAAGATAACCATTGCAGATAAACCATTGCAAATTACAAAATTATCTTTAGTTTGAGTTCAATAACATGCGATGTTTCAAAATTATGAAAGAGTAAGTTCATTTTTAATACAAATTCAATTCGATAGCACATCGACCTTTTTAGAGTAGTTCATTTTTTCAGTGTAATAAAAATATTTTCCAAAATAATATTAGTCAGAAATTTCATTGCACTGCAAGTCTAATTTTACTTAAAAACCATCTAAAAGTCAAGTCTACTGTTACTTGTGTTACATACGTATGAATACGGTTTTATATAAAGAAACAGTAAATTATGCTGCTGCGAATCATTATGAGGAAATATTGCATTTTAACATGGACTTAATTTAATAGTTTTGTAGAAAAGTAATCGTAAGGATTCATTGTTCAAATAATGTGCATATTTTTTCTTGTAGCTAATATGAAGATTGCTCATGCTAGTCACTAATTGTGTGTTAAACTAAAAATCGCTTTTCATTTCTCAACCATCCAAAAATTTCCCACATATTTTTAACTAGCGGCCTTCGCCCGCTACGCTGGTCGGTTTATCTAAAGAAATCTTGAAGAAGTAGTTAGATAAGGTTCAGACATACATTAAAAAAAAAAAAAAAAAGCAAGTCGATCATTCAAAAAACGTTGGGAAATATCAAATATTTACTGTAATTTTTTAAGAAAAACAAAGTTTCGAAAAAAAAAAATTAAATCGAAAAAAAAAATTACACTGACATATTAATGCAAGGAAATTTTCCCAGAGAGAAAATTCGCCTTGAATACAATATTTCAAATTCTTTTAATTGCTTATAGGCGTTAATGCCAACATAGTGAAAAAAAATTCCATGCTGGGAATCGAACCCGGGCCATCAGTATGGCACACTGACGTTCTACCGACTAAACCACATGGAACGACAGCCAGCTTGAAACTTTCTCATACTTAAGTAGACTGGCGAAAACATAACGATAGCGCGTTTTAAAATCGCACAGTGACATCTATTGGATTTTATATGTACTAAAAAACGTTATGTACTAAAAAACGTGAGCAGCGCACCTAATAGTTTCTTTTGTTTCTTTTTGTTACTTTTTTGTCTGTTGTCCGATTTTGATGAAACAAAGCCTATACACTGCCCGGGAGAGTGCATTCTTCATTAGTGAAAACCGCATAAAAATCCATTCAGTAGTTACGAAGATAACCTCGAACAGACAGACAGACAGACAGACAGACAAAAAATTCAAAAAAATTTTTTTTGTGTTTCATTGGTTTTCTTTTATCGCCCTGACTCCATTTTTGTCAATTATCTTCAATGTACAGACACACCGGGTCCTACTGTTTTATTATATGTATAGATTTCACTTTGGTTAACTCACTCACCTTTCATTAATTTGGACCATTCCACACTGTAAGAAAAACTGCAATCCTACAGATGTAAAGTTGACGAAATCTGTATGGTTACTAACATATTATCTGTACACTGTACAAGAAAAAATGTAAATCTACAAAACTAATTTTTGTAAAGTTACAGAAATCTGTACCTTCACAAACAAGTCTACTAAAATTACAGTTATCTTACTAAAATATTATCTGTAACCTGAGTTGCTGTTACATAAAAAATTCTTGGAATCTCAGTTTTCTAAATAATTTTTAGTAACCTTACAGGTTTTTTGATTTTCAGTGCAAATCTGTATCTTTTACATGAATTGTTGATGTTGTCGTTACCAGCATTGCAAAGGTTAGAAAAAACCCGGTTTAAACCCGGGAATAAACCGGGTTTTTAGGAATAAACCTGGGAAAAACCCGGGATTTTTTGGAATAATTCGGTTTTTTGGGAATAAACCTGGGAATAAACCTGGTCTATTGGAAATAAACCCGGGAATAAACCGACTTTTTGCAACTCTAGTCGTTACATAAAAAGTTCTAGGAATCTCAGTTTCCTAGAAAACTGTTAGTAACTTTGCAGAATTTTTTTTACAGTGCATGTCATGTGTGGAACAGCTTTTCTACACATCTCTGCTGTTATAACAATGTTATCCCATTTTAAAATTTAAACAAACATACTATTATGAAAATCTCGAGTTTTCGTTTGTTATAGTTTATATTTTTGCATAGTTTATGTTTTAACAACTTAGTCAATGGATATAAGTATTTATATCAGTGTCTCGCGCAAGACATTTCGGCAGTATTTCATGTAATACGTCTGAAATGAGCTGATTTTTTAAATCTAGGATTTAAAATATAAATTCTTTTCTCTTTTATTATGTTTATCATTTAATTATTATTTCAAAAACTGACAGCTTATTAAGGTCTAGGGTATAAAAGGTGAAAATTTTTAACATATAGTAATAATCGAAAATGAGATGTCTGACTTGCTGCTATGAGAAACTGTATTTACATCTAGTGGAACAACTTCTAAAACCAAAGTTATGTTATACTATCTCTCAGATGTGTTTTATAAACATTCCATACTGTTCCACTAGATGTAAACATAGTTTTCATTGCAATAAGTCAGACATCGCACGTTCCTTTATTACTAAATTCCTATTGTTGTTCTAACGCATTGATATAGTTTATTTTCTCCACTGCTATTGGAACATGAACAGTACTTTTTTATAAGCACATGAAAAAAAAGGAGATTCAGGTTTAGATGTTATGTGTGCATATGCGCACGTACTTTATCTCCAATTTTTTCAACTACCGTTGAACGAAAAAGAATGTAACTTATATCATGAAATTCAAGAACACCAGGGAATGATTTAATTTGAGAGTGTTTATCGTACCGAGTACAGTATTTCACAAAAACGAGTCAATTATTGTATGTATGAATGTCTACTGCATTTCGAACATGAGCAATAAACAATATATTGTCTTTTAAAATGTGGGAGAGATGTCACACAAGAGATAAATTTAATTTTCCATAAATGCTTTTGTTTAAATCTTGAGTGATGAGCAACTAGAGTGCTTTTACTCTTAAGAAATGGGAAATAATTGCTAAATAGTTTTTAAAACTAAAAACACGCTTTTATACCAGGTCGGATTAAAAAGTTTAAAATGTTTTTTTTTTTTTTTTTTTTGGTTACATAGTTACGTTTTCGTATGTGTTTCAGTGATTGTGATGTGTCTAGGGTGTCGGGTGATTATTAATATTTCAAATTGCTTTTGATCCGTATATCCGGCGTTTTTGGATTTTGATCCTTTTAAGCGGCGATATTTTAAATTGTTGAATTGTCATCGGTTTTCAATAATTGTGCAAAGTTTAAATTTAACCTCATTTCTTAAAGTGGGTGAAAATAACATTCAAAGATTCCGTTACATACATACAGGTAAAGCTAATAAAAGCATGTTAAACTAGTCGCTGGGGGCCACCGTAATACTTACCCATCATGGATATGTATATGAAAATAAAACATGTGAAAACTATTTACACAATGCATTGCAATTTATAAACAAAATTTAAATATTGTTAATATACATAGTAATGCTATATTAAAGAACTGCTGATGTGCCAATTTCGACTAATTATATAAAACGCCAAACTACTCAAGTAGTACCGAACTGCATAAAAGAAACATCCTTATAACTCCAAAAATATTACTTCTATTAACTAACACTTACCTGCGTCGGATTAAGCGTCTCATTTCCAATTAAAATATACCTCTGAATTGAAATTTGATAGAAATACAGGGTCGTGAAAAATCAAAGAATGTGGAAAACAGGATTACGAATATCTTGGCAACTAATAATCCGATCGACTTTGTTCTATATCCAAAATGTGTGTTATTTTATTGCCTTTTACGTCCATTCCTTAGAACAAAACAATTCGAAAATTTTTATATACCTTTCATCAGAACGAATTTTTCGAGAGTCCGAAAAAAATAGTTCCGGATAATCGAGGTTGCTGATGTTAAATAGGCTTCGTCCCATTCTTACATACTAACTACATACAAAATTTCAAGTGTCTATCTTAATTTGTTCGGGAGATAGAGCGTTTACAAACAGACAGGCAGACAGACGGACGGCAAATTTTTTTTTCTAAAATTATGTTTTTTAGAATTTTTTTCTATCTAAAACGTGTAAATCCGTCAAAAAAAATTTCCATTTTCAAAACGATTGCAAGACTTACCCTATACTACGTATGATGGGTAAGTAAAAAGGATGTGTCGAGAGAATTTTTGATAAAAATCTAACAAACTTGCTATTATCGCTATCGTAATATGTGTTCTCTTGTCTTACTTTTTTTAAACATGTAGTAATACGCCACTTAAGGTGTTCAAAATCCTTCATTATTCTCACCAGTTATTTTTTTTACTGTGCAGTTTACCTTATTTAATCAAAGTATTTAAGCGATTCAGTTGGAGAAAATTTCCTGTTTTGAAATATTGGTGGTAAAAAATTAAAAATTAAACAAAAGACTCTCGTCGCGAAAGACTAATTGAACGTATGAAAGCGAGTATTGACAATTTCAGAAATGTGGAGATATTTATTAATAACGAGACAATATAATTTGAAAAAAAAATTGCTCCGTATCAGCAAAAATATAATTATTTAAATGCAAAAAGTCACAAAATCGAATCTGATAAAAAGATTAAACGATTAGTTGCCTTATGAATTAAGTAAGATTATTATTATTTTTTTTTAACATACATTATGATTTCAGTATTGATGGCTGGTTAATATCTCTTTAATGTAATCAGAATCAAAGCTGTCTTTGATGAAACCAGAAAAGTTCTCTTGTGGCTTTCCGCATGCTTGGAATATTTTGACGGAAGCAGATGTTTATCAGATGTTTATCAAAATCTATTCATAAAGAGCTTTACTATTTTTTAATAAGCATTAATATTGATGAAGTAGTTTTATTCCGCAGCGAAATTCGATCGAGAAAAGTCTATCACAATTATTCATTTATAGATTTTTTTTTAACAGTCTCTGGCAAAATCGGAATTTAAAAAAAAATATAAGAAAGCAATTAAAAAAAATAGTAGTGACATTAAATAATACTATGTAACTAATCACATTTGAAAGTTTATAATAATTTTGATTTTTAATTCAGAAACATTCTACATTAATTATGGAAACTTTAAGAAAAACATGCAAAATTAAAAATTTTACTTTAACGAATTGATATTGACTGTATGTGATATTTTTAAAAATAAATTAGAGTGTAATTTTTTAAAACACCATGCAATTCTTTTATTAAGGCGTTTTGGGAACACATTCATGGTTCATTGTGTGACAGCGTTACGGCATTGTAAGGATCTAAAGAGAACATTTCGAGATCCATCGCCTCAAATCAATAGTTTGTAAATTAAGCATAAAGTTAAAAAACTGCCCATAATATCTTCTATCTGTATTTAAGAGAAAACTATCCATATAGAGTAATTCCTCCGGAATCCTGCCGGTTAATGCATTAAACTGGGATCCCAGCATTAAATCCCAGGTTAATCTTCCGGACCATGAGGCGTTCTTAATAATACCTCCCTCTAACAAGAACTGCAGCATTGACGCAATAGGTAATGCGTCTATGTTCAACACCCGGGTAGTTGAATCGGGCATTTCCTTTATGGTCTCTTTAACCCTCCATGTAGGATAATGTGCGTCTTATCCTCTCCGAGATGGAGCCAGAGGGGGGGAGAGCAAAGATGATAACTGCCTCCCTCGCCCATTTCTCCTCATCAGTCGTCTTATGGCAGATGGGCATTGATTAAATATTATATGGAGGCCTGATCACTTCTCCTGTTTCCCCACTTCCTTTCTTTTATGAACAACCGCATTGTGAATGGAAGAATTGAGTTAGTATTAAGGAAGATTTACAGGTATGCTATAAGGTACGCCATTTTTTACCACGGAAACTTGTCCACTACAGCTTTGATATTTAGTTAAATAATATTATGGATTTATACTGATAAAATTGGGTGTTTAAGGATCAATTTTAAGATGGATTCAAGAGTTTTAATATTAAAGAAACCAAAAATTTTAGTAACTTTTTATTAAACTTAAGAGTTTGTGGAGATAATACTGAGAGTCGATAAACAATAGCTGTTCTCAATTCGGTTCTTCACAACAGTGATATCCTTTCACAAAATAAAACGATAAGTCTATGGTGCAATTGGGAAAATATTATACTGTATGTTATTCCAACATGATTTTTGCATTCTGACAATCAAAAGAAATATTTATCGATTAAAATGGACTTTAGAAGATCAGCATCAAGAAAGGAAAAGCCATAAAAATATTGCAATAAAGAATTCTATAAATCTTGGATGTAAAACGAAACATCATATTTACTATTCAGCATGATACTTTAAAATGGCATTGGCATTTGAGATCCATGACTGGTGATCACCTACCAAAACTACTTATAGACTTACAAATAGACGAACAAGAAATAGACGTAGGAAGAATTGGCGTAAGAATGTGATTGTCAAATATTTAAACTATTATAGAATGAACAATGATCTAACACTAGATCGAAATTCTTAAAGTAGACAGCTTCCTACCATCAAAATTATCAACTCTGTGCAAAATATGATATGTAGGGGAGACCCGAGCACAATTTCCATAAGGGCAGGTTTTCCAACTCGCTTTATTTTAGATGATGTCAGCGGATGAATTTGGCTGAAGTGGCAACATTGCACACACCATCTACAAAAGTTATAGTTTAGCAACTTCTGTCACTTAGTTAGGATAGATGTTTTTTTTTCTTTTTTTTTCAATGCTGAGTTGAATTTTAGGTCTTTATTAAAATGTAAAAAAAGCACTAGGATTCAACCTATTATTCTGGCAATGCATGCACTAAAAAAGGGTGTCTTTCTTTAAAAAAACTATGCGTCTGTTTTATAAATAACTTACATCACTTTTCGTCCAACTAGTACAAAAGTTCAAATACAATGACGGGACAGGTTTTCCACCAGCATACTTGGCATGTTTTCCAATAAATTGCTCGTTAGAAAACGTTTACCCTCCAAAAATTAGCTAGCTTTATTGCAGAAAAAATGTATTTATTGTGCAGAAAAAAATGGTCAAATAATATACTACGAACACGATTGATCATTTCATCATTTCAGTAAAACTATCAATATAAAAAAATGAAGGTGAATTCAAAAATATAAAATGCGAAGTATTTATTTCAATAGGTTCATTCAATTAATTCATTTTATTTTAACTATAACTTTGAAGTTATGAGCTACAACACTGAGATCGCAGTGTGTATGGACCCTTTAAAAGGCAAATTCAGAATTAGAATTGCTCCACTTACATTAACACTAGTCAATATTATGCCGGTTTTTGAAGATTGGAAAATTTCCCGGAGACAGACTCGGATTTTTGCCATCCTACTTTTCTAAGAAGCCAGCTCCTGCACACCAAGTATTGGAAGCACCAACAGTACTTAAAATATTTGAAACCTTCTCCAATAATTGATCGACTTCTCCCCCCCCCCCCCAAAAAAAAGCACTGAAAGGATCTAATCTTTCCATACCAACGCTGCCACCAGGCTAGCACTTCCAAAGAAGCTATTCCTTAAGTTCTACCCAAATTTTCCTGTTGCTTACAAAGAAAACGTTCCTTCTACATTCAAACAAAGCTTGCCTACTATAGAAGAAGTTATGCCTTTTCTGAAGACAGCACTGAGGAGGCAAACATGGCTTAGAACCAAAATTACTGACTGATTCTCCAGTTATAAACCAATTAAAATTGGAGAAAAAGATTCATCTAAAAAAGAGAAACTTCAAAAAGAATCAGATGAAAAAGTCGAGAAAAAACTTAAAAAATCAGGAATGTTTTTGGATTCTTCGTTTTGAAATGTAAAATACATTAAAACATTTTTTATGTTATTGTTATGTTACTCTGCATTTAGTTCACAATAAAAAAAGCTTTTAATTAACAATCAAGATTTATAACTCGTGCTTCATTAGAGCTATTCCATCTCAATTCAGGAAGACAGTACTGATATGCGTCAAGTCACCATCACAGATTTTTTTCAAAAAAATTCAGTAGTTAGAACTAAGTGATTTATAAAATTTCCTAAAAGGATTTTTCCCTAAAAATTTTTTTTCTCTGATTACAGCACTTTAAAATTCATGATAAAATTGGCAGTTTTCAGAAAAACTGAAAAACGCTTCATTTTGAAATGAACACAATACCAAACATATTCAACATATTCAGTCAATTTATTTTTTATAAACAGTTATTAAACTGAATTTTATTTTGGCATAGTTTTAAAAAATATAGTGACATTTTTACTTAATTAAAAAAATTAGATTTTAAGTATAAAAAATATAATTATTAGTGAATTTAAGATTTTTTTTCAGAATGAAAAAAAATATTTTAAAGCTAAACATTGACGGCAATCTAAAGACTTTTAATGGGAGTTTTACAGCAAATTTTATTTTAACTCTAAGGTGCTTACAACTTTTGTAATTCAATTTTAAATTTTGCAAAATTTTGTAAAATCACTACTTTTGAAATGCAATTTCTCAAAAACACCATTTTTTAAAAATCTGATAATATGCTCAATTCATACCTTATTAGTCTCTAATAAATACCTTACAAGCAAATCGTGTGTTTTTGCTTAGAAAATTTTATATGATTTATTGAAAATAACATGTTGTGTGTATTTTTCAACAGACCACAAAGTCAAGCTCTTCCTTATTTAACCGAACTTGTAATGTAATTAATATTTCAAACTAAAAAATACATCACTAGTACATAATTATTACTGTTAAATTATAGCTAATCATTTGCTTAAATTTAAAATTGCGTAGAATACAGCCAATAATAAAATTAGTATTGATCATATGTCATTTCATTCCATACTCATGAATGTGTTAAATTCATCTACAGTGTGTAAAAATTTTGTTATATAGTATAGATATAATATATTGATGTGCAAATACATACATAACATAAGAATTAGGTAGTGAAGGTTTCTTAAATTAACTTCAACTCCTTATCGTTGAAGGTATGAAGTCGCTCAGATTGTCCTATTATAACTGGTTTTTCTGTTTCTTTAAGCACATTTTCCAATGGTAATGCACATTCATATTTTTTCTTTCCGGATTCTTTTGGCCACTGGAATGCTTTATCTATGGACCATGTTGGGTACATGAATGATACTTTAATGTCATTTAGTTCTTGTGATTGATATACCATTGATTTGTCATATCCACCAATTATTTTCATAAATGCATCCAATGAAATCACCGATTTGGAAACTATGTATTGAATATTGTCTTTTCATTTGGCTGAAGGTTTCAACTTTTGTCAATTCATTTTTACTTGCTCGTTCCATATAATTTTCATTATTTACAATCACCCTATAATGTTTATATCTAATACCAACAATAGATTTTGCATTAGCATATTCTTTCATTATTAGTTCTATAGGATTGAATAATATTTCTGTCTGGGTGGACTAGAATGTTATTTTTTTAGCAGAGAAGATAGTTCAGCAACAAATGAGACAGAATTTTGGATAGCTTTTATTGGCTCCTTTTGGAGATTAAATTTTGTTGCATAGTGCTTGTCTCAGTCCCCAATAGCATCACATGCACTTTTAACATGGCCAGTACCTGAAAATATCCTCTACTTCAGTACAATTTTATTTTTGTGCAATTCATAAAACTGATACTTGTTTTTAAAATGTGCTCCAGCTCCATCTGATATATACACAGGTGATTCCAGTGTTTGTAATTGGTACAACTTAAATAATTCTTTTTTCATTTTTTCTATGTCACAAACAGCATGAGCTGTATCATGAGTTAATCATCAGAAACTATGATAAAACTCTTTATTTTTTCTCTAAAGTATGCTGTGCAGGTAACTAACGATATCTGAGTATTCTGCCAGTGGTAGCTTTGTACTTCATTTGGCAGTATTAGTGAGTAATTTTCAGCAAAGTCAAAATGCATCACAAGCGCAGATTTTTTTTTTAAGGGGTTTGGCTTATTTAATTTTATGAATAGGAATTTTTGAAGATTAGCTTATATTTATCTGCCATAATAATGTGCATATTATTATTTTTTCATTAAAAAATATTATTATAAATACAGAGAAATAAGAAAAAGCTTGATCTTCTGGTTTTCTGAGAAAAAAAAACTAAATGGAAAAAAACTAAGCTTGAAAAAAAATCTAATTCAGTTGTAATGTATGTATTTGCATTTTAATATATTATATCCATACTATATAACAAAATATTTAACACACTGTAGATGAATTTAGCACATTTATGAGTATGGAATGAAATGACATATGATCAATACTAATTTTATTATTGACTGTATTTTATGCAATTTTAAATTTAAGCAAATGATTAGCTATAATTTAACAGTAATAATTATGTACTAGTGATGTATTTTTTAGTTTGAAATATTAATTACATTACAAGTTCGGTTAAATAAGGAAGAGATTGCCTTTGTGGTCTGTTGAAAAATACACACAACATGTTATTTTCAAAAAATCATATAAAATTTTCTAATCAAAAACACACGATTTGCTTGTAAGGTATTTATTAGAGACTAATAAGGTATGAATTGAGCATATTATCAGATTTTTAAAAAATGGTGTTTTTGAGAAATTGCATTTCAAAAGTAGTGATTTTACAAAATTTTGCATAATTTAAAATTGAATTACAAAAGTTGTAAGCACCTTAGAGTTAAAATAAAATTTGCTGTAAAACTCCCATTAAAGGTCTTTAGATTGCCATCAATGTTTAGCTTTAAAATATTTTTTTCCATTCTGAAAAAAAAATCTTAAATTCACTAATAATTATATTTTTTGTACTTAAAATCTAATTTTTTTAATTAAGTAAAAATGTCACTATATTTTTTAAAACTATGCCAAAGTAAAATTCAGTTTAATAACTGTTTATAAAAAATAAATTGACTGAATATGTTGAATATGTTTGGTATTGTGTTCATTTCAAAATGAAGCGTTTTTCAGTTTTTCTGAAAACTGCCAATTTTATCATGAACTTTAAAGTGCTGTAATCAGAGAAATAAATTTTTTAGGGGGAAATCCTTTTAGGAAATTTTATAAATCACTTAGTTCTAACTACTGAATTTTTTTGAAAAAAATCTGTGATGGTGATTTGACATGCCCTGCCTGAGCTGAGATGGAATTGCTCATTATTTGAATTATAGCTAGAAAATTTGCCCCAGTCCATTTCTAGTCTGCTGAAAATCTTGCGCCGCATATGGGGCACATTTTTTCACCATAACATGGTTAGACTTAATCATTTTCTATTAAAAACTATATTTATTTATTTATTTATTTTGTGAAAAATAGTTGTGCCAGTTTATACAGAAAGATCTAAGGAATATAATTATATATTATAGTTCTCAAAATAGGTTAAAAAAAACATATATATAAAGTTGGAAAACTTGCCCCGGTCTCCTCTATTGTAACCAAAATCCTAGGCAGTGATTTTTCAAATATTGAATAGAAGAGCTACATCTCTTTCTCATACAGGTTAATGCAAAATTCAAGTTGATATAAAAATAATTTTTTTCTTTGAATTATTATAATGAAGAATCACTCGTTACGTACAATCTAATTACAACTCGTTACACACTAATAAATAAGTTAGAATGTCATTTAAAGTCCATTGTATCAAACGTCACTCCCTATATAATACCCAAATTTTCAGATGTGTAAAATAAAGATTAAAGTTAAGAAGCATTTTCATCCCACTTCGCAAACAAATTGCCACTCTCTACAGAACTAAATTTGATTCATTAGTTCATTTTTATCTCATTAATTCTGAGAGTTATGATGAAAAAATAGCATTTATTAGAATAAAAACTTTTGAAAATGAGTAATTATTTGATAAATTATTTGATCGAGACAGATTTGGACCAAATTTATAAGATACATTTAACACTGTGTAAAATGATCTATGTAGTATATTATTGTCTTTTATTCTCATACCGCAATAAGCTTCTTAATGTCAAAAAAGTAATATCACAAACATATATAATGAAATTATAATTTATTCAATGCTCATTATATTATTTAAATGTTATTCCACACTTATTAATATCTGATCTTGATAATATCATTTTTAGTAAAGGTATTTGTGGAAATGTATAATAATTTTAACGTGTTAGTCTTGTGCAGAAGAATTTTTGTAATATTGATCTAATCTTTTAAAATTTCTGTCCATTATTTTATGAAGTTTTGTTAAATAAAATGTATTAGGTTTTATTTCTAAAAATATCAAGGAAAAAAAAAGAATTGAAGATTTCTATTAAACTCATGTCACAAAGTTTTTGTTTAAAGACTAAATGTAAATAAATAAGAAAAATGTTTCAGTTATTGTTAAACGTAGTTTAAAGGTGAGGAAATACGTTATGCACTATATTGCCATTGATTATGGGACACTTGCGATTTTAGACATTTTACTAAATATCTAGAAAAATACATGAGGAATCATCTCGAAACTTTTAGTGTATAAATATAATAGTATAAGTCATACATCTCCGTGAAGATTTTTTCCCGAAACTCCAAAGGGGACCGTCAACAAATTAAAAAAGAATGAATATCTTTTGAATAACCCTGTCAAAACTAATGTAGCAAAAGCGCTCAAACTCTAGATTGTGATTGAATGCCTTATTGTAATAAGCCTTGTTCATTTTTATGCAAATAGCATGCATACTCGCAGAGTAATTAAGGTTTTTATAAAACTGATCCCAAATTTTTCCAAGTTTTTTCCTTATAATTTTCAGAGTTCTTAATATAAAATATTACTTTTTTCAGAAAATATGACAAACAACATTGCACACAGTACCCTGTAATCAGAATTAAAAAAAAATGAAAATTGTATAAAAAATGAGTTGGTTTACTAAATAATTTTTTACTGCGCATGCGTCAGCGATATCAAAATTTCATTTGCATATTATGTTAGATAAATGTATAGAGCAACTTTTGTGAAAGTCACAAAATCATAACTTGAAAATTCTGACAATAATCGTCAATTGAATAAGTCGAAAATCCGTTATTCTCAAAATGAAGCAAAAACAAGAGGGGTTGTATCCATATATTCATTGATTAGAGTCAATATAGAATACACAATATGGGATTTACTACTGCATTTGGATAAAATCCCTCATTTTTTTTGCTTCATTTTGGAAACAACGGATTTTTCCCTTTTCTATAGACGATTACTTTCAGAATTGTCAAGCTATGATTTTGAGACTTTTACAAAAGTTGCTCTATACATTTAGCTAACATAATATGCAAATGAAATTTTGATATCTTTGACGCATGCGCAGTAAAAAATTATATAGTAAACCTACTCATTTTTCATACAATTTTTATTATTTTTAAATTCTGATTACAGGGTACTGTGTGCAATGTTGTTTGTCATATTTTCTGAAAAAAATATTATTTTATATTAAGAACTCTGAAAATTATAATGAAAAAACTTGGAAAAATTTGGGACCATTTTTATAAAAACCTTAATTACTCTGCGAGTGTGCATGCTATTTTCATAAAAATAAACACAGTGTATTACAATAAGGCATTCAATCATAATCCAGAGTTTGAGCGCTTTTGCTACATTAGTTTTGACAGGGTTATTCAAAGGATATTCATTCTTTTTTAATTTGTTGACGGTCCCCTATAGCGTTTCGGTAAAAAATCTTCACGGAGATATATGACGTATACTATTATATTTATACACTAAGAGTTTCGAGATTATACCTCATGTATTTTTCTAGATATTTAGTAAAATGTCTAAAATCGCAAGTGTCCCATAATCAATGGCAATATAGTGTATTTATAATTTTGGTACGCGTTATAGCGTACCCCTTAACGCGCAGTGTTGCCGGGTCGGCAACACCTAAATTTCCCCCTGTTTATAGGCACAAAAACGCCGTGAATATTTCAAAAACTACTCTAATGGCTACTTTAAATCTTTCTTACGAGTTCTAGATAGTAGCACCACAGAGATCAAACTCTACTGTTTTTAAATAATAGGTAAAATGTTTTACTGTAATAGGCGCTTCACAGCAATAGTCTTCTCACTGCGCTTATCAATGCTTTACTTATGGGAGGTTACCACTTCGGCAACAGCTGTATAATTAAAATGGTTCGTGCAATCTTTCCAAAACAATACCCGTGTACTCCTCTAGGCCTAAATAGATTGCCTAATTTTTTTCTTTAAATTCCAACTTTAAAGAGTAGTGCGCCGGAAAGGGTTAAAAGAAATGCTAATCCTGAATTTAACAGTCGAGGAAATCAGGCTTATCAGGATTGAAATTATTACAACAGTATTAATGTATATGTAATACTTGCACAATATGTTTAGTACACTTTATAATTATACTACAGAATAAAATGACAAAAGAAATGATAAAATTGAATGTGTAGTTATTAAATAAACTTACCTTTTTTTTTTTTTTTTTTCAAGAACTAAATGTGATGTAACAGAACCTAAATTATAAATTACAAAACCAAAGGGAGGGGGGGAAAAGGTTATATTACTAATTGTCCAAGTTTCATCACATTTTTTTCTTGTACATGAACGTGAGACTCGCATTAAAGAGAAAATACATTTTCTAACTCATTTGCAGTCACCCCGTTTCGTAAAATAGTTTTGAAGCAGTTTATATATCAGTTATTATACAATGAAGCGGCCTTTGCCCGCTACGCTGGTTGGTTTAGACGGATAGACGGGCATTAAATAGTTTAATTGTTAGTATTAAATAGTTTAATACTATTAAAATGCATGCCAAACAATGTCTCAGTATATAAGTATGCAATGGAATACTTTTGAGTGGCCTTTAAATCAATAAAAAATATTATTCCCACCACAGATTGTACAGAATGTATATTATAGTATATACTTCACAGATGCAAATCAACTCTATTACGTTCGGAAGAGTGTAAGACCATTAAAATGCACTTAAAACCTTTCCCCCCATTGACCGCAATGTATCGGAATCCTTTTGATTGTCCCTGTAATTGAACTATGCATCGGATTTTCATAAAATTTGAAATGACTCGACGAAATTATCTAATAACTATATATTTTAAGTTTCAATCGATTCGGTTGGGTAGTTTTTGAGTTGTTATATGCGGACAAACGGACGGACGGACGGACAGATAAACGAATAGGCAACTCGGGATTTTTTCCCTTTAATTCAAAACAAACGCGACGTTTCTTCAATTCCGGGATCGGAGAAGATAGCGTCACATACATACATACATACATACATACATACGGTCAGATTTTAATTGCGTAGATTAATTTTTTTTATTCGACTCTGTTGTTTCAGAGTCTATTTCTTATAGATAAACAAATGTTTCTATTTTACATCATTAGTATACCTTGCTTCCCCCCTAAAATTCAAAACACTGCTAAATATTCACCAGAAAAACATTGATTTATTATATTTAATCATAATTTTTATATGGTAATAGGTTGCATATTAAAAACTTCCTTACCTTATTTAGCATATTATGCTGTTACTTCAGTTGTCAATTATATTTCCTTACTAGAAATTTAATTGACTACAACAGCTGTTGGTACTTGTGTTTTATCCCATCTATGTTATATTTAGTTTTGACATGACAAATAATTGCTTTTTATAAATATTATTTTTTTTAAACTTAAATAAATAAATAAAAATATATTTGCGTGCATCTACATTTTAGAGGTTATCTCTATGACAAATTTTAAGGAGCTGAACAGATAGTTTACGTTAAATTAAAGTAAAAATATAACTGTACAAACATTTATACTTTTCTATTATTGATTTTTAAGTGAAAAAAAATCTTTTTTTAGAGAGCCTCATGTGTTAATAGAAACATGTATGTCATATTTAGTATTTCCAGTCTGAAAAGTTTCAGAGGAATCATTATTATAAAGATTTTAGAATCATTTCCCTTTTTAAATCTAAAATATTTTAACAATACTCTTAATTAACATTTATCTCCTAAAAGTAAGATCAATTTTATTTTTTAAGCTTAAAGGATTCAAACATATAGGAATTTTATATCTATTTTCACACTTGCATTCTCTTAAGGGACTTTTGTAAGAATATAAAACATAGTCAGTTTATAAGCAGAAATTATCATTAGTATTATTATGACAGTAGATTTGCACTTGGTTGATTTATTATTTCTAATTTCGCGTTTTTAGTCCAAATAATTCTATGTTCCAACAAAAGAGGCATTAATCTCTGAGTGGTTTATGGCAAAGAAACCTCCTAATAACTCCAAATTTGAAAGTTTTTTGGCAGTTTCTGATATAATGCATGCTAAAGTTTTCTCAAATCCAAAGTAGTTCCTTTCCTACATACAAGATTTTTTTTTTAATTCAAAGTCACAAAAGCTTGTTATGTAATCTTTTTCATAAAATAATAAATCGAATAGTGTTTGTCATTTCTCGATAAAGTGAAAGAACACTTCGGAAAATGTGGAAAATTTTGGTGTTTTGGACGAATTTTGGGGATGCACCAACCTCAGAGAGCTCTCTAAGATGTAGCTTTCTCAAATCCGAAGTAGCTACTTTGGATTTGGGCGTAATTGATTTGGATTTGAGGGAAACAATAATAGATTTTATTCTCTCTGTCTTTTTTTTTGGGGGGGGGGGTGAGGGGAGTCAAATTAGTAGAAATTAATCATCTAAGCGAAATAGAAATGCTGCCCTACTTGATTTCTTTAAATATACAACCCATCGTATTTTTTTTAGATAAGCTAATTCCCTCATTTTAACTTCAACTAATTTTTAAATTGTAATTTATGTTTTACAAAGAATACGTAAGACTTTGTATTTTCTTAACTCAATTAACACTTTCTGTTATAGATATGCCATTAGAGTATCATACAAAATAGGTGTTTATGCAATCGTTTAATCCTTGGTCATTCTATGTTTTATTAACCGTATATATATATATATATATATATATATATACATAATCTTGGGGGTGAGGATGGAAAAGGTAAAAACAAATTTCCTATTAGCGAAATAAAAAACAAGATATGTTTCATTTCTCTCAAAGTACAAAATCCTACATTTCTAAGATGAGGAAATTCAGTATTAGTAATTTAATTTATTTCTAAATTATAATTGAAAATACGTGACGAATACGTTAAAAGTGTTTTATTAACTTTGGAAATATATAAAAGTGTAGCAAAATAAAATTTAATTTTCCCCTATATATATCCAATTAGCATTTTACATAAATATAACGCTTGATCTCTTTTGTTTGTGAATGCAAAAAAAAAAAAAAAAAAAAAAAAAAAAAAAAAAAAAAATTGCAACAACAAGTAAATGCAATAAAAGAAAAGACTGCGAAAAAAGTAAGCAATTGAGCTTTATAACTCAGCTTGGGTTTAATCTGTAGCTGCTGACTCTATGTAGCTCCTAACAGCTTCTTTTACTTTGCAGTTTTAAATCTCTCATCAAGCTTTAAAGTCTCCCTTTTTTTACTTTTCTGAGATTTTATTCGTTCTTTTAGTGTAACTTTTCTCTTATGCATTTCAACAAACTTGGTATTGTTCCTGCAAAATACGAAAATTGCTTGGATATCCTTTCAGTTTAGTCTAACACCGTATGTATTTTAACTTCATTCCGAAATATAGGTAGCATATTATTCAGCATGTTTTGAATATGAACGGTTTTAAATTGAATAACACATGAAAAAAAAGCATAATTAATGTACATTTTGGGAATTATTAAAATACTAAATTAAACTTCAGGAGTATTTGTAAAAAAATTAATTCTTTGATTAATATAGCGGGAATAAAAAATTGAAATTAAATATAACTTACCATTTAGTTTTATAAATATGGGTTATATTAATATCTGTTTTTCAATAAAAAAAGATTTTAATTGCACATAAAAAACAATAAAAACATAGGTAACGTGCATCACGGAATTATTAAAATAATATGTAAAATTTAATGGATATCAGAAAAAAATATTGACTGTTTAAGATTTTAAAACTGTTTAATAAATTGTGCTTATAATTTTAAAACTATCATATATATTTATGGTATTACCAATGAAAGCAAACACAAGGGTAAAGAGTGGAATAAATTAGTTTATTTCTGTCAATAATCTAACTTAATTCATAGTAACTTTAATTAAGTTTTCCCTTAAGAAGTTCAATTAATATTACATACTATGAATTAAATAAATATTGCCAATAAAGCATTTTATTCCAATCTTTACAATTCTTATATTTATTTTCATTGTATACTTTAAAAGGATTCTTTAGATTCATTGGATTCTTTTAGAATGTCCATAATAGCAATAAAAAGAATTCGCTGCGTAAAAAATAAACATTCACTCCTATTAAAAAATGACTATTCATTGCTACCAGGGGTGAAAAAACGCACTCCTTTAGCAAAAGTGAATTCTCACTCTTCAGAACGAGAGGTTATTCACTCCTGTTTAGAGTGAATATTCACTTTCCAATAGTGAGTATTCACTATTTCAGAGAGTCAACGATTCCACTTTTGCTCTTAGTCACTCTAAAGAGCTTGGGCATATTTTGAGTCTGCGATAAAGTGAGTATTCACTCATCTGGAGTGGAATAGTCATTCCTTTTTATTTAGAGTGCATATACTTTCAGACCATTGATGATAGCAGTACTATTGATGGTACTAGTACTATTGATCCAGATTAGTACTAATGAGGGTTCAGGGCAGCAATCAGCAGATCAGGATCATCTAAAGTTAAATTTTCATTCTAAATGCATTTTTTTTTAATATTCAAAATTCTCCAGTCTTCATTTTGTGATATTTTTATTACTTACTGCATCGTTTCTGGTTCTCCAGCAAATAAAGCATTTCCCAACTCTTGAATAAAATTCCGGCAATAATGTTATTTGCATTTGTAGAAACATTTTTGGGAAAATAATTTAATTTAAAGGATGGCAATTAAATATAATAAAAATAAAATAACATATATACTAATAAAATAACAAATCGCTGTGTCTGTCTGTGTGTGTGTGTGCGTGTGTATCTGCGATAGTTAGCGAAATCTATGGGACGTACGAGGTTTAAAATTTTTATGACAGTAGCTCAATATCTCTCCTAATGCACCTGAAGCTCAGAATTTTAATATTTTGATTAATTTCAAATATATTAATTATGAAGTGGAACTCACTTTCTCCAAAAAGTCATTTTTTTAATGTTAGGAGAAAGAAATCGTTTGCACATGCGCACAAATCCTTTTACGCACCTAAACGGAAGAAGAAGCATTTATCAGCGCTTCTGTTTTGGATCATTTTGTTTAAATCCAAATCTACCGAGCTGCTCGGCGCAGTTAAACTTAACAGACATATTTCGAAAGATCATACTTTTATCTCTCAAATGCTATAATCAATTTGAAATAATGTTGCAGTTAACGATTTAAAAAGGAATATTCAAAAAGAGTCGTTTTTTTTCCAAAATCATTTTTCTCCCTTTTGTCAATGCTCTTCCAGGGTGTAATTTTTAAAATGTAAGCAAACAAAATAAAAGATATTAAAGTTAAAACTTTCTTCTGATCGATGGTGCAATTGGTGTTAAAATATTTGGATTTTAACCCTTTCAAATACACTGGCAAATGAAGGTCACTTTGCGACTCGCAGAGAAGATATTTTTTCTATGCTAAAATTATTTTAACGTACATATTTCAACTCAATCTTTTAAAATCTTCTCAATAGAACAAATTTATACTCCCTGCAGAAAATTCGAAACGTTCGGACTGATAGAAATATTTTTTACAAAATAAAATGTGCGAAAAATTTGATGAAATCAATAAAAACAGATCGTTTTCATTGCGGTTTTGCCTTAGCAAAGCGCAATACTATAGGTAACGGCAAACAAAAAACATACTCTTAAAGCTTAAAAACATTCTTATAATCTATGATGCAATCGGTTTTTAAAATATAAGATTTAACCCTTTCAAATACACCGGCAAAAAGAGATCACTTTTCAGCTCACAAATAGAATATTTTTTCTAAGCTAAAAGTATTTAAGCGTTCATATTTCAGCACAATCTTTTAAAAGCACCACAATAGACCAAATTTACACCCTCTTAAAAAATTTAAAACATACGGACGAGTAGAAATATTTTTAAAAAAATAAAAAGAGCGAAAAATTTGACGAAATCAATAAAAATCGGATCGTTTCAGGATCCGATCGTTGCGGATCGGATCAGGATCGGATCGTTGCGGTTTTGCCTTTGCATGGCGCAATTGTATAACCGAAAATATTTTCTTAAAGCTAAAACACTTTTATAATCTAAGGTGCAATTTGTTTAAATAAAATACCAGATTTAACCCGTTCAAAGACACCGCAAACACGAATCACATCCCGGCTCATGGAGAATACATTTTTCCTACGCTAAAAGTAACTAAATGTTAGTATTTTAGCACAATCTTTTTAGAGGCTTTAAATAAACCAGATTTACATTACTTACAAAAATTTTGGAACTTTCGTATGGATAAAATTATTTTTTTACAAAATAAAATATGTGAATTTTTTTATGAATTCAGTAAAAACCTGAGTGTTCCGTCGCGGTTTCGTTCGCTTTCGGTAAGCATAGTTTCCAAAAAATGAAATTACATAGAGACTAAAATACCAAAACAGCATGTGCTTTAAATTCAATAACTTTTCGCGATTTTTACATTTAAAAATATAAATTTTGACAAAATGGACTTAAAGATATAAAATCATAGAAATTTGAGTTTAATTTAAGGGTCATTTAGAAAGCAAATAACACATTTGAAAACTGAATAACATCACGGGCCCGGGCAACGCCGGGCAGGACAGCTAGTAATTAATAAGACAATTATTATTAATAACACAATAAATAAGACAATTATTAATTTTGATATTTATTTATTTTTGCAAAACTTTATTTTTTTCCAAAATAGTAAAGAGATAATTATCATTTCAACATATTACGCATGCATTATGTCGCTTCCCGTAAGACATGGTGACGTCACTGCAACGTCGTTGTGAAGTCTCATTGTGACATTGTGACCATCGATTGTCAATGTGACGTCACGTGACGTCGATGTGAAGACACAGTGACTAAAATGTGAAGCCGTTATGGCCGTTTTAGCGCTTTTTTGTGACGTCACACTGTGACCATTTTGTGACGTCACAATGTGACCAATTTGTGAAAAGTGTGTCATTCGTGACTACTTTGATATTAACATTGTGACGATTTTCTAAAAATTTTTAAAAAAGTCACTTCTCAGTCACAATGTGACGTCACTGAGTGGTGGCATTTTGGTCACAGATATGATGTGACTAAAGTGACTCACAGTGACGTCATTGTGACGTCACTGTGACCCTGCATGCTATGAGGGTTCAGTTTAACTGATTTCTGATTTTTAAAAAATTGAAGAGCATTTCTTATTTAATGAACAATTTAAAACTATTTCTCTAGAAATTAGATTAAATGTATATCAAAACTGAAACAATTTTATTTTTAAAAATGTCATATCTAAGCTTTATTTTGCAATCACGTTATTCATTGTGTTATTCATTCAGCTTCAACGTTAAATTATATTAAGTATAAAGTTTTATTTTTTATTTTAACTTTTAATACATAGTTCTTGATTTAAATCTAGAATTTTAGAAAATAACATTTCATCGTTTCAATTCATTATTAAATTTTGCTTAATGATTCCATTCAAGGTACAGTGGAAACAACAATGAATACATGGAAGTGATAAATAATATTCTCAAATTACTAGATAATTATATTTTGACTTTGCAAAGACGATGCTAATTTTAATTGTGATTATAAATTTTAGTTTACAAAAATGTTAACACAGTTTTAGAATGTAGTCTTATATAAATAATTAATCACAAGTTCAGTTTTGTATCTTTGTATAATTTTATTTTCTACAATTAGGTAGCTTTCATTACAAAAAGTAAAAAGCTACTTATTGCAGCCGTCCGGAGGAAAGCACTTCCGGAAAATTTTGGTATATTTTCACCGATCATGACCCCCAGACCCCAAAACCACCCTCCGTTCAAATGTTGACATATATATATATATATATATATATATATATATATAACCATATATATATATATATATATATATATATCTGATTTTTGTCATGCGATAACTAACGTATTTATGAACCGATTTGAATGAAACTTGGTATGTACATAGTACATACAAATGTCTCGACCGAGTTCGTTGGACAGCATCATCCGCCATTTTGTTTCAAAATGGCGGCCATTTTAAAATTTTTAAAAAATTTAAAATTTAAAATTAAATGCGAAAAAATTAAAAGTTGAAAAATATTTTTCTTTTACGTGTTAGAACTTAAAACAAAGATTCCAGAACACTTTTTATTTTGTCTATATCTTAAAAAATGATTGAGTTATAGCACTTTGAATTTTTCTTATGGCTGACATTTTGAAACGATCTGATTTTTGTCACGTGATAACACGTGTATTTATGAACCGATTTCAATGAAACTTGGTATGTACATAGTACATACAAATGTCTCGACCGAGTTCGTTGGCCAGCATCATCCGCCATTTTGTTTCAAAATGGTGGCCATTTTAAAATTTTTAAAATTTTTAAAATTTTTAATTAAATGCGAAAAAATTAAAATTTGAAAAACATTTTTCTTTTACGTGTTAGAACTTAAAACAAAGATCCCAGAACACTTTTTATTTTGTCTATATCTTAAAAAATGATTGAGTTATAGCACTTTGAATTTTTCTTATGGCTGACATTTTGAAACGATCTGATTTTTGTCACGTGATAACACGCGTATTTATGAACCGATTTCAATGAAACTTGGTATGTACATAGTACATACAAATGTCTCGACCGAGTTCGTTGGCCAGCATCATCCGCCATTTTGTTTCAAAATGGTGGCCATTTTAAAATTTTTAAAAATTTAAAAATTTAAAATTAAATGCGAAAAAATCAAAATTTGAAAAATATTTTTCTTTTACGCGTTAGAACTTAAAACAACGATTCCAGAACACTTTTTATTTTGTCTATATCTTACAAAATGATTGAGTTATAGCACTTTGAATTTTTCTTATGTCTGACATTTTGAAACGATCTGATTTTCGTCACGTGATAACTCGCGTATTTATGTACCGATTTCAATGAAACTTAAGATGTACATAGTACATACAAATGTCTCGACCGAGTTCGTCGGCCAGCATCATCCACCATTTTGTTTCAAAATGGTGGCCATTTTAAATTTTTTAAAAATTTTAAATTAAATGCGAAAAAATTAAAAGTTGAAAAATATTTTTCTTTTACGTGTTAGAACTTAAAACAACGATTCCAGAACACTTTTTATTTTGTCTATACCTTAAAAAATGATTGAGTTATAGCACTTTGAATTTTGCTTATGGCTGACATTTTGAAACGGTCTGATCTGAACGATCCACAATGTTGCTTTAAAATGGCATACACTTTATGATATCGTGGAATTTGGTGATTCTCTAAATCGCTTAAAATAAAACCTGGTTTAATAAAAGATGACTAATTTCTAAAAATTTCTATTAATATTCAGTCTTGACAAAAACTAGTATTCAATCTTATAAAATCACTAATTTTATAAGATTTTTTCCACTAATTTCAGCTTAGTATTTTTGAACAATGTAACTTACCTTAAAATAAATAAATAAATATATAAGTATATGAAAGCTACCTCTTCCTCCCGGCATTGCCGGAAGGACTTTTTATATGTACTTTTGTCTATTTTTTATTATATTTATATAATTTCATAATAAACGCAATAATCTTATGTCTTTCTAGCTGGAATTATTTAATTAGCATACATTAAAATAGTTGCATTTTTAGTTAACTATCAATTCAAATGCATTTTGAAACAATTTTATATAAAAACAAAGCTATAAAACCCGTTAAACAATGAACCGAATACTGAAAACAGCAGAAAAAATCTACTTTTGATATACAATCAAAAAAAAAAAAAAAAAAAAAAAAAATATTAACTCACCTTACTTTAATAAAAAATTTATTATATATATTTTTTAGATTATATACAAACTTGAGTTTTCTATCACTTCGTTTGTAAAGTGAAGAAGGCAAACTAGAAATTGATTATTTTTTTGCATAAAGTAACTTTCTGATTCTAAATATGAATATTTTATTCCTTTTTTCCGATTTGAATCAAATCTACTATTTAAAAAAGATAGCATTTGACCATTGCTATTCATAACATATATTCATAACATGCAGAAAAAGGAATATTAAGTAATACTTTCCAGACTACTCTCACATTATTACTTTTTGTAATTGTAGATTTTTTTAAAAGTTTTCAGACATTAGTTTTGCTTTATTTTATTTGAAAAGTGAAATTGGCAATTTCAAAATTGATTAGTTTTGATATGAAGCTGCTTTTTGACTTTAAAATTATATAATTTTGATTTATTTTCAAATTTGAAACAAAACTAGTATTTTAAAAAGATACCATTTGGCCGTTGATATTCGTCATTAAGTTTCACAGATTGATAATATTCATAAAAGTTGTAGTTAAGAACATAAACAAAAAAGAATATTAAGTAATACTTCCTAAACTACCAATAAATTATTTCTATATTACTAATAAATTATTACTTTTTGTAATCGCAGAATTTTTTTTAACGTACTAAAGCTTTAGTTTTGTGTTCTTTTATTTATAAAAAGAAAGTGGCGATTTCAAAATAGATTAGTTTTTACACGACGCTACCTTTGGATTTTAAAATTAAATATTCTTTATTTTTTCAGATTTGAAACAAATGTATTTTTTTTTTTTTAAAGATAACATCTGACCGTTGACGTTCCTCAGTAAGTTTCACAGATTGATAATATTCACAAAAGTTGTAATTAAGTACATAAACTAAAAGAAATATTAAGTAATACTTTCTGAACTACTGATTAATTTTTTTAATTACTAATAAATTATTACTTTATGTAATTGCAGAATTTTTTTTGAAAAAGCGTACTAAAACTTTAGTTTTGTGTTATTTTACTCGTAAAGAGAAACAGGCAATTTCAAAATATATTAGTTTTGACATAAATTACTTTTTGATTTTAAAATTAAATATTTATTTTTTATTTTCAGATTTGTAACAAATGTGTTATTTTAAAATTTTTAATATTTGACCGTTGATATTCCTCAGAAAATATCGCATTCTGATAATTTTGTAATTAAGTTGTAATTAAGAACATAAACAAAAAAGAATATTAATACTCTCTAAACTATTAATAAATTATTTCTAAATTGCTGATAAATTTTTATGTTTTGTAATTGTATAATTAAAAAAAATAGTTCTGTCTCATTTTGTTCGTAAAGCGAAATAGGCAATTTCAGAAATTGACATGAGTTTTGACATGAAGCTACTTTTTGATTTTAAAATTACATTTTTTTTTTTCAGATTTGAAACAAATTTATTATTTTAAAAGGATAACATTTGCCCGTTCATGTTCCTCAGTAAATTTCATAGATTGATAATATTCATAAAAGTTGTAATTAAGAACATAAACAAAAAGGAACATTAAGCAATGTTTATCTAAACTACTAATAAATATTTTCCATATTATTAATAAATTATTAATTTTTGTGAATGTAGAAATATTTTTAAAGAAAACGTATTCAAATTTTAGTTTGTCATTTTGTTCGTAAATCGAAATAGGCAATTTCAAAATTGATTAGTTTTGACATGAAGCTACTTATTGATTTCAAAATTAAATACTTTATATTTACTTTCAGATTTGAAACAAAACTATTATTTTAAAAAGATGACATTTGACGTTTATATTCCTTAATAAGTATCACATATTGATAATATTAATAAAAATTGTAATTAACATAACATGAATAAAAAGGTATATTAAGTAATTCTCCTAAACTACTAATAAATTATTTATAATATTCTAATAAATAATTAATTTTTGTAATTGTAATAATAATTTACAAAAACAAATAAATAAACTATCCAAACTTTAGTTTTGGGTTATTTTGCTCCTAAAGTGAAACAGGGAATCTCAAAATTAATTAGTTTCTCACATAGTGTTATTTTTTACTTTCTTCTATCTTCAATAGAAGAAAGTATTGTAATCGAAATTTTTTTCGACTTCCGGTTTTCGACGGATTTGCACGTTTTAGAGGTCAGAGATTCCAAAAAAACATGTTTTTACAAAATGTCTGTCTGTCCGTGTGTCTGTGTGTCTGTCTGTATGTCGCCATTCTACCATCAAAAAGTGTATGAAGTTATGCATAGAATTGAACCAATTTTTTTGTGAATGTTTTTGGCTGTGGCAAGCAGGTCCTCCTTCAGTTTTGAAATATTCCGCCGGAAGGGGGCGCTGCAATCGCGATTTTTGTGCCATTTTCGATATTGTACCGACCAAAACTATATGAAGTTATGCATCGAATTGAACCACATTTTTTGTGTATGTGTATGACTATGACTAGTTGGTCCTCCCTGAATTTGAATAAAATCGCCGGAAGGGGGCACTGCAATCGCGATTTTTGTGCCATTTTCAATATTGTACCGACCAAAAGTATATGAAGTTATGCATCGAATTGAACCAAATTTTTTGTGTATGTGTATGACTATGGCTAGTTAGTCCTCTCTGAATTTGAAAAAAATCCGCAGGAAGGGGGCGCTGCAATCGCGATTTATGTGCCATTTTCAATATTGTACCGACCAAAAGTATATTAAGTTATGTATCGAATTGAACAAACATTTTTTTTGTATCTGTATGACTATGGCTAGTTGGTCCTCCCTGAATTTCAAAAAAATCCGTCGGAAGGGGGCGCTGCAATCGCGATTTTTGTGCCATTTTTAATATTGTACCGACCAAAAGTACATGAAGTTATGCATCGAATTGAACGAAATTTTTTGTGTAAGTGTATGGCTATGGCTAGTTGGATCGCCCTGAATCTGAAAAAAATCCGCCGGAAGGGGGCGCTGCAATACCGAATTTTATGCCATTTTCAATATTGCACCACATAAAAGTGCATGAAGTTAGTTCTAGAACTGAACTAAACATTTTGTATATGATTATTTTTTGGTAAGGCAAGTAGGTCCTCCCTGAATTTGAAAAAAAAAATGCTTATCATTCTATTGTCCATCGGCTCGTGCAGAGACGGAAATTCATTTTTACTCCGATTAATTGATTGAAGCAGAAATTTAAGATGAAAATCAAAGTTGGTAAGGTATTGAATTAAAATTATTAAAGCATTAAAATTAGTAACTATTTTTTTTTAATATTAAAATGTATGTATGAGATAGAAGAAAGTTTTTGGGATTGGCACATCCAACTAGTTAATTTTTAAAGTAAATTTAATTTAAAATAATTTTAAAGTTCAATATCTTAAAACAATCCTGTTCTTGAGTTCGAATATTTGAAAACTTGGACTTAGTTCGTGAAGAATCATTAAATCAATTATTTTAGATTTTAAAATATTTATATCCATGTGTATACATTTAATGTTTAGCATATATATAAATATATAGCATACATATAATACATAGCATAATATATAAATGTATATATATTTAATGTATAATTTCATTTCTCTATATATATATCACCTGTTTTAAATTTAATTGTTTAACTACTAAATATACATAAAATTAATCATACTTAAACAAATTCATAAATGCAGTTTATCAACTGTAACTAACAAATTCCTAATGTTCAAAACGTTACATAATTCTCTTATGAAACATATTAGAGAAATATTTGAACATTATAAATATTAATAGCACTTTAAGAAAAATTTATGGAGTCAAAAAATGTTACATATGAGAAAAAAAAAGTCGTACAGAAAAACCTATCTTCGACATGCACTAATGAAAAAATCAATTAGCATTAGTGAACTCATAAATTTGCATCGCATTTATGACTTTGCAAATACCTGAAATACTTCATATAAGAAATACTTGATAGAAATTTCTCCCCGTTCTCCATCAACAAAGAGATATTACGACTAGCTATTTCTATTGTATTTTACAAAGCATAAGCTGTATTAAAAAAAAAAAAAAAGTTCTTCGTAAAATATATCATTTAGAAAACGCTTAAAACGCTCTCTCACTAATTCTTAATCATTTACTTAATAAATAAAAGAACCTAATACCGGCGGGAAGTGCAATAACTAATTTAATTTTTTTTCCCCTTTCACTTTCTTTTATCGAAGGAACGGGAAGTGTGTTAAAGAAAAGCTACGCAGGAAAAACAAATAAAACCTGGGAAAGGGGGGAGAAAAAAGCGAGGCTTTAAAACCTGATGAGGGACTTAATGACGTAAAAGTAAAAGCAGCTGTCAAGAGATATATCAAGTCAGCGGCTGCATATTAAATCCAAGCTCGAGTTATGAAGTCCATTTGCATGAAAGGTATTTGCTTGCTTTTTTTCGCAATCTTTTCTCTTCTTTTCCTTTTTTTTTTCTCCTGTAATTTTTATTTACTCCATCATACAGCGGCTGTTAAAAAGTCGTATGCCGAAAAATCAAATGGTTGCCTAAGCGCCATTTTTGTATTATGAGTTAATTGAGTTTATAAAGAAATGGATTAACAGTTAATGAAATATAATTCGTTAAATCAGTGAAAAAAAAAAAATAAAGATAATGGTAAATTCATCTTTTAAAAAAGTAAATTTAAAATTACAATATATACAAATTACTTGAAAACATATAAAAAAATTAAAAAATGTGTTAAATTACTTTAATTCTCGGTATTTTCAACTGTAAGCACAGCATTTGTCAGAAAATTCAAAAAACAATAACAGCATTTTTGTATTCTCTGACAAAGGCTGTGTTTACAGTTGAAAGTACTGAGTTAAAGTACTTTAACATCTTTTTAAATAATTTTTGACATCTTTAAGCCAGGCTTTAAAACCTGATAATTAAGTTCGCATAATGGCGTAAAGTAAAAGCAGCTGTGAAGAGATATATCAAGTCAGCGGCTGCATATTAAATCCAAGCTCGAGTTATGAAGTCCATTTGCATGAAAGGTATTTGCTTGCTTTTTTTTTTTTTTCGCAATCTTTTCTTTTCTTTTCTTTTTTTTCTGTAATTTTTATTTACTCTATCATACAGCGGCTGTTAAAAAGTCGTATGCCCAAAAATCAAATGGTTGCCTAAGCACCATTTTTGTGTTATGAGTTAATTGAGTTTATAAAGAAATGGATTTATAGTTAATGAAATATAATTCGTTAAATCGGTAAAAAAAAATAAAGATAATGGTAAATTCATCTTTTAAAAAAGTAAATTTAAAATTACAGTATATACAAATTACTTAAAAACATATAAAATTCTTTTTAAAAAATGTGTTAAATTACTTTAATTCTCGGTATTTTCAACTGTAAGCACAGCCTTTGTCAGAAAATTCAAAAAACAATAACAGCATTTTTGTATTCTCTGACAAAAGCTGTATTTACAGTTGAAAGTATTAAGTTAAAGTAATTTAACATCTTTTTAAATAATTTTTGACATCTTTAAGCCAGGCTTAAAAACCTGATGAGGGACTTAATGGCGTAAAGTAAAAGCAGCTGTCAAGAGATATATCAAGTGAGCGGCTGCATATTAAATCCAAGCTCGAGTTATGAAGTCCATTTGCATGAAAGGTATTTGCTTGTTTTTTTTTTTTTTTTTTTTTTTTCGCAAGCTTTTCTTTCCTTTTTTTCTTTTTTTTCTGTAATTTTTATTTACTCCATCATAGAACGGCTGTTAAAAAGCCGTATGCCCAAAAATCAAATGGTTGCCTAAGCGCCATTTTTGTGTTATGAGTTAATTGGGTTTATAAAAAAATGGATTAATAGTTAATGAAATATAAATATTTTAGGTATTTTTGTATAGCTTATCCGGCGTTATTAAAAATTCCAGTTGCAAAGGAAGAAAAAAGTTTTGAATAAAAATATTAACTAGTAAAGATGCACTTTCCGAAAATCTAAGTGTCCAGTGGCTCTAAAAGCCAAATAATCCAGCCGCCATTTTGTGAAAGGAGCGCTTATATATAATTTTTTCGTTTATATGAAAATACGAGGAATTCACAGTGAAAAATATCTACACACGTATAAAAGAAACACAAGATAATTACATCGATTATGGATATTTCATTTAAAAACATAATTATTTTAATTTGGATATAAATTAAGTATAATATAAATCTTAAGTTATGTACAGTAAGACGATAATGCTAGAAAGATAGGGGTTCAAAAATGTGTACATAAGAATAATTTAAGCAATTATAGTAGTGGGCAACATTAGGAGAACTTTATTTATTATTTTTATCTTGTCATAAAAAAATATATGTTTATAAAAAATTATAAATGTATGAAATTATTTTGCATGTAAAAATGAAACACACAAGAAAAATTATATATAAAGTAAATTTTAATACAGATTAGTGCAGGAGTGACTTTGTTCCGAGTCCCTTGAAAATTTAAAACATTCACACATAAAAAAGTTATCGGGGGAAAAATATAGAGTTTCTCAAAACATCGCCGAAAAAATCGATTTTATCAAATCGCGAATTTCGTCAAAGTATTTGAAAAAACGCAAATTTCGCGAAAGAATCGCTATAAAAATCTGAATTTTGCCATGGAATCGCAAAAAAAAAAATCGTCAAAGGATAGCATCATAAGCGCAGACATTTCCTCGCCAAAGCAAAAAAATTAGCCACTCCGTGACGACTCTCGACTGTTTATCTGCATCTATATTAACTAGGCGTATGTGCCAGTCGCAAAATTTTCCTCGGATAGTCTGACAGTTTCTGATTAAATATTTAAAAAAGTTTTTGCACATAATAATATATCCGTGTTATTACTTGAATATTACACCAGCTTTGATTTTTATCTTATAAGTATATTCGAAAAAAAAAAATATTTTCCCACGCTCAACAACTCAAAATTTTCTGAGACATTTGCAGAATAATTTTTAAAAGTAAAGACATGAAACTTGCTGAGGTGATTTTTGAAGAGATGTAGAAGAGACCGTGTGATTTAATTTTTCACCCAATTAATTTGAATTTAATTTATAAATAATTATTTTTTCAGTACACTCCCAGATATCCCGCTTCAAAAAATTCGGTTTGAAACGCTAACTTTGACAGCATTTTTTGCTTTATCTTCTGCATTTATCAAAAATTCGAATAATATTAAAATCACATTATGTAGTTTTTAAGTAAGAGAATTGACCAGCTTGGTGCATTTGAGAATAAAAATAACTTTAAAATTAAATCAGAAAATAAGCAGTTGGGATTGCAATACACCCTTAAGTTACTGCTTAATTTCACTAATCTGAGTAAAATTGAGTTAATCTCAATTATAATATTTAATAAAATCGATATTTTTCGTTATTCTGCTCTACATCACTTTTTTTTTTTAGAATCGCGGAATTAGTTAATGCAAATTGCCCATCAATGTATGAAAAGCCAATGAAAATCGAGAAAAAGTGCTATTAAAATGTTCCCTTTCGGCATAATAATCAAAATTCAAGCATAACCATGCTTTTATAGCCAAAACTATGCACGCGCAATTCTATGCATAACTTCATTCATTTTTGGAAGGTAAAATAATAAAAATTGCACAAAAACATGTTTTTCGGGATCTATGACCCCTTAAACATGTAAATCTCTCAAAATACTGAAGTTAACCCTTTCTGGTCTGAATTTTTTTTACGCTCCAATTTTTTTTTTCTTTGTTTAAACATTAAAATGCATTTCTCTGAAAGGCAAAAATTAAGTTTTATTAAAATATTATAATTATTTAAGAAATTACATTATGTACTATTAATAGTACAGTGGTCTTTCGAGGAACAGTTTGTCATTCACAGGTATTCTATTATTAGTATATACGCTGAAAAATATAAATGTAGTACAATTTTAAATCGAAATTTTGAAAGATATACGAAAAATGTTAAAGATATATTTCAAAATATGCAATTAGCATTAAATATTCACAATTGAAATTATTGAGATTATTTTGTTGTTGTTGTTGTTATTTGTTTGGTTTGGTTTGCTTTCAAAACCTAGCTTTCTAACTATGGTTGTTTCAGAAACGACTTCCTTTAAAAATGCGTTTTTGTTTATGATGGGTTTTTTTTTTTATATTTCACGTATATAAATTTATATAAGTGAAGAAGTTAAAGATAAATGGTTCAAACTCTGAACATGTCTTTTCCAATTGTTTTCTCTTAGTTTCAATTCAAAAAACTTGAAAAAAAAATTATTTTTGAAAATATTATTATTTTTTAAAAGTTACACACACACACACACACACACACACACACACACACACACACACATATATATATATATATATATATATATATATATATATATATATATATATATATATATATATATATATTTTTTTTTTTTTTTTTTTTTTTTTTTTTTTTTTTTTTTTGCTATAAATTTTTTTTTTTTCATTGAGTCATTTCAGAATGTAAATAGAAAATTACAATCAAAATGAACGTAAAAAATTTGTAATAAATAATTATTGAATTCAAATTAAATATATAACGCCCTCTATATTTTAGAAACCGGGAAGTGAATTAGAGAAGGCATTGAGAAGGGGGAATCAAAAATTACTTTAAAGGTATGACGCAGAGTAAATTTAATATCAGATGTGAAGAACATATAATGGATATGAAATATAACAGAAGAAAAACTGTTTTATTCAGACAATTAAAAAGTGAATATTAACATACTTTTTAACGACATTAGATTAATTTATAAATGTAATTTTTATTTAAAGTTGTTTATAAGAAATCCCATTGAAATTTATTAAAAAAATTCCCATGTTTGTAACGATAGATATCTTTTTCATCCCATGTATATGGATTGAATGGTTGGATGGTTTGCAGGATAACTACATTTTTGATACATGGATAATTTCGAAAATATAGAGGGCGTTATATTTAATTTGAATTCAATAATTATTTATTCTAATTTTTCACGTTCGTTGTGTTTGTAATTTTCTAATTACATTCTGAAGATGACTCAATGAAAAGGAGTTGAAACATGTCAATTTTTAATATATTTTAAATACTTTATTTTTAAAGTGACGTCATATAAGCAAAATAATTATTTATAATATAAATTCTTACCTTCATTGCAGAATATGTTATTATTATTATTATTATTATTATTATTATTATTATTATTATTATTATTATTATTATTATTATTATTATTATTATTTAATTGGTGTTCATTCAACCGTTTTTATTGGAGTAGGAATTGAAGCTGAAAATTTTCATCTGGGATCCTCAAATCACCCCACAATTAATCACGGATATATATTTTTCTTTAAAAAATAACAATAAATAGAAAGAGGTATATTTTTAATTTATTTTTATGACAAGAGGAAATTTATTTATGAATAACTGTTTCTTCATATTATTATTATTTATTTTGAGCTTTTTAGAACGAATTTCGTCTTTACAGAGTACAATTGTTTGCAGCATTGTTTGGCCGTTCAGTTCATCTGGTTCTGAAAATGATGAGGCAACAATTACAGATGATAACTTTCTGAAGTATAGCGAATATTTTGATCAAAATTGGGAATCAGAACAAAAAAAAAAAAAAAAAAAAAAAAAAAAATAGTAAATCAATATGTTTTTGGCTATTTCCATGCGAACTTGTTTGTCCGTTACATACGAACGATTTTTGGCTACCAATATTTTAGAGAAGAAAAATGTGATTTATTCTATGGAAAATTCCTCATCAATTGAATATAGCGAAGAATTTTTTTTTTTTTATTTTTTTTTTATTTATTTTTATTTTTTTTTTTTAAATAACGGTGGCCAACAAGCATAGCGATTTTCAGCTGTGTAACGGACAAACAAGTTAGCATGGAAATAGCATTTTGCAGAAATACAGTCGGCCTCTCTATATTACTAAAGACAGGTTGGATGCCAATGATGGCCACTTTTATCCCTATTAGTGGTAACATTACACTTTTTCACAGAACAATGTGAGGGTTTGAAATTTCGGTACTTATCGATTATCCCGTCGACCAATTTCGCTACACTATATAAATCTCCAAACTATTCGCCAAATTAAACAAATTGATGTAATTTTTATTTTAAATAACGAAACAACAAATAAATTATTAAAACATTATAAGAATGCAAATAAAACTTCGTATGAAAAATCCCTTGATGACATCAGAAACACGTGATACAGTGGCGCAGCCAGGGTGGGGATTTTCAAGCTCAATATACCATTATTTTTATACGATTAACTTTGTAAAATTTACTTGTAGAATTCTTTTGATTTAATGATAGAAAACAAAACTGTAAGAAAAAGTGGTATCCAATGCCTCAAAACCCCCACCTTGGCTGCGTGATACGAGTTTAATTTTACGTAAGTGTAACATTTTTTATCATCATTATTGGCATTTAATCTTTTAGTTTGGCGGTAGTTTTCTCGTCGATGTAATAATCAAGTAATACAAAAAATTCTTTTAACTATCTTCATTATTGTTAAAATTGCATAAGAAAAACCAGTTTTTGGATTGTAGAGTGACCGAACACAGATTGCTATCGTAATTTACTATACAAAAAATTGTTTGTTGTAGCTTTAGTTAGTTAGTAGTAATAGTTTGCTGTTGCTTTACCTTATCGTAAAATTTGTCTTTTTTTTAACATTTTGAATTCTGATATAAATATTATTATTCAAGATTTCATAATGAAAGTTCTTAATGATCTATCTCTGCTAATCTAAAAAGGAAAAGGAAAAAAAAATCCTAAATTACTGATAAATACAGAATTTAGCTTCCAAGCCGAAACAAAACAGCAGATAAACAATAAAAAATGAAAACGCTCCGAATAAGTCTTGATGATTAAATTTTGAATGATTACAGTGATATTGGCAAGCTTTTAAGGCAATACATACAAATACATTCTGTCACAGAACAATGTGAGAGTTCATAAAAAAAAATCTTCATCATTATTAAAATTGCACAGAAAAAAAACCATTTTTGAATTGTGGAGAGACTAACTGTATTTTTGACTGAAATCAGATTCTAACCGTGATTTACTGTATAAAAAAAAATTAATTGTTGTAGTTTTTTTTTCCTCGTTGTAAAGTTAGTCTCATCTTTTCAGAAACATCTTGAATTCTGACATAAAGTTATTATTCGAGCTTTCATATTAAATGTCAATCTATCTCTATAAATCTAAAAAAAAAAAAAAAAAAAAAAAAAAAAAAAAAAAAAAAAAAAACTCCTAAATTACTGATAAATATATAATGTAGTTTACAAGCCGAAACAAAATAATAAATTAAATATATTAAAAAATAAAAAACATCCCAAGTTTTGATGATTAAATTTTGAATGATTACAGAGAATTTTGCTAGATTTTAAGGAATTATTTGATTTGTTCGCATGGTTCCCATTTTTTTTTTAAACGTTCTTCGCTATATTCAATTGACGAGGAATTTTCGATAGAATAAATTACATTTTTCTTCTCTAAAATATTGGTAGCCAAAAATCGTCGTATGTAACAGACAAACAAGTTCGCATGGAATTGAAAAGTATTTTACAAACACTTTTTTCACATAACAATGTGAGGATTATTATTATTTTTTTTAAAATATCTGCATTATTATTAAAATTGCATGGGAAAAAAGTGTAGAGAGACTAACCGTATTTTTGACTAAGATTAACTGTATTATTTGAATTCAGATTACGACCGTAATTTACTACAAGGAAAAAAAAAATGTTTGTTCCAGTTTTTTTTTTTTTTTTTTTTTTTTTTTTTTTTTTTTTTTTTTTATCTCGTTGTAAAGTTTGTCTCATCTCTTATGAAATATCTTGAATTCTGATACAATATTAATATTCCAGATTTCATAATAAATGTTCTTAACTATCCGCCTTTACATATCTAAAAAGAAAATATTTAAAAAAAAAAATCCTAAATTACTGATAAATACAGAATGTAGTTTCCAGACGGAAACAAAACAGCAGATAAACAATAAAAAAAAAGAAAATGCTCCAAATAATTCTTGATGATTAAATTTTGAATGATTACAGAGATATTGGCAAGCTTTTTAAGGCAATACATTGAAAAGAAAATCAATTTATAAGCAAAAGAATCGAGGACCTCACAAAATAATTAAGCTATTGATAAACTGATTACTTTGCTTCGGCGGCGAAAATACGCCATCGAATGCCCCATTTAAAAAGCGTAGTAGCTCTTTTCTATTTTCATTATCCGTGGATTCTGATAAAATACCTCCCAGGGAAGCCTTTGGCCGAGCCTTTATCTCTATTTCCGTTGCAATCTTTTCTCCTTGCTGCAAAAAAATAATCAACTCTAGTATTGATGGAATTTTTTCGAGTGAAAATGGAGTAAGTCTGGTACATTTTTAACATCTAACACACGGTTTTGGGTGAAACAATATTTATTTTGTCTTTAGTTGAACGCTAGTATTGATTTAAGTTGCCTCGAAATAGTTTTTTCGTTAAATAACTTTGTACAAAGAAAATCGTTTTAGATTTAGTTATTCTTAGTAAAGTTAAATTTTCCTGTCTTCTAAATGAAATAAGGAAAATTGGTAATTTATTTTTTGTTATTAGATGAAACATAGATTCGATAAAATATGTCCAAACACATAACCTAACGTGTGCTATTATATTTGGTTACCTTTTTTTCTTGCTCGAAAAGAGTCCGTAGTATTCACGGATTTTTTTGGACGAAAATAGAGGAGGTTCAATAAATTTTAAATATTTAACACAATTTGGGTAAAACAATATTTAATTTATTTTTGGTCTCTCATTATTGATCTAAGTGGCTTCAAAGTATATACCGGGTGTCCCAAAAATGACTGATGGATTTTAAAATTCAATAACTTGCAAATGGTGACAGCTATTTAAAATGTTTTTGCAGGAGGGTTATGTATAATGTCAGGAGTTTTTTTACCGTAATTTTTTTATTTTAGTTCCCATCTCAAACAATATGTGGCGCTGACAGCGATTGAAGGCCAGGTGATCAGTTCTGAGTGAAGCGTCGACCTGGCCTTCAATCGCCGTCAGCGCCGCCTATTGTTTGAGATGCGAATTAAAATAAAAAATTACGGTAAAAAACTCCTGACATTATACATAACTCTCCTGCAAAAATTTTTTAAATAGCTGTCACCGTTTGCAAGTTATTGAATTTTAAAATCCATCAGTCATTTTTGGGACACCCGGTTTATATATAAATACTATATATATAAATATTAATAACGATTAAAGAAAAAAACTGTTTTAATTTTCGTTAATTTTAGAAACATTACATTTGAATTTCTTCTAAAAAGATTTTTGTAAGTTACTATTTATTGTTAAATAAACCAAAAAATTTGATGAATTTCATTTATATTGATAGCCAAAAGTGAGTTATAATATTCTACTACATTTATTCTTACAGAAAAATGAATCAATTTTGGTATTGACTGATTTCTTCCAAACCAAAATGATGAAAATTAGGTGAATTTTTAACAGTAGGTGTAACAGTAGGTGAAACAGAATTTATTTTGCATTCAATTCAGCATCATCATTAGTATTAATTAAGTTTATTTGAGGAAGTTTTTGTTAAATGTTTTTATAAAAATAAAAATATTTTTTAAATTTGCTGCTCTTAGAATAATTTAAAATTTTCTAATTTCTAAATTAAACAACGAATTTTATCATTTTATTATTGGTTGCTAAATAATATATGTATTCCACAAAATATACCAAAATTCCTAGGCAAACATTTATTCGGTATTTTATACCTTTATTTAGTTACATTTCTCCTTACTATGAAAAAACAATAATCAAATCATGTATTTACAGATTCTTTTCGAGTTAAAAAGAAGCAAGTGTGATACATTTTTAACATCTAACAAACAGCTAAGAGGGAAACAAAATTTATTTTACCTTTAGATAACGTTACAGTTAATTTAAATTGCTTCTAAGTTTATATATATATAATTTTATAAAAACAAAATAGCTTTAGATTTTATTATTTAAAAAAACAAATTTGCTTTTTTCTAAATTTATTAAGAAAATTTCGTATTTTACTATAAGATTTTGAGTGAAACATGAGCTCGATAAAATATATTAATACTTTTAGACAAACATCTGTTCGGTATGTTATAATTTTATTTAGTTATATTTCTTCATACTGAAAAAATAATAATCGATTCATGTATTTATGGATACTTTTGAAATCAAAATGAAACAAGTACGATACATTTTTAGTATCTAACAAACAGCTAAGAATGAAAAAAAATTAATTTACCGTTAGTTCAACGTTAGATTATTTAAGTTACTTCCAGGTAAATGCTTTTAAATAACCTTTTAAAAACAAAATCGCTTTAGATTTAGTTATTTTTAGAAAAACTAAAATTTGCTGTCTTCTAAATTTATTAAAGGATTTTTTTTTTATTTTACTATAAAATTTTGAGTGAAACAGGAATTTGATAAAATATATTCTTATGCCTAGGCAAACATGTATTCGGTATGTTATAATTTTATTCTCTAATGTTTCTTCTTTGTAAAACAATAATTATCAAATCATGTATTCCAAAAAGAAAGCTAAAAAGCAGCAAGTTCGATGCATTTTTAATATCCAACAAACAACTAAAAGTGAATTAACATTTATTTACCTTTAGTCTATACGAAAATTACTTTGGAAATCTTAAAACCACTGAAATACAAGTTTAAAGTTTTGCTAATATATTTATTTTCTGCAATTTTGAGTTCTTACTTAAAACAACTTCTGAGATGAACGAAAAGTTTTAAAACTCTCGACCCCCCCCCCCTCCACATATTAACCACCTTAGGAAAATTTATAAAATTGCTGAAATACATGTTTAATTATTTTCTGAGTAAGTTTATGTTCTAGAATTCAAAGCTTCTATCTAAAACGGCTGCTGAGATGTTGCAAGATATTTGATAACAAGACGAAGGTCGAATTTTTGACCCCCTCTTAAAAACTGTAGACGAGGGGAGATTTTTAAAAGACCCATCTTAGTGCATGCTTACATCATAAGAAGTATATTTTCTGCAATTTTCATGCTTTTATGTACAGTAGCTTGGTCTGTGCGTTGATTATCAGTCAATCAGAACAAACTATTTTATATATGTATAGATGTATAGACCTTTTCCGTTAATTAATTATTTAAATTTTTTCAATTATAATGACTTTTTTTGGGCTCTGATTACATTGCACAAATTTATAATTACTTCTTGTTTTGACGTAACATAAATGTAACATAAATAAAAATCGAAACATACTATATTTCTAGTTTAACAAAACACTAAAAGTAGTATATGTGAGAAATAAGTAAATGGGCTCAAGAATTAAATAATTTAAATTCCGCTAATGAACGAAGTTAAAAATTCTGAAGTAGAATTTGCAAAAGTTGTAAGGTCAGACATAGTTAAGAAAAAAAAAAATCATAATAAAGATAAACACAAACACTTCATCTGGGCTAAAATAACTTTCTTTTCGACAGACAAAAATAAGTTTTCGAACTCTTATCTCTAAAGTGTAGTTGGTCATTACTTTGATGTATTATTTTCCAGAAAGTGTAGGACGGTTTTACACAGCCATGAAGAAAAAAAAATACACGTTTCATTTTTATTTTATTTTTAAGACATAAAGTCAATTCTCAGCTTACATTCCCAATAGAATAAAAATAATAAACATCAAGATCTTTGATGTTCTTACACCTTTATTTTGTGAAACTTTTGTTTTTAGGTATATAATTTAGAATATATACTTCGCGAATCAACAATAGGGATCTAAAAATATAGCTTAAGTTACAAATTACAAAAAAATTCATTTAACAACTCTTAAAAAAATCGCGAACATAATTTAATAATGCTTTAAATTTAGTTAATTAACAAACACATTTAATGGTTCTTAATGAATTTAATTTTGCTTTTAATACAATTTATTTTTAGATTAATTTGACACATTTATTTCAACTAATAAAACAATTATCCTATAACTACAAAGAATTATCATTAAGTTTTATATAATTAGTTGTACATGAGTATAACTTTTTTAACAATTAAACAAGTATAGAAAATAACTGCTTTTTTCTATAAACATAAGATTATTATTATTATTATTACAAAATAATGCATTAAATATTTTCTTTAACAATAGTTCTTATTTTTTTAAATAGTTTTTTATATCACTTATGTATATACACTTTTCAAAAACTCACCTGAAATATAAGATGAAAATATATAAGTGTGATATTTGCATAAATATTTTACTGAACATATGATACACTGAGAAATATGAGGAATCAACTTTTATAAAATTTACTGTAGTCATACTGAAATAATTTATGCCAGTTTGTAAAAGCTGCAACAAGAGCATCTAATTTTGGCATCAATTTTGTTTATTTGTTTTTTGACAAATTTTAGTAAAGCCAGTATTAAAGGTCATTCCGTTAAATATGCCCATAGCAAACCTCGATAGAGTTTGGTCGAAGTCATATTTAAAAAAATACTTTTATTGCAATCTACCGTGTAATCATTAGAAAAGAATTAACATTAGAAACTAGAAGATAGCCCGTCAAAATGACGTGTTTGCATTTTTAAAGGATGATAAAAAATTACAACAACTGTGGTCAATCATAGCCATTTTAGGCTGAAACAATTTTGATAAATACAGCGATTAAACTTGGAAAGGGAAAAATCTAACCAAAAAAAAAAAAAAAAAAAAAAAAAAAAAAAAGAATTTCAACAGAAATCTGCATTTAAAACTATAGCAAAACTATCTGGTAGATAGGGGTGGGGATTATAATGAAATTTAAAACGCATCCGCGGTTTGCTTAAATAAAAAGTTTTAAATAGTGTTTTTGAAATCGTGAAAAGATTTCAAAGAGAAGTAAAATGTAGTGACGTCATTTACAGCTCCCACTGTAAATCTGACCATTGAGAACGCTCCATTACGACTATGGAACGGTTTCATTGGTCAGAAAATAGATTCCCTTTAAAATCGGAGGTAACTTTTCACAATGTTTTTTAGATTTGAAATTCTCGAGGTATCTCAAGAAATTCTCACGGTTGTAAAGAAAAAAAAAAAATTAAAGAAACCCGAATATAAAAATTTTAACAATATTGCATTTAAAACGCACATTCGCTTTCCTTTAATAAAAAGTTTTAATTAAATATACACTGTAAAAAATTTGACTCATTTGCTACAGCGTCACTCCACCGTTTTTATAGAAAACGGTTACTTTACTGTGTTATGGAGCATTCTCATTGGTCATAAAAGAGATATTCTATAAAAGCTGTGGAGTGCCGCTGCAGCAAATGGGTCAAATTTTTAAGTGTACTTTTTGAAATCGTGGAAAGATTTCAAAGCGAAGTAAAATGTAGTGACGTCATTTACAGCTCCCACTGTAAATCTGACCAATGAGAACGCTACATTACGATTATGAAACGTTTTCATTCGTGAATGAGTTTCTTTTTCTCGTGAATAGGTTGACCCCGGAATTGTTATACACGGAGGGGTTTTATATATATAATTACAGACTTTAATATTTCATTACTGGAATGAGGTCTATGGGTCTAAAACTGATTCTGATGAGGACCTCATTGCAAGATATTCAATCGCTGTTTTATGTTCGTGAAATACATGAAATTTCGGAAAGGGTGAAAGATTCACTTTGAAGACGCAGTCAGGCCTGTATCGATGCTCTTGTTGGTATATTTGATCACTTATGGTAATTGTTATGTCACTAAAACGCTTGTTTTCATTTCCTCCACATTTCTTGATTTTCGCCAATACTTTTCCTTTTCGATACTACATAGTTATACCAAAATTGTTTATTTGTGTGTACTCCACCTTCTCTTACACTTTGCTTTATGAATTCGGGTACACCATATATTGTACTGTAGTTATTTACATACATAGCGCCCATAGTCGTCTTTTAGTCCGTCCATCTGTCTCACCAATTGTACTTTCGTCCATCCGCATATAACAGAGCAAAAACTACTCAACCGAATAGTTTGAAATTTAAAATATATAATTGTCGCATAATTTTGTCAAGTTTTTTCAAATTTCATCAAAATTAGATGCATAATTTAATTTCAGGGCCAGTCAAAAGTATTCTATTACATTAGGGCCAATAAGAAAAAATAGTTTCATGTGCATTTTAATGATGTTGCACTCTTTCGAAAATAATAAAATTAACGTGCATCTATGAAGTATACACTAAAATATACATCCTTAAATTTTACAGGATGTATATTTTAGAATATACTTGATACACTCTCAAAAAAATTTCCGTCTTTTTACAGAAAATGTACTGGCAGCACTGCTGCCAGAAATTGTCTGTATATTGACGACTTCCCGTTTTATTTTTTTCTCCGTCAAAAGAGGAAAAATATCCGTCACTTGAAAAAAGTTTGGAAAAATCAATGCGGAAGAGGTGGGGATCGAACCAAGGACCCCAGGATTACAAGACCAACGCGTATCCACGGCGCCAGGATTGCTTGTGAAAATCTTGCTTTAAATAGAAGTGTTCATTTCATATGGGTGCGGTTTGGTGTATTTCGTTAAAAAGCTTTTAATTTTGCAGTTAATCTCGGAAAGACTTCATCTTTAATGAAACTGTGGCTGGTTTTTTTTTACGTTTAGTATTAATATGGTATAAAAATGTGAATTTTAAATATATTACGTAGATTGTTAGAGAAAAAACATGGATGTTTTATTTTTATTCGATAAGATTTTTTTTAATAATATCAATTTTTTTTGCATTTTATTTTTTAATTAAAATATTTTTTAAATGTGTTCACTTAAAGTATATTTTATATGCGAATATTTATCATAGAAATAACTTAGTATATTGAACTTTATTCAACTTATCCAACTTTGAATAACAGATTGTGAGAATTTTTGAACGAATAAAGAAAGTAATTGTTATTTATTTTTAAATTCGAAAACATTTTTGTCTTTTAAAACTAAATTAGACATTTTAATCGATAGAATATTTTTGTTTTTCATTTTAAAAATAAATTCGAATTTATTACTAACAGACCCAATGCGCATGCGTGCTAGATATAAACGGAAACGTTTCCTCATTTTTCGACTTTCGGAATGAACTCACAGAACAAATACGTCTTTTGGGAAAACAGAAGTTATTTGTGAAAAAATAACGATAACTTAGTGTATATTGACGAATTTTTCTGACAGTGTAGATGCTAATCAATTTCAATGTGTTCGATAGAGTGTAATATTGTGACGTGTCGGTCAAATGAAGACATATTCTGAGTAGAATTAAAAACGCAAAACTTTTATTTATTGTAACTCGGGAACGGGGAGTGGAGAAAAGTTAAGTATTTTTGACAATTAAACACACTACTATGAGAATAAACTTTAGCTTGTATTCACATTACAACGAAGTCCAGCTCAAATCACTAATTCGGCTCTTCTCTTCAGGTCGCGGACTACTTTTACTAACCTGTAAATAAACAGCCCGTGGCTGCACAAATATCTTTCTTTTAAACAACTACAGTGCAAAACTACTCTGAAATAACACTTACCGAACTTCTATACTCAGGCTCTCTACAGGTCAGCCCTACTACTCGTCGCTGGAGGCTCTTCCCAACTCACCACAACACACACACCCTCCAACTCACAACTTACAGCTTTTATACTTTGCAAACTGAAGACGGAGCTAGAAATTTGCATAAAAACTCAAAAAACCGCAGTTAACTGTAGATCGAGGGCGCCACACATGTTAGAACATTGCGATCTCACTCAAAACACCAGAGTACCTTTATTAAGGACACTCCCTCACAACATCATTAAAATGTACTTGAAACTATTTTTTTCCATTGGTCGTAATGTAACGGAATACTTTTGCTTGTCCGTGTAATTAAAATATACTTCAGATTTTCATACAATTTAAAATTACGCAACAATTATTTATTTTAGATTTGAAAAGATTCAGTTGGATAATTTTTGTTCTGTTATATGTGGACAGACGGAAGGACAGGAGGACGGTCTGAATTATGACTATAGGTTCTACGTATTTACATAATTAAAACTAAAGAAATTTTTTAATTAAAAATTTATTTATGGAAGAAACTTTATGAACATTTTTTTTCGTATTCTATATAATAAAAATTAAAACAAAATTTATTAAACAATATAAATCTTTTTTTCTTTTATGCCTTATACAACTAATTCAATTAAGAAAGAATCGAAAATGTTTTTTTCAAAGAAAACACTCAATCTATTATTCAATTATTTTCATTATAAAAAAAAATGTAAATTTGATTTAACAATATCAAGGGAATTTATTACTATTATTTATTCATTTATTATATAATAAAACATTTTTGCTTTCAATACGTATAATTATTTTTATCTATTTTACATTTCTACTAATAATAAATTAATACTTATTATGCAAGGAATCAATTTCATACTTTTTTAATATACATTAAATTAATTCTTTACATAAGAAGAAATTATTGAGTATTATATGAGTATTGCTTAACATAAATGATTCTGTAACTTATTTTTTGTTACCCGTTTTCATGTAAATTTCATTGACTCCCATATACAGTCGAACCTCTATATAACGAAACTCCATACATCGAATTTCTCCCTATAACGAATTTTTAGTAAGAACGGTCCCATTTTCGCATGATTACATTAAAAACAGACTCTATATAGCGAAATATCTATCTCCATATAACGAATTTTTTCATAAATGGATCTTAATTTATTCAGTTTTAAAAAAGCTTCGAAATCATATGGAATCAATTTTTCATCACTTATTTTTGATTTATCGTTCAGTGGAGAGGTTTTTTTTTTATATAAATATTACTTCTCTCCTTATTCTTTAAATCTAACAAGTTCATCCCACCTCCCACACACCTTTCAACATCCTTCTCAAAACATAGTCCATTGAATTGTTACACATATAAGTGAGGAATCAATGAGAGCACATAAGAGAGACCTTCAAATGAAGGAAAATATCAACTACAATTTTTCATTCCTTGCTAAAATTTGAGAATTTTTTTTTTTTGAGAGCGTAACAATTGTAATTTTAAAATCAAAACAACAAAAAATTACAGATTTCTTCCTCTGAAATTTATGTAAGTCTTCCTTATTTGATTTTCATTAAGCTTTCAAATAAATGTCTTTTCTCTTTTTTGAAACTACTTAAATAAGTAAGAAATAAAATGTTAGGTTAATATATACTTTTAAACATTTCAAATTCTTAATTAAAAAGATCAAAAATAATATTTGTTCAAAATTTACACATTAAATACTATTTTTAACATCATACTCTATGCATCGAATTTCTCTATATAACGAATTTTTTACTGGAACGATGGATTTCGTTATATAGAGGCTCGACTGTATTTTATATCCAAATAAATCAATTAGAAAAATAAACATAAATCGTTTACAATTATAATTACATCATTACATTGCAAATTCATGAAAAACTTTTGAAAAACTAACTGAATATAATAATTAATCCTTTTAACTAAAACCATTTTCGATTGTGTTGTGAATGTTTTGCGAATGTGTTGTGTCAAGAATCAGATTATACAAAAAGTGTTGCTACCCTCATAGCATGCGTGGTCACATCACACCTGTGACGAAAATGCCACCACTCAGTGACGTCACATTGTGACTAAGATGTGACTTTCTAAAAAACATTTTCACAGTTCGTCACAATGTTAATGTCAAAGTAGTCACAAATGACACACTTTTCACAAATTGGTCACATAGTGACGTCACAAAGTGGTTACAATGTGACGTGACAAAAAGCTCTAAAACGGTCATAACGACTTCACATTTTAGTCACTGTGACTTCACATCGACGTCACGTGACATCGACATCACGTCACATCGACAATCGATGGTCACAAAGTCACAATGTGACTTCATAACGAAGTTACAGTGACGTCACCATGTCTTTCGGATAATGATGTGAGTATGGATAATGCCTAAAAACCGAAATTTCATAATTTTTCCAGAAATGCAGTTACTGATATTTATTGGTGAAAATCAGTCCAGTCAACACACTGAGTAATCTCAGGCAATTTTTTTTCTAGTAATCAAACTGTCTCTTATTTCATTTTAAAAATTGTATACTATTAAAAACAACATGTACAAAGTGTTTTACATGTGTTGTTTATAATGTTCCAAACTGTGTGGTATTTACAATATTTTATTAATTTGGTGGCAAAGTGTTGCGCAACAGAAACGCTATTGTAAAAACATAACTTCATCAATGCAATTTTCAGCACTATTCTGACACAATCAACAGCATTATTTTTGAACACATTTCTAGACAGCAATACTTTTGCAACATACTACCTCTGACAATAAAGTTCGGTGAATAGTCCTGTAACATTAACGTAGATGAAATATTAACGAAAGTTACCATACCATCATTCGAAATAGTCATCTCTCATAGCTATGCACTGCTGAGATCTGCTATACATGTCCTGGGAAATTCGCAAGTAGTCTTCTTTTGGGATGGAGTTCAAAGGCTTTGTCATATTTCGTTGGATGTCAGCAATATAGTCAAATCTCTTTCAAAGAGAGTTTGAGTCGTGGAAGTAGGAAAAGGTCTGCAGGATTGAGATCTGGCGAGTATGATGGATGATCAATTTTCACCACTCCTCATGAATTTCTTTCAGTGTCTTGCAAAGCTTAAAACCAATCTTTAAACTGACCTTTTATTCGTTCATTTTCCTGTTTTCAGTTAAGAACCAACACATTGAACAAACACTTAGTAAAGCACGTTTTACACAGACCATAAACGATGTTCAACTGAACAATGGTGGGGGAAGATGGTCAACACTTGCCTCTATGCAGATGCAGAGTTTTGTTTTCCCATTGTTGCCAGATCGGTCGTTCTGGTTTCATTCACCGAACTTTATTGTCAGAGGTAGTATTAAGAAAACATTTCTAGATAGCAAAACTTTTGCACCATATTAAAAACATAATCACAGCACAAAAAGTATTTTGCACATGAATACTTTTTATTAAAAACACCTTAATGTGTTGTAAATTTGGTGACAGAATGTGTTAATGTATGTGTTTATTTTTGTGTTTGATAACTTGCAGTCTATACGTGATCTGCCACGAAATTGTATAAAGAATAGAATTAGACACTATATTACCAATGAAATGATAATTTTATTTATGCATGTTTTCACTATTTTTGTTATCTCTTTATTACCCAACGGGACTTTTAAGTATTGCCATTAAAGAAAATGCAATATAATATTTATTTAACTCGTGTATTAATAAAAGTTATATGATACTTTTCATACAAAAAACTTTGCTAGATTATATTCAGTAAGCACAGAGAAACCGTCGAAGCTCAATATTTTATAATGTGGTTATTTTCACACTCATTCACATAGATTTAGCTTTTCTCCAAATAAAAAATGTTTTACGAAAAATTTGCAACTACAAAAATTTTCCCAACAATAAATGATTTGTTTGGTTTTTATCACAGTATTTTCAGTTAATTAGAGTAATTATTTTTTACCTCTTCAGACTTGGTGTATCCTAAATGATACAAATCATTGCATTTTATTTCACACGCATATAAATAATGTAATAAATAAATAAATAAATAAATAAATAAAAGAAAATAATGCGAATGGAGCAACAGGTAGCAGAACTGGACAAAACAACAATTTTTTTCTTATACCGCTTTTTTAGTGAGTTACATTTGATATAAAAATGGCTTGCAACAGAAATGTACGAAATGTACAAAAATGAAAACTTAAATAATTTTAATGCTGCATTAAAATATTATTTGTAGAGTCTATAAGGAATGAAAAAAATATTAAAAACACATTTATTTTATGTTTTTCAAGGTTTTTTCAGTGAAAAAAATAAAAATAAAATAAAAAATTCCTGAGAAATTGTGAATACTTTTAGGTAGCTTTCATTGCAAAAAGTATAAAGCTACCTATTGCAGCCGTCCGGCGGAAAGCACTTCCGGAAATTTTTGGTATATTTTCACCGATCGTAACCCCCAGACCCCACCGTCCGTTCAAATGTTGACATATATATAACCATATATATATATATATATATATATATATATATATATATATATATATATATATATATCTGATTTTGTCATGCTGTAACTATCGTATTCATGAACCGATTTGAATGAAACTTGGTATATACATAGTACATACAAATGTCTCGACCGAGTTCGTTAGCCAGTTCCATCCGCCATTTTGTTTTAAATGGCGAACATTTAAATTAAAAAAAAAATTTAATTTAAAATTAGAGACAAAAAGTAAGAAATTGAAAAAGATTTTTCTATTTTTTTCTTGAAAAGATTTTTCTTTTGCATTTGACCTTGATACAAAGATTCCAGAGCATTTTTTGTTTCGTTTGTACCTTAAAAATGGCTGAATTATAGTACTTTGAATTTCTAGTATTACTCACATTTTGAAATGATCTGATTTTCGTCATGTGATTACACGCGTATTTATAAACCAATTTGGATGTAACTTGGTGTGTACATAGCACATGCTGTGGCGTAAACCGAGTTCGTTAGCCAGTTCCATCCGCCATCTTGTTTTAAAATGGCGACCATTTAATTTTTTTTTATTAAAAATTTAAAATTAGGTACAAAAAATTTAGAAATTCAAAAAGATTTTTCTATTGTGCATTTGACCTTGATACAAAGATTCCGGAGCATTTTTTGTTTCGTCTGTATCTTAAAAAATGACTAAATTATAGAACTTTTAATTTCTGGTGTTGCTCACATTTTGAAATAATCTGATTTTCGTCACGTGATTATATGCGTTTTTATAAAACAATTTGGAAGTGATTTGGTATGTACGTGGTACATACCGATGCCTGGACCGAGTTCGTTGGCCAGTTCCACCCGCCATCTTGTTTCAAAATAGCGGAATATTAATTTTTTTTAATTTAACTTTTAAAAATAGATATAAAATAGTAAGAAATTGAAAAAGTTTTTTTTGTGTGTGTTTGACTTTGGTACAGAGATTACAAAGCATTTTTTGCTTCATCCATATCTTGAAAAATGACTGAGTTATAGCACTTTAAATTTCCTGTGTGGTTGACATTCTGAAACGTCCTGAAATTTGTCACGCGATAATACCCATATTTATAAACTGTTGTGGATATAACCCCGTATGTACGCAGTACATACCAATGTCTTTACGGAGTTCACTGGTCAACTTCATCCGACATCTTGTCAAAAATCTTTTAAAAGTATAATGATGTACAAACAAAAAATTAGAAATTGAAAAAAAAAGTCTTTTCTAAATCCGGAGTACTTTTTTTTTTTTTTTTTTGTCTTTATTTTAAAAAGAGCCTGAGATATAGCAGTTTAAATTCCTAATATGGGTGACATTTAAAAAAAAAAAATCAATTTACCCGCGACAGCACTCGTGTATATTAATCTAATTCGATGTGAGTGTCCAAGTGTACATGAATTAAGATTTCGACCAAGCTCATTGGTTTGTTTTATCAATCATGTAGTTTGGTGGCATACACTTCATGATATTGTATAAATCGCTTAAAATAAAACCAGCTTGAATAAAAGATGACTAATTTCTAAGAATTCTCATTAATATTCAGTATTGACAAAAAACTAGTATTCAATCTTTTATAATCGGGTTCCACTAATTTGAGCTTCGTATGTTTGACTAATATAACTCAATTTAAAATAAATAAATAAATAAATAAGATATATGAAACCTACCTCTTCCTCCTGGTAATGCCAGAAAGACTTTTTTAGATTCCATGTATCATCAAATTGTATGTACAAAAAAAAAAAAAAAAAAAAAATTAGTTCTTTTCGCTGTTCAATTTTTTTTAGTTATCACGTTATTTTGTTATTATAAATTCACAATTTCAATTAAAAAAAGTATATAAATAAACTCTGTGGTATGAAAAGGATAAAGGGTGAAGGCCTTTCTTAAACCTACTGTTCAATATCACGAAACTTTTTAAAACATGGGCCATTCATTTTTTAACGCAAAGGCATATAACAGGCTGGATTGGCTTTTGAATCCGTATGTAATCGAAATGAACTTTCCATCTTTTGATAAATAATTTACTTATCAAGTAAAAAACAATGTTATTGGGTTAAAGAACGGTTTTTTCCCTCTCTTGCGGTATTATGCGCGGAAATTTTGTTGAAATTGCCGATTATGACACTATCTTCTGAAAAATATTCTGCCTTTTTCAAAAAAGTAAAATGTCTTTCGATTATGCAGATTTTTTAATAAATTCAACTTCCAATATCAAGCATTTCAGAAAAAATAGAAAATACTTCAGAAAGTAGTTCAATTGAATTTGAGAAAAGAAATTAAGTAAATACAAAAAAAAAAAAAAAAAAAAAAAAAAAAAAAAAAAAATAGATATACAAAATCATACGAAAATTCATGCTTCATACAGGTCATGGAATTACTAGACCAGGTACCAGCATTTTGTTTTTGAAAATGTGTTCATAAGTAAAGCTTATTTTCACATGTTTAAACTAGATTTGTTTTTTCCTAAAATGAAATACTGGTATTTCAAATGAATGAAAAAAAAAAAAAAAAAAAAAAAAAAAAACATGTTCCGTACGAAACTTGTAGATTTTAATAGCAGGTGTTTAAAGCTGTAAAACTTATTGAAAGAATATTTGTAAAAAACATATTGAATTCACAAGCTAAACTAGATGCCTTTATTTTTTAGCAGGCGAAAAAACGTTATAAAGCGTTTTTATGCATTTTTTGAATATAATACAGGGTGTCCAGCAAATAACACCCTGATTTCAAAATTAAATTTCTCAAAAACAAAGATCGATAGTAATATGCGGTAAACGGTTTTTTCATTAGGTAAGCTGTAAAAATCTTATACAGAAATTTCAAACAGTGAATATTTTGAAAAAAATTGGTTCTGATTGCTTAGAATGCTTTGATTTGACATTTTCCTTGTTTTAGATTGCCTGCAGAGATATAATGTTTCAGCTTACAGTGCAATATTTTAAAGATTTTTCGAAATAAATTTTTAGAATTTCGAAATTTCAAAAAACTATGAAATGTGGCACTTTAAGCCGAAAAACACATTTTCTGGCAGCAATCTAAAGCAAGAAAAATGTCAAATCAAAGCATTCTTTGCAATCAGAACACAATATTTTCAAAATATTTACCGTTCGAAACTTTTGTATAAGATTTTTACAGCTTACCTGATAAACAAACCGTTTACTGCATACTTCTATTGATCTTTGTTTTTGAGAAATTTAATTTTGAAATCAGGGTGTTATTTGCTGGACACCCTGTATATTGCATCTTTTGAGGGCTGCTTTAGCGGCAACCAAACTTGCAATAACATCACATACATATATATATATATATGTACATTTATTTACATTCATCCCAGTTGGGCTTTTGCGCTATTTAGTATTAAAAATTGTTTCACAACGTTATTTCCACATCTACAATAAAATCAAGATAATGATTAATCTGTTGTCATGAACCGCTTTAAGAATTATGAAGATGCTTTCTCCTTTTTTGAACACTTTTAGCAGAAAAATGAGTTTTACAGTGAATAAAACATGCCATAGAAGCAACCGTAAACAAAAGAGTAATGAAGCACAATTGTAGGAGGCACGTTTGTTATTATTATTAGTATCGTTATTATTATTTAAATTAAAGGATGGATTTCATGTGTTAGATATTACTTTGCTGGATTAAAAACTTTTATTTTAAAATTGAAAAAAAAAAACTATTTTTTTTGGTACTTTTCAAATAAAAAGAATGGTAGTTAAGGAAGTTTTATTATATAGCTATAGATAGATAGATAGATAAATAGATATACAGAAAATTAAAATTTAAAAGTATACATTTTTTCAAAAAATTTACTTATTTTTCGAATCACACAATTATTGTTTATATCTTTTATTATTATTACTATCGTTATTATTATTTAAATTAAAGGATAGATTTCATGTTTTAGATATTACTTTGCTGGATTAAAAACTTTTATTTTAAAATTGAAAAAAAAAATCTATTTATTTTGTTACTTTTCAATTAAAAAGAATGGTAGTTAAGGAAGTTTTATTATATAGCTATAGATAGATAGATAGATAGATAGATATACAGAAAATTAAAATTTAAAAGTATACATTTTTTCAAACAATTTAATTATTTTTCGAATCACACAGTTGATTCAAATAATCAAGGTAAAGTAAGACAGTAAACAATAAAATTTTTATATGTAATACTTACTTTCTTTTATGAAATTTTTTAATTACAGTAAATAATACAATTCACGAACAACAATATTAATAAGATTTGTTTGTTTATTTATTTATTTATTATTACTATACGGTATTTATATTTATTTTTTTCGTACGTAAAAAATTATTTATTTTTTGTTTAACATTTGTGTAAAAACTAAACTGAAGCTTATTAAGCAAGTAATTAGTCTCATTTTTTATAACTATGACATTAAAAATACTGTAATTAAAGAACTATTCTTTGCACAAATGATTACGAATCTTTTAAATGCTTTCCAATTTATTTTACTTGTAGATTTTTTTTAAATCTACATAAATCAGTCATAACAATTAAATTTATTATAATAAAAAAAGTTATAATGTAGCTTGATATGGAAATGTATTAAGAATGCAATTAACATTTTATATTACCAATATAATTAAAATATTAGAGTAGTGTGCAATTTAATAGCGATAAAGTGAATAAACTTTTTACTTTCTTTTTGTAAGAATATAGACCAGCGTGTCTTCATATGTATTAGATCATTTATTTTGAAATGTTCAATTTAAAAGAGAAAATTTGGTGCTTACGTATTAACGCCACCGCAGCAGAAGTTGGGCGAATGCGCCAATAAAGAGCAATCTTGTTGTTCGCATGCGCACGCAGTTACCTTTTGGATTCCTTGTTGTTTGCTGATTTTTGGCGCCATTTTTTAGTGTTTTTTTTTTTTTTTTTTATTTGACGCCATTCTTTATGCGCATGCGAAGAACAAGATTGCTCTTTATTGGCGCATTAGCACAACTTCTGCTGCGGTGGCGTTAATACGTAAGTACCGAAAATTTTAAAGCGATTATTCTCCAAATGTAATTTTGGAACGTTACGCGCAATGCAGTAAAAAATCTTTTATATTTATTTTCATGAAGTTTTCATGATAACTATATCGTGAAAATTTTCACATTTACACATTTTACACATATAAGACATATTCGTGAAGTATATTTTACATGTGTAGTAGTTTTTATTAATTGAATTTTCACGATATAGTATATCATGCATGTATAGTAATTTTTATTAATTGAATCTAAGTTTTCAACTTACTTTTATGGAAAAAGTTTTTTTTTCTTGATGTTACAGTTTTAATTTTTTTTAACAAAATGAATAATTAAAGAAGAAATATTTGTCTATAACTGCCTTTAAAAATGATGTGTTTATAATCTATGATTTTCAAGGCATAAATTGCCGAAATTGGGCAATTATTTTCACTTTTCGACGATTTACTCTTAATACTCTTTACGATTTACGATTTACTCTTAAGAATACTCTTTAAGTATGCAAATTTTTCCATCAACTTTATATAAATTTTGCGAAACCTGACAACCTACGGAAGAAATATTACGCTAAAGTTTTCGATGAATATATTGTGCATTCGACTTTCTATCCACGTTTATAAGAAAACTTTCTTAACCCCTTGAGGACGAATGAAACCAGGGCCACACAAAGAATTTCCATTACATAATGGTACAGGAGAAAACACTGTTTGTGTCACAATTTAATTATATTAAATTATTTCAAATTTTAATTAAGAAACTGATATGTGTTGCTGAGGTTAATTATAAGTTACTTTTTGTATACTAGAAAGCAAATAGTATTTACAGGAGCATACAAAAGGTTTCCTCTACTATATTGTATCCGGGGTGCTGCATATTACATCAAGATCTAAATATTTTTTAAACCTCGTAATAGTACTAACGCACCTCATTTGCTACGTTTGTCATGCAATTTCCGACGTGTTTAAGACTGTTTGCAATGAAATAAGCTTTACCGTAAATCTTCTGTCTAAGGCTATTCCCAAGCGAATTTGCTTGTTTGTTACGCGGCTAAAAACCGCTATGCTTGTTAGCCACCGTTATTTTCGAAAAATTTGCTTTGCTTTATTCAGTTGATGAGATATCGTTGATAAAATAAGTTCCACTTTTCTGCTCTAAAGTGCTGGTAGACAAAAATCGTAGTATGTAACAGACAAACAAGTTCGCATGAAAATAACCCTAGGTAGCCACCCTGCCGTATTGACCATAAAGCTGATGAAATAAGTATTTCTTCTTAATATTATTTTATTCTTTTCTTCTTCTCCTTCTATTTTTTCTTTTCATCTTCTTTTCTTCTTCTTTTCTTCTTCTTCTTCCTTTTCTGTTTCTTCTTCTTCTTCCTCTTTTCTTTTTTCTTCTTCTTCCTTTTCTTCTGCTTTTTTTTCTTCTTCTGCTTCTTCCTTTTCTGTTTCTTCTTTTTCTTCTTCATCTTTTCTTTTTTCTTCTTTTTTCTTTTCTTTTTTCTTCTTCTTTCTTTTCTTCTTCTTCTTTTTCTTATTCTTACTACCACTAGTTTTTTTCTTTTTTTTCCTTAGTAAACAATGCAATTTTCCCTATATCAAAGGTAGCTTTCATGTCGAAGAGACAACATTCTCCACTGAAACATGATATTTAAGTGTTTAAAAATAAATCTATTCAACAAATAAAAAGGGAAATCGTTTAATAATTAACATAACTAAAGAAGATGGTGCAACTTTTGTTTAATAAACTTTTATGCAATAATATTAAAAATACAAATAAATACATTCTTTTTTTTGTAATTTACAGAATGATTTCAAATGAAGAAGAACTTTAAAACTATTTAGCAATTTGAAAGTTAATACTTCTTTTATATATAATAGTTCTAATTAATGAAAACAATGTAAATTTAACTGTACAATTTCAAAGAAATGTTTTCTTTTTTATATAATGATTTTTATTTTTATTATACGCCAAAATATAATTACGTACTTATTTTTATAAGCACTAAATTATTAATTATTAGAATAACAAAACATATGCTTTTTTATGAATGTGAGATCAATGCCAAAAAAGCAATAAAAGTTATTAAAATTTTTTTATATAAAAGCTCTGAAAATTTTCTTTACACTTCCCACTCTAATGTAAAATTCATTATGTATACATATATATATATGTAATATGTCATGTTATTTTGTTATAAAACTGATGAATTAGACAGTTTTTATGCATAAATTGAAAAAAAAATTATCATCTGAAAAAAAAATCATATCGAAACTATTAATTCTATTAATAAAAACGTAAAAATTTTATTTAAGAGAAATTTATATTAATTTTATACGGGAAAGAGTTTATAAATATATATTTATTTAAAAATATAAACGGAAAGATTTGTCTTTAGTTCCGGTAAATACAAAAAATTTATAACAATAAAAGTATTATAATTTATTGTAATTATATTTTAAAACCAAAGTAACATGACTAGGTAAGTCATTAGTCAACTAATTTTAATTTTTTTACTGTATCTGGCTGATAAAAGAATGCATTTAAGAATTTTTAGAATGCTCAGTTCAACAGAATAATCATGCTTCACATCAAATTTATTAGAAACAGGGCAGTTATCATAAAAATAATAATGAAATATTTGAAAAAAATTGACATTTTGAAAAACAAACAAAACATTTTACTTGTCATTAGAATATTTTTCTTGATTACTTAATATCAACTATAAACTAATACGAGCACGAAACTGTTGTACACAAAAAGGAAGTATACACATTAATTCTGTGTATACATTACAAGCCCATTCATGCATATTATTTCATGTCATCGTTGACAACTAAAATCTATTTACATTCATAATCTTAGAAACTTAAGTGTGTATTTCGATTCAAACAGCTAATTTTCCGATTTTTTTTTAAATTCACTTTTGCTCTCATATGCATCAAACAGGCAAATTGTCTTATTAAGGAAGTACTCAAAGTGCCGTAATTGTCGATTCTTTGATAAAAGCAGAAAAAAAGCAATAAAAAAACGGCAGTTTGAACCGATTTTTCCTAAGAGGGAGACCTGGGAACGAAAAAAAAGAGGGTCATACTGAGAAGATAATTGTTTATAAATCAAATTCTAATGAATTGAGCGAAAAATAACATCACATGGCACTTTATACGTCTCTTCAAAAATCCTGTCAGCAAGTTTCATGTTTCTACTTTTAAAAATATGTCTGAAATTGTATCAGAAAACTTCGATCTGTTGAAGGTAGAAAAGCGTTTTTTCGAATACACCCTTAATTTATTTTTCCATTCCTCGGATCTGCAATTATATCACATTATTTATTTTATTTCTGCTACCAACACAAAAAGCTAGCGACTATTTTCCCTTCTCCTTTCATAGAGACAACTTAGCAGTGAAATGAATTTTACAGTAAATCTGACATACTGAAACACAGGAGTCGATCTAAACACGAGACTACCTAAACACTGCTTTATTGAGCTCAAAAATAGAGCAGTTATTAATGTAATTATTTTTTAATTATTATTCTTTTTTTAATATAATTATTTTAATATTATGAAACATTTTATATATTTTATAGATACAGGCGTAAAAGGTCTTGTAAAACGAACTTTATTTTTTTAATCTTTTTTATAATTGTTATGAAACGATAAAATTATTAATGTAATTATTTATTAGGATGAGCGAAGCGAATCCTCTACTAGTCCACTCAAATTACAATTTGTCGTACGCTTTACAAAAAAACTATTCAATATTTTAAATTCAAATTAAACACAAAAATAAATTATGATCTGTAGATTTTCAGAATATAATTTTTTTTTTTTTTTTTTTTTTTTTTTTTTTTTTTTTTTTTTTTTTTTACAGTAAAACGTTAAAAAAAATATTATTTTAATTAATTTATTTTACATGCATTTCCAATACGGTAGCATTTTAGCAAATAAATAAAAAATGAAACGCGTATATTTTCAGAAAAAAAAGTTTAAATCATGGAGTAAATAATTATAGATAGAATCATGATTAATTTATTAAATAAAACATGCTTTCATTATCCCGCAAAATCGTTTGCACAGATGACACTTAAACATTTTAAAAGAATTGTATTATGGATTTTTTTTTTTTTTTTTTTTTTTTTTTTGTAAACTGGCAACAAAATAATTGTAAATAAATAAAATTAATTCTTAAATTTGTTATATAAATGAAAAATTAAAAGATCTGCGTGAAGTTGTTGGTTCAAGCTCTTTATAAATATTTTTGCGAAGGTCGTATTGTGGCTAAATAATATCGACTCATTAATCAGAAGGATTTTATAGAAAAATAAGACTTTAATAAGTTCGCAAACACAACAATAATTATTAGTGAAAACGTCACTGCGAGAATGAGAGAGCGCTTCGTTAAAAGGTAATTCCATTAATTGAGTTGCCATTCGCAGAAAGTAAAAAGTTCTCCCACGCGGAGAGAATTACAGCAATTCTCATACGCTAACATGTATAAAAACGAAGAAATTAAAAACATTTACAGTTAAAAATTCATAGTATCAACGAAAGCAGATTTCAAATGTTTTTTCCAGAAAATAGGATTTTGAAGAAGTAACTTTCTTCAAGCTTTCTTCAAATATATTATTCTAAAATAGCTATCAAAGATTATCGGATGTTGATTACAAAGATTGGAAACATGCATATTTCAAACAATTAAAAAACACCAGTGGCTACTTGAAATTGTAAAAACATCTTTAAAAGAGCTTTTAGTTGAAAATTTAAAAAAAAAAAATTTAAAAGTTTGCTTCGAAAATATCTTATTATGCCAGTTTTACATCATAAATAAAAAATTAAAATGCGCCAAAACATAAAATAACGTTTTTGTTTAATAAAGATGCAAAAATAATAATAAAAAAAATATTGTTACTTTCAAATATCTGTTTTATAAAATAATGCTTCGCGAATCCAAACAAAGCATGGCTTTTGCTAGTTGTTATTATTATTATCACTTTATTATAATTATTTTCTAATTATTATTCTTTTTAAATATAATTATTTTAATATTATGAAACATTTTATATATTTTACAGATACAGGCCTAAAAAGTCTTGTAAACGAACATTATTTTAAAAATATTTTTTATAATTGTTATGAAACAATAAAATTATTAATGTAATTATTTATTGTTATTATTATTCTTACTTTATTATAATTATTTTAATGTTATACATTTTATTTATTTTTTAGACACAGACTTAAAAAATATTATAAACGAACTTTATTTTCTAAATTATTTTTATGAGTATTATGAAACAATAAAATAAAGAAATAAGCTTTAATTATATGAAAACACTGCATTACCATTTATGAATACAATACACTCTTCTACTTAAAAACTAATAATTGTTCATTTTTCTAATCCTCCAATTATGAATTATTTAGCATTATTTTTTTATACTCGTTAAAGACAAAAACTAACGTGACAAATATTATTGTCCATTTCTTTATATTTTGATCGGCTTTTCTCATTAAAATTAGAATACAATATATAGTTAGTGTAACAAACCTGTGAGCTCAATGCCATCAGTTTAACTGGGCCCTTTTCCTTTTATTATTATAATTAATCTATTTTTTAAGCAATAAATAAAGACTTGAAAAGTTGTACAAATAAATTTTAATTCTGCAATAATTTTCACAAATATTTTGAAAGAATGAAATTAAAGTATACGCTTTAATTATTTGTATACATTGCACGACCATTTATGTACATTATATCATGTCATATTTAACAACTAAAATTATTTCTTTTCATAACTTTAGAAACTACAGCTGTGTTGCATTATTCATTTTACTTTTGCCTTCAAGACAAATAGCTGACTATTTTGCTTTCCCCTTTCTTAGAGACAACTAGCAGTGAAAAGAGTTTTACACTAAATATGACATACTGAATCACAGGAGTAGTTCTAAACATGAGACTAATCAAACACTTTTTTTAGGGCACACAAAAACAGAACAGTTATTAATGCAATTATTATTATTATTATTATTATTATTATTATTATTATTATTATTATTATTATTATTATTATTATTATTATTATTATTATTATTATTATTATTATTATTATTATTATTATTACTAGATACATAGATACATATTTAAAAGGTCGTGCGAATGGACTTTATTTTTTTAATATTTTTAATTGGATATTATAGGATATTAAAATGACTGGGCATATTTTCAAGAAGAAAAGCCAATATATGGTGTAGAAACACACTTCAATAGTATCCCAGATACTTAAAACGACCAAGAAGACATCTCATGTAAGATGAAGTAATGAAATCCGAAAATTAAGGCTGGTGTTAATTGGATAAATAAAGCACTGGAAAAAAAAACACTGCAAAAAACTAAGACGTACATTTAACAGTAGATTGAAAGCAGTTGATTATCATACATATATTATAGGATATTTAATAGCATTAGCTTGTTAACCTGTGAAAGACCCTTTAAATGCATTTTAGAAGGAGTCTTATAGAAATCGGGAGCATAGACTTAATGTCCATTCTGTTTCTTTTGCTGGTTCAGCCAGTTAAGGTACGAATAGACGTATAATTCTACTGTTTGACGTCATTTTTGCGGCTAACACGGTGTTTTTTATCTTTCAAGGTTTTAAAAGGAAAATGTCGGACGTCCTGCAAGAGGAAGTCTTTTATTGATGTTGTTATAATCTTGTTATATCCTGACCCGTTATTCCTATAACTCCGTGAATAAACTACAGAAGTTTAGAACAGAAAACTATTCCGTGGGAAAAGTTTTGAAGGAAGGCAAAACAAGCATCGAAACCGAGCTTTAGTGTCCTTGTTTAGTGCAAGTGGAAAGAATTCTGCGGGGCTTCCTCCAAGTCACTTTCCCAACGCAGAGGAATTTGGCCACCCCCCCCCTCCTCTTATTTTACCATGAATTTTGAAAATAAATTTCGGTCTTAAATTCCGGTTGCATGCACGTCCCTGGTTACTATAGCAATCAGAAAGACATAAAGACAAAGGGATCTGAGAATCACTTGGCTCGGCTTAGTTGTCATAAATTAATGACATTGGCTAAGTGTAATAGACGGAATTTCTTCGGTTGGTTGGTTGGCTGTATAGGGTTTAGTGGCACAAAATTCCTTGATGGACATGCTACGCCAAAACGAAGACTGAAAAATATAAAATTGAAATGAAACAAGATCGAGAAATCTGGATGGGGTATCCCGTCCACATATAATCAGGAAAATGTAGAAAATTTAAAATTTAAAATATTCATACAGTATAAAATAAAAGTAAAATTAAATCAATCAAAAGTTCAATCTGAATAGAGTTCCCATCCAAAAGTCGTTAACGTGTTAAAGCGAGTCCAAGTCATAAACAATAATAGCGATAAAAATTTCATATTTCAAAATAAAATAAAGCATGTTTCAAAAATTTAAAAAGTGCTCCATGAGGTGTAATTCCAATGAGATTTTTCAAGAATGGTAATGATGAATTAAAATATGTTCTTTCCTGTCTTCGGAAAATCTTTTACATGAATAGGAAGAATTAGTAAGAATCAACTGTGACATCCTATAATAAGGTCAAGTGGGGAGAAAAGGTGAAGAGAAGATTGATTTTGTCAGTGGACATGTATTACAGAAACACAGAAGACATGTGGTGTAGAATTTCTGATTCATGAAAGTTTGTATATTAAAAATGTAGAATATGATAGTATATCAGTCAAAGTTCCAATATTAATTATACAAGTGTAAGAAGATACAATCGGCAAATTATCTGTAAGTTTATGGACCTACACTAAGCTACGTCAATAAAGAAATTGGGGAATTCTATGAAATTGGTTCAATATATCAAAAGGAAAAATGCTGTATAAAATTAATAATGAAAGACTGAAATACTTGAATTGCAAAAAAAAAAAGAGAGCTGCCAGTAGAAAATCTTGTTAATGGAATGCGTAATGAAAAAGGAAACACATTGAATTGACGGACATATGGAAGCTATCTAAACGGATGGTAAAAAGATAACAAATAGCACAGCGACGCAATGTATGGACAGATTTACGCTAGATATAACTAGAAGAAGAGAACAAGAATCCTTTGGATAAGAAGTCAGACAAAATTTATTGACATCACCAAAAGAATTAAACAGCTCAGCTGAAAATGGGCAGGCAATATTGGAAGAAGAATAGACAAAAGATGGAGAACAAAAACCCTACAGTTTTGTTCAAGAGATTTAAAACAACCAAGAATACGAACTTAAGTAAGATGGAGTGACTAAATTCAATAATATGACCGGTGTTAATTGGATGGCTAAAGCACTAAACAGAAAATGAAAAAATCTTGGGATACCAAAATCCATCAATGTGTTGAAGGCATTTGATGACAAGGACAATGATGGTAATACCGGGTGTCCCAAAAATGACTGATGGATTTTAAAATTTAATAACTTGCCAACGGTGACAGCTATTAAAAAAAATTTTGCAGGAGGGTTATGTATAATGTCAGGAGTTTTTTTACCGTAATTTTTTATTTTAGTTCGCATATCAAACAATAGGTGGCGCTGACGGCGATTGAAGGCCAGGTGGACGCTTCACTCAGAACTGATCACCTGGCCTTCAATCGCTGTCAGCGCCACCTATTGTTTGAGATGCGAACTAAAATAAAAAATTGCGGTAAAAAAACTCCTGACATTACACATAACCCTCCTGCAAAAATTTTTTAAATAGCTGTCACCGTTTGCAAGTTATTGAATTTTAAAATCCATCAGTCATTTTTGGGACACCCGGTATATATTATGATGGTATTAACAGGGCTCCCAAATGGTCCACCAATTAAACATCAGAATTTTCTTAGAGAAATTTTCCTTTTGGATTTTTCTTGCAAATTGTCAAGAAACCACCTTTGAAAGTCAGTTCTGGCACAAATTCTGTAGAAACCTATCATGAAATTTTCTGTTAAAAAATATTGCTGTTCAGTTCGCGGGCAATTTAGGAGCCCTGTAATAACTTCATTAACAAAAATCTTTCCCTTCAATTTTCTCGAAATGAAATCTGCATTGTCGAACACCTCCTTTTACATGTATCTTCTTTGGTTATTGTCGATTTTTAGATTTTTACTACTGGACAATAACTATTCAGAAAACGTCTTAAAACTTAAAGGATTTTTTTTTTCGTTTTTAACAAAGAAACAAACAGAAATAGTAATAAAAAAGATGCAAAATCTGTGTGTTATTATTTTTAATATTCTCAATAAATTTCTAACTAGTCTAACTCATATTGGAAACAACTTAATGTTTTGTTTACAGATTCTTTAATTGCAACATGCATTTGATATTGATTGATTCCTGGTTTTTTATTGTTGCTCGGGAGCTTGGGTGTACTTAGTACCATGAAAATCAATTTTTTTAATGCCTAACTTTTTCATCGAAATAAAAAAGTTTTGTATTTCATAAATTGAATTAAACAAGCTGAAAATGAATACTAATAATAGCAGCTGAAATTTATGACTTAAGAAATTGCTTTACAAAAATATAGAAACGGGAACACTTAGCCCTACCGGAGGACTTCACGTTTGATTAGTCCTTCTATCCTTCCCCTCTAAAAGTTACAGGTTAAACTTTGATTTTAAACTATTAGGAACAAGCTGGATAGTCCCCAGTAAAGCCATACTTATGGAGAACGGCTTAAAAAAAGGTCCGATGCAAGTATTTAGAGAGACCCTCACCTTTAACACACTTAACATAACCTTATCTGCTATACTATCAACAAAAAATAATGGATTTCACCTATATACCGTGACCCACGAAGCCAGGATTCTATCTCCTAGCTATTATAAAAGCATTTGTTTGTGTCTTTGTAGGGGTAATTTTTGGAACTACTGAGCCAATTTAAAAAGTAATGGTCATAAATTGATGGTAAAAGTCCCTCGTCCAACATAGGGTATTCTTTATGTCAAAATCAGTATATTTTTTTAACTAAAATCATAAATTTATATTAAAGATTTTCTATTACACCTTCTGTTTTTTACTAAAGAAAAAATATTTCGATTCAAGGTGCGAGGCTTTTCTAGAAGCGGTCGTACCTGTCGCACATCCATAAAGACGGCTCTGGTAGTGGTTTGAATGATTACGTCGGGACTTGTTTAGAATTCTTATATAATATCACAAAGCTTTCAGTTCGGTGTTTTGAACTTTTCATTCATAGTGTTCTTTACGGTTTCTTTCCTAACTCTTTGCATTTCGACACAAAACCGTGAACAAATGAAAATTTCGTAAGAATAAAGAAGCAAAAATAGAACGAACATCGGCTCATTGAAAACTTCTCCAATCTCTCTGGCACTCCATCTATTAGTCGTCCGATCGCACTTTGCGGGAAGCAAATTCATTTCTTCTCATCTCGGAAAAATAAAATAAAAAAATAAAAGAGCCTGGAAAAAAAGTAAAAGAATCCGATATTCCTGGCAAGAAAATATTCTTTTCTTGCGAACATTTCTCTGTACGCCTCTCTTAGAAGCCAGTGAAGCAAAATCTCAAGTATAGACTTATCCCGCCTGCCAACCGCGTTCGCCAAGCCATAGAATCAATATTGCCGTCCTCGGTGCAGATATCAGAAAGATACACTCTCCCTTGGTGTATCTCCCCCCCACACCTTTTACTTCGTTCTGTACACCCCCTCTCCTTTTGCGACTGTGGTTAGTGAATCAATGGACGATTTCGCCTTCTCTCTCCCCATAGAGTAGAGACTACTGCAATAAATGGTTTTCTCTTTCTGAATTTCTCTCTCTCTCTCTCTTTCCTCTTTTCTCTCTTTCCCCAGAGTTCTCTCTCCTTTTTTTTTCCTGTTTATTCGTGGCTCTTTTTTTTAAGTCATCTTGTGGGTGGGGACGAATGTCACGTGATATTCTCTCTCCTGGGAGGAGCCGGAGACAGTGATTGACAGCTAAAGGGGCAGAGGAGGCGGGGTTACATAAAACAATTTTTTTAGCTGTTATAAATATGGGAAGGTTAGGGGATAGATTTTTTTTATTCTTTTTAGCTCGCATTGCCCTTTTTTAACACTTTTCGCTCTTTTTTTATATGTTTTTTTTTCTCTCTTGCCTCTCGAGTTATTTTTTTTTCTTATGTCTTATTAAAAGAAGAGTTGATGGTTGAAAGAATTTCTTTTTTTTTCTATTTTATTATTTTTATAAAAGCATGAGTGCTATTGGATAAAAAATAATGACGTAATAGATGCAAAACAAATACTTTTTTTGTGTTCTTTCTAGCAGAGGAGTAGAAATACAATTAATGCTTTTTATATGTAATGGTAGGATAATTTATTTTTTTTATTATTTTTTGAACAGTTATTTTAATTCTCTAGTAATTTATTTACCATATTTATTGGATTTTTTTTCCTTTCGCCTTACATTTGTTTCATCGAATCAGCATTAATAATAAGCAACTTTAATTAGCTACCATGAAGTTCATTTCTAATTCATATCATTAATTAATTTCAATTAGCGCTAGAGAAAATTATTGTTCTTCATTGAATGCCTTTGTTTAAGCATCTATTAAAAGGATTTGAATTTTCATTGTTGTCTTTTGTTAAGTAGTCAAATATTGTGTTAAATAATTTTAAACTACGGAGGTTCCCGGTATTTATTTATTTCTTTGTTTTTAGAAGATCAAAAGTATCCTCAAACAATAGTAAAAAAATGTAAGGTTAAACTCCTTTTTTTCATTTATTTTTTTATTTCACTTTATTTATTTTAATATTTTTTAAATGTTTTGTTTAATATTTTTAATAGATTTTTATTTGACACTTTGTCTTTGACTGCAAATATATTTTTTTTCTTTTTTTTGAGCAGGTACAGAAATATACTTATTGTTCTTATTATATGTTGTTGAGTGATTCTAATAATCTTATTTTTTTGGTATGTATCTAAATAAAAAATAACAAAAGGAATAATTTTCAAGGAATTTAAATCAAAGGTTTGGAAGTATTCTTGCAGAACTGTTTCTCCATTTTTTGGAAGCACAAGTGTAATTTTACTTGATGAAGGACTGTGTGAAGTACAGTCGACTCTCGTTAATTCGAAATCGGATAAATCGAATTTTCGCTTAATTCGAGCTAAACATGAACTTCCGAAATTTTGAATGTCTGAATAAATTAAAAATATTTTCATTTATTCGAACTCATTTTCTCTTGATTTCGTTTTATTCGAACTAACGAAAAGAATTTCCGATTTTTCATTATTTCCGTATTTTCTCACGGATTTCAGATGCTTGAAATAGCTTACTTTTTTATATTTTTGTCAGAACTGTTGTGAACTAGTATGCATATAATCTCATCCATTTGACATCCGCTTTTTTAGCGCCTGTCTGTCCATCAATGAGACCTCTACCCCTTCTTCCATGGTGGTTGTTCTTAATCCCTTAATTTGTTTATGTACAATAAGCTTTGTCAAAGGCGGAATCGACCAAAACCGACAGAAATTTCCAAAATAGACAATATTTCGCCCGTAGGAAATTGAAAATCTTTCCGAGTTAGACAGATTTCCTTCTTACGCAGAGTACTCTCTTAAAAAGTCAGCCACAAAATAGCTCAAGTTGAGCTGAAATCCACTCATCTCAATGTTGAAAGGCAGCTTCTCAAAAAAGAGTTGAAATAACTCGAGTTTTAACCAATTTAAAGGAAGTTGAGCTATTTAAATAACCAATTTAGATCAAGAAGATTTAATCGTTTGAAAAACAACTCTTTTATGATCGAAAAAATTGCAGCTCTTTCATGAGAAGCCAAATCAGCTCTTTCGTTTTAAGAGTGTACGTCTTATAGAAAGTTGAGTGTATTTATAACTTTTAATTTAATATTAATTCATATTCTAATGCTAACATCCGAAATAAGTTTAAAAAAATACTATGACATTAATTCCTTTGTAATAGTACATCATACTTGTTTTCCTATCATATTTTACATAATTCAAACCCTGGATAGTTCGAATATTTATTGTGGTCCCGATGAGTTCGAATTAACTAGAGCCGACTGCATTTGCTTCCAAAACAAGTTGCTATTAAAAACATTTTATAAATTAAAAATCATTATTTGGTCATGCCATTGTCACACATTTTCGACACACAAAGACAATGAGGCAATCAACAAGTATTTCTAGACAGTACAATAACCTTTCGTTCAAAGGAATGCAAGGAGATTCTAACAAAGTTTATCTATCTTCTTGAGAAATGACCAAGGATGGTGAAAGTGTAAATTTTTATATCTTATAGAAATATAGAAGAACTGACCAATGGGATAGGATCTGGTCCGGTCCCTACTGGGGCAAGTGGAAAAAAGCAAAAAAAAAAAAAAAAAAAAAAAAAAAGGTAAGATTTTCTCAGTTTTAGCGAGTGATGTTGTAACGCCTTAAACTATAAAAAATTTGACCCTTTTGCCTTATAGAATATCTCCGTTTTGACCGATGAGAATGCTCCATAATACAGCGAAGTAATCGTTTCCCATAAAAGCAATGGAGTGACGATGCAACAAAAGGGTGAATTTTTTTACAGTATAGTAGTGTAAATGAAAGACAATATTAAACATTCACGTAAAGTTAATTTATTATTTATTTATTTATTTATTATTTATATTTTACTTTAAAGTAATCGTTCTAATAAAGATAATTTTCCGAGTAAAGAAAATTGATTAATGCATTGTGAAAGCTACCTCGGAAACATTTCCAAAAATTATGGGCAGCTAATAAAAAAATATTTTATAAAATGCTTTCTGGAGTTTCTAAATATAAAGGAACGCTTTACGGAATAGTGGGTTGCTTAGAAGCGGTTATCGAATATTTTCCTGCGTAATTAAAGTAAAGTTTTTTTAATTAAGAGACGTATGTCTTTTCCTATAGTGAATATTAATGAACATCGAATTCTATAAAAAACACAAAATACAACTTCCAACAATTCTTTGCACAAAAGTATTATATGAGGTATTTCTTTCTCAAAGTGAATATAGCTAAGGCGACCACCACTAAAGTGCCTTTTCTAGACCATTTCAAATTTGTTAAGCCTCTTGTCCCTTGCCGATGAACTCTCGCGAGCTCATGTCATTCCTATGGGGAAGTTATTTTCTACTATCTGGTTTGCATTTCGGCATTTAAGTATATATATATATATACACTGCTCAAAACAATTAAAGGATATTTGAAGTTTTATATAAAATAAAGATATAAACGAAATTTTTTTTGCCGAAAATAGAAGAAGAGAATCACAAATGCAAATTTTTCTGGTTTTCAAACTGTGGAGTATGCAAATTTTGAGTTCGACGTCAAAAACGTCGCTTCAGCGGCAGCGAATGAAATTTGACTTTCAACTGGATAAAAGAGAATGAAGACAAGGAAGATCGGCATTCAGTGATTGCTTTGTTTCGATGAGTACGATGTCTCAGCGAAGTCATTTGACAGATTCAGAAGCTTGGAGATTTGTTGGTAGGTTAGAAGGGGGCTAAACTCAAGTCGAAGTAGCGCAAGCCATTGGAGTGTCACAAAGTATCATTTACAGGATCTGGAATCGTTTTTTGGAGAGTGGATGTGCAGGCCGAAGACCAGGGCAAGGTCGTAGACGGGCAACAACGCGCAATGAAGATCGGTATTTAGCGTTAACAACTCGGAGACACCGAAATATGAACGCTACTCTTTTCCAACAACACCTTCGCTCGGCTACAGGCACCACGATTTCAACTCAGACTGTCCGAAACCGGCTCCATGCTGTCGGTCTGTATGCTCGCCGACCGATGGTATGTGTTAGATTAACATCAAGGCATCGTCGCGAACGCAGGGAGTGGGCAACCGAGCATGTCAACTGGAGGAGAAATGAATGGAGCAATATTCTGTTTTCTGACGAGTCCCGTTTTTCTGTGCATCTGGATAATAGGCGTATTTTCATCTGGAGGGACCGTGGCAGTAGGAATAATCCTGCGTTCGTGCACTAAAGTGTCAGATTTGGCGGTGGAGGAGTGTTGGTGTATGGTGGCATCTCCATTGACAGGCGCACTGACGTCTACATCATTCGAGATGGAGCTCTGACTGTTCGCCGATATAGGGATGAAATCCTCAGACCTATTGTAGTCCATTACGCTGCAGAAATCGGAGATAACTTCATTGTAATAGACGATAACTGCAGGCCACATCGTGCAAACCTGGTGGAGGATTTCCTTTTCGAGGAAGGAATCGTTCGAATGGAATGGCCAGCGTGTTCTCCAGACATGAATCCAATCGAGCACGTTTGGGACGCTCTAGGAAGACGAGTTTCTGGCCGCCAACAACCCCCACAAACTTTCCAAGAACTGGAAAGAGCTCTTCTGGAAGAGTGGGACAGAATACCCCAACTCGTCATTAATAGCCTCATTGAGTCCATGCCTCAAAGGTTTTAAACGTTGCTGGCCGCCCGTGGAAACCATACCCCCTACTGAAAATGATTTTTTTTGAAAAAAACACCTTTTGTTTTTCTTTATTTCTCATATGCACAAATTGTGTTTTTTTCCTTTTGTACACAAATGCGCAATAAAATGCATTTTTTCCTGCCAAACATGTGTAATTTATTCTCATATAACCTACTATGTCTGTCGACCATGTATCAATCAGCTAAAAAGTTTCCCAGATACAAAATCCACCTAAAACTGCAATATCCTTTAATTGTTTTGAGCAGTGTATATATATATATATTAGGGTGGAGCGAAAAAAAATTTTTTTTGAAAATCAAAAACGGGTAGGTGCCAAAAGTTGCCTTTATACTAGTACATCAACTGTGTGAAATTTTACCGCTGAAAAAAAATGGCTTGAGTCTGCGCTTTTGCTCCAAAAATCGAAATTTTGAGTAAAATTTGTCATTTTTTGACATTTTTTCAAAAAAATTAAAAAATTCCTACAGAGTTGGTTAGTATTTAAAAGTGTTGCTTAGATCTTTATATTTATCTGTTTAACATATTTAAACAATAAAACAATATCTGTAGTCTGTATAATTGGAGCAAATCTGACAACTTTTTGTGAAAAATCAGCGTTAACCTCTCTATTGGAACATACAACGAAATGTTGTTTTGAATGCATTTCTTACCTAGTTGCTTTCAAAACTACTGTGTATGTAACTCATAGAGGTGGTTGCATTATCCCACCCGTCTCAACCATCCAATCATCTAAGCCCAGTGTTTTATTTATGTATTGAATTGTTATTTTTTCCCCGAAGACGAGTAAAAGTTTTCTATATATCAAAGTAATTTATCTCTTCTTTATATTCACTGACTTTGGATGATTTGGATCATGCTAGTGTGACCTACTGCACGTATATTTTTATGCCATGTATAACAGAAGAGAAGCTGAGCAATGTATTGGGTATGTTCTTAATTGAACCTATTCAGCAGTATATTATCTTCATTAAAATTTCATGCAATTAGTACATTATGATTGGAAGTTTTGTTATCACAGCATTCTTTCAATCAATTACATTTTATATGCAATGATTTGCCTAAAAATTGATTGTATGAATTTAATTTCTAGTATGTCATCATTTATTGAACCTATTACATTGAATATATGCTGAGAAGCTAGCTGTTTAATATTATAACGACTGTCACAGAGGACTGCAAACAAAATTTGCAAAAACTACTTGTTGTAAAACAACAATATTTCTAAAGAAGTTTTAGTATGCTTTATGTCGTTTCCTGTGTTGTTCCGTAGTCTAGTAATTTCTAATAAGATTTTAGATCTATTATTTAGGTGTGTAGTACATTTGGTATAAAACATCCCGCGGTATAAACTTGGATTATACATTTTGTGAGTGAACATATAAACGCTGATTGAAAATCTGCGCTTATATAAAGCGGAAAATTTTATTAACTTTATGAGCTGTCTTTTGTGTGAGATGTTTTCTAAATTCTTATTCCCGATTCTTTCTGAGAAATAGCTTTCCTTATGAATTAGCTTTGCAATCTCCGACAGAAATTTCTAGTCTGTTCTGAGTATCTTTTTCTCAATTTGAGAAAATAATTTTTCAAAACTATTCTCTATTTTATAAAAAAAAAAAATTGCAATAGGAAGTGAATAGTACGCAGACAAAGATTTTCCTTATTGATCCGGTGAATCCATGTAGCTTAGAACGTTTTATATCGACTTCTCAAATAATTGACGCAGAGGAAATTCACTGGAGTTGAAGTAGCGAATGATTCAATATTCTACACAATTCTGAGCTTACCCCATGCAAAATAGTTCACAGTGACAAATAAATTTCTCCTAATTTTAAATGAGCACTTATAAGAATCCGTACATTCCCTCATAAAGTACTATGCATTATAAGTTTATGCCCAGGACATTTCACCATCAAATGTTGTCCGCTCATAAAAAGGGGATCTAAAAGTTAATAGGAAATTACCTAGATACGAAAACACTTAGAAAACGGCATAAAACTAATGCAAAAGAGAAAGTTATTTACAACAGCGGTTGCTTTACACATGGAGAACAAATTTTCATTGCAATTCTCTCTGACGATCACCATCACATGAAACAGCTCGCTTCTCAACATATAAAAAATGCAAAAGTAGAATAAATGATGGCATACTTATAGTTTAAATATCTGAAATCATCTTTGAAGCAAATTATTACGTAAAAAATACAATTGACTGAAAAAATGTTGTGTTAACAGAACTTCCAATCACTATTCATCAACTGAATGTAAGTTAGATAAATATAATAGATGGCCGAATAAATCCCTTTAATAATATTTCCATGCATAACTCTGCTTGTCATTTTTTTTGTATAAACTGTAAAAATATACATGAAGATAGTTACAGCAGAATGTGGATGCAAAGAACAGATAAACGAGGTGGAAGCATCGAAAACATGCCGAATTTTTATAAAGAAAATCACAAATCAATGTATAAATAAAACACTGTACTAAGATGATCGAATGGTTGGGCCGGATGGTATAGGAAATATAGCCACCTCCACGACGCATGTCCAAGGTAGTTTTGAAAACAAGAGCTATATTAAAAACAATAATTCGTTGTATGACCCAATAGAGTGGTAATGCTGTTTTCTTACTAAAGTTGTCTGTTTTGCTCCAGCTATAGGGAATAATCATATTGTTTTATAGTTTAAATATGTTAAGCAGATAAGGGTCTAAGCAACATAAAGGCAATATAAAGCAATATAAAGGTCTAAGCAACACTTTTAAATACTAACCAGCTCTGTAGGAATTTTTTAATTTTTTTGAAAAAATGTCAAAAAATGACAAATTTTACCCAAAATTTCGATTTTTGGAGCAAAAGCGCAGACTCAAGCCATTTTGTTTCAGCGGTAAAATTTCACACAGTTGATGTACTAGTATAAAGGCAACTTTTGGCACCTACCCGTTTTTGATTTTCAAAAAAAAATTTTTTTCGCTCCATCCTAATATATATATATATATATATATATATATATATTTATTTATTTATTTACATTGGATAGTTGAGGTGCATTCGACATCGCTCTTTGTTCGCTATTTCGATTTTGGTTGTAGATTTTTTTTTAAAGGCACTTTCATTTTCGAAACTGGTTTTGAAAGTTAAATTAACTTTACAAAAATATCTGCAACCAAAATCGAAAAAATAGGAAAATAGCAATGTGGAGATTGCATTTGAACATTTGATGCATTTGCAATGAAAAAAAAAGTATTTAAAATTGTCATTGTCGAAATGCACACGAGAAATTAGAAAATAACATCCCTATCGAAATAGCATTAGCTCGCGAGTGCTTCTTCGGCCAGAGACAGGAAAATTAAGTGTCCAGATCAGCTGATTTCTCATTCTGTACTGTTGAAGAGACGATAAGGTGAAGCTGTAATTGTTTAACGGTAATCGATCTGCTTGGTTCCCAGTAAATGAAATTAATGAGCTCCAAAACCAACACCATCGCTGTAAAGTCGAAAATCCAACCTTTCTGTTGAGGCGCAGCTAAATTTGCCGGCGTTCTTGTATCTTTTCTCATTCTACCGAAAGGATACTCGTCTGGCGTTTTCTTTCTTCCAATCAGTCAGAGAATCTTTAATTACGCACTTTCCTCTAAAGAGGCGTTCCATCTCAATGTTATAACATATAATTAGTTCTATGGTACTTAAATGCAAAGTTTGGAAATTAAAATGACTTGTTTCTTTAGCCAATGTTATCATTTTCAATTTATTTATTTTTTAATGTTAAATGATGCATGACATAATAATGTCTTATGATGGATGATATAATAAGAATATACCGGGAGTCCCAAAAATGACTGATGGATTTTAAAATTCAATAACTTGCAAACGGTGACAGCTATTTAAAAATATTTTACAGGAGGGTTATGTATAATGTCAGGAGTTTTTTTGCCATAATTTTTTATTTTAGTTCGCATCTCAACCAATAGGTGGCGCTGACGGCAATTGAAGGCCAGGTCGACGCTTCACTCAGCACTTATCATCTGGCCTTCGATCGCCGTTAGTGCCACCTATTGTTTGAGATGCGAACTAAAATAAAAATTACGGTAAAAAAACTCCTGACATTACACATAACCCTCCTGCAAAATTTTTTTAAATAGCTGTCACCGTTTGCAAGTTATTGAATTTTAAAATCCATCAGTCATTTTTGGGACACCCGGTACATTCTATTGAAGTAATTTCAGTTTTAATCACGAAAAAATGTTTAGAATGTTAGATGACATATTAAGGAACATCGAATTCCATAAAGAAGCATATAATAAAACATCCAACAATTCTTTGCACAAAACAATTACACAATATATATTTTTCTATCTATATATTAATAAAATAACAAATCGCTCTGTGTGTGTGTGTGTGTGTCTGCGATAGTTAGCGAAAACTACAGTACGTACGAAGCTCTAAATTTTTCTGAGAGTAGCCCAATATCGCTCCTTATGCACCTGACTCTCAGAATTTCAAAATTCTATTTATTAACTGAGTAATTAATTAAATTCCAAACCTCACTCTCATAAAAAATCGCTTTTTTTTAGCTTTTATAACTTTTATTCTCTTATGGTTGGTTGGTTGCATAAAATTTTCGCAGAAATAATTTTAAAAACTGGGACTGACCTTTAAAATTCATAGACTGGCAAACTGTCAGTTTAAATGAGGATTTTTTTTTTTTTTTTTTTTTTTTTTTATCACTGCTGCTGTGCACCATGGAGGAAAAAGATAGGTGGTGGCGAAGTAAACCGAAAAAAAAAAGGTTTGCAATATGAAACCATTTATCGCTGAAATTTTATTGTCTCAAAATAAAGCACGAGGAAGGAATTTTGTATTAATAAGACGGATTGGAAGAAATGAATTACAGCTGAAGCATATTTTACGAAGAAATAGTAATTTTTTAAATGGTTTTTCTATTCTATTATTTATTAAAATAAATGTTTGCTTTTAAAATAATTGAAATTAGAAAATTAAAAATAATAAAATGTCAAAACAAAATTAAATAAAATATTGAAAACATATGATTTGAAGTAAAAAATTGTATTTCTAAAAGTTTTCTCTTTTTTTTTTCAGAAATTTTCAATACTTTATAACGTAGATGAAAAATGTTTATGATTTAACAACATATTAATAATTCCATGTCAATATATAAAATATAGTGATGAAAAGATTCTTTTAAAATCATACATGAACACTTAAATAATAATATTAATCTAAAATCTAGATTTCAGAGTGCAGACGATTTTAAGACATTAACGAAAGAATGTTGATTTTTCAAGCAAAGTCTTAAATGATGCTTCTATATTGATATTTCAAAGTCATGTGATAAAAATAATCAAATAATTCTTGCCTATGATTGATCTAATTGTATCTTTCATGCATTCTGATCGTGTATTACAGGCAATAATGGCACAAAACGTTTTTTTAAACGAAATTTTAGTCATCTATTCAATAACAGTTTAAAAGGTAAAAACAAAAACAAAGAAATACTGGTTTAAACCAGTTTGAATTGATCGGAGTTTCAAAGCACATGGTTTTGTTGGTGCTTATTTGGACTTAATGTAGCGGATTTTAGAGTTACATTTTTTGCGTCACCCCAAAACATTATACTGCCACTCTATTAATTTCTTTTTACTATATGGTTGTACGCATATTTTTGGCATTTCGAACATTAGAATATATGAGTTATTAGCTGTGTTGCAGTAAAAAACATTACACAACACTAAGAGTTTATTTTTTTAATCATTGACTAAATTTAAATGTGTTCTATTCAATTTAAAATTGTAATATGGCTTTAATTTGTTTTTAAACCAAAAATAATATAGCTGTTTGGCGTACAATTGTTTGTATCCGCAAACGATTCATTCACCATAATAAATTATAAAATAGCAAAGTAAATTATCTATCAGAAATAGCCATAAAAAGAATTGTAGCAAAACTGATTATAAGCTTAATGTTTAGATTAATTTAACCGATCCCAACCAAAAAAAAAAAAAAAAAAAAAAAAAAAAAAAAAAAAAAAAAAAAACACTTTGATTTGTGATACACAAAATTTCCGTGAATATAAACCCGACCCTCACCTAAAAATTCTGTTTGGAAAAAACTATGGATTTGATAACTCACCCGAACCAAATCTAAATCCCGCAAAAATGTTCAAGTGAAGCATAACCCGACTCAAACAAGGAAAAATAATTTTAGTGGGCATGAAACCTGACCCGAACCAAAATATTTTCTTTAAAAAAACCCGAAATATGACTCGAACGAAATCTGAAACCGATAAAAATATTCCAGAGAACTATAACCCGATCCCAGCAAAACAAAATACTTTCCATGGTCATAAACCCGACTCAAACCTAAAAAACTCCGTTTGAAAAATCCTGAACTTTGACCCAAACCACATCTAAATCTGACCAAAGTATTCGAAAGAACCATAACCGGATTCGAGTAAGACAAAATAATTTCCGTGGACATGAACTCGATACGAACCTAAAACTCCCATTCAAAAAAAAAATACCTGAAATTTGAATCGAACCAAATCTGAATCGGACAAAACTATTTCAAAGAAACGCAACCGGATCCAAACAAGACAAAATATTTCCATGGACATGAACACAATCCGAACCCCAAAAATTTCTTTGAAAAAATCACGAACTGAACGAAATCTGAACTTGGCAAAAATATTCCAGTGAAGCATGTCTTTATTCGAACAAGACAGAATTATTTCCGTGAACATGCAAGAAGACCCGAACTCAACAGTTATATTTCAAGAAAAACCCCGAAAGCTGAATTGAACCAAACCTGGACCTGACAAAAATATTCCAAAGAACTATAACCCAATCCAAGCAAGACGAAATAATTTCTATGAACATAAACCCAACTCGAACCTAAAAAATTCGATTTGAAAAAAACTGAAATTTGACCCAAACCACATCTAAATTTGACCAAAATATTCGAAAGAATCATAACTGGATTCGAGTATGACAAAATAATTCCCGTGGGCATGAACGAGATCCGAACCTGAAAATTCTATTTGAAAAAATACCTGAAATTTGAATCGAACAAAATCGGAACCTGATAAAAAATATTCCAAAGAATCGTAACCGGATATGAATAAGACAAAAAATTTCCATTCACATGAACCGAATCTGAACCTAAAAAATTTCTTTGAAAAAATCACGAAAAGTGAACTGAACCAAATCTGAACTTGAAAAAAAATATTCCAGTGAAGCATATTCTTATTCGAACAAGGCAGCATAATTTCCGTGAATACGCAACACAACCTGAACCCAAAAATTCCATTTGAAGAAAAAGCCGAAATTTGAATTGGAACAAATTCCCGACAAAAATATTCCAAAGAACCATAACTGTATCCGAGCAAGGCAAAATAATTTCCATGGACATGAATACGACCCGAACATTAAAACTCAATATCAAAAAATACCTAAAATCTGAACCGAACGAAATCTGAACCCGACAAAAATGTTCTAATGAATCATAACCAGATCCGAACAAGACAAAATAATTTCCATGGACATGAAACCAATATATGGTTTGGTAACATTTAGGTTGCAATTACATTACGGTAAGCCTTTGATTATATTTAATATTCCGTTACGTTACAGTTAGGTCACGGTTAAGTTAAAGTTAGGTTAACGTTAAATTGCATTTATGTTATGGTTAGAATAAGGATATGTTACAATAAAGTGAGGGCTAGGTTAGATTTATGTTATATTTAATTTACGGTAAGGTACTGTTAAGTCAGTTAGGTTACTGGCAGGTTATGGTTACGGTACAAAAGTTTACGGTTAGGAATTTAATCATAGACTGAACATTACGCATGATTTGATTTAAAATAACACTTACTTTTGTTAAATGGCTCTGAAATTATAAATACTACTTACCAACATTTTAGCTACCAGTGAGTATCGATTTCATTCATTGTATAGTCGGATTTAAGAGTGATATAGTTAGTTTGAAATTCAAAATATTTCACTTGGGATTTCTATGTGAAAAAAAAATAATTAGTTACGGGACTTAACAGTGATTTTTGATAAATATCAACACTTTAACACGAAAATCACGCAGTCGTTGGATACATATTCCCTCCCGCGTTTCTCATCGCTCATTTTGAGTATTTTTAGAGCTTAACATTAGCTGTTTTTAAACCGATTTTTCACACAATCATTGGCCACGTATTTCAGACAATGCATATCTGCATGTTTCGAGTTAAGGATAAAATCATACAGATTTCAAGTTCGTTTATTATCGTTAATGCGGACCCGGGCAACGCCGGGCGGGTCAGCTAGTAAATAAATAAAGCTAAAGGCGCTCAGTAAAGTGCCATTTCTAGACCGTCTTAAATTTGTTAAGTGTTCAGATTAGCCAGTTTCTCATTCAGCACTGTTGAAGAGATGATAAGGTGATGTTGTAATTGTTTAACGGGAACCGATCTCCTTGGTTCCCAATAAATGACTTGAAATAAAGGATCTCCATAACCAACACCATCGCTGTAAAGTCGAAAATCCAACCTTTCTGTTGAGGCGCAGCTAAATTTGCCGGCTTTCTTGTGTCTTTTCTCGTTTTACCAACGGATACTCTTCTGGCGCTTTCTTTGTTCTAATCAATCAGAGTATCTTTAATTACTCACTTTTCTCTAAAGTGGTGTTCCATCTCAATGTTATAACATATAATTTGCTCTGTGGTACTTAAATGGAAAGTTTAGAACATAAACTGTTTTCAATATCAGATGATATATTAACTCTTTCCAGTACAGGATTCCCCCCCCCCCCCACAAAAAACACCTAATTTTAATTTCACTGGCACTAAGTATATTTAATTAAAAATTTCAATTTATAACATACCCCAAAATAAGGAAGTTCTTATATTCTAATAAATCCGTTTATTAATTCTGGTGTAAGTTAGTTATTTTAAACAAATTTAATCCTCACAGGAAAGAGTTAAGGATCATCGAATTCCATAACGAACTACGTAATAAAACTTCCAACAATTCTTTGCGCAAAACTATTACATGAGATATTTATTTCTAAAAAGGAATACAGCTAAGGTGATCGGTAACATGCTTTTTTTTAGACCATCTCAAATCTGTTAAACGTTCAGATTAGCTTATTTCTCAGTCAGTGCTGTTGAAGATACGATGAGGTGACGCTTTAATTGTTTAACGAGCTATCGATCTGCTTGGTCTCCAATAAATGACTTGAAATAAATGAGCGCCAAAACCGATACCATCGCTGTAAAGTCGAAAATATAACCTTTCTGTTAAGGCACAGCTAAAATTGTCGGCGTTCTTGTGTCGTTTCTCATTCCACCGAAGGATACTCGTCTGGCCTTTCCTTTGTTCCAATCAATCAGAGAATTTTTAATTACGCACTTTTCTCTAAAGAGGTTTTCCATCTCAATGTTATAACATATACTTTGTTCTGTGGTATTTAAATATTAATGTTTGGAAAATAAAATGATTTGTTTTCTTAGCCAATGTTATCTTTTATCAAATTATTTATTTTTTAATGTTAAATAATCATGATGGATGATATAAATAAAGCACTCACAACCATCATAAAGCTTTCTTAATATCACAAATGTATTTTGAAATTTTAAAGCATGAAAGAAATATATATATATCATTCGTATTTCAAAGGTATTGAAATTATCGTTTCTAATAAAAAAAATGTTTTATCAATTGTTCTATTCCAAATGTTACCAACCATTTTTAACAAAATAAATATAGACAAGGCAATTAGTAAAATATCTTTTATAGTTTCTCTTAAATATATTTCCTCTTGAGCTCCAGGCTTATTTTCGCAGGTGAAAGTCTGTATACTAGGCTATGCAGCGTAAAATGTTTGTTTCATAAAATTCACCTTGGACCAGTGCCCTGTTATATCAGATGCATATCACAGATCAATCCGGCTCAAATATGATCCATAAAACTGTTAAAAGAAAAAAATGTAATTTTACAGAAGTAAAGTTGCATTACAGTAAATTTTTGTAGTTTAAGAAATCTCTATGATTTTTTACCGTATATATTAATGAACATCGAATTCTATAAAGAACTACCCAGCTAAAAATGAACTGCAGTTTTTTTATAGAAGTGAAGAGTTTTTGAAGTTTTTCTACCGTTGACAATAGATTTTCTATAGTGCAATCTCGACTCTAAAAATACTTCAGTTTTTTTGTGGCTAGAGTTTGGTGTTTTTGTAGTTATTTATTTCAAATATTACGTGAGTTATAAACGGCAAATATTCTGTAGTTTTTGTAAAGTCCTTCTATAATCATAAATTTGAGAGAAAAAAAAAACTTGATATTTCCAGTTAACCGTAATTTTCCTTAATCGGAGAAAAATAATTATATTTTCGAAATCGAAGCAGGGACCTCCCACACTACTCACCTCCTTAACGATATTTTTTTAGCTCCTGTTTTTTTTTTTTTTTTTTTTTTTTTTTTTTTTTTTTTTACTTGACAATTATAAATTTTACTAAATTTAAAAAAAAAATGATTTAATTTTAAAATTTAGGCAGGAGAAATATCTATCCCATATGCTTCCTTCATTCTAACGTAAAATCCTTAGTTCTTTTTTAATTATAAGATAAAGAAAATAAAGTTAAAATTTAAATTTAAGGGAGCTCCCTTAAATAGGAACAATGGTTCTCACCTAATGCCTCCTTCCCCTAACAGAAAATTCTTTGTTTCTTTAAATTATTCTAAATAAATTTTATTTTTTCAAAAGCTGAAAAGAAAAATTAAATTTTTATTAACATTTTAAAAGACAGGGAAGGGCAATATGAACTTCTCATCTCACCATTCCGCCCTTTTAATAGAAAATTTCTTAATTTTTTTTTAATTCTAAGTTACTTGAAAAGCAGAAATTTTTCTACGTTTTTAAAAATAGAAGAAAAGAAAGAATAATTAAATTTTAAAATATAGGAAGGGACAAGCTCTCTTCTACCTTTTTAGCAACAAAGAATATTCTTATTTCCTCTTTCATTTTAAGTTAATAGAGTAAAGATTAAATTTTACTGTGTTTTTCAAAAATGGGGAACAAAAATTAGTTTTATTTCAAAATTAAGGGAGTGGCAATGGCTAACCTATGCTACCTTCTCCTAACAGAAAATTCTTATTTCTTTTTTTTATTTTAAGTTACTCGAAAAGAATAAATCATGTTTTTGTACATCGGATTAAAAAAAAATAAATTACTAATTAAATTTCAAAACCCAGGAAGGGGTGATGTGTCTCACCCCCCCCCCCCCTTTACTGAAATGTTTTTATTTCTTTTCTGTTTAAGTTTTTAATTTACTCGAAAAATTTGCATTATGTTTTTGAAAGTAAGAGACAAGGAAATTTTAATTAATTAAATTTTTAAAATCCAGGGCGAGACAATAGATCTCCCTTGCTTCCTGCCCCCCCCCCCCATCTTCATAACTGAACAATTTTATTTCCTCTTTAATTTTAAATTACTCGAAAAAAATTGTGTTGTTAAAAATCGAAGAAAAAGAAAATTTAAAAATCAAGGGAGGGACAGTGGCTTTCCATTCTTTTTCATGGCGCCCATAATTCGAGCTTAAAAATACAGGGTGGGTTTATTCCTTACTCATTGCATAAATTGTCCTTATTCCATATGGGACATGACTTCCATTTTTCCACGTTTATTTCATAAAAAGCAAGATTAACACCAAAAGAATAATATACTTTTCTTTTTTTATTTATTAAGAATTCTTATGATTTCTTTTTCAAGCCCTTACAGTGCATTTCTGACTCCATGGTCTGTTTCCCCTGGAATAGACGTGCAACTCAACTTTCGGATCGGTTTATTTACTTGCAAATCGATCAACGCGCGGCGCCGGTGTCACCACGTTGTAATCTGAGATCGTAGAAATAGTTTAATTAGTTTATTTGCGAAGATAATTTGTTGTGTTTATTGAAATTAATTTAGAAGACGTGATTAATATTTTTGTAAACTAAATTAAATAATATTATTAAATATGGAAGACTTAGTGCATTTGAATTAAAGTTCGATTTAGTAGCATGCCTTTACCTGATGCTTTTAAAAATTGAGCGAGAAATAAAATATGTCTTTTTTAGGCAACCTTTCGTTTGGTGTTCTCTTCAGCAAACGTGCCAGGGCGTAGCTAATATAAAAATAAAAATACTGAAGTGGAAGAAAAAAGAATCCACTTTGTTTAGAAAAAAAAAAAAAAAAAAATCCTATAAATATGTTTATCTAAAGTGTTATCCATTTTATTATTATATTTTTTTTACATGATTTAGTACTTTACTGTTCATAGTAATAATTAAAAATGTTTTATTTTAGATTTGAAGTTGTTCCAATCATTATAATATTAAGAATGTTTTTTATTAATGTTTTCTATTTCTATTTAATGTTCAGTTATATAAAAAGTCAACACTAAACTAAAAAATTTCATTTTCATATTATAAATAAGTGTACAATAAATGCCATGGATTATCATTTTATCGGTAAGTAACTTTTCTTTTTAGGAATCGAACAAATTGTGTGATTATAAAAAAGACTACCATGTGTATTACCATGTATATGCTGATTATCTTACATGAAATGCAATATATTTCTGCAGAACATAAATTTCTTTTAAGATAACATGGTAAACTGCATATATGAAGAAATTTTCATTTATTTCTATCTATAAATTCGTCAAGCAACAGCGGACTATTTTCTTCAAAGAATGGTGAGCGATAGTGTGATTTCTGTGAAAGGATTACAAAAAAAACCTTTAATTTTTGTTAAAGAATCACAAAAAACAGGCAGAACGATTGAAGGGGGGAATGCAGTTTTTGTGAACAGCAGAAAAATATTCTAATTTAGTGTTTTTGCAGAAAAATATTCTAATTTTGTCAAAGAGTAGCAAAAAATACTCAAATTTTGTCGAAAGATTGTGTGAAAATGCATGAATTATGTCGCAAGATCAAGGAAAATATGCAAATTTTGTTGAAATATTGCAGAAAAATCAAGAATTTTGGTGGAAAAAGCGACAAAAATATACAAAATTTGTCGGGAGATTGAAAGATAAGATAATTTTGACAAAAATTGAGGAAGATGATGCATTTCGTAGAAAGATTGCACAAATTATAGAAATTTCGTCGAAAGATAGTACGAAACAGACTTGTTTAAAACCAAAAACTTTCTACGCACGTTACATTGGGTCAAAAACTTTCTGCAAATTAATTTAACATTTAATAAAATTATGCATTATATTATGAAATTTCCTTTTATTATGCAATTCATGGGTATAATTCAAGATTTTTGCACGATTTTTGGACATAATTTGTGTTTTTCATGCAATTCATGAACGTAATTTGCATTTTTTAAAGCAATTAATGGACATAATTCGCTTTTTTATGCAATTCATGGATGTAATTTGCGTTTTTTAAGCAATCAATAGACAAAATTAGTGTTTTTTGAGTGTTCTGTTGACCAAATTTATGTTTTTTGAGCGATTCATGAACCGCAATTCGCGTTTTTATGCTAATCATGTATATATTTTGCATTTCTTATGCAATTTATGAACGTAATTCACTATATTTATGCAATTTATGGGTGTAATTTGCATTCTTTGAGATTTCAGTTGACAACATTTGCGTTTTTTGAACGATTTAAGACATAAAGGTAATTTGCGATTCATGGATGTTATTTGTGTTTTTTTATGCAATTCATGGACGTAATTTGCGTTTTTCAGCAATTCATAGATATAATTCACATTTTTAGAGCGATTCATAGATGAAATTCACATTTTTTACGCGATTCATGGATGTAATTCACGTTTTTTGAGCAATTCATGGGCATAATTCTAATTTTTCCAGTGCTTCATAGGTGTAATTCACATTTTTAATGTGATTTATGCACATAATTTGCGTTTTTTGAGTGATTCATGGACTGTTATCCACATTTTTTATGCTATTCATGAAAGTAATTAGCATTTTTAATGCGATTTTTCGACTTAATTTGCTTTTTTCATGTGTTTTTTTGAGCGGCTTGTCAACAAAATTTTCGGTTTTTTTTTATTAACAATTCATGAACCCCAGCAGCATAAATTTTTTATGCAGTCTGCAATGCAAATAAAAACTTAAACTGTCTTCAGACAAATTCCTCGCATTACATCCACTCAAACCTCAAAAGTATTTGTGATAGACGTAAAAGAAAAGTATTCTTTTAAAAAGAAGTAGCCTTTGTTCTCAGAATTTTTACCACCTCATACATTGTCCAAAAGAGGGGGAGGGGTCTCCCCTTTGACAAAATTGCGGGTTTTTCACGATCTTTTGACGCAATGTCATTTTTTGCGATCTTTGGACGAAATTACTTTTTTTGCACTCTTTTGACAAAATTTGACGTTTTTTTATGATCTTTTGTCGAAAGCTGTTTTTTTCACGATCTTTTAAATAAATTTGATGTTTTTTCGTCATATTTTGAAGAAATTTGCCGATTTATCGTGATCTTTTGACGAAAATTGCCATTTTATCGTGATTTCTTGGAGAAATTTGCTGTTTTTCACGGTTTCTTGAAGAAATTTGCCATTTTTTCGCGATAACAATGTTGCTTCATGATCTTTTCACGAAAACTGCCATTTTTTTCGTCAACTTTTGAAATTTTCGATTTTTGCGATTTTTTGAAGAAATTTGCCGTTTTTGTGATCTTTTGATGAAATTTGGCGTTTTTTCTTGATCTTTTGAGGAAATTTGCCGCTTTTTGCGATGTTTTGAAGAAACTCGTCGATTTTTTTAGCGATCTTTTTGAAGAAATTTTTTGAACAAAATTGATTTCTTTTCGAAGACTATTTGTCGAAAATCACGATACAAAACATCGCAATTTTTGGATAAGGTCCAAAATTTTTTAATTTTTGCTAAATTTTTAACAGTTGAAAAACAGTCTGCAGACCTTCTCAAGAATCTGCGATGTATGTCGCAGCGTTGCGCTGATTCTGCTCTCGGGTCATGAACGTAATTCACGTTTTTATGCAATTCATGGGAGTAATTCGTTATTTTTGTACTATTTGTGGGTGTATTTTGCACCTTTTTCAGCTTTTTTCTGACGAAATTCATGTTTTTTGAGTGATTTATGCACATAATTCATGTTTTTTAGCTATTTATTGGCATTATTCGCTTTTTTAATGTGATTTATGAGCATAATTCATGTTTTTTTTGTGATTAATTGACATAATTTGTGTTATTTTATGCAACTCATGGACGTAATTTGCATTTTTTGAGCAATTCGTGGGCATAATATGCATTTTTGAGCAAGTAATAGACGTAATTTGCCTTTTTTACAAAATTCATGCATGAAATTCTTGTGTTTGATTTATAAATTTTGTCAAAAAATCAGGAAAATACAAGAAAATTGATGAAAATCGAGCAAAAAATATGTATTTTGTAGAAAGATTGCATAAAATATGTGACTTTTGTAGAAAAATCACAAATTTTATCAAAAAGTCGGGGAAATATGTGAAATATCATGGAAAATACTCAAATTTTGTCGAAAAATTGAGAATTTTCATAAAAAATCAAGGAAAATTTTGTCAAAATATCACAGAAAATATACAAATCTTGTCGAAAAATCTGAAAATATGAGAATTTTGATAAAAATCGAGAAAAATAGGTGTATTTTTCAAAAAATCAGGGAAATGCAGATTTTCTCGAAATATCGCAGAAAATATGCAAATTTTTGCAAAAGATTGCAGAAAAATTGAGACTTTTGATGAAAGATCGAAGAAAATATGTGAATTTTGTTGAAAGATCAGAAAATATGAAAATTTTGATAAAAACTGAGGAAAATAGACGTATTTTGTAGAAAAATCGGAAAAAATTTGTGAATTTGGTCAAAAAGTTGGGTAAATGCGTGAACTTTTTCAAAAGATCACAGAAAATATGCTAATTTTCTTATTTTTATGAAATATCACAGAAAATATGCGAATTTTGACGAAAGGTGGCAGTAAAATATACTCAACGGTTCTCAAAAAAGGCACTCTTGCATCACTTTTATATGTATAATTTAAAGACACTTTCACTGTTATTAAATAATTTTCTAATCTGCTACTAGAAAAGGTAATGAATTGAACAGCCATGTCAATAATGCAACAAGACTCAAGTAAACATTCTGAAAAATGACCTTTCCAAAATGCAATTCATCATGCCGTTTTGAAACGTAGGGGTATAACGTGTGGTCTGTTAAATATACAAATGCAACTTTTAAATTTCTGTGTTTTCAGTAATTAATCGTTTCAGGGCCGAAACTAGAAGGGGGCACATGCCCCGGATGCCATCAGAACAGAAGGTGACGTAATGCCAAATTAAGATTTTGTTTGGTGTGATTGATATAAAATGCATACATGTGGGAAATGGGGGCACCAAAATCCATGTTTACCCCAGGTGCAAAAAAGGCTAGTTTCGGTGCTGAACCATTTAAACGCCAATATTCCCAAATGGGAGCGTTCCATTATTTGTAATACATAACATATATTTTCCAACATAATAACAATAATAATGTCCTTATTTTTCCTTTAAAATATGAGGTTGATTTCAACTTTTGAAAAAACAAAGAAAAATAGGTTTAAGCATTTATCACAGATATATATGGAAAAATGTAAATTCATTATTTTGCATAAAAAATATGGTACTACTTGGTTATCCCATCGACCAAAAAACTACTACCAAACTTTAAATGCTAATAATGGATGATCATGAATGTCAAATTCAATAACATTAAATATGATCCACAATTAAGTGATTTTTATTTTGACTTTTTATTTGGTTTTTATTAATATTCTACTAATTAGTTGTTTTTTCATTATTTAAAATAAAAATTATGTCAATAGAATAGTATAATTTGACGAAACTGGTTGATGGGATAACCAAGTAGTACTGAATATATTAATTTGTTTTTATCGTTTTCTCTATATTACTTACATTTGACCGCTAGGAATTTTAATGTTTTTGCAATTTGAGAAAAAACTCAAGAACATCATGTCATCATACAATAGCATAGAACAGAAAATAACTTGTTACATTTGTATAGGCTGTTAATAATCATGTTCCAAAATGCGAAGACTGAAATGGAAACAGCAAAAAAATCTGTAGAATTTTTTTAGTTATTTTAAAAATTTGTATGCATAATTACACGCATTTGTCTTTAACACTGGTTCTGTGAGCGACAACAACAGTTTTAAAGTATTGATTTATGTTTATTTTGCTTGTAGTTTTTAATTTAAAATAAGCATAACAAACAATGTTTTATGTGTTAAAAATGTTTTGCAATTGTTTCATTCTAAAAGTTAAAAAATTTAAACTATAAATTTAGATTTTTTAAAAGATGCCTCTTGACATTGGTAGAAATAGTGTTAAAAGGATATGTGCAATGTGGCAGAATTTGTGTATAATTATTTTCAAAGTCACCAGTAAAACTAATGCATATTGTATGTAGTAAACTGGATTTTATTAATAAAGTTGGGGATACCAAACGTAATATCTATAAAATCCAGTTTTATAGATCACAATGCTCTTTTAAATGCTATGTGGGTGTGATGCATAATGAATTAAGTTGTAAAATTTGAAAAAAGAAAATAATGGTCATCAAATAGGATACAAAAAAAACTTCATTGTTGACATGTAAAAGAAAGGAACCAATTAAGATTGATTTTGAAAGCCATAAAATTATTCAGCTAGTAATCAGAAACAAAAAAGTTTCTTCCGGCATGTCTTGCTAGAAATAAACAGCAGAAAATTTATTAAAAATAGTACAGTTGGAAAACTGCGGTGATTTGGCCGATTCCACTGTAAAAATTTTTAGGATGATACAACTACAAAATTAATGCAAAATTTTTAAGGTAGATACAACCACAAAAGAACTGCAGTTTGAAGACTGCGGTGAATTGGCCATTTCCACTACAGAATTTTTGTGGTCGATACAACTATGAAATTACTGTAGTTTGGAAACTACAGTAATTATGTGGTTGTATCGACCACAAAAACTCTGTAGTGGAAATGGCCAATTCACCGCAGTCTTCAAACTGCGGTTTTTTTATTAATTTTCTGCAGTTCATTTTTAGCTGGGTACATAATAAAACTTCCAACAATTCCTTGCGCAAAACTATTACATAAGATATTTCTTTCTAGTCGAAAATCCAACCTTTTTGCTGAGGCGCAGCAAAATTCGCCGGTGTTCTTATGTCTTTTCTCATTCCATCGAAGGATACTCGTCTGACGCTTTTTTTTTTGTTCCAGTCAATCAGAGAATCTTTAGTTACGCACTTTTACCTAAAGAAGTGTTCCATCTCAATGTTATACCATATAATTTGTTCTATGGTACTTAAATGCAAAGTTTGGAAAGTAAAGTGACTTGTTTCCTTAGCCAATGTTTTTTGGCTAATTCAAATTATTTATTTTTTAATGCTAAATTCTCATGATGGATGACATAATAAGAATTTACATGCTATTGAAGCAATTTCAGTTTTAAGCACGAAAAAATGTTTAGAAAGTTAGATGACACATTAAGGAACATCGAATTCCATTAAGAAATATATAATAAGACATCCAATAATTTTTTGCGCAAAACTATTACACAAAATATATTTTTCTTTAAATAAATAAAGCTAAGGCGCTCAGTAAAGTGCCATTTCCAGACCGTCTTAAATTTGTTGAGTGTTCAGATTAGCCAGTTTCTCATTCTGTACTGTTGAAGAGACGATAAGGTGACGCTGTAATTGTTTAACGGTAATCGATCTGCTTGGTTCCCAGTAAATGAAATAAATGAGCTCCAAAACCAATACCATCGCTGTAAAGTCGGAAATCCAACCTTTCTGTTGAGGCGCAGCTAAATTTGCCGGCGTTCTTGTATCTTTTCTCATTCTACCGAAAGGATACTCGTCTGGCGTTTTCTTTGTTCCAATCAATCAGAGAATCTTTAATTACGCACTTTTCTCTAAAGAGGTGTTCCATCTGAATGTTATAACATATAATTAGTTCTATGGTACTTAAATGCAAAGTTTGGAAAATAAAATGACTTGCTTCCTTAGCCAATGTTATTATTTTCAAATTATTTTTTTTTCAATGCTAAATTCTCAGGATGGATGACATAATAAGCATTTACATGCTATTGGAGCAATTTCAGTTTTAAGCACGAAAAGATGTTTAGAATGTTAGATGACACATTAAGGAACATTGAATTCCATAAAGAAACATATAATAAGGCATCCAACAATTTTTTGCGCAAAACTATTACACAAAATATATTTTTCTTTAAATAAATAAAGCTAAGGCCCGTAAAGTGCCATTTATGGACAATCTCAAATTTGTTAAGTGTAGAGATTAACTAATTTCTCATTCAGCACTGTTGAAGAGACGATAAGGTGACGTTGTAATTCTTTAAGGGGAATCGATCTGCTTGGTCTCAAATAAATGACTTGAACAAAATGAGCTCCAAAACCGATACCATCGCTGTAAAGTCGAAAATATAAGTTTCTCAAGGTGCAGCTAAATTTGTCGGCATTCTTGTCTTTTTTCTCATTTCACTGAAGGATACACGTCTGGTGCTTTCTTTGTTCCAATCAATCAGAAAATCTTTAAATACGCACTTTTCTCTTAAGAGGCGTTCCATCTCAATGTTATAACGCATACTTTGTTTTACGGTATTTAAATAAAATTCTGGAAAATGAAATGACTTGTTTCATCAGCCAATGTTATCTTTTTCAAATTATTTATTTTCTAATGTTGATCTAACAAAAATCTTCAAAAATTTTTAAAAATATTTTACTGCTTTATTTATTTTTTTATTTATTTTTTTTTATTTATTTATTTTATTTATTTATTTATTTTTTTTTTTTTGCTTAAAATGATATTTGTATCATATTTCTATCTTAATTAGAGCAGGATAAATGAAATTTTATATTTTGGTGGGTTTTTAAAATTTAGTTTTCAAGCAATGGTTGTTATAGAAAAGACTTTTTTTTAAATGCGTTTTTCTTCATGCTGTGTTTTTTCATTATTTCTCCTATTTGAATTGTTATAACTCAAGAACCGTTTAAGCTAAATTGTTCAAACTTGGACTATGTCTTTTTCAATTGCTTTACTTTAGTTTTGTTTCAGCAAATTTGAAACAAATATTTACTTTTAAACATATGGGTTTTTTTTTTTAGAAAAAGTTACATATTTTTTCAAATTTTTTAAAAATATTTTTAATTTTTATTTAAATAATTTTTTTTAAATACTGAATCAAAACTAAAACTTAAATAATTCTGTTCATTTATATGAAAAAGATGAAATCATATCAAGAATATTTCAAGTTATAACGATTTTAATTTACCCCACCTATTTAATAAATTTTAAATTTCATTTTTTTAAAAATGTTGATAAGTTTTATTTTATTATTTTGTTTATAAATAATATGGCTAATCATTGCCAAAAATTTCAAAAATTTACCTCGATAAATAAAAAAAAAAAAAACGTGTGGCACTCGGGGACTGTCGCGGTAAAGCTATTGCATAGCATTTTTTATCAACTTATGCAAAAATACCGCGTCAATGTCTGCCGAAGTCTACCGAAGGATACCGTGCCGAAGTCTGCCTAACTGAAACGGCGTTAGCCGGAGTGTTAGATTTTTTCTCGTTACGGAATTTCTAGATTCGGTCGCCGCGCTCAAAGTCCGCGATAAAAGCTATGCAATGGCTTAATAAATTACCAGACAAAATTTGGTCGCGCTACGAAAATCAGATCGCGAGTTATAAGCATTTTAAATTTTTCGACCCTCACCGTGGAGGGCCTCCTGTCACCAAAAATTAACACTGTCTCATAATAAATTACCAAACAAAATTTGGCCGCGCTACAAAAATTAGATCGCGAGTTTTAAGCATTTTAAATTTTTCGACCCTCACAGTGGGGGTCTCATGTCACCAAAAATTAACAATGTCTCATAATAAATTACCAAACAAAATTTGGCCGCGCTAGGAAAATTAGATCGCGAGTTATAAGCATTTTAAATTTTTCGACCCTCTCCGGGGGGGTCTCCTGTCACCAAAAATTAACAATGTTTCATAATAAATTACCAAACAAAGTTTGGCCGCGCTACGAAAATTAGATCGCGAGTTATAAGCATTTTAAATTTTTCGACCCTCACCGTGGGAGGTCTCCTGTCACCAAAAATTAACAGTCTCTTAATAAATTACCAAACAAAATTTGGCCGCGCTACGAAAATTAGATCGCGAGTTATAAGCATTTTAAATTTTTCGATCCTCACCGTGTGGGGTCTCCTGTCACCAAAATTAACACTGTCTCATAATAAATTACCAAACAAAATTTGGCCGCGCTATGAAAATTAGATCATAAGAAACATAAGTTTGAGACTTGATATCCTAATATCTGAAAAATACAGCGTCAATGTCTGCCGAAGTCTACCGAAGGATACCGTGCCGAAGTTTGCCGAACTGAAACGACGTTAGCCGAAGTGTTAGGTTTTTTCGTTACGGAAGTGTTAGGTTTTCTCGTTACGGAATTTCTAGATTCGGTCGCTGCGCTCAAAGCCCGCGATAAAAGCTATGGAATAGCTTAAAATTATTTTGAAATGTTTCCTGAATCCCCTTAAATTAGTCACTTCTGATAGATAAATACCGAAAATGAGTGATGTCTTAAATCATTCACAACCACGGGAATAAAAGCTCTTAAAATCACAAATGAGCTTTATAATCATGAAATATAAGTGTTAAATATACTTATCATTACTGATAACTAAATTCTTGTTTCGAAGCCATTTAAAATAATATATTATTCACCGTAAAAAAAAAAGGTAAATATATGGCTAAAATTGCTGGCAGTAACGTTGCCAGAGTTTTTGCCGTAAAAATTGCAGTAAAATTAGATGCAATAAAAAAATTTACATCTAATTTACTGCAATTTTTATGTAAAAAAACTGCTGTCAACATTGCTGCCAGCAATTTTTGTTGTGAATTAAATGGATTTTTTTCTTTTACAGTGTTGAAAATCTAATTAATTATTCATACAAAACTGTTACATAAATAGTTTCTTTTACAAAATAAACATCACAAAAGCTATCAGAAAATTCTTATTGATAAGTCACCTTATCAAATCTGTTAAATGTTCAGATTAGCCAATGTCCCATTCTGCGCTGTTGAAAAGGCAAAGAGTTGAAGTATCAATTGTTTAACTGGAACGGATCTGTTTGGTTTCCAATAAATGGCTTTACAAGCTCTAAAAGTGATGTTATGGCTATGAAGTCAGACAGTCAGCATTTTTGTTGAAGCGAAGCTAAATTTGCCTGAGTTCATTTGATGCTTTTCTCATTCAACCAAGAAATGCTCATCTGACGTATTTTTTTATTCCAATCAATCAGAAAATCTGTAACTACTCCTTTTTCAATAAACGTGTGAAAAACTAATCCCAATGGGGATATTTTTTTAGTATATCGATTTTTACTTTCTTCTATATTTATAAGAAGAAAGTATTGGATTGGTGAAAAATTTTCAACTACCGGTTTTCGATAGATTTACAGGTTTTCGGGGTTAGACATAGCAAAAAACATGTTTTTTTGCAAAATGCCTGTCTGTGTGTCTATGACTCTGTCTGTCTGTATGTGACACAAATTTTGTGTGCGCTCTGTCTCAAGAACTAACAGACGGATCTTAATAAAAAAAAATATACTCCGTTAGCCCCTGATATAAATTAGTGATGATTAGTTTTTGGTGTAAATCGCTGAACAAATGGTGCTGCTATGTTGCATTTTTCACGATTTCTGCAGCAGCCCTATCTCAAGGACTATTGCACAGTTCTTCATCAAACTTTAGATTTAGTTAAATATTGACATAAGTTTCGGTGTGAATCACCAGACAGGAGGCATTGCTATGCTGCAGTTTATATGATATACGTTATTTCAGCGATCGCCATATTGCAAGAACTGATGCATGGAATTTCATGGCATTAGAATCCACATGATTGGTATTACCATTTATGTTTGGCACAATGATAGTGAATTTTGAAGTATTAACATACATAAGATAGAAGAAAGTTTCGGATTCACTACATCCGACTAGTTTGATTATGTTATTACATAAAAATGTAAATGGTCCTTTTAGATTTAAAAGAGGAACACATTTGTTCTAAAAATATGACATAGAAAAGCATCCTTAGTAGCAAAACAACATTGTACCAATATTATTTTTATTGGCTATATATTGATTATTATTGACATATTAGAATAAAATATTGTCCTAAAACGTTGGTAGACTTACGTTTTGCCAGTATTGATGCAATATTAATGAGATATACTTCATAATTTTCTTAACAATATCTCCGATACAAAATCGATATTTCTGCATTATTGGCAATCCAGTGAAACCATTCTCAAATTTAAGGTAATATTTTGGAAAAAACTGCATTTCACTGTGAATATGTTCAAAGCAAAGCTAATATTTCATCAATATTTGTATTTTATTGAACATAATTCCGATTAAAGAAGTATTTAGTTGAAATAAACGATGAAATTAATTGTATGCCATTAAAAAATAGCAAGGTTAATCCTTGAATTTAAAAGTCAATATGTACATAAAACTGCTAGGTGTAAATGATTTATTGTTGATTCCGCCAATATTTGTATTTCGGTTCAAAAAATACAATTTTGGGCCCCAAAATAAACAGTATGATTAATTTATTTGTTACTGAGAATTAATGATGATCTCCTTTAAATTTAAAAATAAAACATACAGGAAATTGAAATGCGAAAATAAACTATCAAGAAATTAAAATGAAAGTCAATTAAATTATATTTGAACTCATTAAATATTAGACCAAAATATTAAACATATAACAACGGCATTAGAAAACCTTTTATTAACTCTGTCCACAAGATATTACAAGAAATTTAATTATCTGATTAGAAAAAAATGTTAGGCTTAAGAGGCCTTGTACTATTTAAACACGACGAAAATGAATAAAAGCATTCAAAGTTTGAATTAGTCTATCTTCCAACTCTTTTTGTATTTAAACATGAAATTTTACTAAAATGATTGTCTTTTAACTAATCCAGATTCCTATTGCAGATTCCAGTTACATTTCGGAATATTCTGCCTAAAGGACAACCTTCAATTGAGATTTTTGTTTGATTTTCATTATTGTATCATTGAAAAGCTTAGGAAGTTAAAGACAGAATTGAACCAAGTTTTATACTGGCTATTGAGTTATAGGTATCAGGTCCCAGTTGAAAATGAGAATATGTTCCAGTAAAAGGGACCTATGTTAGTATTTTTGTGCGACATTTGGATCAAGATAGCGATAATTCAAACCATTGTGTTGTATATCAGTTATTCAGAATTCCATAGCGGTACGGTAACGGGATACCGAGAAGCCGTGGGCGAGTATGGAGATGGTATAATATTCAGCTAACCAGAGAAGATGAGAGGAAATCATATTGAATCACACATATCTCCAATATAAGTGTCATCCTTGACTTCCATTAGACTTTATTTCGAGTATTATCATGTATAAGACAGAAGAAAGTTTTTGAATTGGCAAGTCGGACTAACGTATTGTCATTATGTATATTTATGTTCAAAAGTAATAAAATTTTACGATTCAGTTAATTATTTACAAAAAAACATTTAGGATCAGGATAGTGATAATCCAAACCATTGTGCTGTTGTATATCAGTTATTCAGAATTCCATAGCGTTACAGTAACGGGATACCGAGAAGCCGTGGGTGAGTACGGAGATGATATAAGATTCAACTAACCAAAAACATGAAAGGAAATCATATTGAATCACACATATTTCCAATATAAGTGTTATCGTTGACTTCCATTAGACTTTATTTCGAGTATTATCATGTATAAGATAGAAGAAAGTTTTTGAATTGGCACGTCGGACTAACGTATTGTCATTATGGATGTTTATGTTCAAAAGTAATAAAATTTTACGATTTAGTTACTTATTTCCAAAAAGTTTTAGGATCAGGATAGTGATAATCCAAACCATTGTGCTGTTGTACATCAGTTATTCAGAATTCCATAGCGTTGCGGTAACGGAATACCGAGAAGCCGTGGGTGAGTATGGAGATGATATAAGATTCAACTAACCAGAGAAGATGAGAGGAAATCATATTGGATCACACATATCTCCCATATATATGTTATCCTTGATTTCCATTAGACATTATTTCGAGTATTAACATGCATAAGATAGAAGAAAGTTTTACAATTGGCAAGTCGGACTAGCGTATTGTCATTATGCATATTTATGTTCAAAAGTAATAAAATTTTACGATTTAGTTAATTATTTCCAAAAAGTTTTAGGATCAGGATAGTGATAATCCAAACCATTGTGCTGTTGTACATCAGTTATTCAGAATTCCATAGCGTTGCGGTAACGGAATACCGAGAAGCCGTGGGTAAGTATGGAGATGATATAAGATTCAACTAACCAGAGAAGATGAGAGGAAATCATATTGGATCACACATATCTCCCATATATATGTTATCCTTGATTTCCATTAGACATTATTTCGAGTATTAACATGCATAAGATAGAAGAAAGTTTTACAATTGGCAAGTCGGACTAGCGTATTTTTATTATGTATAGTTATGTTCAAAAGTAATAAAATTTTAATATTTGGCCAATTATATCCAAAAAAGTTTTAGAATTATTACGTCGGACTAACATATTGTCATTATGTACATTTACCGGGTGTCCCAAAACTGACTGATGGATTTTAAAATTCAATAACTTGCAAACGGTGATAGCTATTTAAAAAATTTTTGCAGCAGGGTTATGTATAATGTCAGGAGTTTTTTTACCGTAATTTTTTATTTTAGTTCGCATATCAAACAATAGGTGGCGCTGACGGCGATTGAAGGCCAGGTGATCAGTGCTGAGTGAAGCGTCGACCTGGCCTTCAATCGCCGTCAGCGCCACCAATACATAACCCTCCTGCAAAAAATTTTTAAATAGCTGTTACCGTTTGCAAATTATTGAATTATAAAATCCATCATTCATTTTTGGGACACCCGGTATAGTAAAATGTAATAAAATTTTAAGATTTGGTCAATTACCTCCAAAACTAGAGGACAGCTTTTAACGAAACTAATTCTGTATACAAGTTGATATAATGTAACAAAAACAAACATTCATCAGTTATAATGCTTGATCGTGTATAGGAATTATCAGCGTCATAAGGTAAAAAAAACATAGCTTACAATAATGAATAGAAAAATAGATTAATAGAGAGTATGGTTTCCACTTAAAATGATACAGCTCTCATAATGTGAAATTATACGGCAAATCAGGCAGTTTATGGATCCACGTGGAAGTTAATCACACTCTTTCAGCAAGTCTGTTTTTAAGCCCTGGGTGGTTCTGGCAAATCGAAAGAGAATTCCAATTTTCCTCCCAAGAGCGTCTAGAAATGCTTTATATGGTTTAGATCTGGTGATCTGGTCAATCCATCAAGCGAATAGTAGCCTTAATTTTCAGAAATTTTTCAACTAGATGCGATATAGTGAATTAAAATGAAATCTGGGACAACTGCATATCTGAAAAGGAAAACATATAGATAGATAACAAGATATCATCCCTTTGCTTCACACCAGTTATAGAGACGTTGCAAAACACAAAAAGTAGTGTGCGTCCATCCAACTTGTTGCTCGCCCAGACCATCAAACCTCCATTTTCACGAAGAATTTTTCTTGATAGCTGGAATGCAGGCATTTTCTTAATTCATCCCTGGTTTTTTCTATATGAAAGTACATTGAAAATTAGTGTATAGGCTAAACAGAGACAAGGATGATTATCCATTGATCCCTGATCCAAAGTAGATGCTCTTTGCACTATACACAGCTAAAATTTTGCCCTAGATTGAACCAAATTTCGGTGTTCAGTAACTGCCACCATCAGATGGTGCAATTTTGTATCAACAATTGGAGCCTTCTCTATAACTGTATTTCCAATTACTGGAACTCTGTTTCAACCAAATGTTGGTACAAGGATTCACCATCTATAGTCCATTTAAATAGCGGAGGTGGGTAACCTTGACAAGGTTACCCCTCACCTTCGCCACTCGAGGGGGAAAATTACATGTAGTTCTATTACGAGTTCCGCGAAAACATAGTCTCATCTCGTCAATGTTAGCCGCCTCTGTTATTTAAATGGGCTATAATGGCGGCAGCTACTGGGCATTAAAATTTGGTTCAAACTAGGACAAGATTTTTAACAGTGTACTGAATGGGTTCTCTTGTATGCAGTAGTAATTGGGGCTCAAGAAGCAGGTGTTATTGAAACAGTCCTTTGTCAAGTGGCCTTCTGCAAACAATAATCCATGAAACTCGACTCCCTGTGGCCGCATAACCTTCACGAACGAGTATAGAAGCTGTTGCACTCTTGTTACCTCTAGCTGTAACGGAAAAATAGCTATTTTCCTTGACCGTGATAGTTTTTGGATGAACTTGCTCATGCTATTCCTCCATGAATCCAGTATCCTTAAGCTTTTCTCATAAATTAGACACGACGCTGAGCGTTCTATTGTAGTCTCTAGGAATCTCCACTTGAGACTGCGCATTCTTCCATTCTTCTCGTGATTTCCCTACTCATTAAATCAGCCAAATGTTAGTGATTCTTATTGTTATTGTTGCTTTTTTGTTTTGAATTTTATCGAATGTTTCAAAAAATCACCAAGGTATTCAGCAATATGTGCAAACGAACAAAACGCGAATGTTGCTACACTCACTTATAAAACATGTTCCTCTACCCACCCCATCCATACACACGTGTACGCTTACGCATTTGACTTCAAAATGCGGTATCTTTCTTCCTAAACATTAGTTTTATCTTTTCTTCACTACTTTTAGTGAAATTCCACTAAATGTGTAAATTCTCTTAATTTTGAATATGAGTGTAATATGAAACACTAAGAAAATTAATTCACGTACTTTTTTCATCCGGAAATCTAATCAATCAGGTTTCAGTCTGTAAAAATGTAATTGAGGGAAGAATCAGGAGAAGACTGTTGTTTAAACATAATCATATCACTGGCTCATTGCCTACGGATAGGGGGAAGATGATACTTACCAGTATAAAAGAATGCAGACACTTCTTTTTTAGAAGAATCTGCGCATTCAAGCCTCTTCAAGTTGATTTTATCTATGACAACTCAATAAATGTTGATTTGAGTTTTCGTGACTTTTTAATCGTTTCTCCTTTCTATTGTGTTGCTTGTCAATTAACGATAAATTTCCTTGAGATAAAAAGCTTTTTTTTTTTTTTTTTTTTAGTCTTATTTGTTCTGCTTGGCAGTATTTCTGCTAATATATATTTTCTATTTTTGATTTATTTAGTATCTGAAATTTACGAATAAATAAAGAGAAGATTGCTTTTTCTTTTTTAATCATAAAGCTATATTCATTAATAGTTTTATGGGTACACTACACCCTTCTCCTACCTGATGAAGAAATCCACACAAATAAAATCAAGATACTTATTTCATATAATTTTTTCCCAACTTTTTGCGAATTTTTAATCAAAACTGAACACCTTGCCATTTTTAAACACATAAAGCCACGATGAAAATTGCATATGCTCTCACACAATATCAATTATTAATTATTTCTAGCTCCTTACTACTCCGGGTGAAGTGCACGAGCACCAGGTATATCTCTATTCGCTATGAAGTTGTAGTTTTCTATATTTGCTCATTAAAAGTTTTATGGGCACTCTTCTTCCCTGTTTATTTTTTTTATGAATAATTTCACACAAGTAAAATCAAAATTGTTTCTAACTGTTAATCAAAATTTAAGACCATGACATTTTTAAACACATTAAGACATAATGAAATTCGCATAAGCTCTCAATTAATAGTAATTATTAATTATTCATAGCTCTTTACAGTTCCGAGCCGAGGATACACAAAATTAGAGTTCTGAAACAGAAAACTTTTGACAAGTTCCAATGTCAGACTCATACCCCAAGTACAGTTATTATTTATTTATGTAAAAACTTCTAGTGATTTTTTAAAAAATCATTATTCATTTATAGTCTTATGGGTATATTACTCTTCCCTCGTACCTAATGAAAAATTTCACACAAATAAAATCAAACTACATATTTCATATAAATTGTTTACAGCTTTTTGTGAATTTCTAATTAAACCTGAATATCGTGCCATTTTTAAACACATTAAGCCACAATGAAAATTGCATATGCTCTCATATAATATCAATTATTAATTATTTCTGTCTGCTGACCATTCCGGGCGAAATGCATAGGCAGGCACCAAGAATACCTGTATTTGCTACGAAGTTGTAATTTTCTTTGTTTACTCAATAAAAGCTTTAGCGATACCTTTCCTCACTACCTTTTTTCAAGAATAATTTCACACAAATGAAATCAAGCTTTTTTTTCCCATATAAATTGTCAACAACTTTTTGCGAATTTTTAATCAAAACTGAACACCGTGCCATTTTTAAACGCATTAACATAATGAAAATTACATATACTCTCACATAATGTATTCTCGTTCGGAACAATTTTCGCAAGAATCAGAGAAAGAAAATTATTCAAATTATCTGAAATCCGTGAGAAAGAAAAGAAAATGAAAAATCTGAATTCTCGTTAGTTCGAATTAAACGAAGTCAAGAGAAAATGAGTTCGAATTAATGAAAATTTTTAACGTTATTCTACCATTGAAAATTTCGGAACTTCGTGTTTAGTTCGAATTAAGCGGAGATTCGAATTATCCGATTTTGATTTAACGAGAGTCGACTGTATTAATTATTTTTAGCTCCTTACCATTCCGAGCAAAGTATGGGCACCAGGTATACCTCTATTTGCCATGAAGTAGTACTTTTCTTTATTTGCTCATTAAAAGTTTTATGGACACTCTTCTTCCCTATCTTTTTTTATGAATAATTCCACACAAGTAAAATCAAGATTATTTCTAACTGTTAATCAAAATTTAAGACCGTGCCAATTTTAAGCACATTAAGACACAATGAAATCGCATACTCTCTCACTTAATAGTAATTATAAATCATTCATAGCTCTTTACAATTCCGAGCGAGATGCTTAGGTATCAGAATACTCAAAATTAAAGTTCTGAAATATAAAATTTTTGACAAGTTCCAATGTCAAACTCATACCCCAAGTACAGTTATTAGTTATTTATGTAAAAACCTGAAGTGATTTTTTTTAAATTATCATTCATTAATAGTCTTATGGGTACATTACTCTCCCCTCGTACCTAATAAAGAATTTCACGCAAATAAAATCAAGCTACTTATTCCATATAAATTGTTTACAGCTTTTTTCTGAATTTCTAATCAAAACTGAACACCGTGCCATTTTTAAACACATTAAGCCATAATGAAAATCGCATATGCTCTCACATAATATCAATTATTAATTATTTCTAGCTCTTTGCCTTTCCGAGCACCGTGCATAGGCACCAGGGATACTTCTATTTGCTATGTGAACCCCCCTGAGCCTCTTTCATAACGAGTCGCAATAAACAGTTACATTCATTTTAATTACAAGCAATCCCTAATTCTTTCCTCTAAATGTGCTCCGACTAGCGTAGAATAAATTTATTTTAAAAGGGGAACACAGCATCCCTCCCTCCTCGTCTTACAACTAAATCAATAAATTCTACCTCCCAGAACAGATAAATGGTCCGCACAAAAGGCCACACTGCGATAACGAGGCTTTAATTAGGCTCGTATAGTGCTTAATTACTGGAAGCCTTAGACTAAGGGGAAAACATTAATTACTATTTAATATGCAAAACCACACGTCTACTCTCATTGATATGTAATGAGACCTTATTCTTGGGGGGGGAGGAGGGGAGAGCAAAAAAGGTGAACATTTTACCATGCAATTTCACAATCCTTCAAAAATTGTTTTTTGGCGTTAACGAGACGTTATATTTAATCAATATATTAAGGTTTTGTTATTTTATAATATTAACTTTTTAAGAATTAAGGGTGAGGGTTATAGTAATTCTTAGGTTAGAAGTGTTAATAGTGTAATTCCAAAATTGCAATTTTAGAGAAATATGAAAAACTGCTTAGTTAGGCTCAAATAGAGCCTAATTATAGCAAGTCCGAATTTCAATTTTAGACAAATATAAAAAATTGTTTAATAATTCTCGTAAAAGGCTTTAATTAGGCCCGTATAGTGCCTAATTACTGGAAGCCTTAGACTAAGGGGAAAACATTAATTACTATTTAATATGCAAAACCACACGTCTACCCTCATTGATATGTAATGAGACCTTATTCTCGGGGGGAGGGGGGAAGAAAAAAGGTGAACATTTTGCATGTAATTTCATAATTCTTCAAAAATTGTTTTTTGGCGTTGATGAGACGTTATATTTAACCAATATATAAAGGTTTTGTTACTTTATAATATTAACTTTTTTAAGAATTGAGGGTGAGGGCTATAATAATTCTTAGGTGAGAAGTGTTAACAGTGCAGGTTCAGAATTGCAATTTCAGAGAAATATGATAAAACTGTTTAATTAGGCTCGTATAGTGCCTAATTATAGCAAGTCCGAAATTGCAAATTTAGAGAAATATGAAAAATTGTTTAAATAGGTTCGTAAAAGGCTTTAATTAGGCTCGTATAGAGCTTAATTACTGGAAGCCTTAGACTAAGGGGAAAATATTACTTACTATTTAATATACAAAACCACATGCCTACCGTCATTAATTTGTAATGAGGCCTTATTCGCGAGTGTGTGTGGGGGGGGGGGAAAGTGTAAAAAAGATAAACATTTTACCATGCAATTTCATAATTCTTTTTTTTTTTTTTTTTGCGTTTATGAATTATGAGATTTAACCAATATATAAAGGTCTTGTTATCAGTAATAAAATTAAACTTTTAATAATTTAGGATGTACCCAATAGTAAATCTATGTGAGTGATGTCAATACAAGTCAGAAATGGAAATTTTACGAATGGAAATTTTTTAATTATAAAAAATCTGTGTCCACCCGTTTTTAGTTTAATTGGATGTAAGTTGCTTTGATTAACTTCAATGTATTTAACTGTAAAATGTGTTTATATAGTGTAAAGTAATAATTGTTACTGTTAAGTTTTTTGTAGTCAGTATTGTAATATTGTCACCTCAAAGCAATTTTAAGCCCTCTAGTAATAATAAAAAATGATACATAACTTACTGCTATCAGAAACTGTGTTTGCATTTAGTGGAACAACTTCTGAAACACAAAGTTATTGTTTAATACTGTATCTCAAATGTGTTTAATACTGTATCTCAAATGTGTTTTATAAATATTCCCTATTGCTTCACTAAATATGTAGACAGTTTTTCATAGCAGAAAGTCAGACATATCATTTTCAATTATTACTAGATGTACGACAGTTGCTCTGAGGTGACGATATATAATCCTGCTATGCTCTCATTACTACTGAATGCTCATCCTCTTATGTGTCCGGGATGTGGGGCTAAGGTCCCAGTCTCTTCGAGGAAAAATTTAGTACACTGTAAAAACAAAATGCCCAAATTGGGTTGAAAGATTTTTGGGTATAGCATTGTCCCAATTTGGAAAGTTCAGTTTGTAGCACAAAATCGTTTTAAATAAATCTGATTTTTAATGACATTAAAACAATTGAAATATCTTAGATAGTATATACATTATACCTCAGAAATTTTGATTAATTTAATGTTAATAAAGATCTGCTCTGTTTTGAACCATTTTGGGTTATCTATTTTGGGAACAATACTCTACCATTTTGAAATCCTTACTGTACCATTTCGGGAAAATTACTATACCCAGAAATCTTTCAACCCAATTTGGGCCTTCAATTTTTACAGTGTAGTCATACACAAAGATAGCGAAAATTTCATTCTTCCTTTCTTATAATCACTAACTTAAACATCTCGTTACCTTCTACCTTGACTTAAACAATTTTTCTTACTTTCTTAAACTTAAAGCCCATAGATATATGACACTTTCATGATGGAATGCGCAAACATTCTTATTTACCAAAAATTGACTTATTCTGTTATGACAGCCTTCATAAGAATTGATCTTTGAGACACAAAATTGTATTTTTAAAAAAATAGAATAAATAAACCTAGTTGATATATTTCGATATTTTAATATCGATATGTAAACTAAGCAAAAGCAGCATTTTTATTTTATATGGTTTTGTGTCTTGAATTAATATGTTAATCTGCAATTTTTATATACTAATCTAATTTACATACACATTAAATATATCATAACTTTAACTAGCTAAAGCTGAAATTGTACAAGTTTTCTACTAGTAAAATGTAATGTCTGGCTTTCATTTCAAATAAACAATATAAAATGACACAATAAAATTCCCTTTGGACTAATTTTAAATTAACCAGCATAATTTAATTGCAGCCTTTATGATTTTTTTTTTCAATCATAAATTAAAAATACATTTAGTGTCATATTTCTAAATGTTCTTTGGTTTTATTATTCGACACTTTGAAAATTAACTAAAATCATATTATAAGATAGTGATATTAAAGCTGAATAGCTATAAACAGTTTTGAAGTAAGCACTTTTTCTCTTTTCAACTCTAAAATGATAAATATTGCAGTAGGAATGTCTAAAACGTTGCATTAAGTAGTCATAGTTAAAAGAATTAAGAGTTAATTTAAATTTATCTTCAATTTCTCTATAACAATATAAATTACAAAATTATTAGTTATTTAATAATTTTAATTAACTAAAACTTAAATTAAACAATATTTGTAAAGCATATCTTGCTTTCATTTCAAATAAACAATATAAATTGAGACAATAAAATTTCCCTTAGACTAACTGTAAATTAATCAACATAATTTGCTTGCAACTTTTATGAAACATTTTTCCATCGTAAATTTGAAATACATTTAGTGTCATATTTTTATTTTATTTTATTTTATTTTATTTTATTTTATTTTATTTTTTTTTTTTTTGCTTTTATTATATTCAACACTTTGAAAATTAACTAAAATCATTTTATAAGATGGTGACATTAAAACTGCATAGCTATAAACAGTTTTGAACTAAGTACTTTTTCTCTCTTTAACTCTAAAATTATAAATATTACAGTAGGAATGTCTAGCATGTTGCATTAAATAATAATAGTTTAAGATTCAAGATTTAATATAATTTTATCTGGAATTTTTCTATAATAATCTAATTTATATAATCATTAGTTATTTGACTTAGTTATTTACTTAGTTGACTTAGTTATTTAATCATTACGTCACCTGAGAATAAGGTGGTTCTATCTGGCCAAAAATCAATTTCGAGTTAGAATACTTTGAAAATCAGCATTTTGTGTACGTGCAACTATTAAAGTTTTCAAAAAACTTTTGGCATTAATAGGTTCATATGTAGGTATAGACAGTAATTCTACAAAACCAAAGTTTTAAAATAACATTTTCATGCATTTTTTTACATTTAAAAAAATGTGATAGAACCACATTATTCTCAAACGTCGTGTTATGCTTAGAATAAGATGGTTCTATCATGAAAAAACTATATTTTTCTTAATGTGTAATTTTTTATAGTTTAAAATGTGAAATTCCGTTGATTTATTCGAATAATTTTCAGAGGAAAGTAAAATATTTATTACTATCTATATTGTAGCACAATAACGGCAAATTGCCACTTCCACTTATTCATACTAATTAAACCATCTTCACAAAACTAATGAATATACGTAAGTTAAATACATTATTTAATTGAACAAAAAATAGCTTAAATATTTAATTTTATTAAATAGGAACCCAATAGTTTTCCTTTTTTAGCGTGCTATTTCAGTGGGGGTGTATCAAAATTAATACAAAAAATTGGGATTATTTTGGTAAATGAAATTGAAATGAATTATAAATGGAAATTTTCGTATTACAGTCATGTATACTCTTGATCCAAATAAAAGACTTTATATGTCTAAGGAAAAAAACTTTCTTGTTCTTTTCAAAACAACAAAATAAATTTGATACTTTTTTTTAGTCAAAATTTTGGAATATTCCACAAACCATGCTTTATTTTATATTAGTTATGCTAATTTCTCTTAGACAAATTTTGAAAAAGAACCTTTCATCTTTCGGAAACTACTTTGGCATGGCTCTGCAGGTATTTTATTTTATCTTTGTTAATGCAATCCTTCTTTCTCTGTGCTACTTTAGGATATGGTAAAGTCCTTTGTGGAAATGATGTTGATACTCCTCATCGTTTGGAGGGGCTCCTTTGCAAATTCAACCACTGTGAAATTTTGGTCACAACAGTTGCTTGTCTTAAACTCAATATTATAAAGAAGTTGTGTGAATCTTAATTGTATCACCTTGGTCTACGGAACGAGATTATAGGCAAAAATTTTGCTACACGAGTGGAAATCTAAGAACTGTTCTGATTTCATTTTCAGGGTTGTAAATGGATTACTGTGATTTACTCTCAGCAACAGACGTATAAATGAAAGTTGCGAAAAATATTCTACTACATTCATTGGTCTTTCTATTTGGCTCTGAATATTATCCACATCTCGCACACATGAATGTTGTCTCGCACATGTTCAGTTGTACAATATCTTAGAGTAATGTCCATAATATGTGGATGAGATTGTATAAGTATTGCAATTGCATAAGATATCATTTGGTTTCTATTCTGAGGAAAACAACTGTCACAATGTAAAATTAAAGTATTAGCATGTGGAAAGTCTGTCAGTATCTTCCGAACAGTCGTTGATGCAGCAGATCTTATGTCATTCCCATCTACGCGTGACGTGTCTTCTGTTTACAAGGAACAATATGCTTTCTTTTCTTTCTCCCATGTTCCATGAGCTGTCATTTTATACAAATTAATTTATTTTATAGAAAAAGTCGCTGACATCACTTTTGGGACATTTTATAACTTTTCTAATACAAAGCAAATGACTGACTTATCAGGGGGATTTCTGTCATCATTTCTGAGATTTCTGATGGATTCAACTTCTTTTTTGTGCAGAACATATTTAAATTAAATATCATTATTAATTTATCCCTGGGTTTCAGCATGTTTATACTCTTCACAGTAACACATCTATCTTTCTTTGGTTTATAGAATTCTATGTTGAACTGCGTTTTAAGTATGTGCCTATAACATGAAAGTTTCACTGGCTGTACATCGCCTTCTCTGCATTTCTGAACGTACAAGTCATACATTTTCTGTAAGTTAAGCCCTGATTCTAAGTACATTTTTTAGTGATTGCTCTCTTGTAGTGTGACTCAGTCTTAGGAAAACTTTCAATATGAGCTTTTATTTTATTCTTTATATTATTTGAGATTCTTCTGCTTGAAAATTTACCTCGGGTATTTTGTTCGCACATGGAGACAAGCCTTACCAGCAGGATGTACATAACTACATAAAGGCACTTAAAACTTTCATTAATCCCATTATACTGCTATCAGCTGGATTTGTAGGAATTACTTTTACTGATTTTAAAAAATATTTTAGCATCAAGAATATCTAGAGTTGGTGCTTCATCTAAACTGTCATCCATTCTTACCACAGGATTTTCTAAATTTAATTGAATTAGGATTAGTCCTTCATCCCTGCTTGGATTAGGTATATTAATAAAATTAAACACAATTCGTTTTGCATATTGACGTACTGAAAAAACTATTTAAAGGGATTTTTAGTGATAAAAATTTCCTCTATATTTTACCGAAAAACGATTTAATTATCGAAATAATATATTTTTTCACAGAAGAAATAAATGATTGTTGGTTTTCATTATGTATTGTAAAATAAAATAATAATATATTATCTTATATGCTGTCTGCGATTACTTTGCACATAGAACTCTGTTATTCTGACTGCTTTCAACAATTTCTGATGGAACTATATTATTTTCTTTCGCAAGCGGATGCAAATTATATATATCAAAATTTTAATGCAGAAATGTATTCATTGATACAAATAGAACATTCCTATGCCAAAAAGTCAATTTTTTTCAAAAAGTCAGTTAGAACCTTATTATTCTCAGATGACGATTAGTTACTAACTAACTGAAGATAAAATTATACCAGTTTTGTATTATTAAAACATATCGCCTTTCTTTCATTTCCCAATAAGTAATATAAAAAGAGACAATAAAATCCCCTTTAGGCTAATTGTAATTTAATCAACATAATTTAATTGCAGATTTTATGAAAAGTTTTAAATACATTTAGTGTCCTATTTCTAATTGTTCTTTGTTTTTAATATCTAACACTTTGAAAATTAAATAAAATCATTTTGTAAGATGGTGATATTAAAAATTCATAGCTATAAACAATTTTGAAGTAAGTATTTTTTCTCTCTTCAACTCTAAAATGATAAATATTACAGCAGGAATATCTAACATGTTGCCAAGCTAAGAGTTAATATAAATTTATTTTCAACTTCACCCCTATAATAATCTAATTTATATAATCAACAGCTATTTTACAATTTTAACTAACTAAAATTTTAATTATACAACATTTGTAATAGTAAAGTATAATGTCTTGCTTTCATTTCAAATAAACAATATAAATTGAGAGAATAAAATTCCCCTTAGACTAACTGTAAATTAATCAACATAATTTAATTGCAACTTTTATGAAATTCCGTCGTAAATTCGGAACACATTTAGTGTCACATTTTTAATTGTGTTTTGTCTTTATTATTCACTTTGAAAATTAACAATAATCATTTTATAAGATGGTGATATTAAAACTGCATAGCTATAAACAATTTTCAAGTAAATACTTTTTCTCTCTTCAACTCTAAAATGATAAATATTACAGTAGGAATGGCTAACGTGTTGCATTAAGTAATGAGCCCTTTAGGAATACAAGCTTAGAAGAGTCGGATTATAACAACTTTTTCTTTAGCTGCCAACGTTGGCTATGCTTTATTTTAAGCTTCAACATGGGAGTCATTAGAGATTGACCAGGAAGATATCTTAAGACGATTTTATTTTACTTCGTATATTTTGTCTTAATTAGCGAATGTATTTTTTCATATTCTTTTCCGGTTATTTTTTCTTTAAAATTAAAATCACAAATCACTGTTTAATGAGACGGAAATATATATATTTTTTTGTCTATTAGCTTGATGATTTCGTTAATCAAAGTAAGAATTTAAACAATAAAAAAATTTATTACGAAGAATCAACGTGTAAATGTCTAAGATAAATTTATCTTGCTAAATAATTAATCTTATCGAGTTTTTTCTTTTTTTTTTCAGAGAGTTCTTCTGCAATAAAATAACGATTTTAACTTTTGTAAGCTATTAAGTACGTTATAATATATTTTTATATTAAAATAAATTATTTGTTAAAATAGTTTAATGCATAAATATTAATTTTTGATTAATTTATAATTGCAGAAAAAATTTATGCGAAATATAATCGTTTATTTCAAATAAGCGATATAAAAAGAGACAATAAAATTATCTCTAGACTAATTGTAAATTTATCAACATGATTTAATTGCAGCTTCTATGAGTAATTTTTCCATCGTAAATATGGAATACATTTAGTGTCATATTTCTAATTGCTCTTTGTTTTAATAATTCAAAACTTTGAAAATTAACTAAAATCATTTTATAACCTGGTAATATTAAAACTGCATAACTATAAATAGTTTCGAAGTAAGCATTTTTTTTCTCTTGAACTCTAAAATAATAAATTTTCCAACAGGACTATCTGACATATTACACTAAGTAATGATAGTTTAAGAGTTATGAGTTAAAAAATGTTTATCTGGAATTTATTATTAAACACTTTGAAAGTTAACTAAAATCATTTTATAAGATGGTGATATTAAAACTGCATAGCTATAAACAATTTTCAAGTAAATACTTTTTCTCTCTTCAACTCTAAAATGATAAACATTACAGTAGGAATGGCTAACGTGTTGCATTAAGTAATGAGCCCTTTAGGAATACAAGCTTAGAAGAGTCGGATTATAACAACTTTTTCTTTAGCTGCCAACGTTGGCTATGCTTTATTTTAAGCTTCAACATGGGAGTCATTAGAGATTGACCAGGGAGATATCTTAAGACGATTTTATTTTACTTCGTATATTTTGTCTTAATTAGCAAATCTATGTTTTTTTATATTCTTTTCCGGTTATTTTTTTTCTTTAAAATTAAAATCACAAATCACTGTTTAATGAGACGGAAATATATTTTTTTGTCTATTAGCTTGATGATTTCGTTAATCAAAGAAAGAATTTAAACAATAAAAAAAATTATTACGAAGAATCAACGTGTAAATGTCTAAGATAAATTTATCTTGCTAAATAATTAATCTTATCGATTTTGTTTGTTTTATCTTTTTTGGAAAGTTTTTCTGCAATAAAATAACAATTATCATTTTTTTAATACGTTTAAGCTCGTTATAATACATTTTTATGATTAAAATAAATTAATTGTTAACAAATTTTAGTGCATAAATATTAATTTTGGATTGACTTATAATTACTGAAAATATTTATGCGGAGTACAATTTTTTATTCTGAACGTATTGCTGAAATAATAGTAGCAAAGGATAATACATTTAACCACTTTATTATAAATTTAAAAATCGAAAAAGATTCATTAAATTTTTATTATAGTTGGGAGACCAATTGTCATAAAAAGAAATATCCTAATCTTTCTGAAATCTGAATATTTTAAATTTTCTGTTATATACATAGCGTAAGAAAAATATTAAAACAATGTTGAAATTCCAATATAGAAATTTAGCTATTTTAAGGCTCTCTGTATCTTTATTTTCTGTTTCAAAAGCGGTTTGGTGCATATATTTGAATATCCTCGCGTTTTCAGGCTTTAATGTTCATTTTTTATGATTTTATGAAAACCAACGGGCTACTGAATTACGCTTGGTTAAATTTATCTTTGTATTCAATTGGATATAACAACAAATTTTCGTTGTGTTATCGCTATGAAGAATTATTGTTTTCGCTGTGTTGTTGCTGATTTGTTGAATCATGCATCACGGCTTCTTTTGGAAATTTCTAGTGAAATAATCCTTCGTACTCTGAAAATCAATTCCCCCCCCCCCAAACATTGCCAAATGTGACCACATTCTTTTATTTGGTGCTAATTATATGATTAGGTATTGATAATCTTGAAGGTCCATTTTCACGCCAAAAATTACCAATTCTGCCATATTTTGTCAAAATTGGAGAAAGGTTGTCAGTTTTGGGACTTCAACAGATTACTGCCAACTGGTTAACAACTTAATAATTGTTTTAACTTTCATTTCCATTGAAATGCTTTGACCATTAGTGACACCAAAATAACTCATTAATCGAATATACTCGAACATGTGACTAAGTTCGACGGTCTTCTTGTACCCTAAAACGGTAGTATTCAAATTTAAGTCAAAATCGTTAAAGCTTTTTTTTTTCTTTGTACACACACTTGTTCACAAATAGATACAAGATTTGTCGTAAGAATTATGTCAATTTTGTTTTGTAAAAATCTTTGCAACACAGAATTAGAATAAAAGTAAATGATTTTTAGCAAAAATAGTAGAACTGTCATCAGTGGATTATTTCTTAATTTCATGGTTGTAAAACTTTTTATTGTTAGCCGAATAAGAGTCCTGCACAGGTTGTTTTACACCCGACCAGAACCCGAAAATTCTATTTGAAGCCCTGTCTAAGTTTGAGCACAATGGGATGCACTTTAATTCAAAAATGATACAATACCCGAAAAAAAAAAAAAAATCATCCATATTTTTATATTCTGTTACAAAAAAAAGAAAAAGAAAAAGAAAAAAAGAAAAAAAAAGAAACTTTTTTATAGATGTAAAAATAATTGTTTCAAATACTATACATATAAGCATATTTAAATTTTTTATATTGGGATTTAGTTTGTTTCATTAGAAAAATTATGTGTCTCCACAGAAAATTCTCACCTCCGTTACCCATGCATTCAATGTCACTTTTCAATGATAAATGTCAATACTGGTACTATATTTTATTTCTAACTTAGCAACTCATCCATTTTCTTAACGTAGTATATAAAAAATATTTCAGATTTTAATTGAGAAAAAGTAAGAAGCTTGTTTTCAAAATCACAAGATTAAAAGAAAATTTAGTTAATGAAATATGTAAATCCAGGAACGAGAAATAGACTCAAACCAACCTTTAAATTCACATGATTTACAGTCTTTTAAAAACCAGTTAAAAAAAACACTGAATTATTGAAAAGACTTCTCTACACTCTATATCATGAACTTAATCTCTGGACACGTTACGCTGCCGGAAAAAAATCTAATTTTAGTGAGGTAAGAAATAGGAACTGCCTACATCTCCAGAGATCATTTTAATCAAAATCTATTGCCAGTCCCAAATTATCCATGTCTCATCATGGGCTGCACCCCAAATGAGACATCACGCCCTCTCCCCAACGTCTTCTTCCGCCTGGCCGATTTGTAGTTTAGAATAATGGAAGAGCATAAAACGTCAGAGAAATAGCCCCCTTTTCCATGACTTTTATTTATTCTTAGCTGTTAAGTGCTTTACATATTGCTCTTTCGATCTCACTGTTTTCATTGGTACATCTTCGAATGAGTGTTATTTCCTCGTTTTCCACTGCTATAAATTTGAGTGAGTCCCAGGTTCTTCTTATTTCGCGCTTTGATGACCCTAAAGATCATAAAACGATGTAGAAAATTCAAATTTTAGCTATTCAAATTTTGCTAGAAACTCATGCGTGCAGCTTTTGATCTTTGGATTTATTCATTGATGAATGATTCTTCCATCTTGGTGCGTCATGATTTCTGCGTGCTGGATATATGTTTTCGTGATTCTAAAGTAATATATTCTATTCTTAGTCAGTACTGTAAGAGTGAAATATGTTGCTATAAAATTTTCTCATTTTGATATGTAACTCTCTAAATAAATTATTATTACAGTATAAGGTTATGCAAATAAATTTATAATGATTCATATGGAGGGTGTTCACTCTCAACGGCGGTTAATGGCTAATTTCTCAACCGTTTGTCTTAGACATGTATTTCCAGTTACAAAAATGACTTAAATGGAATAAAAATTATTTTAAAAGCGATTTACGTCAATAAAAACATTTCTTATAAAAATAATAAAAAAGACCGATCCAAATTTTTATGCGGTCTTCCGCACCTATAAGTTATATTTAGTAAAATATTCCTGTTACACTGATAAGTAAAAAAAGTACCGATATTCTACAGTTAACATTAGCTGAATAATCTCCAGAGAACTTTTTAATCAAAATCAATTGCTAGTACCAAATTATCCATCCTGGGTTACACCCCAAATGAGACATAATGGCCTCTCCCCCAAGTCTTTTTCCGTCTGGCCGATTTGAATCTTAGAATAATGGAAGTACATAAACGTCAGAGAAATAGCCCTTTCCATGACTTTTATTTATTCTTAACTTTTAAGTGCTTTATGTATTGCTCTTTCGATCTCACTGTTATTATGGATACATCTGCGAATGAGTGTTATTTCCTCGTTTCCCACTGCTATAAATTTGAAGGAGTCCCAGATTCTTGTTATTTCGCGCTTTGATGGCCCTATAGAGTAAAAAACAATGTAGAAAATTCAAATTTGAGCGATTGCTTTGCTAGAAAACTCATACGTGAAGCTTGTGGTTTCGGGATTTGTTCATTGATGAATAATTTTTCCATCTTGGTGCATCATGATTTCTGCGTGCTGAATATATGTTCCGTGATTCTAAAAAAATATTTTATTCTTAGCCAGTATTATTAGAATGAAATATGTTACTGTTAATTTTTCTCATTTTGATATTTAACTCAGTAAATAACTCATTATTATTAAATAAGATTATGCAAATAAATGTATGATGTATCGTATACAGGGTGTCTGCTCTCAACGGAAGATAAAGGCTAATTTTTTAACTATTAGTCATACACATACAGTTACAGTTTCAGAAAGCTTTTAAATGAGGTAAAGTAACATTTTAAAATTATAAATTAAAAATTTTATACGGTCCGACGGACCTATAAATTTTATTTAGTAAAATTTTCTTATTACACTGATAAGTAAAACAAAAAAAGTTCCGTTATACAACAATTAAAATTGACAGAGGGCGTGGGATCATTTTAATTAAATTCCATTGCCAGTCCCAAATTAAACGTGTTCCATCATGGGCTGCACCCTAAATGAGTCATCACGCCCTCTGCCCAAAGTCTTCTTCCGCCTGGTCGATTTATAGCTTAGAATAATGGAACAGCGTAAACGTCAGAGATATAGACCCCTGTTACATGACTTTTATTTATTCTCAGCTGTTAAGCGCTTTACATAGTGCTCTTTCGATCTCACTGTTTTCATCAGTGACTTTGCGAATGAGTGATATTTTCTCGTTTTCCACTGCTATAAATTTGAAGGAGTCCCGGGTTCTTGTTATTTCGCGCTTTGATGACCCTAGAGAGTATAAAACGATGTAGAAAATTCAAATTTGAGCTTTTCAAATTTTTCTAGAAACTCATACGTGCAAGCTTTTGATCTCGGGATTTGTTCATTGATGAATAATTTTTCCATCTTGATGCATCATGAATTCTGCTTGCTGAATATATGATGTTTTCGTGATTCTAAAGGAATATATTCTGATCTTAGCCAGTACTGTAGAAGTGAAATATGTTGCTATTAAATTATCTCATTTGGATATTTAACTAACTAAAAAAGTTATTACTACTGAATAAGGATATGCAAATAAATTTGTGATACTTCATATACAGGATGTCTGCACTCAACGGTAGTGAATGGCTAATTCATTAAACGTTACTCATAGCCATATATTTCTACATACAAATATGTTTTAAATGAAGTAAGTAAAAATTTTACAAACGATTTGGGTAAATAAAAACATTTCTTGAAAAAAATACGAATTAAAATTTTTTATACGGTCTCCCCGTATTATAACTTATATTTAGTAAAGTTTTCTTGTTACATTGCAAGTAAGACAAAAAAAAAAATAGTCCCGTTATTCTACAATTAAAATTGTACAAATTATAGATGTTCAAAGTTGGAGCCTGTTTTTTGCAAATTAGTTGTCGCTCACAAACCTAGTAGAAATGTAATTTCGTCAGAAATATATATATAAAACATGGTTGAAAGTAAAATTGAAATTGCGATATAAATTTGAAATATTTAATCAATATAAAATATTCATACAAAAACACAATTAATAACAAACATATGAGGGGAAAAACAAAGTTTTATTTAAATAAAAGGTTATGAGTAACTGAAAGGAAAGGAGTTACTGAAAAGACTTGTCTATATTCAGTGTCATGAACTTAATCTCGGTACACATTACGCTGCCGCAACAAAAATTTAATTTTAGAGAGGTAAGAAATAGGAACTGCCTACATCTTCAGAGGTCATTTTAATCAAAATCATATGCTAGTACCAAATTATCCATGTCTCATCATTTGCTGCACTGAAATGAGACATCACGCCCTCTCTCCAAAGTCTTCTTCCGCCTATCCGGTTTGTAGATTAGAATAATGAAAGAGCATAAATGTCAGAGAAATAGCCCCCTTTTCCATGACTTTTATTTATTCTTAGCTGTTAAGCGCTTTACATATTGCTCTTTCGATTTCACTGTTTTCAATGGTACATCTGCGAATGAGTGTTATTTCCTCGTTTTCCACGGCTATAAATTTAAAGAAGTCCCAGGTTCTTCTTATTTTGCGCTTTGATGACCCTACAGAATATAAAACGATGTAGAAATTTCAAATTTGAGTTATTCAAATTTTGCTAGAAACTCATACGTGAAGCTTTTGACCTCGGGATTTGTTCATTGATGAATATTTCTTCTATCATGGTGCGTCATGATTTCTGCGTGCTGTGTGGTGGCCAAAAGTGTGGACATTTTTTGAAAGTTTCATGTTTTTGTACTTTATATGCTTGTAGAATATATTAATTTTCCGTTAAATACAAACTTTTATGTATCAAATTGAAGGTAATTTTATGTAAAAATCTATAATAAAAACAGTGTTACAGTATCTGTGTTACAAAAAAAAATTAAGCAACTAATAGTAAGATCTATCGCGATTTGCATTTTTTAAAGTGATAATTACACAATCAATACTTAGTAGGATAACCCTTATTTTTTTAAGACAGCTTCACAGCGTCTTTTCATCGAGTGAACTATTGTTTGGAGTTCATCTTTCGTAATCACATGGTGTCAAGAATGAATTATAGCTCCAATAGGTTGATTTTTATTGGATGGATGTTTTTTTCGTACAAGAATTTTCAAACGTCGCCACAAATTTTCAATTGGATTGAGATCAGGTATGTTTCCTGGCCATGGTAATATATCTATGCCTTTATTTTGAAACCATGCTGTGGATACTTTGCTGTCTGGCATCGAGCTGAATCCCGCTGAAAAATGAATGGTGCGTTGTTGGGAAAGTGATCCCTGATGTAAGGTATCAATTTTGATTCCAGGAAAGTTTCGATGTATTTTTTGGCATTCAGGATGCCATCAATCACTTGAATTCGGCCCCTACCATCTACAGACATACATGCCCAAATCATGACATTTGTTGAGTTTTTTGTAGTTCCTTCAATGCAATCAGGATGAAGTGCGTCTCCTACACTGTAAAAAAAAATTCAAGAGGTTACTAAAAATTTCTTAGTAAATTTGTATTCCACAGAATTTTTTAGTAACCATTACAAACTTTTTTTTTGCAAGTGAAACAAGCATTTCTTTTGTAAACTGAACAAAAGAATTTTTTGTACAACTAACTTAAAAATTTTTAGTATAATCCACCAAGCAAATTTTAGTAATAGCTCCAAAATTATTTTTAATAACCATTACGTGCGCCCGAAAGGCAGGAGCTTCCTTCGAGCTGCATCCAGAAGCGAAAGATTTTCGGCAAAAACGCAACAGATGGCAGCACCAAACATTCCTACCCGCTCCGACAGGATATTCATAATCCCTTTATTAACGAGACACTACATACATTTGGCGGTGGCAAGTTTCGAACCCGGGACCTTTTAGCCTGGAGTCCGTTACTATAACCACTATGCTATCAAGGCCACACCAACAGAGTTTTAGTTAGAGCTATTAAAACATAAAACTATTAACTCTTATTCGTTGCTAGCTTTTTTCTAGTAATTCTTACAGATTTTCTAGTAACCGACTAAGATTACTAAAAATTTTTTAGTAATTACAAGGATCACTAAAGTTTTTTTTAGTAGATCGACCCTTTTTTTTTTACAGTGTACTCTACGTCTCACGTATTTCCTACCATCACTACCAAAGAGCGATATTTTACTCTCATCGCTCCAGTTTACTTACTTCCTGTGATTTTCTTACCATTTAATGTGTTCTTTTGCCCCCTTAACTCGCCTTTTGCGTTGCTTTTGATTTCAATATGAGTTTTACCTTAGAATTCCAGCCTTGTAGTCCAAATCCTGACAACCTTCTTCTTATTGTTCTTGAACTTACTGCAATACCCGCTGCATTCATTTCACATCTAATGTCATCTGATGAAATTTTTCTATGTTGAAGGTATAGCCGTTTAATTTTTCTATCGGCAGTAGCACTTGTGCATGTTTTCCGGCCAGATTTGGCCTTATTTTCCACTGATTTCGTTTTTCCATTCCGCAAACAAAACTGTCATGCACCAGAACAAGTCACTGAACAACCAACTTGTCTTGCAATTTAAGCATAAGAGAGGCCATTTTCTCTCAATATGACAATTCGGCTTCTTTTTGTAGATGTGGAAATTAGTTCTTCTTGTTGATGACATTGTTTAAAATTAGTTTAATTAAAAAAGAAGGACTTTAAATATTAAAAAACAGCAATACTCTATTTAATTGTACTAGTATGCATCATCTCGCAAAATATTTCCTCAATAATAACTCCAAATAACCTAAACTATGGATACAGACATTTGATTGGTCCTTAGAACAGTGTTTGTGATTGGCTAGTACGCTTTTATTACAAAACATGTCCCTATACAAAACGATTTGTGTTTATTTGTTCTACTAAAATAAGCATAACTTTTTTGCAATACAGATATTGTAATACTGTTTTTATTATTAAATTTCATACTAAATTACGTTCAATTTGATATATAAATGTTTGTATTTAAGTGAAAAATAATATATTCTACAAGCACACAAAGGTGAAAAACATAAAACTTTCAAAAAATGTCCAAACTTTTGCCCATGTATGTTTTCGTGATTCTAAAGGAATATATTATAAGGTATTTGTACCCTATATGGACAGGGCTCTCAATATGGACACCCCTAATATTTTTAAAAATAATAATTTTGATCGAGAGATGGCTAAACATTTTCGCGAAGAAAAGCAATTGAAAAGATAATTAAGTTTGGAAAGTGTAAAAAAGCGCGCTGTTCGCCATTTAGGAAGAAACTTGTTATTTTGAGATGTGTTGATCTTAATTAATTGTAAGCTTAAATTTTTATTAGATATGGTGAAATTACAATAAATGTTGAAAAGTGGAGTATTTTAGAAAGCTAATAAAATATATTTTCGATTTTTATTGCATATTTTGCTTAAAATAATTTTATTTATTCATTTGATACAAGATTTAGTAAAACTATACCCGGTTCCCAATATGGACAGCTTATGTCCCCATCGACTACAACTGTAAGAAAGAAGAAAATTCAACGCTGCCAAGCAGTAACTTGAAAAGTCATCAAAGTGGTAAAATCTTTGTTCAATAAGATGCTATTTGAACAATCCTCCAAAAACCTTCCTCCAAAAAACCCTTGCAGAAAAATAAAACGAAGCCGCCCCCATTAGGATATCTGTTGTCGAAATCGTAGGTACCAATGGTATGACTTCCTCAACAAAAGAGGGCTGGTACTGCTTTTTTTGCAGTATTGATGCTTTTTCAAGCATGCGGCCATGCATCACATGTGGCAGATATGTTTATGAGGATTATGTGGGACTTACTGAACGTGGTGAAAAACTTTCTATTTGTCCATGCTGTGAGGACTGAGTAATAACAGATGTAAATTCGCAGACAGATGCAATAAAGCTAAGCAAAACCAACAATATTACTTCATAATATTTACTATTAACTAAGGGGCGTTGCATGGGTCTTCGAAGGGTAAAAACCCAGGATGCCTCTCCCCCCTTTCTAAAATGCATGTTCTGAAGATATTTACTGTCCCCCCCTCCTCCTCGGAATACTTTAAAATAATTTTTTTTATTCCCTTTCCTCTAAAATCCCTTGGAAAAGTGGCTCTTCCTTACACACTGTGTAGAAAGTCAATAAGGAAACACATGTCCATAATAGGGACAGGTAGTTCCTTATATGGACACTTGTAAACTTTTTTTTGTTTTCATCATTTAAATTAAACCAGAATAATTACAAAGTCGCTAATTTTAATAATGATATTCAATAGTCCAAGGATAGTGGTCACATATTTTTGGAGTCCTATGACTTGTACATGGGGGTGAAAAAATACATTTTCCTTAGGGTGTCCATATTGGGTACAGGTACCTTATTCATAGTCAATACTGTAAGAGTGAAATAGTTTGATATTAAATTTTATCTTTTTGGTATTTAACTCTCTAAATAAATCATCATTACAGAGTAAGGTTATGCAAATAAATTTATGATACTTCATATACAGGGTGTCCACCCTCAACAATGACCAATGAGTAATTCTTTAACTGTTAGTCATAGACATATTGTTCCGATTACAAAAATATTTAAAATGAGGTAAAGAAATATCTTAAACGTGATTTGGGTCAATAAAAACATTTCATAAAAATAAATACGAATTTAAAATTTTTATACGGTTCCACTGTCCTATAATTTATATTTAATAAAGTTTTCTTGTTACATTGTAAGTAAGACAAAAAAAAAAAAAAAAAAAACGTTATTCTGCCATTAAAATTGACCAAGTTATAGGTGTTTGAAATTTGGAACATACTTTTGCAGCAAATTAGTTGTCATTCACAAACGTAGTAGAAATATAATTTCGCCAGAAATATAAAAAAATTGGCTGAAAGTAAAATTAAGATTGCGATATAAATTTGAAAAGTTTAATCATTATAAAATATTAATAGAAGATACATAATTAATAAAAAACATATGAGGGAAAAAAACAAAGTTTTGTTTGAATAAAAGGATATCAGTTACTGAAAGGAAAGGAGTTACTGAAAAGCCTTGTGTATATTCTGTCTCATAAATTTAATCTATGGCTACATTACGCTAAGGCAACAAAATTCTAATTTTAGAGAAGTACGAAATATGAACTGACTACATCTCCAGAGATAATTTTAATCAAAATCAATAGCTACTCTCAAATTATCCTTGTCCCATCATGGGCTGCACCCCCAAAGAGGCATCACGCCCTCTCCCCAAAGTCTTCTTCCGCCTGTCTGATTTGTAGCTTAGAATAATGAAGAGCATAGACGTCAGGGAAATAGCCCCTTTGTCCATGTCTATTTTTATTCTCAGGTGTTAAGCCCTTTACATATTGCTCTTTCAATCTCATCTCACTATTTCCATTCTTACATCTGCGAATGATTGTTATTTTCTAGTTTTACACTTCTATAAATTTGAAGCAGTCCCAGGTTCTAGTTATTTCCCGCTTTGATGACCCTACAGAGTATAAAGCGATGTAGAAAATTCAAATTTGAGCAATTCAAATTTTTCTAGAAACTCATACATGCAAGCTTCTGATCTCGGGATTTGTTCATTGATGAATAATTTTTCCGTCTTGGTTCATTTTAATTTCTGAATGCTGAATATATGTTTTCGTGATTCTAAAGGAATATATTCTATTCTTAGCCAGAACTGTAAGAATGAAATATGCTACTGTTAATTTTTCTCATTTTGGTATTTAATTAACTAAATAGGTTATTACTACTGAATAAGGTTACGTAAATAAAGTAATGATGCTTCATATACAGGTAATTTACTCTCTACGGTGGCCAATGGCTAATTACTTACCATTAGACACATATTTTCAATTAGGAAATTGTTCTAAATGAAATAAATAAATATTTTAAAAGTGATTTGGGTCTTTTGCCTGGCCGATTTGTAGCTTAGAATAATGGAAGCGCAGAAACTTAAGAGATTTAGCTTCCCCCTTTAAAAAACTTTATTTATTCTTAGCATCTAAGCGCTTTACATATTGCCCATTCAATCTCAATTCTTTCATTGGTACATCTGCTAATGAGTATTATTTTCCCCTTTTCCATTGTTATGATAATAATAAATTTTCTATTTTTAATATCATCAGATTAAAAAAAATATTTTATTAAATATTATATCCAGGGAGAGGAAATTGCCTCGATCCAACCTTTACAGTCGCGTAGAATTTACAGTGTTTTATTAACCAGTAAACAATCAAAGAGTTACTGAAAACACTTCTTTACACTCTGTTTCTTTTCCTTCATTTCTGGGCACATTACGCTGCCGCAAAAAAAAAAAAAAAAAAAAAAAAAAAAAAATCTAATTTTACAGAGGTAAAATTAGAAACTGCCTACATCTCCAGAGATCATTTTAATCAAAATCAATTGCTTAGTTAATTGCAAATTATCCGTGTCCCATCATTAGCTGCACACCAAATTAGACATCACGCCTTGTCCCAGAGTTTTCTTCCGCCTGGCCGATTTGTAGCTTAGAATAATCTTAAAGCATAAACGCCAGAGAAATTTCCCCCTTTTGCATGACTTTTATTTATTCTTAGCTGTTAAGCGCTTAACATATTGCTCTTTCGATCTCACTGTTTTCATTATTACATTCGCGAAAGAGTGTTATTTCCTTGTTTTTGACTGCTATAATGATAATAAATTTTACTATTTTCAAAATCATCAGATAAAAAGAAAATTTAGTTAATTAAATATTAAATCAAGGGCGAGGGAAATTTCCTGATTGAGCTTTTACAGTCGTGCAGAATTTAGTCTTTTAAAAACCATTAAAAAACAAGGAGTTAATGAAATAACTTGTCTTCACTCTATCTCATGAATTTAATCTCTGGGCACATTACGCTACCGCAACAAAAATCTAATTTTAGAGGGGTAAGAAATAGAAACCGTATACATCTCCAGTGATCATTTTAATCAAAGTCAATTGCTAGTCCGAAATTATCCGTGTCCCATATCCCATCATCGGCTGCACCCCCAAATGAGACATCGTGCCCTCTCACCAAAGTCTTCTTCCGTCTGGACGATTTGTAGCTTAGAATAATAGCAGAGCATAAATGTCAGAGAAATATCCCTTTTTTCCGTGACATTATATATTCTTAGCTGTTAGCGCTTTTAGATATTGCTCTTTCAATCTCACAGACTCATTGGTACATCTGCAAATGAGTGTTATATTCTCGTTTACCACTGCTATAAATTTGAAGGAGTCCCAGGTTCTTGTTATTTCGCACTTTGATTACCCTACGAACTATAAAATGATGTAGAAAATTCAAATTTGAGCTATTCAAATTTTGCTTGAAACTCATACGTGCAAGCTTTTGATCTCTAGATTTGTTCCTTGATGAATAATTTTTCCATCTTGGTGCATCCTTAATTATAAGTGCTGAATATATGTTTTCGTGGTTCTAAAGGATTATATTATATTCTTAGTCAGTAATATAAGAGTGAAATATGTTGCCATTAAATTTTCACATTTTGTTATTTAACTCACTAAATAAGTCATTATTACTGATTAAGCTAATGCAAATAAATTTATGATGCATCGTATGCAGGGTGACTTCTCTCAATGATTGCGAATGGTTATTTCCTTAACCGTTACTTATAGATATATAGAGCTAGTTAGAAAAATGTTTTAATTGAAGTAAGTAAATACTTTAAAACAATTTGTGTACATAAAAACATTTGTTAAAAAATTACGAATTTAAAAATTGTTATACGTTTCCCTGGTCTTATAACTTATATTTAGAAAAGTTTTCTTCTTACATTGCTAGTAAGACAAAAAAAAATAGTTTCGTTATTCTACAATTAAAATTGACAAAGTTATACATGTTGAAAGATGGAGCATGTTTTTTGCTGCAAATTAGTTTTCGTTCACAACTTTATTAGAAATATAATTTTGTCAGAAATATATATTACAAATTAATTTTTTTTTCTTCGCCAAAATTAACCTTACACTATATTATTTTTCTTTTAGCAATATTCCGTACTTAATTCAACTTATTAAATTAAAATCCTGTCACTAGATCTAATCTATTAATCTTTATCGAAACGATATAAATTTTTAATTTGCCTTAAAAAACATTTATTCCAATATGCGTAAATTAAAAAAATGGCTCTAAATTAAAACTATTCTTAATTAAACTTTATTTCTTAATATTCCAAATAAACTCATTTATTCCTTGTTTTTAACAATCTTTTTTAAGAAAGTCTCTTTAAATTTATTCCAAAACCATACCTTTCAAAAAATATCATTCTTTTTATTTATTTTTCCCTTCAACGTTTGATATTTGCTGCGTATCAATAAATTCATTTCTTTTCTTTTTTGTTTTAAAATATCGTCTGCAGGATAGTTGAATTCTGAGTTCGATTATAACTTAGTTAAATAATAGTTTTTTTAAATAAAAATTATCGTCTGAATGAATTGTTTAATCTCGACGCTGGGCATGAATTCTGTTTGCTTGAGAAAATGATGGTTAGAGAATATAGAATTTTCTGGAAGTTTTTTTTTAGATTTAAGAAGGAAGCTGAGAGGTGATGAGAGACATATTCTTTCCTTTTTCTCCGATGATTCAGTTCAGACAAATTGCGGAACAACGTTTTAATGATGGAATATTCTTATTCGAAGAGAGCATTTCCGCCCTATATGCCTGCCTTTTAATAAACTTTTTCGGAGCAGCCAATGTATAGTTCAATAAAGCGTCTACATATATTTAATTCATTTTTTCTCCCATTTTTTTCCCCGCTACAAAAATCTAATTTTAAAGAGGTAAGAAATGGGAACTGTCTATATCTCCAGAAATCATTTTAATCAAAATTAATTGCTAGACCTAAATTATCCGTGTCCCATCCCCTCATGGGGTGCACCCCCAAATGCGACATCACTCCCTCTCCCCAAAGTCTTCTTCCGCCTGGCGGATTTGTAGTTTAGAATAACCGAAGAGCATAAACGTTTGCGAAATATCTATATTTTCTATGACTTTATTTATTCTTATTTATTAAGCGCTTCACATATTGCTCTTTCGATCTCACTGTTTTCAATTGTGCATCTGCGAATGATTGTTACTTCTTTTTTTTCTACTACTATAATAATAATAAATTTGAGTCTATTCAAAATCATCAGGTAAACAGAAAATCTAGTTAATTAAATATTATATACACAGAGAGGGAATCGCCTTGATCCATCCTAAACAGTCCCCAGAATTTACAGTCTTTTATAAACCAGTAAAAAAATCAAAGAGTTACTGAAAAGACTCTATACACCATGCCTCATGGCCTTAATCTCTGAACACATTACGCTGCCGCAACAAAAATCTAATTTCAGAGAAACAAAAATAGGAACTGCCTACATCTCCAGAGATCATTTTAATCAATATCAATTGCTAGTCCCAAATTATTCGTACCTCATCATGGGCTGCATCCCGAAATAAGACATCACACCCTCTCCCTAAAATATTCTTCCTCCTGGCCGATTTGAAGCTTAGAATAATGGAAGTGCATAAACGTCAGAGAAATAGACCCCTCTTCCATGCCTTTTTTATTCTTAGCTGTTAAGCGCTTTACATATTGCTCTTTCGATCTCACTCTTTTCATTGGTGCATCTGAGAATAAGTGTTATTCCCTCTTTTTCCACTGCTATAAATTTGAAGGAGTCCCAGGTTCTTGTTATTTCGCGCTTTCATGACCCTACAGAATATAAAACGATGTAGAAAATTCAAATTTGAGCTATTCAAATTTTGCTAGAAACTCATACGTGCAGCTTTTGATCTCGGGATTTGTTCATTGATGAATAATTCTTCCATCTTGGCGCATTTTGGTTTCTGCGTGCTGAATATATGTATTCGTGATTCTAATATATTCTGATCCTAATATATTCCGTTTGGTATTTAACTCATACTATCATTACTGAATAAGGTTATGCAAATAAATTTGTGATACTTCATATACAGGGTGTCCACTCTCAACGGAGGACAAAGGCTAATTCCTTAACTATTAGTCATGGATATACAATTCCAATTACAAAAAGCTTTTAAATGAGGTAAAGAAATATTTTAAAAGCGATTTGTGTTAATATAAGCATTCCGTAAAAAATACGAGATTTAAATTTTTATGCGGCACCCAAGACCTATAAATTAGTAAATTTAGTAAAATTTTCCTGTTACACTGATAAGTATAATAAAAACAAGTACCGTTATTCTGTTATTAAAATTGACCGTCTAATCACGAGATATCATTTAATCACAATCAATTGCGAGTCCCAAATTATCCATGTCTCATCATGAGCTGCACCCCAAATGAGACATCACGCCATCTCACCAAAGTTTTCTTCCGCCTGACCGATTTGTAGCTTAGAATAATGGAAGAGCATAAACATCAATGAAATAGCCCATTTTTCCATGACTTTTATTTATTCTTATCTGTTAAGCACTTTACATATTGCTCCTTCAATCTCACTGAATTCATTGGTACATCTGCGAATGATTGTTATTTGATCATTTTCCACTGCTATAAATTTGAAGGAGTCCGAGGTTCTTGTTATTTGGCTCTTTGATGACCCTACAAAGTAAAACGATGTAGAAAATTCAATTTTGAGCTATTCAGATTTTCCTGGAAATTTATACTTGCAAGCTTTTTAACTCAGGATTTGTTTATTGATGAATAATTCTTCAATCTTGGTGCATCATGATTTCTGTGTGCTGAAAACATGTTTAGTGATTTTAAATTAATATATTCTATTCTTAGCCCGTACAGTGCTGGGTGAAATATATTGCTGTTAAATTTTCTCATTTTGGAATTTAACTTACTAAATAAGTCATAAGATTATGCAAATAAATTTGTGATGCTTCATATCCAGGGTGTTTACTCTCATTGGTGGCCAATGGCTGATTTCTTAACCGTTAGTCATATACAATTATACATATATTTCGAATTACAAATATGCTTTAAATGGGACAAAAAAGCATTTTAAAAGCGATTTATGTCAATAAAAACAGTCCTTAAAAAAAAAAAAAAAAAAAAAAAAAAAAAAGAGCACGAGATTTAAAATTTTATACAGTCCCCGGACTTATAAGTTATATTTAGTAAAATCTTTCTATAAGACTAATAAGTAAAACAAAAAAAGTACTGTTATTCTACAATTACAATTGGCGAATAATCTGCAGAGATCATTTTTGTCAAAAATCATTTGCTAGTCCCAAATTATCCGTGTCCCATCATGGGCTGCACCCCAAAATGACACATCACAGCCTCTTCCAAAAGTCTTCTGCCTGCGTATTTGTAGCTTAGAATCATGGAAGCGCATAAACGTCAGAGAAATCGTCCCCTTTTCTATGACTTTATTTATTCTTAGCTATTAAGCGCTTTTACATATCGCTCTTTCAATCTCACTGATTTCATTGGTACATCTGCGAATGAGTGTTATTTCCTCGTTTTCCACTGTTATAAATTTGAAGGTGTCCCAGGTTCTTGTTATTTCGCGCTTCGATGACCTTTCAGAGTATAAAATGATGTAGAAAATTCAAGTTTGAGCTATTCAAATTTTGTTAGAACTCATACGCGCAATATTTGATCTTTGGAATAGTTCATTGATGAATAATTCTTCCATCTTGGTGTATCATGATTTCTGCGTGCTGAATATATGTTTTCGTGATTCTAAAGGAATATATTCTATTCTTACTCAGTACTGTAAGAGTGAAATGTGTTGCTATTAAATTTTCTGATTTTGATATTTAACTCGTTAAATAAGTCATTATTACTGAAAAAAAGTTATGCAAATAAATTTATGATACTTCATACACAGAGTGTCCAACCTCAATCCTGGCCAATGGCTAATTCCTTAACCATTAGACTTAAATATACTGTTCCAGGTACAAAAATGTTTTAAACGATGTAAAGAAATATTTTAAAAGCGATTTGGGTCAGAAAAACATTTCTTAAAAAATTATAAAATTTAATTTTTTTTTTTTCGGATCCCGGTCTTATGAGTTATGTTTAGTAAAATTTACCGGTTACACAGACAAGCAAGTCAAAAAATCTCTGGTTATTCTACAATTAAAAATGGCCGAATAACAGCTGTTTAAAATTGGAGCATAACTTTTAAAGGAAATTTGGGACATTCACAAATTTAATAGAAATATAATTCCGTCGAAAATACTTTAAAAATGGTTGAAAGTAAAATTAAAACCGCAATATAATTTTTAAATATTTAATCATTCTAAAATATTAATGCAAAATCTACAATTTATAATAAACATATAAAGGAAAAGAGTGTGGATTTTTTGTTGAGTAAAATGATAAAAATTAACAGCCTCATATTATTTTCTTAATGATACATATATTAAAGTATCATTTGATTACACAAGTTTGCGAAAGATGATGGGTTAGGGGATTTTTTTAGCTTTTTATAATCAATTCTTAAGTATTCTATACCACTGAATCTAAAATCGACCTTCATTTTGTTACCATCATGTAAAGAATATTTTTCCAAATCGTATAGTTAAAAAAAAAAAAAAAAAAAAAAAAAAAAAAAAAAAGGGCGAAAATTTGATCTATAATATAGATGTGATTGTTGTGTTTTTAACTTTTGTTAATTAATTTTTTATATATTTTTTTAAGCTGAATTTGAAAATGATGTTCATTTTTAACCACCAATTCAAGATTTTTTGCAAATTGTAAATTTAAAGTTAAAAAGTTCACAAATAAGATTCAACCTCTTTACCAACCACTCAGCTATTTAGCTCTAAGAATCCCAGTATAAGCCAAAAAATCGAATAAATTATTGAACTAAATAAAATAAAATTGAATTAAAAAGTGCTTACATCTCTTTCATAGTATTAGATTTGAGCTGTATTTTAACTTTGATATTTACGATTCGCAAAAAAATTCTAACGTGATTATTGAAATTAAAGGCCTTTTTCAGATTTAGTGCTAGGTGCTCAATTATCGAAACTTAAAAAACACACCCTCCACACAAAACTCCTTTATCTTATAACATCCGATTTTTGTTATTTTTAAAATTTGACAACCATTTGCGAAAACTCCTAACATGACGGTTAAAAATTTAAGGTTATTTTCTGATTCATTGGTAAAAAATACATAATAGCTAAAAAATACAACCATTGCAGGCTTATAATCTAAAAAAATTTTCTTAAACTTTTTTCTTTAATCTGTCCAAAGTTTTCTTGAATTATCCTGTAAAATACGTCTAAATGCACGATAACCCATCACCAAAAAATCATAAAATTCCTAGACTGTCATCGAATTTACGTCAGTATGTGAAATTTAATTTCGATCGGATGTTTGAAAGTGAATTAAATGAATTTTTAATAACTCGTTTTTAAAACTTGTTTAAGTGAATTACATGAATTTTTGTAATTATTTCAGATGATCTCAGTCTTGTGTCTCTTTGTTTCTTGTATTCGTAATACTGCTTTCTCATGTCGGTTCCGACAATGGGTTAACGTGCAAATCTGAATACTTATGATGTTACCTACCTACATTTAAAGTGTGGCCCAATAATCCTGGGACAACCTGTGAAAGGTATATTGTGCATATAATACATTTCTACAAATTTATTTAAAAAATAAGCTCAAGCATGAAGCAAATTGAAAAGTTGAAAGAATAAGTATTCTGATATAGGAAATATATGCACGTGATTATGTAATTAAATAAATTAAAACTCTAGAACTAAAAGAGAAAAAAACAAATTACAGAAGTCTATTAAACAGGGATGCAAAAAACTAGGAATTAATGAAAAGTCTTCTCTAAACTCTATCTCATGAATTCAATCTCTGGGCATATTAACGTTGCCGCAACAAAAATCTAATTTTAGAGAGGTAAGAAATAAAAACTGCCTACATCTCCAGAGATTATTTAAATCAAAATCAATTGCTAGTCCCGAGTTATCCGTGTCCCTTCATGGGCTGCATCGAAAATGCGACATCACGCCCTGTCCCTAAAGTCTCCTTCCGCCTGGCCGATTTGTAGCTTAAAATAATGGAAGAGCATAAACGTCAGAGAAATAGCCCCCTTTTCCATGACTTTATTTATTCTTATCTGTTAAGCACTTTTAAATATTGCTCTTTCGATCTCACTGTTTTCATTGGTACATCTGAGAATGAGGTGTTATTTCCTCGTTTTCCACTGCTGTAAATTTGAATGAGTCCCAAGTTCTTGTTATTTCGAGCTTTGATGACCCTACAGTGTATAAAACGGTGAAGAAAATTCAAATTTGAGCTATTCAAATTTTGCTAGAAAACTCATACGTGCAGCTTTTGATCTCTGGATTTGTTGAATTGATGAATAATTCTTCCATCTTGGTACATCCTTATTTCTGCGTGCTGAATATATGTTTTCGTGATTCTAAAGGAATATATTCTAATCTCAGGCAGTACTGTAAGAGTGAAATATGTTGCTATTAATTTTTCACATTTTGGTATTTAACTCACTAAATAAGTCATTATTGCAGAATAAGGTTATGCAAATAAATTTATGAGGCTTAATATACAGGGTATCTACAGTTATTGGTAGTCAATGACTAATTACTTAACCGTTAGACATATATTTTCTGTTACAAAAATATTTTAAATAAGATTAAAAAAAAGTTTAAAAGCGATTTGGGCCCTTCCCGTCTGGCCGATTTGTAGTTTAGAATAATGGAAAAACATAAACCTCAGAGACACCCTCCTTTTCAACAACTTTATTTATTGTTAGCTGTTAAACGCTTTGCATATTTCTCTTTCGATCTCGCTGTTTTCATTTGTACATCTGCGAATGAGTGTTATTTTATCGTTTTCCACTGTTATGAAGTTGAAGGAATCTCAAGTTCTTGGTATTTCGCGCTTTGATGACCCTACAGAGTATGCTGTAGAACAACGATATAGAAAACTTAAATTTGAGCTATTCAAATTTTTCTAGAAATATCATACGTGCAGCTTTTGATCTCTGGATTTGTTATATGGAAGAATAATTCCTCCATCTTGACACATCATGATTTCTGTATGCTGAATATATGTTTTCGTGATTCTAAAGGAATATATTCTAATCTCAGGCAGTACTGTAAGAGTGAAATATGTTACTATTAATTTTTCTCATTTTGGTATTTAACTGACTAAATAAGTTTTTACTAATGAATAAGGATATACAAATAAATTTGTGATCCTTCATATGTAGATTATCTGCACTCAACGGTGGCCAATGGCTAATTTCTTAACCGGCTGATATATATTTAAACATTCAATTACAAAAATGTTATAAATGAGATAAATAATATTTTAAAAGCGATTTGTGTCAGTAAAAACATTACTTTAAAAAAATACGAGATTAAAATTTTTATACGGTCCAACAAACCTAAAAGTTATATTTAGTAAAATTTTCTTGCTACACTCATAAGTAAAAAAAAAAAAAAAAAAAGTACCGTTATACTACAATTAAAATTGACCGAATAAACTCTAGAGATCATTTTAATCAATATCAATTGTTAGTTTCAAATTATCCGTGTTCTATAATTGGCTGCACCCCAAATAAGACAACACGCCCTTTCTCCAAAGTCTTCTTCCCTCGGCCGATTTTAATAATGGTTAGAATAATGGAAGAGCATAAACGACAAAGAAAAAGCCCGATTTTCCACGACTTTTATTTATTCTTTGCTGTAAAGTGCTTTATATATTGCTCTTTCGATCTCACTCTTTTCATTGGTGCATCTGCGAATGAGTGTTATTTCCTCGTTTTCCACTCCTATAAAGTTGAAGGATTCCCAAGTTCTTGTTATTTCGCTCTTTGATGACCCTACAGAGTATAAAACGATGGAGAAAATTCACATTTGAGCTATTCAAATTTTGCTAGAAATTCACACGTGCAAGTTTTTGATCTCTGGACTTGTTCATTGATGAATAATTCTTCCATCTTGGTGCATTTTGATTTCTACTTGCTGAATATATGTTTTCGTGATTCTAAAGGAATATTAACCGTTTGAATGAGATATGTTGCTATTAAGTTTTCTCATTTTGGTATTTAACGCATTAAATAAGTCATTAGTACTGAATAAGGTCATGTAAATAAGTTTGTGATGCAACATATATACAGGGTATCCATTCTAAACGGAGGCCAAAGGTTAATTCCTGAACCTTTAATCATAGATTTTCCGTTCCAGTTACAAAAATGTGTTAAATGGGGGTAAAGAAATAACTTAAAAGTGATTTTGTTTATTAATAACATTCCTTAAGAAATTAAAAAGATAAAATTTTTTTGCGGTCCCCCAACTCTAAATGTTATATTTAATAAAATTTTCCCATTACATTTGCAAGTCAAAAAAAAAACCTTGTTATTTTACAATTAAAATTGATCGAGTAATAGCATATTTTTTGCTTCAAATTAGGGGCCATTCACAAATCTATTAAAAATATAATTTTGCCAAAAATACAAAAAAGGTTGAAAGTAAAATTAAAATCGCAATAGAAATTTTAAATATTTAATTCTTCTAAAATATTAATACAAAATATACAGTTTATAACAAACATACAAGAAAAAAAAGCAGATGTTTTGGTAAATGATAAAAATTAACAATTTTTACTTAATGATACACATTTTAAAATATCTTTAGACTATTCTAGCTTGCAAAAGATGATGGGGTAGGTTTTTTAAAGCTTTTTTTAATTAATTCTTATGTATTTTATATCACTGAATCCAAAATTTACTTTTATTTTTTTTACCTGCACGTAAAGATTTTTTGCGTAAATTTTATAGTTGAAAAAAAAAGCAAAAATTTGATGCTATAATAAAGGTGTGATTGTTGTTTTTTAACATTTGATAATTTATTTTTATGTAATTTTTAAAAATCTGAATACCAAAATGTTTTTTGTTTTTAACCACCACGTCAAGAGTTTTCGGAAGTTGTAAGTTTCAAAGTTAAAATTGAACTTCTTCACCCACCTCATCGGTCCACTCAGCTATTTAGTTGTAAGAATTGCAGTGTAAGCGAAAAAAATTAATAAAATATTGAATTAAATAAAATTAAGAAATGCTTACATCTGATTTATAATATCAGATTTTAGCAACATTTTAATTTTGAAATTTACAATTTGCACTAAAATTCTAATGTGATGATTGAAAATGAAACTCGTTTTCAGATTTAATGCTAAAAAGTTCATAAAATTTAACTATCGAAAATTAAAAATCCATAACACATTAATAAATAAATAAATAAACAGTTTTTTAGCTCACAGGCTATCATAGCCTGAGAGCTTATGTGCCCGCCCGTTCTGTATGTACGTTCGTACATGCGTAACGCGATAACTCATGATAAAAGTATCCTATCCACTTGAAATTTTGTATATAGGTATATCCTGATAAGGCGCTTCCCTGCTTAGTTTTTGGAGTTCATTCTATAAGTATAAGAGGGAGAACGGGGGCTCATGTCCCTCCCCTTAATTGATATAAATGGGTTTTTCACTCAGAATTATCAGTTTTCACTCAAAATTTAAGTATAAGATCATTCTAATGAGGCGCCTCAGTGATTGGTATTAGGTGTTCATTGTATACGTGTAAACAGGGGAACGGGGGTTCTAATGCCCCTCCCCTTAATTGATATAAATGGGTTTTTCATGCAGAATAATCAGATTTCGTTCAAATTTCTGAATAGTTTTAGAAGTTTAATGGTTAAGTATAAAAGAGTGGGATAACTCCTCTTAATTTATATAAATGCTAAATGGGTTTTTATTAAGAATTATCCGATTTGCCTTGAATTTTGGATATAGATTTTTTATATGATAAAGCATGTCCTTGATATTTTAGGAGGTTCAATGATTAAGTATAAAAAAGGGGAAAGGGGAGAGCTGTTTCCCCTCCTTTGTTTTTTTTTTCGATAGGAAATAACCCTTGAAAATATAAGGCTGCAATGTGCAATTAGTATGCGTAGCCTGTGAGCTCAATGCTCTCAGTTTAACTGGGCAGTATTCTTTTCATTTTAAAATAAAGATACATTGAACTACATACGATATTGTAACAACAGTTGTCTAAAATCGAAATTACTTCTTCAATTTCCTGTGCGCGCATACGTATAAATACAGATATAAAAAAAAATATCTTATATCATCCGTGGAGCGCGAGCGTACACAATAATTTGATCTCTCAGCCCAACAAATGTTCATGAATTCATTTCAATATTTATTTATTTTTTTAATCACCGAAATAAAATTTGATTTTCTTGAAGTTCTCGGAATAATTTGTTTGAAAAATATTAAGAACATCACTTAGACTTTGTATGCAAAAAACAATAGAGACGTATGGAAAAAAAAAATTTTTCTCAAAAACAAATTTCCTGCATATTTTGTCAACTGTTTTAATGTCTTGAGGAATCGCTGAAGATGGCTAAAATGACATTTAGTTTTTCTTGACATTTAGTACGTTGGATTTTTCATAGATAGCAATTTTCATGACATTGCAATAAATATTAATGTATTTACAAGGAAGAACTTGCAAGAATATAATTTAATAAATTATCTATTAAATTATAATTGAGTTTTAATAACTTTCTATTTTATTAGAGTTTGATTTCGAATTATCACCTTTAGTCATTTGCTGCTAAATCAACTCTCTCTCTCCACAAACATTCATTGGGGAAAAAAATTGTATGTGTTATTTTACTCAAACTTTTTTAAGCCCACCCAGTACTTTTTCTGAAGTTGGCGCTACTGGTTATTAGTATGAGAATTAGTTTCTAAAAATGCTTCGCAGTTCTATTTCATCTTCCACATGATTAAACAAAACGTAATTTCAATGTATCTTAGCCACCACTGTGAAAACATTTCCAAAATAGACTCATACTTAACCTCTTCAGACCTGAGCATAAAATAACTCTACAAATATGTATTTATTGCTTTTACATAATCGAAATAACACCATAGAAGACAGAAAGGATCATTTTTATGAAATCAGTACTTTAGGGGACTGGTAATTTAGATTTACAAATATGGATATAAAAGTACTAATCCCCTTAAAACATTCGTTTAACTATCAGTAATATAAATTTACGCAATAACAAAATTAAGGTCTTTAAACAAGTAAATGATCAGCAAATCCTCAAAATTTTTTATTGTAAAACATTTAAGTTAAATTATCATGAATATTTCTTACTTTCTTGGCCACAATGTCTTGAAGGTATTTTCGAATCTCCGATGAAAATAATATTTATTTTATGAGGTAATATTCATCAGTGCTGACAGTTATTGATTTTGTTTTAAAGCAAAAAACATTCAGCTGTATAAAAGTAAAGTAAAAATGCAAAAAATTCAAACAGTTTAGCTTTTATGAGAAAAAGAATGGAGCTACACATTTGTGTACCTTAGGTTTGAAGAGGTTAAATAGATAGAGGAACAAATAATAGAATATGTAACTTCTGATCGAAAGATTTAAAACCATTTTCTATTCTCATTTTAATACTCCAAAACTTTCTCTTTCGAAAATTCAAATATACGTGTGCAAAGAACTGAATAAACTAAATATTTTGCGGTTAGCCGCTCCTGTTTTCTACAAATACAGATTTGAAACTTTCCTGCGGTTTTCTTTACTGGACTTTTGATTTTCATTATGAGTTAATTTTTTTGTTATTGCAATATGTTCTATTTGTGCTCTCCGAGAAGATGATGTTTTTCTCTTGGAGTTTGTATAATTCATAATATTCAAGAAATGAAAATTAAATATTACTTTGGAAGAATAATGTCTTAGACATCAATGAAATACATTCCTTTTTAACAATACAAAATGAAAAACAGAATTACACATTAATTTTTTTTCTGAATTCTTTATATATATATATATATATATATATATATATATATTGTGAATATGCAGAAAATGGATATAACTCTGTTACGCCTGACAATGCTCGTAGACTCCTGGAGGGTAAGCACTACCGATGACAGTTAAGATTATTCTCTTCATGTTTTATTATTTCTGATGAAAATATTGATTATCTGATTAGTGAAATTATCATAAAAGATATTAAAGAAGTTAAAAATAACCAAGAACAAACTGAAAAATTAAAAGTTACACATTATGATATAAGAAATGTAGACATATACAGGGTGGTCATAAAAAAACTTTGCCGATATACGGAGTTCTAGCGGCCATTCCGCTCAACCGATCGAAATGAAATTTCAGATATAGCTATTTAGAGGTATGAGCTCGAGATTCTGTGAGCGACAACAAAATGGCGCTCACGGTTACGGTAATAGTTACAGAAACTCGAAAATTTCCAATGGCAACACCCACTTTTTTTCATCGCAAAATGCTCAGCGCATGCGAAAACCCTAAAAAGCGTTCGAACCGTACGTGTATAGCAAGAAACGGACATGTTATGCACGCAAAAAAACCATTCTGGGAATCCCCCCCCCATAGAAAAAACTCGATTGGGGAGCATGGAGGAAATTTGCATATGACACAGAGTCAGTACACTAATCTCTGATTATAATACAGATCGGAGAAACTAAAACTTTTATTTTGATTACACATTTTCCACATGGGTGCCGTCACCATCACAGGCATTTACGGCACCCATGTGGAAAATGTGTAATCAAAATAAAAGTTTTAGTTTCTCCGATCTGTATTGTAATCAGAGATTAGTGTACTGACTCTGTGTCATATGCAAATTTCCTCCATGCTCCCCAATCGAGTTTTTTCTATGGGGGGGGGAGGATTCCCAGAATGGTTTTTTGTGCGTGCATAACATGTCCGTTTCTTGCGAAACACGTACGGTTCCAACGCTCTTTAGGGTTTTCGTAGGCGCTGAGCATTTTGCGATGAAAAAAATGGGTGTTGCCATTGAAAATTTTCGAGTTTCTGTAACTATAACCGTAACCGTGAGCGCCATTTTATTGTCGCTCACAGAATCTCGAGCTCATACCTCTGAATAGCTATATCTGAAATTTCATTTCGATCGGTTGAGCGGACTGGCCGCTAGAGCTCCGTATATCGGCAACGTTTTTTTATGACCACCCTGTATTATGTACACAAGAAAATTAAAATCCTATAACTGAAATAAAAAAGAAATAAAAAAGGAGAAGTTATTAACGATAGCTTGTAAAATACTGAAAAACAAGAGCTTATTAGATAAAATTCTGTGTAAAACACAAGTATGGTGACCTTAAATTTTAAATCGTTTAAAAATATCTATAGTTATTTGTATTAAAATGAGTTCCTAAAAATTTTTCTCAGTTGTATTTCATTTTCCACATATTTAAATAAAACATATCTCCTGTGTATCTTAGCCACTACTCCAAAAATATTTCCAAAATAGGTTCATACTTAAATAGATAGACGAACAAACTGAAAAACTGAAAGTTATGCATTATTATATAAGAAATGTAGGCATATATTATGTACCCAACAAAATTAAAACCCTATAACTGAAAAGAAAAAGAAATCAAACCGGAGAAGTCTATTAACGATAGCTTGTAAAAATACCAAATGAACAAAAAAAAAAAAAAAACAAGAGCTTATTTAAATATCATTCTGCGAAAGACACTTTGTACTGCCTTAAGAATTATTATATTCATTTGTTTTCATGCTCTGCGACAGTTAAAAACAAGAAAAGCCTATCTTATGACTTTCAAAATCTTTTTGTTGGGCAAACAAAGAAAAAATTCCCTCGCGTAACAGAGACAAACAACAGCGCTCTTTCTCTCTATCACACACACACACAACACAGGCGATGTACCTTACTCACCATCAGATTTCCCTTTGATCCTCTTAACAAGCAATACACTTAAGACTAATCTGTGAAAGCCTTACAAGTGATGAAGACCTATGAGACGATAATCCTTAACCTAGTTCATGAAAAAGCAATGAAATATTCAACGGTTACTTTTTTCTTTTTTATAATCTTTTGTGAGTGAATTATTAAAGATAATCTGACATCGAAACCCTCATATTAAAGACGACTTTATCTTGACAGTGTAAGTAAGAAAAAAGGGTGGAAAAGTAAATAAAAGAATTTTATATAGTATAAAATGTATTATTTAAAAATGAGAAATGAATGCTAATGTAATTATGTATTTATTATTCTTTAGGGAGACTGCGATGATTTTAATATGCAAGCAAATCTTACCGAAAGAGAGTGAATAATTTTTAAAAATATATTTTTTGGAAGCTTTTGTGAGGTATTTTCTTTGCATATTCTATGAAAATGCGTTTCATTAAGAATTTGAATTTTTATGCTTCTTAAAAGTTTTCCTGGGAATAGAATAAATAATGTTTTAATTATTATTTAGAATTTAAGAAATATTTCAGTTATTATAGAAAGTGTGTAACATTATGTAATTTATCAGTTTTTCATCTTTTTCATTTTATCCGCAAGGAACGTTTTGACAGATTTTAAAAAGAAGTAGGGAGGTTGTTATTTACTTCTTTTGAATATTGTTTTAGATTATTCACATTTAAAAAAAAATCAATGTAGCACTTGAAATATTTCTTATATACCCATTGTTTTATAAACAAGAGTCTTTAAAGCAGATTTTCTACAACAGAAACTATAGAATAAATAATGAGTTAATAAAAATTTAAATTAACCCTCTAGTGCATAGTGTTGCCATTTGGCAACAACTAATAAATTAAAATTTCTCTCTTTATCGTTTATTTACCGTTGCCTAATAATAACTTTATGTTTTTCATATTCATATTGATCATTTAGGTTTAGTTCATTAAAAATACCATAGGTTGTTTATCAGTTAAAAATAAAAAAAAGAACTTTTGAAGCCTTCCATTATCCTAGTCATAGATAAATTTGTAACAAAGAATATATACATATATATATATATATATATATATCTTATAATATAAAGGCCAAACGTATCTGTGCGTAACGCATACGTCATTTTGCGCATGGCAACACTTTCAAATTTTAAATAAATTTCGGTATTGCAATTTTTGCTACCAAAAGTTTTTAAACTTCTTAATGTTGCACATTTTCAAATTTTACACCATCGTGTAGGAAAAAAAATATACTTTTAAATGAAATTTGTTTGAAAGCTGCATCTTAATTTGTTTTTGAAATATTAATTTTTTTGTAGCTTTTAATACCTCTTTTCTAATCGTGGCAACAGGAGTATTCCATTTCTATTGAAAGCAAAGGAAAAAAGGGAAAAAATTGAGTGCTGTATCTTTATGTTGCCATTTTCTCATTAAAAGGTGAAAAATAGAAATTTAAATATCTTCTATTAGAAAACCCGGTGAATTTTGACTTCATTTACAAAATTTGATTTACACATAAAAGAATATCAACAGTTTAATATCTGTTTCAGCTAATAGCCATTGAGACTTCAAGTTTTGAATCAAAATTATCAAATTAAAATGCCAATGTTTTTAAAACGTGAATACAGATGTAAAATGTACATTTGTAAATTTTGATATGGTGAAAATGATGCCAGGTTTAGATTTCACGGGAAAAAAAGTATATGATTGAGTCAAAGTTGAAAAAATTTTGCTTTTTATCATTTTGGAATATTAGCATAAGAATTTTAATTGATAACTTTATCATAATAACATATCTTTATTATTTTTAATGCATACATATTAGAGGTCTGCACGGGCCCGGGCCTGGCCCGTGGCCCGTATCCGGCCCGGCCCGCGGGCCGGGCCGGCGAAATCGTTTCGAATTCTCTAACGGGCCGGGCCGGGCCGGCAGATTTAGAATAGTTTTTTCAACGGGCCGGGCCGGGCCGACAAACAACATAAACGGGCCGGGCCGGGCCGGCAAAAAAATTGAACGGGGCAGACGGGCCAGGCCGGGCCGAAAAAATAATTTTCGGGCCTGCCGGCCCGTTCTGAAGATTTAAGCAGGAACGATAAAATCTGAGCTATTTTCAACGAAAATGGTTTTAACGGGAATAGGTATAAATGTGGCCATACTAGTTTGACAACATCAATATAAAAAGTCCTTCCGGCAATGCCGGGAGGAAGAGGTAGCTTTCATATACTTATATATTTATTTATTTATTTTAAGGTAAGTTACATTGTTCAAAAATACTAAGCTCAAATTAGTGGAAATAATCTTATAAAATTAGTGATTTTATAAGATTGAAACTAGTTTTTGTCAAGACTGTATATTAGTAGGAATTTTTAGAAATTAGTCATCTTTTATTCAACCTCGTTTTATTTTAAGCGATTTAGAGAGTCACCAAATTCCACGATATCATAAAGTGTATGCCATTTTAAAGCAACATTGTGGATCGTTCAGATCAGACCGTTTCAAAATGTCAGCCATAAGCAAAATTCAAAGTGCTATAACTCAGTCATTTTTTAAGATATAGACAAAATAAAAAGTGTTCTGGAATCGTTGTTTTAAGTTCTAACACGTAAAAGAAAAATAATTTTCAAATTTTAATTTTTTCGCACTTAATTTTAAATTTTAAATATTTTTAAAAATTTAAAATGGCCACCATTTTGAAACAAAATGATGGATGGTGCTGGCCAACGAACTCGGTCGAGACATTTGTATGTACTATGTACATCCCAAGTTTCATTGAAATCGGTTCATAAATACGTGTGTTATCACGTGACAAAAATCAAATCGTTTCAAAATATCAGACATAAGAAAAATTCAAAGTGCTATAACTCAATCATTTTGTAAGATATAGACAAAATAAAAAGTGTTCTGGAATCGTTGTTTTAAGTTCTAACACGTAAAAGAAAAATATTTTTCAAATTTTGATTTTTTTCCATTTAATTATAATTTTTAAATTTTTAAAAAATTTAAAATGGCCACCATTTTGAAACAAGATGGCGGATGATGCTGGCCAACGAACTCGGTCGAGACATTTGTATGTACTATGTACATACCAAGTTTCATTGAAATCGGTTCATAAATACGCTTGTTATCACGTGACAAAAATCAGATCGTTTCAAAATGTCAGCCATAAGAAAAATTCAAAGTTCTATAACTCAATCATTTTTTAGGATATAGACAAAATAAAAAGTGTTCTGGAATCTTTGTTTTACGTTCTAACACGTAAAAGGAAAATATTTTTCAACTTTTAATTTTTTCGCATTTAATTTTAAATTTTAAATTTTTTAAAAAATTTAAAATGGCCGCCATTTTAAAACAAAATGGCGGATGATGCTGACCAACGAACTCGGTCGAGATATTTGTATGTACTATGTACATACCAAGTTTCATTCAAATCGGTTCATAAATACGTTAGTTATCGCATGACAAAAATCAGATATATATATATATATATATGGTTATATATATATATATATATATATATATATATATATATATATATATGTCAACATTTGAACGGAGGGTGGTTTTGGGGTCTGGGAGTCATGATCGGTGAAAATATACCAAAATTTTCCGGAAGTGCTTTCCTCCGGACGGCTGCAATAGGTAGCTTTTTACTTTTTGTAATGAAAGCTACCTAAAATGTACAGTGTATCGGCATCGGAGAATTACATTATGTGTAACCCGTTTTAATATTTTTTTAGCTGACTCATGCCGGTCCGAGATCACGCTTGCATTATTTTTCTACATATAGACTGGCCGGACCGGTACTAGACTTAATTATTGGCAGAAAACATGATTTTTAAAATTAACAGCGATAAAGAACTTATGTTAGCTTAGTCTTTGGATATATACTTCTTGATGAGTTTTAAATTAATTTCTCAATAGTGCGAAAGTTTGACACATTTTCTGATTAATTTTAAATTGTAAGAGTATAAAAGTGATAAACCTAACTATTAAAGGGATTTGGAATCGAATAGCGTTTTTCATTTTTGGTAAATAAAATACTTGTATAACTTTGTTGAGTTATAATAGTTTCTCAAATGATTGCAGGTTTTTCTTACTTCCCTTGCTATTGCTTCCGGAAATTCTATTCAAAACGCTAATTATGACAGTATTTTATTTGTTTGCAGTATTCTTAAATTGCTTGTATCAAAAAATGGATAACGCCATTCGATTATATAGTTTCTGAATAAAGATATCTGCTAATCTTATGCGTTTTTGAGAAAAAAAAAATGAATTTAGAAATGTATCAGAAAGGAGCTTCTCTGAATTTAAGAATGAATTTAGATTTGAAATCTATAATAAAATGATATAGAAATATATTTATAAATCTTCTTTTATTAAACAGCTTCAAAATTAACGATGTTTTTAGCTTTCTTTCTTTTTTCTTTTATTCTAAGCCATATTAATTTTTTAATGAATCTTTATTCGAATGTTGAAAGCCTAAGAATCTAAGTAATCATTAAGGTTGTTAATGTGTATTTGCTGTAAAATATACTGTAAAATCATTCCATAGATATGTATGCAGTATTCTTTAAAAGAATCTTAGTTATATGATAAAAATGTGAATTTTTTAGAAATCGTAAAAATTGTAACGGGCCAAAACGGGCCGGGCCTGTTTTCGCTGATTTTTGTACGGGCCGGGCCGGGCCTAAAATATAAAAATTATAACGGGCCGGGCCGGGCCCGGGCCGAACTTTTGAGTTTTGCAACGGGCCGGGCCGGGCCGAAATCACTTTCCTACGGGCCGGGCCGGGCCGGGCCTGGAAATTCCGGCCCGTGCAGACCTCTAATACATATACGATTAAAGTTTAACAATTTCTATAACTGCGTTTTATAGAAATAGTATTTTGTAATAGTATTTAATAATTTGACTATAAATATCATTTGTTTAAGAATTAGACGTACCAATATAAAATGCATTTTTTACTATAAATAATTTTGTAGGTTTATTATAAGTTAATGAAACAGTTCCTTCTTAAACATTTTCTTTCGTCAAAGTTTGACGGGTTCTACCTTGTATATTTAAAATGCAAAATTTCACTAAAAAAATCTTTAAAAAAATATGATTTTAAACGTTATTTTAAATAATTTTCAGCAAGGTTTTCTGCAACCAATATTGAATGTATGTGATTAATGTATGGTGCTGCAATTTAGAAACCATTTAAAAAAATCCAAAATGCTAAAAAATATAAGAGTGATAATTTTTTCATCATGTTTTCTTTAATGTATGCCTATTAACGAATCAACTGTATTTTTTCAAAGGGAAAAAAAAATCATGCACTAGAGGGTTAAGCAAATATTGACCATATGGCTGATGGAGTCGCGTGAAGCCTAATAATACTCCAAGAGCCGACAACACAAAAACTTAAGATATCGAGAACAAGAAAAATAAAAAGAATATTGCCCAGTTAAACTGATGGCATTGAGCTTACAGGCTACGCATACTAATTGTACATTACAGCCTTATATTTTCAAGGGTTAATTCCGTTCAAAAAAAAAAAAAAAATTAAGAAGGGGAAACAGCTCTCCCCTTTCCCCTTTTTTATACTTAATCATTGAACCTCCGAAACTTTCAATTACATGCTTTAACATATAAAAAATCTATATCAAAAATTCAGAGCAAATCGGATAATTCTTAATAAAAACCCATTTAGCATTTATATAAACTAAGAGGAGTTGTACCCCTCTTTTATACTTAACCATTAAACTTCCAATACTATTCAGAGGTTTGAACGAAATATGACAATTCTGATTGAAAAATCCATTTATACAAGTTAATGGGAGGGGCATTAGAACCCACGTTCCCCCTGTTTATACTTATTAAATGAACACCCAATAACAGTCACGGAATCGTCTCATCAGAATGATCCTATACATAAATTTTGAACGAAAACTGATATTTCTTCATGAAAAACCCATTTATACCAATTAAAAGGAGGGGCATGAGCCCCCCGTACCCCCTCTGATACATATCGAATGAACTCCAAAAACTAAATCCAAAATTCAGAGCAAATCGAAAAATTCTTAATAAAAACCCATTTATACCAATTAAAAGGAGGGGCATGAGCCCCCCGTTCCCCCTCTGATACATATCGAATGAACTCCAAAAACTAAATCCAAAATTCAGAGCAAATCGAAAAATTCTTAATAAAAACCCATTTATATAATTTAAGGGGAGTTATCCCCTTCTTTTATACTTAACCATTAAACTTCCAAAAGTATTCAGACATTTGAACGAAATCTGATAATTCTGCATGAAAAACACATTTATAAAAATTAAGGGGGTGGATATTAGAACCCTCGATCCCCCTGTTTATACTTATCCAATGAACACCAAATACCAGTCACGGAGGCGCCTCATCTTAATGATCCTATACCTAAATTTTTAACGAAAACTGATATTTCTTCATGAAAAACCCATTTATACCAATTAAAAGGAGGGGCATGAGCCCCCCGTTCCCCCTTTGATACATATCGAATGAACTCCAAAAACTAATCAGGGAAGCGCCTTACCAGAATATACCTATATGCAAAATTTCAAGTGGATCGGATATTTTTATCATGAGTTATCGCGTTACGCACGTACGAAAGAACATACATACATACAGAAGGGCGGGCACATAAGCTCTCAGGCTATGATAGCCTGTGAGCTAAAAACCCTTTATTTTATGGAAAAGTGATAATAGGAGAATTTAATGACCCAAGTCTGTATGAAGTGAAGTGGTAAATAAGACAAAAATTAACGCCAATAATGCTTTACTCTTAAGTTTATCATTGAGTTTGTCGTGCAATCACAGGTATGAAATGATTGTAAGGCAAACACAACGATAAGCCTCTACGAGTCAACTAACTAGTGGTATTCATTTATGGCACCACTTCGCTTTGGGCAGACATGGATCATTAGATTCCACTGTTACTACTCTTCCATAAAATAAAGGAATTATAATATTATTGTAGTATTATATAAAATGCTATTAAATAAAATTCCATATTCCATATTGAAATGTATATATGTGTAATATTATAATTTTTTCTTGTGCTCGATACCTTAGGTTTCTGTGCTGTCGGCTCTTGGACTATGCGTTTAAACGTCTGTTCTTTGGATCAAATAAAAATAAAGTACTTTTTTAAAAACATAAATAAATAATCCAATGTTTTGTTTGGCATCGTTACTATTTATATAAGTGTCCAGAGGTATTAACGTCAGAATGATTAATGACGCCAAGTGTTAATGTTACTCGTAATTATGAAGGAATCCGTGAAATGAGACCAATAGATTATGGACAGAAAGACTCTGAATCATCTAAATCGGAATCACCTCTAAAACTTAATTCGTTCCATTTGTAGACCTTATCGCTGGAATAAACACGTACGAGGCAACACCTTAACTAAAATTTGCAAGATAAGTTCGGTGATCTGAAGACTATATATTTATTAGAAAATACTTTGTTTATTACATAAATTTGTAATTTCAAAATGTTGTGGCAAAACTTGTATGCGTTTGCGAAGCAGTTTGCACTTTAAAATATCCTGCGCAATAAGTATACTGGGATAATAACGCCATCCACCGATTGTATTACTTTGTCTGATTCTTTTCACAACTGGAACAACATCTGAAGAGGGTTTATTTTTCATTTTATGCGGCAATATTGTCATTATTGCAAACCTAAAAGGATAAAATGAAATTTGTGTGTGCTAAATGTTCCTAATTTTTTCATGTCAGAAGAATAAAATATCAAATGATTGTTACTGCATCCTGATATCACAATTAATGGTAAGTAGGGGTGATTTTTCAATTTCTAGAGCTGTAGAATTTGTATCTCTATAAATGGATAATTTACACGCTATTATTTCATCTTATTGTATAGCTTTGTTTGCATGACGTTATTGCCTATGTGCGTAATAACGGCAAAGAGCGTGAAAAAAGTAAAAGAGAAAGAAAAAATAATATGAAAATTGTATGAAAGAGTTTGAGAAATCATGCCATAACTTTTTAAGAATACATATCTGCTAAAATAATCATTCTTCTATGCAAATTCAATAAGATGCTGTATCGAATCCTACATAAGTTTGAAAAAAAAAATCTAAAACAAATCCGTGAAAATTGGTAAAACCTTAACGTGACGTTAGCACCCTAGAAAACCTTATTTAAAACACAAGAACTATTTTACTAATAATTTCGTCTATAATGAACTCCACAGTAAACATTTACTATAGAGTATATTTCTGTTAAAACGGGGAACAAGATGAATTGGTTTCATTTCAGAACTTTGAATATAGACAGAATGAAAAGTAAAGTTAATGATTCAGAAAGACGAATCCTGATTCTCTAAAGACAGCATCGGTTCAATTCAAACTACACCGTAAAAAAAAAATCAAGAGGTTACTAAAAATTTTTAGTAAATTTTTATTCCACAGAATTTTTTAGTAACCATTACAAGCATTTCTTTTGTAAACTGATCAAAAGAATTTTTTGTATAACTAACTTAAAACTTTTTAGCATGAGCCACCAAGCAAATTTTAGAAATAGCTCCAAAATTATTTTTAGTTAATTAAAAATTATATTTAGACTTCTGAAGCGGAAGATTTTCGGCAAAACCACAATAGATGGCAGCATCAAACATTGCTACCTGCTCTATTTTGACATGTTTCTAAAGGGGAAGGAAAGTCCGGAGATCATTACCCATGGTAACTGCTACGACAGGATTTTCTAATCCCTTTATTTAGGGAGTACTTACATTGCATATATTCAGTGCATATTTGGTGGCGTCCAGCATCGAACCCGGATACTTTCAGTCTGGAGTTCGGTGCTATGACCACTAGGCTATCACTTCAGATGTATAAGTAATATAATTTGATTTTTTCTTCATTATTATAATAAAAATTTGCCCTCCCGAATACTTTTTTTTTCGATTAATGATTGCGTATTTAAAATTTTAATTTAAAATATTTGGCATGTAATTGTTGATTTAAAAACTGAAATTCCCTACAATTTTTTTTTTTTTTGACATGTCTTATTACAGTTAATCTATAAAGCATATATACAAAGAGTGATTTTAAGAATGATTTCCTCTGCATTGACCAGCGGAAGGAGCTCTTTCTGTAAGGAGATTTTTCTGTCGTTAAACGGAGTAGAAAACGCGATGAAAGGGTTATATAAAAAAATTGGAAGATGATATGGTATGGGCTTTAATGCACCAGAAAGACGAATTTTCTAAATTCAGTATCGTTTCAAGGCCATTGCTGTAATAAGAGGATTTTCAGATATTGTTAGCAGAAATGAGTCTCATTTCGGAAAACATTGAAGGAAGAACCCGTAAAGCATGGTGACGTCACTGCGACGTCGTTGGGAAGTCACATTGTGACTTTGTGACCATCGATTGTCGATGTGACGTCATGTGACGTCGATGTGAAGTCACAGTGACTAAAATGTGAAGTCGTTATGGCCGTTTTAGAGCTCGTTTGTGATGTTTCACAAAGTGGTCACAATGTGACAAATTTGTGAAAAATGTGTCATTTGTGACTAATTTGACATTAACATTGTGACGAAACTGTAACAAAAGCAACGATATTTATATTGTCAGAAACATGTTTTTTAAAGTAAATAACATGTTTTGAAGAATATTTGTGATTTTCTAAAAAATTTTAATAAAGTCACATCTCAGTCGCAATGTGACGTCACTGAGTGGTGGCATTTTGGTTACAGATATTATGTGACCAAAGTGACTCACAGTGACATCATTGTGACATCACTGTGACCATGCATGCTATGAGAGAAGATGAGATAACAAGTGCTTTAATGACCAGAAAGGCGTATTCTGTTTCTCTAAGGATAGCTTCGTTTCAATTCTACTGCTGGTATAAGATGATTTTGAGATATTGTGAGTTGTCTGATAATTTAATACAATAGTGTGAAATGCATACCATTTTAAAGTAGAAAAGTTATAGAATCTATTTTTTGCTCTTTGCTATTATTCAGGAAAATTTTACAATTTTCGACCTTTTTTATTATATTTTTTTGTATTTTAAATTTTAAATTACAATCTTTTGCATGTAATCGATTAAATAAATTGATATTCTTTACATTAGCTAACGTTGTTTGTTTGTTTTTTATCTTTTTTTTACATTTGATCAATAAGGTATAGCAATACATTTCAATATGGAATACTGAATTTTATTTAATAGCATTTTATATAATACTACAATAATATTATAATTTGAACGAATATAAACTAAGAGGCATATTTCCTTTATTATATTAATACTAATAAACTTTAACATTAAATAAACTCGGTAATCATTTTACAAAAGGGAAAATATTTAAAAATATTTACCGATATATAGTTATTGATGTTGTAATATTGTTCAATTTTTTTTTTAATTTTTACGAAAAATAATTATAAAAGGTTATTTTTAGAAATCTGAAAATAGATATTAATAGATACTATATAATAAATACTAATAGATATAAGATCACACGAATATTGAATTCTTTCGGAAGTATTCTGCTCTATTTTTTCCGTTTAAAAAGAATTAACAAGTAACTGGTCTCTAGCCTATTTATAAAAGGAAAGGTTTTTAAGGGAGACCTGTAAGAAAAAACCCAAAATTTTTATTATTGATTTTAAAGTAATGAATTTTGGTGTACTATTTAAGAATTTTTTGTAAGGAATAATTAGCAAAAAAATCACTTTTTATTAAAAAGTATATTTTTATGTCGATTTTTATGACTTTTTTGTGGAAAAATACACTTTTTAAAATTACTACTCCTCATACAATTTTCAATATTTTGGTATTAGTAAAATTTCTTAAATAGTGTTACAGTATATGGAAACGACTTAGGGAGAGATATTTTTAATTTTCTTTTTTAATCAGCTAAACAAAAAAGAAGAAAGAAATTACGCATGGTAAATATCCTTAAATTCGTTACAATTTCCATGTTTACCAATTTATGTAAAATTTTCAGAAATAGTTGAAAACAATATCTCTCCTTACTTTTGTTGAAAATTTTTTTAAGATTCTAAAAACATAAACACTTTGTTTCTAAACCATTTTACCACTGAGCCTTAGTACTTTGAACTTTTGGAAAAAATCATTTTTAGGAAAACACATTTTAAATGGCCACTAGTCCTTTAAACTCTAGTGATTACAATTAAAAAAGCTCATTTGCTACCTGTTCCAAGTGTCCCTGAGGTCTGAAATTTTGCATGGATATTCGCAAATATGTATTTTATCGTTTTCTGAGATAATTTTTTTTTTTTGAACTTTTGATGATTTTTGGCCGAAAATGGGGTTTGGGTCTCCCTTAATTCTTTTAACTATTGCTAAAAAATATTCTATAAAAATTTCAAAGATGCCTACTATTACCTTTCTGAATTCTTCAATTAAATTCGGCAACGTCCTGTATTTTTCTGTTTTCTTTATTTTAAGTTATCTGTTAAAAGAAAATTCAGCAACACCTTTAGAAAAATTTCTTTGTTTTCTCTGAATCAACATTTTATGTCTTTTTGCCCTTCTAAAAGTACCTTTGTTGGGCATGCAGCTTTTTATCTTTCTTTTCTTTATTTCTAAATATGTTACTTATTTTGAGTACACTGTAAAAAGATCTGAAATTCTACAGAAGTAAATTTACATAAATTTATATACTTACTAAAATTTGATCTCTACCCTGTACAATAAAAGTCGTAAAGCTACAGAAATCTGTAGTTTTACATAAGAGTCTACTAAAATTAGAGTAATTTTACAAAAAAAAAAATTATCTGTACCCTCATAGCATGCATGGTCACAGTGACGTCACAATGACGTCACTGTGAGTCACTTTGGTCACATAACATCTGTGACCAAAATGCCACCACTCAGTGACGTCGCATTGTGACTGAGATTTGACGTTATTAAAAATTTTTAGAAAATTACAAATATCCTTCAAAACATATTATTTACTTTAAAAAACATGTTTCTGGCAATTTAAATACCGTTGTTTTTGTCACAGTTTCGTCACAATGTTAATGTCAAATTAGTCACAAATGACACATTTTTCACAAATTTGTCACATTGTGACCACTTTGTGAAACGTCACAAACGAGGTCTGAAACGGCCATAACGACTTCACATTTTAGTCACTGTGACTTCACATCGAAGCCACGTGACGTCACATCGACAATCGATGGTCACAAAGTCACAATGTGACTTCACATCGACGTCAAGTGACGTCACATCGACAATCGATGGTCACTAAGTCACAATGTGACTTCACAACGACGTCGCAGTGACGTCACCATGTCTTACAGGTAACACGGGTTGCAGTTACTTAAAAAATTATAATCATCCCAGTTTCCTAAAAAAAATTTTAGTAACTTTCCAGATTTTTTTATTTACAATACAAATTTGTATTTGTTACATGAATTTTTGTTGTTGTCGTTACATAAAAAGTTCCAAAAATCCCAACTTCTTAGAATTTTTTTTGTAATTTTACAGATATTTTTTATAGTGTACAGAAATATTAAAATTATGCTATTCACAAACTCTTTAATACTCGTATAATAATATTTCTCTTTGTAAAGCGCGAACACATACCTTCAATACATTATTAGGTGCGCTCATAATAATATAAATACATAGCTCATATTGCTGTCATCTAGTCCGTCCATCTGTCTGTGTCTATCCATCTGCCACATATAATAGTGAGAAAGTCTACCCTCCAAATGGTTTGAAATTTTAAATACAGAATGATTTCAGAAATTTGTAGATCATTTAAAATTTTATGAGTAACAAATCAAAATTTAAAAACATATTAGAAAAAGTTTTTTCATTTAATTAAATCCTATCATTCATAATTAATTGAATGATATCCGATGATAGGTAAGGATTTTAGGTTGCCAAGGTGATGACGTTCTATTTAAGATGGAGTCTTATTATTTTTCTGTTACTTAATTTAGTATATATAATCATAATATGTTTTGTATTCATGCATTTTTGCATACAAGTGAAGGAGCTATTGTGCTGAGATCTGAATGTTTATAAAACTAATTATACTATAAACGCATCTTATTTGTCACATTTGTACAGTTTCAAACTTGTTTATTTTCTAGGAAAAGTTTTTGAAGCAAAGCATATTTTAATAATGTCGATAATAGTTAAACCTTGTACCAAATTATTTATTTTATATTCATTTAAGTTAAAATAAAAAAAAGATACAAAAATGTTTAAGCACTGTGAAATTCCGTGATAACATACACCGAAAAAATAATGTTCTTGAAATCTTACTAAACAATGGCTAGATTCGAACGACAATTTATACCACTATATGTTCTGTTTTAATTAAAATAAATAAGAAAATCCTTGATCATTTAAGGAAGGTAACAGATTAATAAGAAAACAATTGAATATGACAAGCTTCTATCTTTATTCAATGCGTTCATTCTACCATTTACTTAAGGGAAGCCATAAAAATCATGCGGGAACAAAAGAAACAATCTAACGATTTGGCACTGCTTCTTCATTTACACGTTGTTCTTCATCTTATGTTGTAATGAAGGCGAAACTTCGCATGTTATAACTTAATGTAATCAAATGTACACTGTAAAAAAAAATTCCTTGAAAAAACGGAAAACGTACTGGCAGCAAAGTTGCCGTATCTGCTCCATTTTTTCACGTAAAATTTACTTTTATGTCTTTTCCGTTTTCGAAACTGAAATATTCCGTTTTTGGAAAATGAAGTGTTCCGTTTTTGGAAAATGAAGTATTCCGTTTTTGGAAAATGAAGTATTCCGTTTTGAAAACTGAAATGTTCTATTTTGGAAATTGAAATGCTACGTTATAGAAACTGAAATGTTCCGTTATGGAATCTGAAATGTTTCGTTTTGAAAACTGAAATATACCGTTTTGAAAACCAAATTATTCTGTTTTGAAAATTGAAATGTTTCGTTTTAGAAACTGAAATGTTCCATTTTAGAAACTGTTGATTTCAGGTTTAAACCTAGGTTTTTTTCATTTTGCAAACTGGTATCTTCAGTTTTATCCCGGTTATTTTCAGCCATATTCAATTATCCGTTCAAAATTTGTCTCGCACTGAGATAGTGAAATCTCAAATTCTAATGTTATACGCATGAGGAGGGGAGAGGATTAATGCCTACATATATTTTTTAAAATAGCAAACTATTATTTTTTATTCATTTTTTCTGTGTACTGTTATATGATTTGTTTTTTAGTTATCAAAATATCAAAATAATTCTAAAATATATACTTAATATAATTTAAGTGTTGGTACTTCGCAAAACAAAGTAAGAAATAAAATTAAATATATATTTAACAAATATTTTCACACAAAAAATTGATGCTTGAAGAACTAACTTTGCACACTGTAAAATATGCATTACCTATGGAGATAAGTACTGCACACAGATATGTTTAACATTGATGAGGGAATTAGAGATGTGATTTGCATTCCACTTGATACTGGTTTATCACTTGTTACTGGTAATATTTTTTGCGTTATTATAATTTGCTATATTTAGGTCTTTCTTATTTACTGAAATTTTAATAATGCTAATTAAATAAACAAATGTTTATGTTTATAATTGCTGCCAATATAATAAAATGATATATATTAAATTGTTTCAATAATTTTCAAGAAAAAAAAGATACATTGATATCAGTTTTTTTAACATTTTCAAAAGTGCCGTGCCCTCCTTAACCCCTTAAGGTAAAAATTTGAAAATTGGTTTTTGACTTGCATCCACTGCGAGCAAGACTGTAGCAAAACTATTGGTTAAACCTCCCCCCACTCCCCCTCCCGAAAAAGAATACGGATAATAATGTTTAACTAATGTATCTTGAATGTATACTTCATTTGTAAGCAATTTATAATATCTTTATTTAAAATTAGTCATTTTTCAATAAAAAATGAAATTTTAAAATTTTTCATAGTTTAAATTTTAACTTTCAATAGATAAAGAAATAGCTTACAAATAAAATGTATATTCAAACTACATTACTTTTACATCATTATCAGTGTTTTTGGTGGCTCTTGAACAAATAGTTCTGCTGCCGTCTTACGCGCCGTGAATGAAACTTAAAAAACAATTTTACATTTACTTTAATCAAACTTAAACATAAAAAAATAAAATTTCAGCATGGAATGTTAAAAAAAAAATGATTTCACATAGAAAAGAAATTAGGTTGTCTATATTAAAAATTGTATGCATTTATTTTTTTATAAAGATGGAGAAAAAAATAAATGTTGCATTATTGCTAAGTTGCACTGCCAGGTAGAAAGTAAGACATTTAATACACCCTAATAGCTCTGAAAATCAATATATCATCACTTCTGACTATAAATTTATCCTTTTATGCACAAATCTTTAAAATTTCAAGTCTTTAATTTAATAATGAATCACTCTATTTATGTTGTAAAAGTTGTACTTCTTAAATATCTATAGAATTTGTGTATATAAGCTTAAAACATCCGAGTTATTTAACTTTTACAAACTTGATGATAATGAAGACTTTTTGTATATATTTATATGTAGGTTATTATTTTTGTTCCTTTTATTTAATCTTGGAGGGAAGAATATTTATCGTTGCGATGTCATAATCCGTTTAAATATTTTCTTTTAGTATGCGCCATAATGATATTTTAGACATGCCCTTTGTGTCAATGTAATTTAAAACTTCACATAAAAATATCTAGCTGCCAATCTTTTTATTTTTAAAAAATTAGATGAAGATAATTTTTATTTAAAAAATGTGAATAATAATATACAAATTAGAAACATTTCATTTAACTCACTTCCACTTTCATTATAGCTTTCATTATAGCTAGGTAACTTGAAAAAGACAAAAAGATTAGCAACTACATTGTACCTTGAAAATAACATTTAACACTTACTTCTCTTTTTTGACAAAACCTCTAAAATTAGGAGTATTTTTCTTTACAGAAAATTCAGAAGTTTAACATTTTTCCTAATTATTCACGATTAATAATTCTACCTTTGCACACTGTAAAACTTCAATAGTAACTCTTGTTACCAATCTAAGTAAATATAAAAAATAAAGCATTTTATTTACATGTATATTTCAAAACAAAAATTTTCGCTGAAAAAAATCTATGTTCATCGAAAATTGCAGTTTTACACCCACCATTTACGCAATGAAATATCAATCGTATTAAACATGGCAACAATTAATCTGTTACTAAGGGCTGTTCTCAGATTTTAAATTAATTGACCTGTTTTCGAAATATCCCAGTAAATGACAAACATTTTGCTAAAAATCAAGAGGATATCACCCATTCAATAAAATTTTTCCTAGATCTTCAAAATTCTGAAAAAGAATTCACATATGCTCACTCCACCTCCCCCTTCCTATGCTTTTAGGGGGGGGGGGAGGTGGAGTGAGAATATTGTGAATTCTTGTGAATTCCCCCCCCCCCCAAAAAAAATAAAATAGGATTTAATTAAAAATGCAACTATTTCAATACATTCAGCTAGAAAAAAATCCTGACAGTAATTCATGTCAATGTCGTCATAAATCCCTCCCTCTTTTACTGATTAACAATTGCAATTGTGATCAAACTATTGATATCAATTAGCAATCATGATTACTTAAGAAAATCCATATTACATATTTTAAAGACAATAAAATTTTTGTTGAAAATATAAAAAAAAGCATGAATAAAAAAGCAAAACTAAATGTAATATCAAAAATGCTTTATTGCTAAAACATCACAAATTAAAATACATTTCATAAACTATGTATATTAACTAGATTTACTGGTAGTTTCCAACTGTACCATTATTTTTCTATTTACCCTGGATATTTTGCCTCCTGTATCTCGATTTATGACAGCAAAGATTCTGAAAAATGAAAATAAAGAAAGTTTGTAATAAAATAATAGGTAACTAGATAAACACTACAAAATTTACATGCCGTGCAGCAGGTCGTCTTGAAGTATAAGCTCTGAAAAACCCTAATTCTCAAAATGTTACCCAGCATCAACGTAAATCAGTCTGATTCTCCATGACATTTATTGTTGGCCAAGAAAGAGCACCATCAACTATGTGTTATTCTTCCTGTGTCCCAAACATCATTGGAAGCCATGGAAAGTTATGGATCCTCTAAAACAGTGATTTTATAGAGTAGCAGGGTTTTAATACTTCTGCAATAAACATTTTTATAGATATCAGAACATTAAAGCCATATGGTTACTAGAAAAAACACTTCGCTAAACAAAAATATAATCAGTGTTATAAAATAAATAAATATATATATAAATATATTTAGAAACTATTAAAAAATATTTAATTTTAAGTTTATTCAACAATAATTAAAAAGCCACTAGGGAAAATAAATAAATAAATCTAACCGTTTTCTGAAAACTAAATAGAAAATTCAATTTTTAGTTCCAATTCATTTAAAGTAACGATAACAATAATTTATAAATTTTACTTTCAAGAAATAGCAATTCGAAAATTAAATTTTGATTCGAAATATTCATACTAACATTTGAGAAAATACAACTTAAGAAATTTTACTTCAAAAATATGAATTGTTAACCGCTGTGACAAGATTTGTCACATAACTACTGTGAGCGGTTTGTCAGACCGCTTAATTTAAAGATGAATGAAATGTTACATTAATTCTCAGAATACTATTTAGGTATTAAACTTTATGTATCTGACTATTATAAATAAAATTCAGCTATTTAAAAGTCTCTAGAAATAGTAATAAGGCTCCAAACAAAACAAAATTCGACCAGTATCGATAATTAAACTAAAAATTACGAGTTAAACTGTGAAACTTTAAAAACTCTGCGGTCAGATCGCTAACATGAGTTATGGGCTAAATTTTTATTAGAAAGAATTAAGCAATTGTCAGAAATAAATATATTTTAGCATGTTTAGTTAATAATATAGGGGAGAGTGGGGTGGTATGGGACACTTTTTATAAAGTAAGATAATAAACTTTGTTTGATACAAAAACAAAAATTTCTATTTATAGAGTGCAAGGTGCACTTTTTAAAATCCCTCAACAATATAGAAACATAGCAAGCGTAAGCTATTTTATAATTAAAGAAAGTGGAAGTTTCAAAATGTGTCCCATTCCTTCCCATATACAGGAAGGTATGGTATAGGAATAAAACGATGCTGTAAGGCACAAATAGTATAGTGTCGGCTAGATACACAATCAAACAAAGATTGCAGGTTAATTATGTAGTATGTACCATAATGTAAAATTCCAGTATCTTCATGACTGGAATGAAAATTCATCTTATTAAAAAAGAAAAAAAAAAGAATTTGACATGTCCTATTCCTCACCACTTCCATGTTTTATGTTACACTTTTTGTATAAACAAAAATGTTGATTTTAGACTTATTTTAAAAAATGGATAATTTAGAGTATGATGTTTCATAAATAGGAAAACGAATACATCTAAGCATAAATAAGTCATTATAAACAAAATGTATAAATAGTATATTAAGCAAATTTATTCTTGTTTATTGAAATATTCTTTTCTTTTAGACAATTGCAAGCTTATACATACCAATGTTTTTTCATGTGAAGATTCGGCTACCATTGTTTCATCTTGTGTGCGATTGATGAAATGCTTAGAATGACAAAATAAAAAGAAAATACTACTGTTCAGTGTTAAATTCAAGGGAATAGCCCAGGGGAACATCACCCCAAGAGCAGTGAAATTCCTCCCCCCGGAAAAATTGAGATTTTGGGTTTTCAATGGTCCAAAAGGGCAAATCCCCCCCCCCCCCCGAAGACACAAAAGTCCTTCCCGGAGAAAAGTGTCTGAATTCAACACAGCTACTGTCAAAGTATCTGCCTCTCTCTGTCAAAGTCCACTCCACTCTCCAGTTCTTTCAGTTGAACAGAGAATTTGCAGTTAATACATATAAAGGAAAAATAAATCTACTCCAGTGGGGAATTCAGACACTTTTCTCCGGGAGGGATTTTAGCGGCTTCGGAAGGAGGGGTATTATAGAGTTCCTGGGGATTGCACATTTGAGATTAAAATCACAAAATTTCAAATTTTCCAAGCGACACATCTTATTGTTCTTCGAGGGAATGCCCCCCCCCCCCCGGTCAGCCCCTGAATTCAACGTCAATATATTTTAAATCACTCGGAAAGGGACACCTAAATATAAATATTGATATTTTTTCATGAATGTCTCCGAAAAATATTTTCAAAATTTTTGTTAAAATACCTTTACAAGTGACTAAAACATTAAATTAGTTTTATATTTTGCATTTGAGCATTTCTGTCTACAAATCGACAGAAAATCAGTTTTAACTTCTGAATCTTAGAATTAGTCATCTTAATCCTATTTTACAATAATCGTTTTGATTATATAGTATATGTATTTCAAAATTTCAGTAGACCTAACGCGTAATAACCGCATTCAAGAATTTTTATTCAAACCAATGTTTATTTAAAATACTTATAATATTCATTATAAAAAGTTATAATTGAATAACTAACCTCTTTTCTGTATAAAAAATTCGGTCTTCAAAGTAAATATTATAAGTAATGCACGTGTTGCGTTTGTGTTTACAGTTTTCAGGCAAATTTGTTAATGTACTCGGAAACTCGGACTGATTTTATCTTCGACCTAAGGCGTCGAAGAAAAAACCAAGCTGAGGGTTTTCCGTTCTACTCCCTTAAATGGAAACGTTCAGTTAGTCGACTGCCCTAGAATAAACCATTCCGGTAATTCCAGGAATATTTGCAGATTTTTTTTTTTAAACGGAAATTTTAAATTAGACGACTGTCCAGGAATAAAAATTTCCGGTATTTAAAGGAAAAGTTCCAGGTTTTTTCTAAAACGGAAATGTTCAGCTAAATCAAGAAAAATTCACAGAGTAACTCCTCTAAAATTCAGGGCATATTTTTACAGTGTATCTTTAGAAATCTTCGAGGTTTTTTTTATTATTTGTAATTAATTTATTTGTTTTAATATCATAAATAACCATAAATATTATTAAAAGCAATATTTCTTATAGTTATGTCGTTATTAATAAACTTATTTTATCAAAGAAAAAAATATGGTGTACTTAAACTGGATGAAATTAGATGATTCGTAATTGTCAAACATATTTTTGTTTATAAGATCCTAGGTAAAATACATAATGTTTTATATATTCTCAGAAAAAAATTAGATGTAACTTGTTGCTAAGTTGCAGTGCCAGGTAAAAAGTTAAACTCCTGAGACCCCTTAACGCAAAATGACAGATAAAGTCAAAAACGATACAAAAATGCACTGTAAAATTCCGTGGAAACCTACATTGTAAAAATAATGTTCTTGAAATTTTACTAAACAATGGCTTGAATCGACTGACAATTTCTACCACTATCTGGTCTGTTTTAAGTAAAATAAATATGAAAATCCTTGATCATTTAAGGAAGGTAATAGATTAATAAGAAAACAATTGAATATGACAAGCTTCTATCTTTATTCAATGCTTCCATTCGACCATTTACTTAAGGGATGCCATATAAATCATGCGAAAAAAAAAACTATTTAACGATTTAACGATTTGGCGCTGCTTCTTCATTTAACACGCTGTTTTTCATCTTATGTCGTAATGAAGGCAAACCATCACATGTTATAACTTAATGTAATCAAATGTATCTCTAGAAATTTTCGAGGTTTTTTTTTTATTATTTGTAATTAATTTACTTGTTTTAATACCATAAATAACCATAAATATTGTTTAAGGCAACACTGTAAAAAAACGGACGATATTACGGAAATACTACTGGTAATCCGGACGCCAGTATAGTTTACTATTTTTTAACGGAAAAATTTCCGTAAATTCCAAAAAATTTTGCATATTTTCATGGAATTTACGGGCATTTTTTCGTTAAAAAGCAGTAAGTTGTACTGGCGTCTAGATTATCAGTAGTATTTTCGTAAAATCGTCCGTTCTTTTACAGGGAAAATTTCTTACAGGTATGTCGTTATTTATAAACTCATTTTATCGAAGAATATGATATCATGTACGTAAATTGAATGAAATTAAAGATTCAAAACTGTCAAACATATAAAGTGTGATTATAAAATCCTAGGTATAATAAATTTTAAATGTATATCTTCTTTTTTGGGTCGTTCGTAATTATAGTAATATGTAGCAGCTATAGTCTTCGTCAGGTCTGTCCGGCTGTGTGCATATAACAGCAAAAAAATTTCCCATCTGACAATTTATAACACTATCTGTTCTGTTTTAATTAAAATAAATAAGAAAATCCTTGATCCTTTAAGAAAGGTAATAGATTAATAAGAAAACAATTGAATATGACAAGCTTTTCTATCTTTCTTCAATGCTTTCATTCTACCATTTACTTAAGGGAAGCCATAAAAATCATGCGGGGAACAAAAGAAATAATTTAACGATTTGGCACTGCTTCTTCATTTACACGTTGTTCTTCATCTTATGCTGTAATGAAGGCAAACCTTCACATGTTATAACTTAATCTCATCAAATGTATCTCTAGAAATCTTCGAGATTTTTTTTTTATTTGTAATTAATTTATTTAAACATTATAAATATTATTTAAGGCAATGTCGACGATAATTAAATCGGGTAACAAATTTATTATACATGCATTTTATTTTTATTTTTTTATTTACTTAAATTAAAATCACAGATAAACTCAAAAACAATACAAAAATATATAAACACTGTAAAATTTCGTGAAAACATACATCGTAAAAATAATGTTCTTGAAATTTTCCTAAACAATGGCTAGAATCGACTGACAATTTATACCACTATCTGTTCTGTTTTAATTAAAATAAATAAGAAAATCCTTGATTTTTTAAGGAAAGTAATAGATTAATAAGAAAACAATCGAATATGACAAACTTCTATCGTTATACAATGCTTTCATTCTACCATTTACTTAAGGGAAGCCATAAAAATCATGCTGGAGCAAAAGGGACAATTTAAAGATTTGGCACTACTTCTTCATTTAACACGTTGTTCTTCATCTATGTTGTAATGAAGGCAAAACTTCACATGTTATAACTTAATGTAATCAAATTTATCTCTAGAAACATTTGAGGTTTTTTTAATTTGTAATTAATTTATTTGTTTTAATACCATAAATAACCATAAATATTATTTAAAACATTTTTTTCTTATAGTTACGTCGTTATTAATAAACTTATTTTATCGAAGAAAAAAATATGCTGTAGAATGATATTAGAAGATTCATAACTGTCAAACGTATAAATTTTGACTAAATTGCAACGTCAGGAAAAAAAGTAAGACTCCTGAGACCCCTTAACTCAGAATGATTTGATAAAATAAAAAACGATACAAAAATGTGTAAGCTCCGTAAAATTCCGTGAAAACATACATCTCAAAAATAATATTATTGAAATTTTACTAAACGATGGCTTGAATCGGCTGACAATTCATACCACTATCTGTCCTGTTTTAATTAAAATAAATAAGAAAAGACTTGATCATTTAAGGAAGGTAATAGATTAATAAGAAAACAATTGAATATGACAAGCTTCTATCTTTATTCAATGCTTTCATTCTTCCATTTACTTAAGGGAAGCCATAAAAATCCTGCGGGAACAAAAGAAACAATTTAACGATTTGGCACTGCTTCTTCATTTACACGTTGTTATTCATCTTATGTTGTAATGAAGGCAAACCTTCACATGTTATAACTTAATGTAATCAAATGTATCTCTAGAATCTTCGAGGTTTTTTTTTTTTTTTTTAGTTGTAATTAATTTATTTGTTTTAACCATTTTCACTCCGTTGTCTCCGCTGCGGAGACATCATCTTTCCTTCCAAAATTTGTTTTTGGCACCAGTAATAAAGCAAAATTAAATTTTCCTTATTTAATCAAAGAATTTTTTGAAATTTTCTACTTCAAGAAACGTTCTTTAAAAAAAGTGGTGTTAATCGAATAAAATTTGTATAAGAGGCACCGGAGTCCGAGTGGTTAATACCATAAATATTATTTAACACGTCTTCTGTCGCAGACGCGCCAGCGCGTGATAAGGCGGCAACGTTAAGGGGCCACTCACGCGCCAGCGCGTGATGTGGGGTGATGTCCATAACCAGTCGCGCTCTGGCGCGGGAAAATCTTTCACTGATTCTTTGTTATAAAAAGTAAATGGCTTCTGGGGAAAATCCACTTCTACAGTGCGGCATTAACGATCATCACATCTTCACGTAAGCTGCAGCGAACGTATTAAGACAATATTTCTTATAGTTATGTCGTTATTAATAAACTTATAAATTATTATTTAACTTATAAACTTATTAAACTTATTAAACTTATAAACTTATAAATTATAAATTCCGAAAAATTAGATTTTTTCATATATATTTCGTGTCTTTTTGCGTCAAATGGGAAAAAAGTTTTTACGGCTTCAAGCTGAGGTTTTGCGCAGAGACAGACAGACGTTTACCTCTTTTAATACAAGTGATTATCTTTACCTTTGAAGAATTCAACTAACTGCGTGAATATTACCGTATAGAATAAATAAATAAAACATCAGAGAAACAAACGCGTGTTTATAAATTTTATACGGCATTTATACGTAGACATTATATGAATTACTTGCTTAAAAATTATGCCATGAGAATTAAAAAAATATTTTTTTTTTTCATTTCTTATCTTTACAAACCAGAACAAATAATATTTAGTCAAAACTGTTTTATTTGGAAAGTAATACTCAATATTTTGTCAAAATTTATTTCATTTATGCATAAAATTTACATTTATGCATAAAAATTACCTGAACTAATAATTTAAGTACTATGCCATGATATATTTACATGATATATTTACATTAATGCATAAAAATTGAGTAAACTAATAATTTAAGAATTATGAAATGAGAATCAGAAAAAATATTTTTTTCGTTTCTTATTATTACGATGGAGTACAATTAATCTTTAGTCAAAACTGTTTTATTTTGAGAGCAATACTCGATATTTTTTCAAAATGTATTTCTGAAATTATTCACTGGAGAATTTTTTTTCTATGACAATTTCTTTTAGTTTTTTTTAAATTTTCAACAGTTATGAATGAAATGAAGGCAACCATGCATATAATACGATTATACATATTTTCTATTTCAAATATTGCCACGTAAGGCTATAATTCTAGTTTGAATCAATAAGCGTAAAATATCACGAATAATAAAATTAAAAATTTTAGATGAATGTTTATCTTTGAAAATTCAACTGACTATGTAAATATTACCGTATAGAAATATAATATAAAAATATAATGTAGAAATATAATATATAAAATCGAAGAAACAACCGCATGTTTATAAATTCTGTGCGACATTTATAGATAAAAATTACGCGAACTACTTACTTAAGAATTACTACATGAGAATTAAAAAAATATACTTCTACATTTTGTATTTTTACAATGCAGAACAAATAATCTTTAGTCAAACCTGTTTTATTTGAAAAGTAATATTCGATATTTTGTCAAAATTTATTACTGAAATTATTCACTGGAGAATTTTTTTCTATGACAATCCTTTAAAATCCTTAGTAAAATAACCACCACAACAATTAGAAAAACTAGAAATTAAAAAAAAGAAAGCTACTCAGCAGAAAGATTAGAACAAAGAGACTTTCCCAACTGTTCCTTAAAAGAGTAAAAACGATAATGTAGTAGTAATCTCTTGAAAAATGGGAAAATTATTTTGAAAAACATTAAAACGATTTTCACTGTTCTTCCTACTCGTAACCGTGGCCTTCAGAGAAATGTGAAGAATTTAGAAAAAATTCTTCGTCACACTTTATATTAATTTTTATGGACTCTTTCGTATTCCATTTATAGTTCAGTTAAGAACAAATATCTCTTTGTGAATGCAAATAATACAAATTACTGAAACAAGAAAACAAAGTTTATATAAAAATTTGTATTTTTGATCGCTTGTGATTCGATAATTTTATTTTAATTTAGTTAAAGCAGTGTATCTAAAAAGAAAAAAAAATCGTTTAATTCAAGCAAGAATTTTTTTTGTGAATATTTTATTATGCGTATCAAAGATATGTTAATTTTCAGAAAAAAGTTTCATTCATTAATGTAGCACATTATATGTTCATTAAAGCTTCAAATATATATGACGAATGGAGTGGCAAAGGAAAAATAACGATACTATGTATAAATATGATACCTTTTATTTTTAGGAAATTTTTAATAAAAAACACGAAACGAATACTATCAATTCAGTTTTTGTATTCGTACTTTAAATTAAAAATTTGCCTAAACGTTTCAGATAATAAATAAAATGTGCAAATCCACCTTAAATTGACTAAAAAACTATTCATTATCATTTTATTTTTAATTAATATCTTTCACAAAACTTTTCATGCATTTTTATTGTTAAGCGCTATAATCAGTTTTAAATTTTTAATAAATTGATAATTTCTTTATTTAGTTATTTTTCTACAGTTATGAATGAAATGAAGTAAACGTTTCAGTTTATAAATTAAAAAAAATGGAAGAAAAAATCGCGTGTTTATAATAAAATTACATGTGAATTTCATTTCAAATATTTCCAATTTAATTTTATACGACTAATTTTATACGACTAAATTTTATACGACATTTATACATGAAAATAAGCATGAAAATGAGAATTAAGCAGAACAAATAATTTTTAGTCAAAACTTTTTCAATTAGAAAGTAACACTCGATATTTTGTCAAAATTTACTTCTGAAATTACTTACTGGAGAATTCTTGTTGTATAAGAATCCTTTAAAATCCTTAATAAAATAACCACCAAAACAATTAGGAAATTGGGAAAAAATAAAAAAGCTGCTCAAATTAAAGATTAGAACAGAGAATCCTCGATCTGTTCGTTAAAGGAAAAGGAAAAAAAAAGGATAAAGAAATAATAGTGGTGATCTCTTGAGAAAGGAGAAAATTACTTTAAAATCCATTAAAACGATTTTCACTGTTTTTCGTACTCGTAACTATATCCTTCAGGGAATTTTGAAGAATTTAGTAAAAATTCTTCGACAGACTTTGTTTAAATTTTTATGGCTCTTCCGTATTCCATTTATAGTTCAGAAAAGAACATATCTCACTTCGCGATTGCAAAATATATAAATGAGTAAAACAAGAAAAAAAAATTTATATAAAAATTTGTATTTTCGATTATCTGCTTGTGATTCGTTAATTTTATTTTGGTTTAGTTAAAGCAATGAATGTAAAAAGGAAAAAAAAGCGTTTAATTCATGCGAGAAATTCTTTAGTGAATACTGTGTTATGTGTATCACAGAAATGCTAATTTTTTGAAAAAAGTTTCTTTGATTAATATAACACATTTACATGTTCATTTAAACTTGAAATGTATGTGAAGAATGGAATGGTGAATAAAAAATTAACGATACTATATATAATTTTGTTACTTTTTATTTTTATGAATATTGTTGTAAAAAACTAATATTGTAAAACTAACTATTAATTGAATATTTGTGTTCGATAGCTTAAACGTTTCAGTTAATAAATTAAATATAAAAAGAAAGAAAAATTCGTTTGTTTATAATAAAATTGTATGTAAATTTCATCTCAAATATTTCCAATGTAAAGGCATATTCCTAATTTGAATCCTAGTCATCTTAGTTTGAAATATAAAATATCCCGAATAATGAAACAAAAATTTCTAGATGAATCTTCATCTTTGAAAATTAAACTGGCTGTGTAAAATTAACGTAGAGAGTAATTAAATATAAAATCAAAGAAAAAATCACGTGTTCATTATCATATTATATTTAAATTTCACCTCAAATACACTGGCCTCCAAAAGTTAAGGTACAACCGGTTTTTTGCGTCTAATTGGCAAATGAATGGATATAGAAACAACAAATTTCGAAGAAATGTGCACTAAGCTGTTATTTATTAAATGCGACATATAAATTTACTTAAGTTAAACATACAAATGAATTTACAACAAAAAAGCACTCATGGTGGAAAATTCTATTCTTGGAGAAATACGTACATCGCAGAATTATGTAGTAGAGTGTGACAGGAACATTAAATAACTGGTTCTAACACGTCTGGGGAGTGAACTGGGCATTCCTTTCTCTCCAGACCGTGATCCTGAAAATAATCCTCAACAACCACAACTAGATGTGGCCGCGCATTATAATCCATTGCAATGAAACCATAGCCAATAGCACCGGCATATGGACGCACATATGAGCCAGAGTACCTCCATGGAACGCATGCAGGTCAGTGTGAAATCCGAGTGAGATCCGTGCCCGAACCATGATTCCACTGTTTCTGTACCTGTGCGTTTCAACAGTGTTTGATTGATTGTATCAAGTGCATTGTTCTCTTCAGATTATAAAACGTCCTGTATCACTTTCCAGTATGAATGTGGACTCGTATGTGAAGAGTACAGAAGCCCAATGTTGTCTGGTACAGGAAATATGTTCTCTTGACCAATATAAGAGGCCCCTTCTCTGTCTCTGTTGAGGGGGACTCACACAACTGGTCGCCTTGTATAGACCCCTGCATTGTGAAAACGTCTTCGCACCATAGTAGCGGAGATTCTTCTACCTCATGCTGCAAAGTGGTCAGCAATGTGTTCCGGTATGTTAGTGCATCTTCTCCTTCGGGCCAATGTAGCTATAAATCAGTCTTCTGCGGGTGTTGTAACACGCAGCCGGCCTGAAGCACTGCACTCTTCTGGACACAAAATGTTAGCATTCATACAGATCCCAGAGTCGTTGGACTACACTGCGAGACACATTGAGCCGTCTAGCAGTGTTAGCCTATGATAACCCCATTTCCATCCATCCTACAGCCCGCCACTATAATGAATCAGGCAAACGACTTCTTCTAGACATTTCAAGACTCTACTAGTTTTTGTGATCAAAATTCTCATCAATAGTTCAAATACGACAAAACTTACATGCGAAATTACGAAAGCGACGATTCCATACGATTTTTACGATTATTACGATTTCATACCTTTCTCTCATTCACAAATACTTATTCTTTTCTATAAAATAAAAATAGTAGCTGTAACTTTTTCGTAAGTTTTTATAAAGATTATTGTTGTCATTCATATAAACTATGAAGTTTAATCTGACTGCCAATTTATGAAAGGTAAACTTTGAAAAACATGTTGTACCTTAACTTTTGGAGGCCTGTGTATTTTCAGTGTAAAGGTATAACTATAATTAGAGACAATAAAGGTCAAAATATCACGAATAATAAAATAAAAAATTTTAGATCAATCTTTATATTTGAAGATTCTACTCACCGTGAAAATATTACCGTATAGTATAATTAAATCATTATATAGTTATAAAATCAACGAAACAGCTACGTGTTCATAAAATCCCTGTGACACTTTTACATGAAAATTACGTGAAGAACTTACTTAAGCATTATAACATAAGAATTATTTTTTTTTTTTCATTTCTTATTTTTACGTAGCAGAACAAATAATCTTTTGTCAAAACTATATTATTTGGAGAGCAATACTCGACATTTTGTCAAAATCTATTTCGGAAATTATTCTCTGGAAAGTCCTTGTTGTATAAGAATTCTTTAAAATCCTTAATAAAATAACCACCACAACAATTAGAAAAACTGGAAAAAAGGAGCTACTCAACTCAAAGATTAGAACAAAGTGACTTTTCGATCTGTTCCTTAAAGGAGAAGGGAGGAAAAGGATAAAAAAATAGCAGTTGTGATCTCTTGAGAAATGGGAAAATTACTTTGAAAACCATTAAAGGGATTTTTGCAGTTTTTTGAACTCGTAACCGTAGCCTTCAAGGAATTGTGAAGAATTTATGGAAAATTCTTCGACACACTTTGTTTTTATTTTTATGGACTTTTTCGTATTCTATTAATACTTCAGTAATGAACACATATCTCTTCGCTATTGCAAAAAATACAAATGGCCAAAACAGGAAAAATAAAGTTTTACATAACATTTTGTATAACATTTAGTTAACGATACTATATATAATTACGTTAACTTTTATTTTTAGGAACATTTTCTTAAAATAATTAAATGAACATTATTAATTCTATTTTTGTATTGGTAATTTAAATTAATATTTAGCTTAAACGTTTAAGTTAATAAATAAAATGTACAAATCTATCTTAAACTGACTTAAAAAATGATAGATTTCTATTTAGTATTTAATTAATATCATTCACAAATTTTTTTTATGTATTTTTAGTCATTAAGTGCTGGGATCAGTTTTAAATTTTTAATAAACTGAAAATTTGCTTTTAGTTTTTTTTTTTTCAACAGTTATGAATGAAATGAAGGCAACCTAATTGTCTAATACGATTTTACATAATTTCTATTTCAAATATTGCCAACGTAAGGCTATATTTCTAGTTTGAATCAATAAGTGTAAAATATCACGAATAATAAAATTAAAAATTTTAGATGAATTTTTATCTTTGAAGATTCAACTGACTATGTAAATATTACCGTATAGAATAATTAAACATAAAATCGAAAAAACAACCGCGTGTTTATAATTTTTCTGCGACATTTATAGATAAAAATTACGCAAACTATTTACTTAAGAATTGCTCCATGAGAATTAAAAAAATAAACTTCTTTATTTTGTATTTTTACAATGCAGAACAATAATCTTTAGTCAAACCTGTTTTATTTGGAAAGTAATACTCGATATTTTGTCAAAATGTATTTCTGAAATTATTCACTGGAGAATTCTTTTTGTATGAAAATCCTTTAAAATTCTTAGTAAAATAACCACATGACAATTAGGAAAACTGGAAAATGAAAAAAAAAGGCTACTCAGTTCAAAGATTAGAACAAAGAGACTTTTTGATCTGTTCCTTAAAGGAGAAGGGAAAAAAGGATGAAGGAATAGCAGTGGTGATCTCTTGAGAAATGGGAAATTTACTTATAAAACCATTAAAACGATTTTCACTGATTTTCGTACTCGTAACTGTAGCCTTCAGAGAATTGTGAAGAATTTAGCAAAAACTCTGTGACACACTTAGTATTAATTTTTATGGATTCTTTCGTAAACCATTTATAGTTCAGTAAAGAACATATATCTGTTTATGATTTTAAAAAAATACAAATGAGTGAAACAAGAATACAAAGTTTTATATAAAAATTTGTAATTTGTTTATTTTTGTTTAGTTAAAGCAGTGAATTAAAAAAAAAAAAAAAAAAAAAAAAAAAAAAAAAAAAAAAAAAAACGTTTAATTTTCGCGATAATCTTTTGAGAAATGGGAAAATTATTTTGAAAACCATTAAAACGATTTTCGCTGTTTTTCCTACTCGTAACCGTGGCCTTCAGAGAATTGTAAAGAATTTAGAAAAAATTCTTCGTCACACTTTGTATTAATTTTTATGGACTCTTTCGTATATTATTTATAGTTCAGTAAAGAACAAATATCTCTTTGTGATTTCAAAACATACAAATGTCTGAAACAAGAAAACAAAGTTTATATAAAAATTTGTTTTTTTGATCGCTTGTGATTCGATAATTTTATTTTAATTTAGTTAAAGCAGTGTATCTAAAAAGAAAAGAAAATCGTTTAATTCACGCACGAATTTCTTTAGTGAATATTTTATTATGTGTATCAAATAAATGCTAATTTTTAGAAAAAAGTTTCTTTATTAATGTAGCACATTGTATGTTCATTTAAGCCTCAAATATATATGACTAATGGAGAGGCGAAGAAAAAATTAACAATACTATATATAATTATGTTACCTTTTATTTTTAGGAAATTTTTAGTAAAAAATATTAAACGAACACTTCCAATTCAATTTTTGTATTCGTATTTTAAATTAAAAACTAGCTTAAACGTTTCAGTTAATAAATAAAAAGCACAAATCTATCTTAAATTGACTAAGAAAATGATTAATTATCATTTTATTTTCAATTAATATATTTCATTAAAGTTTTTATATATTTTTAGTCGTTAAGTGCTGTGATCTGTTTTGAATTTTTAATAAATTGATTATTTATTTATTTATTTTTCTGCAGTTATGAAAGAAATGAAGGAAACTAAACGTATAATATGATTACATGTAAATTTCATTTCGAAAATTTCCAATGTAAAGCTAATATTCTAGTATGAATCAATAAATGTGAAATATCACAAATTACAAAATAAAAATTTCTAGTTGAATCTTTATTTTTGAAAATGCAAATGAGTGTGTAAATATTACTGTATAGAATAATTAAATATAAAATCAAAGAAAACAACTGCGTTCTCATAAATTTTATACGACATTTATGAATGAAAATTACGTGAACTACTTGCTTAAAGATTATGCCATGAAAATTAAAAATATACACCTTATCATTTCTTTTTTTTGGAAGTAAAAAAAAATAATCTTTAGTCAAAGCTGTTTCATTTGCAGAGTAATACTTGATATTTTGTCAAAATTTATTTCTGAAATTATTCACAGGAGATTTCTTGTTGTATAAAAATCCTTTAAAATCCTTAATAAAACAATCATCACAACAATTAGGAAACTAGAAAAAAATAAAAAAGCTACTCAACTTAAAGATTAGAACAAAGAGTCTTCTCGATCTGTTCATTAAAGGAAAAGGATAAAGAAATAATAGTATTGAGAATTGAGAAAATTACTTTGAAAACCATTAAAACGATTTTTACTGTTTTTCGTACTCGTAACTGTAGCCTTCAGGGAATCGGGAAGAATTTAGTAAAAATTGTTCGACAGAAATCTTTAAATGTTTATGGACTCTTTCGTATTCCATTTATAGTTCAGTAATGAACATATATCTCTTCGCAATACAAAAAATACAAATGAGTAAAACAAGAAAAAAAGAAGTTTATTTGTATTTTTAACTATCTGCTTGTGATTGAGAAACACCGAAATCACTGGCGATAAGCTGAAAAAAAACTTTGCAAAATCACCATAAAAAGAAAATTAAACAGACGCGTTTCGAGCTTCAAAAATACAGCTCGTCATCAGCTAAAAGGACTTACCATGAATACGTGGAAAGCAGGAACGGTCGGTGTAGAATCCAAATTAGTTTAAAATATTGATAAACACCGAAATCACTGTCGGTAAACTAAAAAAATATTTTTTTTTATCTGCTTGTGATTCGTTAATTTTACTTTGGTTTAGTTAAAGCAATGAATGCAAGAAGAAAAAAACGTTTAATTCATGAGAGAATTTCTTTAGTGAATATTTTATTATGTGCATAATAGAAATGCTATTTTTTTAATTTGTTTGATTAATATAACACATTATATCTTCATTTAAGGTTCAAATATATGTGACGAATGGAGTGACGATGGAAAAATTAACGATACTATATATAAATACATTAATTATGGTATGAGAATTAAAAAAATATATCTGTTCATTTCTTCGTTTTATGAAACAGAGCAAATAATCTTCAGTGAAAACTGTTTTATTTGGAAAGTAATACTCGATATTTTGTCAAAATTTATTTCTGAAATTATTCACTGGATAATTCTTTTCGTATGAAAATCTTATAAAATCTTTAGTAAAATAACCGCAAAACAATTAAGAAAACTGAAAAAAAAAAAAAAAAAAAAAAAAAAAAAGCTTTTTAGCTTAAAGATTAGAATAAAGAGACTTTTCGATCTCTTCCTTAAAAAGGGAGGGAAAAAAAGGATAAAGGAATAGCAGTTGTGATCTCTTGAGAAATGGGAAAATTACTTGGAAAACGATTTTCACTGTTTTTCGTACTCGTAACTGTATCCTTCAGGGAATTGTAAAGAATTTAGCAAAAATTCTTCGACATACTTTGTTTTAATTTTTATGGACTCTTTCGTATTCTATTTATAGTTCAGTAAAGGACATATATCTCTTCGCGATTTCGAAAAATACAAATGAGTAACATAAAAAAAGAAGTTTTCTATAAAAATTTGTATTTTCGATTGTCTGCTTGTGATTGTTTAATTTTACTTCGGTTTATTTAAAGCATTGAATGTAAAAAAGTAAAGCGTTTAATTGACGCAAGAAATTCTTTAGTGAATATTTTATTATGTGTATCATAAAAATGCTAATTTTTAGTGCACATTTCCCCCAAATTTATTGTTTCCATATTCATTCATTTGCAAATAAGACGCAAAAAACCTGTTGTATCTTAACTTTTGGAGGCCAGTGTATTTGAGATGAAATTTACGTATAATATGATTATGTTCACATGATTTTTTTCTTTGGTTTTACATTTAATTACTCTATACGATAATATTTACACAGCCAATTGAATCTTCAAAGATGAGGATTTATCTAGAAATTTTTATTTCATTATTCTTGATATTTTATATTTATTAATTCAAACTAGAATTATACATTTACATTGGAAATATTTGAGAGTAAAATTACATATAATTTCATTATAAACACGCGAATTTTTCTTTCATTTTATACTTAATTTATTAACTGAAACGTTTAAGCTATCGAATACAAAAATTGAATTAATAGTTAGTTTTACAATACTTAGTTTTTTACAAAAAATTTCATTAAAATAAAAAGTAACAGAATTATCTATAGTATCGCTCATTTGTTCTTCACTATTCCATCCGTCACATACATTTGAAGCTTAAATGAGCATATAATGTGTTATATTAATCAAACAAATTTTTTTAAAAAAAAATTAGCATTTCTGTGATACACATAACACAGTATTCAATAAAGAAATTCTCGCTTGAATTAAACTCTTTTTCTTTCTTTTTACATTCATTGCTTTAACTAAACCAAAATAAATTAACGAATTACAAGCAGATAATCGAAAATACAAATTTTTATATAAAACTTTTTTTTCTTGTTTTACTCATTTGTATTCACTGCAATCGTTAAGAGATATATGTTCTTTGCTGAACTATAAATGGAATACGAAAAAGTCCATAAATATTGAAAGTCTGTCGAAGAATTTTTTTTAAATTCTTCACAATTCCCTGAAGGCCACAGTTACGGGTACAAAAAACAGTGAGAATCGTTTTAATGGTTTTCAAAGTAATTTTCCCATTTCTCAAGATATCACCACTGCTATTCCTTTATCCTTTTTTCCTTCTCCTTTAAAAAACGTATCGAAAAGTCTCTTTGTTCTAATCTTTGTGCTGAGTAGCTTTCTCTTTTTTAATTTCCAGTTTTCCTAATTGTTGTGGTGGTTATTTTACTAAGGATTTTAAAGGATTCCCATTCAACAAAAAGAATTCTCCAGTGAATAATTTCAGAAATAAATTTTGACAAAATATCGAGTATTACTTTCAAAATGAAACAGTTTTGACTGAAGATAATTTGCTCTGCTTCATAAAAATAAGAAATGAATAGATATATATTTATGTTTTAATTCAAGTTACATAATTCTTAAGTAAGAAGTTCACGTATTTTTCATGTATAAATATCGCATAGAATTTATGAACGCGACGTCTTTTTTTAGTATTATATTTAGTTATTCTATATAGTTATATTCATACGGTTAGTTGAATCTTCAAAGATAAAGATTCTTCGAGAAATTTTTATTTTATTTTTCATGATATCTTACCTTAATTGACTCAAACTATAATTATAACTTTACATTGAAAATATTTGAGATGAAATTTACATATAATATGATTATGAATACAAGATTTTTTTTTCTTTGATTTTATATTTAAATACTCAATGCGGTATGATTTATATAACCGGTCGAATCTTCATTAATGAATATTCAGCTAGAAATTTTTATTTTATCGTTCGTGATATTTTACTTTTATTGTTTCAAAATAGAAATATAGTTTTACATTGAAAATGTTTGAGATGAAGTTTACATATAATATGATAACGGACATGCCTTTTTTTCTTTGATGTTATATTTGATTACTCTATTTGGTAATATTTACACTGTCAGTTGAATTTTCAAAGATGAAGATTCATCTAGAAATTTTTATTTTATTATTCGTAGTATTTTAAATTTATTTTTTCAAACTAGAATTATAGCTTTACTTAGAAAATATTTGAGATGAAATTTACATATAATAAGATTATGAACACGCGATCTTTTAGTTTAGTTTTCTATTTAATTACTCTATTTTTATGTATTTATACAGTAAGTTGAATCTTCAAAGATAAAAATTCATCCAGAAATTTTTATATTATTATTCGTGATATTTGACATTCATTTATTCAAAATAGAATTATAGCTTTACATTGGAAATATCTGAGGTGAAATGTACGTATAATATGCATATGAACACGCAATTTTATTTCTTTGATTTTATGTTTAGATACCTTATACAATAATGTTTACACTGTCAATTAAATCTTCAATGATTTTTTTTTTTTTTTTTTTTTTTTTTTTTTTTTTTTTTTTTTTGTCATTTTACATTTGTTGATTCAAACGAAAATATTGGCATTAAATTTGAAATTTTCGAGATTAAATTTAAGTATAATATATTTATAATATGATATAACTACGCAAAATATGACAGTAATATTTACGCAGTCAGCTGAATCTTCAAATATTAAGAATCATCTATAAATTTTTAATTTATTATTCGTGATATTTTACATGTATTTATTCAAACTAGAATATTAGCTTTATATTATATATATATGTGAGATGAAATTTAAGTGGAATATGACTATGATATGATACAATTACGTATAATATGACAGTAATATTTTGAAAATTAATTAAATCATTAAATGACTTTGAGGCTCTTGAAACATGCTGTTTGTTATTTTCGCTGTAGTATCAGGATGATTGGGGCCTGCTGGGCAATCTGCGGGTATAAAAGTAACAAGTTGGAAATTCCACATGAAGCGTAGCAAATGAGGTGCGTTCGTACGATAACGAAGTTTCAAAAATATCACTCTTATATATCAATCTCCTAAAATTGTACATAATTACAATTAAAATGCGCACCAAACAATGTTCTCCCTATACCATTATGCAATGGAATACTTTTGTGTGGCCTTGTAAATCAATAAAAAATGTTCTTTGCACCACAGATTATGCAAAATGTATATAATAATATGTACATTATAGATGCATATCAATTTTATTACGTTCGAATAAATGTAACACCATTAAAATACATTTGAAACATTTTTCCCCATTACCCGTAAAGTAACGGAATAATTTTGATTGTCCCTGTAATTGAACTATGCATCCGATTTTGATAAAATTTGAAATAACTAGACAAAATTATGTTATAATTTTGTATTTTAAATCTCAAACGATTCGGTTGGGTAGTTTTTGCGTTGTTATATGCGGACGGACAGACAGACTGACAGACAGACGGACGGACTGAACGACAACAATAGGTGCTACGTATTTACATAATTACGAACGCACCTAAAAAGGAAATTTAATATTTTAGGATGTTTGGTCGATACCTGCCTCAGGGAAGATCACAAGTGTTCTCGCCTTTCGAGATTGGAAGCTTACCATGTACCCTGAGAGATCTGAAGGTTATATTTAGTTGAGAGAATCTGCCATCGTTGGTAAAAAAGTATTAACTCGAGGAAGGTCTGCTCTAATCACAGTTTGCTAGTATTAAGGGACATTCACATAGTTTGGTCGATTTGTGAACTAATAAATTATTTTTAGCGATATCAGTGTTCGAGAACGAAAACCGACTTGGCTATCATTTGATCAATAAACCTTTCGAATCTAAGATGTATTTCCTTATAAGGTATTTGTACCCTATATGGAAAAGGCTCTCAATATGGACACCCCTAATATTTTTAAAGGTAATAATTTTGATCGAGAAATGGCTAAACATTTTCGCGAAGAAGAGCAGTTGAAAAGATAATTAAGTCTGGAAAGTGTAAAAAAGCGCGCTGTTCGCCATTTAGGAGAAACTTGTTATTTCGAGATGTGCTGATCTTAATTACTTGTAAGCTTAAATTCTTATTAGATATGGTAAAATTACATTAAATGTTGAAAAGTGGAGTATTTTAGAAAGCTAATAAAACATATTTTCGATTGCTATTGCATATTTTGCTTAAAATGATTTTCCTTATTCATTTGGCACAAGATTTAGTAAAGCTACGCCCGGTTCCCAATATGGACAGCTTATTTCCCCATCAACTACAACTGTAAGAAAGAAGAAAATTCAACGTTGCCAAGCAATAACTTGAAAAGTCATCAAAGTGGTAAAATCTTTATTCAACAAGATGCTATTTGAACAATCCCCCAAAAACGTTCCTCCAAAAAACCTTTGCAGAAAAATAAAAAGAAGCCCCCCCCCCCCCAGTAGGATATCTGTTGTCGAAATCGTAGGTACCAGTGGTATGACTTCCTCAACAAAGGAGAGCTGGTACTGCTTCTTTTGCAGTATTGATGATTTTTCAAACATGCGGCCATGCATCACATGTGGCATATATGTTCATGAAGATTATGTGGGACTTACTGCCCATGGTGAAAAAGTTTCTATTTGTCCATGCTGTGAGCACTGAGTAATAACAGATGTAAATTCGCAGACAGATGCAATAAAGCTAAGCAAAACCAACAATATTACTTCATAATATTTACTAGTAACTAAGGGGCTTTGCATGGGTCTTCGAAGGGTAAAAACTGAGAATGCACCCCCCCCCCTTTCTAAAATGCATGTTCTGAAGATATTTACTGTCCCCCTCCTCCTCGGAATACTTTAAGATACATTTTTTTTATTCCTTTTCCTCTAAAATCCCTTGGAAAAGTGGCTCTTCCATACACACTGTGTAGAAAGTCAGTAAGGAAACACCTGTCCATAATAGGGACAGGTAGTTCCTTATATGGATACTTGTAAACATTTTTTTGTTTTTATCATTTAAATTAAACCAGAATAATTACAAGGCTGCTAATTTTAATAATGGTAGTCAATATTCCAAGGATAGTGGTCACATATTTTTGGAGTCCTATGACTTGTACATGAGGGTGAAAAAAATACATTTTCCTTAGGTTGTCCATATTGGGTACAGGTACCTTATTTTTAAAAATAAACGTTTTTTTCATTGATAATATGATAAATCAAAATTAAATTAAAACAATTAAAAAAGACCTGTTCAAAGCTTGAACTTTGTACCTTTAACGATTCTTGAATTATAATAATTTAAATAGGAGAAATGGTAAAAAACCCATAATGAAGAGAGACAAACTTTTACAAAAAGTCGTTTCCATAGCAACCATAGCTTGCAAAATTATATTTTGAAAACAAATCAAAGCATAAAAATTTATATTTCCTGTTCAAGTAACATTTAAATGTCAGTTTCAAGCAGAAAAAAAACAAAGAAATTTTTAATGTAAGATAAATTTTCAGAAAGTATGAAGATTTTTGTGTCCCGGACCCCCTTAAGTGCAAAACTTTTTCTCTTTTGAAAATATCTATCATAATTTACATTGACTTTCTGAATATGTTGAAGATTTAAAATAAGGTACCCTGGGGTAATAACACCACGTTAAGGTTCTACCAATTTTCACGGCTTAGTTTTAGGTTGTATTTTTCAAACAAACATAGGATCTGATACAGCAACTCGTTGACTATCTATATAAAATAAAATAATTTAACAGATATGTATTCATAAAATGTAATGGCGTTTTTTCTTGACCAATGCTATTTGGCGTTATTACCCACCTATATGGGTAATAACGCCATGCAAAGAAAACTATGAAATAAGATGGAATAATTGCATGTAGTTAGCCCAATTCTAAAAATACAAACTCTACAAACTTAAAAATTGACAAATTGCATTCTAAGCTACTGAAAATGTTCAATTTTTTGTGAAAGTGTAAGAAAAATAAAGGTGTGGTGTGGGAGGGGGGGGGGATGAGGCAAAAGAATATCAGACCGTGAGCTTCTTTTTGCTTAAAAAGGACCGCTTAAATAGAAATATGAGAAACATTGCACAGTTTTAACTGTGTTTATTTGAATCAGAATTTATGATGTAGCTCGGCCACTGTAGGGACTCAACCGGGGTATTAATGTCAAGGATTGGCGTTATTACCCCGGTATAGTTATTGCGCAGTACATTTTAAATTACAAATTATCTCGAGAAGATATCCAAAATCTTCAACAACATTTTAAAAGTACATGAAATGCACTACAAATTTATGTAATTAACAAAGTATTTCCGGATAAAAAGATGGTCTTCACATCACAAAACGTATCTCGCAAATTTTAGATCAAGCGTTAATTTTAGTTGTTTGTAAAAACAATAAGACCTAAAAATGAAACAAATTAACTTGAAGCTGTTTTTTGCGATTTATACGACTCAAAACCCTTCTGCGCAGAGCACATGGTTGTCATTTACCTGATTATTTCACAATTATGCAAAATATAAGCACTTGGCGTTATTACCCCGCCTGGCGTTATTACCCCAGGGTACCTTATACTAAATGTGGTCAGTTGTTGTATGACTAATGTAAATAATGGAAAAAGTTCATTTCCTTTTGTAATTTAACTGCTCACAATATATTAAATATTTGCACAATACATATAAATATAGGTTTGCTTGAAAAAAAAGGTTTTTTTATGCTGTATGCTTTTTCACACACCTAAACAAATTGTTTTCTCACTTTTTTCAATAGCATTTAAAATATCTTCTTTTTTGAATTCTATTGTTCACATATTTCCCTTTCTTATGTCCTTTACATCTATTCCCATCTTTTTAAACATTCTCAAACTATCCTTTTGAATTTTATGTTTCTTTTTGAAAGCTGTCATTTTCTTCATCTTTTAAAAATGAAAAAACGCCAAATAAAGACAGAATTTTTGCATCTATGATTGATAGGATTTTTTTTTTTTTCATAAAATTGTCAGCAGTTACAATATGCAGAATGTAAGATGAATATTTGTATATTCTAAGCCTATTTTTGTAGGATGCATGTTATTGTGTTGCCAGGAAGTTGTTATTATGCATTTTCAGAAGTTTTTTTCATTATTATTTGTTTCACTAAAGGATTTCATTTATACAAATAAATACCGTTTCAAGGGACGACAGCTCTATATTAATATTTTTATCATTCAGATAGAAATTTTCAGTGCTTAAAAATACAGTCGGCTCTCGTTAATTCGAACTCGCCGGGACCACAAGAAATGTTCGAGTTATCCGAAGTTCGAGTTATAGAAAATATGAAATGAAAACATGCTTAATAAGGTATTATTACAAAAGAATTAATGTTATAGTGTTTTTTTTATTTATTTCGTCTATTATCATTAGAATATGACTTAATTATAAATTAGAATGTATAAATACATAAACTAATTAAAATATTAGAAACAAGCACAATGAAAGAAAAATTTAAAGCGTCACTGATGGACAGACGGGGCACTAAGAAAGTGGATATAAAATGCATTGGATTATATGTATACTCGTTCGGATTCTTTTACATAATGTATACAAAGAAATAAAGTTATTCAAATCATCTAAAATCCGTGAAAAAGAAAAGAAAAATGAAAAATCGGAGTTCGCGTTAGTTCGAATTAAACGAAGTCAAAAGAAAATTAGTTCGAATTAATGAAAAATTTTAGCGTTATTCTGTCATTGAAAATTTCGAGACTTCATATTTAGTTCAAATTAAGGGAAGATTCGAATTATCCGATTTCGAATTAACGAGAGTAGACTGTATTACTGAATTTTTTTTAAATCCATACTAAGGTATCCTGGGGAATAACGCCACGTTAAGGTTCTACCAATTTTCACGGCTCAGTTTTAGTTGATATTTTTCAAACAAATATATGATTTGATACAGCAACTCATTGACTATCTATATAAAAAAAGTAATTTAACAGATATGTATTCATAAAATGTAATGGCGTGATTTCTTGACCAATGCTATTTGGCGTTATTACCCACCTATATGGGAAATAACGCCATGCAAACAAAACTATGAAATAAGATGGAATAATTGCATGTAGATTGCCCAATTCTAAAAATACAAACTCTACAAACTTAGAAATTGACAAATTGCATTCTAAGCTATTGAAAATGTTAATTTTTTTGTGAAAGTGTAAGAAAAATAAAGGTGTGGTGTGTGTGTGGGAGGGGGGGAGGATGAGGCAAAAGAATATCAGAAAAGAAAAAGAATAATTTTTTTCTCTAACTTTTACTATCTAACCAAAGAAGAATTTTTTTATTATTTTACCTTTTAAAATCAGCATAAAAAATTGCATAAAATTGTTTTTTATTTTAAAAAAGGGAAAAACGCCAAATAAAGACAGCAGTTTTGTATGTATATTAATAGGATTTTTTTTCTTTTTCTTTTTTCTACACATTACTGTTTTGTGAAACTTTTTTTTGTGTTTTGATAGTGCTTTTAGTATGTTGCAGAAGTGTTGTTCTCTAGATATGTCTTCCAAAAATACTGTTGTTAATTGTATTGATGAAAATAGTTTCTTTAAATAGTGTTTTACAGCACAACAATTTATCTCATTGTAAACTCTCAATATTAACTCATTGTAAACACCACATTATTCAAAACACTATAAAACAACATGTGTAAAACATTTTCAAAATATTTTCAACATGGTCCTTTAAAATTACACAATTTAAAAAATAATTGAAGTTTTGAAAATATTTTGAAAACACAAATTCTCCTCTGAAAATTTTTAACAACACTTTTTGCACAATCTTTTTATTTCGTACAACATACTCAAACACGATTTTAGTTAGGAGTGTTATTTTTATGTTGAGTTATTGTTACAAATACGTTCCACGCGTTTCCAGTGTACCGTTTCAATGTTCTTCAGATCTATATTAATATTTTTATCATTCAGATAGGAATTTACAATGCTTAAAAAGAGCTGTTACTGAAATTTATTGAAATATATTCATAAACTTGTCGTTTCAGTTAAGTGATGCATGGAATTGGTATTTTTCTTTCTTTATTTATTCCACATTTTACTCCTTACATTTTTTCCAATTTGTCTAATATTTACACGAAGACTGAGCATGTGTCTCTTTAACTTTGTAAATCCCTTTCTGTAACTTTTACGTTATAACCAACAAATAAGAAATTTTTTGAGTATTTTCTTACTTAAAAATCACCATATTGAAAATTTATAGCATAACTTATATAGACTTTCTGAATATGTTGAAGATTTGAAATACACTAAATATGGTAAATTGTTTTGTGACTAACATAAAGAATGTAGAAAGTTTATTTCTATTTGTAATTTAACTCTATATAATATTTCAAGTCTTTGCACCCTACATCTAAATATAGGTTTGCTTCAAAAAAAGTTTTTTTTTTATGCTGTATTCTTTTCCACATACTTAAAAAAATTGCACTTTCACTTTTTACTTACCCATCATACGTAGTATAGGGTAAGTCTTGCGATCGTTTTGAAAATCGAAAAAAAAAATTCTGGCGGATTTACACGCTTCAGATTCGGAAAAACATATTTTTAGAAAAAAAAATGCCGTCCGTCCGTCTGTCTGTCTGTAAACGCTCTATATCCCGAACAAATTGAGATGGAGACTTGAAATTTTGTATGTACTTAGTATGTAAGAATGGAACAAAGCCTACTTAATATCAGTAATTTCGATTATCCGGAACTATATTTTTCGGACTCTCGAAAAATTCGATCTGATGAAAGGTATTATACTCTTCCAGCACTAAGGCTTGGAAGTACAATATTAAAATATTAATTACAGAGAAGAAAAACTATACTACATTGTCTTAAAGTCAGAAAACACAATAGAAAGTTGCATATTTCAGCAGTTCTTTAATTTCTGTTTATTCCTGTGACGACAACATTCCGACGCAATGTGCCTGTATGGTGCTGCCACATAGCGCTGGTGTAATATACTAACTTCACAGTTTGAAAGAGTGTTTCCCGTGGTATTTCACCACAGATGTTTTTTTTTTTTTTTTTTTTTTTTTTTTTTTTTTTTTTTTTTGCTTTCTTGATTATTAATAGTTACGTTCTGTTATAAGCATGCCTCACAGAAAAGTCACACATTTCACAAATTATCACGCTACACATTTCACAAACAAATAATTGTCGGTCCGATTGGGCACAAAACATGTACACGCGATTCGTTATTTCTGACAAAAGGTATATTAAATTTTTCGATTTTTTTTTATTTTAAGGAATGGACGTAAAAGGTAATAAAATGACACAAATTTTCCATAAAGAACGAAGTCGATCGGATCATTAGTTGCTGAGATGTTTGTAATTCTGTTTTTCACATTCTTTGATTTTTCATGGACCTGTATTTCATTCAAACTTCAATTTAGAGGAATATTTTAATTGAAAATGAGACGCTTAATCCAACGCAGGAAACTGTTAGTTCATAATATTATTATTATTGGAGTTAAAAGAATGTTTCTTTTACGTAGTTCGGTACTACCTGAGTAGTTTGGCATTTTGTATAATTTGTCGAAATTGGTACATAAGCAATTCTTTAATAGAGCATTATTATGTATATTAACAATATTTAAATTTTGTTTTGGAATTGCAATGAATTGTATAAATAATTTTCACGTGTTTTATTTTCATATGCATATCCATGATGGGTAAGTATTACGGTGGCCCCCAACGACTAGTTTCAATTGCATTTAAAATATCTTCTCTTTTGATTTCAATTGCTCACATATTTTTCATTCTTGTGCACTTTCACATCTATTCTAATCTTTTTAAACATTCTTAAACTATTCTTTTGAATTCCATATTTCTTTTCGGAAACTGTCATTTTCTTCATTTTTTAAAAATTGGAAAAACGCCAAATAAAGACAGTATTTTGCATCTATGATTGATATATTTTTTTCTTTCTTGTAAAATTGTCCGCTGTTACAATATGCAGAATGTAAGATGAAAATTTGTATATTCTAAGCCTATTTTTGTGATATGCATCTTATTGTGTTGGCTAAAAACGTTATTTTTGCAGAGAATTTTCCATTTCTATCACTAAAGGCTTTCATTTATACAAATGTATACCTTTTCAACGGTTGTCAGCTCTATATTAATATTTTTATCATTCAGACTGGAATTTCCAGTATTTAAAACTATTACTGAAATTTATTGAAATATATGCATAAATTTGTCATTTCTATTAAGACATGCATGGATTTGGTATATTTCTTTATTTCTTTATTCGATGATTTATTTATTTTTTCAGTTTGTTTACTTTTTACACAAATACAGAGCACGTGTCTCTTTAACTTTGTCAATCTCTTTTATAACTTTTACATTATAACCAGCGAAGAAGAAATTTTTCGAATATTTTTCACGTTTAAAATCTGCTTAAAACTCAACTTTTATTTTAAAGAAAGAAATTTCTATATCATCTTGTGACTTTTTAAATGGCGTTTGAATTGATTATTATATGAAATGTTAATGCAGTTGTAATTTCGAATTAAATGCGTAATCAAACAAAAATAATATGTACTTTTTTTTTTTTTTTTTTTTTTGGTTAAAAAAGGTTACATACTAGTTTTTGTTTGCACCTTTTCTTGTTCTTTGTGTACTTGAAGAGAGGCCAAATTTTGATACTCGTTTTACGTTCAGAATTTCTCAATATGCAGCTATCTGGTTTCGTAATCTTTAGCATTTAACTATCAATTTAGAAGCTTTAAATTATATCAAAATGACCGAATGTCACGAATGCTTTATAGAATATTCAGATACACAGTACTATTTGGCTTCTTTTTAAAAATCGTTTTATAGTCTATAGATTTTTCAAAAAGACGCCGATGCAATTGTATTATATTACTCTCTTTTGCATATCAAAATAAGCGTGATATTAACAACAAACATTCACATTTAAATTGAACGTGGATTCGTGTCTGGTCACCCGAATTTACACAAATACGGCCCAATTTGCGATTTAAGTCGGATCCTATGTGAGTCGACTTGGAAATGGTTTTCGACTGCTGCATTTTAAGTTTGGTAACCCCCCCCCCTTTATTTAAGCTCGTAAATTGTTCAATGTAAAAAATACAACCATAAATATGATTAAGTATTAGTAAGTTTATGTTTGTTTTCTTCTTAAATAAACAAATTTGATATCAAAAAAGCATTTACAAAGTATTTTCTTATAATTATATTAAAATAAGGATTAATGTATTAAAATCTTGGGTTCCAATCGAATTTTAGATTTACTTCAAACAGAATTTTTGGGTTAATTTCGGTATCACCAGACTTCTACAGACTTATATAGATAACAGTACAAGATTTCCAAGAAAATACGAATGCAAAAGATAATCTGTTGTAAAAATTATTTGTAATAACTTATATTTGTGTTTTTTTTATATTAAGTAAAATAATATTATATAGTATTTATAGCAATTATATTTCATCTGCTTTTTATATTTATTTATTTTTATTATTTTTATTTATTTATTTATTTATTTATTTATTTATTGAGTGTAACATATTTAATTTTTCTGACTTTTTTTTATTTGGATTTCTTAATTAGGTTTTTTTTCCTTTGGTTTTATTGTTCTTGTTCTTTTCTTTCTTTTGCATATGGTTAATGTGGCTGATTTCATTATTTAAAAGGAAATAATATAAATTTTCTTTTTTCCTTTTTTTTTCTTTTGTTATTTAGTTTGAATCAGTTTTCTATGATTTAAAATTTCATTCTCTTTTCATATGTCATAAAACTTTCTTTATCCAGCTTTTTTTTTATTAAATTTTTGATTGATGGTGATTAATTTTTATCCGTAATTTTAATATAATTGTTATTAATATGATTGGAAAACTATGAAATTTTGCTAACTGAATCTATCGCGGGCTGAAATGATATTTCAGAATTTGCTTAAATTGTACCAAACTTTTACTTTATTTAAGCAAAAGAAATTCCTTTCTCCAAAATTATATATATATAATCATAAAACTATTTAAAATTATGTACCCCTTTTCTTGCTATCTCTAGGAAAAGAAATAAAAATACAGTTGTAATTAAAAATTCAGAAATACTTGTTTTGTTTCAACTAACACTGTAAAAAGTGTTGCTTTTTATTATTCCGTTTCTCAAAACGGTACAGATTACTTTTTTTAAAGAATATTTTCATAAAGACAATTGTTTTTCTAGAAGTTGTAAATCAATGACTCAGAAAATAAACGAAATTTTTCTACTATTCTGAAGTACTTCGGATGTAAAAAATTTATACTTGTATACATCGGGAAATAGAATGTGAAAAAATCCATAACGTTTCAAATCTTCTAGAAGTTCAAAAGAGAAATGTTTTCATCATAAAACTGACAAATACTTTATCTAAAGCATTTTAGGTTTTGTCTACTGGAAGTATTTTTAAGGATTGGAAAAATATATAACAGGGTGCTAAAATAGGTATATAATTTAAACTTCAAGATGATTTATCTCAAATATTTCACAAATTATTTATGAAGTAAAAAATAGAAGTTAAATAAATTGCTTGTGATAAGTACATATAACTTTGTTTATGGGGTAAAAAGAATTTGTAGAAATATTAATAGCAAACATTTTTTTCCAATAGAAATGGAATTTAATGGTAAAAAATAAGGTATAAATTTATATTGATAACAGTAAAGAACAATAAATGACTGCAATGAATTTCAATGACTGCACGTGAATTTATTTATTTATATATTTTTAAAGCAATCTTTCCTAATATAATGCAACATTTGAAAGATTTCAAAAACGTTGACTATTCTTGAAGAGTTTATTAAACTTAATTTTAGTAGATTTTGTAAAGGATATTTAAAATGTATACTTTTACGTTTAGAACACTCAAGACATTTTAATGATCACTATTATATATATGAATTTGATAATGCATATTGTCAAGGAAGAATATATGAAATCCTGTTTATTTCTTTTAATTTAGAGTGAAAAATGATTAATGTATTCTATATACATTAATCTATTCTACAATCTTTAAAAAATATACGTTTACAAATATACGTAGTACACAGTGTCTTTAAATAAAGTACACTGTGTAAAAAGATGTCTACAGGTGAAAACTTTTTTCAAAATATTGTGAATTTTTGTGAGGGACACAATAAAAGTATGGGAATTTGTTTGAGTGAGTTTGTAATCATATTTTATTTATTTATTTATTCTTTTTTTTAACGTGAAAGAGCGTTTTTTATTAGGGTAACCTAGTAAAATGATGAAGAATTATACATTTTTAAAAAGCTAGTATGGTTTAATTTTTTTGGTTCTCCATCTTATATGGATTTAAACAGCTTTTTTTTTTCCTTTCCCAAAACAAATGGAAAACTCAAATTAGTTTTTAGGAAATAAATTACTAAGCTCTTTAATAACTAGTCATGTAAATGATAGCTAATTTTTAAAAATACTTACGCATCTCAAATACCTAAACAGGCCATTTTATAGTAATAAATTGCAAATAATGAAAGTGAAAGAATCTGTTGACTATAAAGAAAGTACCTTTGAATAAAAGTTAAACTGCTTAAAAGTACTTAACGAGTTATTCAATTGATGACCTTTGACTTTCTCTTAGCATAATCATAGTGAATATCGTTTAATAATAAATTCAGACATTACAGTATAATAACATAATATGCTAATTTGAATCTGTCACTTATGAAACAGAAAGCTTTTAATTTTAAATATAATATGATATGCACAACAGCATGATATTTATAGAAAGGCCATTGGATTTTCTAAGCATGCACATAATTACTGCTTTTAATATATATAAAAGCTTCCATTGAATCTAAATATAATGAATGAAAGAGAACCTACTATTGAAAAGAAACGCTTAAATGAAAATTTAAAAATCTTTTTGAAAAGCACTTAAACAGGTATTCAAGACGATTGACTTGATTTTATATGCCATATTCGACGTATTTTGTGGAATAGGTATAAATCTATTAGAATAATATATTATTATAGACTAAAGATAGAATGTAACTGACAAAAAAAGTTCAAATAATAAGTTCAATGTAAAATAATAAAACAAATTTACACAGTTATTCAATATATTGGATTTTTTAAAGTATCATTGTAATTATTAGGTTTAATATTTTAAGCAAAAACGAGAATCTTTCAATAAATCTTCGTATAATGAAGGAGAGTGAAACTGCTATTCAACACAAAACTGTGAATAAGATTTCTGAAGCAATACGGTAAAAATGCACTTGAATATCTATTTAAGATTATATCTGTGTCTTCCGGAAATAATAAGGTAAGGCACATTTTTGAAAAAAAAAATGAGATAATTTAGGAAAATGTAACTTTAAAAGAGCACTTTCATCTGCCATAGTACTGAAAAAAAACGTATACTTCTCGTCATAGGGTGACTATAAATTTTCATTTAAAAATTGAAAAAAAAATGGTTCTCAATTAATAAAAACCATTTTTACATAACTATTTTGGCAAAAAAAGAGAATCTTATATTTTAATTCATTGTAGTGAAAATTATTAAATTCTAATCTATTTTATAAAAGTAATGATAAAGAGATTTTTGAAAACTTTAAACATGAATTATTCAAAATATTAAAAATATGCCTTACCTGGTTATCACCGGAAGCCACAGATATTAATTGATTTTAGGTAAGAGTTGATTAGTCGATGATTAAATTAGGCATATATTGTTAATAAGTTAAAAAAAATTAGCTACATTAATATAAAATTAATTTTAAGTTATATATATATATATGTAATAAATATAAGCTGAACTCGACTAAAATAACTATGTTGCATAAATTCTACGTATTCTTAGCAGCACGGGCAGAGTAGTCGCTCCGACAGTTGACAAGCAATAGAAGACTTTCATTGGGGTATTTCCCCATTATAAAAACAGACAACATCAGTCTTCAAGTTCTTTATTGATGAGCTTAAAAATAGATAAACTCTTCCCCGCAATCACCTTAGTCCACATCGACACTACAAATTTCATTATCTCGTCCACACCATCAAATATTCTATTTCAGCGGAGCAATGAAAAACGCGGCTTGGTAGTTTAAAGAAAAGATGCATTCTGTTCTCCTGAAAAGCCAAATGAAAAAATCATTTTCACGACAAAACTAGCGCCCTCCTACTCCGCGTCAATCATTTTAAAAATCCAATCAGGATGGACTCGAGCCTCAAACTGACAAAATGATCAATTCTAATTGGTCGTAATAGGCGGTCCTTGGTGAGAACTATATTTTTTCCTCGGAAGACAAAGCCCTTTAGCAACGCGTAGTAACACCTGTCACGTGATGTTAAAATAAAAAATTAAATTAAAATCGCAGGAATATGCCAGAAAGTAAAAAGCTTACGAAATACTTCCCGCCTTTTTGAGAAGCAAGCAATAATTTATTAATAACTAAAGTAAGGAAAAGAATTTTTGCTGTTACAAGTTACGAAACTAAGATTGAAATATGTTCCACAAATTTAGAATTGAAGCTAAGAGAGAACAAAAAAATGGCGCAATTTTTATTTTTATTTTATTACAAATCCCCCCTCCCAGAAAGACGGGTGAAAAAGTAGGTCTGAGACCGGCAATTTCACAGAAAGGGAGATGATGCAGACTTAGCTCACGAAGTTGTTGATATAAGTAATAATAATTAGATACTAAATAAAAAAAATTAAATTAATTTCTCTTTTTTATATAAATATAGAATTCAAATTTAAGAACACGAAGGTGATGCGGGGAATAACTTCAAATTTAAATACAATAAAATAGGCATCAATACAAATACAAGATATAATCTTGTTTAAAGTACACATCATAAAGTAATTTGAAAATATAAGCAATTACCCATAGTAATAACATAAAAATGAAACATAAAAATGAAAAACAATAACGTTGAATTCTTTTTTAACAATGTCAAATCTAGAAATGAAGGAATTTAATAGAACTTTCTTCAAATCAATGTTGAAAGTTTGTTTCAAAAATCCATTTAAGAGTCATATTTGGAGTATTCATGATCTCTTTTCAAGGAAGTCTAATTATATCTTATTAATTGTCCAAGAGTAATATTTGGAGTGGTATAGTCCATTGCCTCTTTTCAAGGAGGTCTAATTATATCATTATTAATTGTCCACATTCAATATAGTAAGACATTTTATAATATAGTAATAATAAACTTTAACAATGTAAATAATAAACAATATAAGTAAGAAACATAATAAGGAAAAATATCAATAATAATAAATATCATAAGTATAAGTAAATCTCATAATGGGTATAAGTAAATCTCTTAATAAGTAATAATAAATATCACAAAAGACATTCTTTAAATACTTAATCTCGTTTATCTCATCTCATATTTTTGGGATGAAATATAGAGAGAAGTGAAATAAAATAAAAAATACAATCAATTATGAAATCATTTACTTAATCTGGTAATTCGAGTACAGGATTAAGTAGGAATATGTACAAAAAAAAAAAATTAAAATATAATATGATAAATTAAAATAAAATAAAGATAAATAAAAATTTTATTCATGTTTGAGAATGCACGTGACCTTTAAACTACTAAGATTCTTAAAAAGAAATATTAATAAATGATAAAAATAAAAAACAAGATCTATTCATGTCAAATAATTACGCAATAAATATTCTCTCGGCGTGATGAAACATTGCAAGATGCAAGTAGGAAAGAGAAAAAGAAACAAAATTATATTATAATTGACATGTACTTGGACTGGAATGCAGAAGCAAAGAAAGAGAGAAAGAAAAAAAAATTAAAATAAAGTGATAAAAATTTTGTTACTTGGCAAATAATTAATTTATTAATTGATAGCTTAAATTTAATATTACAAATAGGTTCAGTTGAAAAAAATTTTTTTGTATATTTTTAAATATTTATTTGTTATTAAACTATTCTAAGTAGGGTAATTCAGTACAGAATAAGAAATTTCCACTTTGTTCGTCTACGCCGGCATAAACAAACAAATATAAAAATTTCCAGACAAGTGACACTCTCGCTGCAGTCAAGAGATATCATTGCCATTCTGTAAGAATTACAAGATATTATCTGAATTAAAATATGGAAAGAAATTTACTGTTTAAGAGAAAAAAATTATAAAATGATAAACTAGAGATATAGTCTAAGCTACAGTTTTTACTTGAGTTTGTTGTTGTTGATTAGGGGGTTGTTGCTCATGACTTAATTTAAATTTATCAGGGGAATAATAAGGCCTTAATTTAGATACATGTACTATCTCTGAATTTTTGAACTGATTTTGCCTATCAATTTCAAAATTTACTTCGGATAATTTGTTAAGAATTTTATAAGGGCCACTAAATACTTGGGATAACTTTCTAGTATTAGGGTACTGAAATTCTTCATAGATAACTAGATCTCCTATTTTAAATTTTGGTTCGATATAATCTTTATCATAATATCTTTTATTTTTTAAATGAAATTCATCAGTTCTTGCTTTAGCAATTTTAAGTGCTTCATGAACAGGGGGATAATAATTTTGTTGTAAGGGGGAGTCATAGGGTAATTGGCCAAAAAGCAAGTAATCAGGTGGAAATTTAGTAATAGAATGGGGTGTATTATTATATTCATTAATTACCTCAGTTAAAAGCTTAGTCCAGGGAATTTTAGAGGTAGTGGAATTTACTTTACATTTTAATCTAGTTACTATTGTCTGATTTACTCTTTCACATTTCCCATTCGTTTGTGGATGATGGGCAGTGGACAAACGTTATTTAATATTATGATTTCGCAGGAATTTTTTGAATCTTGAAGAAGTAAAAGCAGCATTCCTGTCACTAAGTATTTTTTGAGGGGACTGTACACTTGAAATCTTTCTAAAACAGAGTAATTGTTGAGGGATTTTGATATTGAAGATTTGTTTCAGACAATTTGTATAAGTTTCTGTAGTGACACTTTTGGAAGGAAATGCCCAAACATATCTTGTGGCATGGTCTATTATAATATGGAGATATTTTTTTGTAGAATTATAATAATTGAACCCTCCTACAGTATCAACAGACAGACAGTCAAAAGGTTGATCTGTAGTGGGCATAGCTTGTAATAAGCCAAATTTTTTCTGTCTAGGTTTTTTATTTTTCTGGCAAATATCACAGTATTTAACAAAGTTAGTAATGTCTTGGGTCATATCTCGCCAATAATAGTTAGGAGAAATTAAATTTTGCATTTTTTGAACACCAGGGTGACCAAACTGTTCATGAGCAACATTAAGCAATTTTTTTCTTAGGGACATGGGAACTACCACTTTACGAAAACCTTTTCTTTTAACTATAATCAGTCCATTGTCATTAATATAATTTGATCCACACACATTTTCTTTTTCTTGCATCTCAATAATCTCTTTAACGTCAAGAAGAAAAGTAAGGGGTTTACAAAAATGAGAAATAGGGTTTCGGGACAACTTGTCGGCTTCGACATTTGTAGATCCCTTTAAGTACTCTATTTTGTAATCGAACATACTTAACTTCAATGACCACCTAAATAATCGACCTTTTAAATGTTTGACATTTTTTATCCAAACAAGAGATGCATGATCCGTATGGATGGTAAATTGTACACCGTGAAAGTAATGATAAAATTTATCTAAAGTATCAATGATAGCAAGACACTCTAGTTCGGTAATGAAATAATTTTTCTCATAACTTCTCAATCCTCTAGAAAAATAAGCAATTGGATGTAAAAAGTTATTATGGTCGGGTTGTTTAAGAACTGCACCTACCGCTACCTGAGAAGCGTCAACAAACATGTGTAGGGGTAATTTTGGGTCATAAATCTTTAAAATTGGTTTAGCAATGAGGGAATCTTTTAATTTTTGAAAAGAGTTTTGACATTCAGTATTCCATTCCCAAATAGTATCTTTCTTAAGTAATTTATTTAGGGGGTGTCTAATTTCAGCATATTTGTCAATAAATTTATGATACACATTTATAGAACCAAGAAATCTTTGTAATTCTTTAGTGTTAGTAGGAGGTTTTAATTTTTTAATTGTTTCTATATTAGTATTAGCTGGAGTTAAAGTTCCATTTTGGATTTCATACCCTAGAAAACTGATTTGTTTTTGAGCAAAAGTACATTTAGATAATTTTAATTTAATATTTTCTATTCGGCATAAATCAAAAATTTGGATGAGATGCTGTATATGTTCATCTATTGATTTAGAAAAAATAAGTATATCATCAAAATAATAACAAGCAAAGTCTATTTTATATTTTGTAAGAATTCTTTTAATTGTCCTGTTGAAAATTGGGGGGCCTACCTTTACACCAAAGGGGAGAACATTCCATTCCCAGAGCCCACAATTAGTAGTAAAGGCTAACTTTTCGGAATCGGCTGGGTGAATAGGTATGTGCCAATAGCCTGAGGCTAAATCTAGTGTAGAGAAATATTGGGCACCACTTAATTTGTCTAAAATTTCATCTATTCGGGGCAAAGGTTCAGCGTCATTTTTCATAATAGAATTTAATTTTCGGTAATCAACACACATTCGGGTTTTTTTGCCTTCATCTCGTTTATTTACTAACGTAACTGGAGAAGAATATGGGCTATAACTTTCTTTAATTAACCCAGCAGCTAATAAGGATTGGGATTGTGCATAGGTCTAGTTTGTTGAAAATTTCTATTGCTGTTATTAGAGGTATGATTTGGAATCGCTGCTAATTGTTTAGCAATGCGAAACCATTCACGAGTATTGGAAGGATGGTTAACCATCAAACAATTTTGATACTCCGGCTGAAGTCCATCTGTTAATCCCTGTATAATTAAATTTTCCCCAAGCTGAAGTTGCCTTCCAATCTCAACTTTCTTTCTAAAATAAGAATCCAAATCACTTAGATCATTTAACTTTAAGGAAGTAAACTCAGAAAATTTTGGAACTCTAACCTGAATGTATTTTTCAGTTAAAATCTCGACAATTTCCTCATAAGTAGCACAATCCAAACAATCATTTATATAAGTTTTTAGTGCTTTCCCCTTTAAATATTTTGAAATATTTTGGTGTTTCTACTCATTATCTTTTTTTTCTACAGAACATTCTCGATCAAAATGTTTAAACCATTTAAAAATATCCATGCCCGACCCAAATTCAAAAGGGACAATATCAAGTTTATTTTCTGACATTTTTTCTTCTTTTACTAATCCTGACCTTAATAACATGAAAGAAGGATAATTCATATGGAAAATATTTAAATGCTATACTTCAATTATTAAAATTCAATTACTATACTTCAAATACTTCAATAAATAACAATAAAAATAATAAATAATAAATAAATAAATTCTGTTTGAATTCATGTGAAATAAATAAATAATAAATAAATAAGTAATAAAATAATAAATATCGGTTTTCCATACATGGGAAATAACAAATAATTTTAAGAACAAATTTATTTTTTAATATCTGTAATAAAAGAGGAAAAAAAAATCAAGAATTTAAACAAAGAAATTATTATTAAAATTTCTTAATCAATAAACAAATAAGATAATAAATAATAACTTACAGACATGCTCGATGTGGCCTTGTTCAAATACCTAATTTTTATTAAAATAAACAAAAATAAAGCACTTCGTAGATAGGACTCACAGGTGCAAATTTCAATTAGTCTATATTACCGATGGAATCAATCATAGTTTTGCAATCATGCTGCAGGTGTTCATTTATTATGAAATGAAAGTTTATCAAAATATTTCAGTACTGTTATCTAGGAAATACATACATAAATAAATAAAAGAAAATGATGTTGAATTTTGTCGTGCAGTTGTTCTTTATCTTGATAATCATCAGCACACGTTTTTCGTCGCTGTCAAGAAAAAAAAAAATACTGCAGGCATATCTCACACTTAAAAATTTGCAGATGCTAGACATAGTCACACAAAACTTCATAAGACGATCCGTTTCCCAACTGAAGGGTTTATCATTTATGCACATGAAGAATCGGCGTATTCGGCGAAAATGGCGCGTGCAGTTTTCTTGATGTAGTTGGAACGGGAAGTGTAAGACAAACACATTTCTTCCTAGAACATGGCGAGCACACACTCATCGCTGTAGGTTTCTCTGACAGGAACAGTCTGTAGTTGGCAAACCATACTAGTTTAATATTTTCCCAGAGATGCACGCCGGCTCATAAATCCTGCCGGCTAAAAATGTAATAAATATAAGCTGAACTCGACTAAAATAACTATGTTGCATAAATTCTACGTATTCTTAGCAGCACGGGCAGAGTAGTCGCTCCGACAGTTGGCAAGCAATAGAAGACTTTCATTGGGGTATTTCCCCATTATAAAAACATACAACATCAGTCTTCAAGTTCTTTATTGATGAGCTTAAAAATAGATAAACTCTTCCCCGCAATCACCTTAGCCACATCGACACTACAAATTTCATTATCTCGTCCACATCATCAAATATTCTAATTCAGCGGAGCAATGAAAAACGCGGCTTGGTAGTTTAAAGAAAAGATGCATTCTGTTCTCCTGAAAAGCCAAATGAAAAAATCATTTTCACGACAAAACTAGCGCCCTCCTACTCCGCGTCAATCATTTTAAAAATCCAATCAGGATGGACTCGAGCCTCAAACTGACAAAATGATCAATTCTAATTGGTCGTAATAGGCGGTCCTTGGTGAGAACTATATTTTTTCCTCGGAAGACAAAGCCCTTTAGCAACGCGTAGTAACACCTGTCACGCGATGTTAAAATAAAAATAAAATTAAAATCGCAGGAATATGCCAAGCAATGCATATATGCCAAGAAAGTAAAAAGCTTACGAAATACTTCCCGCCTTTTTGAGAAACAAGCAATAATTTATTAATAACTAAAGTAAGAAAAAGAATTTTAGCTGTTGCAAGTTACGAAACTAAGATTGAAATATGTTCCACAAATTTAGAATTGAAGCTAAGAGAGAACAAAAAAATGGCGCAAATTTTTTTTTATTTTATTACATATATATGTTTGGTTTCAACTGTAGAACATTCCTTGTTAATATTAAATATTTATATGATAATGTATTGAATATTGACAATTTATTTTTATTATTTTTTTAATGTATGAATAAACGAATTTATAAATATACAGTCAAGAGATTTTTATAGTAGTATATAAAGATGCGCACACATATTTATTACAATATGCTTTTTTAAGCATAATTATATCTGTTACGTTTAATATATTTAACCATAGACGTCTCTTTTATTCAATCTTTATATAATGAAGGACGTAAAACTACTAGTGAAAAGTAAGCTGTGATTATTTAACGAGTTATCCAGTTGATGGCAATTGATTTTCTAAGCTTAATAATAATGAATAACATTTAATAAAATAGGTTTAGTTATTAAAGTATAATAACATATAATAGATGAAAGCGAATCTGTCGTTTATGCAAAAAAAAAAAGATTTTAATTTTAAATATAATGAAATATGCACAATACGATATTTTTAGGATAGTTGTTTCACTTTTTGAGCTTGCACATTGCTACTGCTTTTAATATTTTAAACAACTGTAAAAGCCTTCTTTGAATCTAAATGTAATGAATGAAAGATAAATTACTAGTAAATAAAAAAATAAATAAAAATAAAAAAAAAAAACACATATATGACAATTTAAAAACCTGTTTAAAAAGCCCTTTAACAGTTATTCCAGATGATAGAGTTGATTTATAAGCTAATTCGTCGTATTTTACCGAACAGGTAGAAATGTATTAGATTAATAAAGTATGATGTACTATAGGGAAACTGTTACTGATGAAAAAGAGACGAAATAAAATACGCTCAATGTAATATGGTGAAAAGAATTCAGCTATTCAACATTTAATTTTTTTAAGTATCATTATATCTGTTACATTTAATATTTTAAGCATATGTAAGTGTCTTTCATTAAATCTTTATATAATGAAAGAAAGTAAAACTCTTAGTCAAAAGAAAACTGTGAATATTTAACGAGATACCCAATTGATACCCAGTTGGTTATCTATTCATAATGAATAAAATTCAATAAGATATTTAAGTATTAAAGTATAATATATAATAGATGAAAGCGAATTTATTACTTATGAAAAAGAAAAATTTTAAATTTTAATATAATGCGATATGTACAACACGGTATTTCTAGGATAGACATTTCAGATTTTGAGCTTGCGTATTGCTACCGTTTTTAATATTTTAAGCAGGTGTAGCTTTCATCGAATCTAAATATAATGAACGGAAGAGAAACTACTAATAAATTGAAACGGCTAAATGAAAATTAAAAAACCTATTAGAAAAACCCTTTAACGGGTATGATGGACGATAGAGTTGATTTTGTAAGCAAATTTGGCATATTGTGTTTAACACGTGTAAATCCATTAGATTAATAAAATATAATAGACTATAGGGAAACTGTTACTGATGAAAAATAAACTTTTGAATAATGTACTCAATGTAATATGATGAAAAGGTTTTATGCAAATATTCAACATGTTTAATTTTTTAAGTATAATTATAATTATTACGTTTAATATTTTCAGCAGAAGCAAGAATCTTTCAATAAATCTTTATATAATGAAGGAAAGTGAAAATGCTATTCAATACAAAACTGTGAATAAGATTTCTGTAGCAATATGGTAAAAATGAACTTGAGTATGTATTCAGGATTATATTAAATGATTTTAAAACAGAGTTGTCAGTGATTAAATTAGGATTATATTTTTGAATAAGTTTTAAAAACTTTATTCATATTAATATAAAATTAATTGTAAGCAATACATCTTTTTCTGTTTCAATTGTAGAACATTCCTTATTAAAATTAAATATTTATCTGACAATGTATTAAATATTTAAAATGTTTTATTTTTCTTTAAAATTTAAGAATAAATGATTCTTTGAATAAGCAGCCTGAAGATTTTTATAGTAATATATAAAGATGTGCACACATATATATTACCATATGCTTAAACAAATATTTCAATAAATATAATATCTGAGACAGATATACTCAATTTTAATTAATGTTATTTACTTCTTTTATTTAGTAATGCGTGAATATTAAAATGTACAAATGTATGAATAACACAGAAAACGAGAACAAAATCTTTCGGAAATTCCTGCATGTTATTTTTTTTTCTTTGTTGCTCTTTCGTTGTTCTTTTACTTGTCACTTCAACTACTTTTTCTTTGTTTTAAAATTATTCTCATATTGCAATCTACAGCTTTTTATTATTATGCGTAAATAAATGATAAAGAGCGTTTGAATATGTATTCAAGATGATAGGAACTTATTTTAGGTTCGAATTGATTAGTCGATGGTTAAATTAGGTACGTATATTCTTGGGTAAGTATATAAACTTTATTTAGATTAATATAAAACTAATTGTAAGTTATACATTTTTCTTCTGTTTACATTGTGAAATGATCCTTTCTAAAATTAAAAAATTATATAATAATTTATTAAATGGAAAAATTATTAAAAAATGAACGAATAAACATTTATATGAATGAACACATTCAGAAGAATTTGTAATGTTATGTAATTAAAATAAGGAATGAATACATTCAGCTACACACATATATTTGTTATCAACAGCCTCAACAAGTAGTTATTTAAAAATAACATTCACTTTTCAGATTGAAATATTTACTTTTAATTGTCTTTATAATAAGGTATATACAATAATTTTTTTATATGTAAATTTTATAATTACAGAAAAAAAGAGAGAGAGAGTGAAATCATTCAATCATTCGAATACGCATACATGTCTTTGTTTCTTTTGGAAAAAAATATTTTCAAGTTTTAGAATCATGGCTTTTAACTATTTACTAAATCATAAAAAAATTCCAAAAAAATCATATTTTGGAAAAAAAAAAATCTACATAGCAAAAGATCCTACCAAACATTTACTTTTTATAAAGCTTAATTGAAAATCCTTAATATTAAAGAAACTCTTTTCTACAAAAATAGATTTTTGTAAAAATTAGAAAGAACATCATGGCTGAAAAAAATTAAAAATTCACGAATATAACACAGCATAGAGGATAAATAGGACGCTGTACAGACGATCGGACATAATAAGCTTCAATGGTCCAGGCATGTTCGTAGAATAAGAGAAATAAATCTTAAAAAAAAAAAAAAAATCACTGGAGTCAGAAAGGAAGACGAAGGAAGGATAGACCAAGAATAACTTAATCAAGTATTTTTGAAAAAGAATTTAACATTATAAGAAAAAAATGTTCATTTTACAAAAACATTTTGAATTTCTGTCTGCCAATGCAGTTGTGGTAAAATTTACAATCTGCTTTTTTTAAAAGATGAGTGCAGTAAATTTTCTTAAGTCTTGTTGTAAGTCACGTTTTTAGTGGCTGTGTGTTACATCTAACAGAAGTAATTCGATTTTCAGCTCATGTGTTGTTTGGATATGCTTTCACAGCACTTGTGCTTGGAAACTATATTTTACAGAAAAAAGTCTTGACAACCTGGCAACCAACGTAGTTGCTGTAAAATTTACTTTCTTTAAGAGTGCCATAAAATTTCTGGAAAAGTCATGTGACTATTGGTGGCTTGATGTACTTGACAGAAATAATTATATTTTTAATCCACTTGTGAACTGCATACGCTTTCATATACTTCCTCCCCCAATTGGCCCTCATATTCGCTGAACCTCAACCCAAACGACTTCTTCCTATGAGGCTATTTGAAATACTACCCTAATAGCATAGTCACTTTGGTCACATTACATCTGTGACCAAAATGCCACCACCCAGTGACGTCACATTGTGACTAAGATGTGACTTTCTTAAAAATCTTTAGAAATTTATAAATACCCTTCAAAAAATGTTATTTACTTTAAAAAATATGTTTCTGGCAATTTAAATATCGTCGCTTTTGTCACAGTTTCGTCACTATGTTAATCTCAAATTAGTCACAAATGACACATTCTTCACAAATTTGTCACATTGTGACCACTTTGTGAAACGTCACAAAAGAGCTCTAAAACGGCCATAACGACTTCACATTTTAGTCAATGTGACGCCACATCGACGTCACCTGACCTCACATCGGCAATCGATGGTCACAAAGTCACAATGTGACTTCACAACGACGTTGCAGTGACGTCACCATGCTTTACGGGTATCTACTCCAAGATTCCTGAAACATTGGAACAGTTGAACGATTCATGGCATGCGCTTCCGTTTTAGTTTGAGACTTTGCAACGAGTAACTTTGAAATTTACCCTTCGGTTGCGCCACGTAATTGCTAAGAAATGTGACCATATCGAAACCATTACAATGTGATTTGACCTATGTTCATAAAGCACACTTTCTGACAATATTTGAAAGACATTCTTTTGCAACCGCAGCACTTTCTGATGACCAATCTTGGAACTATTTCTGCAAGCAGATGTATAAACAATACAAGGCCTGTTTGACCAACACACAACTTGTACCATTTTACTGTTTCTCAATGTTTCCTAGTTACGTCATTTCAAAGTTGAAAAGTCCTTTCTGAAACACCCTATATAAACATTTAACTTATTCTGCCCATAACTATTTCTGTGTTTATAATCTTACTTAATTACATACTAATATTTATTTATTTATAAATTACCTTGTAATTTGCATATAAAATATCTACTACACCAACATTTAATGCACCATTAAATGTCAAGAAATCGTTTAGAGTAGACCTTCAACTTTTACAAAATTTAAATTGCAAATTCATTATTCATGTCATAACAGAAAGATTTTGTGTGATTTTGTATTTTAATATTAAGAAAATGTATTTAAAATTGTGTCATAGTAAATCATCATTTTACAAAATGACAACTTCAAAAAATGTTTGAAAAAAAATTGTTTACTTTTTTTTAAATTTATGTATTTATTAAAATATTTAATTTCATATGTTTTTTATTTATTAACTTATTTATAAATTAACTTATAATGGTTACGTTTTAAAAAGTCTACCATCAATGTTTAACGTGCCACTTTTCCATTAAATCTAACTGGCCATGAGGAAAAGTCCAATAAGAAGGGGAAAAAAAATCCAATAAACTTTATTTAAAAAAAAGTGTACAACGAAAAAAGTAAATAATAGAAAATAAAATAAATACATACTTAAGAAACCTTCGTGAACAAAGACAAAAAAAAATAATAATAAAAGATGGAGTTAAAGATACTATTATCACTAAATAGATAAAAGAACTAAATAAAATAATTGTCCGACACATTTCTGTTTGAGATCATGTCCGAAGACACTGTACAATAAATAAAGTGTTAGAAAAAGCTTCTATCTTTTATTTCATTGATCTGATTTTTTTTTCATTGAGTTGACACTGCTAAATTTTTCAGGTCCGATGAGACGTAAGCTCATCTTTCTTATATGCTCAATATCTCTCGGCGGTAGAAAAAAAAAGAATAAAAAAAGAGAAAGGAAAAAATAGTAACACAAAGAAAACATATTTTCTGTTTTCACTCTTTATTTTTTTTCCACCCCTCTCATTTTTTCATTTCATGTAAGAAAACAAGATTTTCGATCATTAGATATGAGTGAGATTGTACAATGATTTCATGTCTTTTTCAGTAGAAATATTTTTTCGATTATAGAATGTGTAATAAAAATGTTTCAATAGTTTATTCGATTGTGTTGTCAACCTTGAGTACATTTTCATAAATATATTTACACATTTTTTAAGCCAATATATTTCATATCAAAGATTTATGATTCGTAACTATCGTCATAAATAATAATTTTTTCGTTTAAAGAATTCTGTGACTGTCTATAAACTTCACGATGCTTTGCATTTGTAAATCGACATACAGGGATTCCTAAAATAGCCAAATATGTTTCAAATTAATTAATTACACAAAACTTAACCGTAAAAAAGTTCTAACCATCCCCTGTATGACATATGGTCTTTGTTTTCTTTTTTTCGAAACTGTTTGGTCGAAAACTATTGAATTATTTCTCCTCATATTCAATGCCTTAATTACAAGCTGTTATTTATTTATTTATTTATTTATCAAATCACTTATAAAATTAACTAGTAATTTTTATATAAAATATCTACTATGCCAATATTTAATGTATCATTAGATGTCAAAAAGTTATTTCAAGCAGTACTTCAATTTTTAGAACATTTAAATTAGATGTGAACCTTGAATACATTTTCATAAATATTTTTAAGCATTTTTTAAGACAATATTTTTTTTCTCAAAGATTTATGGTTCGCAAAAATTCGTCATAAATAATAATTTTTCCGTTGAAAGATGTATCGTTAGGTGTCAAGAAGTTGTTTCGATTACTACTTAATTTTTTTTACAAAATTTAAACAATAGATTTATTCTTTACGTCATAGAAGAAAGATTTTTTCTGATTTTAAATTTTAATATAAAAAATGTATTTAAAATTGTTTAAGAAAGTATCATCATTTTACAAAATAAAAACTTCAAAAAATGTTTCGAAGAAGTGTATTTTATTTACTTTATGTTTCTATTTATCTATTTATATTCAATTACTTATGCGTTTTTATTCAATTGTGTATATATTAAATTTCACACTTTTTTTATGTATTAACTTGTAATGTTTTCATTTAAAAAAAAATCTCATGTAAATATTTGGCGTGTTACTTTTTACATCAAATCTAATTGTCAATATCCGCAGATAAGGAAGGAAAAAACTCTAACAAACTTTATTCAAGGGAAAAAAGTGAAAGACTCAAAGAATAAATAATATAAAGTAAAATAAATACATACTTAAGAAACCTTCTTCGACAAAGACATAAAAAAATAATAATAAAGGATGCAGTAGAAGAAACTATTATCACTAAATTATAAAAGAACTAAACAAAATAATTGTCCGACACATTTCTGTTTGAGATCATGTCCGAACACAGTGTACAATAAAAAAAACCTTAGAAAAAAGCTTCTATCTCTTATTTCATTGATCTGAGTTATTTATTTTTTCATTGAGTTGGCACTGCTAACTTTTTCAGGTCAGATGAGATGTAAGTTTCTTCTTTCTTACATGCTCAATATCTCTCGGCGGTAGAAAAAAAATAGAGAAAGGAAAAAATAGTAACGCAAAGAACATATATTTTCTTTTTTCACTATTTTTTTTCATTTCATATAAGAAAACAAGATTTTCGATCATTAGATACAAAAGTGAGATCGTACAATAATTTCATATCTTTCTCAGTAAAAATATTTCTTTTTTTTTTTAATAATGTGTAATAAAAATGTTTCAATAGTTTATTCGATCGTGATGAGAACTTCGAGTATATTTTCATAAATATTTTTACGGATTTTTTAAGACGATATTTTTTTCGATCAAAGATTTATGATTCACAAGAAATTGTTATAAATAATAATTTTTCATTTGAAATAATCTTTTGACAGCCTGTTTCATGACATTTCACGAGGCTCTGCATTTGTAAATCGACATAGAGGAATTCATAAAATAGCCAAACGTGTTCCAAATTAATTAATTACACAAATATTAACTATTTGAAAGGTCTAACCATCACGAGTGTGAATCTGATCTTTGTTTCCTTCTTTTCACAGCTGTTTGATGGAAAGCTATTAAACTACTTGTCATCATATCTAATGCCTTATTTGCACATTGTTATTTATCTATCAAATTATTTATAAATTAACTTAAAATTTTCATATCAAATATTTACTGTACAAATATTTAATGTACCTTTAGATGCAAAGAAATTCTTTCGATCAGTCCTCCAACTTTTGCAAATTTAAATTACAGATTCATTCTTTACGTCACAAAAGCAAGATTTTTTACTTTTTTAATTTTAATATTAAAAAAAACGCTTTTAAAATTGTGTCACAATGAATCATTATTTTACAAAATAAAAACTTAAGAAATATTTGCAAAAAAATGTACATTTTATCTGCTTTTTTATCTGTTTCTTTTTATTTGTTTATAAAGATATTTAATTTCACCATTTTTATTTATTTATTTGTTCATAAACAATCTACCATCAATATTTTACGTGCCCTTTTCCAATAACTCTAATTGCCAGCCGCCACAGAGTGGGAGAAAATAAGAGTTTAATAAACATTATTCGAGGGGGGTAAAAGAGAAAAACGTAAAAAAATAAAATAAATACATACTTAAGAAACATTCTTGGACAAAGACATAAAATAATAATAATAAAGGATGGAGCAGAAGAAACTATTATCACTAAATAGATAAAAGAACTAAACAAAATAATTGTCCAACACATTTCTGTTTGAAATTATGTCCGAACAGAGTGTACAACAAAAAAGCGTTAGGAAAAAGCTTCTATCTCTTATTTCATTGATCTGAATTACATTTTTTTCATTGAGTTGTCACTGCTAACTTTTTCAGGTCAGATGAGACGTAAACTCTTATATGCTCCATATCTCTCGGCAGTAGAAAAAAAAACGAAGCAAAAATTTATAACGTAGAGAACATATATTATCTTTTATCACGTTTTATTTTTTTTTTCCCACCTCACTCATTTTTTACATTTTATATAAGAAAATAAAACTTACGTTCATTAGGTATAAAAGTGAGATTGTACAATATTATCATGTATTTCTCAGTAGAAATATTTCTTTTTCCTTCTTTCTTTCTTTTCTTTCTTTCTTTTTTTCTTTTTTTAAGAATATGCAATAAAAATGTTTCAATACTTTATTCGATCGTGATGAGAACTTTGAGTAAATTTTCATAAATATTTTTGCGTATTTTTAAGACAATATTTGTTCGATGAAAATTTTGTGATTCGCAAGAAATCGTCATGAATAATAAATTTTCAGTTGAAACATAAAAAAATAATAATAAAGAATGGAGTAGAAGAAACTATTATCACTAAATAGATAAAAGAACTAAATAAAATAATTGTCCGACACATTTCTGTTTGAGATCATGTCCGAACAGACGGTACAATAAAAAAGCGTTAGAAAAAGCTTCTATCTCTTATTTCATTGATCTGAGATTTTTTTTTTCATTGAGTTGTCACCGCTAACTTTTTCATGTCAGATGAGACGTAAGCTCTTCTTTCTTGTATGCTCAATATTTATGGTAGTAGAAAAAAAAAGAGAGAGAGAGAAAGGAAAATATAGTAACGCAAAAAGAATATATTTTCTTTTTTCACTATTTTTCCCCCTCACTCATTTTTTTTTTTTTTTTTTTTATTTCGCGAAAGAAAACAAGATTTTTGATCATTAGATTCAAAAGTGAGATTGTACAATAATTTCATGTCTTTCTCAGTAAAAGAATTTTTTTTCTTTTTTTTTTTAAGAATGTATAATAAAATGTGATGTTTCAATAATTTATTCGATCGTGATGTGAACTTTGAATACATTTTCATAAATATTTTTACGCATTTTTTAAGACAAAATTTTTCCGATCAAAGATTTATGATTTGCAAGAAATCGTCATAAATGGAAATTTTTCAGTTGAAAGAATGTTCTGACAGTCTATAAATTTCACGAGCCTTTGCATTTTTAAATCAACATACAGGGATTTATAAAATAGCCAAATGTATTCCAAATTAACTAATTTTTTATTCTGTTACCACTAGTAACAACCTGTACTTCTTTCTTACTCGTTATAACTAAATTTCACTGTATTATAAAAACATTATCATCAATAAAATTATTATATGTCAATTATTAATGCAAAAAAAAATCTACCAAAATATTAAAGCTAATTTGCAAATCTTCTTTTACTATGCTTGTAATGTAAGTTTTTAAAAATAAAGAAATTTGCTAAATCATTCTAAGAATAATTTTTTCTCGGTTAACTCTATATTTCATCAGAATTGGATCGAACCTCTCATTTTTTATTTTGTTACAATGAGTAATAACTGTACTTCCTTCCTTCTCGTTATAACCAGGTATCACTATGTTAGAAAAGAATGTCAACAATAAAATTATTTTATATCGATTTGTTAATGCAAGAAAAATTTCCAAAATAATGATGCTAATTTTCAAAGAGTCTTTCTTTCACTTTGCGTGTAACGTCAGTTATTAGAAATCTGCTAAATCATTCTAAGAATTATTTTTTCTTTTTTAACTGTATATTTTATCATAATATGCTTAAAACTGCGTTTCTTTTTATATTCACTTACAATAACTATTGTACTTCTTTCCTACTGGTTATAAACAAGATTTGTTGTATTTTAAGAACAATAACATCAATAAAATTATCATATGTCAATTATTAATACAAGAAAACTTACTAAAATTATAAAATTAACTTGCAATGTTTCTTTCACTATGCGTGTAACGTCAGTTTTTATAAATAAAGAAATCTGTTAAATCATTCTAATCATTACTTTTTCTTTATTATTTTGTCGTTATTGTATATTTTATCAGAATATGCTCGAAACTGCGTTTCATTTTTCATTTTGTTACAGGGAGTAATAACTGTATTTCTGTACTTGTTATAACCAGGTTTCACTGCTTTATAAAAAATATCAAACAATTATTTTATATCAATTATTAATAGAAGAAAATTTCCCAAAATAATAAATCTGATTTGCAAAGCTTCTTTTACTATGCGTGTAACTTCAGTTTTTACAAATAAAAAAAATCTGCTAAATCATTCTAAGATTTTTTTTCTTTGTTATCTATATAATTCATCAGAATAGATCAAAACTGTGTTTCATTTCGTATTCCCTTACAATAATGACAGCTCCTCTTTCCTACTCGTTATAAACAAGTTTCTCTCTGTTTTAAGAGCAATATCATCAATAAAATTATTATCTGTCAGTTTTTAATGCAAGAAAATTTAGTAAAATAATAAAATTAAGTTGCGCAGTTTCTTTCACTATGCGTGTAACGTCAATTTTTATAAATAAAGAAATCCGCTAAATCATTCTAAGAATTATTTTTTCTTCATTATTTTGTTTTTATTATATATTTTATCAGAATATGCTCTAAACTGCGTTTCTTTTTTTATTTTGTTACAACGAATAATAACTGTTCTTTCTTCCTACTCTTTATAACCAGGTTTCCCTTTATTATTAAAACAATATCAACAATAAAATTACTTTATATCAATTATTAATGCAAGAAAATTTTCCAAAATAATAAAGCAAATTTGCAAAGCTTCTTTCACTATGCGTGTAACGTCAGTTTTTACAAATAAAGAAATCTGCTAAATCATTCTAAGAATTCTTTTTTCTTTGTTTCGGGAAAGAGCAGAAAGACACGAATCATCAAAACGAACTGACTTTTTTCTTTGCATATGTAGATATTAGGTTATAAACCTCTAGTACTCTAGGTCATCAAAAATGTTATCTCTACAGAAACGAGGGTAGGTTAAAAATATCTTAGGCCGTAATTCATTAAGTATATACACATGAACAGGATAACGTGACGAAACGTCCGTATTACAAATCGGACAAAAAAATCATCATCGTATCGAATGAACTCAGTCGAACAGGATTAGTAACAGTTCTAGACCGTTTTTTATTCAGCGAAATAATTCATAACTCTATTTTCTTTTTAGAAATTTAGGTAATAACATGATTGAGTTGAAATTCTTCTATATATCTGCACAGTGTTTAGGAATTTTCATTGATTATAAAACAATTAAGGAGTATAATCAAAATATGATGGAAAAAATAGTAGTTTTTTTAATAGATAAATAACTTTAAATTTTTAAAATAAGCATATTTATTTGATGGAGTTAATTGAATTGACTTCTAAACCATCTCACATGATAATAAAACGAAAAAAAAAAAATCATAGTGAATGAATTCAGTTGAGTATGATGAGTAATAGTTAAGTACTAAGCAGTTAATGTAGAATTCATTACATCAGGAGTAACAGTAATATTAACTGTAATAAGGAAGAAAATATTGTTAATAATAGTAACATGTTGCTTGATAGTCACTAATACATGATAACAGAATGAAAAAAAAAATCAGAGTGAATGAATTTAGCTGAACAGAACTAATAACAGCTATAGACTTTTTTTTTCTATTTGGCATGTTATTTAAGACGGTAAAAACTGTAAACGTGAAAATCATCGCATCAAAACTAATGGTAATAACAACCGTTCTTTATTCAGTGAAATAATTCATCGCAGCAGAAGTAACAGTCACATTAATTATAATGATTGCTCATAATATAAAAAAGTTCTTTGATGCTCAGAGAGATATAATAATAAAAAAAAGTTATCAGAGTGAATAAAAGCAACTGAATAGAAATAAAAGTTATAGATTGTTTTTCATTCATTGAAATAATTCATAAGATAGAGTTTATTTCAGCAAAATTAACAACAACAATAAAGGAAACAGGAAAAATAATTTTTGTTAATTAGATTAAAGTACACAATTTAACTATTAAATATAAAAGTAAAAACAGTTTATTTTTCTTTTCCTTTGTATATATTTATTATTATTTTTTATTTTTTCACTCGCTGTGATAAGAACTAAATGCTTATGTTAAAAATAATGTCTAACTTTATAAAGACCCCCCCCCCCCCCAAAAAAAAAAACGTACAATGCGTATATTATAAATATTATGAAAAGTACCAATTGACTTACGCTTCCTGGAAAGCACGAACTAACGAATTTATTTTTAAAAAGTGTAATTTCTGTTTTTGTTTCTTTTTTAATATACGGCTATAGAAAATATAATAAAATAATTATTTATGCTTTCTATTTATGAATTCTAAATTTAATTTTGAAATAAGCGCAGAGTTTCAACAAAAATGCTCAAACTATGCCAAAAGCCTGTTCAAAAAGATTTTGTTTGATACTTCATTGAACATCGTTCGTTTTTGGCGTGCATAAGAAAAAGAATATTGACTTTAGAAATAGTATACAGGGTGTATTTTTTCACGGCAAAAAAATTTAAAGAGGGAGTTTTCAACTGCAGGACGAATAACAATGGGCTAAGATACGCTGTTAGACATATGTTATTTTTCTTGGCTTTAGTTCTGTATCATATAGCACGTTGAAATTGTTTTTAGAAGACATGGTTTTTCAACGCATATATCATCTCTTTGTTGTTGAACCTTAATTTAATCCTCACTCGTACCCAGTTATACCCAGTTCCTTAGAATCTCCAAATGTACGGGTAGCGAATAAATGCAATATTATTTGAATTGTCATTTCTTGTGCATGGCGACATACGAAACTCAGAAAATAAAAGTAAATTAATATTAAATCTGAAAAAAGGACCGATCTTCGTGTTGAAGACAGATACAATGTAAAAATTCCGTTAAATTTATGGCAAAATATGCTGGCACAAAAAATGCTGGTAGCATTGCTGCCAGCAGCTTTTGTTGGTAAAATTGCAGTAAAATAGATATTTTTTTTTTTTATTACATCTAATTTTACTGCAATTCTTACGGCAGAAACTGCTGGCAACACTACTGCCAGCACTTTTTTTTCCCTTACAGTGTAGGTTTTATAGCTATAGTTTTGTATTTTGAGATTGTTCGAATTATGGAAGTTAGAATTTATCATAAAAAACGTATTTTCTTTGAACCTGATTGCATTTTAAAAACTTCACCCTGTATATGGTTCTTTATTTTGCTAATATCCCTCTCCCTCATAGAGATGTTAAGGGAACGAATGTTTCCTATACAAGGATTATTTTATCCCTATCAAAGCTTTAACTTACTATTAATAAAAAGTATTCCATAAACGGACAAAGTAGAATACCTAGAAAATAAATGCTTTGATAAAGCCTTTCAAATGCACTACATGATATTCCGATTGTATTTTGGACTATTTTGAGATATAAATAAAATCCAAGAAACATTAGAAAGAAATATCAATTTCACCAAAAACGCCTAATGACACGAACAATTGTAGTGAACTGTAATTCTCAGTTAGGGAATATGTCAAAATGCATGCCTCAATATGTCTTGCAAATTACACTTCGTGATGGTTAATCCATGAACACGCCCTATCTTGGATGTCGGCTTTAAACTGCTTGCATAGACACGGAAATTGAGATGGGTGTGGGTGAAGAAAATGTGATGGATTTTAATAATTTATTGCATGTTCCCGAGAAAAATAGCTAAGTGTTAGATAGCGGGATCTTACTGCTGACTATTTTTATAGCTCGCATTAAAGGCTTTTCTACTTTCTTTTTGTTAACACTTTGAAAAATGGTTGATGTTAAGGCATGTTTCTTCCAGACTTTAATATCAATTGTGAATGACTAAACGCTTCATTAAAAACTTCGGCTTTCGCATTAAGCACACGCGATCTGACTAACACGCAAGTAATTTATTAGGTGCATTTCAATTTTGATGAGCTGAATTAAGGAAGTGTAAATATTTCAATAATGTATTAAAAAGAAAATTTATTCTGTTGATAGTCAAATTTATATGTTTTAAATTTTCTCGGTCTACTTTATTGTGAAAAGTTTTAACAAACCACGGAAAAAAAATGAGTCAGAGATTTTAACAGATGGTGGTATTGTAACTTTTGCATTTATTTTGCAAAGATAAACCTTTCAACACTACATAGAAAACAGATAAATGTTAGAAAAAAATAATAAAATTTTGTATGAATACCATAAAACAAAAGAGAACACAGAATGGGTTTCGGGTGAAAAAATTTTAACAGCCCGTTATCAGCTAGTATAAACGCCAGTCCATAAGGGAGCACTCTCGATTTTAAGTTAAGGAATATGTCAAAATGCATACCTCAATAGTGGTTTTATTTTAATATTAATAAATTTTAGAAACACATAAATTTGAGTACTTAGAAAAAAAATGTTTTCATAAAGCTTTTCAAATGCACTGAATGATATTTCGATTGTATTTTGGACTATTTTGTGACATAAATAAAATCCAAGAAGCATTAGAAAGAAATATCAATTTCACCAAAAACGCCTAATGACACTAACAATTGTACTGAACTGTAATTCTCAGTTAGGGAATATGTCAAAATACATGCCTCAATATATCTTGCAAATTACACTTCGTGATGGTTAATGCATGGACACGCCCTATCTTGGATGTCGGCTTTAAACTGCTTGCATAGACATAGAAATTGAGATGGGTGTAGGTGAAGAAAATGTGATGGATTTTAATAATTTATTGCATGTTTCCGAGGAAAATAGTTAAGTGTTAGATAGCGGGATCTTACTACTGACTCTTTTTATAGCTCGCATTAAAGGCTTTTCTACTTTCTTTTTGTTAACACTTTGAAAAATGGTTGATGTTAAGGCATGTTTCTTCCAGACTTTAATATCAATTGTGAATGACTAAACGCTTCATTTAAAACTTCGGCTTTCGCATTAAGCACACGCGATCTGACTAACACGCAAGTAATTTATTAGGTACATTTCAATTTTGATGAGTTGAATTAAGGAAGTGTAAATATTTCAATAAGGTATTAAAAAGAAAAGTTATTCTGTTGATAGTCAATTATAACAGTCTCCTTTATTAGGAAAAGTTTTAACAAACCACGGAAAAAAATGAGTGGGAGATTTTAACAGATGTTGGTATTATAACTTTTGTTTTCTTCTGTATTTTTTGTAAAGTAAAACCATTTTACACTACATAAAAAATCAGTAATTGTTTGAAATAAATAATAGAATTTTGTATGAGTATCATAAAACAACAAACATGCAGAGCGCATTTCGGGCTAAAAAGTTTTAACAGCTTGTTATCAGCCAATGTAAACGCTGGTTTGTAAAGGAGAACGAAGTCACAAATGAACAGAGAAGGCAGAGAGGAGCGCTTACAATGAATGCGACACTTTGAAATAACTGAAAGATAAACAGCAATCACAGAGAAGCACATACAGAAGTAGAAAGTCTTACCAAAATGAAAGGAAAAATATGAAAATATAAAGGAAAAAGTATATATATAAAATGAATAAAGACGTAAATTAGAAGATAAAACCTGTAAAAAAAAATTGCATGTTACTTCCATTGTATTTTGAGCTATTTTGTGATATAAATAAAACACAAGCATTAGAAAGAAATATCACATTTACCAAAAACGCTTAGTGACACGAACAATTGTAGTAATCTTTAATTCTCAGTTAAGGAATATGTTAAAATGCACGCTTCAACAGTGGTTTTATTTTAAAATTAATATTAACACATCAAGTAAAATATTTAGGAAGTAGATGTCTCTATAAATATAAAGATTGTATTTTGGACTATTTTGTGATATAAATAAAACCCAATAAACATTAGAAAGAAACATCAATTTCACCAAAAACGCCTAATGACACGAACAATTGTAGTGAACTGTAATTCTCAGTTAGGGAATATGTCAAAATGCATGCCTCAATATATCTTGCAAATTACACTTCGTGATGGTTAATCCATGGACACGCCCTCTCTGGGATCTCATCTTTAAACTGCTTGCATAGACACGGAAATTGAGATGGGTGTGGGTGAAGAAAATGTGATGGATTTTAATAATTTATTGCATGTTTCCGAGGAAAATAGCTAAGTGCTAGATAGCGGGATTTTACTGTTGACTATTTTTATAGCTCGCATTAAAGGCTTTTCTACTTTCTTTTTGTTAACACTTTGAAAAATGTTTGATGTTAAGGCATGTTTCTTCCAGACTTTAATATCAATTGTGAATGACTAAACGCTTCATTAAAAACTTCGGCTTTCGCATTAAGCACACGCGATCTGACTAACACGCAAGTAATTTATTAGGTACATTTCAATTTTGATGAGTTGAATTAAGGAAGTGTAAATATTTCAATAAGGCATTAAAAAGAAAAGTTATTCTGTTGATAGTCAATTATAACGGTCTACTTTATTGGGAAAAGTTTTAACAAACCACGGGAAAAAATGAGTGGGAGATTTTAACAGATGTTGGTATTATAACTTTTGTTTTCTACTGTATTTTTTGCGAAGTAAAACCATTTTTACACTACATAAAAAATCGGTAATTGTTTGAAATAAATAATAGAATTTTGTATGAATACCATAAAACAACAAACATGCAAAGCGCATTTCGGGCTAAAAAGTTTTATCACCCAATTTAAACGCTGGTTCGTAAGGGATAACGGAATCGCAAATAAAATATGTCAGAGGGACTAGCTTACAACGAACGTGACAGTTTGCACTAGCTGATAGATGAACTCCAATCACAGAGGAATACATGCAGAAGAGGAAAATGATACTAAAATGCGAGAAAAAATTATATTAAAATATGAAGGAAATAAAAAAATATATGCATAAAATGATTAAATACGTAAATTAGAAGATAAAGTCTTTCAAATAAATTACATGTTACTTCGTTTGTATTTTGGACTATTTTGTGATATAAATAAAATCCAAGAAACATTACAAAGAAATATCAATTTCACCAAAAACGCCTAATGACACGAACAATTGTAATGAGACTTTATCAGTATGGGGTAAAACAAAGAAGGAACGAAAAAGAATATTGTATAAAACGGTAACGATTACCGCCTTGATGGGAAACATTCAACCAATGGGGAAATTATAGAGGTTTACTAACCGAAGAAAAAAAATCTTTCCATAATTCACCATAAATCACCATAAAGTCTTTCTTATAATTTTACCACTTTCTATGGATGCATGTATTCAATTTCTCTTTGCAACAAGAGCTTGAAATTATAAAGCTCTTGATATCCTGCTCATGGCTTCATGTATAGCGAAAAGTACATGGCCTCTACATAGCAAAAAGTACATGGCCTCTACATAGCGAAAAGTACTGGGTCGTGTAAAAGTTTTGAATTGAGTTGGAAGTAAGTAAAAATAGCCAACCACTTGATCATTTTCCACGCGTGTATTTGTCATAAAAGGCAAGTAACAGCATCAGGAACATCAATAACATCATCGCCTTCATCGAATTACACGATGACCTAATTTGAAGACAATTTCAGATGGTATAGCTGAACTGATGTGCATAAATGTTTGCAAGTTAAGTTATAGCCCATTCATAGCGTTTGTACATTCATAGCGTACAATTCTCATAATTTGGCATTCACACTTCACATTGGAAAAAAAAAATAATTTTATTAGAGGTGTTCCGTTTTTAGTAGTAATATTAAGACGGTAGTACCAATGAGTTTATAATTTAAGAATTTGCATACATTCATCGATAAGAAACCGTACTAGTTAACTTTAAATGCGTTTTTTCAGGAAAAGGAATATTATTTTGCACGAAACTATTCACTGTTAAAATATTTAGATCGGATTTCCCTGTCTCCTGTAACAAACATTAAGATACAATGACAGGTAATTCAATTGCTTTCGACCACACAACTTCGAAAAAAAAAAATAACAACAAAGACTAGATGTCACTTGCAGCGACGCGACGCTTATTATTATTTTTATATATATATATATATATATATTTCTTTTTTTAAATATATATATATATATATTTTAAATATTTCTACACAAAAAGTCATGAAATTTTTATACAATCTCACTTTTGTATCTAATGATCGAAAATATTGTTTTCTTACATGAAAGGAAAAATAGTGAAAAAAAATAAAATATATGTTCTTTGCGTTACTATTTTTTTCCTTTCTCATTTTTTTCTCTACCGCCGAGAGATATTGAGCATATAAGAGTTTACGTCTCATCTGACCTGAAAAAGTAAGCAGTGCCAACTCAATGAAAAAAAAAATAATTGAGATCAATGAAATAAGAGATAGAAGCTTTTTCCTAACGCTTTTTTATTGTACAGTCTGTTCGGACACGATCTCAATCAGAAATGTGTCGGACAATTATTTTGTTTAGTTCTTTTATCTATTTAGTGATAATAGTTTCTTCTACTCCATCCTTTATTATTTTTTTTTTATGTCTTTGTCCAAGAAGGTTTCTTAAATATGCATTTATTTTATTTTTGTACGTTGTTCACTTTTTCCCCTTGAGTAGCGTTTATTAGACTCTTATTTTCCCCCTCTCTGTAGCTGTTGACAATTAGATTTATTGGAAAAGGGCATATTGATGATAGACGGTTTAAAATGTAAGCATTATAAATTGATTTATGAATAAATAAATAAATTAAAAAAGTGAGAATTTAAAAACATTTATAAACACATAAAAAAAATAGGAAAAAATGTAGATAAAATATATTTTTTTGCAAATATCTTTTACATTTTTATTTTGTAAAATAATGATTCACTGCGACACAATTTTAAATGAGTTTTTTATATTAAAATTTAAAATCATAAATAAATTTGCTTTTATGACGTAAAGAATAAATCTGAAATTTAAATTTTGCAAAAGTTAAAGGACTACTCGAAACAATTTCTTTGCATCTATAGGTACTTTTTGGTACAAATGGCAAAAGGTAAAATTTGCACGGTAAATATTTGATATAAAAATTTTAAGTTATTTTATAAATATTTTGATAAATAAATAATTAAATAAGAATGATCAAATAAGTCATTATTTATGATGATAAGTATTTCGATAGCTTTCGATCAAACACCTTTGAAAAGAAGAAAAAAAGATCAGATTCACACTCGCGATGGTTAGACCTTTTAAAAAGTTAATATTTGTGTAATTAATTAATTTGGAACACGTTTGGCTATTTTATAAAATCAGCTATGTCGATTTACAGATGCAGTTTCGTGAAATATGTAGACTGTCAGAACATTCTTTGAACTAAAAAATTATTATTTATGACAATTTCTTGTGAATCATACATCTTTGATCGGAAAAATATTGTCTTAAAAATGCGTAAAAATATTTATGAAATTATGCTCAAAGTTCACATCACGATCGAATAAACTATTGAAACATTTTTTTTTTTTTTTACATATTCGTAAAAAAAAAGGAAATATACTTCTACTAAGAAAGACATGATATTCTTGTACAATCTCACTTTTGTATCTAATGATCGAAAATATTGTTTTCTTACATGAAATGAAAGAATGAGAGGGGGGAAAATATAAAGAGTGAAAAAAGAAAATATATGTTCTCTGTGTTACTATTTTTTCCTTTCTCTCTCTCTCTCTCTCTCTTTTTTCTACCGCCAAGAGATATTGAACATACAAGAAAGAAGAGCTTAAGTCTCATCTGACCTGAAAAAGTTAGCAGTGTCAACTCAGCAAAAAAAATAATAATTCAGATCAATGAAACAAGAAATACAAATTTTTTCCTAACGCTTTAACGCTTTTTTATTGTACTGTCTGTTCGGACATGATCTCAAACAAAAATATGTCGGACAATTATTTTGTTTAGTTCTTTTATCTATTTAGTGATAATAGTTTTTTCAATTCCATTCTTTATTATTATTTTATTAAGTCTTTGCCTAAGAAGGTTTCATAAGTATGTATTTATTTTATTTTTCTTATTTATTTTTTTCTTATTTATTTTTTCAGCTGTTCACTTTTTTCTTTAATAAGATTTATTGAAATTTTTTTTCTTTAATAAGTTTTATTGAAGTTTTTTTTTTCTTATTGCTGGTTATTGACAATTAAATTTAATAGGAAAATGGCAAGTTAAACATTGCTGTTAATTTTTTTTAATGTAAATATGATAAGTTTATTTATAAACAAATTAATAAAGTTAAATATTTTTCATAAACACATAAATAGAGATGCAAAAATAAAGTAAATAAAATGTTTTTTTTTTTTTTTGAAACATTATTTTTAATTTTTATTTTGTAAAATGATGATTCACTCTCAAACAATTTTAAATAAGTTTTTTAATATTAAAATTTAAAGTCAGAAAAAATCATCTCTCTATGACTTAAAGAATAAATCTGTAAATTAAATCTTGTAAAAGTTGAAGGACGTCTCGAAAAAAATTCTTGGTACATATTGGTACATTAAATATTGTCGTAATAGATATTTTATATAAAAATTACAAGTTAATTTATAAATAATTTGACAAATAAATAATTAAGTAACACTGTGTAATTAATTCAACAGATATGATAAGTTCTTCAATTGCTTTCGACCAAAAAGCTTCGAAAAGAAGAAATGAAAGACCACATATCACAAACGGATACGTGGCACTTAAGTCTTTTTTACGGTTAACATTTGTTTAATTAATTAATCTGAAATACGTCTGGCTATTTCATAAATCTCTGTATGTCGATTTACAAATGCAGACCTTCATGAAATTTATAGTTTGTTTTAGCATTTCTTCAACTAAAAAAATTATTATTTATGACGATTTCTTACAAATCATAAATCTTTGATCGGAAAAGTATTGTCTTAAAAAATGCGTAAAAATATTTATGAAAATGTACTCAAAGTTCACATCACGATCGAATAAACTATTGAAACATTTTTATTACACATTCTTTAAAAAAAGAAATAGTTTTACTGAGAAAGACATGGAATTATTGTACAATCTCACTTTTGTATCTAATGGTGGAAAATCTTGTATTCTTATATGAAATGAAAAAATGAGATAGGAAAAAAATAAAGAGTGAAAAAAGAAAATATATGATCTTTGCGTTAGTATTTTTCCTTTCTCATTTTTTTTCTACCTCCGAGAGATATTGAGTATATGAGAAAGAAGAGCTTACTTCTCATCTGACCTGAAAAAGTTAGCAGTGTCAACTCAATGAAAAAAAAAATAATTCAGATCAATGAAATAAGAGATAGTAGCTTTTTCCTAACGCTTTTTTGTTGTAGAGTTTGTTCGGACATGATCTCAATCAGAAATGTGTCGGACAATTATTTTGTTTAGTTCTTTTATCTATTTAGTGATAATAGTTTCTTCTACTCTATCTTTTATTATTTTTTATATCTTTGTCTAAGACGGTTTCTTAAGTATGTATGTATTTATTTTTTTTTTATTTTTTATTATTTATTTTTGTGTTTATCACTTTTTTCTTTAATATGTTTCATTAAAGTTTTTTTTCCTTTTTAGTGGTTATTGACAATTGAACTTAATGGAAAAAGGACAAGTTAAGAACTGCTGTAAGATATTTTTTAAATGTAAACATTATAAGTTGACTTATAAACAAATTAATAAATTTGAATATTTTTATAAACACATAAATAGAGAATAAATCTGTAGGGAAGAGGGGGGGGGGTTAGTGTGGACAGAAAAATTAATTTAATTTTATAAAATTCTATGAGCATTTTTAAAATTTCACAACCCTTTCAAATTGAAGAATGATATTTTCTATTTATTAATATACAGGAAAGATGATGATAAATACAGTTAAACAATAAGAAAATTGGCAATTTTTAGCATTGATCCATGTGTCCACACTAACCCCTTGTACGGGTTTTGTGGACAAAACCAAAATATGTTGGGGCTAGTGTGGACAGGTAATTTTTTCATAAGTATTCCTTATTATCTAAACTTCTAAATTTAAATTACAGTCTAAAGTGTTTATGGAGAAAGAAGCAACATCAACAATCACAAGCTTTATGATTTTTTTCAATTAGTCCCCATTTTTAATCAGGGAATTTTTTTTATATCAAGAAAGGTAAAATGATGTGCCGGATCGCAGAAATACAACATCATAGACACTAAAACCATTTAAACTTTCCACTCTGCCTACAAAATATACAATATTGGAACATCTAAGAGTTGGTGACGATGGGATTCGTTTATAATAATGAAACAGTTGATATTTCTCATGCTTCTAAGCAACATAAAATAATGTATATTATATTTTATTGAATTAATTTAAAATTAAGGCTAAATTAGTCCTCTAAAAATGCAAAATTGGTGAATTTAAACAAAAAAAAAATAGCAAAAGAAAAAATTCAAATTTCTGCTTGAAATGATTTGATAAAAATTTCAATACATAGCCTTATTTATATGGAAAATAGTCTTATTTGATGTTTAATATAGTAATTACATTTGTAAGTAAACATACTTTCTGTAAATCTTTACATTATAATAAATTTAGTACTTAAAATACAAATTATTCAGTACAATAAGCTGTCTACACTAACCCCTAGTAGTGTGTCTACACTAACCCCATGCTGACATTGTGAAGTTATTCTTCAGTTATACTCATTTAACAAATTTAATATCTTAATAAAACTTATAGAAATAAAGAAGACAATTTACACTCGTTTTATAGCAACTTGCTTATTGGATTCTAAATTTAAATTCTTTGTGCTGCAAAAATGAAGAGGAAATCATATTTTTACTTTTCATGCATGAAATTAAACTTCTTGCAACTATTCAAAAACAATTTAAACCTTTGCAATTAAATTTTTGCTTAGTATGGAGTACAATGTTGTCAGTTTGTGTAAATTTTTTGGGTTTTTTTTCTACATTATTTAAATTTTTATTTTGAATGTCTACACTAACCCCTTGTCCACACTAACCCACCTTTTCCCTAAATTAAATCTTGTAAAAGTTGAAGAACTGCTCGAAAAAAAAAATCTTGGCATCTGTTGGTACATTTAATATTGCCGTAGTAGATGTTTTAAATTAAAATTACAAGTCAATTTATAAAAAAATTGACAAATAAATAAATAAATAACACAGTGCAATTAATTCAACAGATATGATAATTTCTTCAACTGCTTTCGAACAAAAACCTGCGAAAAGAAAAAATTAAAGTCCACATATCAGAAACGGATACGTGGTGTTTAAGTCTTGTTTACGGTTAAGATTTGTTTAATTAATTAATGTGGAACATGTCTGGCTATTTCTTGAATTCCTGTATGTTGATTAACAAATGCAGAGCTTTATGAAATTTATAGTTTGTTTTAGCATTCCTTCAACTGAAAAATTTTTATGTATGACGATTTCTTACGAATCATAAAACTTTGATTAAAAAAAAAATATTGTCTTAAAAAATGAGTAAAAATATTTATGAAAATGTACTCAAAGTTCTCATCACGATCGAATAAACTATTGAAACATTTTTATTACATATTCTTAAAAGAAAAAGATATATTTCTACTTAGAAAGACATGAAATTATTGTACAATCTCACTTTTGTATCTAATGATCGAAAATCCTGTTTTATTAGATGCAATGAAAAAATGAGAGGGGGAAAAAAGAGTGAAAAAAGAAAATATATGTTCTCTACGTTATTATTTTTTCCTTTCTATTTTTTTTTACCGTCGAGAGATATTGAACATGTAAGAAAGACGACCTTACATCTCATCTCACCTGACAAATTTAGCAGTGCAAGCTCAATGAAAAGAAAAATAATTCAGATCAATGAAATAAGAGATAGAAGCTTTTTCCTAACAATTTTTTAATGTACAGTCTGTTCGGACATGATCTCAAAAAGAAAAATGTCGGACAATTACTTTGTTTAGTTCTTTTATCTATTTAGCTATAATAGTTTCTTCTGCTCCATCCTTTATTATTATTTCTTTTATGTCTTTGTCCAAGAAGGTTTTTAACTATGTATTTATTTTACTTTTTTACGCTATTCACCTTTTTTTTCTTTGAATAAAATTTATTGGGGTTTTTTCTCCTTATCTGTGACTGTTGACAATTAGATTTATTGGAAAAGGTCACGTTAAATATTGATGATAGATTTTTTTAAATGTAAACATTATAAGTCGATTTATGAACAAATAAATAAATAAAAAAAGTGTGAAATTAAATATCTTTATGAACACATAAAAAGAAAAAAAGTAGATAAAATATATTTTTTGCAAATATTTTTTAACTTTTTATTTTGTAATTAGATATGATGACAAGTAGTTCAAAAGCTTTCGATCAAACAGCTTTGAAAAGAAGGAAACAAAGATCAGATACACACTCGTGTTGGTTAGCCCTTTTAAACAGTTAATGTTTGTGTAATTAATTAATTTGGAACACGTTTGGCTATTTTATGAATTCCTCTATGTCGATTTACAAATTCAGAGCTTCGTGAAATGTGTAGACTGTCAGAACATTCTTTTAACTGAAAAATTGTTATTTATGACAATTTCTTGTGAATCATAAATATTTGAATGAAAAACATTGTCTTTATAAATGCGTAAAAATATTTATAAAAATGTACTCATAGTTCTCATCACGATCGAATAAATTATTGAAACATTTTTAGGACACATTCTTAAAAAAAAAAAAAAAAATATTTCTACTCAGAAAGACATGATATTATTGTACAATCTCACTTTTGTATATATTGATCGAAAATCTTGTTTTCTTAAATGAAATAAAAAAATAGTGAAAAAAGAAAATATAATTAGAAGAAATTAAGAAAATATGGAAAATTTTTTGCGTTACTATTTTTTCCTTTCTCATTTTTTTTTTTTTTTTTTTTTTTTTTTACCGCCGAGAGATATTGAGCATATAATAAGAAAGAGCTTACGTCTACGTCTCATCTGTCCTGAAAATGTTAGCAGTGCCAACTCAATGAAAATAATAATAATAATTCAGATCATTGAAATAAGAGATAGAAGCTTTTTCTTGACGCTTTTTATATATTATTATAATATTATTGTAATATTATTATATTATATTATAATATTTATAACGCTTTTTTTGTACAGTCTGTTCGGGCATGATCTCAAACAGAAATGTGTCGGACAATTACTTTGTTTAGTTCTTTTATCTATTTATTGATAATAGTTTCTTTTACTTCACCCTTTATTAGTTTTTTATGTGTTTGTCAAAGACTGTTTCTTGAGTATCTATTTATTTATTTATTTTTTACGTTGTTCACTTTTTTTCCCCTTGAATAAGGTTCATTAGACACTTATTTTCTCCCTCTCTGTTGCTGTTGACAATTAGATTTATTGGAAAAGAGCAGATTAAATATTGATGATAGATTTTTTTTTAAATGTAAACATTATAAGTTGATTTATGAACAAATAAATAAATAAATAAAAGTGTGAAATAAAATATTTTTATAAACACATAAAAAGAAATAGAAAAAAAATGTAGATAAAATATATATTTTTTGCAAAAAATTTTTAAGTTTTTATTTTGTAAAATAATGATTCACTGTGACACAATTTTAAATGAGTTTTTTTAATATTAAAATTTAAAATCATAAAAAAATTGCTTTTATGACGTAAAGAATAAATCTGAAATTTAAATTTTGCAAAATTAAAGGACTACTCAAAACAATTTCTTTGAATCTAAAGGTACATTACAAAATTTGCACGGTAAATATTTGATATAAAAAATTTAAGTTAATTTATAAATATTACGATAAATTCGTTAAATACATATTTTTCTTTAATAAATAAATAACCAATGTGCAAAATAGGCATTACATATGATGATAAGTATTGCGATAGCTTTCGATCAAATACCTTTGAAAAGAAGAAAAAGATCAGATTCACATTCGCGACGGTTAGACCTTTTAAAAAGTTAATATTTGTGTAATTAATTAATTTAGATCTCGTTTGGCTATTTTATGAATTCAGCTATGTCGATTTACAAATGCAGCCTCGTAAAATATGTAGACTGTCTGATCATTCTTTGAACTGAAAAATTATTATGTATGACGATTTCTTGTGAATCATAAATTTTTGATCGAAAAATATTGTCTTAAAAAATGCGTAAAAATATTTATGAAAATGTACTCAAAGTTCACATCGCGATCGAATAAACTATTGAAACATTTTTATCACATATTCTTAAAAAAGAAATAAATATTTCTACTGAGAAAGACATGAAATTATTGTACAAACTCACTTTTGTATCTAATGATCGAAAATCTTGTTTTCCTAAATGAAATGAAAAAATGAGAGGGGAAAAATAGAGTGAGAAAAGAAAATATATGTTCTCTACGTTATTATTTTTTCCTTTCTTTTTTTTCTACCGCCGAGAGATATTGAGCATGTAAGAAAGAGGAACTTACGTCTCATCTGACCCGAAAAATTTAGCAGTGTCAACTCAATGAAAAAAAAAAAATTCAGATCAATAAAATAAGAGATAGAATCTTTTTCCTAACTTTTTTGTTGTACAATCTGTTTGGACATGATCTCAAATAGAAATGTGTCGGACTCTATTTTGTTTAGTTCTTTTAACTATTTAGTGATAATTCTTTCTTCTACTCCTTCATTTATTATTATTTTTTATGTCTTTGTCTAAGAAGGTTTCTTAAGTATGTATTAATTATATTTTTTTATTTATATTTTTATTATTTATTTTTTGCTTTGTTCACTTTTTTCTTTAATAAGATTTATTGGAGTTTTTTTTTCCTTATCGGTGGTTATTGACAATTAGATTTAATGTTAAAATGGTAAGTTAAACATTGCTGTTAATTTTTTTTTTTTATGTAAATGTCATAAGTTGATTTATAAACGAATTAATAAAATTAAATATTTTTATAAACATATAGACAGAGATAGAAAAAATGAAGTAAAAAAAATAATTGTTTTGGAAACATTTTTTGAAATTTTTATTTTGTAAAATTATGATTCAGTCTCAATTTTAAATACTTTATTTTAATTTTAAAATTTAAAGTCAGAAAAAATCTTTTGCTCGAAAAAAACTCTTGGCTTCTATTTTTTTTATTAAATATTAGCGTAGTAAATATTTTATATAAAAATTACAAGTTTATTTATAAATAATTTACAAATAAATAAATAAATGACACTGCAATTAGTTCAATACATATGATAAGTTGTTTTCGACAAAAATGCTTCGAAAAGAAGAAAATAAAGACCACATATCACAAACGGTTACGTGGTGTTTAAGCCTTTTTTACTGTTAAGATTTGTGTAATTAATTAATCTGGAATATATCTGGCTATTTTATGAATCCCTGTATGTTTATTTAGAAATGCAGAGCTTCGTAAAATTTATAGTTTGTTTTACCATTCCTTCAACTGAAAAATTATTATTCATGACGATTTCTTGCGAATCATAAATCTTTGATCGAAAAAATACTGTCTTAAAAAATGCGTTAAAATATTTCTGAAAATGTACTCAAATTTCACATCATGATCGAATAAACTATTGAAACATTTTTATTACATATTCTTAAAAAAAAAAGAAATATTTCTACTCAGAATAAATTATTGTACAATCTCACTTTTGTATCTAATGATCGAAAATCTTGTTTTCTTACATGAAATGAAAAAAAAAAAAAAAAAAAAAAAAAAAAAAAAAAGAGAGGGAAAAAATAACGTGTGGAAAAAGAAAGTATATGTTCTTTGCGTTACTATTTTTTCCTTTTTCCTTTTTTTTTCTTTGTTTCTACCGCCAAAAGATATGGAGTATATGAGAAAGAAGAGCTTACGTCTCATCTAACCTGAAAAAGTTAGCAGTGCCAACTAAATGAAAAAAAAAAAATAATAATTCATATCAATGACATAAGAGATAGAAGTTTTTTTCTAACTCTTTTTTATTGTACAGTCTGTTCGGACATGATTTCAAACAGAAATGTGTCGGACAATTACTTTGTTTAGTTCTTTTATCAATTTAGTGAGAATAGTTTCTTCTACTCCATCCTTTATTATTATTTTTTTATGTCTTTGTCTACGATGGTTTCCTAAGTATGTATTTATTTTATTTTTTTATTTTCTGTATTGTTCACTTTTTTTTCTTGAATAAAGTTTATTCGAGTTTTTTTTCCTTATCTGTGGCTATTGCAATTGGATTTAATGGAAAAGTAACACGCTAAACATTGACGTTAGATTTTTTTACATGTAAGCATTATATGTTAATAAATAAAAACAGTGTGAAATTAAATATCTTTATAAACACATATACAGAAATAGAAAAAAACAAAGTAAATAAAATAATTTTCTGGAATCTTTTTTATTATTTTCTATTTTTTTTTTCTATTTTTACTCTTTTTTTATTTATTTTTTTTTTATTTATTCTATTACAGTTATTTTATTCAGCTTACTTTTTTTAAAGACCCTTATTTTGCAATGGATGTGGGAAGCATGCTGTTTCATGTAGATATTTGTAGATCAAACTTTATCATGCAGATCACGCTTGACTGTATTGTCAAAATAAGAATAAGAGCGAAAGAGATAAGTAATTTTATTCCTAAGCGCAACGATTAAATTTATATTTTCAATCCCGAAATTGTAGGACAAGTTTGAAGTTTCAATAACTTACAACAAAGCGTTAATATAGTTAAAATTAAGTTTATTTTATGTACAGACCCCCCACATCGCAATGGATGCGGGAAGTCTTTAACTCCCTAATTCAATACTTTAAATAATTTTATTCGGCACAAAATTACTTTAGCTTCAAGAAAGAAGTCCTAACCAATCCCTGCGAATTTAGTCCTTTGCACTCGAGTGGTGACACTTACTTACTTACCACTAGTGTTGTCAGGTTTTTTTTTTTTCGTAAATCGGAATGCCAAATTTTTTAGACACAACAAATATCTTACAGTATATTTCGCCATCTTTCATCACAGATTGTTCAGCAATTATATAAGGCAAAGAAAATTAGTTTAAACAAGTTGGAAATTGCACGGGAAGCATAGCAAATGAGGTGCGCTCGTACGATAACGAAGTTTTAAAAATATCACTCTCATATATCAACATCATAAAATTGTAAATAGTTAATTACATTTAATATACGCACCAGTTCTACCTATATTCATTATGCAATGGAATACTTTTGTGAGGCCTTGTAAATCAATAAAAAATGTTCTTTGCAAAACAGATTTTGCAAAATGTATATTATAATAAGTACTTTATATTTGCATATCAATTTTATTATGTTCGAATGAAGGTAACACATTAAAATGCATTTGAAACATTTTTCCATATTGAACGTAACGGAATACTTTTGATTGTCCCTGTAATTGATCTAAGCATCCGATTTTGATAAAATTTGAAATAACTCGACAAAAATGTGTAATAATTATGTATTTCAAATTTCAAACGATTAGAATTCATTTGAAACTTTTTTCCCCATCGGCCGTAATGTAACGGAATACTTTTGAATGTCTCTGTAATTGATCTATACATGCGATTTTCATAAAATTTGAAATGACTGCCGAAATTATGTAATAATTATATATTACATAATTTTGTCATGCAAATGACTCGGGTTGGGTAGTTTTTTTTTTTTTTCTTTGTTATATGTGGACGGACGGACTGAACGACAACTATAGGTGCTACGTATTTACATAATCACGAACGCACCTAAAAACTGGTGTCCAGGGCATTTCGAGGACCCGTTTGGGGGGGGGGACACTAATGGTCACTGAGAATCATCTCTCCAGTGAAAAGGGTTAATACAGCGTAACGAATCAGTATATTTGATATAGTTGTTTTCCTTTACCACTCGCTTATGTGGGTGGTGTGGAAAAGACATAAGCGTATCTGAAGAAATTGTGACAGATTTTCAACAATTAATTTCATAGTTCTCAGAATGTACCAAAGAGCTAGAAAACTAGCTTTCGGATTATTACACTAGTAAAAAAAATTAAATAACTTTATGAACAAAAATTTTAATAATTAAATTTGACTTTATTTATCAGTTGACGATGAATTTAAAGTCCGATTTTATTCATCAGGAATGGCAATATATATAAATATTTATCTATTAAAATTTATACAAATTTCTGCAAATATATAAAATTGTGCAAAATAACAATGTTTACTTGAATATAAAACTATACAAAAAAAAAAATAACTGAATTTACTTAATATTCAGAAATATTAGGACACTTATAGAAGTCACAGAATTCAACATGATCAGAATTTAACCCACCTATCAATGACTTTATCTGAATTGACAGATTGCCTAATTTCAAACAGTTTCTGTGGATTAATTCATTAATTATAAAATTGTTCATTGGTGCCAGGTATATATTTCATTATTTATTTAAATACGTATAAAGTACAAATAAAATGTACTAAAATTGCTTTTAGGTGCATATCATTATTTATTGTTTTTTTTTTATTTTAAGGTAACAATTCGTTTTTATTATATTCTAAAAATGTCATGATAGGGATCTATAAAGTTATATAACTAAGAAATATGAGGTTTTAAGAACACTTTCAAACGAATTTTTTTTTTTTAATATTTTTACTTCTCTCATTCACTTATCTGTTTTAAAAAATATATAAACCAGAGTTATGTTTATGATTCGGTATTTCTAGATTATCCCGTCGACCAAAAAATTATCGCCAAACTATAAGATTAAATGCCAATAATGGATGATCGTGAATGCCACATTCAATGACATTAAATGCAATTCACGTGTTTAAAATATCATTAAGTGATTTTTATCTCGACTTTTTATTAATATTTTTTTTTAATATTCTACTAATTATTTGTTTTTTCGTTATTTAAAATAAAAATTATGTCAACATGTATAATTTGGCTATTAGTTTGGCGATTTGTATAATTTGGCAAAATTGGTCGACGGGATAACCTAGAAGTACCCATGATTCACATTTCAGAATTTTGCTTTTGTTCTAGCTTTGATAAATTTTTAAAGCATTTATATTATAAAGCCTAAAAGGCTTTATAATGGCTTTATAATATAAATTGTAAATTGTTAGGCACGACCATGCAAACTTTATCTTTCAAAATGAACACACGCAATCTGACAGGCACGCAAGTAAAATATTAGATATATTAAAAGTTTCAAGAGTTGAAAGACAGGTAAATGAATATTTCATTAAGATATGTGAAAAATTATTATTAGTTTATTAGCTAAAATCAGAGATTTTAAAACTGATTTAATGAAGAAATACTATTTAATTATTAATGTTTATTGAAGATTGCATTTAAGAATTACATTATATTACATATTTATTATATTAATGTATTTATCATATTCATTCGTTACATTGTACATTTGTTTATGCTTATACTTTTATCATTAAAAATTTAAAAACGACAGTCTGAGCAGTCTCTATCGGGCAGTAAAAGTAAAAAAAAGTAATAAGGGAATAAATGTGGTTTAAAACGTAATTTCAGTTATTGTAGAGACTTGGGGATAACAGAATTTGTGTGTTTATATACATCATTCCAAATTTCTCCTCTCTCCCTCTTATTACTCTCTACCTCTTATGTGTATCTGCGCACGTGATGAAACTTTTTCAAATTATACAATACAAATGTTGTATTATTAACTGAAAGTACAAAACAGCTGTGGAAGAAATATCTCAAATAGCTTTGTGAAAAAATTCAACACTATAACAGTGTGCAATTTCTGATAATATAACCTGTGAAAATTAAATTAAACAATAGATGAATTTTTTAATATTTTATTTTCATTTATAATTTTAGTTGTTTCTTATTTAAATTTTTGCAATTTTGTTCCGAAAATACTGCACCAATAAGATTTAGTCTCCAGCTTGCCATCTCACCAAGGAGCTTAAAAATTGTTATTATTTTGCTAGCTAAAATCAAAGATTTTAAAAGTGATTTATTCAATAAAGACTATTTATTTATTAATAGTTATTGAAAATTATATTTGAAGAATGCATTTTTTACGCCAGATGTACTTTTGTCGCAAAAAAGTTAAAAACGGCAATCTAACCTAAACTAAAGTAATAAATATGGTTTAAAACTTAATTTTACTTACTATACAGATTTGAAGATCACAGTTTATGTGTGTTTGTATGCATTATTACAATTTTCTCCTTTTTCCTCTCTTATTACTTACATATACGTAGGTTTGTGTACGTGATGTAATGTGAACTATACAATACAATGTCACATTGTTAACTGAAAATGAAAAATAATTGTTCAAAAGTCTGAAATAGCTTTATAATTAATTCAACACTAACAGTCTATAGTTTATAATGAAATAACTTATGAAAATTAAATTAAATAACTGATGAATTAAATAAAAAATCTTCATTTCGGGTAATTTTCCTATTATTTTACAACACAGCCTGAATTTAGAAAAAAGTTATGTAACATCATAACTGCATGCAAACTATCTGTAGGCAAACTATCTGTAGGCAAACTACCAGCAATGAACTTGTCTGCAACTTATCTGTCTTACGTAACTGCATGAAGCTAACTAAGTTAGGCGAAGATAACAGTCTTTTAAAAGCATATTCTATCAAAATTTCCTTTTCCGATTTTAAAATTTTTTTTTTAACTAAAATATTCTGTAGTAAGTACCATGTAAGTCAAAAAAATTATTACAAAACAAAATGGTACAAAGTGGAACAGTCAATTTTTATGCAAGATCAAAAAAATATAAAATTTAAAACGCTTATTTTTCAATGCACAGCCAATTGAAATATAAATTAAAATGTTGAGGTCGTCAATGATTAGATATTGCGTAGAATTCATCAATTTCACATTTCCATTCGAAGTAAAGAATTCGACTTAAACACAGTTTTTTTTTTTTTTTTTTTTTTTTTTTTTTTTTTTTTTTTTAATAGAGAGATTGGGTATGGATAATTGAATGACAAGCGAGCATATGGATAAATAACTTTATGTTTATTTTTACCAAAATCAATCATATAATTAATGTATAACTATGATATAAATAATATAAATGTTGAAAATAATACATGCTAAAAACATTGAACTAATATATACGTCGGTGGAAAAATTCTTACATATTCTTCTCTAAGAGACAGTATGCCTGACTGTACAATATATGACGTACGATGCAGCCCCCCCCCCCCATTACAAAGTTACGAACTAAAATTATAAAGGCTATAATATAAAGCTATTTTAAAAAGGACGCCATAAAATTTAGAATTCAACTTTTTATTAATTATAATAAATATAAAGAGGAGATTAGTGACAATTTTTATAAGATAGATCATAAATTGATAATGATTTATGAAAATGATTAATTTTTTACCACCTAATTTATCTCAAACTATAAAAAATGTTTAAAATAGCGCGTAAAATTAAATCTAATATCACTTAAAGATACGCTTCATTTACAGTTGTATTTAATTTTTGAATTATTAACATAAATTCATTATTTTTAAAGATTGCAAGTAATTTCGGCATTGTTTGACTAACTCTGAGAGATGTAATGTTTATTGAATTGTTATTATGTATACATTATAATTTAAAAAATTGCATACATATATATTATCCCATTCATTCTTTAAGAACTTTCTTATAAAAATGTCATTTATTCTATTTTAAAACATTAAATTTGATGAAGTATTAATTTTTAAAATTGAGAATTTTATGAGAGGGGGGGGGGGATCTTGTTAATGAAAATGGATGTCATTTATTGTAAATAGTGTAAAATACTGATTTTACAAAAAAAAAATGTTTATTTTTGATTATAAAACATTTAAAACTTTAAGGGGATACTGGAGCTTTCTTTGAGCAAAATCGTCTATAGCAAAATCGTCCCAAAAAACATCTATTTCTGTGGTATAATAATACCAAAACAGTTTTTTCTTATTAAAATATCATTTATGGAGGTTTTAAGATGTAAATAATAAAGGTAAGTATACTTATATACTTTAAATCTGTTTTTCTCAAAACAAATTTTTCAGCGTTTTTAGATTTTTAAAATGCTCCTTGAGACGTAATTTTTTATCAGTATTTATGAAATTGATAAGGATGTTTCCTGATATTGTTTAGAAAGAAATTGTGTAAGTTTTTTAAAATTCGTCTTCATTAAGATAGTCAAATTTGATTTTTTGCTTATTAAAAGACAAAATTTTCATGAAAATCGATATGGAATTTAGAAAAAAATCTGTAAAATGTTAACTATTCAAGAGATTAAAAAAAATCTTACACAAATTTGTTTATGATAGAGTTTTATGTAATAAAAATGCAAAAGCAAAAAAATCTCTCAAAAATTAAGACACGAGGAGCATTTTAAAATTTCTTTTAAAAAATTTAAATTTTTTTAAAAATGTAAAATTTTTAATAGGATTGGAAATTTATTTGAAGGTGTTCTATATGCTTTTGGTGAAATGTATGTATGCAGAAAATTTTATATTGCTATGATGAAAAAAAAATATTTAACGTCCACCGTCCCCTTAAATTGGTTATTTTAAGCTATTGACGTATTTAAGGAAAACGTGAGATACCTTTGAATTCGATTCTACTTTTCAAAAATTTAATAACATTACGCTCTATCAAAACATATTGCAAAGAGTGAAAAGTGAAAAAACACAAAAACATTTTTGCAATTTTTGTGACATGGCACATAAAAGGCTTTGCGTCAATATTTTGAAAAGGGCATAGTTTGGTGCAAAACAACTTTTGTTAGAGAATTTCTTTTATACTTCTTTTAAATCTGATGCATTGGAAGATATTTTGAAATAAGCAGTACAAAAGAAACCCATACATTTTAATATAAAGGAATCCTTCTGAAGAATTTGATGATGGATATATTTTTAAATATTATTGGCATTGAAAGTTCTAAAAAATAAAATTTGTATATATATTTCTACATATTTCTGTTTAGTTCACATAAATATGAAAAAAGTGTGGGTTATTTTAGCAATGTTCAGTTTTATTAATGGTACATCTGAAATAAATGCTTAAGAATTTATGTCTCGATGGTACTTTGACCCCTTTGAGACGAGCGGGTTTTTTTTACAGAATTTTTAATTTTTTGTCATCGGTTTTTCAAAAAAGAATTTATGAATTGTGGAATCGGGAAAATGGTTGGACTAAATAAAGCAAAATGTACAATAAAATTTTACTGGTGATAATAATCAAGGATTATGAGTACCTTATGCGGCACGTATACTGGTCGATAATCCTCAAGGGGTTAAAGTAGCATTAAAATAACTTGTTACACAATTCATTTGATACATAAATATGCATTTTACAATCTATAAAGCATTTTAAAATGGGTCATGAATATTTAACTTTATTCCAAAATATATATATATATATATATATATATATATCAGTTGAAATTTAACCCCCCCCCCCCCCTAAAAAATAAATAAAGGATTATTTCTTTTTTATTTGCATCTTTTCAACTTTCTTGAAATTAAAATATTGCTGAGGAAAGTTTTCATTTCAGAATTGTTCCTATATTTCTATTGTAAATACATTAGATTAGTGCAATTTCTAACTGTATAAAGTACTTTAAAAATAATTTAAATAAAATATATCAGTAAAGTTATAAATAGTGCTAAAATTGAATAAATATTGCACGAAATCAACATGAATTTAAATTTAATTAATTAATTTTGATTGGAAAAATCCTTCTAAAATTTATTAAATGGTTGTGTGAATCTGTTGATGTAGTTTAAAAAATTCAGGAAAAATCCTTCAGAAGATGAAATTTTTATGATTTCATAAATAGGAACATAAAGTATTAAGATTGGCTTTGAGTTATTTTCTTAAAAATTTTTTTACTTATTCATCACCTAACAAAAAAAAAAAAAAAAAAAAAAAAAAAAAAAAAAAAAAAAAAATGTTCAGCATAGCCCAAACAAGGGAGAAATAATATTCAAATGAATTTTGAATGAAACTATTTTTTAAAAATAGAAAACCAACGTTTAGAAACTCAAAAATAATGCATGAAAATGTAGCAAACAGCCGCTTTGAATCGACTATCGAGATTCTTCATCAGTGCAAGACTCGGCAGGCTAGAAAAGCAAAATTGAGCTAATCTCAGCTTTGTACTGTTGGCTGTAGTTCAAGCATCTTACGCAATAAATAAATTTGCATTATTACATGCACATTTTGAATTTTCAAATTGTATAAAACATGGGACACAATTAATGATATCGGGACAAGGAAAACAGAGAAAATACGCTATCATGGGGAATAATGTCGACTTAAATTTGATAAAGATGAGAATCTTAAAATGCTTCTTGTGTATCGTGTTATCCAAGAAAAAAAATAAATAAAAAATAACTTAGTGTCTAAAGCTTTTTCACCATCTTTTAAAAAGTTACAAAAATGCACAATAAATGTTTCAATTTATCAATTTTAGCTCTCTTTAAGATATTTTGTGAAGATAAAAATGCAGACAGCATAACACCTTTCTTTAATAATGATATAAAAAGGTAAACTGCAATAAAACTCTGTTTAGCACAAAAGCGAAGATGCACAACTTCATTGCATTTATAAAATTATGTTAAAAACCCATTTGTGATAGAAGATTTTCCTCTTTGATAAATTAAAAAATGTGTAGCGAATAGTTAATTAGGTTTTATCCCCTTTCCACAGTGATAATGAAATTAACTTTTTAAAATAATGAAAAACATTATTTATATATTAGGGGAGGAGGGCATAGTGACTTTACAAATGGTGTGGCGCGCGTAATAAAAGGTTGGGAACCACTGTTGTAAACCAAGATTTTATAATACAAGAATTACGCAATAAAACACGTTTCTTGCACATTGTAGAGTCTTTTCGATTTAGGTTGATGAATAATATATATTGATAGAGAAAACCCGATTAACCCCGAAAGCCCCAGAGAACACGAGTTTTAACACTCACGTCTCCTTATATAATTTAAATATTTGATCGTATTCAAATAAAAGTATAGAAAATATTGCATTAAATGCGTTCCTAAGCTCGATAAATCAACTGAAAACATCCATAAAAATGCATAAAATCAGAATTACTGTCTCACATTAAAGATCTTAATATATATGGCTATTTAAACTTTGTGTTTAATTAGTGTAACAACACTTATATTTTACTTGACAATTTTGATAATTAAAGTTAAATGGCAGAAACTAGAATACTTTCCTGTGGGAAAAAGACTTAAATTATGCCAGAATTCCCTAGATACAAACGTGTATTAAATTTCCTGCATACACTAAATAAATATTCTACTTAAAATTGTAATCAAATCATGGAAAATACTTCTGAGGATTTGTCCCCACAAGTATTTAATGTGATAATATCTGATTCAACTGTTCGGGCCTCACAGGACCTATGTTCAAGGCAGCTACTAAATAAATTATTCCAAGAATAATATTCGACATCAAATATTTATATAAAGATATGAATGAAAAATGATTCTGGCTTCAACGAAGCAAAGCTGAGTTTTGAATATTTCTAAAGAAAGATTATGAGATTTCATTGGAAATTTCAAATATCCGTTAAAAATAAAATTACCCTGTTCAGTTATTGGTTTTGAATGGAATTATGGATTTTTTTTTTTCATATATACTGATTTGTACAACTAAAATTTGCTGTCGAAATATAGTTCTGTTTTGTGAATGTTTTTGTATGTAAAAATGAATATTTCTTGGCTGATTTTTTTTTTAATTTAAAGCGTAAAAAAATAATAAAATAAGATAAAAAGATAGCATAAATAAATAAATATATATATATAATCTAATAAAACTTTATAACATCACTTACAATATATCCAAGCACATAACATTACCTAAAATATATGCAAGTAACTATATAGTTGGTTAATTATATAGTTGATTATACGCACAAAAAATATTTATAATTAAAGAAACATTTTATGCTCACCCTATGTAACTACACAGAAAAGAAAATAATAAATAAAATACGCAAAAATTTCAACATCTTTCATTTATGAAAAAAAATGTAAAAAAGTCTTTTAACCCTTTATCCCCCAACTTTAAAAATAACTTGTTATAAAATTTATTTAATGCGTCGATTGGAAGCAAAATAGTTTAGAATGAGTTATAAATACTTTGGTTTTTCTTGTTCTAAACACATCATTGGTTTCAGAAAACAAAAATATTTTTAAAAGGGTGATTCCTTTTGCATTTGCATTTTTTTAGTTTTCTTGGCGTAGAATGATTAGCGGGGGGGGGGGGTTTCCGAGCGGAAATATTTCTACATTTCTATTGTAAGAAAATTATTTTTGTACATTTACTAATTTTACAAAATAATAATAAAAAATATTTTAAATAAAAGATTTGAGGAGTTAGAAATATTGCACAAAATCCCTCTAAATTCAAATTTAATTAAATAATTTTAATTGTCAATATCCTTATAAACGGTGAAAATTCTGTATTGCATTTTTTATTTAAAAAAATCAAAGTAAGGTACCCTGGGGTAATAACGCCAGGCGGGGTAATAACGCCAAGTGCTTATATTTTGCATAATTATGAAATAATCAGGTAAATGACACCCATGTGCTCTGCGCAGAAGGGTTTTGAGTCATATAAATAGCAAAAAACAGCTTCAATTTCATTTGTTTCATTTTTAGGTCTTATTGTTTTTACAAGCAACTAAAATTAACGCTTGATCTAAAATTTCCGAGATAAGGTTTTTGATCTGAAGACTATATTTTTTATGCAGAAATACTTTGTTTATTACATAAATTTGTAATGTATTTCATGTACTTTCAAATTGTTGTAGAAGATTTTGGATATCTTCTCGAGATAATTTGTAGTTTAGGATTTACTGCGCAATAAGTATCCCGGGGTAATAACGCCAGGGATTGGCGTTATTACCCCGGTTGATTCCCAACAGTGGCCGAACTATATCCGAAGGGGGTTTATATATTAATATGGGACAGCATTATCATCATTGTTGAAATGGTAAAATTAAGGGGGGGGGGGTGCCCAATACTTAAAAATAATCTCTCTATTTTATTTTTTATTATATTATTATTTTTTTTTTTTTTTACTAATTCAAAAAATAATTTTTAACTCTTGTAAATAAAACTATATCAAAATGTTTTCGAGATTCAAATTCGAACATCTTCAAAATCAGGTTTCTATTAAATTTCCACTGGATTGTTCAATTGAGTTCGAAATTTTAACTGTCCGATTTCTCAGCGTTCGGTTTTTCAAAACCTTATAAATTTAACCTTTAAGTGATGTGACAGTAATTGTAACGTATGAATGTGATGCGGTTTGTGAGACCACAAAATTGAAAGATGAATAAAAGGCGGGAATAACTCATAAGATTGTGTTTTTGTATTAAACATTTTATACAAGAGCATTATACTTAATATTCACCTATTTAGTCTCTGGTGATAGTACTAAAATTTCAAATGAAACAAAATTTCGGTAGTGTTTGCAGTTAAACTGAAAATTACAAGTTAAACTAAAAAATTAAAAGAAAAATAGTGGTCTACGAGATCGGTAACATTAGTTAAAGGTTAAAATGCGATCCATGATTAAAAATCAAAGAATACTGTTCCTGCGCTAAACTTTTTGTACAGAATTAATTCAAATTAAATATATCTAACAATATTACGAGAACTCCAAACGAAAGAGAATTTCAGTTGTAACTATAGTTAAACTGGAAAATACAATTTAAACGCTATTTTTTTTTTTTTTGGGGGGGGGGGGGAGCGGGTACAGTGTTCAGTCAGATTGCTAACAGCAGTTAAAGGTTAATTTTGTTGCTAATATACAGATAATGATATATAACCATATGAATTATTTATAAAATTGAATAAAAGATCTCTTTGGGATAATATTTTTTAATCAAAAATTTTATGCAATTTATTAAAAATTTATTAAAGCATGCTCTTTAAAACGTCGACAATTTAACTGTAGGTTTGGAGAATCCGCATTAGTGTGGAGTTATGGGTCAAAAATTATTTACTAGATTACTATAATAGTATTAACGTTTAACTGCTTTGACAAAAATTGTCGCATAACTTACTGTGAGCGGCCTGTCAGACCGCTTAATCTAACGATGAATAAAATGTTAAATTAACTTTTAGAATATTATTTTTGTATTGAACCTTATACTATTATAAATAAAATTCAGCTATTCAAAAGTTTCTAGAGATAGTAATAGGACTCCAAATGAAACAAAATTTTCCCGATATCTACAGTTAAACTAAAAATTGCAAGTTAAACTCTGAAACTTGAAAAACTCAGCGGTATGTGAGACGTTAACAGCAGTTAAGGTTTAACAAAAATATTTTTTACATATAACTCTAGTTATTATAAAACTTCACATGATTAAAATATTACATTATGAATGGTTTAAACCATGCAATGTTTCTTATAATCATATTTAAGCGGGACTTTTTAAGCAAAGAGAGACACAGGGTGTTATATTTTGTTGAAGCTCCCCCTCACTCCTTTTTCTTTCAGTTTCACAAAAAAATCAATATTTTCTATCGCATAGAATGCATACATGGGAATATAAATACTGATTAAAATAATCCGTGCAATGTTTCTAATAATTCTATTTAAATGGCCATTTTTAAACAAAACGTAGCTTAGAATCTGATATTCTTTTGCCTCCTCCCCCCGCCACCACCACAGCTTTTTTTTTTTTCTTTCAGAGTCACAAAAAAATTTTACATTTTCAGTAGCTTAGATTGCAATTTGTCAATTTCTAGAGCTGTAGAGTTTGTATTTTTAGAATTGGGCAATCTACATGCCATTATTCCATCTTATTTTATAGTTTTGTTTGCATGGCGTTATTACCCATATAGGTGGGTATTAACGCCAAATAGCATTGGTCAAGAAAAAACGCCATTACATTTTATGAATACATATCTGTTAAATTATTTTATTTTATATAGATAGTCAATGAGTTGCTGTATCAGATCCTACATTTGTTTGAAAAATACAATTTAAAACTAAGCCGTGAAAATTGGTAGAACCTTAACGTGGCGTTATTACCCCAGGGTACCTTATTTATGATTATTTGAAACAATTGAGCTAAGGGGCTACTTTAAGTAGCCGAATCAGGTGAATGCTTATACTATGGAAGAAGAAAGATATCTCAGTTGCATATCAATATTTTTAAATGTTTTTTTATTCTCCGTTGGCTAGATGAGATTGGTCTGTATAAAGGCCGCCTTATACTTTTTCGATTTTGATAGCATCTATAAATATATATATATATATATATATATATATATATATTATGAGGATGTTTGGATTATTTTCTGAACCTTTTCCGAAAATCAAAGTGTCCTCATAAAAAATATCTGTAAAAAAAAAAAAAAAAAAAAAAATGCAGATTCATCTCAGCTGATCAATGAAAAAAAAATGCCATTTTAATAAAATGAAAGGCAATCTACATATTTTTTTTTTCTCGCATAGGATAAGCATTAACAAATCTGTCTTTTTGCTTGACTGACATAGCATCTTAAGTGTGTGCTCTGTTTGCAATTGTTATTTTAACTGACACAATTGTATTCATGCATTATTTTAATACGTACAATTAATATTTTAACTGGTACATATTATTGTCTTTTAATGCTACACATATTTAACGTATACTAAAACATTTTACAAACACAGTAAGTTGAGAATCGATAAAAGACATTGAAATATTCTTTCCCTGTATTTGACAGAACACATTTTTTACATTTTCTTTTTCCTGTTTATCTTTTTTGTTTCCAAATGTATTTTATCTTTGAAAAGGATGTAGCCATTTCTTTAAATGAAATAAAAATTCCAACTTTCAAATAACTCACAAGGAAAGAGACGAGCGTGGAAAAACGGCACAATAACTGTACTTTTTCATTTCTGTAAAACAGCTTAACGGAAGTTTTTGCAGACATTTTTTCAAGAGTGCATCAATAATATATAAAGCTGATAACTTTCTTTTATGAATTATTTTCGATAATAAATCACCGTGAAAATTTCAAGATAAAACTCATTCAGATTTTTAAAATTGTTGAGAAGTCATGTTATTAAATGTATGAGTTCAAATAATATTATCTTTGGAAATCGTAAAATATTTATGTATAAAGTAACCACTATAATATGTTGTAATTATTTTTTAAATAAAAATCCTAATTCTTTTTTCATTAATTTCAATAAATTTTACTTTTTCAATTTTGCTTGCAGAATTTTTTTATGGGGATTTTTTTATTTTTTAAACCGGTTCCAACGATGAAAGCGTCCTCGTAAAAATTATGTGTAAACCAAATCAAAAAGTAAGGAAACGGCCTTTGTACAAATTTATGTAATCCAGCCAATGCAAAAAAAAAAAAAAAAAAAAAAAAAAAAAATCAATAAAATAAAATAAATAAAATAAATAAATAATCAAATGGAATCCAGATATCTCTATAAATTACTTCCATAGGATCAGCAGTAGCAGACAAGTATTTTCGCTTGACTGAAGTAGCCTCTTAAATGTTTGATTACTTCCATTTAAACTGACAATAGTATATTTTTCAATTATTTTTATGTATACATATAATAGTTTTTCAAATACATATAATTGTCTTTTCTTGCTATACATATTTAACCTATACCAAAACATTTTACAAATACAATGAGTTGAGAATCGATAAAAGACATTGAAATATTCTCTCTCTGTATTTGACAAAACACATTTCTGACGTTTTCTTTTTCCAGTTTATCATTTTTTTAATAGTATTTTACCTTTGAAAAGGATGTAGACATTTCTTTAAATGAAATAAAAATTCCAAACCTTCAAATAATGCACAAGAAAAGAGACGAGCGTGGAAAAATGGCATAATAACTGTAGTTTTTCATTTCTGTAAAACAACTTAAGGGAAATTTTTGCAGACATTTTTCAAGAGTGAATAAATAATATATAAAGCTTATAAATAACTTTTATGAATTATTTTCCATAATAAATCACCGTGAAGATGCCAAGATAAAACTCATTCAAATTTTTTTAAATAGTTGAGAAGTCATGTTATTAAGTACATATGTGCAAATAATATATTTTTTTAACTATATTTCGAAATCATAAAATATTTATATATGCAGCATGCACTAGCTATTTTTATTTTGTAATATATATTAATTATTTTTTAAAATAAAAATCATACTTCTTTTTTCATTAATTTCAATAAATTTTACTTTTTCAATTTGATTGCAGATTTTTTTTTCTTTTTTTCTTTTTAATGGGGAATTTTTAGTTTCTAAATCAGTTCTCATGATGAAAGTATCCTCATTAAAAATACGTGTAAACAAAATCGAAAAGTATAAAAAAGGGCTTTTGTACAAATTTATTTCAACCAGCCAATGCAAAGAAAAAAAAATTAAATATATTCCAGATATCTGTATGTATAAATTACTTCTACAGGATTAGCATTAGCGAACGTATGTTTTCGCTTGACTGAAATAGTCTCTTAAATGTGTTGATTATTGCCTTTTAAACTGACATTAGTATCTTTTTCTATTTTTTATGCATACATTTAATAGTTTTACTAATACATATTACTTTATTTTCTTTCTGTACATATTTGACTTATATTAAAACATTTTACAAACACAGTAATTTGAGAATCGATAAAAGACATTCTCTCCCTGTATTTGACAGAACACATTTCTTACGTTTTCTTTTTCCTTTTTAACATTTTTTAAAATTGTATTTTATATTTGAAAAGAGTGTAGACATTTCTTTAAATGAAATAAAAATTCCAACCTTCAAATAATGCACAAGAAAAAAGATGAGCATGGGAAAACGGCACAATAACTGTAGTTTTTCATATCTGTAAAACAGCTTAAGGGAAGTTTTCGCAGATATTTTTCAAGAGTGAATAAATAATATATAAATCTCATAATTTCGATAATAAATCACCGTGAAGATGTCAAGATAAAACTCATTCACATTTTTAAAATAGCTGAGAAGTTATGTTATTAAATATATGAGTTCATATAATAAAAATTTTATTATCTTTGAAAATCATAAAATATTTATGTATGCATAAGTTATTTTTATTTTGTAATATGAAGTAAATATTTTTTTTAAATAAAAATCAAATTTAATAAAAATTTCATTAAAAAATCGTCTTACCTCGTTACTATTATTTAAAATGAAGGTTTTTATTTCATACAATAGAAGATAAATTTGAAGCAATGGTACATAGAATTATCAATATATAAGTTGATTACTTTAGAAGGTTCCAGACAGCGCTCTATTGGTACAAATGAGTTCCAATTTGAACTGCAAATAATTCAAATGGTGTACTTGACATTTATTTTCAAAAAATTACAAAAATTAAATATACAAAAATCACGAATTGTAATACACTTAAACGTTTAATTAGCTTTATAAGTAATAAAAAATATTGTGAATGTGAAACTGGCCGAGTACCCGAGATATTTTTTTAGCTGTTTGATATATTTCACTAACAGCTTCTACAATGTGGCAAGTTATTGATACTCGATGTTGCAAATAAAGAAAGTTTGAATGATTACCATGTACTGTGATTTCTGTATTGTAAAATGACTTTTTTGTAGTCTTTGCAACGATAGTTTATAGAGCCAACTATTGTCTTTTTAGTAAGGTTTTGAAGCAATGAAGTTAGCAGAAGTTATTTTGAACCATCGGTGTTGTCATTTTGTTTTTTGATAGTAGTAGAATTTAGTGAATTTCTTGGTGTTAGCATTATCTCCCTCATTCTTTTAATGTCTCAAATTTACTTTTAATCATCACTGTTTAAACGACATCACTGCCCTACCATACATCCCCATTATTGTTTTTAAAAAATCATTGTAAATTCTTAATTCTTAATTTTATTTATCATTAACCGACTTCCAAAAAGAAGAGGAGGTTATCAATTCAACGCGTATGTATTTTTTTTATGTATGTTCACTGATTACTCCGAAACTATCCAACCGATTAATTTGGTTTTGGTGTTAAATGAAAGAGCTTGCTCTCGAAATGGTACCACTTCCGTTTCATTGAAATTGGTTCAGTACTTTTTTAGTAATTAGGAAAAAACTAATGAAATTAGTGATTTTTCGCTAATTAAAAGTGTTGAATAAGTGCGCTGAATGGAATGCAGACAAAACGGCCGAGCGGTCTAAGGCCCCAGATTTAAGCTCTGGTTCTCGAAAAAGAGAGAGTGGGTTCGAACCCCTTTCCTGACATACATGTATACAATAACCTTTTCCGTATTATAATTTTTACATGTATATTTAACAAATTAAATACTATTTTTGCTGTTAAGAATATTTTGTATTTAACCGTTAGCATAGAGTATCAGAGATCTTTTTTCGATTCAATACTTTATCAGCGACAGAGTACTAAAATAATAGACCTGCGAAAAGTAACATCACCTTGAATAAGCTCGCCGAATGGCTTGCAGTCAGGATAGCTTAGCGGTCTAAGACAGCTTATTTGAGCTTTGGTTCTCGAAAGAGAGCGTGGGTTCAAACCCCACTCCTGACATACGTGTATAATATACGTTTTTTTTCCGTATTATAATTTTTTTAACCGACTTAAAAAAACGAGAAGAGGTTATCATCAATTCGACTCTTATGTATATTTTTATGCATGTTCACCGATTACACCGAAACTATCCAAAAGAATAATTTGTTTTTTGTATTAAATGAAAGAAAGTCTCGAATTAGAACCACTTACATTTCATCGAAATTGGTTAAGTACTTTTTTTAATAACTGGGCAAAAACTAATAAAATTAGTGATGTCTCGCAAATTAAAAGTAACATGGAAGTTGAATAAGTTCTCAGAACGGAATACAGTCAGGTTGGACGAGTGGTTTAAGGCGTCAGATTTAAACTCTGGTTTTCGATTGGAAGCGGGGGTTCGAATCCCACTCCTGGCATACATGTGTGTAATAATCTTTTCCGTATTATAATTTTTATTAACCGACTTCAAAAAAGAAGGATGAGGTTATCAATTCGACGCGTATGTATTTTTTTTCTATGTATGTTCACTGATTACTCCGAAACTATCCAAACAAATAATTTGGTTTTTGTGTTAAATGAAAGAGGGTACTCTCGAATTGGTACCACTTCCATTTCGTTGAAATTGGTTCAATACTTTTTTAGTAATTAGGCAAAAACTAATAAAATTAGTGATTTCTCGCAAATTAAAAGTAACATGCACATTGAATAAGCTCGCAGGATGGAGTGCAGTCTGGATGGCCGAGCGGTCTAACGCACCAGATTTAAGCTCTGGTTCTCGATAAAGAGAGCGTGGGTTCGAACCCCACTTCTGACATACATGTGCATAGTAACCTTTTCCGTATTACAATTTTTACATGTATATTTTACAAATTAAATACTAATTTTGCTATTAGGAATATTTTGTATTTAACCGTTAGCATGGAGTATCAGAGATCTTTTAGAGATTCAATACTTTATCAGCGAAAAATTTCTAAAATAATAGACTTGCGATAAATACCTTGACCTTGAATAAGCTCGCCGATTATCTTGCAGTCAGGATAGCCTGACAGTCTAAGGCAGTTGATTTAAGCTTTGGTTCTCGAAAGAGAGCATGGGTTTAAACCCCACTCCTGACATACATGTATAATATACGGTATTTCTTCTGTATTATATTTTTTTAACCAATTTAAAAAAAAAAGGAGAAGTGGTTATCATCAATTCGACGCTTATGTATTTTTTTATGCATGTTCACCGATTACACCGAAACTATCCAAACGAATAATTTGGTTTTTGTGTTAAATGAAAGAAGTCTCGAATTGGAACCACTTACATTTCATCGAAATTGCTTAAGTACTTTTTTAGGTAGCTTTCATTACAAAAAGTAAAAAGCTACCTATTGTAGCCGTCCGCAGGAAAGCACTTCCAGAAAATTTTGGTATATTTTTACCGATCATGACCCCCAGACCCCCAAAACACCCTCCGTTCAAATGTTGACATATATATATATATATATATATATATATATATATATATATATATATAACCATATATATATATATATATATCTGATTTTTGTCATGCGATAACTAACGTATTTATGAACCGATTTGGATGAAACTTGGTATGTACATAGTACATACAAATATCTCGATCGAGTTCGTTGGTCAGGATCATCCACCATCTTGTTTCAAAATGGCGGCCATTTAAAAAATTTAAAAAATTTAAAAATTTTAAATTAAATGCGAAAAAATTAAAAGTTGAAAAACATTTTTATTTTATGTGTTAGATCTTAAAACACATATTCCAGAACACTTTTTACTTTGTCTATATCTTAAAAAATGATTGAGTTATAGCACTTTGAATTTTTCTTATGGCTGACATTTTGAAACGATTTGATATTTGTCATGCTATAACTAACGTATTTATGAACCGATTTGAATGAAACTTGGTATGTACGTAGTACATACAAATATCTCGACCGAGTTCGTTGGCCAGCATCATCCGCCATCTTGTTTCAAAATGGCGACCATTAAAATTTTAAAAAAAATTTAAAATTTAAAATTAATTGCGAAAAATTTAAAAGTTGAAAAATATTTTTATTTTATGTGTTAGATTCTAAAATGCCGATTCTAGAACACTTTTTACTTTGTTTATATCTTAAAAAATGATTGAGCTATAGCACTTTGAATTTTTCTTATGGCTGACATTTTGAAACGATCTGATTTTTGTCACGTGATAACACTCGTATTTATCAATCGATTTGGATATAACTTGGTGTGTACATAGTACATATTAAAGCCTGGACCGAGTTCGTTAACCAGTTCTATCCGCCATCTTGATCCAAAATGGCAGCCATTTAAATTTTTTTAAAAATTTTAAAAATTTGAAATTAGGTACAAAAAAGGTGAGAAATTGAAAAAAAAAATTTCTTTTATGCATTTGACCTTGATAAAAAGATTCCAAAGAATTTTTTGTTTCGTCTGTATCTTAAAAAATGTCGGACTTATAGTACTTTTAATTTCTAATGTTGCTCACATTTTGAAATGATCTGGTTTTCGTCACGTAATAACACGCGTGTTTATACACCGATTTGGATGAAACTTGGTATGTAGATAGGACAAACTGATGCCTGGACAGAGTTCGTTGGCCAGTTCCAACCGCCATCTTGTTTCAAAATGGCGAAATATTAAATTTTTTTAATTTAAATTTTAAAATTAGGTGCAAAAAAGTAAGAAATTGAAAAAGGTTTTTCTTTTGCGTTTTGACCTTGATACAAAGATTCCAGAGCATTTTTTGTTTCATCTATATCTTGAAAAATGGCTGAGTTTTAGCACTTTCAATTTCCAGTGTGATTGACATTTTAAAAACGGTCTGAAATGTGTCACGCGTTAATACGCATAAACTAATTTCGATATAACTCCATGTGTTCATGCTACATACCAATGTCTTGACCGAGTTCACGGCCCAACTTTATCCGCCATCTTGTTTCAAAATGGCGGCCATTTAAATTTGTCTAAAATCTTTTAAATGTATAATGATGTATAAACAAAAAATTAGAAATTGAAAAAAAGGTTCTTTCTAAACTATTTATCTTAATATTTTAAAATCAGTTTGCCCACGACAGCACTCGTATATATTAATCGATTTCAATATGAGTGTGCATGTGCACATGAATTAAGATTTCGATCAAGCTCAACGGTTTGTTTTATCCATCATGTTGCTTTAAAATGGCATACATTTCATGATGTCGTGGAATTTGGCGACTCTCTAAATCGCTTAAAATAAAACCAGGTTGAATAAAAGATGACTATTTTTTTTAAAAATTCCCATCAATATTCAGTATTGACAAAAACTAGTATTCAATTTTATGTAATCGGGTTACACTAACTTGAGCTTCGTATGTTTGAATAATATAACTTAATTTAAAATAAATAAATAAATAAATAAGTATATGAAAGCTACCTCTTCCTCCCGGCATTGCCGGTAGGACTTTTAATAATTAGGTAAAAACTAATAGATTATTGATGTCTCGCAAATTAAAAGTAACATGCACGTTGAAAAAGCTCGCTCAACAGAGTGCAGTCAGGATGGCCGAGCGGTCTAACGCGCCAGATTTAAGCTCTGGTTCTCGAAAGAGAGCGTGGGTTCAAGCCCCACCCCTGACATAGGTGTGTAATTTGCAATGTTTTTTTCCGTATTATAATTTTTATTAACCGACTGGAGGAGGTTATCGATTCGACTCGTATGTATTTTTTTTCCATGTATGTTCACCGATTACTGCGAAACTATCCAACTAATTAATTTGTTTTTGTGCTAAATGAAAGAAATTACTCTCGAATTGGTACCACTTCCATTTCATCGAAATTGGTTCAGTACTTTTTCAGTTATTAGGCAAAAACTAATAAAATTAGTTGTGACGGTATACTCATGCTGGGTGTCATTTGTCACGTTATATGCAGACATACTCATTAATTTAGATTAAACAACACAGTTTATTAAAATGATAAGGGCTAAAGGAAAGTGGAGCCAGTCTATAATTTCACTCGCTGAGAACACTATGAAAAGCTAAATCATACTCACAGGCTTTGGTCTAGCTCAGTCGGGGCACCGTCTAACACTTGACACTATTTCCTGGCTGATCTACTAAACAAATCTTAATTTCACAGCCCGTGGCTGTGGATATTTCTTTATTTCTCAAATAATCAAAACGGAACGATTCTAAACTTTCTTACCAAGGCCGAATCTTTAATCCACTATCCGAACTCCTTCCGCTTTACTGGAGGCCGTAGCTATTTTCTAATCGTCAGCACCTTACTAAGCAATCATCAACTTCGTTGTCTAATGGCGGAATACACACAGAGGCTGCTGGCTGCTGGCTACTACCAGAAACACACAGACGCTGGCTGCTGGCTAAGGCCAGAAACACACAGACGCTGGCTGAGGCCAGAAACACACAGACGCTGGCCAAGGCCAGAACACACACACCACAAACTCACACCCAAGCTTTTATACGCGACAAACTGAGATACTTCTCATTAACATAACACTAATAACCGCGAGCTAACTGCGGAATTCGAAAGAGCACACACACTCTAGAAAGTTAAAGTAAAAGAGAGGATAGATGTCACTTTTACGCCTACAAAATGTTAAATCATTGACGTCACGATCTCAGAAACACTAGAGTGCCTTTATGACTAAAGGTCACTCCCTCACAACCCCCCCTCGAACTCCGTAGAGAAAAAGGGCTGGGCTAAATGCATGCCCAGAACTTTTTCTTGTTATAAATTTAGAGCCGTAATAAAACACAGTGATGGGTGAAATTTAACGCCGAAACATAACTTTTAAAATATTAACTTTAACCCATCACAACCAAAAAAAAAAACTCAGTTTGCCTCAAATAATCACATATCCAATCCAATCATTCTTCTATCTTACAAATAGCCTCCGTAAAACTTCCAAAAACTCGTAAAACTTTCAAAACTAATTACTTCTTCTCTCAAAACAACCCACTCCACTGGGAGTGCTAAAATTTCTCAAAACACTAACCTTCCGAAATTTTCCTCAACATTGCAATGCAACTATAACTTTACCCAAAAATTTCTCCATAACTTTTAATATACTAGAATTCGCACCAAGTCCAAAAAACCCAATGCGCAAAAACTTTCCTCATCCAAATTCCGACTTCATCTAAAATTACATTTACTTCATACTAAACTAACTCTGCTACTACGTAATACCTACATCCCCATTAGCCAATGAACTAACTCCCAAACTTCTTCAGACTTAACTCCACTTGAACAATAATTGGGGCACATACGTACAGCGGCATATCGCTGTGCTTATGCAACAATCAAAAAATATCAAAAATTTACAAAATGACGTCATCAATCTCTTCATCTGTATTAACTAAAAGAAAAATAGCAGAATCAATACATAACAAAAAGTATACTTCCCTGCAAGAAAATCACATTAACATTCAATTTTAATACAATACAATTTCAAATTCAAATGCAGCTTAAAACTTCGCAACTTGCGGAAACCATTTCCAACTAAAGTACAAAACGCAACTCATAAAACACGAACGATAAGAAGAAAGTTAATTCATTAAATGTTAGTATCAGAGATAGAAACGCGTGTCAAGGACTTCTTGACCGCAAAACACGTGCGCGCCTGAACCGCGGCGCGTGTACAAAATAACCCAAACTACTATCTGTACTTTCTGAAAATTTAAACATACATTAACATACATTTTATAACACATGAACAATAACAATATAGTAACATTTTAAACAAATAATATAACAATTTAACAATAGATCCAGAATTTTTAAAAAGCAGTTAAGACCAAAATTTTCAACATACATAAAACTAACAATTTTGCAAACAAATTTTGAACACAATTAAGCACTAAACGTGAGTCCGTCAAAAAATTCCAAAAATGGCCAAAAGTACAAAACAGTCTCTCTGCTTTCTATTCCTTCACATTGCTACCACATATATGCACTCTAATAGAAATTTAATAAAGAACATTATCACCCAATCATAGAGACGATTCGCTGCTGGCAGGCTTCATACTGCAAGATGGCTTTCTCCTCCTGTCCCAAAAGGCTTGTACGAAGGATCTCTCGTCATCAGAACTGTACGGTGACGCCACAGTTGACTGTCGTGCCTGCAGCCTTGTTCTGAATGGATGCCGTGGAATACTCGTAGGTTCCACTCGACGACTCTGCTCTGGCCGGTTCGCTGGGTTCACTCCATGGCGAGGTTCACACTGTTGTTGCCGGTAATCTGAGAGTTGTCTCCTCTTTCTAGACGCACCCGAAGTTACCGAAGATCCTAGGCCACGTTTCTTTCCGGACCTATGTAGTTTCTTGTTAGGCAAAGATTCGGCATTTAAAGTTCGCTTAACAGTTTTACGAGTGTCCAAACGAAATCTTTTCTGGGGATTAATCACTGAAGATGGTGAACTATTAGTTAATTTATGCTTGTGAGGTTGTTGTCTAATAGATGGAGGAACTGGACAATTTATAATTTTTTGTCTTTTATGACACACAGAGTCCGATGTATTTGACACAGTTCTCTTATTATTATTATACTTTGCTCTCGGATTGCTAGGCTTTCGACTTTCAATAACAGTCTTTGGAGCTGTTTGACCAAATTTTCTTCTTGAATATTGATGAAAAGAATTAGACGAAGAAGTGCTGGACTCGGGACACTCATTGGATCGGGAATTTCGCGAAACACCACTCGACATATGAGAACCTTCACTACCATTTTCTCTAAACTTATACACTCTAACCTGATCCAGATTAACAGTCATTCTTTCACCATTGACATCAACAACCAAATTATTATTTCGAACTTCCAAAACCTCGAACGGACCTACAAACTTCGGACCAAACTTAGCTACTCTCTTTTGACGACTTGAACTTAACCAATGCTTTTCTACTAACACAAAATCTCCAACTTTCACTTCTAACTCCCTTCTACGCATATTATAATACTGAGCTTGTTTTTCTTGCGCTTTTCCCATTTGAACCTGAGCTTCCTTAACCAACCTCTCAATATCCTGACACATGTACTGACTTTCCGCATCTGACACCATAACTAACCTTTGGAATGGAGTAATAACTTTTCTACCCAAAAACAATTCAGCAGGCGTTTTCCCCGTCGACTCGTGAACTGCCGTACGAAGTGCGTACGCAAAATGCTGAAGAAACTGGTCCCAATTTGCATGATGAGAACCAACATAAGAAGAAATCATTTGAATTAATGTACGATTTACACGTTCAGCCATATTAGACTGAGGAAGTTCCTTACCGTCCCCAGTCTCCAACTTTTCACACAAAGACTTAAAAATATTAGATATAAAATCATAACGAAATGGTTTACTAGCAACTAGTGCGTCAAAACCAATATAAATTTCATTAGTTAAACTCGGTTTATCTGAAAAAACTTTACCACAATCGACTAAAGACTTATTAACCTCCATTTTCTTAACCACACTTAAACTAGATTCCTCCAAATTAACTGACACTGAAACAGGCTCTTTCTTACTCACATTCTCATCCTTATTCACGATTAACGACTTTTTAAAGAAATCCAAACTAATTCCTCTATCCTTCATATAATCCACACCAACTATACAATGCACTGTTAATCCATCTAACACACAAAACTCCCAACATGTCTTAACCGAACGAATTTCAATTTCCAATTCTACTGAACCTTTATTATCGCAAGCTACTCCCTGTGCTGACTGAACCACAAGACTTGACCTTTTCAACTTCTTATATGAAAAATATTTCCGATAACAATCAAAAGAAATGAACGACTTATCTGCCCCTGTATCGAAGACACTTTTAACGACAATACCATCTAACACAATTAACACTTCAGGTAACTCAACCGGATTAATAGTAATTTTCTTCAAATTCACCGAAGACTTTTCCGACCTCTGAACACATTTGCTTCGCATTGACCTATTTTCAACATTCACATCCGAAGTTAATCTCCGTACTTGCGAAGAAACATTCCTGTCCCGTACTCCCTCACTACGATCATAACCACTATTCTGTCTATTTCCATGCATATTTCTCTCACCACTTCTAAAATTATTAGCACCACCACCATTCCTATTACCATTATTCGTATTCGACATATTACGACCAAATCCATCACTGCTATTACGCACATTACTATCCGGAAATCGCTGTCCCCCTCTCACAAAATTACGTTCCCCCTCATTTCTCAAATTACTATCCGTGACAGGCCTCTGCCGAGGGTTACGCAAATCCCGTTGATCCGAGCTATGCCGAGACTCATACTTCGATAATATCTGGTGCATTTCTGCAAAATTCTTCGGTGCTCTAACTTCAATAAAGTCCTGTATATTTGGATTAAAAAGAGGAAAAACAATGTCCAACAACTCCTCAAATGTAATATCTAAATCTAATTTATTTTTTAGTTCCAGCTTACGAAGATAAAATTTTGACACCGACTCATATATATTCTGCTTATTACAATAGAACTCTTTTCTCAAAATACTATTATCTTTAACGGGAGGAAATGCCTTCTTTAACTGAATTACAGTTTGTTCAAATCTTTTCGCTTCATCAGTAATCAAAAACTTTCCTATATTTTCTAACCACAAAAGTGCTTCGCCCTTTAACGAGCATTTAAGCACTACGTACCTGTTTTTCTCAGGTATATTATTGAACAAAATATAATCATCTAATTTCACTAAAAATTCACTAGTATCACCCTCACCGGTGAAATACACCCGTGGCACAATCTCATAATGTCCGACATTTCGTTGGGCGCCATTTGTGACGGTATACTCATGCTGGGTGTCATTTGTCACGTTATATGCAGACATACTCATTAATTTAGATTAAACAACACAGTTTATTAAAATGATAAGGGCTAAAGGAAAGTGGAGCCAGTCTATAATTTCACTCGCTGAGAACACTATGAAAAGCTAAATCATACTCACAGGCTTTGGTCTAGCTCAGTCGGGGCACCGTCTAACACTTGACACTATTTCCTGGCTGATCTACTAAACAAATCTTAATTTCACAGCCCGTGGCTGTGGATATTTCTTTATTTCTCAAATAATCAAAACGGAACGATTCTAAACTTTCTTACCAAGGCCGAATCTTTAATCCACTATCCGAACTCCTTCCGCTTTACTGGAGGCCGTAGCTATTTTCTAATCGTCAGCACCTTACTAAGCAATCATCAACTTCGTTGTCTAATGGCGGAATACACACAGAGGCTGCTGGCTGCTGGCTACTACCAGAAACACACAGACGCTGGCTGCTGGCTAAGGCCAGAAACACACAGACGCTGGCTGAGGCCAGAAACACACAGACGCTGGCCAAGGCCAGAACACACACACCACAAACTCACACCCAAGCTTTTATACGCGACAAACTGAGATACTTCTCATTAACATAACACTAATAACCGCGAGCTAACTGCGGAATTCGAAAGAGCACACACACTCTAGAAAGTTAAAGTAAAAGAGAGGATAGATGTCACTTTTACGCCTACAAAATGTTAAATCATTGACGTCACGATCTCAGAAACACTAGAGTGCCTTTATGACTAAAGGTCACTCCCTCACATAGTGATTTCTCGCAAATCAAAAATAACATGGACGTTGAATAAGCTCGCCTAGTGGAGTGCAGTCAGGTTGGTATAAGGGCAGTCAGATGGCCGTACGGTCTAAGGCACAAGATATAAGCTCCGGTTCTCGAAAGAGAGCGCGGGTCAGGAACCCCCTCCTGACATACGAATATAATTTACAATATTTTTTTCCGAATTATAATTTTTTAACCGACTTTAAAAAAATCATAAAATTTTAACTAAAAAGGGAAAAATAAACTTTTCTACCAAAAATTGAACCGACTTCAAAAACTACTGCAAAGTCAAAAATATTTTTTTTGCATAATAGTAATAAGAAATTAAATTAAGAGCGTAGTATTTACCATGCTATTATTATATTTATGTACATTTATTTGATTTTTTGGAGTCGGTGACAGCCAAGCCAATTTCAATGTTAAAATTAAGTATCCAATGCAAATCGTAAAAGAATAAGGTTAATTTTTTTAACTAAATATTAAATCGTAAAAAAAAAAACTCGTAGGTACTTGGATGTGTGCCTATTGAAAATTACATGTAACTTGGCTTGGCTGGCACCGACTCCAAAAAATCAAATTAACGTACATAAGTATAATAATACGCATGGTAAATACTACGCTCTTAATTTAATTTCTTATTACTATTATTTAAAAATATTATTTTTCACTTTGCAGTTGTTTTTGAAGCCGGTTCAATTTTTGGTAGAAAAGTTTATTTTAATTCTTGAATCCGGGCTATTTTTACAGCTTACGAGATGAAATTCATACACATAATGGACCATATTTTAATTCATAGCTAATTCAAAAAGCTAAATTAAGTCAAATGAACCACAGATCTCTTTCTTAACATTAGAAAAAAAACATTATGGTCAGTAACAAAAAAAGAAAAACTTCAACTTTCACCATAAAATGGAACTATTCAGTACCCAATCATAAGAATTAGTTTTACGCATGAACAATATGCTGCGTTAGAAAACAAGAACATCCATCTGCTTGTCTAATAGTTAGAAAACTGTTCAAAAGTCCAGAAGAGACAAGTACCATATGTCTGCCTAACCTTCTCTCGGCGAGTATCTTTTACACCTATATTAATTCTTCGGTACCAGTTTTTTTGAAATGGTTACTTTTTCCTTATTTAATCTTTGAAAATTTGATATTAGATAAGATGAGAATTTCTGTAGTAAAATACCTGTGTTCAAGGATTTCGCACAATTTAAATAATAGAGATACATGTTGCACACTGGATTAAAGAGCAAGTAACTCTGATTAACTGGTTAACTTGGTTAACTTAATTAACTCTGGTTTCCACGAATTAACCGTAGTTATTTTATGGTTCAATATTTTACTAGTTTAATATCTTCAACTTTTGACAAATTAATTGTTCAATCTACAAAGTACCATACCATGGTAAAATATTTATTTATCTTATTGTTACAGATACTACACCACCAAAATTATACTAAATCTAGCATTTAAATTTTATCATTGCAGTTGTGGTAGTAATAGTAGTAGTAATAGTAAGAATAGTATTATTATTAATAGCAACAGCAACTGTGATAAGTAACAGTAGTCGTAGTTGTAGTGGTAGTAGTGGTAATTACAGTTGTAGTAGTCATAGTAATGGTAGTAGTAATTATAAGTAAGTAAGTAGGTAAGAAAGTAATTAAGAAAGTAAATAAACACGTAAAAAGTAACTAGCAATAATAACAACTGTTTCAATAATATCAATAATACTACACTTTACTCCGAACTGCATAGACAAATATATTCTTCTTATAGAATTTACATCACTGCTGAATTAAAATGATAATTTAAATTTCTTATTAATGAGGTACAACACAATTAATAATCTATATCTAAGTATACCATGGTCATAGCAACAGGCTGTTTCAGCTTTTTCCCCCGAATCTAGCCCTGTGACGTATATTGGTCAGAGCACAAAGAAAGAAACCACTCAGCAGTTTTAATGCTGAGAAATTAAAATGTAAGTGTAGAAGTTTAGTTGTTGACTGGCTATTGAAAAGGGCAGATTTCTCTTGCCTCACGATGTGACTATTATAAGACGGCTGAAAAGCTGCGATCGCCAAAATTTTACTGTACATAATCCAATCTATAAAATGTAGCCACAATGTCCAATATTTCACTGCACATAATCCAGTCTGTAAAATATAGCCACAATGTCCAATATTTCACTGCACATAATCCAGTCTGTAAAATATAGCCACGATGTCCAATATTTCACTGCACATAATCCAGTCTGTAAAATATAGCCACGATGTCCAATATTTCACTGCACATAATCCAGTCTGTAAAATATGCTATAGCCAAGAATTTTTAGTTACTACTAGGTTATCCCGTCTACCAAACAATTATTGCCAAACTATAAGATTAAATGCCATAAATGGATGATCGTGAATGTCACATTCAATGACATTAAATACGATTCACATGTTTAAAATGTCATTAAGTGATTTTTATTTCGACTTTTTATTTGTATTTTTATTAATATTCAACTAATTATTTGTTTTTTTTTCGTTATTTAAAACAAAAATTATGTCAATGTGTATTATTTGGCTATGAGTTTGGCGATTTGTATAATTTGGCGAAATTGGTCGACGGGATAACAGAGAAGTACCAATTTTTATTAAATAATAACAATTTTCATGTATTATCAATATTTTTCTACATACTGTCTCCATATTATATATATGGGTGTGTGTGTATGTGAGCCAGCAGATAGAAACAAGTTGGAAATTGCACGTGAAGCGTAGCAAATGAGGTGCGTTCGTGCGATAACGAAGTTTTAAAAGTATCACTCTCATATATCAATCTCATAAAATTGTAAATAATTACAATTAAAATGCGCACCAAACAATGTTCTCCCTATACCATTATGCAATGGAATACTTTTGTGTGGCCTTGTAAATCAATAACAAATATTCTTTGCACCACAGATTATGAAAAATGTATATTATAATATGTACTTTATAGATGCATATCAATTTTATTACGTTCGAATAAATGTAACACCATTAAAATGCATTTGAAACATTTTTTCCCATTAACCGTAACGTAACGGAATACTTTTGATTGTCCCTGTAATTGAACTATCCATCCGATTTTGATAAAATTTTAAATAACTCGAAAAAATTATGTAATAATTATGTATTTAAAATTTCAAACGATTAAAATGCATTTGAAACTTTTTTCCCCGTTGACCGTAATGTAACAGAATCCTTTTGATTGTCCCTGTAATTGATCTATGCATCCGATTTTCATAAAATTTGAAATGACTCGACAAAATTATGTAATAATTATATATTTTAAATTTCAAGCGATTCGGTTGGGTAGTTTTTGCGTTGTTATATGCGGACGGAAGACAGACAGACGGACGGACTGAACGACAACAATAGGTGCTACGTATTTACATAATTACGAACGCACCTAAAAATTAAAAATAACTTATTTTCCACATACAACATTTGGAAATCACTTTTCAGATAACGTTCAAAATAAAAATTATATCAACAATTCATCGACCTCTAAATAAAAAAATCTCATTTTGTAGACGCTCCCCGTTGTAAGAAAAATTAAAAGTGTAGAAGTTCATTTGAATCTCTTGCATCCGTCTTCCTTCTGTGTTTGTCTTCCATATGCGCGCTCCGATTCCCCAGTGCACTTCAAACGTAAATTCGCGACATTTAATATTTATCATCAACCTACCTTGAATCTACAAAGAAAAAAGGGAGTCCGCCAATTATCCGAACTGACATTGTTAATCCCATGTTATCCCAGAAGAAGTCTCTATCTACGTTTATTAATGGATCTGAAAGCATTGCCGGCGACATGTAATAGAAGAAGAAGGAATTCTTTTTGGTTCATTTCTTTTGAGAATTGTAGCTGTATGGAGAATTATTGGTTTTAGAAAGGCTTTGAAAATGAGTTTATGTATTTCTTCTTTTTAGTTGCGATTTAAAACGTGTAGTATATTTTCTAAATCAATAATTTGTCTTCCTCTTCTTTCTTTTTTATTTATTTTTTTATTTTTATTTTTTATTCTTCATCCTTTTTTGAAATAAGTTGTTGCGAAAGGAAAATTAAATCTTTGGTAAATTGTCGCTGTTAAGTAAGTACTTTTGCACTTCCTTTGAATAATAAATATAAAAACGCGCTATTTATTCGGAATAACACTAGGGTTATTCATGTTCTTAAACGTGTAATAAAGTATCAGTAAAAAAGGATTAAAATGAGTTTTGTTAAATATTTGATGAAAGTAAATGCCGTTCCTTTTTAGCACGTAATTTTAACATGCTTCATGTTTTTCTTAAGGTGATTCAATGCAATGGATCAAATGAATATTCATTCAGTCTAAAATATATTTCGAAAGCAGACGATATTTTCTTTTATTTTTTCAAAGTCAATAATTTGTCTTTCTTTTATTTTCATTTTCATTTTTATTTTTCTGTTTCTTTATCAAATAATTTGGTGCGAATGGAAAATTAAATTTTCAGGTAAATTGTCGTTGTAATAAAAGTACTTTTTTACTTCCTTTGAATGATAAATAGAAAACCGCAGTATTTATTCCGAATCACAGTAGGATTATGCAAGTTCTTAATAACGTGATGTAGTAATATAAAAAAGGGAATTAAAACAAGCTTTGTTAAATATTTGATGAAAGTTAATGTCTTGTTAACAAACGATTTTAACATGTTTAACAAGTTCCTTGGAGGATGAATGTAATGAATCAAATTAGTACTCATTCATTTTTTTTAAAAAATGTGAAAGCAGACGATATTTTTTAATTGTAAATCATAATGATGTTTGTGGTTTCTTATTTTTCCTTGTTACCATACTCTGGTGTCTAGTATTTATGGATTTTTTCTTTTAATTATTGTTATTATTGTGTTGCTTTTTTTCCTAATGTTGATTAATACGTTCGTTTCAGGTTATTTCTCTGCGATTTCCTGGATTCGCAAGTGATCCTTCTATGCTCAATAGTATAAAGCCCTGTCACAGTCTTTGTAACTTTTCAAGTCCGAAAGTGTAAGTAAGGTAAGAGCACACCTGGAAGTCTAGGAAGAGAGCCTAGGACCTAGCACTCTGATGAATAACTGTAATGCCTGAAGCTCCTGGGGAACTTGGAGACCTTTACAACAAATAATGAGACTTAATCCTTTAGTCTTCGGTCTTTTGTTATTGTAGTGACTATGTCGTTCGATGCATTCGGATATCACGAAGGGTGACGCACGCTGGACAGTGTTCTTCCTTACGTAGTAGTTCGTTTCATTACGGTACTACATTCGAAAAAAAATCTTGAAAATTGTTTTAAAAATCATAAATAATCAGAATATTGAGATACAGTTTTCTAATAAAATACGTATTAAATTACCTTTTCCCCTTAACTCGACGGTATTAAAGCTTAAACTATACAATGATGAGAAGTTTAAAAAATGCAATGAAAGGGAAATGCAATTTTCTAGTCGATTTCATTGTAAATGTGATGTCAGTATTGCTTACTGATATGTTCTCCCTTAATAATTTTCTGATCGAAATAAAGTGTATATGACACAGTATTTATCTGAGCAGAAGAAAGATTAAAATACAGCTTAATAGTTTTTTAAAGCATATAGCTATGGTAGATATTAAGATCTTTCGTGAAGCATAGCTCAAAAATGTTCGGTGGATTTTCTTTACAGAAGGCACCTATGAGAGGTACAAATACTTTTCTACACATATTTAAAATCAAATTATTTTCAAATTTTACCATACAGAAGTTTGTAGAAGTAAAAATAGCAATTATAGAAATCATTGACATATAATCATAGATATAGAAGCATAGACATGTAGCTTTAAACTATGGTACAGTAGAAATTCCAGTTATCTTACACCCGGTTATAAAACACACTCTATTTACCGACACCTCTTCATGTACGATTGTTTTATTTAAACTGTGACGAAAATGGTCAGATAATTACCTACTCTAAGGGTACTAAATTTTATACGGTATGTATACTAAATAGCTCTTCGAGATTATCCGATAATTTCGATTTTCCTATATATTCTTGTTCACGTGAGTGTTGGATAATCAGGAATTTGCTGTAGATCAAATATTTTCAGACTAAACGCTTTGTCAGTGTGCTTAATATTGTTTGGTTAAAATGCAGAAAGCAACCATACGGCGGCGTCAAGTTACGCAGCTACAGATGTATCGTACCCTACAGGTACGTTACGTGAATGAGTAGTTGTATAGTTAATTTAAAATAAAATAGAACAAGTATTTTCAAATTCTATAATGATAGGAAAATATAGTAAAAATTAGACATTTTTATTTAATGTTGATCAAACAAGGGAAAAAAATAAGAAAAATTGATACGCCAACAGTTCGCAAAACAAAAGCTCTCCTCAGGTAGCTAGAAACGCTAAAATCATTAAATTATAATGTCACTTACAAAATACGGCAGTGGCGCTAAAGCTAATGCAGAGAATTTCTCTTGAAAACACTTGACAGTTAATGTCTTAACAACCATGTTGAAGCACTTCACCAAAGAATCCCTAGAAAGATACACTCAAAATATACTCAGGCTATTGGAGCGTGTAAGTTCGAATATTGACATAGAGGGACAACAGAAACTGGCGAAATCTGACCTAAATCTGCTAAATAAAAATTCCACTTTCGTATTGATACTGACTTATCGACGAAGTGTTCCAATTAGCATATTAACACACAAAATAACCTTAACAATCATAGCTAGAGATATTCATTTATGCTAACAGAAGCAAGAGAAAAAGCATATGAATGGCAATTTCACGCGCAAGTGTTAAAAGTGCGTAATTTTTTTTTCCAACCACCTTCGTCGTTCCAAGCCCAAGCTCGCACTCTGATTGGTTGTTGCTCTCGGCACTGTTTTCATGTAACTTGGCGATAATCATACTTGGCGTAGCGATAGATGCTTCCGTCGAGGAGTTTGATTTCCTTCCGAACCGAGTACAAAGTAACTTTTCTCTTGCAGCATTGGATTGGATGGAACGTGTCTTACTGAAAGCTGTACTCTTTAAAAGTTTTTACACACAACTTTTTACTTTATACTCGATTTACTTCGTACTCGGTTCAGAAGGAAATCAAGCTCGACGGAAGCGTCTATCGCTACGCCAAGTATGATAATCGCCAAGTTACGTGAAAACAGTGCCGAGAGCAACAACCAATCAGAGTGCGAGCTTGGCCTTAGAACGACGAAGGTGGTTGGGGAAAAAAATTACGCGTTAAAAGTCGAACAACATATTCACAACAGAAATTAAACTATATCGTAAGAGATTAGCTTTGCATTGACCACAGTGATTTATTTCCAAAAACATGTAATTGAGATAAGTACTATAATTATTTCAGAATGATCCTTCACATCAACCCATTATCTACCGACGGTACTTATACCATTAAAGTATTTTAAGTACCATAAAAATTACTTACTATAAAATTCTTTTAATACGTCAATTCTAATACTATTTAGAATGGGTTACAGATACATTACTTTATTTTGTTCCAAAAGCATTATTGGTTACGATTAAATATTTTTAAGGGTGTATTCGAAAAAATGATTTTCCACCTTCAACAGCTCGAAATTTTCCGATATATTTTCAGACTCATTTTTAAACGTAGAAACATGAAACTTGCTGGGGTGATTTTTGAAGTGATGTATAAGATGCCGTGAGACATATTTTTTTTTGCTGAATTAATTAGAATTCGATTTATAAACAATTATTTTCTCAGTTCGGTCATTTTTTTCGTTCCCAGATCTCTTGGTTCGAAAATTTCTGTTCAAATCGGCAACTTTGGCAGCATTTTTTGTAATATTTTCTGCATTTATCAAAAAATTGACCGACACGGCACCTTATAAAGTTTCTAAATAAGGGAATCTGAGAGTTTGATGCTGTTGAGAGCAAAGGTGAATTTAAAAATAAATCGGAAAATCAGCAGTTTGAATAGAAATACACCCTTAAAAGGAAAATTTCTTTTGCCTTTCTATCTTTTCAGCTTTCTTAGCGCTGAGGGAGGAGGATGGGGATTTTTCAATACGGAAATATTTCTATATTTATATTGTAAGAACATCATACTTGTACATTTTATAATTCTACAAAATACTAAGAAAACAATTTAAAATAAAAGATGTGAGTGGGGTTATAAATATTGCATAAAAAATCTGTAAATTCAAATTTAATTAATCCTTCTAAATCCTTCAATCCTTTAAAATCCTACAAAAATATATGAAACGATTATGTAAATCTTTTAATTTAGTTCAAAGAATTTACGTAAAATGCTTTAGAATGTAAAATTTTCATAAATTCATAATGCGGTAGATAAAGGGTTAAAGGGCTTTTTTTTAAATTCATTTTGTAAAGTAATTTTTAACTATGTTGTTTCGGTACTTCTAGGTTATCCCGTCGACCAAAAAATTATCGCCAAATTATGAGATTAAATGCCAATAATGGATGATCGTGAATGTCACATTCAATGACATTAAATGCGATTCACGTGTTTAAAATGTCATTAAGTAATTTTTATTTCGACTTTTTATTAATATTCTACTAATTATTTGTTTTTTCGTTATTTAAAATAAAAATTATGTCAACATGTATAATTTGGCTATTAGTTTGGCGATTTGTATAATTTGGCGAAATTGGTCGACGGGAAAACCTAGAAGTACCGTTGTTTTATAGCAGATGCCATTGGAATTCTCCAAATTTCAATGCACTCTCCAGGGTTTGCATCTTTTTCTCCAATAATTGTAGAAAAAAACGTAATAGGTAAGTTTAGGCATATCTTCTGGCTTCTTAGAGAACTATTAAAGGATCTGATTTTAAACCAATACATTAAGTTGTAATGTAATGTTTTTAAGAAGTTTCTTTAAAAACAACCTTTTCTTTGTTTATATATTTCGGCGGTAATATTTCATGATTATCGAGGCAATTATTTTTACTTCCCGACAAGGACTGCTAAAACTCGGAAACCAAATCTATAGAGTACAGTTATTCTTCTCGCTCCCTTTAATTGAGGTCTTGAAAAAGTAGAAAAAGTAAATAGATAAATACAAAATTCTGCCAAAGCTGAGCCGGGGCAAAGGGCATAAATATTTTGATAATAATATTTGTAAAAAGACAACGAAAAACAGCAATATACAAAGCTCCAGCACGAAATTGGACAACAAATATCTAATTTGAAACCAAAAAATAGAATTTGTTATAATTTTTCACAAAGGACTGTAATTTTGTTTTTACTAGATGAAGTTATATTTTAATGTAGGGGGAACTGGGGGACATTGATACAGCTTTTTTCAAAAAAGTTTTTTTGGTGTCTAGAAAGCAGAAATTTCAAGTTATTTTTCTATGTGATGTCAGCAAAACCTGTGTAGTGTGTTATAAAAATGTACAATCGTTGTTTTATATATTATTTTTGCATGTAATCTTAAAAAATAAAAAAAAAGTAATTTGTATCGATCTGCCCCATCCCCGGGGCAGACACGTCCACTGACACGTCTGGGAAATATGGAGACAAATTAACACCAATGCATATTTTTCATAGAAAAATAGTTAGCAAACCATTTTATATATATTTATAGACATTAAAATCGCACACAATTTATTTGTAAGCGATATTAAAGCAATCAAAATTAAATGTATAATGACCTGATGTTCTGGCTGTTCCTTGTCTGTTTGTTGACTGTGGTATCTTTGTCATATCTGGCACTTTAACCCCAGAATTATCTTCTTTCTTAGGAAAGGTGAAAGAATTACCAAGTTTTCTGTTTATAAATCGGTTTACAAACAGAAAACAAAGGATAATTATATTGAAAATTATGTTTATAGTATAATTATCATCTACTGTTCTGCAGCTTGTTTCTCTTACTAAACATTTCTCATGTCGATAATATTTTTTTTCTCTGGAGAATCGATATAAATTTGAGATTTGCCAGGCTGCCGTCCATTTCTTTTGTTAATTATACTAGCACTAGATATTGTGTAAGTTTGTACGTCTTCTGTTTGCAAAAGTACTATAAAATGTTTGAAATGAAATTAGAGCTATTTCACTTAAATAAAAACTAATAGTAGAAATTTTTGACGAAAAATGGTTGAATTAAGGAGTGTATGGTAAAAAAAAAAAAAAAAAAAAAAAAAAAAAAAAAAAAGGTAATGAAAAAATGAACAAGAAAAGGATTTAGGTTGTATCAATGTACCCCGACGAAGACTGTATCAATGTGCCCCATGCAGCCATTTTGAATAAAATGAGTCGCAAATCCAACACTTCATAATTTATCTAACAATAAAGAATCAGGAACTGATAAAGAGTAGTTTTACTTGTCAGCGAGGGTATTCTTTTCGGTTTAAAATACTGGAAAAGTTGTATAATATCATTTCAATTGTACAACTCAAATTTACTTTTGACCTACAAAAACAATTAATCACCCATCCCATTTCATCAAACTATTGAATCATTCCAAAACTTTCTGTTTGTAATTAATTTCACTAGTATCACCTTTTGGAGCTGTTGTGAAACTTCCTGTAATGACCCTGTGTGCTGTACAGGAGGTGTATCAATGTGCCTCAGTTCCCCCTATTGTTTTAGATCAGGTGCCTTTAAAAATTTTAATAGCTTAAAAATTATAATACTAAAAATAAAAAAGCTTCAAGCATAGTAATTAATATTTTTCTCTAAAAATCTTTCACTTCTATAATCTATATATAATTATTAATCTACAATGTTTTCTAAAATATTTACTGAGACTTTCAGTTTCATTAAAAAATTTTACTCATCTACTAATTAGCCAAGTCACTAGTTAGCCATTACACAGAAACTAATCAGCCCAAATATCGTAAAAAGGCTATATTTTGTGTTATCATATAATTAAAACAATAATAAAGGTTTTTAGAAAACAAAATTCATGTGATTTGTATATAAAATTTACAAGAATACAGATCCATCAAACTTCGAAAATGGATAAAACTCATTAAACATTTCTCTTATTATATTCGTATCATCATACAAAACTAAACTAAAATGTGTATTAATCTCAGAACACCAGCATTAACTTTAGATATCTTCATATGACGCTCTTAAAATTACAATAACGTATTTCATTACTTCATCGAAATTAATATTTCTAAACAATGGTATACCACATCGGAAAACAAAGCAAACAAATAATAAGGCTAGATAATCCCTTGACGGGTATTTCGTGAGATGCATATTACAGCACATTTAATACGTTACCCTTTCATACGAATGCTAACCGCATATATTTCATATCTATTTTATTTCCTGCATATTAATTTCCGAAACAAACTCATTTACTATCCGTCTTCCGCTACCTTCTGTATTTTAATAAAAACTCCAGCTCCCTTCGTATACGATAAAATATTTAACATAAATCAATTCATCTAAGGTACCATAAACCTCTTTGAAATAGAAAGAGGAAACTTAGATACCATAAATTAATTCACTTCATTTTGTTAGGTATTCAGAAGAAATTATATTCTCATTCGAATGCCTGAGATTATTTTGTATTGTAAAAGCTGGCAAGACACCTCAGTATTTCGCAACGGCACATCATTAAAAGGAGGAGATCTGAATAATTCCGAAGTGGTTAGACCATTAAGGGATTTGCAGAGGCGCTTCGATCCGAAATATTTAGTTGGGGATTTTGAAGAACACACTGAGAATTTCTAACGGCTGCTACTTTGCATAAATAGGGAGGGATTGACGCAAATTTAGGAATATAGAAGGTACAACTTTTCATGATACTGACTGAACCTGAGAAAACATTTGAGTTTCATTTAATGTTTTGCTATGATAAATTTGCAGAATAATGCAAGGTGATTATTTATTCAATTTTCTACTTTTATCAAGTTTCTTGATTAGTGTAAATGTGCTCTTCGTATTTCTAAATATATTATACTTACGGTAGGCAAGCCTATTAAACTTTAAGAATTGTAATTGTCTCTCTATAGTGTAGGCTTATAACTATTGCTGTGATAAATTAGCAGAATAATGTTGGGTGATTATTTATTCAATTTTCTATTTTTAGTCAGTTTCTTGATCAGAGGGGATGTGTTCATCGTATTTCTAAATACGTTATACTTAGGGCAAACAAGCCTATTAAATTTTCTGAATCATCATTGTTTCTCTACAGTGTTGGCTAAGAGCTATTGCTGTGATAAATTTGAACAGCTATGAAGAGTGATCATTTATTTAATTTTCTATTTGTACCCAGTTTCTTGATTAGAGAAGATTTGTTATTCGTATTTATGACTATATTATGCATACAGTCGTCCTTTTAATATTGTAAAAAAGTCTATATTTTCAATTATCATATAAATAAAACAATAATAAAGAATTTTAGATAACTCATGTCATAGGAATTGTGTATAAAGTTTACAAAAATCTGAATATAGAAACGTTATTAAATGTGACAGATCCATTCATCTTCGAAATTAGGTAAAAAGTCATTAAAAATTTCTCTTATTGGTTTCGTACTATCATGCAGAACTAAACTAAAAATGTGCATTAATCTCAGAACACCAGCATTAACTTTAGATATCTTCATATCACGCTCTTAAAATTACAATAACGTATTTCATTATTTCATCGAAATTAATATTTCTAAACAATGGTATACCGCATCGGAAAACAAAGCAAACAAATAATAAGGCTAGATAATCCCTTGACGGGTATTTCGTGAGATGCATATTACAGCACATTTAATACGTTACCCTTTCATACGAATGCTAACCGTATATATTTCATATCTATTTTATTTCCTGCATATTAATTTCCGAAACAAACTCATTTACTACCCGGCTTCCTCTATACCTTCTGTATTTTAATAAAAACTCCAGCTCCCTTCGTACGATAAAATATTTAACATAAATCAATCCATCTAAGGTACCATAAACCTCTTTGAAATAGAAAGAGGAAACTTAGATACCATAAATTAATTCAGTTCATTTTGTTAGGTATTCAGAAGAAATTATATTCTCATTCGAATGCCTGAGATTATTTTGTATTGTAAAAGCTGGCAAGACACCTCAGTATTTCGCAACGGCACATCATTAAAAGGAGGAGATCTGAATAATTCCGAAGTGGTTAGACCATTAAGGGATTTGCAGAGGCGCTTCGATCCGAAATATTTAGTTGGGGATTTTGAAGAACACACTGAGAATTTCTAACGGCTGCTACTTTGCATAAATAGGGAGGGATTGACGCAAATTTAGGAATATAGAAGGTACAACTTTTCGTGATACTGGCTGAACATTAGAAAACATTTGAGTTTTATTTAATGTTGTGCCATGATACATTTGCAGAATAAAGCTAGGTGGTTATTTATACAATTTTCTATTTTTATCTAGTTTCTTGATTAGGGAAAATGTGTTCTCTTCCTATTTCTAAATATATTATACTTACGGTAGACAATCCTATTAAAGTTCAAGATATATAATTGTCTCTCTACAGTGTAGGCTTAGAGCTATTGCCGTGATAAATCTTGGGTGATTATTTATTCAATTTTCTGTTTTTAGTCAGTTTCTTTATTAGAAGGCATGGGTTCTTTGCCTTTCTAAATGCATTCTACTTAAGGTATACAAACCGATTAAATTTCAAGAATGTTAATTGTCTCTCTTACAGTTATTTCTATGAAAAATTTGTAGAATAATGGTGGGTGATTACTTATTAAATTTTCTATTTTTATCCAGTTTCTTGATTAGAGAAGATGTGTAATTCATATTCCTAAGTATATTATACTTAGATAACATAAATTAATTCACTTCATTTTCTTAGGTATTTAGAAGAAATTATATTATCATTCGAATGCCTGAGATTATTTTGTATTGTAAAAGCTGGCAAGACACCTTAGTATTTCGCAACGGCACATCATTAACAGGAGGAGATCTGAATAATTCCAAAGTGGTTAGACCATTAAGGGATTTTGCAGAGGCGCTTCGATCCGAAATATTTAGTTGGGGATTTTGAAGAACACACTGAGAATTCTTAATGGCTGCTATTTTGCATGAATAGGAAGGGATTGACGCAAATTTAGGAATAGAGAAGGTACAACTTTTCGTGATACTGGCTGAACATGAGAAAACATTTGAGATTTATTTAATGTTTTGCTATGATAAATTTGCAGAATAATGCTAGGTGATTATTTATTCAATTTTCTATTTTTATCTAGTTTCTTGATTAGACATAATGTGCTCGTCGTATTTCTAAATATATTATACTTACGGTAGACAAACCTATTAAACTTCAAGAATTGTAATTGTCTCTCTACAGTGTAGACTTACAGCTATCGCCGTGATAAATCTGTAAAATAATGTTGGGTGATTATTTATTCATTTTTCTATTTTTAGTCAGTTTCTTGACTAGAGAAGATGTATTCGTATTTCTAACTATGTTGTACTTGCGGTAGACAAGCCTATTAAATTTCTAATGTGATAATTGTCTCTTTACAATGTTGACTTAAAGATATTGCTATGATAAATATGAAGAATAATGATGAGTGGTTATTTACTCCAGTTTCTATTTTTATACAGCTTCTTGATTAAAGGGGATGTGTTCTTCGCCTTCCTAAATGCATTATACTTAGGGTAGACAAACTTATTACATTTCTTAAATCATCATTGTTTCTCTACAGTTAGACTTAGATCTTAGAGCTATTGTAATAATGAACCTGTAGAATAATGATGGATGATTATTTATTCAATTTTCTATTTTTATCCAGTTTCTTGATTACATATGGAGTGTTAATGCTTTGTATTGTGATAGCTGGCAAGACACCTTAGTATTTCGGAATAATTCCAAAGTGGTTAGACCATTAAGGGATTTGCAGAGGCGCTTCGATCCGAAATATTTAGTTGGGGATTTTGAAGAACACACTGAGAATTTCTAACGGCTGCTACTTTGCATAAATAGGGAGGGATTGACGCAAATTTAGGAATATAGAAGGTACAACTTTTCGTGATACTGGCTGAACATGAGAAGACATTTGAGTTTTATTTAATGTTTTGCTATGATAAATTTGCAGAATAATGCTAGGTGATTATTTATTCAATTTTCTATTTTTATCAAGTTTCTTTATTAGAGGAAATGTGTTCTCGTCGTAATTCTAAATATATTATACTTTGGGTAGACAAGCCTATTAAACTTCTAGAATTGTAATTGTCTCTCTGCAGTGTAGGCTTACAGCTATTGCTGTGATAAATCTGTAGAATAATGTTGGGTGATTATTTATTCCATTTACTATTTTTAGTCAGTTTCTAGATCAGGGAGTATCTGTTCATCACATTTCTAAATGCGTTACACTTAGGGCAAACAAGCCTATTAAATTTTCTGAATCATTATTGTCTCATTACAGTGTTGGCTTAGATCTATTGTTGTGATAAATTTGTACAGTAATTATGAGTGATTATTTATTTAATTTTCTGTTTTTACCTAGTTTCTTGATTAGAGAAGATGTGTTATTCGTATTTTTAACTGTATTATACTTACAGTAGACAAGTTTATTAAAATTCTAGAGTGTTAATTTTCTCTCTAAAAGGTTGGCAGACCGCTATTGCTAGGATAAATTTGCAGAATAAAGCTAGGAGAACATTTATTCAATTTTCTATTTTTATCTAGTTTTTTGATTAGAGGAAATGTTTTCTTTGCATTTCTGAATATATTATACTTACGGTAGACAAGCCTATTAAACTTTAAGAATTGTAATTGTCTCTCTATAGTGTACGCTTACAGCTATTTCTGTGTTAAATCAGTAAAATAATGATGATTATTTATTCAATTTTCTATATTTAGTCATTTCCTGATTTGAGGGATGCGTTCTTCACATTTCTAAATGCGTTATATTAAAGGTAGACAAGTCTATTAAAAATCTCGAATCATTATTGTCTATCAACAGTGTTGCCTTAGAGCTATTGCAAAAATATATCTGTAAAATAATGATGGGTCATTATTTATTCAATTTTCCATTTTCACCTAATTTTTAAATTAGGTAAGTTGTGTTAACTATATTATATTTACAGGTACACAAGCCTATTAAACTTCTGGTGTGATAATTGTCTCTATACAATGTTGGCTTACAGATATTGCTATAATAATTCTGTAAAATAAGGATGACAGATTATTTATATAATTTTCTATTTTTATCCAGTTTCTCGATTAGAGCAGATGTGTTCTCCGCATTTCTAAATTTATTCTACTTAAAGTAGACAAATCTATTAAATTTTTGAATCTTTATAGTCTCTCTACAGTGTTGGCTTAGAGCTATTGTAATGATAAATCTGTAAAATAAGGGAGGGTGAATATTTATTCAATCTTCTATTTTTATGCAGTTTATTAGTTTGAGAAGTACTTTGTTTTGCTATTCGTATTTCTAAGTATGTTATACTTACAGTAGACAAGCCTATTAAACTTCAAGAATTGTAATTACGTCTCTACAGTGTAGGCTTACAGCTATTGCTGTGATAAATCTACAGAATAATGATGAGTGATTATTTATTAAATTTCCTATTTTTATGTATTTTCTTGGTTAGAGAAGATGTGTTCTTATTATTTCTATGTACATTAAACATAGGGAAAACAAACTAATTAAATTTTTTTAATCATTATTGTCTCTCTACAGTGTTGGCTTAGAGCTATAGCAATGATAAATTTTTAGAATAATGATGAGTGATTATTTATTGAATTTTCTATTTTTATCCAGTTTCTGGATTAGAGAAGATATGTTCGTATTTAGGATTATATTATGCTTATGGTAGACAAGCTTATTAAATTTTTAAAGTGGTCATTGTCTCTCTATAGTGTTGACTTATTGCTATTGCTATGGTAAATCTGTAGAATAGTTATGAGTGATTATTTATTCCAGTTTCTAATTTTTATGCAGTTTCTTGATTAAAGAAGATGTATTCATATTTCTAACTATATTGTACTTACGATAGACATACCTATTAAATTTCTCGAGTGATTAATTGTCTCTTTGCAATGTTGACTTAAAGGTATTGCTATGATAAATCTGTAGAATAGTGAGTAGGATTATTTATTCCAGTTTCTATTTTTATACAGTTTCTTGTTTAAAGAGGATACGTTCTTCGCATTTATAAATACAGGGTGGTTCAGAAATGACCGGTATATTTGAAAAATCAATACAAACTAAAGGGGCAGTGATAGAAATACATCGTTTGTTGCAATATGCTTGGAACAACAGTGAATTTTCAGGCAGACAAGCTTTCGAAATTAGTTACAATTTTCAACAACAAATGGCCCTGCTGGCTGGAAAAATCTAAAGTACGATATTTTCCAAATATCCACCATGCACAGCAATAACATGGCGTAGTCTCTGAACGAAATTACCTTAAACCTTTGTAAACGTGTCAGTCGGAAAGGCTTCACGTGCAGAAGAGATGTACTTCTTCAGTTTTCAATTGTTTCTGGACTGTGGTGATACACCTGGTCTTTCAAGTTAAAAATCTTCTGTTCTAAGGAATAAACCATTTTTTCAAAGCAAACTTGCAATCTGTGAACAGCACATGCTTCAACAGAAAGAAGACTTACAGAATGACAAACTCACAGACTGCGTTTTCCTCTATAACTTTCAAATCGCTTGCAGCGCCATCTGTTGTTGAGAATTTTAACTAATTTCGAAAGTTTGTCTGCCTGAAAATTTACTTTAAATGATTTGAAAATTTACTCACTACTGTGTTGGCATACACCTATTGCTATGATATGTGTAGAATAATGGTGAGTGATTATTTATTCAATTGTCTATTTTTAGTCAGCTTCTTGATTAGAGAAGACATGTTCTTCGTATTTCTAAGTACATTATATTTACGGTAGGCAGGCCTGTTAAATTCCTAGAATGATAGTTGTCTATCTATAATGTCGGCTTGCAGCTATAAACGGTCAATGCATAAAAGAGGTCAAATGTTACATTTCTCTAGTATTAGACAATTTAAATAGGATATACGGAAAATATTTAATAAAATTATATTTTTACCACCATCTATTTTTTCTATATACATTTCGAATTTATCCGTTAGTTATGTCTGAATGTATAAGTGTTATTTCATAAATTGTGAAAAATATGTTACATTACATAAGTTAAATGAAGCAAATATTTTTTAATATAGATCTTCGGCAGCATACAAATCAGATAACAAAGGCATTTCTGTTATTTTTACAAAGCAAAACTTGAATTTTTAAACGAGTATTCTTAAACGAAAATGTATGCAAACGAACCCACTATCTTCAGAAGTATAGACTAAAAATGCTTCGATAATAACATTAAAATATCTCAATTATTTCACGAGATATTGAATTTGTAAAGTTCTCGGATTATGCTAACCACTAGTACCTAAAAACTCTTGGTGGTAAATGTTTCTATAGAAACGGAATTCATTCTATCTTTTACTTATAATCTAACAAGGAACCCACAATTTCGAAAGTATGATTTTTTTAAAGTAGTAAAAAATTGATATTTAAAAAAATAAAACGACGCATCAGAATGAAAGAGGTATCGTGTACGCATAGGTGTTCGTATTTTTAAAAAAATCCATTGGGCCCTGCGCAGTCACAATTTCGGGCTGTAGAAAAATTTTCTAACTTTTTGCATAAAACTGTGCAAAACTTATTCATATGTAAAAGCAATCTTATTAGAAGAAAAACGATCAAGGAATCACATTGTATATATATATATTTTAAACACTTCGGTTCATTATGAAAAAAAAGTAAAAATCTAGCTGTTTTGACCATTTGGTCGGAACTAAACTTTTATACCATTATGTTGGGTATAATTTCGGACAGATATCGGCAACAAACAGACATAAGACCAAACATCTTTACTTTAATTACATAGATTTAATTTATTCGATTAACTCGAATTGCACAATATGTTTTCACATTCGCATTGCTATTTAAAACTGTAAGGAAATTTAAATCGCGAAAGAGCTGTTAGGTTTTACAGTAGCGTTCCTTTAAATCTTGCTTTCACTCATAATTTTAATACTAATCTAAATGGTCCTTAAATAAAAGAATTTCCACCTTTAAAACAATGTTGAAAGCACAATTCTGTGCATTTCAGCCAAGATACACTTTCCTTAATATGACGCTTCCAGGAAATTCTCCTTATACTAGTATCAGCAAATAAATTTCAAAATATTTATAAATAAAAATCTAATAACTTTGTATAATCGTGAAGATTTCGTAAGTGATTACATATGAAAAGCGTAAAATGTGTTTTCAATGGTTCTTTGATTGAGATTTTAAAGAACAGAAAGCTCTTCCTCAGATTCTTTGCTGACAATTTAATTTCCGAGAGGTAATTGTTTCCTCAGCTAAAGGAAAATGTAGATAGTGTAAACAAGATTACTTGATATACGGTATCATTGTACAGCGTTTGATGATATTTTCAGTCTGTTCAGAGCGATTTTGCAAACTTTATGTATCGGTTAAGTAAAAAAATTTCTCCAATAATCTCAGAATTATTTTTAACAAAGTTTTAAATATTTTTTCTTAAAGTACTTTATGAAAGTAGAAGTCTGCATCGCGTATACTGTAATTCTACGGAAGCTCTACGGAAGGAATTTTTCTTTCAGAATTTTTCATTGCAGATTTCATTTCCGATAGGTAATTGTTTCCAAATCAAAAGTAAAATGTAGATTGTGTAAGCAAGAATACGTGATCTACGGTATCATTGTACAGCGTTTGATGATGCCTTCAATCTGTTTATAGTTATTTTGTAATTTTAATGTGGCGACTAGGTAAAAAAATTATTCCAATAATTTCAGAATTATTTTTAACTCAATTTTAAATAATTTAAGTTAAATTACTCTATTGAAGTTATACTAGTACATTAACTACGTGAAATTTTACCGCTGAAAAAAAATGGCTTGAGTCTGCGCTTTTGCTCCAAATATCGAAATTTTGAGTAAAATTTGTCATCTTTTGACATTTTTTCAAAAAAATTAAAAAATTCCTACAGAGCTAATTAGTATTTAAAAGTGTTGCTTAGACCTTTATATTTATCTGCTTAACATATTTAAACTATAAAACAATATCTGTAGTCTGTATAATTGGAGCAAATCTGACAACTTTTTGTGAAAAATCAGCGTCAACCTCTCTATTGGAGCATACAACGAAATGTTCTTTTGAATGCATTTCTTACCTAGCTGCTTTCAAAACTACTGTGTATATAACTCATAGAGGTGGTTGCATTATCCCACCCATCTCAACCACCCAATCATCTAGTCCCAGTGTTTTATTTATGTATTGAATTGTTACTTTTTTCCCGAAGACGAGTATAAGTTTTCTATATATCAAAGTAATTTATCTCTTCTTTGTATTCACTGACTTTGGATGTTTTGGATTGCTGGTGTGACCTGCTGCACGTATATTTTTATACCATGTATAACAGAAGAGAAGCTGAGTAATGTGTTGGGTATGTTCTTAATTGAACCTATTCAGCAGTCTATCTTCATTAAATTTTCATGCAATTAATACATTATGATTGGAAGTTCTGTTATCACAGCATTCTTTCAATCAATCACAGTTTATATGCAATGATTTGCCTAAAAATTGATTGTATGAATTCAGTTTCTAGCATGCCATCATTTATTGAACCTATTACATTGAATATATGATGAGAAGTTAGCTGTTTAATATTATGACTATCGTCACAGAGGATTGCAAACAAAATTTGCGTGTAAAACAACAATATTTCTAAAGAAGTTTTAGTATGCTTTATGTCGTTTCCTGTATTGTTCCGTAGTCTAGTAATTTCTAATAAGATTTTAGATCTATTATTTATGTGTGTAGTACATTTGGTATAAAACATCCCGCGGTATAAACTTGGATTATAGATTTGGTGAGTAAACATATAGACGCTGATTGCCAATCTGTGCTTATATAAAGCGGAAAATTTTATTAACTTTATGAGCTGTCTTTTCTGTGAGATGTTTTCTAAATTTCTATTCCCCATTCTTTGAGAAATAGCTTTCCTTATGAATTAGCTTTGCAATCTCCGACAGAAATTTCTAGTCTGTTCTGAGTATCTTTTTCTCAATTCGAGAAAATAATTTCTCTATTTTATAAAAAAAAATTGCAATAGGAAGTGAATATTACGTAGACAAAGATTTTCCTTATTGATCCAGTGAATCCATGTAACTTAGAACGTTTTATATCGACTTCTCTAATAATTGACGCAGAGGAAATTCACTGGAGTTGAAGTAGCGAATGATTCAATATCATATAGACAATTCTAAGCTTACCCCATGCAAAATGGTTCACAGTGACAAATTAAATTCTCCTAATTTTAAATGAGCACTTATAGTCGATATCGGTCCATTCCCTCATAAAGCACAATGCATTATAAGTTTACGCCCAGGACACTTCACCATCAAATGTTATCCACTCATAAAAAGGGGATCTAAAAGTTAATAGGAAATTAACTGGATACGAAAACACTTAGAAAACGGCATAAAACTAATGCAAAAAAGTTATTTACAACAGCGGTTGCTTTACACATGGAGAACAAATTTTCATTGCAATTCTCGCTGACGATCACCATCACATTAAACAGCTCGCTTCTCAACATATAAAAAATGCAAAAGTAGAATAAATGATGGCATACTTATAGTTGAAATATCTGAAGTCATCTTTGAAGCAAATCATTACGTAAAAAAAATACAATTGACTGAAAAAATGTTGTGATAACAGAACTTCCAATCATTATTCATCAACTGAATGTAAGTTTGATAAATATAATAGAAGGCCGAATAGATCCCTTTAATAATATTCCAGTGCATTACTCTGCTTGTCATTTTTTTTGTATAAACTGTAAAAATATACATGAAGATAGTTACAGCAGCATGTGGATGCAAAGAACTGATGAACAAGGTGGAAGCATCGAAAACATGCCAAATTTTTATAAAGAAAATCACAAATCAATGTATAAATAAAACACCGTACTAAGATGATCGAATAGTTGGGCCGCATGGTATAGGAAATATAGCCACCTCCACGACGCATGTCCAAGGTAGTTTTGAAAACAAGAGCTGTATTAAAAACAACAATTCGTTATATGACCCAATAGAGTGGTAATGCTGTTTTCTTACTAAAAGTTGTCTGTTTTGCTCCAGCTATAGGGAATAAACATATTGTTTTATAGTTTAAATATGTTAAGCAGATAAATATAAAGGTCTAAGCAACACTTTTAAATACTAACCAGCTCTGTAGAAATTTTTTATTGAAAAAATATCAAAAAATGACAAATTTTACCCAAAATTTCGATTTTTGGAGCAAAAGCGCAGACTCAAGCCATTTTTTTTTCAGCGGTAAAATTTCACGCAGTTGATGTACTAGTATAAAGGCAACTTTTGGCACCTACCCGTTTTTGATTTTCAAAAAAAAAAAAATTTTCGCTCCACCCTATTATACAGCGTTTCATAATGTCTTCAAGCTGCATTTAGTGATTTTGTAATTTTATGCATCGATTAAATAAAAGAATTACTCTAATAATTTCAGAATTATTTTTAACTCAGTTTTAAATAATTTAACTTAAATTACACTATGGAAGTATAAGTCTATGTACGCGTATGTTGTAATACTATGAAAGCTTTTTCTCAGAATTCTTCTCTATAGATTTGGTTTATGAGAGGTAATTAGTTACTTAAAGAAAGGTAAATTGCTTTAGGGTGTATTCGAAAAAACGCTTTTCCACCTTCAGCAGCTCGAAATTTTCCGATACAATATCAGACATATTTTTTAAAGTAGAATCATGAAACTTGCTGAGGAGATTCTTGAAGGGACGTATGAGGTGCCGAGTAAAGTCTTTTTACGCTCAATTCATTAGAATTTGATTTATAAGCAATTAACTTCTCTGGAAGACCCTTTTTTTCGTTCCCTTATCTCCCACTTCGGAAAAATCGGTTCAAATTGCCGTTTTGGATTGCTTTTTTTGCAATATTTTGTACACTTATCAAAGAGTTGACCTTTACGGCACCTTGTGCACTTTCTAAATAAGAGAATCTGCGAGTTTCATGTGTTTGAGAGCAAAAGTGAATTTAAAAATAAATCGGAAAACAAGCAGTTTGAATCGAAATACACCCTTAATATGCGATATCATTATATTGCACAATATTTGGGGATACGTTCAAAAATTTATAGTAAGTTTGTGAATTTTATGTATCAATTAAGTAAAAGAATTACTCAAAGAATTTCAGATTTATTTTAAACGCAATTTTAAATAATTTAACTTAAATTACACTATGGAAGTATAAGTCTATGTACGCATATGCTGTAATACTACGGAAGCAATTTTTCTCAGAATTCTTCTCTATAGATTTAATTTCAGAGAAGTAACTGGTTACTTAACGAAAGATAAATTGCTTAATATGCGATATAATTATATTACACAATATTTGGTGATGCCTTCAAAACATTTATGGTGATTTTGTAAACTTTACGTAATAATTAATTTACAAAAATATTCCAAAAATTTCAAAAGCTATTTTTAACTTAATTTAATGAGATTTAACTTAAATTATACTATGTATTTCTAAATCTCTTAAACTAAAATACTGCGGAAGCTCTTCTACAAAATTTTTTGCTGCAGATTTAATTTCCAAGAGGTAATTGTTTCCTCAGCCAAAGGAAAATAAGGATTGCGTAAACAAGATTGCATGATATGCACTATCACCGTACAGTATTTGATAATGTATCCAATTCATTTATAGTGATTTTGTAAATTTCACTTAAGAATAAAGTAATAAGAATGAGTCCACTAATTTCAAAAATGATCTTTTAACTTAAGTTTACATAATTTAACTTTAAGTATGCTATGGAAATACAATTCAGTTTATATTATAATACTACGAAAGTTATTTATCAAAATTTTCTGTGGCAGATATAATTTCAGATAGAATATTGTTTCCTTAGCAAAAGGAAAATGATGATTGCATAAACAAGATTACTTGATATATTTTAACATCATACAGGGTTAAGTACATACAACATATACTATATACTGTATGTTGTATACTATATAAACTATCATATATATTACACATAATACTAATTATTCTATAGTAATATAATATTCCGCACATACATCCTAGGCATTTATAATGATTTTGTAAATATTACGCAACAATTAATTAAAAAAACGAATCCATATATTTTGAAACTTACTTATTAGTTTAATTTTACATAATTTAACTTAAATTATACTATGGAAATAAAATTCTATATATATTATAATACCACGAAAGCTCTTTCCCAGAAGTCTTTGCTACTGATTAAATTTCCGAGAGGTAATTGTTTGAAAATAAGGATTGCGTAAACAAGTTTACTTGATATATGGCATAATTTTACAGCATTTGATCATCCCTTCAAAACATTTACTCGGACTTAGTGAATTTTACGAAACAATTTAAAATATTAGTCAAGTAATTTTAAAACTACTTTAAACTTAATTTTACACAATTTAAATTATATTATATAATTCTATATATTCTGCAATGCTATGATAGCGCTTCCTCAGAATTCTTTGATGTAGATTTAAATCCAAAAAGTAACTCTTTACTCATCTAAAGAAAAAAGAAAGTATAAATCAGATTGCTTGATATGAAATAACACTGTATAATGTTTGATAGTGCTTTCAATAGCGATTGTGTAAATGTTATGTAACAATGAAGAGAAAATTGGGCCAGTAATTAAAAAGTATATATTTTTTATTAAATTTTACATAATTTTACTTAAGTTATACTATGGAAGTATAATTTCATATACACTATAATACTACAGTAGCTTTTCCTCATAATTCATTGCTCAAGATTTAATTACCGAGAAGTAATTATTTTCTCAGCGAAATGAAATGTGGATTGCGTAAACATGATTGCTTGGTATACGGTATCATTGTAAGTGTCTGGTGATGAGTCTAGCGCATTTATAGCTATTTTTGTAAATTTTGCCTAATAATTAAATTGAAAAATAATTCCTATAATTTCAAAAATTATTTTAAGCTTAGTTTTACTTAATTTGATTTATACTCTAGAAGTACAATGGACTTGAACAAAGTAAAATACAACATGCATTGTAATTTCCAAATAGAAACAAAAGAAATAAAAATAGTCATCACTCAACTTGAAATTATGTGATTTTTTCATTTTGTGTTAAAAACATATATATGAACAATGTACTGCTTAAAAAAAAGCCGTTACCAAATAAAAATAAAATATTTTATCTTCTAAACCAAATTTCACTGTTATTTACAAAGAATTTAGTACTCTATATTTTAAAACAATATGAATATTTTGTGCTTTGGAAAATATTTTTCGCACTGGTTTAAACGTGTTTCTTTATAACAGATTGTACGCAATATTTGCGTTTCAAATTAAATTCAACTTTGTGAAAACAAATTAAAAGGAGTAAAATTTAACGCAATGAAAATGTATCCGGTAGGTAACAGGGAAAAATTATCAGAGAATGCTAAATCAATACATAATTATCATTTCATAAATATCCTGTAACACAGTTAGATTAACTAAACAAACAATCGACTAAAATATTTCACTGCACCAAATGTCAGTTTCAAAATATTATTTTCGAAAACACGCCTAAAATATATTGCATGTTCTAAATAATTCTAAAAAGATTTTTCCTCCCTAAATTACTATGTTAAAAGTCCTGCCTAATCATTCCCCAGCAAGGTATTGATTCCGCGAATTTACAAAAGCTTCCAAAACTCTATTTCTGAAAAGATACAAAATATTTTAAATAGAATTATTTCAATTTATTTACTAGACTGGCCTGGACAAACTATGCTGCTTGATACCAGTTTTAAGTACATGGGAATTTGCTTGTAATTCTTCTCTCCTCTCCCTGGACGCAGATGCGTGAATATAAGGATTAAATTGTTAGCTAGGCTTTTCTGAAAATTTCCCATTCTGAATTCGATTATTATTTGTGGATGTATCGGAATTTATTTCGGACTTTTACGGTACATGGACAGATCTCTCATACTTGGATTATGTTATTATCAGTTGCCGGGATTTGCATTTAGACGAGGATTTCAAAAATGGAGATTTGTTGTGTAGGGGAATGGAAAGAGTTTGAACTCGTTGAGTGGGTTGTGAATTTTCAGTGTGGCTTACAGATGAATAAGCTTTAATTTTTGAAAATGTTGATAGGAAATATATTTATTTCTTTATTGGGAAAAAGAAATTATTAAAATATATTTAATAAGTTTTTCTATTATAAATAGTATTAGGCAGGTCCAAAATAAATAAAGCAAAAAAATAAGTAAAATAAATAAATAATTATTATTTGTTTGCTTTTCAAATCGGTAATAGAGAAATTAAGTCAGTTTTCTAATGGCCTATGAATGGCCTATGAATTTTCAGCAAGACTTGTATGAACTGTTTTTAAATATAGATAGGAGAAATATTTATTTTTTTATTGGAAATAAAAATGTTGAAATACATTTAATAATTTTTTCAGTTATAAATAGTATTTTAGATGTTAAAGCAGATCCAAATAAATAAATAAATGTTACTTAATTACTTTTTAAATCGATAATAGAAAAAAAAGTAAATTTACTCGTTTAGTGGCCCATGAATTTTCAGTGTGGCTTACAGATGAATAAGCCCTAATTTTTGAAAATACAAATAAGATAAATATTTATTTCTTCATTGAGAAAAATATTATTAAAAATATTTAATAATTTTTTTCAATTATAAATAGTATATTAACTGGTAAGGCAGGTCCAAATAAGTAAATAAATAATTACTATTTATTTACTTTTCAAATCGATAATAGAGAAATTAAATAGATTTACTCATTGAGTGGGAGTGAATTTTCAGTGTGGCTTACAAATGAATAAGCCTTAATTTTTGAAAAACAGTTAGGAGAAATATTTATTATTATTTTTTATTATTATTGGAGAAAGATACATTATAATGCGTTTAATAAATTTTCCTATTATAAATAGAATTTTAGATGGTAAAGTTTATTCAAATAAATAAATATTATTTAAATATATAATGAGAACTTTAAAATGCTCAGTTTTACTTAAAAGGCGATTATTTAAACCAGGCTCTTCTTCAGAGAATATTTTTACAATTGATTATTGTAAAAATATTATCTGATAAATTAGTAATTAGTAATTATAAAAATATACTTTTTGATGAAGAGCCTGGTTTAAGGCTTGAAAGTAATGAGATATTTTAAATAAAATTAATATTAACATCTCTTTTTGATTATTTTAATCGCCTTTAAAAATCGCCTTATAAAATTGTTTTTCCCTGCTCAAGAGTTATCATTTAAAGAAAGAAACAAGGGTTTATATTATTTTTTAATCACTGACATTCATAATATTTTTTGGGATTCAATTTTCTTTCTATTTTAAAAACTATTGTGATTTATTAATGATTCAGTATTTTAATTTTCCCTTTAAGCATGTGTTTTTCGTTTTTAGAAATTTCAAATTTTACTTATATTTTCGCTAACTGTTTCTTATTTCGGATATTCGACAAAAATTGAAATTCGGGATTTCAATTAAATAATTTAATTTGAACATTTTTACTTTGATTGAGATAAATAAATTTCTTTTAGAATTTCTTAAAAATTTAATTAATTGGTTTTGCGATATAAGATTTTAATAATCATAAACTTCTATTAATTAAAGGATAAGTTGTTTTGAAAGAAATATTAAACAAAATCCTCTGTGTGATCTGCGATCACTATTATCTACATGTCATATTTCAGACATGGTATAACTTTATATATTTAGATATGGGGGAGGGGGGACGGTTATCCAATGAATTGTTCTTGCTTTACCACCACAGCTACAAATCCCAGTCCTTCAATTTATCAGTTTTCAGATAATTTGTTTAAATATTTAAAAATACCGTCTTTGGACTAGGTAGTTGAAGCATGTATGTGCAGATATCCATCTAGAATCAGATCATTTTACAAATTGCTGAATGTGTGTTTGAATCTCATAACAAACCACCTCTGCCTCACTTTCTACTACATATGGGGTACAATATAAGGCAAATACTAATATGATTTTAAAGTTTTCACTGTTTAGTTCATAATTCAGTATATTAGCAAATTTGCTTACACCTCTCTTATAGTTATTGTTATTTTTTTAAGTCTGCCTTATTGTGTATCACTGTCCTCTACGTTTTATGTATTATTATTTCATTTAATATTATTCATTAGCTTGATCGGAAACCATCAAAATAGATTTCTCCTAACATATGAGAAAATATGCAAAATCAAAAGACCGTATTTTTAGTATTATTTACACTGTGAATGCCTTTTCGAGAATACTTCTCTTTTGTAAAAATAAAAATGTCTTTATAGACTTCCAGTTGGGTATCTTTTGTTCTTGTTGATGAATAATTGCTATCGCTTTATTTAAATAGTTATAACTGAAGCACCAATCAGTTATTATAAATGTTCACATTGAAGGAAACAAAACACAGAAGACTTTATTTTTTAATCTTAACTACACTTTAGTTTTTAAACTTTAGGTGTTAAAGAGATAAAATGACTAGAAAAGAAAATAAATTCTTAGATTATTTTGTAGAAAGTGAATTTTTCATTTTATTAGTTCTCCAGAAAAATCCAAATCGCATGATATCTTGTAAAATGATATCGACTTAGATCAATTTATTACATTGTAACTCTCAAACTTTGATGTCGTTTAGAACTATATACGTAACAGCTGAGCTAGGTGACATAGACAAGTATAAAAGCTTTATTTTCTTGCATTCTATTAGGCAGGTGAGATATATATTTTAATAATAAGGATAAAGCAAATAAATACAAATGTAAAAATATAGCCGGATAAACTATTGCACAGTCGTATCCAAATATAAACAAGTGCTTTAAATATTTTTTGAAATTTCATTTAAAGAATATGCGCTATAAATACATTTAGGGATGAAGTACATTTATACAACCTACAAAAATTAAAAAACTTCCTTTTAATTATATGTCGTTTGAAGAACACTCTTCTGAAAATTTACTTAAAATTTTTGAGTTTAAAATTGTTTAAAAAATCAAACTATTAACTTCGAAGTGTTCAGCATTAAAAGGATAAAATACCGAAAAGGGATATATATATATATATAAACTCTCAGAATTCCGAAAAACCATGAAATTACCTCATTACTGTTCTCCCGAAAAATCTTAATCACATAAAACCTTCTAAAAAAAAAGTATCTGTCCAGACTCGCTTATCTATTAAATTACACCTTTCATCCACTTTGGCGCTTTTTCAATAACAGTTTTCGCCGCCAGAGAAAAATCCAGCAACCTCCTTAGTCGATATATCTATAAAGAGTTTAAAACAAAAATTAAAAATCTGAAAAGAAAAAAAAATCGAAAATAAAAATCGATCACTTGAATGAGGGGGTATGGGAGAAAGTGGAAAAAGGCATTAAACACAAATTATCGGAAAACCTGTGGGGATGAAGGGAAGGGAAAAAAACTTTAAAAAATTTAACTTTTTTTTTTTTTTTTTTTTTTTTTTTTGTTCGTTCCATTCGCCTGCTTTTTATATATGACGTTTTTTCATTTTTTTACTTCTTTATTTTTATCATTCACCAAGCCGTGTTTTTGAAACGTGGTGAGATAAATGAGATGGAGGAGTTCATTATTCTCTGGCGTGATTTTCTTCGCTGGCTCTTATAGGTGGGGAAAAAAAACTACAACTTTTCTTTTGACCTTAATAGGTTGTGGATACAAATTATACGCTTGCTGCTTTGGTATATGTGAAGATACTTTTTAAGCACCATGTGGATAGAAAATGAGCGTGTTTATATTGATGATGGAATGAATTGTGTTTTTTAGGGGGCGTGTTTGATGGTTCATCGAATTTTCCCCTATTTTCTTACCGTAATTAGCGCGAAAAAAAAAAGTCGATTAAAATATAGATTTTTTTTTCCATACTTATATTATGTGTTAATATATCAGTTTTTTATTAATTAGCTAAATTTACGAATATCGACGCGTAAGCATGTGTAAATGTGATACCTAAAGAAAATGTTTCGTTTGTTGGCTTTTATATTAAAATATACGATAAAAAAAAGTATTGGAGTATTAACAATATATCAGAGAATATTTGATGACATGTTGATAAAGTTTTTTTAGAAAGGTACTTTATAACTTTTTTTTAACATTTTAAGAAATCTTTTCTTTTATCAGTCATCAAAAAATATCTATATATAGAAAAAAGTTTAATAAAGACTAGGTAAATCTTTTATAAATTGGCTTTTTGAATATATAGACTGAATATTTTGAAGAGCTACATAACTCATTAAAAATTAGTTTAAGTGTCTCTTTTTCGGTCATAATAATAAACCATAGCGTGGATGTTATCTAAGAGGTATAGTATTTTTGTTAATTCATTTATGAAATACAGTAAATTATTTTTAAACATGCATGACTATTTGTGTTTCACATCAAGTCCTCCTAGAATATAAGAAACAACGCAATTAAGCTAACACCAATTTTTTGCATGGATCCGAGGATGTGTTATAAGCTCTTAGAATTTTAAAATTTTAATTAATTTCCGGTATTTCAATGTTTGTGTAACTTTTATCAGACATTCTCTAAATATGGTAAGTAATCGATTTTGCAATAAAAGAGAATGTAAATGCTAAATAATGGGATATTGCATACTATTCGAAATGGTGAATAAATTTGTTTGTTTTACTTTAGCTGGAATAAATCTATTAAGAAATTTCGAACTTACATTCTCTTTAACTTTTTGAGCTCAGGGGATGAATTTCTTCAAAATGCCGACATGTCAGATTGGCATCAGTATTTTGTAAGCAAAAGATTTGGCTTATGATATACACACAGAGAACTTAACCTCGTCAGGTATATTTTCGTAAAAAAAATTCTCACATCAGTTCGATTTCCCCCTTATAATTAAGTCTCCGGTTCTGCCCTCAGTCGGGAATAATATAGTAAAAAGATACAACATTCATGGTTTATGTTCGGTCGGCAAACATTCGAAACAAAGCATCAATGAAGTGCTTAATATCTAGCGATATACAAACTTCGCCTAAAAATATTTTCTGTTTAACCCAGTACTCTTCCCTATGTTCCGATTTGTAATATTTGAGTAATTGCATTAATTCGACAATTCGTCACCCAAGAATAATAAGGTTCTAACAGCCATTTTTAAAAAACGATTTTTTGATATTTGATTCTGGCTGCTTTCGAAAATTTCTGCACTGTAAAAAATAAATACATAAAAAAGGCAAAAACCGTTGGCATTTTTTGCCGTAAAAATTGCTCTAAAATTAGATGTAATAAAAAAATTTACATCTAATTTGACTGCAACTTTTACCGCAAAAACTGCTGGCAACATCGCTGCCAGCAGTTTTTGTCGTAAATTTAACGGATTTTGTTTACAGTGTGGTAGAATTAAGTTATTCTCTATTGCAAATGGAAGTAAATTATACATAATACCATTTCAATGCAGGAATGCATTCATCGATACAAATAGATACAAAATTTTCCCCGGAAGCCCTGAAAGAGAATACAAACTACAAATGAAGTAAAAATCTAATTATTTCTGGAACGTGTGTCAAACAGCCAATGGAAACGCAATTTTCCTTAGACTACATAGTAAAAAAAAAAAAAAAAAAAAAAAAAAAAAAAAAAAAAAAAAAAAAAAAAAAGTCGTTAGGTTTACGACAAAAATTGCAGGAAGCAATGTCGCCAGCAGTTTTTGCCGTAAAAAATGCAGTAAAACTAGATGTAATAAAAAAAAATTACATCTAATTTTACTGCAATTTTTACGACAAAAACTGCTGGCAACATTGCTGCCAGCAGTTTTTGTGGTAAATTTAACTGATTTTGTTTACAGTGTGGTAGAATTAAGTTATTCTCTATTGCAAATGGCAGTAAATTATACATAATACCATTTCAATGCAGGAATGCTTTCATCGATACAAATAGATACAAAATTTTTCCCGGAAGCCCTGAAAGAAAATACAAACTACAAATGAAGTAAAAATCTAATTATTTCTGGAACGTGTGTCAAACAGCCAATGGAAACGCAATTTTCCTTAGACTACATTGTAAAAAAAAAAAAAATCGTTAAGTTTACGACAAAAACTGCAGGAAGCAATGTCGCCAGCAGTTTTTGCCGCAAAAAATGCAGTAAAACTAGATGTAATAAAAAAAATTACATCTAATTTTACTGCAATTTTTACGGCAAAAACTGCTGACAACATTGCTGCCAGCAGTTTTTGTGGTAAATTTAACTGATTTTGTTTACAGTGTGGTAGAATTAAGTTATTCTCTATTGCAAATGGAAGTAAATTATACATAATACCATTTCAATGCAGGAATGCTTTCAGGGATACAAATAGATACAAAAATTTTCACGGAAGCCCTGAAAGAGAATACAAACTACAAATGAAGTAAAAATCTAATTATTTCTGGAACATGTGTCAAACAGCCAATAGAGACGCAATTTTTCTTAGACTACATTGTAAAAAAAAATCGTTAAATTTACGACAAAAATTGCAGGAAGCAATGTTGCCAGCAATTTTTGCCGTAAAAATTGCAGTAAAACTATATGTAATAAAAAAAATTACATCTAATTTTACTGCAATTTTTACGGCAAACACTGCTGGCAATATTGCTTCCTGCAGTTTTTGTCGTAAATTTAATGGATTTTTAAACAGTGTTGAGAAAATTTGCAGCATTCTTAAAGACAACAATTTGTAAAATTTACCTCAACTGTGCTGGCAACCTGGATGCAAGCACCTTTTATTGTCAAATACAGATTTTTTTCATGCAAATATCTTTCATAAAAGTTATATTTTACGCATATAATGTTTAAATTTTAACACTATTCAGTTCAAATTAAACAAATTTTACTTTTATTTGTAAATTATTTTCAATTAATAATTAATGAGCATAATAACGAATAATGCAGAAGAAATGTAAATGATTTTTGGAAAAGAAAAAAAAACAATGAAATTAATAAAATACCGAGACATAAAAAATATTACAATCAAAGCAATGAACGCAAGAAACTCCTTTATAGATTGAAACTTTGTAATTATCATTTAAATTTTTGCATTACAAATACATAGATGGGAAAATATTATTTTAAAATGAATTTTTACATTTTAAACTTCATTAATTATATTTATTATACGCTTTTATATCTTCGTTTTAAAAAATAATTTTTCTTTTTCATAAATTTTCAATATTTATCAAAAATGAAAAACATTACGAAGAATTATGTTATCTTTCAATATATTCGGTACGATTGCAAAAATATAAAAAGCCATCTATTTGAAAATAAATACTGATTTAGCAATTTTTTAGTAAAAAAAAAAATATAAATGAAGCAATTAATAAAAAATCGCAAACATAATTACGAGCAAATGCATAGAAACAAAGAGGTTTTTTATTCTTTTTTACTGCTCAATAGAATACATACATGTTATTTCCAAATAAAATTAAACTCATCAAGTTCTCCTTGTTTTAAGATTAAATATTTATTCATTTCATAAGCACTAATAACATACCAAATGGAAATGTCTTTAGAAAATAATTAATTATTCATTAATTTCAATTATAAATAAATTCCGCTTTTAGTTTATTTTATTTCTCTTTAGAAAAAGAAAAAAAAAAGATACATTCGATTGAAATGTTGAAAATGAGATATCAGACAGAAAGAAATGGTTTTTAAACGCAAGTAATTGCGAGCTGAAAAACACCATTTTTAAAATGTCATTTAAAATATTTAATTTTTATTACTGACTGAAACGCTCATAAATTTTTTATGTTGTAATATCTTTGTATCTTTTAATGTTGATGTATTTCAAAATAATTCAGAGGAAAATTGGTAAATTTAATATGTGTTTTAATTAAACTGAAGTTTCTAATATTTAATTATAAGTAAAATAAATTTGTCTAGATTAAAAATTATGTTTAAATAATAGGATGTAACTTTTTTGTTCGTAATAATTTCGTAACTTATTCATAAATGAGACCGTTTTGATGTAAATTTTTGATTCCATTTTGTGTAGAAAAAGAAGTGAAAACAATCTTTCGAAGAATTTTGCTTTTTATTTTGATTTACACGCAAACTTCTTGATAAAATATTTACAGTAAAAAATAGCAGTTATTAATTTTAACTAATTTTCTGAATTATTTTGAATAATTTAGCTTTTGCAAAGTTATAGTTTGCAGAAAATATTCGCACAAAACCGCAATTCCTATTTTTATTTTTAATCAATGAAAAAAAAATGATTGAATCTTTGAGTGGAAGAAAATATTTAATTTCGAGAATAATTTGAAATTTTAATATTGCATATGAAATTTAAATGCTGTCTGAAATTTTAATATTTAAATGAGAAATATCTCGCAAGCCAACGCGTCAACTGAGAATAATAAGTTTCTGACGGTTTTTTTTCCCTTAAAAATTACTTTTTGGCATTGTAAAATTTACAAACTGTTGTAAAATTCTGCAAAGTTTTTCAAGTCTGTGGAAAGTCGCGTGCAGTGAAAAATTACAACATAAAAAGTGCAATAAAAATCACAACATTCTTTTTTCAGTGTAGATGGTATCTTTAAATAAATTGAATTTTTTGATAATTCAGTAAAAAGCAAGCGGTATCATTTAATGTAAGATTTTTTATTTTAGCAAAGTAATTCAAGCGAGGAATTTCTTTTCTACACTTCCTTGTTTTAATTTAAAGTATCACCAATAGATGGCACTGCATTATTCCAAACTGTAATATTATAAGTAGAACCTTTCACTTTCAAAACGCTTCCATTTTTTTCCTATTGAATGCTCAGAACAGTGTTTGATTACGCGTTGGCCTCGTCAAACGATCCATCCAAGCTCTCTTATCTACGACGTAGTAATAGCTGATAGTTTTCAGCAAAAGTCCTTTCCCTCCCAAACTTGTAAATATTAACTTGTATATAAATTGTATTGAAGTGTAGCATTAACCTAGACCTACATTAAACTACGAGAGAAAGTTGTTAAGAAGGTCTCAAACCAATATGAAAAGTGAAAAATTAGTAGTAAACTGTTTTCAAATATGCTCATAGTTGGCCGCATTACCCAACTATAAGATGATAAAATCCAATTATAATATTTCGAATATAATATTGTTTTTATCTATATTGTACACTGTTAAAAATTTTGCTCTAGTTTGAATTAAATTTCGGTGCTCAGTAACTGCCAACATAAGATGGTGAAATCTCGTACCAACATTTGGAACTTCTTATTTCAAACTCTTAACTATTGGAACTATGCATGAACAGGAGCTCCAAATATTGGTTCAAGATCTCACCATCGTACAGTGGCAGCTATTGATCACCAAAATTTGGTTCAAACTAGGACAAGGCTTTTAACAGTGTACGCTGATGAGTATCGAAGTTTGCTTTTAATCACTAAAAAACATTGTAGAGAACTTTGCTCTCTCAAGTCAATAATCTTTTTTTAGTAGTTATTTCTAGAGCTGATTTCCTCGTGCTTTCATCGTGGGAAAAAAATCAGTATAAATACTTTTTTTTTTGGCGTGTGTGTGTGCGTACGATAAGATCATTTTATAGCTTTTGTAGAAAGATATATCTAAATACATTGTTAAAAATTTTGTTCTATTTTGAACCAAATTTTGATGCTCAATAGCTGCCACTGTAAGATGGTGAAATCTTGAATCAATATTTGGAACTCCTTTTGAAACATAAATCCAATATTTGGATTTAGGTTGAAATAGAAAGCTGCAAATATTGGTACGAAACTTCACCATCTTATAGTGGCAGCTACTAAAAACCAAAATGTAGTTCAAACTAGAGCAAAATATTTAACAAATGCTGCATCTGTACCTGTATCTACATGTTTAATTTTTACACTTCTACTCTCAATATTTATAGAACTTATCTTATAAAATATAAAGTAGCTCAGTTAAATCAACTCAAATTAAAAAGAATGCGTGCATAATGAATGAAAACATTAGATGCCAAATCGAATCGTTTTTATTCGATACACATGAATACCTAATCATTATCTTTTTTTTTTCTTTGATACTTAATCTTTAAGAACTCTAGGGACTCGTACTTCGCCGCCAATGCTAGAGCTGAATATTTAAAAATTGGCACCTTACACCTCTCACACACAGCCACCTTAAAGTACTGAGTAAGAAAGACGCATTAATAATGCCAAATCCGCTTAATGACCTAGAAAAAAGGCGTAGGGAGTATAAGTGAGAGTGAAAAGAAAAAAAAAATGCAAAAGAGATTTCCATACTCGAAAAAAAATTCCAAAAAAGAGAGAGCGAGAGAGAGCATGTAAGGAGGAATAATAAAAAAACTAAAAAAATGCTCACGTAATTTATGGAATGTGTCAAAGTGGCTGCTACAATTAAGGCAGACCTTGAGCTGTGTCTAAATTAATCTACTGTTTAGCTCCATTAATGTTTTATGCAATAAAAGCGGATGCAGTTTAAAAGTGTGAAAGAGGGTTAATGCTAAATCAATACTGGGTCATTACTGAAGACTTTCTCGTTTGGAAAAAAAGGAAGAAAAGGACAGGCTTGATGGGGAGGAGGCATGAAGAATGAAAAAAAAAAAAAAAAAAGCAGGCAAAAATAAGAAAAAAAAAAGATACGAAATATTGGCTACGGGTGAAAAAATAGACGGTGTTCTCAAGGCAGGAATCAGTTAACGGAATTTCTCTCTCGTTCACTTGCTTTCTATCTTCTCTCCGAGTTTTCTCTTTTGGCGCTGCTTTAATTCTGTTTTCAGACACTGTCGGCTGTACGGAACAGGAAAGAAAGAAGAGAGATGCTTACAGGCAAGATGTGTTATCAGTGCTGTTAAATAAAAGTGGTCCAGAAGCAAATAAAGTTTCTGCTTAAGAGATTGCAGACTAAAAAATAGAAACTCTAGTTGGCACTGAAAATTTAGCAAATACTTTGACAAAAGAATTATTTTTAACTGAGCTAGATCGTGCTGTTGTAATTAAGAAGGGAATGTTTTCTGATTGTTTGGGTTTATGACTGCTAATTATCAACACGAGGGATATAGGCCTTAAGGTGGGTGGGAATTCCCTCAATGGGGGTCTTTCTAAGGAATCCTAACTCCATTTACGCAAGTAAATCCAAGATTCAATAAAAACCTCGGAAAACTCGGAACGATTAGGCTGATGGATACGATTGTATTCGAAACCAGCACTTCCCGTCAACCAGTTTTGAGAACAGAACCTCTCGGCCAATGGTGGGCGAATATAAGTTCTTATAAATAAGAAAAACTCTAGATATTTTAGTTTTTATATGAAATATGTTTATTTACATGTAAGAAATTACAGTCCAAGAAATAGAAACTATTGCTCTGTTGTTACCACTCAACTCATGTAAATTCATTTCATATGTTTAGTTATTAATATATGCATTTTACACATAAATATTCCTTGTGGTTTAAAACATTCCGCGAGAGAATGTTTAATCTTCATGTAGAGTATTTTGACTGATTCATAAGATGTTGTAGTCGATGGCTTAGAATCTCTAGCTTTGTTGTTGCCATTTAAAATCAAGCAAGTGATGTAAGAACCGTTATTAACTTCGGATTATACAGATGTGCGTTCAGTTTGGAAGCTTTAATTTCTTTTCGGATTAAAAAAACATATAGTGTATATTCAGAAAATATGGAGATTAGCAAAATCTAGAGATATTTTATCTTTGTCTGCAGTATTTTGATTGACTCATAAGATGCTGCAACATAAAAAAAATACTGTCTAACTGAGTTGTTTACATTAAAATCTGAATTTGGCTTTTGTATAAAATGTAGGGATGTTTGCAATAACTTAATCGTAAATTTAATTTTAAATTTAACTTGTGTCTTAGATTTTTCCAGGTAAATTTATAGATAATACCCTTAAGAGCCCACAATAGTCACAGAAAAAGTACACAAAAAGACCCGGATGATCATGTAAAGTCTATGGGAGTGTTCTTTTCGAATATCTCGCTCCAATTTTAATTTTTTTGCATGATTTTTTTGCACAAGATATCTGAAGGCAATCCACAACCGGGCTAGTTTTTACTTTTTCAATTTTTGTTTCAGATTTTCTTTAAAAAATTACTTTAACTTTCGAAACCGGTTTAAACCGGTTCTGAAACTGAAACTATCGTAATATAAAAAATATATAACCAAAATAGAAAAAGTAAAAACTAGCCCGGTTGTGGATTGCCCTCAGCTATCTTGTGCAAAAAAATCATGCAAAAATATTAAAATTTGAGCGAGATATTAGAAAAGAACGCTCCCATAGACTTTACATGATCATCCGGGTCTTTTTGTGTACTTTTTCTGTGACTATTGTGGGCTCTTAACTCAATACATAGAACTTCTGATTAAAATAAAGTATCTTTACAAGAGAAAGTTTTGTCGATATCACTATAAAAGATCCTATATGAGGGGTGCTCGATAACAGAAAATTTAAAGATTTTATTTATGCAGGGTAAATGGGAAATTTGAGAACCAGGGGCAACCCTACGATTTTTGCTCAGGTCGAATGCAAATACTTGCAGGTGAAGTTAAATTTAATATAAATACCTTTCTTTTTGTTAATTATCTTCAATCAAGAGGGAAGCGTTACATAAAAAAATATAAAAAAATAAAAAGCATATATGCAACTATCACCACATTTCCACCCCCCGCCCCCCAGTTTTACTCTATATTTAACATTGAATTATTTATATTATGGATTGACATTTAGTACGTTAAAGTTCAAATGATATAGTAAATAGGTTAATATTTCTTATAATTTAAATACTTATTATAAATTTAAACCTTATTTACATTTAAAATTTTAACTTTTAAGTTTATTTTCAACTGAGCAATTTCAGTACTATATCTACGTAACTTCAAAGACCACGTAAACGTACATAAGTTTAAAAAATTACACATTTTCAAAAAGAAAACAGAAATATGTGTACATTGAAGCAGAATTAGATTTAAAACTACTGACAGAATGTAATTATCAGTGTAGTAGCAATTTAAGAAACTTCACAAAAAAAGTAATAAAAGATCTTTTTAAAATGATGAGTTTAAATTGTAGTTCAAAAGCTAGAAACAGTGGCGCTGTATACTCAGAAAAACTAAGTATCCTATTTTATTATCTTGCTGCTACAAAAACTTTAAATGGGAGCGCATTTTAAATTTTGTTTAGTTTATAAAATGCAACATTTATTTATTTCTGGTAAATAAATAAATTTTAAATGTCTTCTTTTCCTTATCTCAAACTATGCATAAGAAATCTTTTATTCTATGCTTTACTAAACGTCTGTAAAGAAAACGATATATATAACAAGAAACAGGAAAACTTGTTGGATACGCGCCAAAGATTACACGTTAAAGGATGAATTAAATTTTCTTAGCTAGAATTTCCCGGTATTTATTTTAAAATAGATTTTTTTAAGCCCTTTTTAAGCGTTTTGTTAAATAAATGCTTTGTTAAATGTTTGCAATATTTATAAGATTAGCGTAAAAGATTTAAATATGATAAAAGTGATAAAGATCTGTGTGATGTATTGGAAATGTTGTCGTTTTAAGGAATTTAGATTGTTTTAATTAAAATTACCTTTTAAAATTACCTAATTTCTTTAATTTGTTACACTGAGACATAATAATTGGAATTTGAAAATAGCTTTTAATTAACATATGACACTTTTTTTTAACTGGTGTATGTTATATTACAACTTTCAAATATTACATGCTATTGAATGATTTTTTCTTTCAAACATTAATTTTTAACACAAAATACAGCAAAGTATCATAATTTGAAAAAGGATAACATAATATAAAAATTTAGTTTTTTAAAAGCGTAACAATGTCTACGATTTTAATTTTTGACAGTTCATTTTCCTTTTTATAATATATTTATGTCTGTATTTAGCACATTTAGAATACAACGACACATTTATTCATATAAGTGTTAAAATATGGCATATGTTATATCTGGTATTACTTTAGATTCTCAGCCCGTCCAATATAAAAAAAATTTACTATATTAAATGAAACCTAAATTTGAAATAATTCTCGCAAAATAAAGTATTTTAGACATTTTTTAAAAAATTTTCAAGAAGTATATTTAGTTTTAGCTGCACTTAACTTAATTTTAAAGAAGAGGTTATTAAAATATATTTTTTTTAATTCTAATTTCGAAAGTCGCGGTAATAATAAGATATATACCGACAAACTAGCTAATTTTTATACTCAATTCTATAATTAGTTTCTATATCGAGGCAGCTGACTTTATTTTAGTAAAATTTACAGCTAACTGAATACATATACTTTAATTAACTTAAACCGAACTAAACTATGCGAAAATCACTGATGATAAAGAAAAAAAAAAATTACAGCGCATAACTGCAAGAGGCTTGTCGGACATTTTTGATTATATATCCAACATCAAATCGTAAACTGCGGAATTACATATAACTCCTCGGAATTCTTTTCCGCCTTTAAGAAAAGTTTAAGAAATTAAAATATTTTAATATTCCTCCTCGCTAGAATAAATCTCCGTAATATGGCGAAAGCCCTGGCTCTGCCTTCGAATTTTCTCTCCCCCAAGAAACTTAAAATGGAGGAATATTCAATGCATCCTAAACTCGCAAAGGGAAAGTGAGTACTTTTTTTTTTATTCTCGAGAAAAGTTTAAAGTAGTGGAAAACTCACCACCTTCCCGAGTTAATGAGAAAGAGTGTTGCACGGAGTAAAGGAATAAAAAAAATAAAAATAGTTTCCTGTTCATCTTTTTCAACTTTAAAATGCTAAGCTGAGAAAATTAAAGGTAGAAAACGTAAAGAGACTTGGAAAAGATGTGCTTTTACGTCTCTGTTCATTTGAATTTCACCGATTGGAGACGTGGTATAATTTACATTGAATAAAGAATAGCAAATGATTTGAATTTAACCTTGTGCAAGAAAAGAAACAAAAGCAACTTAAACTGAATATCAGGAGGCTGTCAGCTTGCAGCAGCAAGCAACCCGACTTTGAAGTGACATTGAAAATGGAAAACGGCGGCGAAGTTTTCCAGAACTTTAAATATTTTGTAGTAATGCTCGGACGGTTTTCAGTGGAAAGTTTTAATTTATTTTGCTATGAAGTTATTATTCAAGTATCTCTTAGCTAATTTGTAAATTGGGCAAAAGATGGTAGAAAATTTTTGGAATGGGCAATGTTTTTTTTTCTTACAAATTATCTTTGAATTAAATGCACTGTGCACTTAAAATTTTGCATATTAATTCGTGGAAAAAATAAATGTAAGGTCGGTGTCTTAAAGTTATTTGGAATTAGAAACTAAGGTAAGAGTAAAATAAATTTAAGATAAGACTAGGAAATGTGTTAAATAAGTTCTGATTTTTCGCTAAAAAATGTTCACATGGCAGTTTTCCTCTGAAGAAAATATCCGAATACAAAAGATTAAACGCTAACAAATTTCGCTTTAGGAAAGACGCCTGACATATACTAAAGATGTTATTATCAGGGATGTAGTAGAGGGTATATGGGTATATACGCCGTATACTCTCTGGATTTTTTAAAAGGTCACCGTATACCCTCTGTTCCTCAAAAAAGCATATACCGTAACTTCGGGTGTATAAGCCGCGGATCAAACAATTCTTTTTGGACCCAGAAATCTTATTTAGTGATTGAAGACAAATATTTACGGCGATCTAACTAGTTATATTTGTTTCTTAAAAAATTCTGGGTCGAAAAAGAATTGTTTGATTTTCGGCTTATACACCCGAAATTACGGTAGTATACATACTCTTGGGCATAACATCAAACTTGAACGCATACCCTTTAGTTAGAGCGTATATCCTCTGTTACTTTTACGATTACACAATTAGTTATTATCTGTCGCATATACAGTCGGCTCTCGTTAATTCGAACTCGTCGGGACCACAAGAAATGTTCGAATTATCCGAAGTTCAAATTACGGAAAATATGCTTAATATGGTACTATTACAAAGGAATTAATGTTATAATGTACTTTAAATTTATTTCGTCTGCCATCATTAGAATATGACTTAATATTAAATTAGGATGTATAAATACATAAACTAGTTAAAAGATTAGAAACAAGCACAATGGAAGAAAAATTTAAAACGTCACTGATGGACAGACAGGGCACTAAGTAAGTGGATATAAAATGCATTGAATTAAATGTATACTTGTCCAAAACAATTTTCACAAAAAGAAAGAAAATTATTCAAATGATCTGAAATCCGTAAAAATGAAAAATCGGAATTCTCGTTAGTTCGAATTAAACGGAGTCAAGAGAAAATGAGTTCTAATTAATGAACATTTTTAACGTTATTCTTCCATTGAAAAATTCGGGACTTCATGTTCAGTGCGAATTAAGCGAAGTTTCGAATTATCGGATTTCGAATTAACGAGAGTCTATTGTATTTGAATTTTACCGATTGAAGACATGGTATAACTTACATTGAATAAAGAATGGCAAATGAATTGAATGGCAAATGAAATGAATTTAACTTTGTGCAAAAAGAAACAAACAAAATTAACTGAATATCAGGAGGCTGTCAGCTTGCAGCAGCAAGCAACCCGACTTTGAAGAGACATTGAAAATGGAAAACGGCGGCGAAGTTTTCCAGAACTTTAAATATTTTGTAGTAATACTCGTACGGTTTTCAGTGGAAAGTTTTAATTTATTTTCCTATGAACTTATTATTCGAGTACCTCGTAGCTAATTTGTAAATGGGGCAAAGATGTTAGAAAATTTTCGAAATGGGCAATTTTTTCCCTTGAATTAAATGCAGTATGCACTTAAAATTTTCCATATTAATTCATGGAAAAAAATAAATGTAAAATCGGCGTTATACAGTTACTTAGAATTAGAAACTAAGATAAGAGTAAAATAAGTTTAAGATACGAGTAGGAAATGTGTAAATACGTCTGAATTTTTGCTAAAACATTCTCTAGTTTTTATCCGAATGTAAAATAATAAATAACAAATTTGGATTGGATAAAGCTCTGGTGACAAATAGTACCGATGTGTGTGTCGAATTCATCTGCACTTAATTTTAAAGAAGAGGTCATTAATATGTTATATATACAGTCGGCTCTCGTTAATTCGAACTCGTCGGGACCACAAGAAATGTTCGAACTATCCGAAGTTCGAATTATGGAAAGTATGAAATGAAAACATGCTTAATATGGCACTTTTACAAAGGAATTAATGTTATAGTGTTTTTAAAAATCTTTTTTGTCTGTTATAGTTAGATTATGACTTAATATTAAGTTAGAATGTATAAATACATAAACTAATTAAAATATTAGAAACAAGCTCAATGGAAGAAAAATTTGAAGCGTTACTGATGGACAGATAGAGCATTAAAGTGGATATCAAATGCATTGGATTAAATGTATACACGTCCGGAACATTTTTCACAAAGTCAAAGAAAGAAAGTTATTCAAATTATCTGAAATCAGAGAGAAAGAAAAATGAAAAATCGGAATTCTCATTAGTTCGAATTAAACGAAGTCAAGAGAAAATGAGTTCGAATTAATGAAAAATTTTAACGTTATTCTGCCATTGAAAATTTCGGAACTTCATGTTTAGTTCGAATTAAGCGAAGATTCAAATTATCCGATTTCGAATTAATGGGAGTCGACTGTATTTGAATTTATAATTTTGAAAGTTATGTTAATAATAAGATATATAATGACAAACTAGCTAATTTTTATACTTACTTCTATAATTAGAATCTATATTGAGACAGCTGACTGTATTTTACAATCATGGTCGTTGGAATCATTATTTATACAGCTGATATATCGTCACCTGAGAATAATAAGGTTCTATCTGTGTGTTTGAAAAAAATTACTTATCGATATAGAAATGTTCTATTTGTATCGACACTGTAAAAAAAAAAGGGTCGATCTACTGAGAAAATTTTAGTGATCCTTGTAATTACTAAAAATTTTTTTGTAATCTTACTCGGTTACAAAGAATCTTTAAGAATTACTAGATAAAAGCTAACAAGGAATAGAGTTAATAGTTTTATATTTTTAATAACTATTACTAAAACTCCCTTGGTGTGGCCGTGATAGCCTAGTGGTCATAGCACCGAACTCCAGGCTGAAAGTACACGAGTTCTATGCTGGACGCCACCAAATATGCACCGAATGTATGCAATGTAAGTACTCGTTAAATAAAGGGATTATGAAAATCCTGTCGTAGCAGTTACCATGGGTAATTATCTCTGGACTTTCCCTCCTCTTTAGAAACATGTGAAAATAGAGCAGGTAGCAATGTTTGGTGCTGCCATCTATTGCGGCTTTTCCGAAAATCTTTCGCTTCAGAAATCTGTCTTTTTACCCACTGGATGCAGCTCGAAGGAAGCTACTCCCCTTCGGGCACACGTAATGGTTACTAAAAATAATTTTGGAGCTATTACTTAAATTTGCTTGGTGGCTCATACTAAAAAGTTTTAAGTTAGTTATACAAAAAATTCTTTTGTTCAGTTTACAAAAAAAACAAATGTTTGTTTCACTTGCAAAAAAAAGTTTGTAATGGTTACTAAAAAAATCTGTGGAATACAAATTTACTAAAAAAATTTTAGTAACCTCTTGAATATTTTTTACGGTGTATGAAGGCATTTATGGATTAAAATAATGTTATAACATAATCGTCATACCATATGTAAATTTTATATAACATTATTTTGATGCAAAAATTCCTTTATAGATTCAAATAGAGCCTATAAATCAATTTTTTCAAAAACACAGATAGACCCTTATTATTCTCAGGGGACGATATGTCGTAACTTGTACTAAAGAGGGATGAAGATTTTCATTGAAAACGGATATACAGTTGTTTCTTTGTGTTTTTATAATCCTATTATTAATATAAAAGTCGTCTTTGTACGGTAAGTAATTTTATTTATTACCATAGTTTGACATATACAAGGTGCGCACACTGCCTAAAGTTTCCGAGAAGTATATTACCACAGTGTTAGATCAGAAATCTTTGACTGATATGTTTTTTCTTCAGAATTTAAGAAATTCTCTAAAAAATATTGCTGTTTTCTTCTGAAGAAAATAGATAAATGTGAAATAATAAATTATAATAGATTTAGCTTTGATAAAAATGTGTGACATATACTATAGATGTTATTATTCATACATATATGCTTCAATATCAGTTTTGATAATATCTATAATAATAATATTTTTCATAATTTAAATCAATATGTGCAAACATTACGTCTGATTAACGTAATTTGAGAAATAAAATTATTTAAATTACCAACACTTTTAATTAAAATAGGCATATAGAAACAATAAGAAACAACTATGTGTATGTTTCAGATGTAAACATTTGTAGTAATCTCGGGATGTTTCTGTGGAAAGTTTGAATTTATTTTTCTTTAACTTAATATTCAAGTAACTCTTAGCTATATTGTAAATTGGGAAAAGGTGGTAGAAAATTTGGAAATGGGCAATGTTTTTTTCTTACGACTTTTCTTTGAATTAAGTGCACTGTGCACTTAAAATTTTGTATATTAATTCATGGAAAAAAATAAATGTAATATCGGCGTCGTGATCTTAGATTTCATGATAAATTAGGAAATGTGTTAAATGTATGAAGTTTCGCTAAAAAATTTTCATACTGCAGTTTTCCCTTGAAGAAATTATCTAAAAATAATAAACTATAACAAATTTCCCTTTAAGAAAGACGTATGATTTGTACCATAGATGTTAATATCCGTCGTATACATTACAATAAGACTTATAAGGCTGTATTACGTTTTTCTTTGATTAAATAAGAAAAAAATATCTGTTCGTTGAAAATTATGGTAAAACAATACGCATTTTATTAATATAATGTATGACAGAAATTAGTTTATACAAAGATCTTGTTCTTAATCAACATTCAACAACATTTTTTTACGAACACATAAAATTAATTTCAAGTTTCTCAAGCAAGGTAACGAATGGTCAGGGAAAACACGGTCAAAAAAAGTGTTAAATACCAGTATTTTGTTAAAGAGAAATTCGCCTTCTTTAATCCCTTTATATTGTTTGATGTATTTTCTATTAGAAAATACTCGCAGATTCCTCCTTTTTTTTAACCTTTTTTCCCTGGCCACTTGCTACCCTGTCAAGGTGTTTTAAAATGACACACGATAGAAAATTAATGTTATGTCTCCCAATCTGACAGCATTTACCTTTTTTTTTAGCATGGAAACATTCATGGTTAGCGACCATTTCCAAAAGTTGACTTGTTTTACATATTCCATATGTGAAAAATTAAAGAACGAATGGATTCCTGGTTTTGTGAAATAGTGGGTAAAATAAATAATCCAACGGTTGATAAGAGTAAGTAAAATAAATAATGCAAATTGTAGCTAACAATAAGTGAAAAAAAAATCCAAAATATTGCGTATTGTAGCCATAGGATTCTTAAAGAAAAAAGATAAAAGAATTTATTTCATATTATATAAACTTAATCTATAATAGATGAGTCATTCACGTTGGTTATCTGTTACTGTAACAGTTGCTATGGATAGCAATAAAGGTTTGTTCATATAAATTTTCCACTTCTTTAAGCACTTGATATTTCTAGCATTCATCGAGCATGTATTATTACTATTGAATGTCAGATAATGCTATAAACATTTGTGAAAGATCAAACTCACGTTCTCTGCAACATTATTGAGAATAAATAACGGCATATGTAACAATGTACCTGATACCTAGTTCTTAAGAGATTTCGTTTGATAAAAAGTAAAATATAAATGAAGTATAGAACAATCTTAAGATTTTATTTCTATCCCATTAAGGTACAATTTCCAGTTATTATCAAGTATTATTTTGCGCTAATCTTATATGCAGTAAAGTCTAATGTTTAATATGATGGGGTTCTTAGATTAGAAAAAAATCTATTTCACTTAAGTATATACCACTTATAGTGTAGTACAATATATGCCACAGTTGAGTAAGTATCAAGAGTTAATTTAGCGTTTTTATGTTAAAGAAAAACGTGTTTTTTTTCTTTCAAATTCCTGTGAAATGGAAAATATACATCAATAAAAAGTTTAACGAAAATATTTTTTTAATTATACTGGGGGTCACAATTAAAAATTACGTTTTATCGAATTTTGCTTAAAATCTCTAAGTTGTACCTTCTAAAATATGATAACAGTAGATCAACAATAGTTTTCATTAAACTGTCCAAAGTTTTCTTTGCGCATTTTAGAGCTGTCCTACGCTTTTAAAAATGTCAGGCTTACATGAAACCAAATTATTGCTTCAGTAATCTTGTAGAAAAAAAATATGAGTAGCTATACGTAACGCCCTAAAATTTTGAAGGAACTAACAGTGCAATAAACAAAGGTGAACGCCTTTCTTAATTTCATCAATTTATAAATCAAATATTCAATAGTTTTCTTTCTTATTTTTGTTCAATGTACAGCGCTGTGTTTTACAATGAATGTGATTTCTTTTGCTTTTATGGAATCACTTATTATTTTTTGTATTATATAAATAACAACCCGTAACCCTAATAGCATGCATGGTCACAGTGACGTCACTGTGAGTCACTTTGGTCACATCACATCAGTGACCAAAATGCCACCACTCAGTGACGTCACATTGTGACTGAGATGTGACTTTCTTAAAAATCTTTAGAAATTTATAAATACCCTTCAAAACATGTTATTTACTTTAAAAAACATGTTTCTGGCAATTTAAATATCGTTTCTTTTGTCACAGTTTCGTCACAATGTTAATGTCAAATTAGTCACAAATGACACATTTTTCACAAATTTGTCACATTGTGACCACTTTGTGAAACGTCACAAAAGAGCTCTAAAACGGCCATAACGACTTCATATTTTAGTCACTGTGACTTCACATCGACGTCACGTGACGTCGATATGAAGTCACAGCGACTAAAATGTGAAGTCATTATGACCGTTTTAGAGCTCGTTTTTGACCACTTCACAAAGTGGTCACAATGTGACAAATTTGTGAATAATGTGTCATTTGCGACTACTTTGACATTAACATTGTGACGAAACTGTGACAAAAGTGTCGATATTTAAATTGCCAGAAACATGTTTTTTAAAGTAAATAACATGTTTTGAAGAATTTTAGTAAATTTTCTAAAGATTTTTAAAAAAGTCGCATCTTAGTCACAATGTGATATCACTGAGTGATGGCATTTTGGTCACAGATGTGATGTGACCAAAGTGACTCACATTGACGTCATTGTGACGTCACTGTGACTATGCATGCTATGAGGGAAACTTGAAAAAGATGCTTTGTAAATCGCTTCGACAAGACAACTACTACAGACAGTATCTAAACCGTTTGGGGTCGAGTGTCAGCAAACAGCCGTACAAGCTTTATATGTAAGATTTTCTTTTTATATTCTATTCACACCACTATATTAGTAAATTTCTCTTGCACATATTATCAAAGTAGAATTGGCAGAGATGTCATGTACGCACCACATTTGCACGTGCTTTTTTCCTCCGCTAATTTGGCACTGCACATCTGCGCCAAGGAGAAGATCCGTTTAATAAATTTATAACAACTAAGAATGTATTTGTTAAAAATACAAGCTTATATCAATTATTAGGAAAATAAAATGAGAAAAGTTAAAGATTTCAGTAAAATGTGCAGATTAAATTATACAACTGCATGCATTCAACATGGCTACTATTATTATTATTTACGATGCATTGTGAAAATTATGTGTTTATTGTTTTGTTACTTAAGTTTATTATTTATAACTGTTTATTTATTGTTTCCTTTTTTATTAAACTTATATTTATTTACTGTTATTTTTTATTTTAATTCTTAAATTTTTTTTATTATATACAATATCAATAATTATTTACATCAAACTATAATTTATTTTCTTTTATTATTTCCTTTCTTAAAATACTTGAATCTCTTTCATTTTTTTCATGTTATTTTATTTTTATATTGATATAAAAAATCGCGTCTTGTTATTGCTTGTAACTTGGAACTTATATTCAAAAACAAAATTTTAGCCAAATTGGAGGGGGAAAAAGCACGTGCAATGTGGTGCGTATATGACATCTGTGCCTTAGAATTAAAAATATTTATAAAAAAAGGGAATCAAAGTGGAACGGAGCCACCGTATTAAATTTCTTGCAAGAGATGTCTGTGCCTGGGAGGAGTGCTTCGATCACAAAGGATTATTTGGGTCTGCTTCAAGTATGGCTGATGGCTTAACTGATTCAGATACCAACCATCATTAACTACAAACATTCACAATACCTTGATTGAAATTAACTAGCGATTGAATGTTGCCTATGTGATCTGTGAGCCACATTGCACAGTTATAAACTACTCTAACAAAACTTTTAAATTTCTTCTAGATTGCGATTTTTTTCTTCCCTATCTTTATTTGCAACTAAATTTTCGTTATTTGTAATCAGGCATTCATTTTGAATCGCTGAGTATATTTGTTCGAAATACCTTCAATTATTGCGTAACTTACTTTCGAAAAATAATTTTAAAAGCAGTAATTTTATTCTCTGCAAGACAATCCACCCACAAATTTCTTCAAATGCGTCACTGATTTTATTTCTGTCAAATAATCTTAATAGAAGGAGGTTGTCTGTCGGAAGGGAGAATTATTGAAAAACTTTGTTTTATCGTCTAGACATAGCTCAAAAAGTCACAGATCCGTAAATCTCTAATAGGGCCAGGCTATTACAGTACAATTATTTTTACCAACTTATAAAGCTAACTAGTTTGACCTTGATCGGCACAATAGTTTAATACAGCATTATAATCTAAATCATATCTTTTCTCACAAGAATTAACGATATATTTTTTTTATTTATTACTTCGAGTTAAAACAAAATGTAATTTTTAAAAATATGTATGCGTTTAACAGAGATAAATTAATATGGCGACAAATTGTCAAGGATGATAGTTTCCTATGAGACCAACAATTACTTTGTAAGGAACCACCAACAGTCTATTTACAAAAGTCCAAGGTTTCAAATTGCTTATTAAGTAAAACGTACAGAAGGCTTAATTGTAAGCTGGAGCTGAATTATCTTTCATAATATTAATATTTTTGAAGAAATAGTAATGATTTTGTGGCGGAACTCTGTCCATCACGCAAGAAGTCGACATAATGCTGAATTTTAGTAAAAAACAAGTTTACCTTAAACAATAAATGCATGAGGTTCGAAAGAAATTGAGCGAAACTTAACAGCGAAATTCGAATTCTGATTTAACTAACAAACAAATTAAATAAATGCAATTTACTATTTTAAAATCAACTTACTTAAGAATCTACCCAAAACCAAATATACATCGAAATATCACTATTGTTGAAAACACGTTAATCAATGGACTTGAAATTTATTTTAAATTTTGTACTAATTCACGATAAGCAATCTAGTAGTGTAGTAGTGAATCCCAGATGTCACTTTATTGAAGTATGTAGATTTTAGCCCCTTACCAGAGGTCAAACTCCTTGGCTGAAATTTTTAAGTATACGCTCAGATTACTTCAAATGCCAGTCGATAAGTGCAAGTGACAAACATGTACTCACTCAAAACTTTGAAGAGATTAAGAACTGGTTTCAATTACCCCGACCCGAGACCTAACTCAAATCAGTCGTCAATTCAAACTTTGTCTATTTTTTTTATATTAGACAATTGACCACAATAAGCTAATTAGTAATAATACTACAACAATATAACATAATAATAATACTATAACAGCAATAATACTACAACAATAATTCCATAATACAGAAAATTCAGATATCTTAAAAAAAGCTATGAAGTGAAACTATGAAAATATATGGTGAAATGATACCTATATAAAATATAAGTTAAAGGGAAGAGATTGTACTGCATGCATTTATATATATGGATAATATGTACCTTGTAATATTACCAGAATACAGAAAATTCAAATATCTTAAAAAAACAATTAGAAGAAATGTATGATAAAATGACATTTATATGATTTATATGAAGTTTAAGAGAAGGGATTATAATGCTTGCATTCATACATACGGATAATATGTACTTTGTAATAATATCATATTACAGAAAATTCAAATATTTCCAAAAAAAAAAAAACTATTAAATGAAATGTATGATGAAATGACATCTATATCAGTTATAAGTTAAGGGGAAGGGATTATAATGCATACACTCATATATACGGATAATAAGTATGGATTCATTCATGCGTGAAAAGATTCATATTGAAATCTTTAAAACGTATAAAATTTCGGATGATTAACGGTTTCAGTTAATTCACATAAAATTAAAAAATAATCAAAATGAAATTAAGAAAAAAATAGCAATAAATCTATTTCTGTAATCATATTTCAAAGTGCTTTCTTCGCGTAATTTGTCTAAAACGAAAAATCGCCATCTATTTACTAGGCCTGCACCTGCTAAAAAGTTTTTAAAACAAATTTAACATACTTTAATTGCTTCACTAAATTACCTTCAAATAATATCAATAGATGGCGCAATAAGTTCACGCTCGTTTTAAAGTTTCTAAATAAATTTTTTAGTCGTTTCATTTACGTATAAACGAGTTTTTAATGATCTCTTCTTCATTTTCTGGTTTGTTAATTGTTTTTTCATGAAAGAAAAGCAAAAAATTATTGAAGCAACCGCGAAGAAAAACTGAAAAAGGAAAAAAGGATGCTTTTTTAAAAAAAAAGAAGGCATTAAAAATGTGGTAAGGAGGATGTAACACAACGTAATAAATTTGTTAGACTGAGGCCAGTTGATTAGTGGCGGTTTTCTTATGAGTTTGATAAGAAAAAACAAATGTGGTTGATGGGAAAGCCAAGAAGTAAAAAAAACTAATTTTTTTAAACAAAATGATATGATTATTTAAAAATTGAGAGCCACTGGAAAAAGATTAATGTGTTAAGCGTAAGGTCATAATGTAATAAGTGTGCTAATTTTCGACATCGTAGCTGAGGAGTAACACACATTGAATGTATGTATCCAGTTTAAAAATTAGGTGCTTTAAAATGTAAAAAAATAAATTCTATATCGTAAGTGAAACGCGGCAAATGAGGTGCGTTCTTAATATAACTAGTTTTTGCAAAATATTCAGATCTTGGTGCAATAGTTGTTGCCCACTTATGCAAAAATGTGTAAATTCAAGATTTATTATGGTTATATTTAATAAATTCAGTAATACAAAAATAAGAGGACTCCATCTTAAATAGAACATAATCACCATGGCAACATAAAATTAATGTGCATCATGAGATACCGTAGAGTTAATTACGTATGATAGGATTTAATAAGTAGAAGAAAACTTTTATTTACATCTATTTTTAGATTTGATTCAATTTTCATAAAATTTGAAATGTCGCAAGAAAATTTTGCAACGATTATATGTTATATTTAAAACCATTTGTTTGGGTAGTTTTTATGCTGTTATATGCGAACAGATGAACGGACCAAACGACGTCTATATTTGCTAAGTATTTATATAACTAAGATTTAAGAACATAAAACTAAGAAGCTTGAAATGTGAGCACAATGTCTTTTAATGGTGATAAGCAATTACATGGTCGAGAGAGTAAGGGCATTCAATGCCAGGGTGGTAATACCGGGTTCAAATCCCGGAGACTCTTTTGCGCTCCCATAGTGCATCATTCCCGGCCACATTCGTGTCGTGTATTATCTGTAACAAAAAGGTATGATTATTTAACAATTCAGAGTCATTACAAAAAATATTTAGATATTAAGCATTAATGCAATAAATGTGATATTTCTGAACATAATTTCTAAAGGAAATAGTGAGAGAGACGACCTTCAATAGATGGAACCCACTTAAAAACTAATGTTCTTCAGAATCTCTAAAAAAATTAAGAAAAAGAAGAAACAAACAATGTCAGCGAAACATCTTTCCGCGATTACAAAATATTTTCCCAAAATAACCATCCACGATAGGAATATTTAAACTAAAAATGAGACATTAGACATACTTAAATACATAAACAAGAATAAAATTAAAAGGTATACTTAAAAACATTTAAAATTAAAATAAATCATACAAAACACACGTTTCGCTAAGCCATCACATAGCCTCCTTAGTATTAATATTTTTTTATTTTTATTTTGTATTTATTTTGTTTTGAGGTAGGCGCTACAGCTATTCGCCGGCATAACCTCCAATGATCACAGGAAACCATACATAACACTTTATTACAGAATATCCAGTATATATATTATCACAGGGACAACACAGACACTCATGCCGCTAGCTGGACTCGAACCAGAGACCAGCGGTGTGGGAGCGGCCTCCGCTACCATCCACGCCACTGGGTCGGCAGTATTAATATCAGACACAACAACAAAACATCGAACAAACTGGCTTCAGTTACAGTTGGAGTTTTTATTTTAGTACCAACAAATATTCATTAGGAATTGAGCTTGATTCGTTCAGGGTGTATAAGTATAGCTTCGTGAAACATCCCTCCATGAAAACGTTGTAACGATAATCTTTGCGGTTATTTTTCAAAACTGATGAATCTACGAAAGATGGAGTGTGGTCCATATTAAAAGCATTTTGAACTAATCTGGAATCTAACTTTCCAGTTGTGGCTTTCCATTGACTTTTCATTGGGGCTTCCGTGGGCACCACGCCGGTAATCGCTTGAGAGCGTTGGAGGCTGCGTGTACGATTCCCGTTGGCTCCATTGCACACAATCTTTGTGTGGATCTCCCTGTTGTATTTCTCTCGTGTTGTAAAATTTCCTTGTGCTACCAAGTTCCTGTATATTGATAATGACTTATAAGCAGGCTTTCATGTCAAGAACACGTATCAGATGTATTCTGTTCAGTAAAATAAATAAATAATATATTTTTTTATTTACATTTTATTTTTAATTAAGCCATTTTAAGTGTGCCGATATACTCTTCAAGTCAAATTTCAAATCATTTATGCATTTGTGTAAATGCGCATAGTAATCTCTAATATGAGGCATTTAGAATCATAATGGATCAAGTTCATAAAACGTTACCAAGATATGTTTGTAGGTAAAGTTCATAGCGAATCACATGACACTTGCACATTTATTGCGCACATTTTCAATATTGGACTTGTTTTATTATAGCGCCAATCTTTTCAGAACACTCTTAAGCTGCTATAAGATTCATCAACATTTTGAGGGACTTTTGAACCAACACTTAATTTCCTCCAACTTTCCGCGAAATATCCGCACAACACCCAGTGTGATAAGAAACAGCAATATTCTCTAACTTTTTTCTGCAGTTCGAAAAAAGTCCCCGCTAGACAAGACATTTCATCCAATATCGAACATTTCAACGAATCAGAGATAAGCGATAAAGATTAGGCGATAAATATTAAAGCCTGGTACTAGTAATACTGGTTTTCCTCCTTTTTCTCCGACTTTTCCCAAGACAATTGTAACCTTTTTCTCTCTTTGAACGGGAAAAATTTGGGGTTAAAATCACTGAAAAGTTTGTCGCGCGTAAAGTTCATGAAGCTTTAGAAAGTTTATCACATTTCTTCATTATCCTTACAGTTGTATGCATAAATCCAGATTCAGATTCGAATGACAGTTTCTGTACTTTTGACTTAGTATCTGATTTGTGACATCAAACTTCGTAGTAAAAATTGTTTGTTTTGTCATGTTCTGGCAGAAAATAGAATTCAATCTGGTTTTAGACCTTTCAATGTAATCTTGCACGCACTTTTATAAAATTCTGTATAGTGACTCAAAGAGTAAAATTTCAGATTTTTAGTTGCTTGGAAAATTTGAGTTGTCTGTTTGTCTGTTTGTCTTCATGTTTACAGAACACACAAATCAATCTATTTACATAATTATGACAATGTTCTATAGATTTTATATCCCTATTCATTTTTTCTTCACATATATATACGATACAATCGACACTCTCGAATAAATTATATCATTATGTGAATGCACATATTAATTTGTAATATGAGGCGTTTAGAATAATAACGGATCAAGTCCGTAAAAGGTATAGCTATTCTCATTGCGAATCACAGAGACTTACACCATTTATTACTCACATTTTCAACTTTGGATACCAAGGCCGTAGCTAAGGATGTGCTAGAGGGAGGGGAGATGATCATTCCCTAAAACATTTTATGCCTCTCCTGGAAAAGATTCCAAGGTCATTAAATGAACCTATGTTCCGAAAATCTAAATGAAATTCCGTTCAAAAATCTCCTTTAGTTTGGAGGCCCTTTGAATTTTTGCAGAAACATTATATTGTAACTAAAATAAGTGTCTCAACACTCGCTCATCTTATTTTTACATATGAATCTAACATGATACTTAATATTACTTTAGTTATACACTCGAGTTTTTCATCATAATATTCTTTTCTTAGCATAAACTGATGTTTAATAAGAAACGTAATGCGTACAATGTGAATATGTGCTAATTTATATTTCTATGTCAGATAAAGAGAGAGAGAGATAGAATATGAGCTCCTTCCCTAAATTTTCTTGAGCCTCCCCCCCCCCTATTATTTACTTCTAGCTGCGGTCCTGCTTGGATATTGTTTATTGCGGCACTAATCTAATTATCCATAGAGCGCAAATCAATTTTAAGAAAAAAATGGAATTCATCCGCTTTAAATCAGAAGGCCCAATACATCCTTAGATTATTTTATCCGCGATTGTGTGTGTTTAAAATAAAAGTAAACATGCGCATTTGAATAGAAATTCATTGAAAAAAAACCGTATAGTAAAATTTATCAGTAATTTGACGACTCTAAACTTAACAAAACAGTTGATTAAAATTCATTAAACGTAAAACCATTTTATATTAAAATAAAACAAATAGTAAATTGATACGCGAATTTGTTTGATATAAATTAATTAAGAAATCGCGACCTAAGCTTGTGTAACCAATGTATTAATCAAATTAAAAATTTACATTATAAAAGCAAGTACAATAAATTACACACGCTTCAGATGGGTTTGCATGCTATAAAATTTCGTCGTCAATACAAATATAATAAGTTATTAGCACTAAAGCAGAACGGTAAAAATAAAAATATACTTCGTATAAAAGGAAGAATCACACATTTTGTCCATATCCTTCCAAACTGTTTCCTTTTATATTGACAAATAACATTTCTTTATTTAATTTTCATTCACTACTTTTTTTAAAAAACTTCTTTTGTAACAAAGGGATAAATGCAACGTAAGTTTACACAGTCTTTATTGAAATAACACAAATTCAAGTTGAACACTTAAAATCAATTAAAAATTATTCTTGTATAAACAAATTAATTCTTCAGCTTTAAAAGGAAATTCCATTTTATTTCCTATTCACCGAAAATTGTAGAATAAATTAAGCCATTTTAGAAAATCAAGCGAGATAAACTGTGCTTATTAAGTGTCTGCCTGTTTACACTGAGCAAATACAAGCTGGAAAATTTGCTTTCTTCCAAAATTAAAAAAAAAGGATATTTTTCGACACAGCGCCTTTTGCGTAACATTAGGTATGAATGGGTATAAACAACAACATACTGTTTTAATTCTTTTTCCAATAATTTAATTCACAGATACGCAACGAATATCGGTGTTTAGTTAAGCAAGCAAATTATTCTGTTTGGATATCATTATCAATGTGTTTTTTTTTTTTCTTAATGATGAAGGAAAATTTTATAAAGCGTTATCATGCTTTAAGAATCGCGATTCCCTAAAAATTATTGTTTTAGATTTCGAATTGTTTGTAAAATCTTTTATTGCAAAATAAAGCTTGTTTATTAATTAAGGACATTAATGAAAGTTTGCAGAATTTAAATAATTAAGTACTTTAATGCTCAATTAAACATAATTTGTTTTTATTCTATCTATTGTTGCTTTGAAATAAAATAATCATTTGTACAAAATTTTAATCCGACGGAAATAAGTATTCGTACTAGGAATAAAATCGAGAAATTTATGGAATAATTAATGTTTATGACTGAATAAAGTTCACTTGCGTAGTATTGTTGAATAATTTCAGTATTATCATCTCAATATAACAAATAAAATCCTTTATGTCAAGACGAAAAGGTGATGCACAAAATTATTAAAAGGGAAAATTCCAAATAAACAAAATGTACAGTATGTTGCCAAATTCGACCGACAAATTCATAACTCTAATAACTTTCAGAAAACTGAAGTAAGATGTTCTGGGTAATAACGTCAAGATGGATAATAACGTCAAGGGCTAATATTAAAAGTAATTATGAAAGAATTTGGGAAATGGCACCTACGGGCTCTGCGCTGAAGGATTTTGAATCATCTGGGTTTTTTTAATATATATATATATATATAGATAGTCAATGAGTTGTTATATCAAATCCTATATTTGTCGGAAAAAAATCTTAAACTAAGCCATGAAAATCGGTAGAACCTTAACATGATGTTTTCCCAGGATATTTTTCATTACAATAAAGCTTTTAATATATATTGTTACCTATGTTGTAAATGCGATAATATTACATAAGGGGAAGAATTTTCCATTATACACTCTTGTAGTATGTATTTACGCTTCACATTTTGGATTGCAATTACCAGTTCACATGGTATCATCGATAGCTTGAAAACCCTGTTTTTCTAGAAATTTTCATGATGTTATAACATTTCACACCAGACAAGGTATAATCTTGACCAAAAAAAAAAAAAAAACTGTAAATACTTTTTGTTAATTCTTTAACAAATTAGCGTAGAAGAAAGTTACTGGTACATAACGATTGTAAATAAAGTTGTAACATTGTAAAAAATGTAAAATTTGCTTAGGGGGGCATCTACATATTGAAACGGGAACTTATTATTATTTTTTTTTTTCGATAGCAGTACCTAATTCAAAACTCAATTCCATGAAATTCAATTCCAATTTCTAATATATGAACTTTACACCATTCAATTAGCCTAACAACAAAATTTCATGAAAGTCCTAAGATAAATTTTCGAGAAATAAATTATTTTAAAACTAGCATATATTAAGGACTGTATCCAAAAAGAAATTCGGTACTCGAATGCTTATCAAGAGAGCTGTCTTCTTGGTCAAGGCATATTAGGCGCCACTCAAACACTCATTGAATCCTGCTAGTTTACAGGATAGCATAAGTTTCAAAATATTTAAGGTCCACGCACATAGCACTAACTTCTTGCGCTATCTTTGATCTTTCGTGTCGGCGCTTTGGTGTATAAATTGCACTTCTAGTGCACTGAATCTGAACTTCAAGAGAGGAATCTAACGCGAAATCAGTTGACAGCTTTACGACTGAAGATAAGGTAGATAAAAGTTCCCCTTCATTTGTCAATTTGGTAGGGCCAGTCCCTCAAAAATCATTTAAAGAGATTTCACCCTTGTTCCGTTCGAAAACAAAGATTGATTGATTGCTCTTTTAGTGTAATAAAAACTAGTGCTGTTCGCTAGCAGCCTTAGTCACTTCTATCGTAGATGGCCCCTTAAACCCTCATTTTACTCATTTTTTAAGCATAATTTGAAAACTATTTGAAATAAAAAATTGAAATTTTGGATTTCCATAAAACAGGACTTAATAAATCTAAATTCATGAAAAAAATCATAATTTTTTCGAATATTAATTTCATGATTCATGATTCATATCGTAAAATTATTAAAATTGCAAGCTTAACATATTTATGTCTGAGTATTTTAGTATTGTTGCTACAGAAAAAAATTAGCACATTAAGAGTATAATTTTAAGAGATATTAATAAAAATATGAAAATGTGATTTAACATTAGATGCACTAAATTTTGAATGTTTATAATTCAAAATCAATGACTTGAAATTTAATGTCTAGTTATAGTTTGAACCAAAGATTTGAAATATCTTATTGAAATTGGATATTTCCATTTAAAAAAAAAAAAGCAGTTTTACTTCGATTTAATATATATATGGCTCTTTAAGCAAATGTTATGTACATAATTTAAAATAATACTTTCTCCAACGATAATTTGAGGATGGGTTATTGAGGGGTGTTTATTTTCTTTTCCCACGACTGTACATATCGTCGCATTTCCATTGCACTATTTTTATTTACTCAAAATTATTACCGTCAATCTTAGTTCAAGTAGGATGAAATATCCTGGATTTGTGACTAAATAAGTATTTTGCAACCCTATGTTCTATGGCAATGTTTTATCTTCACCATAACTCCTATGAATTTGCCGTTCGAATTCGACAACCGGAAAACCCAGTATATAAAGTATGCACCTGTACCAAATATCCATAAAGTCAATGTAAAAAATAAATAAATAAACATACATATAGACGCATACAAAAATACCTCCATCAAAAAATGTGGTGTTTTAAAGCGGACCAACGGTTCTTTTATATATAACTAAATTACATAATATATAATTTTGCAGTTTTTTTTTTTTTTTTTTTTTTTTTTTTTTTTTTTTTTTTTTTTACTTAAAACATATTTAGATACAAGAACTAATAAATGAAATGTAAAATTATTTCCCAACATAAATATTTTGTCTATGCATTGTTGCATGTTTTTCCGCACGATCGTTGTACGTCATTTTTAGAAATTTTATTCAATAATTTCAATTTTATAAAATAAATTGCATATTTTTCTTTTCTTTTTTCGAAACTGTGTTATTTTTGGAAAGCTATTAAAAACGTTTTAAACGTAGCTTTATAAAAACTTCTCAAATTCATTTGAATCATCGGAAGAAAAAAAATAATAATCTGCTTAAGAGAAATTAAGAAAATATCTTCAAGACTATTTTGTTTATTTTTAAAGTAAAATAAATAACCTATCATGTCAAAAATACTTAGAAATCTTAATTTAAGTATTTCTAAAGAAAATATTCCATAGCTTCCGGAAGTATATAGCTTTTCAGAAAAACTCAAAGAAAATCTTTTAAATTTCAACATTAAAAATCTATTGTGATAAGCAGACTTAAAATTTATCTAGAGTTTTTCTTTCTTTTATACATATATAAACTAGTGAAATATTTTAAATGATTTTTTTATATTATGCTGGAAAAATTTTAATCTCATTTTTAGACTGTTTAACAAGTTTTTATATTTTTTTCTAGAAATATGCATATTAATTTTGAATTACTACATTTCATATGCACTGTTAAAAAATCTGAAATTCCTGATTACAGATACATTTTCCTGAATTTCACAGAAAAAGTCCTTTTTCACGACAAAAGGGCATTTCCCGTTAAAAGTCGAAATTTTTCATCATATCTACTATAAATAACGAAACGGAGAAAAATGGATGGAAATAGCGGAGATACCCCGTTATCTAACGCAAATTTATTTTCAGTGTTTACAAAACTGATATGTTGCTTAAAAAAAAAAAAAAAAAAAAAAAAAAAAAAAAAAAAAAAAAAAAAAAAAAAACTTAATTAATCTATTAATGTCCAAATTATTTTCTTCATTAAAAATGAAATTTTGGGTTTCCCACCACTTTTAAAAGACGAATAACTTTTATCTTCATTTATTGAGGAATTTGTCTCGTGAAAAATAGTGTTTATTTAACTTTCTATTTACTGGTGTGAAAAGTGCTTTATTGCCTTTTTTTTCATAGCGTCCCTAAAAAGGGACGCAAGGCATTAATGGGTTAAAGAATATTGCTTTTTTTTAAAGATTAATGATACTCGAATATAAATGAAATTTCGATATAAGAATAATATGTTTTGAATTCTAAGATTCGAGCTAATGAAAATAAAACAAAAATCTCGCTCTGAAGTCAAACGAGAGAAGAAATAATTCAGTAATAATTAAAAATACTGTAATAATCGCCAGTAGCGAAGAGGTTAAGCAAATGGAGAAAAGGCTTTCTAAACAAGTTTATATGCAGGAAAATATACGTTTCTTTTTCACCTTGTTATTAAAAGCTGTTATTAGAAATTAAAATAGTACTGTTGTCGGACACTCACATTTTGCTGTTGTCATTTAAAAGTTTTTTTTTCTTTTTTAGAACGAAAATGAAGAAAAATTTCTATAAATGGAACGTTTCTGTATCGAAATGGCGTTTTAAACTGAAAACTTCATAATCCAAAAAACCATATACATTCTGCAATGTTAATATTTATGTGCTGTGTTGAATAAACTTTTGATGTAACAATAGTTGCTAAAATCGTGTTTCAACATTCGAATCATACAAATAGCTGTAAATAGCCTTATGAAACAGACTAGACCTTTCAGAAAAATCAAACAAAATCATCTAAATTCTCTTTATTAGAAAGGAATTGGGATATGTATGCTTCAAATTTACTTAGTGTTTTTTAAATAATAAATAATTATTTTTTTAATTTTTTATTATAGTTTCTAATTGGCATTTAGTTCCTGTGTTTACCACAATATACAGGGTGAGTCATAAATATCGAAACAATAGGCTATCTCTTTAAATATTGCTCCTAGACCCATACTTCCAATTGCAAAGTTTCATAAAAAAGGTGAATTTTTTGATAAGATAAGTTGCAACTCCATGGGGGGTCTACTATAAAAAATACGAAAATTAAATTTTTATACGGCCCCCAGAGGATAAAACTCCCAATTAGAAAAATTTGCCTTATCCATTCCTGAATTGAACAAAAAAAAAATCATCTTCATATCTTCAAAACTCAGAGAGTTATGAAAATTTTAATAAATCATGAGGTTTCAAGGGATCAGACACAAATTGAAATGCGTGTTATTGAAGAAACAGTGTTGCTGTAATGAATCCGGGAAACATTTATTTTATTTACTTAATTATAGAGTTAGAATTTTGAATGTTTTGTGATGGTTAACCTTAAAATTTGTAAGTATTATCACATCATAAGACTTCTTAATAAAATATTTTTTTTTCAAAAAATTTAGAGTAAGTTCAAATTGTTATAACTCAAAATATTATTTGTCGCGTTGAACTTCTTTCTTTTGATTAAATGAAAATCTCTAATTTTTAATTTTGATTCAGCATTTTAAATAACATTTATTTTTTTAAATAAAAGTATTTAAAATAACAATATAAAAAGAGATGCAATATTTTGTAAACAAAACACATTTTTAAAAGTAAATTTTCTGAGCTAAAACCTTTTTTCAGTTCGTTGGGCATTTTTTTTTTTTTTTTTTTTTTTTTTTTTTTTTTTTGAGATGTTAAAAAACTATTGAACTCGCGGGACTGTTACCGTAACCGACGGTTATTGACTTATATCAGTTTAAAAATGAAAAAAACTGAAATAAAATTATTTGATGCAAAAAAGTGCATTTAGTTTTAAACAAAGTTGGGCTCCTAGCAATTAAATGCTTTTTAAAAGATTCTATGTGATTAACTTCGTCCTGTATCGTTTCGATTTCAGATTATGTTTAAGTTTTGCCATTCTCACTTTCTTTAATTACTATTTAAATGCGTCAGTTGATTTAAACTTCATTTTTTTATCACTTCGATTTAAAGTTTTTTCATTGTGCAGTGACTCACAGACAGACATTTTGTAAAAACATGTTTTTCGGTATCTCTGAGCCCTAAAACGCGTGAATCCGTCGAAAACCGGAATTCAAAATTTTCATGAATCCAAAGCTTTCTTTTTGTAAAGATAGAAGAAAGTAAATATAGGTGTAAAACCATCATAAATTTTGAAGCTGAATAGTAAAAAGTAGATTTTTGAAAATATTTCTATGTAATTTATTAAAATATATTTGAAATGATTCCATTAATAGAAGTCTCATTACTGCTATTACTATTTTTACTAAACTTATTGCCTGCGGCAATAAGTTTTTAAGACATTTTAATAAGAGTTTAATTATTATCACTTAATTTAATAACACTTTTAATAAGTGCTTAATAAGATGGTCCGGCCAATGGGTCGTTCCAGTAACGAGTTTGGCGCGAAGCTCGAGATATTGCAGACATCTAGCATATTTCAAGGAAGTTTAAAGCAAAAACCTATAATTTATATTTTATATCTAAAAGTTTAAGTATTGTCTTGGATCGACATTTAACAATGAGTAAATTTATAGTCAATCCCTAAACTGTACTTCAAATGAACTAATATCGCTGCGCTCAGAGGTATGGTTAAGTGGTGTAAGTCAGCGATTTTGGAAAATTTTGAATATTTATGTCTTTGTAGATATCGAGATTTGTAGATATCAAGATGAATTTTTTTTTTTTTTTTTTTCTTTTTGTTGTTTTTCAATTCAGGAATGGGTAAGAAAATTTTTTCTAATTGGAAATTTTATCCTCTGGGGGCCGTATAAAAATTTTATTTTCGTATTTTTAAAAATAGACCCCTCCCATGGAGATGAATGAGCTAAATCAAGCATTATGCAACTTATCTTATCAAAAATTTAACCTTTTTTTTATGAAACTTTGCAATTGGAAGTATGGGTCTAGGGGCAATATTTAAGGAGATAGCCTATTGTTTCGATATTTATGACTCACCCTGTATGCCTTTACTTTATATTTCTTTGCTCATTATTCAACTAATTCCAGTGACGATTTTTCTCGATTAGTAAATTTTTGAAAATCGCCCATCACTAGCCATATCCCTGCAGCCGTTTTAGGTAGGAGCATGAAATTCAAGATAACAAGCCTATTAAAAAAATATTAAGCATTTATTTAAGCGATTATAGAAATTCTCCTCCCCCGATCCAAAAGCATTAATGGAAGGCACGAAAATTTAGGTCATTCCACCATAGCTCAGCAACAGTTTTAAATAAAGGCGTGAATTTGATGATAACGAATGTACAAAACAAACTTAAACATGTTTTTAGCTATTTTAGAAATTCCTAACAAATTAGGCTTAATAGGGTGGTCACATTTTTAAATCATTTCACCCTATATTTGCAGAATCTTTAGGTAGACGACAGAAATTCAAAATAAAACACCTTTTAAAAAAATAGTTAAACATAATGTACATCAACAATTTTACGGCTGTTTTGTCTATTATGTCATCAACATTGACTTTGAACCCAATAATATAAATTATACGAATAATACAACAATCAGTATCGATTTTGATTTTGATTTTGTTTGTTTGTTTGTTTGATTCAAGATTTTTTTTAGAGAAACTATCTAGTACAACAGGGAAAAGCTGTTAGATATTTTTTAAAGAAAAGTGCAAGTTACATTTATTAGTAAACGAATTAAATACATTTTTCATAGAATTTTCTTTAAAGTTACTTTAAAGTATCGTCATGACATAAAGGGTATAATTTGTTTTTATTCAAGAAAATGTCACATTTCAAATTCAAAACCCAATAACTATTTTACAAAACAAACACTCCAAGAAACTTTTTAAATACATTAAAGCATTATATTATAATTAATGTTTTCTGTAAATAATCTAAAATAGAAGATTTTATAAAAATCAAGGTAGAGCGACAAATACTCCTATCTTTTAATTTCGCAACAAGAAAGAGTTCTTCTAAAGTCAAACCTTCAGTCTAAGATCTTGACTCCATAACGAACAAAATTACAAACCGCCTCAGAACACCTTTCGATCAAGCATGGTACTGAATGAATAAATGCTGATGAAATTTTATAAATCTTTAAAATTTTCTACAAAGTATGTTTCTTGTGCTTTAAAGACGAATATATTTCTTGGTTTTTAATAATTATGCTGCTTTAAATAAAACAATATACATTTTCTGTGTTTCTTTTGGTTCAAGTAGGGTTTTTAGGTGCGTTCGTAATTATGTAAATACGTAGCACCTATTGTTGTCGCTCAGTCCGTCCGTCTGTCCGTCTGTCTGTCTGTCCGTCTGTCCGTCTGTCTGTCCGTCTGTCTGTCCGTCCGTCTGTCCGCATATAACAACGCAAAAACTACCCAACCGAATCGTTTGAAATTTAAAATACATAATTATAACATAATTTTGTCGAGTCATTTCAAATCTTATGAAAATCGGATGGATAGATCAATTACAGGGACATTCAAAAGGATTCCGTTACATTGCGGTCAATAGGGAAAAAAGTTTCAAATGCATTTTAATCGTTTGAAATTTAAAACATATAACTATTGCGTAATTTTGTTGAGTCATTTCAAATGTTATGAAAATCGGATGCATAGATCAATTACAGGGAGAATCAAAAGTATTCCATTACATTACGGTCATTTGGGAAAAAGTTTCAAATGCATTTTAATGATGTTACATTCATTCGAACATAATAGAATTGGCATGAATCTATGAAATATATACTAAAATATTCATTCTGTACAATCTGCAATGCAAAGAATTTTTATTATTAAATTACAGGGCCACACAAAAGTATTATGTACTGGGAAACATTGTTTGGGACGTGTTTTAATTATATTCAACTATTTCACATTTTATGAATAAGATATACGTTGCTGAGGTGTAATAAAAATTACTTCCTGCATATTTACAGAAACGTAAAGATTTCGACTACTATACTGTATCCGAAGTACGCTCTACTATATCAGCAAGATCTGAATATTTTTAAAACTTCGTTATCGTACGAACGCACCTTATTTGCTACGTTCACGTGCAATTTCCAACTTGTTTTCTATGCTTTAATCAAAAGTTTCAATGTCTTTGATTTTAGAAAAAATAATTGCATAAAAGTTATGCAATAAGCGTTTTAAAAAATTAAATAGGTAACTAATGACATATTTTTATTTGAATAAACAATTGTTATTTTACTTGAGAGGTGTAACGAAAAACTAAAAACAAATATTGTTGACATGTTTCGATTCCATCTAATAAGAACCATAATCATAATAAAATAAAAATAAAAAAGGTATTTTTATTTCATCAAATTATGTAATAAGTATATGCATTTCAAAAATTATGCAATAAGCACTTTTAAGAAATAAGTTATAAATATTTAACTAATAACATAGTTTGATAAAATGATGCGAAAAAAATTATGTAAAGAAATAATAATGAAATTGAAAAACAAATAAATAATTTATTTTTATATGGAGAATTACATAAAATTTTATCCCAACTATTAAAGCAAAGGTCTTAATCTTTCAAATAGACCGCAAACAATTAATAATAAAAATAATAATAACTTATAAAAATGTGACACTTCTAATTCAAAACTCAGTACCAATTTTACAAAGCAAACATTCCAAGAAACTTTTTAAAACATGAAATCATTTGATTATTATTAATGCTTTCTGTAAATAATCTAAAATGGCAAATTTTTATAAAAATCAAGATAGAGCGACAAAGACTTCTAACTTTTAATTTCGCAACAAGAAAGAGTTCTTCTAAACCTTCAGTCAAAGAACTTGGCTCCTTGAACAAGATTACAAACCGCCTCTCAAAATACTTTTCGATTTAGCATGACATTGAAGGAATAAAAGTTGGTGAAATTTTACAAATTCTTAAAAAATTTCAGAAAACATGCTTTTTGTTCTTTAAATACAAATATATTTCTTGGTTTTTTACAATTATGCTTCTTTAAAAAAGGACAATATATATATATATATATCTATTTTAATCTTTATTTCTTTTGGTTCAAGTAGTTTTTTTTCCTTATCAAAGAGTGCATTTTAACGCTTTAATGAAAAAGTTTCAATGGCTTTGATTTTAGAATAAATAATTGCAAAAAAAGTTATGTAAAATGAGTTTAAAAAAATAAAAATAAATAGGAAACTAATAACATATTTTTAATTTACCAAAGAGAAACAATTAAAAAATAATGTAAAGAAATAATAATGAAATCGCATTATTAAAAATGAAACTAATTGTTTTCTATACTGAAAATTGTTTCAAATTTCCTACTCTGTAAAAAAAAAAAAAAAAAAAAAAAAAAAAAAAAAAAAAAAAAAATTGTAAAGTTGTTAAAAATTTTTTAGGAAACTAGGATTCCTAGAACTTTTTATGTAACGGCAACAGCAAAAATTCATGTAACAGATAAACAGATATAACAGATTTGCACTGAAAATAAAAAAAAATCCTTAACATTACTAAAAAGTAATGTTACAGATTTTTTTACAGATGTGTTTTTACAGATTTTTTTTTATAGATGTTAAAGATATATATAAGTTAAGTTTCCAAAATTGTTTTTAGGAAACTGGGATTCCAAGAATTTTTTATGTAATAGAAGACCAGGTTACAAATAAAATTTTAGTAACTTAACCTTAATTTTGTAGTTTCGTTTGTAAAGTTATAGATTTTTGTAGCTTTACAAAAAAATTTCTGTAAATTCATATATTTTCTTGTACACTGTACAGATGAAATATTAGTAAGCCTACAGATTTCGGAAATTTTACATTTGTTTGGTTACAGATATATATATATATATATATATATATATATATATATATATATATATATATATATATATATATATATATATTACAGTGTACTTTCGTTCTGAAACACTTCCTCTTACCCATACATAACCGACTGCCATATATTTAGAGATGCTATTTTGTCATCCTGCTATAGTATGAAATCGGCTGCAAGATTCAAATGTTTTGTTCTGTGAGATGGTGTAAAACTCTCACTAGCATACTACTTTAAAGAGGCACATATTTCATGGTTTTTGACGACTGTTCTGCTATAGAATGATGCGATACATTTTGTTTAATTCTTTGCTTTGAGTAGTTTTTCTTTCAAGTGCTTATTTATTTATTTATTTATTTTTCTTCATGAAAGAGTGCATTTACAACGCTTTAATTTTTTTTCAATGGCTTCGATTTTTAGAATAAATAATTGCATAAAGATGTTATGTAATAAGCGCTTATTAAAAATAAGTTATAAGTGTTTAGTTAATGATACACTGTTAGTTTGATAAAGTGGAGCGAAAAAAAAAGGTTATGTAGAAAAATAAGAATAAATTTGAATAATTTAATATTTATATGTAAAATTACTTAACATATTATCTCCGAGATTGAAGCAAAAGTCTTAATCTTTCAAACAGATTATAATCGTTTAAATAATAATAATAACTTATAAAAATGTGACACTTCTAATTCAAAACTCAGTACCAATTTTACAAAGCAAACAATCCAAGAAACTTTAAAAAACATGAAATCATTTGATTATTATTAATGCTTTCTGTAAATAATCTAAAATGACAAATTTTATATAAATCAAGATAGAGCGTCAAATACTTCTAACTTTTAATTTCGCAACAAGAAAGAGTTCTTCTAAACCTTCAGTCAAAGAGCTTGGCTCCTTGAACAAGATTACAAGCCGCCTCAGAACCCTTTTCGATTAACCATTACACTGAATGAATGAATGCTGCTGAAATTTACATATCTTAAAAATATTCCCCAAAATATGCTTTTTGTGCTTTAAAGGCGAATATATTTCTTGGTTTTTGAAGATTATGCCGCTTTAAAATGAACAAGATATACTTTCTTTATCTTTAATTCTTTTGGTTCAAGTAGTTTATTATTATTTTTTATGTTTCACTTATTTTCATTTATCAAAGAGCGCATTTTTAATGCTTTAATAAAAAGTTTCAATGGCTTTGATTTTCGAATAAATAATCAAATAAAGATGTTATGTAATAAATTCTTTTTAAAAATAAGATGAAAATAGCTAGCTAATGACATACTTTTACATTGATAAAGTGAAGTAAAAATATTATGCAAAGAAATAATAATATATTTGAATAATTAAAAATATAAAATAATTTATTTTTATATGAAAAACTACATAAAATTTTATCTCTGTGATCATAAACTTTGAAATGAATCTTAATCTTCCGAAGTATTAATCTTTCAAATTGACCACAAACGATTAACTGCAGCAACAACAACAGTAATAATATTAATAATAATAACAACAACAACTCATGAAAATGTCACACTTCTTTCTCAAAACTCAATACCAATTTTACAAAGCAAACATCCCCAGAAACTTTTTTTTTAAATTAAAACATTCTATTATAATTAATGCTTTCTGTAAATAATCTAAAATGACAGATTTTATAAAAATCAAGATAGGGCGACAAAGGCTCCAAACTTTTAATTTCGCAATAAGAAAGAGTTCTTCTAACCTTCAGTCAAAGATCTTGACTACTTGAACAAAATTACAAACCGCCTTAGAACACCTTTCTATTAAACATGGTACTGAATGAATAAATGCTGTCGAAATTTAAAATTCTTTAAAATATTCAACAAATAAGCTTTTTTTTCTTTGCTTTAAAGACGAATATATTTCTTGGTTTTTGAAGATTATGCCGTTTTAAAATGAACAAGAAATACTTTCTTTATCTTTATCTTTAATTCTTTTGGTTCAAGTAGTTTTTTATTATTTTCCACTTTTTATTTACTTTTTATTTATCAAAGAGTGCATTTTTAATGCTTTAATAAAAAAAGCTTCAATGGCTTTGATTTTCGAATATATAATCGAATAAAGATATTATGTAATAAGTTTTTTTTAAATATGTTGTAAATAGCCAACTAATGACGCGTTTTTAGTTTAATAAAGTGACCCGAAAAAAATTAATGTATAGAGCTATAATAATGAAATCTATATTATTAAAAAATTAAATAATAGAGAGAGCGACAAAGATTCCTAACTTTTAATTTTGCAATATGAATGAGTTCTTATAACCTTCAGCCAAGGATCTTGTTCAGTTGAATAAAACTAGAAACTGCCTCAGAACACTTTTCGATTAAGAATGGTATTGAATGAATAAAGGCTGGTGAAAATTTACAAAATTTTAAAACATTTCACAAAATATTCTTCTTTGTGCTTTAAAAATTATTATATTACTTCGTTTTTGATAATTATTCTGCTTTAAAATAAACAAGATATAGTTTCCTTATCTTTATTTCTTTTGATTCAAACAGTTTTTTAATCAAAGAGTGCACTTTTAATGCTTTAATAAAAAGGTTTCAATTTCTTTGATTTAACAAAAATAATTGCATAAAGGAGCTATGTAATAAGCTTTTTAAAAAATTATAAGTAGCTAATTAATGTTATATTTTTAGTTTAATAAAGAAAAACGAATAAGAATTAATGTAAAGAAATGTTTATAAAATCGTATTATTAAAAATTAAACTAATTTATGTCTATGCGGCCAATTGTCTATATGGTCAATTTCAAATTTCCGCTGCAAAACCTCGCATTTCCACCAACCATATTTGACAACCATACATTTTGAATTTCTATTTTGTCATTCGACTGTACTATGAAATCGGCTGCAGAATTCAAATTATTGAATTTGGTGATGGCATAAAACTCTCTTTCATATACTACTTATGCTGTTTGAGCTTTAAATATGGGTGTATATCCTGGTTTTTGAGGATTGTGCTGCTATAAAATGAGCGAGATATAGTGTGTTTAATTATGTGGTTCGACGAGTTTTTTCTTTCCAGTGGTTATTTATTTTTTTTCTTCGTGAAAGAGTGCATTTATAACACTTTAATAAAAAAGCTTCAATGACTTTGATTTTAGATTAAAAAATTTCATAAAAAAATATGTAATAAGCACTTTTAAAAAATAAGTTAAAAGAATTTAACAAATAACATACTTATAGTTTGATAAAGTGATGCGAAAAAAATTATGTAAAGAAACAATAATGAAATTGAATTAAAAAAATTAAAAGATTTATTTTTATATGGAAAATTACATGAAATTTTATCTCCATGATTAAAGCAAATGTATTAATCTTTCAAATAGACTGCAAACAATTAATAATAATAATATCTAATGAAAATATCACACTTCTTATTTAAAACTCAGTACCTGTTTTACAAAACATCCCATGAAACTTTTTAAAACGTTAAAACATTCTATTCTTGTCAATGCTTTCTGTAAATAATCTAAAATGGAAGATTTTACAAAAATCAAGATGGAGCGACAAATACTCTTAACTTTTAATTTCGCAATAAGAAAGAGTTCTTCTAAACTTCAGTCAAAGATCTTGGCTCCTTGAGCAAGATTACAAACTGCTTCAGAACACCTTTGGATTAAGCATGGTACTGAACGAATAAATGCTGGTGAAATTTAAAAATATTTAAAATATTCAGCAAAATATGCTTTTTTGTGCTTTAAAGACGAATATATTTTATGGTTTTTGAAGATTATGCTGCTTTAAAATGAACAAGATACATTTTCTTTATCTTTAATTCTTTTGGTTCAAGTAGTTTTTTCTTTTCTTTCACTTTTTTATTTATCAAAGAGCGCATTTTTAATGCTTTAATAAAAGAATTTTAGTGGCTTTGATTGTCGAATAAACTATCGAATAAAGAGGTTTTGTAATAAGCGCTTTTTTTAAATGTTATAAATAGTTAACTAATGTCACGTTTTTAGTTTAATTAAGTGAGCCGAATAAAAGTTAATATAAATAACTACAATAATAAAACTGAATTATTAAAAAAATTTAATAATTAATTTTTATATGGCAAATTATATAAAATATTAGTTCCGCGATTGAAACAGTCTTGATCTTTCAAAAAGATGGCAAAAAATATCTGAATACTCTTGATTCGATATTTTGCAAACAAATGAACCCTTATTTATCGAAAAAATACTTGTTTTTTCCTTTAACGTTGCAAAAATTAATACATTTTTGCCATAGACAATTTTTGGATTTTAGATTCATAATTACAAAACAATTTTTTTAATTGTATGTTTATGTTAAATTACTCGAACATTCAAAAATGTTTTAAACGTTTTTAATAATTTTAAAAATTCATCCAAATGAAAAAAGTAGACAGACAAGTACAAAGATCACTCGTTCTCAAGGTTTTTCGTATAATAAATAGTATATGAATTATTAACTGTATTATATTATAAAAAAAATTGCCAGAGGAATAATAAAGCTTTGTAATATATATATATATATATATATATATATGTGTGTGTGTGTGTATGTGTGTGTACAACATAGGATTGGGTATAGCAATAAAAGTATGAATGTAAAAAAAAATTCAAAAATATATGAAGCCTAAATAATATCAGACATTGCTATTCTGTACTCTTTTTTAATCTTAATTTAATCAGTTTTCTGTTTTTTAGCCTGTTTTTCTGTCTGTTAGTCTGTTTTCAACAATTTAACGTTTTTTTTCTTTTGCTTTTATACTGTTACTAGATTTTTCATCTGTTTTCTGTCGTTTTTGCATTTTTTTCTTTTTCTTTTTTTTATGAACTTAATAAGTTACTGACAGTAAAAACAACGCATATTTATACTTCATTTAGTATGTTGTAAAACAAAATTCAACGCGCTCATAATCTTTTGTTTTTACAATGTAGCTAAAATAAAACTTTTGTAACAAGTTTAAACTTGGCATTGTGCTAATGCGCGCTTTGAGAGTATGTCGCAAATTTATAACACTGCCCCCTCCCCCCTATGGTCCGTGCCACGTTTACCCAGACAGATTTTAATACTAGAAAAACCCCGGAAATTTTAGTCAAGTTTTATAAAAAAAATTTCACGCCATTTTTTTTTTTTTTTTTTTAACTTTTCATAATAAAATTTCTAAATATATTCATGTTATAGCAGTCAAAATGACCAGTCATGGCCATTCTAGAGTTAATTAAGTTTTAATGAAACGATAGGTGTATTGTGAGATCCACTTAATGCAAGCTAGTCGCGATTTCCATAGTATTTGTCTGATTATCCCATTAGCACCAAGTGGAATATTTTTAGGTCACCACATTAAGTGGCAAGAAAACGTCTTTCACACCAGTAAATATGAAGATAAATATAGACTGTTTTTCACAAATCAAATTCCATGAAAAAATAACAAAAAATATTTAAAAATAAAAGTGGTTGGAAATTCAAAATTTAAATTTCAACGAAGAAAATAATTTGGGCATTACTGGGTCAGATCTAGTTAAATTAGTCTGTTTTTAGCAATTTATTGTTTATTGCTTTTACACTGCTACTGGGCCATGCATTACTCAAATATATCATTAAATTTGTTATCTAAGCTTTAAAAGCCGATGGGGCATAGAATACGCCGCACTGTCATTATGTATGTCCAAAACGTCCGTATCTTTAAGTGTTAATATCTCGCCTAATTTCCGACGTTTTATTTTCGAAAATCATTATCAGCAATGCTTTTACAAATGTATAACGATATGTACCTTCAGTGCTTAAGATCCTTACTGAATGCCCGTAAATCGAAATTTGTGTGTAACGGGAAAATGCTCTTTTCTCAAAAACTATGTGACTTAGGATGATCGCTATAGTTTTCCTGCAATGTTTAAATTAATGTCTATTACCTCTAATTTTTTCATCATTTTAGTTTCAGTAGATTCAGAAATTGATGGAGGGGGTGGGGGGGGGGGTAAATATCTTTTTGCTCTACATTTTTGACGATATTTCTAAGAACATAATGCGTAAAATTAAAAGAAATGTGTTTTTTAAATTCAGTGTTACAAAAGCTTTCACACGTTATACAAAGAAGATTTTTTTTCAAGTAAGTTACTTAGCCCCCTCCCCCCTACATTTTCGCTAAACATATTTATGAATGTTTAAAAATATCTAAATATGTGAGTCAATAGTCTTTATAATCCCCCCAGTGTGATCTTTTCATGTTCCATAGTTTACGAGAAACTTGCTGTGGCAGACAGACGGACAGACACAGAAGTGATCTTATAATGATTCCTTTTTCACTTTATAAGTATGGAACCAAAAAAGGATATGATTAAGATAAAAATATGTTATATTTTCTTTCCCAATGATAAGAATACCTTTAACCCTCTGTCGAAAATCCACAAAAAATATCAAAATGCTTTATTAATAATTTGTAATGAACTAATTATTTGTCGAAAATTTATAATTGCTTAAGATATAGCAGGAAAAATTATATTTATTACACTAGATTAGTTATTAGCATCAGTTCGATAAACGCTGATTATTAACATTGTACCTAAAACCTAAGTAAAATAAGCCCTTCAGTAAGGTTTGTTTCTGTAATCTTATATGTAACCTTCACAATTTAGATTTTGAGTTACGTGTGAATTTTCAAAAGTTTATTTTTGATTAAATCACTCAAATGTTCGAAAATGCTTTAAATATTTTAATACTTTCAAAAAGTGATCCAAAATACATAAATAAATAAAATAAATGAATAAAAATAAATAAAAAATTAAAGACTGAAATTAACAGAAGTATTTTTTTCTATTTTATCTTAACGGGTGAAAAAGCACTTTTAAATTTCAGGTAGAAATTTGGATTTTACTAGGCAATTTAACGCAATTCCTTACTGCTTTTTGATTCAACTTGAATTTTTATTTGGCGAAAAAATTCAGTCTTTTAATATATTGTCAAAAATACATGTTTGTTAATACAGACAAATTATTAAAATTAACGAGCTTAAACATACATAAAAAAAGACATTAAGTAATTTTATTGTCTCTAATTCAAGTTTATGTAAATATATATAGATACATATCTACAACCAAACCTCTGGATTTTTTTATAATAAATAAATAAATAAAATAAAAACATATTTTGAAACAGGAAATTACTCTAAGTGAATATTCCTTGCGTCTATATGGTGGTCATTTGAAGTCTATTTAATTTCTAGCTTGAAATATTTTTTTTCGGATTTTAATAAATGTTGGCATTTATGTAACATGCTGTAATTTTCACATTTAGATTCAGAATTATACTTCTATTTTTAAAAATTATATTTTTAAAGTTTAATCCATTGAAAATTGAATAATATTTTAACCCATTCAAAGTACTGTCAAATTTATTTCAAAATGAAAATAAAAATAATAAAAAGAAAAATCATTCGAATTTTTTATGATTGAAAGAATACTTTTAACCTCCACCCAAGACTCTTGATTGTTTTTTTTAGAAAATAAGGAATGATTTCAAGTTTGATTCCTCAAAGATTTTTTTTTTTATTTATTGCATTTATTTTTGTTCTTTTTTTTTTAATGCCTCACAATTTTCACATAGTGCATTCACAAATGCATCTGTATTTAAAAAATAATAATACATAAATAAATAAAATAATATAATATAAAACGCTGGTAAATTTAAAATTGATTACCTAATTTTAATGCTGTAAAAAAAGAACTCGAAAATTAAACAGGAATTTAAATATCATGCAAATATTTTTTTATCATTTAACTTCGAAATTTAAAGAAAATGTTCGAAATTTATATTTTTATGTAAAAAATATTTTTAGGGCATACAAAATTTCTCGAAATGCCTTTTGATATAACATTTTGGAGTCTAATTAAGACTTTACTTGTAGCAAAATTATGACACATTTCATGTTGCAATTGTAATTTGACGCATATATAAAATATACATGCATATATCAAATAACATAAAATATGTATATTTTTTCTGTATTTAACCACTTCTTTACACTAACCAACATGCCCTCTTTGATGTATTAATCCATTAAATAAAACGTCTTTTTTACCAAATAAAAAAGGTCATTTTTGAAGCTTTATGAAATTCCATTGAATGCAAAAAAAGTTATGCAATTTAAAGAATTTTTAAAAAGTGAAAAATAAGAAAATAATAAAACATTTTACTTGATAAAAATTTAAAAAAGGAGAACTAAATAGAACTATGATACAAAAATAAATTACATTTTAAATTTCGTTGGTCTTTTATGCTTAAATAATTAATTTAACTTTAATTATTTAGCACAAAAAATGAATTTTTCAATTAATAATAATTAAATAAATATAATTAATGATAAAAAATAATGAACATTATTAATTTATCAGAAACTGATTGCTTTTGATGCATGTTTTCTTTTAATTAAGTGAAGTTATAAAAATAATTTTGCTCTGAAAAATTTTGATTTAAACTAATTTTTCTCTTTCAAAGCAATTGCAGTTTTTTTTTAAATCTTATATTTTAAAAGCTTACTAGCCAGAATTTATTAGTCGATTAATCAGATTAACTTTTTATGGTTAATATACTGAACAATAAAAATTAAAGAATAATCTAAAAAATGTTAATTTTGAAAACAAAAAGGTGATTTTAACCCTCAGGTAAAAGATGTTCTTTTCTGAGGAGATCATAAACAATTTCAAAACATGTTTAAACTAAGCACTCACAGCAAAAAATAAAGAATGGATTTCTTTAAGATGAGCTAATCTTAAAATTATGGTTCAAAATTTATGCCTTTATATTAAAAATAAAACTTTTATACGTTTTTTGTGGTTTCAGTTTTTTTAAATAGTCTATTTATAAAAAATGTTATAATTGTTTATCTGTTTCTTATAAAATAGCAAATTTTAAACAATTTTAATCAACAAAATGTACCGCTCAGATTCAAAAACAGAAAAACCTTATGATCAAATTGTTTAATTAGCATTTTTAAATTTACTAACTCATGATAAATTATTAACTAACTATAAAAATTGCACTTAAAGAAATAAAAATAGTAAAAATCTATCAATAAAATTTTAATTGAATTTTGTTATTAGAATTTCTTAAATTCAGTCCAATTTGGAATATAAATTTCTATTTCATTTATTTTATCCAAAAATGCATGATTTTCTAATTTGTTCGGAAAATTTTATGTTTAAGTATATTTCTGTTAATTATACCTAGAAAAAAAATGAAAAAAATTGATTTATGTTTCTGTTGTACATAATGGCATAATGTCACTCCTGACTTACATAACAAAAATGACAGAAAAGGTAATAATTTTAAATTATGCACTTACTTTAATTAGTTTACACATACAACAACAACTATTCAACTATATAACTAGCAAAAGCCATGCTTTGTTTGGATTCGCGAAGCATTATTTTATAAAACAGATATTTGAAAGTAATAATATTTTTATTATTATTATTATTTTTGCATCTTTATAAAACAAAAACGTTATTTTATGTTTTGGCGCATTTTAATTTTTTACTTATGATGTAAAACTGGCATAAGATATTTTCGAAGCAAACTTTTACAAATTTTTTTTCAATTTTCAACTAAAAGCTCTTTTAAAGATGTTTTTACATTTTCAAGTAGCCACTGGTGTTTTTTAATTGTTGAAATATGCATGTTTCCAATCTTTGTAATCAACATCCGATAATCTTTGATAGCTATTTTAGAATAATATATTTGAAGAAAGCTTGAAGAAAGTTACTTCTTCAAAATCCCATTTTCTGGAAAAAAACATTTGAAATCTGCTTTCGTTGATACTATGAATTTTCAACTGTAAAACATTTTATTTAATTTCTTCATTTTTATACATGTTAGCGTATGAGAATTGCTGTAATTCTCTCCGCGTGGGAGAACTGTTTACTTTCTGCGAATGGCAACTCAATTAATGGAATTACCTTTTAACGAAGCGCTCTCTCATTCTCGCAGTGACGTTTTCACGAATAATTATTGTTGTGTTTGCGAACTTATTAAAGTCTTATTTTTCTATAAAATCCTTCTGATTAATGAGTCGATATTATTTAGCCACAATACGACCTTCGCAAAAATATTTATAAAGAGCTTGAACCAACAACTTCACGCAGATCTTTTAATTTTTCATTTATATAACAAATTTAAGAATTAATTTTATTTGTTTACAATTATTTTGTTGCCAGTTTATCAAAAAAAAAAAAATAAAAAAAATCCATAATACAATTCTTTTAAAATGTTTAAGTGTCATCTGTGCAAACGATTTTGCGGGATAATGAAAACATGTTTTATTTAATAAATTAATCATGATTCTATCTATAATTATTTACTCCATGATTTAAACTTTTTTTTTCTGAAAATATACGCGTTTCATTTTTTATTTATTTGCTAAAATGCTTCCGTATTGGAAATGCATGTAAAATAAATTAATTAAAATAATAATTTTTTTAACGTTTTACTGTAAAAAAAAATTATATTCTGCAAATCTACAGATCATAATTTATTTTTGTGTTTAATTTGAAGTTAAAATATTGAATAGTTTTTTTGTAAAGCGTACGACAAATTGTAATTTGAGTGGACTAGTAGAGGATTCGCTTCGCTCATCCTAATAATTGTTATAAGGCTTTTAACAGTTTGCAAAATTAATAACGAACTACCTAGTAAAGATAGAGAAAAAATCTACCACATTGCAAGCCGTATCAATAAAGGGTGTTATAAACTCCTTTTGATTAAAAATCAGAGCAGAAACATATTTCATGACGTTATTCATATTGAAACATGTAAGTAACATATAATTGTTCACCACAAGACCAATAGAAAGTGACAAATGGCAAAACATAATGTAATTCCTAAATTACTCTATGCATTTAAGATTTTCATCGTTTAATTATTAGTAGTATATTTTTGTGTGAAAAATATCTCCTAAACTAATTTTGTCTTAATAAAACTAGTTTTTAATGTTACATTAATTTAAAATAATTTTTATATGGGATTTTAAAAAAATAAATATCTTTAATAAAAAAAATAATGACTACATTAAAATATAACGAGTTAAGACTGTTGTCAAATCCAAACTGAAAATATTTCTGTCTTTTTTATAAATTCAAATTTTTTTTGCAAAAACATGAAATTAACAGTGCTCTTATTTATTTTATTTATTTATTTATTTATTTTTTAATCTTTGAAATTCATTTTTCAGTTTTTTCGTAAAAACTTAAAATATTTCAGAAAACTCTACGCTAAAGTTGGAGTTAAGTATAAATTTTACAGTTAATAAAATTTAATTTATTGAGGTTTTTAATTTTGGTCTAAATGCTGAATAAATTTTTACATAATTTTTTTTTTATTTTTTTTTTTTCATCTGTATCAAATTGTCATTTAAAAAATTATTATCTTCTTATTCAAAATTTAATAACGTTATCATCAAAAACAAACTTTTCAGTCTCTCACTAATAACATACATTGCTCGAGTTAAATGCTTTTCAATGTTATCAGGGAAAACCAAAACTAAAAGTTATCAATAAAAGATCACGATAGAGAGAAAAACACTGCAGAATTTTAATTTTGTGATAAAAAGGTTACTTTCATAGTCCTAGACTTTTCAACAAGATTTCAAACAAGTCAGAATACTTTTGATTCTATAGACTAAGAATGAATTAAGAATGTAGTATATTTTAGTAGTATATTTTTATGTGAAAATATCTTCTAAACTAGTTTTGTTTTAATAAAATTATTTTTTAATGTTACATTAATTTAATTTAAAATTATTTTTGATATGTGATGTTAAAAAAATAAATATCTTTAATAAAGAAAATAATGACTACATTACACTTTAAACTCTTAAAAAAATTGAAAATAATTTTTTTTCTTTTTAAGTACATAAGATTTGAGATTTATTTTTTTATTTTATTTCATTATTATTATTATATTAAGACTCATAATAAGGTAAAAAATATGCTTAAGAATTTTAATTTTATTATAGAAAGATTACTTTCACATCTCTGGTCGTTTTAACAAAATTTCAAAGAATTCCGAATTGTATTTGATTAAGTAGAATTTAAATAAATTAAGAATGGATTCATTTCGTAAAATTTCTACACAAAATTCTACAAAAATCCTACATAATATTCTTTGTAATGTAAAAATTATAATGATTTCAATTAATGACGCTAGTGTCTTTTTTAAAATAGATAAGATTACATTTAATTTTTTTTATAAAATTATTACTTTAGGATGCACGATGTGAAGAAAATACTCTAGAATTTTAATCTTATGATCGGAAGATTACTTTCACATCCTTGTGCTTTTCTACAATATTTCAACGAATTCAGATTTATATTTGATTTAGTAAATTTTAAATGAGTTAAAAATAGGTTCAATTATTAAAACTTCAACACAAAATATGTTCTTAACGAGTTTCATTTTTGACGTTAATGTATTTTTTTAAATAAAAAAGATTTCATTTAGGATTCTTTAAAATTATATTTTCAGGATTATTGATAGTGAGAAATATATTTTATAATTTTTAATATATAATAGAAATATTATTTTTACATCCTTATAATTTTTAAACAAAATTTCAAGGAATGCAGAATTACATGTGATTAAGTAGATTTTAAATGAATTAAGAATGGATTCAATTCTTTAAAATCCTATACAAAATATATTATTTTGAAGCGAAAACTGAATGATTTTCATTTTTGACGTTAGTGTCGTTTTTTATACAGGGTGAGGCATAAAGATCTCCCCATTTTAAGAAGCCAATAAAAATATATGGAACATTGAAAACAAATATTTTATGTTTACATTCGGAAAGAATAATGCATGCCATTTATTAATTTTTACAATCAGTAACAATTTTTTCTATAAATTTCGAGGTTTTGTTGTACGAAAAATGATATCGTCTAAATGTTCTCCTTCGATCTCTATACACTTGCTAACTCTCTCCCGGAATTTCAGCATAACCTTTTCCATCACTGCTGGAAGAATTGCTGCAATTTCAAATCGAATAGAATCCTTCAGTTCGTTGAGTGTTTAAAACTTAGTGTGTGTAAACTTTAGCCTTCAGGTAACCCCACAGGAAGAAGTCACATGCTTCTGCATATGGCGATATCATTTTTCGTGCAACAAATCCTCGAAATTAATAGCAAAAATTGTTACAGATTGTAAAAATTAATAAATGGAAAACTTTATTTTTTCCGAATGTAAACATAAAATATTTGTTTTTAATGAGCTCTTAATTTAACTCTGAAAATGGGGAGATCTTTATAACCCACCCTGTATTATAAAAGATCTGATTTTGATTGTTATAAAAATTATAATTTCAGGATTCCTGATCGAAAGGAAAACATATTAGAGTTTTAATTTTATAATAGAAATCTTACTTTTATTCCCTTAGTCTTTCAACAAGATTTCAAAGAATTCAGAATTACAGTTGATTAAGTATATTTTAAATAAATTAAGAATGGATTCCATTCTGAAAATCCTACGCAAATTACATTCTTTTGAAGTGAAAATTGAATAATTTTCATTTTTAAGACTAGTGTCGTTTCTTAAAATAGAAAAGATTTCATATAATATTTTTTAAAAGTATTTTTTCAGGATTACTTATAGAGAAAAAAATATTTTAGAATTTGAATTTAATGATAGAAATCTTTTTTTTAATCCTTGATTTTTTTCAAAAAATTTCAAAAAATGCAGAATTACACTTAATAAAAAAAGACTTAAAATGAATTAAGAATGGATTCAATTCTTAAAAATTTCACACAAAATATATTCTTAATGTAAAAATTGGAAATTTTTAATTTTTAAGGCTCGTGGTTTTTTTTTTTTTTTTTTTTTTTTTTTTTTTTTTTTTAAGCAAATAAAAATATTTATTTTTAATCTTTTTAAAATTATTATTTTAAGATTCATGCTAGGGTGGAAAATACTTCAAAACCTTAGTTTCATGATAGAAATCTTATTTACTTATTTTTACATCCTTGGTTGTTTCAACAGGTTAAAAAGGTTAAACAAAGGTTAAACAGGTTAAACAGGTTAAAAAAATCAAGACTACATTTAATTAAAAATTGTATTTGACTTTAGATGAATAAAGAATGGATTTAATTCTTAAAAGTCATACCGAAAATATATCCTTTGTAATACGAAAGTTAGAACGATTTTCATTTTTTATATTAATGTGATTTTTAAAGTAGATAAGAGTTTTTTTTTTTTTTTTTTTGAATATTTTTTAAGTTATTATTCAAAGATTTTTTAAAATAAAAGTCTTTATCATAAAAATGAGTACTTTCAAAAGTCAAGTAAAAATATATTTAAAGAATATTTATGCATGTTACATTATATTACATAACATCTTGTGACACTTACAGTGCATTTTTCATTAAAAATAAATCTTTTCAAAATTAAAAATGCAATACACTTGCTAAAAATGCTTACCGTAAACATACACTGTTAGAAACATTGTCTTAAGGTGGTCTGGTGTAATAACGCCAGGCGGGTTAATAACGCCAAGTGCTAATATTATTCATAATTATGAAATAATCTGGTAAATGACATCCATGTGCTCTGCGCAGAAGGGTTTTGAGTCATATAAATCGCAAAAAAAAAAAAAAAAAGAGCTTCAAGTTAATTTGTTTTAGTTTTAGGTCTTATTGTTTTTACAAGCAACTAAAATTAACGCTTGATCTAAAATTTGCGAGATACGTTTTGTGATGTAAAGACTATTTTTTTTTATCCGGAAATACTTTGTTAATTACATAAATTTGTAGTACATTTCATGGACTTTCAAAATGTTATTGAACATTTTGGATATCTTCTTGAGATAATTTGTAATTTAAAATGTACAGCGCAATAACTATAACGGGGTAATAACGCCAATCCCGAGCTACATCCTAAATACCGATTCAAATAAACACAGTTAAAACTGTGCAATGTTTCTAATAATTCTATTTAGGCGGTCCTTTTTAAGCAAAAAGAAGCTCACGGTCTGATATTCTTTTGCCTCATCCTCCCCCCCCCCCCCACACACACACACCACACCTTTATTTTTCTTACACTTCCACAAAAAAAATTGAACATTTTCAATAGCTTAGAATGCAATTTGTCAATTTCTAAGTTTGTAGAGTTTGTATTTTTAGAATTGGGCATGCAACATGCATTAGAATATGCAATTATTCCATCTTATTTCATAGATTTGTTTGCATGACGTTATTACCCATATAGGTGGGTAATAACGCCAAATAGCATTAGTCAAGAAATCACGCCATTACATTTTATGAATACATATCTGTTAAATTATTTTTTTTTATATAGATAGTCATTGAGTTGCTGTATCAAATCATATATTTGTTTGAAAAATACAATCTAAAACTGAGCCATGAAAATTGGTAGAACCTTAACGTGGCGTTATTACCCCAGGGTACCTTAGTTCGAACCAGTTTTTGGAGCTTAGTAGCTGCCACCAGCAGATGGTGGTAAAGTTTTCACACGAAATATATGTTTCCAACTGAGCGAAAAATTACCCAGCCTGGGAATCGAACCCAAATACTTGGCTTACAAGGCCAATGCCCTACCGTTTAAGCTAACGGGGAATGACAACCGGTGAGCATTTTTAGTCCAGATAACCTTGTAGTTCATAACATCTGGACTGTCATTTAGACAGCTCAACAGAATAGAACGCAGGTACCCAACGTCTGTCGAGCTTACTAAATGACAGACTAGATGCTATGACCTACAAGGTTATCTGGGCAAAAAATGCGCATTGGTTGTCATGCACAGTTAGCTTAAACGGCAAAACATTGGCCTTGTAAGCCAAGTATCTGGGTTCGATTCCCGGCCTGAGCAATTTCTCGCTCAGTTGGAAATATTTAATAGTAATTTAGTTCCAATAGTTGAAACAAGATTGCAATAGGAAGCTCCAAATATTGGTTCGAGATTTTACATTCTGATATTAGCAACGATATTTGTTTCAAACTAGGTCAAAATTTTTAACAGTGTCAAGGCTTAAAAAACTTTGAAAAAAAAAAATAAAAAACTAACCGACAATTTTTGCATTCATAATAACATTATGAAGATACAGGGTGTCCAGCAAATAACACCCTGATTTTAAAATTAAATTTCTCAAAAACAAAGATCGACAGAACTATGCGATAAACGGTTTGTTTATTAGGTAAGCTGTAAAAATCTTATATAGAAGCTTTGAATGGTGAATCTTTGGAAAAGATTGTGTTCTGACTGCAAAGAATGCTTTGATTTGACATTTTTCTTGTTTTAAATTGTTTGCGGAGAATGAGTTTTTCGGCTTAAATTGCCATAGTTTAAAGATTTTTGGAATTAAATTTTTAAAATTTCGAAATTCAAGAAATTTAGTTAGAAAAATCATTAAACTATAGCACTGTAAACCAAAAAACTCTATCTCTGCAAGCAATCTAAAACAAGAAAAATGTCAAATCAAAGCATTCTTTGCAATCAGAACACAATCTTTTCAAAATATTTACCGTTCCAAACTTCTGTATAAGATTTTTACAGCTTACCTAATAAACAAACCGTTTACCGCATAGTTCTGTCGATCTTTGTTTTTGAGAAATTTAATTTTAAAATCAGGGTGTTATTTGCTGGACACTCTGTATGTAATGATAAATAAACTATTTTGCAGTATTCTTAAGAATACCACCATTATTGTGTGTACAAAGGTACAAAGCTTGTCTAATAAATGATTTTTAAGCCTTTATGTTGGGTGTAATTATTTTTAGTAAATATATATATTTTTAATGATAAGAAAAGATTTTTTCTTGCATAGTTCTATAATTCTTTACCTTAACATTTTATGTATTTTGGACTCTATAATTTTAAACGGTAAGAAAAGGTATATTCTCAGGGTTTCGTTCATCTGACGAAACCATATTCGCCTCTGTCATTTGTCTGTCCGTCTATCACAGAGTCCGTACACAAAATTGTATAAGTGAAAGACTTCAAATTTTGTATACTTATAGCTAAATACATTGTGCCACACGACAAATCATACAATTTTGAAAAAAAGTCTATTATTTTAATTAAATTAATTCTTCAATGTCAACCGTTCATTTTTGCGATTTAAATTCTGAATGAGAACCTAAATTTGAACACGTGTAGATATCATAGCTTGAAGGTAAAGCATCTTGCTGTTAAACATAAGGTTCTTAGTTCAAGCCACAGTGCTAAAAGTTGAAATTTCTGTTATAAGATGAATTTAATTAAAATAATTTTTGTATTTTTTGCCAATTTAATGATTTCTATTATTGAGGTTCCGTCCGTCTGACATTCATAATATTTTTTGGAATTCAATTTCTTTCAATTTTAAAAATCATTGTGATTTTATAATGATTCGGCATTTTGAATTTTGTTTAAAAAAATTTTGTTGCTGTTTTTTAGAAATTTAAAATTGTATTTATATCTCCGCTAATTTTTTTTTTTGAATTTTCAAAAAATTTGGAATTTGGATTTTTTTGAATAAATTGATTTTAATGTATTGAATTTGATTAAAATGAATAACTTTCTTTAATAATTATTTTAAAATTTGTTGGTTTTACCATACATGTAAGAATTTAATAATTATAAATTTACAATTTGTGTTTATTAATTAAAAGATAAGTTGTTTTGAAGGATAAGTTGTAATATTAAACGAAACCTTCTGTGTGATCTGGATCATATTTATCTACTTGTTTTGTTTGTATATTTTGACATGTGATTGTTATACTGAATGATAAAATTAAAGAAATAACTTTATAAATAACCATTAATTTAATAATTAATAAATTTTAATTCATTTGTATTTATTTGGCACAATTTGATACCTGCTAGTTTTACTAATGATGAATAATTTATATTTTAGCTTTTTAATTTGATTATTGTTAATTTGTATTTTATTTTGATGCAATATGAAGATTCTTTTTAATGTAATTCTACATACCATAACCTAACAAATTACACATTACTGCCTAATAACTTTAAAAGGAAAAAAAATAGTATTTTTTTCTTAACATGGTTATTTTGATAGTCTATAACAAAATGAAAATTTATCTTCATAGATAACCATTAATTTAATAAATAATAAATCTTAGTTCAGTGTTACTTATTGGGTTAAATTTTATTTCTGTCATTTTTACTATTGCCGAATCATTAATCATTTGACGAATCATTAATCATCATTTTAATGACGAATAATTTATATTTAGAATATATATTTTATTTTGATGATAATAGGAGATTTCTTAAATATATAATTCCGTATACTTTTACTTTAACAACTTATGTTTTTAATTCTTTATAAATTAAAAAGGTAATATATATGTATATATATATATATATATGTCTTTCTCTCTCTCTCTCTGTATATATAATTCTATTTGTCCGTATTAATACGTGATTTTGGTAGTGAATAATAAAATAAAATCTCCATGTATAATAATTATTTATTAACTGATAGATTTTTAATTCATCGCTAAATATTGAACGCAATTTGATTTTTGTCGTTATTCCTAATGGGGAATGCTTTGCTTTTACTTGTTAAAGTTAACTTTAAAATTAGACTTCATTTTAGAATAATTTCATTTTCTGATTCCCTTTTCATTTTTTTTAAGTTTATAAAAAATACACGCTTTAAATTCGAAATTTAAAAACGCTCATTTATAAATACAAACTGTCTGAACCCCTGTGTTCAATTAAATGTTTTTTGATGCTGTCCGAATATAGTCAACAATGAAAAACATTAAAAAGATCACAATCGTTAAAAAAAAAAAAAAAAAAAAAAAAAAAAAAAAAAAAAAAAAAAAACTCCAGAATTTTAATTTCGCGATACAAAAGATACTTTCAAAACATCTTGAACTGTAAACAATGTATCATAAATAGTTTTAAAATATATTTGGATTAATCAGACTTTGCTTTAATTAGACTGGAATTTATGTATATTTATAATTATCAATAGTGGGGTACATTAATTTTTTACACTGTCACTTTAATATAAATATGTTTACATTTTTAAAGCTTCATTGATTGATTTTTTCACAGATCCTTTTAAATATTTTCTTTATAAAATTACATATCATTAACGGATTAATGGAGAAAAGTTTTAATCGAAACTGTTTCACAATAAAAATAAATATTTTATTAACTATTTATTTGACAGTGCTTTTTAATAAATAACACTTTTTATATTTTAATAAAAAAAGTAATTGAAAAGTATTCAAAATTGCATTATAAGTTTGAATTTTAACAAACAATTATATTATTTGATAGTACATCAATTATTATGCTTAATAGTGCATTAATTATAATAAATACATTATAAATTAATTATTTAAAAAAAACCCTTTTTTTTCGAATTTGTTTCATTTATTTCCAAAATTATATGCATTTGACCAAAAAAAAATTTTGCGATTTATTTCATTAGTTATGTAACAGCTGCATAATTTATATTTTTAACTATAGACTTAATTTGAAATAAATGAGGTTCCCTTTTCAAAGATTTCTTTTTCTTCTTTTTCAAGGATTTTTTCACATGTTTTTAATTTCTCTCAAAATTATATACTATTGATTACATACTTTTGAATTTACCAATTTAATAAAACTCTAATTTAAAGTAATCTACAATTAAAATACGTATATACACTAACAATTAATACATTTAGTTATTTTATTTTTGCAAGTTGAATAAATTTTATTAAATAAAATTCTATTAAAAATATAATTGACAGATATTGAAAATGAAAAAAATATAAATAACGAAATATTATTAATTTAATTTCAAAATACATATATATATATATATATCTGTGTTTATGTTGCTTTTATGTAAATATTATCTCCCTCCTGAAAATTTATTAATATTTCTTAAGAATTCTTTCAAGTATTTTACTAAAAAACATTTTTTTACGATTTAATCAAACACTTATAATAGAAATAATTATATATTTACTAAAAAATTATTTTGAAAAACAACCTATTTATTTAATAATTCTTCATTTTAATCGGTAAAAAATTAACGTTTTTAATTTAATAAAGAAAAAATTAAAATAACTTAGACAAAATATCATTAAACTAATTATAAATATTTTGTTATGAAAACAAATATAATACTTAAAAATGTAATTAATAAACTAATTAAGGAAAATGAAAAAGAACAAAGTTAAAGATATATTATATATATTTATTTACCTGTTTAAGTTATATTTAATGTAATACAGACATTTCGTATTTTTCTTGTCAAATAATCATATTTAAATTAATAACGAAAAAAATATTATATATAGTTAACCATTCATTTTGTAATTAATAATTTTTAATTTATTACTATTAAAGCGCTCACTAATTTTTTTATTAATCATCGATTGTTATAAAAATATTATTATCTAAATTCAATTCGCTTTTAAAAGCCAATAATAATGTTTGTAAATAAGTAAGGATTTGTAAATTAAATAATTGTACATGAATAAAACAATGTAAAACAATATGAATTTAAAAACATTTTCCGTTTCCTAATGTGACAAAGAATAATACAAAAGATGTTAGAAGTTTGAAATATAAATTGATTTTAATTTTTTAGTACTTTCGGTCGGCAAAACCCGCAGCCATCGTCAGGAAATATTTTCATTAGTTTTTGTGATATTTATTTCAAATATGTCATTTCGTTTGAAATTGGAGAATCTATGATTCCTAGACTAATTTGAAATAAAATTAGAAAAAAAGTAGTATTCTGGATCAAACTTTTGTCGCGGAAAAATGTTTAAATGCGGAATTATTCACTTTTATGCCAGATTGTTCATGGTAGAAGAGGTAGCAGTGCTTTCGATTAAACGTCTGCAGAGAAAATTATTGAATTGCTATTCCATTTATTTTTAAGCGTCCTTTGTATACATAGTCATTTTATTTTAAATGGGAAGTTTTACAATCTGAAAGTGCTGACTAGGAAATTTAAGTAATATATATATTTTTAAACTTATTAATATATTTATCATTATTATCTGTCACCTATTCAGAGAACTTTTTATGTTCATATTAAGCAGTTTGTGATTGATAAAAATTGTAGTTTTTCATTTAATTTTTGTTTTTACTTAGTAACTGTGTATACGAAAACAAGCATTTTAAGTTATATAAAAAAAAATAAAAATGTATTTATTAGTAAATGTTTTTTGAGAAATATGTATGCGCGTAAAAATGGTAAAAAACAACAGTGCTATTTTACAAGCACTTGAGGTTTATCATAAAATTCGCTCTTAATTTTAAGACGACAAAACTCCAAACTCCCACAACCACTCTAAAATTTCAGTTGCATTACATTAATTTGTCGTGAGTTCTGAAATGCATTACTGGATATATACATATATATATATATATATATATATATATATATATATATATATATATATATATATATATATATATAGCCTAATGTGTAACCTCTTCAGACCTGAGCGTAAAATAACTCTACAAATATATATTTATTGCTTTTGCATAATCGAAATGACACTACATATGACAGAAAGAGTCATTTTTATGAAATCAGTACTTTAGGGGACTGGCAATTTAGGTTTTAAAATATATATGTAAAAGTATTAATCCCCTTATAACATCAGTTTAACTATCAGTAGTATAAATTTATGCACCACCAATATTCAGGTCTTTAAACAAGCAAATGATCAGCAAATTCTTAAAATTTTCTATTGTAAAACATTTAAGTTAAATAATCATGAATATTTCGTACTTTCTTGGCCACAATGTCTTGAAGGTATTTCCGAAACTCGGATGAAAATAAAATTAATTTTATGAGGTAATATAAATCAGTGCTAGGATTTATTGATTTTGTTTTAAAGCAAAACACATTCAACTGTATAAAATGCAAAAAAAATCGAACAATTTAGTTTTTATGAGAGGAAAAATGGAGGTACACATTTGTGTACCTCAGGTCTGAAGAGGATATATATATATATGTCACGCAAAAATTAAAATAATATTTTTGGCGGCATTCCATCTAAAATATCAACAGCAGGTTCATCAGCCGTAGTGTAACTTACCAAGCAATGGATTTCGGTCTTTGAGAATTTCCCTATAAAAATTTAAATCACTAAATCATCTTGAATTCATATTTATTGGAACACATAAAATACGTGAAGTTATACCAGCAGTTACCTTGGCACACATCGAGTACTCCCAACTTCATGAACGAAGCTACCTAATTCTATCTTACAATTTATCGGGAAAAATTTAACGGGCGTCCTAGCAGTTCAAGAGACAGATGCATTCTGCATGCTCCGAAAACCTAGAATGAATATAAAAAAATAAAAATGTTATCACTCACACGAAAAAACTAGCCCCTCCTCAGTCTGCGTCAGTAAATTAAAAATCCAATTAGGATTAACTTCGAGGCTACGCGTCAGAAATCATCACCTCTGATTGGTATACGAGGCGTGGCCTTATCGTAAGGACTCCATACTGTCTCGCAAATAGACTAACCTGCTAACATCCGCGCATTAACACAGAGCAGACGATCTTAATAAAAAATAAAATTAAAATCTCGATAATATTCTAAAAAGGAAAAATATTACGAAATCGTTTCCCGCACTTTTTGAGAAACAAGCAATAGATTATTAATAAGTTAAATAAATTAAGAAAAAGAACTTTAGATGTTAAAATATTAATACATTACGAAATTAAGATTAAAATATGTTCTACAAATTTAGATTTAATAGCTCAGAGAGGGCAAAATGGCGCAATTTTTTTTGTTACACACACACACACACACACACACACACACACACACACACATATATATATATATACATTAGGCTTTAATACAAAACTCTTTACACTTTTACTTTTTTTTCTAGGTATGGCAACTGGAAATTATGTTTGTTAAGATTTTGAAATTGATATACAGATCGTATAGTCATAATTTTATTGATATGAAGATGTTAATTGATTGAAGAACATTTTTTAAGTAATGCATCATACTACATTTATTTATGTTTCCCGGTCACATATTTTTAGCTTATATTAGTACCGCTATTTAAAGAAAACAAATTGATGTATATTTCTCTTACACATACGGTCAAAGTTTGTTTGAAAATTTTTGCTTAAAGGAAGTCGTGCGATATGAAACTTTAAAAAAATCACTTGAAAAAAAAAATGTGTACAGAAAATATCAATAAATACGTAGGATAAATTGAGTTGCGATGCCGTGTTGTACAAGATGTCGCATGACGTAGCTTTCAGAAGCGCATGCACTATAGCGAAACACCGCGCTACTCAGTTGTATGCAAGAGAGTTCCCCATTGATACTTTTATTTCCGTTTGCCTTCTTTTTTATAAAATTTTAAGTGGCGCTCTTTATTGCTATGTCGCCTTAATATTTCCGGTAAGTGTGCATACTCTTTTACGTGACTTCTCTATTTGCCTATATAAGTTTTAGTTTAAATACCAATGAAATAAATCTGATGTTTTTAGACAGTACTGGTACCTGCCCTTTCTACAAAGCATAAGTGGCCACCGAATCTAGAATCTTCATGTGATTGGGGGTATTGGGGTCTTCCCGTTGGCCATCATATCGATATTTTGTAATAAGGTTCCGAAATTTTGGGTAAGATGCAGAACAAAATTTTCAATACACTTCGATACTTTAATTTATTTTATTCTTTTTTTTTTTTTTTTTTTTTTTTTTTTTCAGTTTTTGATGCTTTCTATAATGTTGGTAAAATGAAATATGTTTTAAATTATCGAGAGAATCAAATCATCGAAGAAAGAGGGTTCCCTATTGGTACTTTAATTTCCGTTTGCGCTCTTTTTTACAAACTTTTTAGTGGTTCTTTTTTGTTGCTATTTCGGCTTAACACTTTTGATAAGTGTGCAGAACCTTTTACGTGACCCCTTCTCTATTTGCCTATATATGGCTAAATTTAAATACCATAGAAACAAATATTTTGTTTTTAGAGAATATTGGTACCTGCCCTTTCTGTAAAGCATAAATTGCTACCGAATCTAGTTTCTTCACGTGATTGGGGGTACCGAATTCTTCTCGTTGGCCATCTTATCCATACCTTGGCGTAAGATGCCGAAATATCGGATAAGAAGACGAACAAAATTTTCGATGCTTTCTATAATATCTTTAAAATGACATGTGTTTTAAATCATACATAAGATTGTAAAATTTAACAAGAAACCAATGAATAACAACAGGCGATTTTTAAAACAATTAAATAAAAAACGACGACATCTTCCCCCAATTTATCCTATTAAAATATTTCCTTATTCCAACTTTCACAACAAATTGGTCTACTGTCGGAACGTGATTCAAATTCTTTGTTGTTCTAATACATGTACAATTGTAACCATAAAGAATATCTGGAAGTTCATTACTTTCGTCTGGCAAACCGAAGAATATTTTTTTATTAATTTATAATTCGGTTCTAAAAATATTAAAATATTCTACTATCAACCGAAACACAACTGACAATCTAATTCTTAACACTCTAGCTTGTTGAAAAATGAGTGAACAGTCAATTACACAATTCCACATTTATTTATAAAAAATGGTTTAAATTTAAATAATAATAATAATAAGAGAGAGATATACTATAAGGATCGGGAGAAAAATACTCCTGTTCTTTAAATTCGGGATAGAAAGTGTTTTTTTCTGAATTTAAACTAAAAGGTCTTTCAACAAAGCCATAATAATGAAAAACCTAAAAATGCTTTAAATTAATTTGTTAGTTTATAATTATATTCTAAAAATACTAAAATGTATTACTGGCAACGGAAACATACTATTCCGGATAATTATAATAATTCCATCATATTAAGGAGTGAATGAAAAATCAATTACAAAATTCCATCTTTACATACAAAAACCAAATCAAGTTAAAAAAAATTGTGAGGATCGAGAGAAAATACTCCAGAATTTTAATTTCTGGATAAAAAAAAAAAAAATTCTCCCACAAGACCAAAAACATTTTTTTTCAACGAAATCATAGTAATGAGAAATCTAAGATGCCTTAAATTGATTTATTGATTTAAAATTAAGTTTAAAAAACACTAAAATATATTGTTGTCAACGGAAAAACACCTTTGCTGATACTTCTAATAATTCCATCATATTAAGGAATGAGTGAAAAATCGATTACAAAATTCTGTCTTTACATGAAAAAATTAAGTTAAGGTAAAACGATTATGCAGATACAGAGAAAAATACTCCAGAATTTTAATTTCGGGATAAAAATAGTTTTTTCCCCCTTAGATAAAAAATCATTTCAACGAAGTCAAAATAATGATAAACTTAAAGATGCCTTTAATTAATTTGTTAATTTATAATTAAGTTCTAAAAATACTAAAATATAGTACTGAAAACGGAAACACACCTTCGTTGATAATTCAAATACGATTACTAAATTTCATCTTTACGTAGAAAAGCAAAGTTAAAATAGATTATAAATATTCAGAGAAAAATGCTTCAGAATTTTAATTTCGGGATAAAAAGAGTTCTCTTTTTCCTTAGGCAAAAAAATTCTTTCAACGAAATCTTAATAATGAAAAACCCAAGATGCCTTAAATTAATTTATTAATTTATAATTATGTTCTAAAAATACTAAGATATATTATTGCCAACGGAAACACACCTTTGCCGATAACTCTAATAATTCCGTCATATATTAAGGAGTGAGTGAAAAATCAATTACAAAATCCATCTTTACATACAAAAGCGGATTTAAGTTAAAAAAAGATTATACGGATACAGAGAAAATATTCCGGAATTTTAATTTCAAGGACAGATAGATTTCTTTTTCAACTTAGATAAAAAATTTAGATTTCTTTTTCAACTTAGATAAAAAATTATCTTAATGAAGTCATAATAATGAAAAACTAAAAGATGCCTTAAATTAATATGAAACTTTATAATTAAGTTATAAAATACTAAAACGTATTAATGCCAACGGAAACGCACCTTTTCTGATAATTCTAATAACTCCATCACTTTAAGGAGTGGGTGAAAAATTGATTAAAAAAATCCACTTTTTCATAAAAAAAAAATCAAGTTAAGTTTAAAAAGATTATAAAGATACAGAGAAAAATACTCCAGAATTTTAATTTCGGGATAGAAAGATTTTTTCTTCTCTCAGACTAAAAATTATTTCAACGAAGTCATAATAATGAAAAACATACAGATGCCTTAACTGATTTATTTTAACTTATTTTAACTTATTTTAACAGATAAGTTAATTTGCTACATTATAATTAAGTTCTAAAAAATTACATCTTTTCATACAAAAACCAAATTCAGTTAAAAAAGATTATAAGGATTGAGAGAAAAATACACCAGAATTCTAATTTCGGGATAAAAAAAATACTTTCTCCATTATTCGAAAAAAAAAATTATTCAAAGAAATCTTAATATTGAAAAACCTAAAGATGATTTAAATTAATTTATTAATTTATAATTAAGTTTTAAAAATACTAAAATATATTACTGCCAACGGAAACACGCCTTTGCTAATATCTCTAATAATTCCGTCATATTTAGGAGTGAGTGAAAAATCGATTACAAAATTCATCTTTACATATAAAAACGGAATTAAGTTGAAAAAGATTATAAGGACACAGGGAAAATACTCCAAAATTTTAATTTCAGGAAAGAAAGAATTCTTCCTTCCCTTAGGCAAAAAAAATTCCTTTCAACGAGATCATAATAATAAGGATAACTTCCGATTAAGTAGATTTTGAACGAATTAAGAATTCGGTGTAGATTTGCAATTCCTCATAACCTTTCATAAAATGAATTCTCTGTAGCGTAAAATATGAACAATTTTTATTTTTGACATTAGTGCTCTTTCAAAATAAGTAAGTTTTATACTTTGAAGTTTTATTCCTCTTCCTTAAGGATTTTTTCAAATATGTTCTTCCAAAAAGTAGTTACTTTTTAAAAATTAATCAAAATTGGCTAACGCGAATCGTTTAATATTATAATGAATTTGTTTTACCAATTTATGTATATAGTGAGGTTTAAATGATAAGAAACAATTCACTATATTTAGATTAATAATAATAAAAAATAAAATAAAAATAAGGAATAATAAAATTAACTAAACAATAATTAATAAAGTATTATGAACTTAATTTCGAATAATCAAATAAGATTAAAGTTTAATTCCATAAATTTAGTTTATAAATTAGTAACAAAAGGCAAAATTAAAGTAAAAATATATTGAACATTATTTTTATATGACTCATATACACTGTTAAAAAAATTCCGAAATTCACGAATATTTTTTTTTTTCTTGAATTTCACAGAAAAAGTCCCTTTTCACAACAAAAGGGGATTTTCCGTTACAAATCCCAAAATTCGTTATTTCCTGATAATAACGAAACGGATGGAAATAAAAACAAAAAAAGGAGACACTCCGTTGTGCGTGTGTGTGTGTGTGTGGGGGGGGGGGGGTTCCATGTCCGAGTGGTCAAGGCACCACACGTTAATCGCCTGCGAAAATTGTGGGTTCGGGTCCCACTGGCGTCATGGAATAATTAAAACATAAAAAACCCTTTTAAGTTACATTTTTCCGGTTAATTTTTCTCTTATTTCTTATTAAAAATCTTTTAAATAATAAGCCAAAAAATAAATAAATAAATAATATACGACAATTTCAAAAAATTTTCTTTTTTTTTTTTACCAAAAAAAATAAAATAAAAATAAATAAAATAAATAAATAAAAAATGTTAATAAAACTTTTTTTTTATTCATTCAATAAAAAAAAACAGTGGTTTAAACAGTGTTTTTTTTTTTTTTTTAATTTAAACTATCTAAAAAAATAAAATTGTTTAAAAAAATAATAAGCATTATGCATCAGTGTAAAATAAAATAAAATAAACCGTTTACAAATATTCTAAGGAATATATTTGAAAGGAAATCTTTAAAAAGCACAGCAGATTTTCCCACTAACTCATAAAAGACATACTTTGTACGACCCGGCATCAGCAGCTTTGGCTCGGTTCGTAAGGATTGGTTCCGCTATCTAAAGGCCCCGAGTTCGATCCTCAGGACGGCGTGAACTAAATTATACAAAATAATAATAAATAAGTAAAATAACACTGCAGCTTAAAATCACTCGGTAATTTCGAATTCTTTGACGATTAATCGATTCGTTAAAAAACACGCATTTTTAAACTTATATTAAATTATTATTATTAAAAATCAAACTTTGTAACGGAAAGTTACTGCTTCTTTAAACGGAGTTTTCCTTTCTTGTATTTCCCACAACGGAAAATCTACTAACGGAACGTTAAAAGTTCGGCTACTTTGCTGCCGTTAGTTTCACCGTGAATTCACAGATTTATTTTTAACAGTGTACTATGTTATTTGAATAAAATAGACATATTTAAGTATTAGTAAGAACATAGTTTACCATTAAATTATTGCGGCACTATTGAAAACATGAATATGTTTTATATTAACAATAATTCTAAATAAATTCTAAATGAAGTTCCTTTATTTTGAAGATTTATTCTTCTTTCTTAAGGATTCTTGTTAAAATATGTTCTTAAAAGAAGAACATACATTTGAGGGATTAAGCACAGAATATTAATGAAAATCGATTTATATTTAAATGCAATATTACGATTAATAATTTATTTGTTTAATGATTTTTAGAGTTTAAAAGTAATATTTTTTTAATTTAATAGAATGTTTATCATCTAAAATGTTTAAATTACAAATGTTAACACATTCTAAGTTTAATTTTAAAATACTATATAAAAATAAAGGCATGATATTTTAACTTAGCAAAATTTTAATTTACAAATTACATATGAAAAACAGAAAATAAGACTGTTAAAAATGTTTTGGCAAAAACAGATTAATCGAGCTAAAAATATTTCTTGCTCAGTTGCATATTTTTTAGTGCTGTCAAAAAACTTTAAGAAATGAAAAGCTTTGTAAATATCGAGAAAAGAATACTCAAGAATATTAATTCCGTGATAGAAAGTCTTCTTTAAACCCTCAGGCAAGAGATCCTGCCCTTTCAACGGGATCATAACAATCTTAGAATAACTTTCGATTAAGAAGAAATTGAATGTATTAAGAGTGGATCTGGTACATTTACAATTCTTAATATTGTTACACGAAATATATTTTTTGTGATATAAAAGGATGAATAAATTTTCTTTTTCACATAAGTGTTGCTTCAAAATAAATAAAATTCCATTGTTTGAAGTTTTATTCTTCTTTCATAAGGATTCTTGCTCAAATATGTTATTAAAAAAAGGATATAGATTTGAGGGATTAAACATAAAGTTTGAATGAAAATCAATTTATATATTATATAAAATATTAAGATTAATTATTTTATTTTTTTATTTTTTTATTAATATATTATTTTCTAAATTAATAGAAAGTTAATGATGAATAAATGAAAATGTTTAAATTGCAAATGTTAACACGTTCTAAGTTTAATTTTAAATTACTATATGAAAATAAATGAATCATATTAACACTTAGCAAAATTTTATTTACAAATTAGGAAAAAAATAAGACTGACAAAACTGTCTTGGCAAAAACAAACTCCTCGAGCTAAAAATATTTCGCGCTTAGTTGAATATTTTTTAATGCTGTCAAAAATTTTTAGAAAATAAAAACTTTATAAATATTGAGAAACGAACACTCGAGAATTTTAATTTCGTGATAGAAAGTCTTCTTTCAACCCTCAGGCAAGAGATCCTGCCCTTTCAACGAAATCATAACAATCTCAGAATAACTTTCGATTAAGCAGACTTTGAATGAATTAAGAAAGGATCTTGTACATTTACAATTCTTAATATTGTTACACAAAACATATCTTTTGTGATATGAAAAGATGAATAAATTTTCTTTTTGACATTAGTGTTGCTTCAAAATAAATAAAGGTCCCTTTTTTTGAAGATTTATTCTTTTTGATTAAGGGTCTTTGCTCAAATAAGTTCTTTAAAAAAAAGTGCCTAATTTGAGGGATTAAACACAAAGTTTAATGAAAATCGATTTATATCTAAATGAAATATTACCATTAATGATTTATTTGTTTGACGTTTTTTAGAGTATAAATATAATATTTTTTAACTTAATAGAAAATTAATGATAAATGATTAAAAATGTTTAAATAATTAATGTTAACATATTGTAAATTTAATTTTAAACTATTATGTAAAAATAAATGTGTTATATTTTAATTTACAACTTAGTTAAGTAAAATGTAAAAAAGTTAAATATAATATCCTCTGTAACTTTTTTAAGTTAAGCGCATTTTTGATAGGTAGATGATAAAATAAATTATAATATATAGATGATAAAACACTGCAAATTTAATTTAAAATTATTGTGTAAAAATAAATGGGTTACATTTAAACTTGATATTTAATTTATAATTTAGTTTAAAAAATGTAAAAAAAAAGTCAGACATAATAATTCTCTTTAAATTTTTAAAAGTTATGTGCATGTTTTATATGCATATGATAATCCATTTAAAACAAAATAACCAAAAGAATACTCCAGAATTTTAATTTCGTGATAGAGAGTCTTCTTTAAACCCTCAGACAAAAGATCCTACCCTTTTAACGAGACCATAACAATCTCAAAATAACTTTCAATTAAGTAGACTTTGAAAGAATTAAGAATGGATCTGGTACATTTACAATTCTTAATATTGTTACACAAAATATATCCTTTGTGATATGAAAAGATGGATAAATTTTCTTTTTGACATTAGTTTTGTTTTAAAATAAATGAAAGTGGCAAAAAAATGTGCGTATATTTGATCGTTCATTCATCGTTCGTCGTTGATTCATAAAATTTTAGTGAAAAGCAAGCTATATTTAAATGAAAACTAATATCTACATTGTATTCGCTCATTGAGTGTGCAAAATTCAGATTCAAAATTACATAAAGAAGTATGTTTAGATTAAAAACTGTCTTGGCAAAAACAAACTCCTTGAGCTAAAAGTATTTCGTTCTCAGTTGCAATTATTTTAGTGTTTTAAAAAATCTTTAAGAAATGTAAAACTTTATAAATATCGAGAAAAGTACAATCCAGAATTTTATTTTCCTGATAGAAAGTCTTTTTTCAACTCTTATGCAAAATATCTTGCCCTTTCAACGAGATCATAACAATTTCAGATTAACTTTCGATTAAGTAGACTTTGAATGAATTAAGAGTGGATCTGTTACATTTACAATTCTTAATATTGTTACACAATACATATCCTTCGTGATATGAAAAGATGAGTAAAGTTTTCTTTTTGACATGAGTGCTGTTTCAAAATAAATAAAGGTCCCTTTTTTAAGATTTTTTTTTTCTTGTATGAGGATTCTTGCTCAAATGTGTTCTTAAAAAGGGGGAAAAAGTGCATATGTTTGATAAAGTTTTAATGAAAATTTATTTATATTTAAATGGAATGTTCCGTATTATAATTTATTTGTATAGTACTTTTTAGAGTATAAATATAATGTTTTTTAATTTAATAGAAAGTTAAAGATGAATGAATGAAAATGTTGAAATTACAAATGTTAATACATTTTATGTTTAATTTTGAATTACTCTATAAAAATAAATGCATTATATTTTAATTAGAAAATTTTAATTTACAAATTACATATGAAAAACAGAAAATAAGACTGTCAAAACTGTTTTGGCAAAAAGAAACTCATCGAGCTAAAAATATTTCTTGCTCAGTTGCATATTTTTTAGTGCTGTCAAAATTCTTTAAAAAAATAAAAACTTTATAAATATTGAGAAGCGAACACTCGAGAATTTTAATTTCGTGATAGAAAGTCTTCTTTCAAACCTCCGTCAGAAGATCCTGACCTTTCAACGAGATCATAACAATTTCAGGATAACTTTCGATTAAGTAGACTTTGAATGAATTAAGAATGGATCTGGTACATTTACAATTCTTAATATTGTTACACAAAATGTATCCTTTGTTATATGAAAATATGAATAAATTTTCTTTTTGACATTAGTGTTGCTTCAAAATAAATAAAGTTCCCCTTTTTTGAAGATTTATTCTTCTTGCTTAAGGATTCTTGCTCAAATATGTTCTTAAAAAAGAAAAAAAGTACATACATTTGAGGGATTAAGCACAAAGTTTTAATGAAAATCTATTCATATTTAAATGAAATGTTCCGTATAATAATTTATTTGTTTAGCACTTTTTAAAGTATACATATAATATTTTTTATTTAATAGAAAGCTAATGATAAGTGATTGAAAATGTTTAATTTATAAATGTAATCACTTTATAAATGTTATCACATTTAATTTTAAATTATTATGTAAAAATAAATACAGATATTTTAACTTAGCAAAATTTTATTTACAAATAAGTTAAGAAGGACACAAAATAAGTTAAATATGATAATCATCTTTAATTTTTTTTTTTTTTTTTTAAGATACGCTGAATTTTGCTATGCAAATGATACTTCACTTGTAACAAAATAACCACATGCAATTATAAAAAAAAAATTTTAAATATTAAAACAGTACTTTTTTAATTTTGCCTCAAATAGAATTGATGACTTTCGTTTAGTTTTTTTCTTTTTTTCTGTTTCTTTTTCTCTCACCCCCCCCCCCCCCCAACCATCCCACCCGCTTTTGAATATCTCGTTATATTGATTAACAATAAAATCTCCAACTTGTACACAACAATTCACTGGGCTCTTTGCAATTACCAATAAAAATAATATATTACATTCGTGTAAAATATAGCTTTTTCTTTGAAGTGGTGAGATAGTTCTACGAAGGCTGTTCAATAAAGAAGTATAGTATTTTCTTTTAAATCCTCATTAATCGTCTAAATGTTATTGGTGCTTTTCAATTTAGTTCATATTTAATGCAATGAGTTAATAAATATATTATATTTTTTTATATAGATGCTTGTTTCAAGTAGTAAGATTGTTCTACGACGGGTTGATCAATAAAAGAAGGGTCATGCTTTTTTTTATATCAACATATCCTCATTGATCTTTTAAAGCTCAGTTCAGACCTACATTTTTCTGAATTTCAACTGAATTCTTAGAACTCCCTTCTTCTCTTTCCATTTGCGGTTTACTGACAATAAAAAACAGGGGAGATACAATGGTCAGGGAGATAACTATCTTAACCCTACTTAAAGGAAATGTTCTTGTCCTACACTTGGATTGAAGTTGAACCACAAAAGTTGAACCACAAAACGCGCCGCCTGCTAACCACAAAAAATCTTTGTGTGTGTTTGCAGCCTTAATTTTAAAGATGCTTTTCAATGTAATTCATATCCAGTGCAATGATCTTCAGCGAAATTCTGGAAACTGCATATTTAAAAAAACCTCTCAAAATTCCTTCCTTCGTCTACGCTAATGCTTCAAATGATGGAAAAACGAAGCTGTACTTCAATGCACGCAAACGTTCTGTGGGTATGAGGAGTCTTGTTTGGGTATGCGGAGTCTCAGAACTCACAGCTTGCAGTCAAACATGCCTCGTGTTCACTTTTTTTGTTATCAAAGTGTAGATCACACGCAATTATAACTGCAATATTTTAAACAGCTCTCATATTTAATGATCTTCTTTAGCAGTAATAGCAACGATCTTAATATTTACTTCTGTAAGCGCAATTGGAAAATATTTGGGTACTTCTTCCTTTTAAGATGACATTAACAGTACACTGTAAAAAAATCTGTAAAGGTACTAAACATTTTCTAGGAAACTGGGATTCCAAGAACTTTTCATGTAACGATAACAAGAAAAATCCATGTAACCGATTCTAAAACTTGAGTTTTTGTTGTTACCGTTACAGGAAAAGTTCTTGGAATCCCAGTTTTCTAGATAAAGTGTAATACCTTTACAGATTTTTTTTTTACGGTGTACGACAATAATAGCGACGGTATTAACATTGACATTTGTATTCGCGAATACAGCAAGTCCGAGTCCATCTTTTCTTTTAAGATGATTGCCTTTCTCTTCCTTAAATATCTCAAACCTTATTTTAATTGTGATACAGCGAAGAAAAGACTTGATAGAAATTTTTATAGCATATATATCGACCGACAATTTCTTCATGCGAAAGCAAAATTTCCAGTAGGCAAGAGCATACTGCTCATTGCGTATTGCCTTCATCATTACCATTAACGATAATGAAGGTATTTGAACTTTCATGCCTACCAACGACGTGCTATTGGAAATAAATGAAAATAAAAATTATTGCATTTCATTACTCATAAAGTAAGCAATGTTACAGATACGTAAATTTGTTTGCAATAAAGTATGCCGATAAAAAAAATTATGTTCATTCTTTATTAAACAACAATCGTAATTTTGCGCAATATCCGTAATTTAAAAATTGATTAAACCTATTCCTAAGCTCATGATAGTATAAATAACTTAAAGTAGAATAGTTTAAAGTTACCTCGCTTCTTTGACTTTTATAGCCAGAAGCTGTTTTAAAATATAAATCTTTCATTTGTAGAACTATAGAACTATATTTAAATTTAATTCTCATATAACTTTGCAAATTGATAATTTTTTTTGTTTAAATTTTATATATAAGGTGTCCTGTGGTAATAACGCCAATTCCTAATATTACGCGCAATTATGAAAGAATCCGAGAGATGGCACCTAAAGGTTCTGCAAAGCTCTGAATCATCTGAATCGTCAACAACCGCTAAAAGTTAATTTGTTCCGCTTGTCTCTGGAAGAAGCACCTAAGAGTCAACGCCCGATCTAAAATGTGCAAAGTGAGTTCTGTGCTCCAAAGACTATTTATTAGGAAATACTTTGTTTATTACGTAAATTTGTAGTGTATTTAATGTACTTTCAAAATGTTCTAAAAGATTTTGGATGTGTTCGCGAGGTAGTTTGTAGTTTAAAAGATGCTGCGCAGTAAATATAACTCGGTAATAACGCTATCGACTGTAGTTTTTACAAATGATGTTTCCTCTCCATGCTGGAACTGCCTCCAAAGAGGGTTTATGTTATATTTTACGCACGAGAGAGCATTATAGTCATTGTTGAAAACAAAAAAGGATAAGGAGAAATTTCTATGTCCTAAGTGCTGCTAACTTTTTCACGTCAGAAGAATAAAATATCAAATTATTATTTCTGCATCTTGATATCGCATTTAATAATAAGTCAATTTCTATGGCTGTAGAGTTTTTAACTTAACAATTGGACTATTTACATAACATTATTCCCTCTTATTTTATAGTTTTCCTTGCATGGTGGTATTACCCACATAGGTGGACAATAATGCCAAATAGCATTAGTTAAGAAATCAAGCCATTACTTCTTATAAATGCGTATTTGCAAAAATATTCTTTTCTTATATAAATAGTCAATAAATTTCTATACAAGTCCTACATTTGTTTTTAAAAAATCTGTACATAAATCTACGCCGTGAAAATCGTTAGAACCTTAACGTGGTATTATTACTCCAGGGCAATTAATTTTAGCATAGCATTAAAAAATAATAATGTTTTGGGCACAATCAAGCTATAGTCGAAACTCTTATTTATGATATTCAGCTTCAACAGAGAATTAATTTTAAATATGGTTCTAGAAAGGAAAGAATTCTTTTCTACAACAGCTCGATGCTTCGAAAATCAAAGAAAAACTACTGCACACACATCAAAGTACGAAAGCATTTTCATTTGAGTGCAGAATATTAATAAATTACTTTTACTTATTTCAAATATTTAAATAATTTAATTCAACATTTCAGAAAAAGATTTTTCGCATAATAAAAAAAGATATGTAAATATCACATGCAAGATGCAAGTTATTATTTATGATAGTTACAAATAAAATGTTTTAATGTCAAATAGAATTCGAATCAAAACTAAAGTTATTAGAATTTGTTTATGCCTTTAAAGGTAAATATAAATACATTTTATGCATTTTTCATCTTTGTTATTAGCTGATATGAAGAAAATTACATTTTCACAAATGTAACAGTGTATATTTTTTTTCTCCTTGCCGTCTTTACATTCATTTTGACAGAGGAGTCCAAAAATATTCAAAAATTTGTCATATTTGAAAACATAGCTTAGAAAATATTATTTCGCAAACATGAATATGAAGCTTACAATATCCGCTTTTCGAAATAAAAATATACTTTATCGAAGCCGTCGAAACTGTTTAAGGTACTTTAAAACAAATATTTATGCAAAAGTTTATTTATCTCAGAAAAGTATTATATATCTTACAAAATTACTCTTCTGTTTCCATGCAATGTTTCTGTTGAAATGCATGTTGAATTTTAAAAATTAAGTAAAAGTTTGTTTAGAAAAAAAAGGAAATATGCAAAGTGCCTTAAAGGTGGAATTTTAGAGATTGATGATGACCAATTAAATTATCAGTAGAAGTTTTTCAATTCAAATGTTGTCAATGAACTTTTTCTGTTCCTGTTGATGTTCTAAATGTAAAGTTTTGAAAAAATAAAAGTTTGACATATTTAAAGGCATATTTAAAAGTATATAAAAAATGAATACTTTTAACTGGCATTTCGTCGCAGTTGAAAAGGATTGTTATTTTTTAATATATACGAAATAGTTATATGTTTCTTGTATCACATAGTTTATATTAGCATTTCTTCATTTGTTTAACGCTTTTAATGCTTTAGATTTAATTCGTATTGACATTTCCGTTTCTCTTATAGCAATTTTTTTAGAGAATAATACTCAAATGTTGCATCGTTCAATTAAGCAGATTCTAGAACATCTAACTTGCTTAGAGCTCTCAATTCGCTTTTCAAATAAGATAAAGTGAATCTGAATTTCTTTCATTTGTGATGATGTTGACATACGGTATCGAAATTTTTATGTAAACTCTGCGAACAACCGTTGGAGTTATTAAAGAGTAAAAAAGCTCTAAAAAACCAGAGTTATTAATACAATATGGATATTAAAATATTAATAAGTGGCAAATTTAATGGAAGGATTTCAATTAATCTTTAGAGGTGTGAAATGAATTACACGAGCTTGAAAACAATCACGTAAAGACCATTACTTTTTTTTTTTTTTTTTTTTTTTTTTTTTTTTTTTTTTTTACCTGTGTTTTTGTTCTTTCGTTTTTTGTGGCGTTTTTGCATATGATGAAGAGTGTTGTTGTATTCTATATAAAAATAGCAGTTTTAGCGCATGTAAAGTAACGCATTATGAATTTCTACCCGAAAAATATTGTTATTTTTTATGTAAAATTTCATACAAAATAATTCCCCTGCAGATAATTGTAGTGTAAATGGAAGAAAAATGACTATTATTTGAATATTGGCTACTTGCTGGAAATGAGAGAAGGAGTGTGTGTGTTTCAGATCTTGAGAATAATACTTAATAGAATAGTAAAAAATTAAGGGAAGCGGTTGGAGGGCGGTTTTGGTCTTGACCCATGTAGAACTATACGAACTATTTTTATCAGAAACCTACTTTTGAAAAATTCAAATTTTTTCATTGTATGTGAAATTTAATTTCTTCTTTCTTTTGACATTGAAACAAGTTAGTTTCACTTCATCTCAGTGATGTCTTCAGGTTGACGTAAAACCCCTCACTGTAAAAAAAAAAAATCTCTCAAATTGACTGGAAAAAACTGTCAATTTTGGCCCCAGTTTAAACTTGTTTAATTTACGGAAAATATCTGCAATATTTCATTCAAACAGTTTTTTTCTATAAAAAATGTAACTTTTTCTGTAAAAATTACAAAATTTTGTCTCTTTTACAGAAAAAACTTGTTTTTTTTTAAACAGTTTTTGTTGTTGTAAAAAATACAATTTGTTTCTGTAAAAATTACAGATTTTTTTTACAGTGCTGTTTCGATCGATTTCTTTGCTTTCTAATGGCTGCTGAGACTATCAACTTGAAGAAATGGATGGAAAATGGAGTAGCATACAGTAACTATGATGAGCTGCTGGTTCACCTGAGGTGTAAATTCTGAGGTGAGGCAACAATGCAGCTTGCATTATCTGCGATGAACTCTATATGAATATTATAGGGGAAATTTGGATTCAGTACTAGAAATTGGGCACATTACGAATCTGCTAGAACGGAACAGGCGATATATATCAGTGACTTTTGAAGGTAAAAAAAAAAAAAAAAAGAAAAAGAAAAAGAAGACAGAGCTCTTCATTTACTTAAAGCAAGATGGCAGTTTAATAAGTTTGTAAAGCAAACAATAACCTTTTGCGTTTTTAACTATTAATATATAAATTTCTAAGTAATCCGCATTTTCACTACCCGTTAATAAAAAATCATTTTCATTTTTTTCTTTTTCTTTTAATGCGTGTGTAATAAAATGGTTTTGAAAAACTAAGACCTCAAGCCTCATATCATCTTCTGGACTACTTTTAAAAACAAACTTTACCAAAAATATTCATTTTGAATAAGCAGATAAAACGGTAGATACAAAAATGAAGGTGGTAGACTGTTTTTGAACAATTTTCTCAACTTTGATAGACCATATCAGGTTGCAAAACCTATACTCTTGAGGCTGCCAAATTTGCGTCTGCAATTAGAAGGCAGAGTATGTAATTATGTGTTCTTTTCGGATCGTGAAGCAATATTTTACTCACTCTTGCCAAAAATTAATAATCATAACACTCCTCATATCGCCCTTTTAATTTTGTCTCGTAGAAATGAGTGTTCTCCCCCCCCCCCTCCGTTTAAACTCGTAACTTATCGATAGATATGGACTTTATCTCTTAATATACATTGGTGAGGCAACATCAATTATATATATATATTACATATATATAATACATATATATATACATATATATATACATATGTATATATATGTATATATATGATGATATTTTTAGGGATTCCCGGAATAACACAAGATGCGACGAAACGAACAGGATGGCGCGAACAAAGTCGACGTTCAATCCTTCATCAGTAATCACATTACTTCAAATAATTTGCAGCCAGAGTAACTTGGCATATGGAAATCGATCAATGGTGTTGTCACTTTAAATAATGAAAATTTTACGAAAATCATGGATCATTGTTTTATTATCATTCAATTTCAAGGTTACTCCATCATCACCACTAGACTTCCCGACTATCCAAGCCAATCTAACAGAAAATCACAAAAGAACTAAAAGGTGTTCGGTGCAAAGCCATTTTCGCGAAATTACCAATACTACAGCAACCGTTCTAACATTACGAGAAGAAGCAGCGTACCTGCTTAACATTTGGGAAGTCAGTCTTTTCTGATCTCTCTCTCAGCGAAACTGACACACTGAAAATTCGCAGAGGAAATGGCCCCGCTTGCCTGTTTACGCACGGAATTAAAAGCCCAATAGTGTTCATTCGAAGATAATTGTATAACACTTCTAGTATTTCCATCGGATTAGAGGATAAGTTTGTTGCTAGAATTCTTTATCGATCGGCGTAGTATTCAAGAGTAAACAGTCCACATGCGGACTGATTTGGATCTGCCAGCAGACGATAATTAAATAAAAAATAAATTAAATTAAATTAAAGTTTTTGAAAAATGTTTTTACTCTAAAAAGGGGAAACGGATTAATGGAATGATTTTAATATTTCGAAATAAGATATTGACATATAAGTAATACATTTTAGTTATTTTTAGTAAAATAAATAATAGATTATGCTGAATTCAAGAAAATAAAAGAAAAGGAACTTTAGCCGTTAATTAAATATTAGTAGATTACGGAAACTAATAATGAAAGTATGTTCTTATAAGACTAGAACGAAATCGAACGAGAAAATGGCGATTTTTTTTTTACATACATTTATATGTATATATATAATGTTTTTTATATTTTAGAATTGATAGCTTAAATTAGATGCTATTTTTATTTTACTTTGAAAAAAAATCTAAATGCTTTTTAAATGTAATATTGCGATATGACATAATATCAGTCATGTATGCATCATTTTTAACCATGATTTCACAAAAAGTTTTACAATGTTTTACAAAATCATAAATACAACATGATATTAATGTTTGCTTTTGTATTTGAAGTAAATTGAACATGTATTACTGACGATTGCAATAAATAAATATCCAATGATAGATCAAAATCACATATTCAGACAATGATAAAAGAATATTCAACAAGAATGATATTTCGGCAATTTTTGTCTTGTGATTTTTTTTGCACTTCATACTTAGTGCCCTAGATGATGTCATATTTGTTTTTATATCTTAAATAAATTCAATAAGTATGACTGACGAGAAAATTGCAATGAATAAATATCCAATGATAAATCAACATTACATATTCAGATAGTGATAAAAGAATATTCAATTAGAATAATATTTTGGCAATTTTTGCTTTGTGATTACCTTTGGACTTCATACGTAGTGCCCTGGATTATGCCATATTAATATAATTAAAAGATTTACTACGTTTTAAGCATATTATAAAGTTATTCTTCTATTTTAATGCGAAGTTTCTGTTTGGAGCATCGAATCTCAAGGACTGCATAAGAGTTTGTTTAGGAGAATAGAGACAAACTGGGTAAAAGAGGCAGATAAGACCAGCCTTAGGGGCAGATTTAAAAGGACTAGTAGTCAACAATAAAATTTCATTCGATTTTGAGTCCCCTTCCGAGCTCAGATTCAATGACCGAGTTAGTTGTTCTGTGCAGTATATTTAAAAATGTAAGTTTGACTTAAAGAATTAAAATTTCAAGCAAAATTTTATTTAAAGAATTGATATTTTAAAGTAATATTATAAAATGTTATGTTACACAATTTCGACTTTGAATTTACAACAACGAAAAAGAATTATAATTTTTGAACTATTGCTTTAAGCTTATTATTCGAAATAAAATTTCTGAAAAATTTATTTGTTTACATTCCACTTTCATGATTTTCATCCTTTCGGAGACAAAGAATATAGGGTTAGCAAGAAATAACACTTCCACTTCAGAGATCTCTAGAATGTGTTCCACTAGACCAAAAGAGATCAAAATTGAGCTACAAATAATTCAAATGATGCGCTGCGGGGTACCTAAAAGGGTAAAATTATAGTGTTTTTTTTTCTCTGCATTTTGTTTCAAATATTAAGAAAATATCATTCTTTCAACATTATATTAAAAAAACTTAATTACAAATATGAATGCAATCCCTTAGAATTCACAATCTCTGAGGAATGCATTCTTAAATGTATTGAAAATTTATTACATCTATAGAATTATATTTTTTTAAATAATTCTTATACTGCAGTGAAATCTCAGTGAACGGAATATTACGTGCCTAACACTTTGAGAGTTAAAAAGAAAGTACAAAAGACTTGTACAAAAGTTACAAGTACAAAAATCCGCCGTTAGATGGCTCTTTAATGCACATAAAACATTTAATTCGCTTTATAAATAATAAAGTCCTCGTGAATAGATAAAGACATTTATAGAAAATTATTTAATACAATTTTCATGTTATAACGAAGAGGAAAATTGATAAATTTATTAAAGCTCCAAAACACATTTATGCCTAGTGTCCCGAAAATGGCGCGCTAGACATAAATGAATTAACACGAAGTTTCATCGAATCCTTGAGTAAGAGCGATCACAAAACTGGTATAATAAATAGATATATAGATATCGGAACAAAAACTGTATAATCGTATCCAGGACATCCTAAAAGTTTTTAATCATTCAAAATTTAGAAATAGGAATTTTCACAAATCCAATACTTTCCATTTATGAATGAAAATAAAATTTCATATGCAAACTAATACTGTTTAAAAATTTATACTTTCGGTCAACAATATACTTGAATAATAGAAGAATATGTAATAGAATCAGTGCATAACATGTCATTTCTCTTTCTCTTTAAAAACATATTTTTAAAATTTTCTCTCCTGTATATGAACATTTCCGTACATTTCCTATGTATTTATATATTGATTAAATGAAAAGAAAAGTATTGTCTATCAATATAAGTAGATAGGTTTAAATAATACATTAAAACTTCTTTTTCTTAATTTCTACTAGCATTTTTTTTTCACAGTACCATTTTTATTCCCAGCACAATTATACTACCGGATGTTCACCAAATTTCTCTGTAATTCTATTGGTAAAAAACCCATCCTTCGAATCCTAATCATCCTCGAAGACCACATCATTCTTTGAAATAACTAAGTATATAATTTAATTTAGTAGTGCTATAAAAGTTGTTTTATCTGCTTATAATTCATTGGCCAAGCATCGTTTTAATTGTCATTATCAATCAATTTTATTAAGCCATTTTCTTTCTTTTTTTTTCAATTTTTTGAGATATCTTAAACTATGTATCCTATGCTTCATAATGAGCAAATAAATGTATGGAATTTTTGCTTTATTTAAGGCTGAATCTTTAAATACAATGCACAGTTCTCGGTACCTGAATATTTAACAATGGAAAAAAGCAAGCCCAGATAACAAAATTTAACATTTACTTTACATCATAACTATAAAAAAAGCAAATTATATAGAGTGTCTCATTCATTTTTCAACCCCCCCCCCCTCCAAAAAAAAAAAAAAAAAAAAAAAAAAAAAAAAAAAAAAAAAAACAATGTACAAATATTTAGTTTTATTTCACAAAAATGCTTAAACGACTACAAAAAGTGTTGGAACTGACCACCGTCTTCATCTTTACATATCTGGGCACATGGGAAGAGGTTTCGAGACATATTCTGTAATGTGCTTAGTGTGATAGCGCTTATCTTATTCGTAATGCGAACTCTCAGTTTGGTAATCAAGGCTACGAGTTGACGAAACATGCGATTTTTGAAATAGCTTCACAAGAAGAAATCAGGTGATGAAAAGTCTGGACTGCGTGGAGGCCATATTCCTTTTGTAATTAGCGGTCACGAAAAAAATCTTGGAGAAATAACAAAGTGTCGTTGACAGAGCGTCATCCTGTTGAAACGAAACGAAGCGTTCATCTGTTAGTTTTCTTATTGATTTGGCTGATTTCTCCTTGATTTTAGTCTCATTTCCATCATTTTGTGGCCACTTAGGAACAAGTTCTTTTCGATTCCATAGTTCATTCTGTTTGAAAGTGTTCCATGATTCACTTAATTGTGCTTTTATTTGGCACCACAGAATCTGGAAACTTGCTTTCATATTGTTCCTTGACTGTTTTTGTATGATGACGTTCAAAAATAATTTTCAATAATAAACGAGTGTTTTTCTGCACATAGCACCAGGACGCAAATCTACCTTTCACTTAGTTCTTCTTAGGCGAGCGAACAGCACTACTTTTTATTACTCTAAAAGCGCAATTAATCTATCTTTGTTTCCGTACGGAACAAAGTTGAAACCTCTTTAAATGATTTTTGAGGGACTGACCCTACCAAATTGACAAAGGAAGGGAAAGTTTTATCTACCCCATCTTCAGTCGTAAAGCTGTCAACTGATTTCGAGTTTGATTTCTCTCTTGAAGTTAAAAAAAGTTCACTGAAAAAGCAATATATACATCAAAGCGCCGACACGAAAGATCAAAAATAGCAACGCCTGACCGCAAGAAGTTAGTGCTATGTGTCTGGTCCTGAAGTGTCTCGTGCGGTTTTCTAGGGTATTGGTAGTGTTACTTGCACACCCCTCTACACCACTGCTAGCACTAACGCAGTGCGCATCCATTTGTGTTGATCATTTGTTTTGCGTTTACGCGGTTGCAAAATATATGAGACACTTTGTAGATGAGTAAGCTAGTATTACTTACATGTATCTAAAAAAATATTTTTAACAATAATGTCTAGTGTGCGTGCCATATAATCATTATATTTAAACAATGCATTTTCATTATCTGTATTTTTAAAATGCAAAATATATTAATATGTATTCTAAGTAAAAACTAAATAATGTATCATTCAAAAAAACACTGGGAAATATTAATTTATTTAATTTGTAATAAGAAATGTTTTAGTCTTTAGAAGTATGTATTTAGAATATTGCGAGAATTTAATTGTTTTTTAAAGATATTTGAATGCAGATAAACGTAAAAATATTCTCGTGATCTATGATAGCAAAGTAGTTCAGAGGTGGCGAAGTTTTTGGAAATAAAGGGCCACCTTTTTTGTGCTATAGTTCTATGGTAGCAAAATATGAAAATTAGGACACATTTCGTATGTGTGTGTCCGAGATCGCCGGAAAAGATGAAATAAAAGGCACGTTTTTTTTGCTAGGCCGAGATCGTAGTACAAATGTTGTGATGAACACCAGGTCCAGATTTTACTTTTGTTTCTGAAATTAAAAAATGAAGACATTTTCATTAAGGAAAATCAGTTCTCAGAGATCATCTTGACTATTTTTTTTATTTTTCAAAAGCACAAGAAGTTGAATATCCATAAACGTTAAGTATGTAGCACGGTAATATAAAATGCCATTGAACATTATACAGAAAACAATAGTCAGTAAGCAGCACGATAATATGAAAGGTCTTCGAACATAATATAGAAAACATTAGACATCGCTGACGACAGAGAGCGTGCATCTTCTCTTAGCAGTGACAAACGTAAAACTGCCAAAAATTTCAGATTTCACAAACGCCAAAAAAAGTCCTTTGGCATAGAATAGATTCCCAATCTGAGCAAAACAATGTACAGGTAAAAAGGACCGTTACATGATAAACAAAGGGGAAATTTTAAAAAAGGAGCGTTGCCAAGAATATAGTCTTTATCGCTCGTGGCGAGAACGTGCAGCAGCCGGCAACCCTAAACGGAATTTCACAACAGGTAACAAATTAAGTTCTTTATACAAGACAAAATGAAATGATTGGGAAATAAAAAATAGCAGTTACATAAAACAGTCGTTTGATATTTAATCAACTGAAGAACAAGAAAGAAAAATCTAGAAATGGAATGATATTTTAAAACTAATTTATTATTTGTTCTTTTTATTTATTAATATTATTTTATATGCACTTGGAGACGAACACACAATAACAATAACTATTAAAAATGCTTTTCTCTTAAAATTAAATTTTAAAAGAGGGGGGGGGACTCATAATTGAAAAAATAATAGAAATATATGTAATAGAATATGTGTTACATCACATATTATCACTCAAAGAACCACCAAAAAATATTTTTTTTTTTGGCGATGGAAAAAAAAATATTTTTCTTATAAAAAAAAATGTAAAGTGTTGGGAATCTATGTACAAAGCACAAGAAAAATATACACTTATAAAATAAGAATAATTATATGTTTATAAAAATTACAAATTATATATGATATATATAAAACACAATACGATACACAAAATGTTACCAAAAAAAAAAAAAATAAACTTCAACTTATGCCTAGGCCTTTATATACATGCATATATGCTAGTCATTGCTTTTAATATCCAGCAATTTGATGTGTATACACAACTAATTTTTATATTCTTCGTTTCATTATTCAAGTGTAAGCATGTCTTCGTCATCATTCAAGTGTAAGCATGTCTTCGTCATCATTCAAGTGTAAGCATGTCTTCGTCATCATTCAAGTGTAAGCGCTTACAAAAAACAGTTCTGCTGTAAAAGCAAATCTTTAGATGACATATTTTTTATTTATAGAAATTGTCTTTTATGTTGCTGTTGCTTGAAAATACTTGCAACTTGTTCCATCAAATTATCATAACAGTTTACATACACTGTTTAAACACACATTTAAATAAATGCTGAAAAAGGATTTTTTTTTTTATATAAAAATTCTAAATACTGACTTGATACAATGTTTATAGTTGAATGAAATTTGCAAAAACATAATACCTTTATTAAAATGTAAGAATCAAAATATGCATAATATGTAAATAAAAAAAATCAACACTGATCAGTATTAAAAAAAATTCTGGAAATGTAAAATGCCACTCCAATAGAGTGTAGAGCAAATTTACATAAGCACCTTATGAAATAAACTTGTCAAAATATTAAAGTACACAAATATCAAAATAGTAGTATGAAAATAAAATATAAAACCAAATTGTACACTGCATAGAGAATCTAATACACAATGAACTGAACCAGCAGTAGACCAGTAAAAGATTCAGTACATAGTACACAACTAAACATAATTCTGTGTCCTGGCCAGTTAACACAAAACATGTGGCATTACATTTATTTTCTTGGTCTAAGATTATATCCTGAAATAATGTTTTGAGGAGAGCTATTGCTATTGTACTGCTGATAATTATTATTGTTGTTATTAATATTAGAGCTTACATTTTTATTAAAGTTGGAATTAAGGTATGCATTTCTAGGTGGAGCAAGTAAAAGTCCATCTATATGCACTCGAAAAGAAGGAGCATGTGAATACTGATATTTCCTTATAGTAAATGAAACAGGTGAATGTTTCATAATAATTTCATAAGGACCAGTATATTTTGGTTTATATTTATCTCGAGATTTTAGGTAAACAATATCATGGACAGTTAGAGGACGTAGTTTTGCAAATTGTGAAAATTTTAAGTTTCTTTGATGTTGAGCAGACACAATGTTTTCATAAGCTTTTTGGTACATTGCATCCAGTTCTTTTAATAATTTATAAGTGTCAACATTATCAAGAAATGGTTGATTTGCATGAGTGTCATATGTATCAAATATTAATGATAACTCACGCCCAAAATGTAAACGATTTGGTGAGAATTTTGTAGATGAGTGTGTGGAGCCATTGTATAAGCATTTGTGAATCAACAATGCATGTTCAAAAGAATGTCCTTCAAGTAATAAAGTATTAACTGAAGTTTTGATTGAAGAATTGATTCTTTCAGCAATCGAGTTCGATTGGGGGTGCGAGACTGAAGAATGAGATATTTTTATACCTAATGTTTCATTAAAAATGTTGTAAACACTGGAAATAAATTGGGAACCTAGATCAGACAAAATTACGCACGGTCTCCCAAAGCATGTGAAATATTTAAACAGTGATTCAACAACTTTATTAGCAGAAGTCTCCTTTAAAGGATATAATTCCATATGTCTAGAAAAGTGATCAGTTACTGTTAATACTGAATAACCATTTTTAAAAGGACCTACAATGTCAATTGCTACAGTATGACCTCCTTGTTTTGGAGTGTACGTTGCTTGCAAAGGTGCAGGCTGTGTTTTGTGATGTTTATGTTGCAAACATTTAATACATGACGCAACATAATTTAATGTGTCTGTGTAAATACCTTTCCAAAAATATCTTTTACTTACAAATTCATAGGTTTTCTTTAGACCGAAATGTGAAAGATGTGAAATTGCTAAAACCTTAGCTTTTAATGAGTGTGGTACCACAATGTGATAAGAAAATGTTGAGTCATGTGGCATGTTTTTTTTAAACATCAACACTTTAGTATCAGGATGAATAAAGTACATGTCATATTTATCTGAACTACCATTGTTTAATATTTCATTATATATAACAGATAATTCTGTATCTTTTAACTGTTCATTAACAAATGTTTGGTTTGATATTTCAAGCAAAGGATCTTTATGATTTTCGGAATTACCAACAGTCAAATAATTAATTGAATGTGACTCAGAGATAGTATTTTCATGCTCATCATTCTCAATGATAGGAAGAATGTGAGTGGTATCATATACTAATTCAGGATTTGTGTCTAGTGTTTGTTGATTATTTTTGAAATTATTTCTACAAAGATAGTCAGCAAGTACATTTGAAGAACCTGGAATGTGTTGAAAATTGAATGAATATTCGGATAACTCGGTGAGCCATCTAGTTATAATATCCGCAGGGTTACTAACCTTCTTATAGTGTTTTAATGGAGCACTGTCAGACAAAATAGTAAAATTTCTGTTATAAAGATAATATTTAAAAGCAACAACTGCTTTGTAAATAGCCATTAATTCTAGCTTAATCGCAGGGTATTTTTTTTCAGAAGGGGATAATGCTTTAGAAAAATATGCAACTGGTAGTAAGTTATTATCAAATTCTTGAAGTAAGGCAGCTGAGATAGCAATTTTTGACGCATCTGTATTTAAGAAAAATGGTTTGTCCCAATCTGGTAAATGAACAATTGGTTCAGAAAAAAACATTTTTTGAATATTATTAAAAATTTTGTCATGTTCAGAAGTCCAGCGAAATTTTTCTTTAGGCCTGGTAAGCTGAATTAATGGATGTATGATTTCAGAAAATTTGGGTATTAAACTTCTGTAAAAGGTCGCTAAACCAATAAAACCTTTTAGTTGGCGTTTAGTTGTTGGTACCGGAAAAGATGTTATTCGCAAAATATTACTTTGAATGGGACTTATTGCATGATTTTCAATGTGAAAACCTAGATAGTTTGTGGAAGTCTGATGAAAAGTACATTTGTTGGGGGCAAGAGTCAAATTATACTTTGATAAAACCTGTAAAATTTTCTCAAGTTTTTGTAATGTCTCTTGAAATGTGTTTGAACCAAATATAAAATCATCTTGATATGTAAATATACCTTCCAAATTTATTTCATCTAAAATCATGTCCATTAGTGCTTGAAACACTGAGGCAGAATTTTTTAAGCCAAAAACTAAACGTTTATACTTATAAGAGCCATACTCAGATGTAAATGTCAATTTATCTTGCAATTCTGGTGGCAAGTCAATTTGATGGTAAGCTTGTTTTAAATCTAAGCTAGTGAAATATTTATAAGAGGATAAATTAGCAATAATATTTTGAATTTTGGGAAGAGGATAAGAAGATCCCTGAATAACTGAATTAAGCATTCTCAAATCTAACGCTAAACGATATTTCTGTTTACCTGAACCGTCAGACTTTTTCTTGACAATTAAGATAGGGCAAGATCATTCAGAGCAATGCCTCTCTATTATTCCTGCTTCAACAAGATTATCTATTTGCTCTTTAGCATCTGCCTGAAGTGCTTGGGGAATGCTAAACGGTAAAGTTTTTATTGGGAAGTCATTAATAAATTTGATATTAGGTACAATGCGATCAGTATGACCAAGTGTCTTAAGAGATTTTGAAAAAGCAGAATAATATTTTAAGAGAAGATCAGAGATTTCCTTCTTTTCATTTGCTTCTAAATGATCCAATTTAAAATCATTTATAGAAAGATCTTTTTTTCTTTGAGCAAGTACTTGATCAGATGCAGTAATAAAATTACAATAATTTTCATTTATTGAAGAATTTAAATTACTTTCCAGTTCATTTTGATCAACAATTTCATCTAGTATACACAGATAACCTATTTCCATATTTTTATTCAAATGAACAACATGATCAGATAAATTTTCAATGTAAACATGCATGATTTTGGGATATGAAATATTTTGAACTTTAGAATCTAATTTTATAAGTGCATCATGGCATAACACATTATTAGAGGAAATATTACTACAAAATAGCATCTCATCTTGATCTGGTGAGATGTCAGTTTTAATTTTTACAAATTTGTGTTCATACGGATTTAAGTTCACTTTGTGTACAAGATATGCACAAATCTGATCATGCGATTCATTACTGTTAACTTTATGCACAATATCACTTGAACTACTGTCATTATTATTTACCTCACTTTCAGAACTTTCATCAATACACATTGCATTTATTTGACTTTTTCTACATTTATTTTTTAATGGTACTTCAACACCATTTATTGAGGCAGTATTATCACTGGGATTAATAACAATATTATTTTTCACAATAAAATCATAGCCTAAAATTCCAACAAATTCTGAAGAATTTGCAATTTCAACAATATAAAAGGTATGCCGAAAGAATATTTTACCAATTTTGATAGACACAGAAATGCAAGAAGAGAATTTAACAGCAGAATTAACAGTTGAAATAGTTACTGAAGAAGCTAAATGTTTGTAACAAACATCCTTTTTTATTTCATTAAAGAAATTAAGTGATAAAATTGAAATTGAACTTCCTGTATCCAGTAATAAAAATGCCTCAAATTTGCCAAACTTACTGGAAATAATAGGTAAAAACGAACACTTATCATATACATTATAAATAACTACTTTTTCATCAGTCTGTGTTGACTGATTGTTGCAAATCTGAATTTCCTTAGATGTCTGTGAATAAGTGGATTTAACTTGTCCTTCATCAGACAGTTTAAATTTATTTGCTGATGACCCAAGACAGTTTTGAGACAACAGCTCATCAGCTGTACTGCGTCTCACTGGTCGTTTAAAGGCTGAAATTGGTTATAACCAGAATTATCAAAATTAGTATTTCTATATTGTCCATAATAATTCTGATCATAAGATTTCTTTCTCTTACACAAATTCTTATACTTAAAACATTGGAGGGCCAAATGACCTCGCTTAGAACAAATTTGACAATTATTTACCTTTCTGTTATTTTTATTTTGAAACTTAAAATCAAAATTTCTAGAGTTTTTTGATTTGTACAACTCACGAGTGTCCTTCTTAAAACTAGGACGTGTTTGGGTTTGTTTAGTGTCATCTTTCTGTGTATTGTTTACAAATGACAAAGCATTTATTTTCTCTGATAATTCAGATATCTGTTTAGAAAAATCAATATGATTAGAATATTCATTATGAATATTAATTAATTTTTCATTTGACAAAATATTTTGCAAAAACTCTGCTCTTTCTACTGCTTTGTCATAGTCATCAATTTTTTCCTCCTTAATTTTGATTCGAATATCAGTTGATAAACACTGCAAAAGTTTCTTATATTTTATTTCGTTAAGAAATTCAGGATCTTTCGTTTTAAAAGCCTTATTGGCCAAAGTGTTCAATCTATGGGAAAAATTACTGATACTTTCATTAGGTAAGAGTTTTATGTTATCAAATTCGATATCTATACTTGTTTGAGATTCTTTTGAGAAAAATCGTGAAAGCTCCTGTTTAATTAGTTTTACACTATTTGAATTTCTAATTTTGTCATTTTCAAGAAAAAATTTTAGGGCAGGTCCTGCTAATTTTGTTTTGAGAAACAAGACCTCCTGATCATCTGTCCATTTTTGTATTTTAGCATAATTACTAACTACATCAAAGAAAAAATCCAAAGTGGTTGGATCACCTTCATAGCAAGGTACAGAAATATTAAAATTATTCTTTGATGAAGTCATTTTCAAAAAATATATATATACTTATAAATACTTAAGCTTGTTGAAATATATCATAATCAATTACAAATAATAATAACATAAAAGCAAATATATGATATGAAACACAAAAAGAAAATAAAGAAAAAGAATCTGTACATTACCTTTCTTCTAAGCTGAAAACAACATCATAAGAAAAAAATAAATACATTTCCTTTTTTTTTGGGGGGGGGGAATAACGAGAAACAAAAAATGTTCTTTCTGAGACTATTACTTAAATGATAAGTTGCAGCAGAGTTCCTTTTTTGTCCAGCGTTCCGAAATTTGTTCTGAGAGGGGGAGGGGGGGTTTAACATTAAGGAGAGTTAAGTTAGATGCTCCCACACCGAAAATGAAGACGACTTAATTATTTTTTTATTCGCAGAACACACCAACACATCATTGTAGAACCACTTTGTAGGATAACAACTTTGCAGAATTGAGACACCACTGAAACACAGGATTCCACGCATTATCCTCGCCATCGTCGAACATTCTGCACTGCACCATCCGGAACCGAAACAAAACACGGTCCACGCACAAATCACATTTTCGTCTCATCGCATTGTTTACACTTGGACAACTTCTCCAGAAACAAAAAACCCTTCTTCACGCGGCACCATAGTTCTATGATAGCAAAATAGTTCAGAGGTGGCGAAGTTTTTGGAAATAAAGGGCCACCTTTTTTGTGCTATAGTTCTATGGTAGCAAAATATGAAAATTAGGACACATTTCGTATGTGTGTGTCCGAGATCGCCGGAAAAGATGAAATAAAAGGCACGTTTTTTTTGCTAGGCCGAGATCGTAGTACAAATGTTGTGATGAACACCAGGTCCAGATTTTACTTTTGTTTCTGAAATTAAAAAATGAAGACATTTTCATTAAGGAAAATCAGTTCTCAGAGATCATCTTGACTATTTTTTTTATTTTTCAAAAGCACAAGAAGTTGAATATCCATAAACGTTAAGTATGCAGCACGGTAATATAAAATGCCATTGAACATTATACAGAAAACAATAGTCAGTAAGCAGCACGATAATATGAAAGGTCTTCGAACATAATATAGAAAACATTAGACATCGCTGACGACAGAGAGCGTGCATCTTCTCTTAGCAGTGACAAACGTAAAACTGCCAAAAATTTCAGATTTCACAAACGCCAAAAAAAGTCCTTTGGCATAGAATAGATTCCCAATCTGAGCAAAACAATGTACAGGTAAAAAGGACCGTTACATGATAAACAAAGGGGAAATTTTAAAAAAGGAGCGTTGCCAAGAATATAGTCTTTATCGCTCGTGGCGAGAACGTGCAGCAGCCGGCAACCCTAAACGGAATTTCACAACAGGTAACAAATTAAGTTCTTTATACAAGACAAAATGAAATGATTGGGAAATAAAAAATAGCAGTTACATAAAACAGTCGTTTGATATTTAATCAACTGAAGAACAAGAAAGAAAAATCTAGAAATGGAATGATATTTTAAAACTAATTTATTATTTGTTCTTTTTATTTATTAATATTATTTTATATGCACTTGGAGACGAACACACAATAACAATAACTATTAAAAATGCTTTTCTTTTAAAATTAAATTTTAAAAGAGGGGGGGGGGACTCATAATTGAAAAAATAATAGAAATATATGTAATAGAATATGTGTTACATCACATGATCTTACAGAGATGTAACTGGCGTAAAGAATAATAAAAGTAAGTAATTTTACTTTTTTTAAGCAATTTTTAATACTAACAGCTCCAGAATAATCTAAAATGCTTATTACCGATTTTGTTTTGGTAACTTCTGTATTTGATGCCGTAGGCGCTGAGACAGTTTGAGACAGAATAAACAATCGATAAACAAATTTTCAAAATTATTGATTTAAAAAAATACGCATTTATGTTAAATGCAACTGTTATTTTTTTATGGATGTTGCAATAAAATGACTAAAAAGTTTCAATAAGTTAATGAAAAAAAATGAATTATTTTATTCATTTATTTTTCATCATTTATTTGTCGAAATGAAAAATAAATGATTTCTTTTGCATTTCGTTATAGTTTATATAATTTTTATTTTTTTCTTATTTTGTAATTTTTTTTTATATTTTTGAAAGACCACTTACTGTCACATTTAGATGTTTACTTACTTAGTCTGAATGTTATTTACTTAGTCTGAATGTTACTTATTTAAATCGGCATTTTGCTTCACTAATACTTGGGTGGTTAAATAATTACTGTCCCTAGTTCATATAAAATGTTTGTACTGCGATGGGTTAAATGAGCACTATCGAATCCTGATATCTTAGGTACCTATATGCTCAATTTCAGAACCGTAGTTACCATATTAACATATTTTTGCAGAGCAGGGTGTACGAGGGGAGTTGGCATAAGCTTTTTTGGAGCTTACAAGGCTAGATTTGTGACCAGGGCCCGACTTACGCAGGGACATACGAGCAATCGCCCCCCCCTAGGTAGCCCCTCTCATGAGAGTGGCTAGAATATTCATTAAAAAGGACCAAATTACTAAAATTATCCAAAAAGGATCAAAATTCATATATTTTTAAACATTTAGGAAGTTAAAAGTGGTCCCTCTTCCTCTCTTTGCTTCCAATACTCCATTCATCTATGGGAAAAACAAAATACATTATAAAATTAATAATTGAAGTTTTATTATAACAACTCGGTATTCTATCGTTTTCAAAAGAAATTCTTTATTGACGTTTTTCTGATAGCGTGGCAAGTTAAAGACATTATTTATGACCAACTTGCGACATTTTCTTTTAGCCATATTATAACATTTATAGATGAGCGAAGAAAAAGTTTGCAAAGAGGTACTTATGCAAAGAGATACCAGTCTATTATTTTTTCCTGCAACTATCCTGTTGCTACTTTTTCTTCGAGTTATGATCATCTTTTTGTGTTACCCTATATACAGATGAGAACTGCACCGACAAGGAAGGTCCCCATACTGGTCATACTCAGAATTTTATGAAAAAAATACTAATTAAAGTACTTATGTATGTAATAAAGGATCCGTCAAAATTAGCGGCAGAATCCCATTAGAAATTATGTAAAAAAATAAAATAGTTTCAAATATTTGGCGTGAAAAAGACGAAAGAGTCACTCGATTTCGCGGACAGCTCTTTTCCTCGCCAAAAGCAAACGATTATTATGCAACTCAAAACTGTTGGATATTTAGAATGCGTATAAATCGTATTTAATGAATTTAAACATAAACAATGAGAGACTTTAATATATTATATACATACATATTCACATTATATTGCATATATATATTACTTGTTGAAGTAGCTATTTAATTAATCACTGGAAAAAAATTTCATAGATAAAAAAGTCATATTGAGAAAAATCATCTTCATAAATTTAAGCGTATTCAAAAATAAAAGCCACATGTTTCCATAGCAACAAAATCTAATCGACAATTCTCAAATGGACTTTGAGCAGGAAACAAATTTAATAATTTTAAATTATGAATTTCGTTTTAAATCTCAAATTTTGGTGATTAAATTTGAATATAAATATATATAAATATCGATATAACAAAATTATACTTAAAACAAATTAAAACTTATAAAACTAAAGTTATTTAAATTAAATTTATCAAAACAAGTTCAACATGAAACTTTTTTTTCTTGAAGTATATTTGACACAAAGTATTTTTTGAAATTACATTCCTTCGCCAACCGGCGATAAATCGCCAATAATCAAATTTTCATTATTTTTTTACGGATACTGAATGGAGGTTCCACCGAAATTTTTTTTATAAACGTATATATTCACACGAGAAGAACATTCTGTATTTTTTTCAGATTTTTCGGGGTATGCCCGTATGGAGACCTTCTTTGCGAGTATAAAACTTATACATACGAAACATGCGTTTGCGTATATGAAGTTTAGCACTATCCATTTCCCCATTATTCTTTAAAAAAAAATTACAATGATACTTGACTTGATATAATGACCCCCTCTCAGAATGATACTTGCCCCGGGGACTCTCATAGCCTTATTTGGGCCCTGCTTGTGACAGTGTATGAGACGTGGCTACTATCGTTTGGACTCGGGATCATACCCGTAAGGCATGGTGACGTCACCGCGACGTCGTTGTGAAGTCACATTGTGACTTTATGACCATCGATCGTCGATCTGATGTCACGTGACGTCGATGTGAAGTGACGGTGACTGAAATGTGAAGTCGTTATGGCCGTTTTAGATCTCTTTTGTGACCACTTCACAAAGTGGTCACAATGTGACAAATTTGTGAAAAATGTGTCATTTGTGACTACTTCGACATTAACATTGTGACGGAACTGTGACAAAAGCGACGATATTTAAATTGCCAGAAACATGTTTTTTAAAGTAAATAACATGTTTTGAAGAATTTTTGTAATTTTCTAAGGATTTAAAAAAAAGTCACATCTCAGTCACAATGTGACGTCACTGAATGATGGTATTTTGGTCATAGATGTGATGTGACCAAAGTGACTCACAGTGATGTCACAGTGACGTCACTGTGACTATGAATGCTATGAGGGTAGAAATCACACAGCACAAATCTGGCCCCATATGCTCCAAATCAGCTTTTCTCACTCACCCTCCCCCCACCCCCTTTAAAAAATCCTTCAAAAAATAGGTCTTTAAAACTTTACCTCTCCCTCCAAAAATATGTTAATACAGCAGCTACGCTTCTGCAATTGAGCATATAAGCGTCTAAAACATTACGCTTTGGTATTCCACATCAACTATCGCTATAGAAATATTTTATATACTCTAAGGGCAATCATTGTTGAACCGCCGACATAAAAATAGTTTATTTAAACAAATAAACAATCCACAACTGCTTTGCCTAATTACGTTTTTAAAGCATTGTATAGTTTTTAGCTCACAGGCTATCATAGAGAGCTTATGTGCCCGCCCGTTCTGTATGTATATGCGTACGTTCGTACGTAACGCGATAACTCATGATAAAAATATCCCATCCACTTGAAATTTTGTATATAGGTATATCCTGATAAGGCGCTTCCCTGATTAGTTTTTGGAGTTCATTCGATATGTATAAGAGAAGGAACGGGGGGCTCATGTCCCTCCCCTTAATTGATATGAATGGGTTTTTCATGCAGAAATATTAGTTTTTGTTCAAAATTTACACATAGGATCATTCTGACGAAGCGCTTCCGTGATTGGTATTAGGTGTTCATTGGATAAATATAAACAGAAGAAATGGGGGTTCTAATGCCCCTCCCCTTAATTTATATAAATGGGTTTTTCATGCAGAATTGTCAGATTTCGTTCAAATCTCTGAATAATTTTCGGAAATTTAATGGTTAAGTACATAAAAGAGAAGGATAACTCTTCTTAAATTATATAAAGGGTTTTTATTAAGAATTTTCCGATTTGCTCTGAATTTTGGATATGATTTTTTTATATGATAAAGCGTGTCCCTGATCAGTTTAAAGGGTTCAATGATTGAGTATAAAAAGGGGAAAGGGGGGAGCTGTTCCCCCCTCTTTAATATTTTTTTCGAACGGAATTAACCCTTGAAAATATAAAGCTGTAATGTGCAATTAGTATGCGTAGCCTGTGAGCTTAGTGTCATCAGTTTAACTGGGCAATATTCTTTTTATTACCTTATGTTTGTGACTTATATGTAACTATACGATAATAAAAAAAAGTGATTGCCGATAATTATTCTGTTAATAATTTTCTTTGATAATTTTTTCCATCTTTTACGACTAATGTCTTTATCACAATTTAATTCAGAACTTCTGTTTTCTAATGTTTTTCTGGAATTTTTTTACTTTGTTAGAAATTTTTTAACTTATACTATTTCTTTATCAATATATATGATTGAGTTCAAATAATAAAGTTCAACATAAATCAGACTTCTTAAATAGTTTATAAATTAAAAAAAATATGTTTATACATGTAACCAATAAAAACTCAAACTGTAGAGATGAAACCTTCATATAAAAATGTAAAAATAAATTTATTTCTGTAATTTTACTTCTTTCTCCTACCGTTTTTTTAAATTCTTTTAAGAAAAATAAAATTTGAATTCTTATTTTTTCTTAGTTGCTTAAATGTTTACATTCGTTTATAAATGGTCAAATTAAAGTTAGTTTCGTAACAGTAGTAATATACAACCAGTATTAGTTAAGCTGTTTTTCCTGCGATCCAAAAAATGGATTCACTGAAAATACATCCAGTCATATACCAGTGTTTGTGAAATATTTATTTTACATTCAAAATACAGCGAATGAAATTATGAGATATTTGTAGATAATATCAGTGAAGCTTTGCCAAATCGCAACCATTCCAATATTGAGGCAAACTGCCATGCCAATATTGAACACAAGATAAATTTTAAATGTTCATCTTGTTGACGGATGGATATTGTTCCGTATGAAATTATATTAATATAAGGCATACATTTGTATTACCACTTTCTACAAATTTTATTTGACAAAATTATTATTAGAAATTTCCTTGAAATAATACAAATATTAATAATACTATACTTTTGTTTGCTTTCTAATTTTATATTATAATTATTACTTGAAAATATACAATTATCTATGACCAAACCATGTTATACTTATCCTCATATAATGCTAGAGTGGAGCCCATTGAATTCTTTTGCTTTGGACTCCCTTTTCTGTAAGTCGATCCCTCATCATGTGAGCTGTAGATTCACGACACATAAAATAAATAAATAAATAAATAAATAATAATAATAATAATAATAATAATAATCCGTTATTTAAAGTGTAACAATTTAGAAATGTTTTCTATGTAAAACGATTATAATAATCTCTACGTTAAACATTAAAAGTAATTTTGAAAAAATATAGACGATGGGAAAGGTAGAAATTTTCATAGTTAAAGCCTTTCCCAGAGCATTTAAAAATCGATAACGTGCATACAAAATCCCTTGTTTTAAGATAAAAACATGATATTTAAAAATCAAAGTAAAGAAAAACATAAACAGCATAGATTTTCTATTCATTTAAGTGTTTCAAGGCTTCATGTAGCCTGACTAAATTAACATTCAACAAATCTTTTACTTTGGACTCCCTTTTCTGTAAGTCGATCCCTCATCATGTGAGCTGTAGATTCACGACACATAAAATAAATAAATAAATAAATAAATAAATAAATAAATAATAATAATAATAATAATAATAATAATAATAATAATAATAATCCGTTATTTAAACTGTAACAATTTAGAAATGTTTTCTATGTAAAACGATTATAATAATCTCTACGTTAAACATTAAAAGTAATTTTGAAAAAATATAGACGATGGGAAGGGTGGAAAATATTCATAGTTAAAGCCTTTCCCGGAGCATTTAAAAATTGATAGCGTGCATACAAAATCCCTTGTTTTAAGATAAAAACATGATATTTAAAAATCAACGTAAAGAAAAACATAAACAGTATAGATTTTCTATTCATTTAAGTGTTTCAAGGCTTCATATAGCCTGACTAAATTAACATACAACACACAAAATTAATAAAAGAAAAAGTTAAGGACAATAGCTGAAAAGCAAGTATGTAATTTACTGAAATTTCTTTTAAGTTACTTCTTTTCATTTTTCCCGATAGATCCCAGGAAAAACCATTTTACGAAACCTTTAAACACAGAAATTCAACATTCACTATTGTTTTTGATTTGCATAACGTCAGATTTTATGTGTCATGTATTTACTAAATATTACCTTATAAGCATAAAAAAATTCTTCATTTTCTGAATAACAATGGTTCAAAACACCTCCCAGGTTTACATCCGGGCTAAATCATCTGAAAAGATATTCCTTTAGAGCTGTCCATAAATTATGTCACACTTTTTTCAATGTTTTTGACCCCCCCCCCCTATGCTACATGTCACGCTATATTACATATACATATGCTTGCAGCTCAAAGCACTATATTATCGATAATGTTTCAAATTTTATTTCTATTCTTTAACAGTATATTTTAATGACATCAATAAAAATGATTTGTGTATATATTTTGTATCAAATAAGATTTAAGATTAAGGTTTACAACTGAAAGTATAATTAATATACATTGTAATGTAATATTAAAATGAAAGAGCAATTGAAAACAGCAGTATTTTGAAATTTTAAACGGAATTTAATCGTATATTTGACTTTAAATTTTATCTTTACTTTTTGAACACAAAACACTTTAGTTTCAAAAATAACTTCAAAATATAATCTGTTGATTTTTAATGTTCTTATTTTAACCAAAATGTGTGATGTCACATTTTTTCTAACATCCTTCCATCCCCTTGTCATAAACTGTCACAATTTTTCGAATCCCCCTCCTCTCCCCAATCCCAGCGTGACATCATTTATGGAGGCCCCTTATTTAATATTATTGTTAGCAAACTATTAAATATTTGACGGCTATTTTCAATATTCCAATATTTAATTGGTTCATAGTAATCTAAGCATCTTTATTATATATATCTTAAACTATCATATTAAAAACTGAACTGTCGGAAATATTTATAAAATCAATTTTATTTTATCTATACAAATTTTAATAATAGCTTCAGAACAACTCAAAAAGTTAATTTACTGATTCCGTATGCCGTGGGAGCTGAGACACTTGTGGTAAAGAGTAAACAATTCATACACAAATTTTAAAAGTTGTTTATTTAAAGAGATACGAATAAACATATGTTGAATGAAATTGCTATTTATTGTATTATAGAGAGACTTTGCCGGAAAAAGCTGAAATTTTTTTTATGCATTGCAGAAAATAAATTCTTTTCAATATATCAGATAATAAAATCTTTTATGAAAAATAAAGACTTTTTTTCTTTCTTTCAGGTGAAAAAAAAATTAATATTTTACTAGTAATAAAATTAATACAGGATATATAATAACAATTTAAGAAACATGATATGTACGAATGTACTACTCTACCTGGAAAAAAAATATAATTTTAAATATGTTGAATTAAGCTATTTATTAAAACATTTTCCCAGAGCAAGATCTTGCCTGTTCTTATAGAAATATATCTTTAATGTCTTTATTTGCCAAATACAATTTTTTTTCCGATATTTCTAACATTACGAGATTTAATTGGTTCATAAAAGTTTGGGCTTTACGATTATATCGATGTATAATATGCAGCATAGAAGCTAAACTGTCGGAAGTATTTTCAAAAGCAATTTTATTCTATCTATACGAATCTTAATAATAGCTTCAGAACAACTCAAAAAGTTAATTTACTGATTCCGTTTTGGAGAGCGCACGGATGCCTTGGGCGCTGAGACAGTTGCGGTAAAGAGTAAACAATTCATAAACAAATTTTCAAAGTTACTTACTTAAAGAGCTACAAATAAATCTTTGTTGAATGAATTGTTATTTATTGTATTACAGAGGAGACTTCGGCGGAAATATTGAAATGCTTTTAATACATTGCAGTAAATAAATTCTTTTCACTGTAGCAGACAATGAAAACTTTTGTGAAAATCAACTGTAAGAAAAAGAGTTTTATTTCTTCTTCTTTTCAGCTAAAAAAAGTTAAATATTTTATTAGTAATAAAAATAATGCAGGATATATAATAAAAAATTAATAAACTTGATAAATACGAATGTATTACTGTACACGGAAAAATATAGATAGTTTTTCCGGGTGTCCCAAAAATGACGGATGGATTTTAAAATTCAATAACTTGCAAACGGTGATAGCTATTTAAATTTTTTTTGCAGGAGGGTTATGTATAATGTCAGGAGTTTTTTTACCGTAATTTTATATTTTAGTTCGCAACTCAAACAATAGATAGCGCTGACGGCGGTTGAAGGCCAGGTGATCAATGCTGAGTGAAGCGTCGATTTGGCCTTCAATCGCCGTCAGCGCCACCTATTGTTTGAAATTCGAACTAAAATATAAAATTGCGGTAAAACAAACTCCTGACATTATACATAACCCTCCTGCAAAAAATTTTTAAATAGCTGTCACCGTTTGCAAGTTATTGAATTTTAAAATCCATCAGTCATTTTTGGGACACCCGGTAAATATGCTGTATTAAACAATTTATTAAAACATCCTTCAAACTAAGTTCTTGGCTGCGCAATTATTGTTCTGATTAGCGAAATACTAAATATTTCTTCGGTATTTCCAATATTAGGATATGTAATTGGTCCATAATAGTTTGAGTTTTACGATTATATCAACCTATGATATAGAAACTGAAGTATTTTTAAAAGCAATTTTATTCTATTTATAGAAATCTTGATAACAGCTTCAGAACAAATCAAAAAGTTGAACTACTGTTTCAGTTTTCAAAAGTGCACGGATGACGTGAAGTTGAGTCACTTGCGGTAAAGTGTAAACAAGTAATAAACAAATTAGTTCTTCATTTAAAGAGCTACAAATAAATCCATGTTAATTGAATTGTTATTTATTGTACTACAGAGGAGATTTTAGCAGAAAAGCAAAAACTTTTAAATGTATTGCGGCAAATAAATTCTTTTCAATGAAGCAGATTGTAAAATCTTTTATGAAAAACAATTGTTAATTATGACTTTTATTTCTCCTTTATTTGATTTTTTTAAAATTCGCTTTTGAGTTTGAGTGAACAGTGCTTTGAGGTCTATAGCTACAATGGCTGTTGCCTCGATTGATCCAGAATACACAGAAACAAATACAAAACACTTTATTATTACAGAACATCCAGTACATACATTTAATACACTTCACAGGGACAACACAAACACCCATGCCGCTAGCTGGACTCGAACCAGGGACCAGCGGTGTGGGAGCAGCTGCCGCTACCAACCACGCCACTGGGTAGGCAAAACTCCCTTTATTAGTATAAACAATATTACTGGATATGATTGGTGAATAATAAATTAAGAGTCATTATGTATACGAATATGTTATCCAACCCGGAAAAATTAGAAAGTTTTAAATACGTAGCAGCAAGTAATTAATTCAAACCTCCTCCCAGAGACCATTCTTGATTGCGTCACTGGAAATATATCCTAATACATATTATTTATGCTAGCGAAACACGAAATATTTCATTGGAATTTCCAATATTATAAGATTTAATTAATTCTTAAAAATTTGAGCTTTGCGACTATATTAAGGTGTTAACCAATCTTAGAAACTGAACTATTGGAACTATTTTTAAATACAATTTTATTCTATCAATAAAATTCTTAATAAGAGCTTCAGAATAATTCAAAAAGTTAATTTACTGATTCCGTTTTCGAGAGCACACGGATGCTTTGGGTGCTGAGACACTTGCGGTACAGAGTAAGCCACATAAACAAATTTTCAATGTTGTTTATTTAAAAGGATACAAATAAAGAGATGTTAAATGAAACTGTCTTTTGTTGTATTATAGAGAAGACTTTGGCGGAATATTGAAAAGTTTTCTTATGTATTGAAATAAATTAATTCTACTCAATGTAGCGGATGATAAAATCTTTTGTAAAAAGCAACTGTAGAAAAAAAAATATCTCGTATTTTTTTTTTTTTTTTTTTTTTTCAGTTAAAAAAATTTAAACATTATAACAGTAATAATATAATAAAAGAAATATAATAACTATTAAAAGGCATGATATATATGAATATATTATTCTTTAAGGAAGAAAAAGATAGTTTTAAATAATTTGCAAGAAGCAATTTATTCAAAATCCCTCCCAGAGAAAGATCTTTGTTGTGCCAATTAGAAAATATCCCTTATTGTTTTTGCTAACGAAATACTATATATATCTTCAGTATTTTCAAATCACTAGATTTAATTGGCTCATAATAGATTGAGCATTACAATTATATCAGTGTATTAACCTGTAATGTAGAAACTAAGTGTCAAAAATATTTTTTTAAAGCAATTTAATTCTATCTATACAAATCTTAATAATAGCTTCAGAACACTAGAAAGAAATCCCATTAGTTATTCTTTATGTTTGCAGTACACTAAATATTTCATTGGTATTTGAAATATTATGAGATTAAATTGTTTCATAATAATTTGAACTTCACCATTGTATGAATATGTTAACCATTCAGAGAAACGAAACTGTCGGAACTATTTTTCAAAGAAATTTTATACTATCAATAGAATTCTTAATAATTACTTCAGAACAGCTCAAAAAGTTAATTTACTGGTTTTATTTTCGAGATCGCATAGGCGCCGTGTCTGATGAGACTCTTGCAGAAAAGAATAAACAATTCAAAAACAAATTTTCAAAGTTGTTTATTTAAAGAGATACAAATCATAGGCGTAACCAACCTTTTGAGCGGGTGGGTGTCCAGAATTTTTAACCTAAACATGCTGGGTACAAACAATATCTTACATAGTAAAACCTTCTAAAACGGAAGCCTTTAAAACAATTTTATTTGTGCTTTAGTCAGGTTTTTATCTTAGAGTGTATAATTGTGTGATTTTTTTTTTAAAAAAAGGTTCCAAACGAATTTTTTTTTAAATAATTGTGAATGGGTCTGCGCAAGCCCGGGGGGGGGGGGTGCCCGAGCAACCAGGGCACCTCCCCTGGTTACGCGCATGCAAATAAATATATGTTAAATGAAACTGTTTTATGTTGCATTAGAGAAGACTGGCGGAAAAGCTGCTAAAAGTTTTAAATGTATTGCAGTAAATAAATTATTTTCAATGTAGCGGATCATAAAGTCTTTTATGAAAAGCAACATTCAAATAAGACATTTATTTCTTCTTTATTCAAGTAAAAAAAGAAAAAAAACCTAATTTTATTAGTATAAACATAAACATTGTTTTTCATAAAAGTATATACCGGGTGTCCCAAAAATGACTGATGGATTTTAAAATTCAATAATTTGCAAACATTGAAAGCTATTTAAAAAAATTTTTGCAGCAGGCTTATATACATATCAGGAGTTGTTTTACCGTAATTTTTTATTTTAGTTCGCATATCAAACAATAGGTGGCGCTGACGGCAATTGAAGGCCAGGTGATCAGTGCTGAGTGAAGCGTCGACCTGGCCTTCAATCGCCGTCAGCGCCACCAATTGTTTGATATGCGAACTAAAATAAAAAATTACGGTAAAAAAAACTCCTGACATTGTACATAACTCTGCTGCAGAATTTTTTTAAATAGCTGTCACCGTTTGCAAGTTATTGAATTTTAAAATCCATCAGTCATTTTTGGGACACACGGTATATACTTTTATGAAAAACAACTGTTAATTAAGACTTTTATTTCTCCTTTATTTGAACCTTAAAAAACTCGCTTTATTAGTATAAACAATATCATTGGCTATGATTGGCGAATAATAAATCAAGACTCATGATGTATACGAATGTATTACCCAACACGGAAAAATTAGAAAGTTTTTAATGAGTATTTAAGGTTAAATTATTGTACAATTTATTCAAAACCACTCCCAGAAAAAGATGTTTACGCAAGTGAAAAAATAACCTGTTAATTATTGTTTATGTTATAGCGACACAAAATATTTCATTGGTATTTTCAATATTACGAGAGTTAATCGATTCATGATGATTTGAGCCGCACGATTGTATGAATGTGTTAACAAATCTTTGAAACTGAACTGCTGGAACTATTTTTAAAAGCAGTTTTATTCTATCAATAGAATTCTTAATAATAACTTCAGAATAACTCAGAAAGTTAATTTACTGATTCCGTTTTCGGGAGCACATAGATGTCGTGGGCTCTGAAACACTTGCAGTAAAGAGTAAACAATTCATAAACAAATTTTCAAAGTTGTTTATTTAAAGAGCTGCAAGTAAATCCATGTAAAATGAAATTTTTATTTATTGTTCTACGGAAGAGACTTCGGAATTAGAAAGGATATTTAAAATAAGAAAGTTTTAAATACGTATTTAAAATTAAAGTATTGTACAACTTCTTCAAAACTACTTTTAGAGAAAGATATTGGTTGCGTCACTGGAAAGATATCTCATTACTTATTGTTTATATTAGTTAAACACTAATTTTCTCATTGGTGTCTCCAATATTACGAGATTTAATTGGTTCTTAATAATTTGAGCTTTATGATTACTTGAATCTGTTAACCAATCTTAGAAACTGAACTATCAGAAATATTTTGAAAAAGAATTTTACTCTATCAATAGAATTCTTAATAATAGCTTCAGAACAATTCGAAATGTTAATTTACTGATTCAGTTTTCGTCAGCGCATAGAAGCCATGGGCGCTTAGACACTTCTGATAAAGTGTAAAGAATTCATAAACAAATTTTTAATTTTGTTTACTTAACCCCTTAACTACCGAAGCTTTAAAAAAGAATCTTTAACTTTTTTGCTAAAAAAATTTTTGCCGCCACAATTTCGGAAAATAATCTTCACTTTATTTAATGGTAAAAGATTCTTTTTGTTAATAAAGAAAAAATTTTAACTCAAAAAAAAGTGGTTATTCTATAGTTTATTTCAGAAATAGGCATTTATTTCAGCGAGACGTATAGATACGCCATGGACAGTTAAGGGGTTAAAGAGTAACAAATAAATCAATGCTAAATGAAATTGTTATTTATTGTACTATAAAGGGGAATTCGGTGGAAAAGCTAAAACTCAAATGTATTTCAGTAAATAAATTCTTTTCAATGTAGCGGTTTATAAAATCTTTTATGAAAAACAACTATTTAAAAACACTTTTATTTCTTCTTTATTCAAGTAAAAACTCACTTTATTAGCATAAACAATATTACTGGATATGATTGGTGAATAATAAATTAAGAGACGAATATATTACCCAAATGAGAAATTTGGAAAGTTTTAAATATCGTATAGCAAGCAATTTATCCAAAACTTCTCCCATAAATAGACTTTGCTTTCGTCACTTCAAAGATATTCTCTTAAACAATAAATTATTGTTTATGTTAGTGAAACACTAAATATTTCATTGGTATTTCCAATATTATGGGATTCAATTGATTCATAATAGTTTGAGCTTTACGATTATATAAATGTGTTAACCGGCCTTAGAAACCGAACTGTCGGAACTATTTTTAAAAGCAATTCTATTCTATCAATAGAATTCTTAATAATAGCTTCAGAACAACTCAAAAAGTTAATTTACTGATTCCATTTTCGGGAGCGCACAGATGCCGTGGGCGCTGAGGCACTTGCGGTAAAGAGTAAACAATTCATAAACAAATTTTCGAAGTTGTTTATTTAAGGAGATACAAATAAATAAATGTTTAATGAAATTGTTTTTTTGTTGTATTATAGAGAAGACTTCGGCGGAAATATTGAACATTTTTTATGCATTGCAATAAATAAATTCGTCTCAATGCAACGGATGATAAAATCTTTTGTAAAAAATAATTGTAGAAAAAATATCTTTATTTTTTTCAGCTAAAAATATTTAAATATTTTATTAGTAATAATATAATACAAGATATATAATAACTATTAAAAGGCATGATATATATGAATATATTACTCTACCCGGAAAAAATAGATAGTTTTAAATATGTGGCAGCAAGCAATTTATTCAAAACCCTCCCAGAGAGAGATCTTGGTTGTGCCAATGAAAATAATATCCCTTATTGTTTTTGCTAACGAAATACTGAATATATCTGTGGTATTTTCAAATTACGAGATTTAATTGGTTCATAATAGCTTGAGCATTGCAATTATATCAATGTATTAATCTGCAATATAAAAATTAAGTGTCGAAAATATTTTTAAATGCAATTTAATTCTATCTATACAAATCTTAATAACAGCTTCAGAAGACTGGAAAGAAATTCCATCATTTATTGTTTGTGTTAGCGGAAAACTAAATATTTCATTGGTATTTGCAATATTATGAGATTTAATAGGTTCATAATAATTTTATCTTCACGATTATAGGAATGTGTTAACCAATCTTAGAAACTGAACTGTCCGAAATGTTTTTTAAAGCAATTTTATTCTATCAATAGAAAGTAATAGCTTCAGAACAACTCAAAAAGTTAATTTGCTGATTCCGTTTTCGGGAATGCCCGGATGCCGTGAGCGCTGAGACACTTGCGGTACAGAGTAAACAATTCATAAACAAATTTTCAAAGTTGTTTATTTAACGAGATACAAATAAATATTTGTCTAATGAATTTTTTTTTTTTTTTTTTTTTTTTTGTAGTAGTATAGTGAAGACTTTGGAGGAAAAGCTAAAACATTTTAAATGTATGGCAGTAACTAAATACTCTACAATTTACATAATAAAAAATATTTTTTTAAATAAAAAACAATAAATTTTAAATAAAAAAAGATTTTTTTCATGTTTTATTCAGTTAATAAAACTTGGATATATTATTAGTATTTACAGGAAATCTGTGTATATTGGTTCATAATAATTTAAGAGTCATGATATATAAATACATTACCCTACACGAAAAAATTGGGAATTTTTGAATATGTTGCAATAGACATTTTCTTTTAATTATTATTTTAAAAATAATAAACTCTTTTATAAAAATAATCGTAAAAAAACTTTTATTTCTTTATTTTTTTTCGTAAAATATGTTGTAATTTATAATATTACGAGATTTAAGTTTAGCTGGGGTAGCTAAACCCACGAGGTAGCACAGCCATAAGCAATTTGATAAGGAATCGTTGAGGTATTTTAAGTTTTAGTTTTGTCAATATAAGGTACCCTGGGGTAATAACGCCAGGCGGGGTAATAACGCCAAGTGCTTATATTTTGCATAATTATGAAATAATCAGGTAAATGACACCCATGTGCTCTGCGCAGAAGGGTTTTGAGTCATATAAATCGCAAAAAACACCTTCAAGTTAATTTGTTTCATTTTTAGGTCTTATTGTTTTTACAAGCAACTAAAATTAACGCTTGATCTAAAATTTGCGAGGTAAAATTTTTGATGTGAAGACTATATTTTTTATCTGGAAATACTTTGTTTATTACATAAATTTATAGTGTATTTCATGTACTTTCAAACTGTTGTAGAAGATTTTGGATATCTTTTCGAGATAATTTGTAGTTTAGGATTTACTGCGCAATAAGTATCCCGGGGTAATAACTCCAGGGAATGGCGTTATTACCCCGGTTGATTCCCAACAGTGGCCGAACTATATCCGAAGGGGGTTTATATATTAATATGGGACAGCATTATCATCATTGTTGAAATGGTAATATTAAGGGGGGGGATGCCCAATACTTAAAAATAATCTCTCTGTTTTATTTTTTATTATATTATTTTTTTTTTTTTTTTTTTTTTTTTTTTTACTAATGTAAAAAATAATTTTTAACTCTTGTAAATAAAACTATATCAAAATGTTTTCGAGATTCAAATTCGAACATCTTCAAAATCAGGTTTCTATTAAATTTCCACTGGATTGTTCAATTGAGTTCGAAATTTTAACTCCCCGCTTTCTCAGCATTCGGTTTTTCAAAACTTTATAAATTTAACCTTTAACTGGTGTGACAGAAGTTGTGACGTATGAATGTGATGCGGTTTGTGAGACAGCAAAATTGAAAGATGAATAAAAGGCGGGAATAACTCATAGGATTGTGTTTTTGTACTAAACTTTTTGTACAAGAGTATTATACATAATATTCACCTATTTAGTATCTGATGATAGTACTAAAATTCCAAATGAAACAAAATTTCGGTAGTGTTTGCTATTAAACTGAAAATTACAAGTTAAACTAAAAAATTAAAAGAAAAATAGTGGTCTACGAGACGGGTAACATTAGTTAAAGGTTAAAAGGCGATCCATGATTAAAAATCATAGAATACTATTCCTGCGCTAAACTTTTTGTACAGAATTAATTCTAATTAAATTTAATCTATTCAAATATTTCTAACAATATTACGAGAACTCCAAACGAAAGAGAATTTCAGTTATAACTATAGTTAAACTGGAAAATACAAGTTAAACGCTATTTTTTTTTTGGAGGGGGGGAGGGGGAACAGTGTTTAGTCAGATTGCTAACAACAGTTAAAGGTTAATTTTGTTGCTAATATAGAGATAATGATGTATAACCATATGATTTATGTATAAAATTGAATAAGATATCTCTTTGGGATAATATTTTTTAATAAAAAAATTTATTCAATTTATTAGAAATTTATTAAAGCATGTTCTTTAAAACTTCGACAATTTAACTGTAGGTTTGGAGAATCCGCATTAGTGTGGAGTTATAGGTTAAAAATTATTTACTAGATTACTATAATAGTATTAACCCTTAACTGCTGTGGCAAAAATTGTCGCATAACATACTGTGAGCGGCCTGTCTGACCGCTTAATCTAACGATGAATAAAATGTTAAATTAATTTTTAGAATATTATTTTTGTATTGAACTTCATATACCGGAATATTATAAATAAAATTCAGCTATTTCCAAATTCTCTAGAGATAGTAATAGGACTCAAAATGAAACAAAATTTTCCCAGTATTTATAGTTAAACTAAAAATTGCAAGTTAAACTCTGAAACTTGAAAAATTCAGCGGTATGTGAGACGCTAACAGTACTTAAGGTTTAACAAAAATATTTATTACATATAACTCTAGTTATTATAAAACTTCACATGATTAAAATATTACATTATGAATGGTTAAAACCATGCAATGTTTCTTATAATCATATTTAAGCGGGACTTTTTAAGCAAAGAGAGACACAGGGTGTTATATTCTGTTGAAGCTCCCCCTTACTTCTTTTTCTTTCACTTTCACAAAAAAAAATCAATATTTTGTATCTTATAGAATGCATACATGGGAATATAAATACTGATTCAAATAATCCGTGCAATGTTTCTAATAATTCTATTTAAATGGTCATTTTTAAGCAAAACGTAGCTTAGAATCTGATATTCTTTTGCCTCCTCCCCCTGCCACCACCACACCTTTCTTTTTCTTTCAGAGTCACAAAAAATTGTACATTTTCAATAGCTTAGATTGCAATTTGACAATTTCTAGAGCTGTAGAGTTTGTATTTTTAGAATTGGGCAATCTACATGCCATTATTCCATCTTATTTTATAGTTTTGTTTGCATGGCGTTATTACCCATATAGGTGGGTATTAGCGCCAAATAGCATTGGTCAAGAAAAAACGCCATTACATTTTATGAATACATATCTGTTAAATTATTTTATTTTATATAGATAGTCAATGAGTTGCTGTATCAGATCCTATATTTCTTTGAAAAATACAATCTAAAACTAAGCCGTGAAAATTGGTAGAACCTTAACGTGGCGTTATTACCCCAGGGTACCTTATTACAAACATCTCGACTTCTTAAAATAAAGTGTGTCAACTTTATCATCTTAACTTTCAACTTTTTTGTTTTTGCAGTAATAGATTGCCATTTTTTTTCACAAAAACATTGATTTCGTTGAACTACCTCTCCTTTTTTTAAAGTACAGTAATTACTTTTATTAAATAATCTTTTAAAATTAGGCATAAAAGACGTTAATATTATTAGGTATCTACACATACTTACCTAATGTTTTAAATGTAAAACCGTTGTTGCAATTACCTCATGATTTTTTCAAGAATGGGGTAACTGAGACATATATCATTGGTAACTGGATCATGTTGGATCGAATTACGCTAACGGTTGCAATTTAAAAAAAAAAAAATTAAATTCTCTCTCTTTTTTTTTTTTTTTTTTTTTTTTTTTTTTTATATATTTTTTTTTTTGCTTGCAGTAATGAAAATTATGTAATACTTCATTAAAATTAGAGAAATTTTTAAAAAGCATGTTAAGCAATGAATAAGGCAATTTCTTAAGTGAGATACCCAAATCTCGAAATTTTTATGACAGGAATGAAGAGGTATACATAAGAAAAAGTAACATTATTGGAAAATTTTCGAACCAATAAAAAATTTGTCATTTTCGATAAAAAAAAATATGGTTACATTCTCTACAGCTTTATTGGACTAATCGAACTTACAATGAGGTAAATAAAAAAAAAAGAATGATATAATTAAGTGTACATACGTACCCATTTGTTAATAGATTTATATTGTTTATTTTTTTTTCCTAAAATACTTATGTAACTTTTATAGTTGTTACGTACACTACAGTACGTAAGTACTTACATAAATTCTTTTGTGTTTTGTATAAATAAATCTAATCATTTCGCATTTGACTCTTCTTTTAGCCACCTTGACTGCGAAAGTCGTTGTTCCCTTGTTTTTTCCTTGATATGTAATTACTATGATCTGTCTAGTGTGATTTTTTTTAAGTTACTTGAATTTTTTTTAAACAGAACTTGATACCTCATATTAAATAAATAAATAAATAAAATGCGTGGTGTAACACAGACCTACTTGATTCAGTTGCCGCATAAAAATAATGCAATTGGACTCATGAAGAATTAAAGATGAAATACGTATATATACCTATACATAAAACTATAAATTGTTAAACAATATATATCAACAAACATGACAAAAAGAACTTGATACCCCATATTAAATAAATAAATAAATAAATAAATAAAACGCGTGTGGAACACAGAACTACTTGATTCAGTTGCCGCATAAAAATAATGCAATTGGACTCATGAAGAATTAAAGATGAAATGCATATATATACCTATACATAAAACTATTAATTGTTAAACAATATATATCAATAAACATGACAAAATGAATTAAAACCCTAATAGCATGCATGGTCACAGTGACGTCACTGTGAGTCACTTTGGTCACATCACATCTGTGACCAAAATGCCCCACTCAGTGACGTCACATTGTGACTGAGATGTGACTTTCTTAAAAATCTTTAGAAATTTATAAATATCCTTTAAAACATGTTATTTACTTTAAAAAACATGTTTCTCGCAATTTAAATATCGTCGCTTTTGTCAGTTTCGTCACAATGTTTATGTCAAATTAGTCACAAATGACACATTTTTCTCAAATTTGTCACATTATGACCACTTTGTGAAACGTCACAAAAGAGCTCTAAAACGGCCATAACGACTTCACATTTTAGTCAATGTGACTTCACATCGACGTCACATCGACAATCGATGGTCACAAAGTCACAATGTGATTTCACAACGACGTTGCAGTGACGTCACCATGCTTTACGGGAAGTATACTCTAAGTATGCAGAATCATGATAAATTCCATCAGACTCCTTATATACATATATACCATTAAATTTAATACAAAATTACCACATTGAAAACTGGAAATAAAATAAATAAAATGAATATAATTGAAATTTGTAGAACCTAAAGTAGAATCTTCAGGCGCACAAATACTTTGGAACTACAAATAAAGTGTGTGGTTTCATCTCCGTATTAGCCATAAAAAATAAAATATATATATATTAATTTGGGGCTACCAACAGGCATACAAACAAAGTAAAATGGAGAAAAAAATTAAAAATAAATCATAATAACATTATTAAAACGGGTAGAAATGGGAAAAAACAAACCAGGAACTATAGTTACCCCTAAAATGATGTAGCCAATAAATTGTTATGAAATTAAATGCGTTATATATCTATGATAAAAAGTTTATTAAATCCAATTGATTTTTTAAATCACCAGACTATAAAACATTCACCTTTTATATATACACATTTTAATAAAAAATTTTTAATTTTATTTAAGAAAGGTGTTATAAATGTTCCAAAATTTCATTTTAAGGTATAAATATGTATAAAGTCACATGAGTATTTTAGGAAAAAAAATATTTCTGAATTGTTTACTTTTTACCGTAAGTTTTTCAGCTGCCACAGCATCAGTGCACTCACCTATTATAATTATAACACCTTTTTTAAGTAAAAGTTTATTATAACACCTCTCTTAAGTAAAATTAAAATTTTTTTATTAAAAAGCGTTATATATCTGTTGGAATATTCCTTCAGCATATACTTTTAGGAGATATATAAGTAAAATTTAAATTATTTATTTAATGAAAAACACGAATACAAATAATGACTAAGTGATTTACTAAATATTAAAAAAATGTAAAATTCAATAGGGATGAATCATTATAATGATACTTATATCGTACCATATTATAAAATCTCAATGATTAAATCATTCATATATCATATCACAATTATTTAATAAATAATATAATGATAATTAATTTTAAACTAATATCACAATACTTAGATAGATAGATTGTAAAAAGAGAGAGAAAAATAATTAAATTAAAAATAAAAATTAATTTCATTTAATGTGATAATATTAGCCTAAGTACTCAAAGTAGTAGTATAAGATAACAGAAGGAATAAAAAGATCGTTAATATATGCATATTATACACTCAGAACATATTTATGTGCATTTTTATACATTAAACTGTAGTGTCGAAAATTTTTGCCTGATAAAGTGAGCCTTACTGAACACTTTTACAAAGGTTCAGACTTTAATTCAAATGAACATTAACGTTTGGAAGTTGAATTAATGAGAAACTTACGCTAAATAGTAAACAATCCAGAAATAAAATTTTCTATGTTTTTGATTTAAAAAGATTCAACTATATTTCAAAAGCAACATTATTTTTTACATTTATACGACATATTTTGGAAGATGAATTAGCAGAACCTTAAGAGTCACATTGTAAAAGCTTGGGCCAATTACCCCCACGTAAAATTGACGGATTCACAATAAGTTATGTGTCACGCATGATAAAAATGTTATCATGCGTGATCATATCAATTTTTGAATAAGCTGTTTTAGGAGCTCTTATTTTAAAATAATTAAAATTAAGATTAAATGAATGAGTAAACATGTAAATTGTATAGAAATTCTTAAAACATAAATAATGAAGGATTAAAGAAGAAAAAAAAGTTAAATTAACATTTAAATTCTGAATTAGACAATTACAGCCATAAAACTTCTAATGAACTCCATTTCGTCAAATTTTTGGGCTAGAAGTTCATTAAGTACATAAATGTAACTAAAACTTTTTAACATAAAATCCAAGTCTAAAATTAACGATGCAATTCATAAGGAATACTGCTTAATTAAAAAAAATGAACTACACACAAACACACACGAAAGAAAAAAATCATACAATATTTACTGTAATGCAACCAACGGAAGTTTAAATTCATTAGTTTTTAGTTTTCATTCGATATTATTTTTAAATGTTTCTACATTTTTATGATTTTACATCTAAAAATACGAGTTTGCAGACCTGTTTCTTAATTTCATTATATTTAGCTGAATTTTACTACATTTGAATAAATTTTGTTACTCTTAGGTACGTCCGATAAATTGGTCCGTTAGTTTTGTCTGATATGTAGAATGTTAAATATCTCCCACTGAAAAATAATTTTAAGTCTACCAACAATAACGCCAATATAAATTTATAGTTGCGTATAATTAATCGAATTATTCGAGTATAACTAAGAATAATATTCCAATCAACTAAAAATTAAAACACTAAGATTGTTCGCGTATATTGGATACATTTCGAAAGAGCATGTATAACGATATACGCTCAGTTATTAGAAATGCGAAAGAGCTAATTTAACAGAAGAATCTTCGATTTGTATTGACAAATATACTCCAGCACTTAAATCATAAGATGTATTTTTTTTAAAGCATTGAAAAATTTATCTCGAAACCAAGAAATATTTTTGATCTGATAAATGAAGCAATTACGAAATTTTCTCTAAGAATGTATCACATACTTTGAAGAACCTTTGAAGTAAATCGCAATTTTTTAGAACTGAGATTGTGGGTGCTTCATATGCTTTAGAAAATATTCAGCCAACCATTAAATGTAATTTATATTAACATTAAATGTGATGCAATTGCAATAAATAACATACTTATGAAGTTTTCAGTATTTACGAAAAATTACTTCTTAAAGGTAGAAAAATTGACAACAGATTTCCGAGATAAACAACTGAAGTTTTAGAAATTATATTCACTATTTAATTTTTGAATAAGCCTTTGTATGGTACCGTTGTTTTATAATAATTAAAATTAAGGTTAAATGAATAAGTCAACATGTGAATTTTACAGAAATTCTCCTCAAATATAAATAATTAAAAAAAAATTATTAAAAAAAGGTATGTTTTTAAATAAATATTTCAATTTTGTATTAATACAATCACTGCCATAAAACTGCTAACATAATAAATTTGTATTTATTTTGTTTCTCTGTCGGGTTCGTTAGATCCGTCTGGTATGTAGAATAATTAATACATACCACTGAAAATTAATTTCAAAATTATCAACAAAAGCGTCAATATAAAACAATATTTAAGTATAATTAATCGAATTATTCGAGTATAGCTCTCAGTAATATTCCAATCAACGAAGAATAAAAACACTAAGGTTGCTCGCGTACATTGGTTAAATTTCGAAAGAGCATATACAACGAAATACGCTCAGTTATAACAAAATGCGAAAAAGCTAATTTCACAGAACAATCTTTGATTTGTATTGACAAATAAACTCCAGCACATAAATCATAAGATGTATTTATTTTAAACAATGAAAGATTTATCCAGAAGCCAAGTAATATTTTGATCAGTTAAATAAAGCAATTACGAAATATTTTCCAAGAATGTATCACATTCTTTAAAGAACCTTTGAAGTGCATGGCAATTTTTTGGAAAGGAGATTGTGGGTGCTTCACTTGCTTTAGAAAGCATTCAGCGAACCATTAAATGTAGTTTATAATAACATTAAATGTAATGCAACTGTAATAAATAACATATGTATGAAATTTTAAGTATTTACGAAAAACTATTTCTTAATTGTAGAAAAACTGGCAACAGACTTCCGAGTTAAACAACAGAGAAGTTTGAAATTATGTCCATGATTTCATTTAATAAGCTAACACTATTTAATTTAATAATTTCATAAGCGACTTGATAAACTTTTGTTAGGCGCTGCTGGTTTTATAATAGGTAAAATGAAGGCTAAATGAATCGGTAAACATGGGCATTTTACAGAAATTCGTCAAATGTAAAGAAGAAAAGAATTATTTTAAAAAAGATATAGGGTCAGGTTGGGTAATTGTAACCACCGCCATAATGAATAAAACTATGTATGGTAAAATTTTGTTTCGCGCTTAGATATTAACTTCATAGCGTATTTTTCATTTTAGATATTCACCAACACTATTTTGAAGCATTTTGAGATCCAAATAGCAATTTGAACAAAGTCTACTCAAATTTTTGATTAACGAATTTCTCATTTTAATGTTCTAATGGTTTTAATTACCTCAAATAAATGTGCGTCGTCAAGTATAAATAAGGAATATAGTCGTCAGAATTTTCCCACTAGTAGTCTTAAGTACTCCAAATTTTGGGGATAGTGAGTTTCGGTGGGGTGATTTTAACCACCCTTTTAACTTCATAAAAAGGTGGACTTTGGGAATTAAAATTTTCAAGAGGTTTTCTTAAGGATTCAAAGTTACTTCCTATGTACTAAAAACACCACTAATTCTAATAGAAAGAAATTAAATAAATAAATAAATAAATATGTTGAAATGCATAAAGTGGTTATAATTACCTCTCCTGATCCTATTTTTTAAATTAACATTTAAATTTTGTATTAGTGCAGTCACTGCCATAAAACCGCGAAATAAATTTCCACAAATTTTAGATCTTAAAGTCCATAATTAAAAATATGTAAGTAAAATTTTTAACATAGTATTTGCGTCTAAAATAAAAATAATTATTTTATAAGGGATACCCCCATAGTTAAATATCTCCCACTAAAAATGTTATTTTGTGATGTAATAAAGCAACACCAATATTAAATAATTTTGGAGTATAATAGAGTATAATCGACGAGGAATTAAATCATTAAATTTTTTCACGTGTGTTACTTGCCTTTCGAAAGAGCATATACAAGGAAATACTTTTAGTTATTAGAAATACAAACTTTCAAATTTGAAAGAAAAGTATTTTATTCGTATTGACAAATAAACACCAGCATATAACTTACAAAATGGAGTTTATTTTAAGAGCTGAAAGATTATCCCTCGAAGCCAAGAAATATTTTTGAAGCGGTTAAATGAAACAATTAAGAAATTCGCTCCAATAATGTACCACATGCTTTGAAGAATCTTTGGAATGAATATGAATGAATCATTTTTTTTTTTCAGAAAGTAGATAATTCAATAAGGATGTGCTTCATATGCTTTAGCACATAAAGTCAGCTTTCTATACCTGTCAGCCAATACAATCATTGCATAGAATAACACTCAAATTATTATGAATTAGTTAAATCTTACTAATAAAATACTCAAGTTTCTTTTTTCTGGAAAAATAAAGAAGTTAAAGTCTTTTTACTGTTACTTTTCTCAAAAAAGGTTAACTTTTACTTAGAAAATAAATTGTGTATTAACCTATTTATAACTTTCAATTTTCATAGTTTAGATCAAATATTTATTATTAAACTAATATAACAAACTAAAAAAATATTAAACCAATGAAATCCCGTAACAATGCAAATGTCAATAGTATGCTAAAAAAATTTCAGCTTAATCAAATTTTATTCAACATATTTACAGTTACTTTTACAAAAAAAAAAAAAAAAAAAAAAAAAAAAAAAAAAATAATAATAATAATAATAATAATAATAATAATAATAATAATAAATAAATAAATAAATCAAATAATGCCTAGAAAATAAATTATTTACTGCAAAATATTTTCTTAATATTTTGCGTGGGTAAGGTAATACTTTCATACATAGCGTAAGGTTCAAATTATTATGAACAATTAATCCTTTAACGTTGCACATAATAAAATATTTATGTTTCTTTTTCCTGAAAATAAAATGCACAAAAATGAAAACTTTTTGATGGTTTCTTTTCACAAAAGAATTTATTATCTTTTGCAAAGGAAATAAACTGTTTATTTCAAGCTATTTAAAACATATTTAGATTTTCTACCAAAGTCAGTCGTATAAATGCATGAAATAATGTTGCATATAAAATACATTTGTATCTCTTTAAATCAAGAACTTTGAAAATGTATTTCCGAATTGTTTATTCTTTACCTTAAGTTTCTCAGTGCCCACGGCGTCAGTGTACTCTCATAAACGGAATCAGTAAATCAGCTTTTTAAGTTATCAGAAACTGTTATTAAGAGCCATTATTTTGAAAATCAGACAAAATGTGATAGTTGTATTTTTTTATTTCTTTGATTTTTTATATGTTAAAGTGAGTCATATTTAATAAATAACGTGCAATTTTGAAGCCCTGAAAAAAATTTCTTCTTTCCTATAGAAAATGTCAAAGTTCAAAGTTGTGAATGCCATTTTTCAAGAAACGAGAAATGCTGCTATGTTGGAGCACTATATCTCTCGCAAGCAACAACATCCGAAAACTCTTTCGGCATAAATTGTTAGTGTAATACTACCTTACTACTGCGTATAATACTACTGCGTATTAAAATTCAATTGTTTTCATGGGGCATTGTTATTTACATTGTTATGTTGCCACACAGGTTAGTCAAAATGACTTTTTGTCCATTTTCTGCACATAATATCTTATTTAATAGATAGTATACCCAAACTTTTTCTTATAGAATATGAAAGTGTAATACTAGGACAAGCTAAATAATATAGTACTGCACAGAGATATTGTTGCTGTTAGTAGATATAACCCATTAAATATACAATTTTCAAAATCTGCAACATCTAAAGTAGTGTTTTTTTAAAAAAGCGCCACAGTTGAATGAAAAAAAGTATATCAGGCAATAGTTGGTAATTCATCTTCCAAAGTCTTTCGTATAAATACATGCAATGTTGCATACAGAAATGTTGCATTTAAAATAGATTTGTATCTCTTTTAATCAATAGCTTAGAAAATTTATTTCTGAATTGTTTACTGTTTACCATAAGTTTCTCACGCTCACGGCATCAGTGTACTCTCATAAAAGGAATCAGTAAATCAGCTTTTTAAGTTATTCATAAACTATAATTAAGGATGGTACAGAATATAGAAAATTGTTTTGAAAACTGCTGCCTTGAGTTGAATTTCCATAGAGAATGTTAAGTTTTTTTAGTGTATGTGGCACATAACAACATTCGTATATGGCATGATATTCAAATTATTATGATCCAAATAAATCTTTTAACGTTGCATGTAACAAAAAGACATTTAAGTTCCTTTTTTCATATATTTATATATATATATGTAGTGAAAACTTTTTCATAGTTGCTTTTCACAAAAGATTTTATTATCTTTCCTAAATGAAAGAAACTGTTTATTTCAACCTATTTAAGACTTATTTAGATTTTCTTCTGAAGTGTGTAGTATAAATACAACAAATATTGTTGCATTTAAAATAGATTTATATCTCCTTGAATCAATAACTTAGGATATTTATTTCTGAGTTGTTTTTCTCTTTACCGTAAGTTTCTCAACGCTCACGGCGTCACTGTACGGTCATAGACGAAATTAGTAAATTAGTGTTTTAAATTATTCAGAAATTAGTATTAAGGATAGTACAGAAAGTAGAAAATTGTTTTGAAAACTTCTTCCGATAGTTGAATTTCTATAGATAATGTAACATATTTTTAGCGTACGTGTGGCACATAATAACATTTATCCGTGGTGTGATAATCCAATTACTGTGATCCAAATAAATCTTTTAAAATTGTATATAACAATAAAATATTTAAGTTCCTTTTTCCTAATATATATATATATATAGGGGTATTCCCGCCATAACAAAACGATCCGACGAAGCGAAAATGATGGCACAAACAATGTCGACGGTCCATCTGTGATAATCAATCACAGCACCTCCAATATATTCGCGGCCGAAGCAAATTAACAGATGGAACTCGATGAATGGTGTGGTCACTTCAAATAATTAAACTTCTATGAAACATCAGTGAATGTCACATTTTATTCTAGTTCAATTGCAATGTTACTCCATCATCAAAACTAGACTTCCCGTCCAAGCGAATGTCTCGGAAAATAACAAAAGAACAGCAAAGAGATTCGATGCAAAGCCATTTTCGGGAGAATACCATCACTACGGCAAAACGTACGTAATTAACATTTTAAAGGTCAATCAAATCTGATCGCTCCGTAAAAACCAACTGACACTTTCAAAACTCTCAGATAAATTGGCCCCTCCTTCTCTGAAGCATTGCTTTTCAAAACCCACTAATATTTATTCGAATATAGTTTTAATTTACTTCAAGCCCTTCAATTGGTTCAGGGGTAGGGCTAGATGTAAGGATTCTTTCATACCCCGCGTCAGAATATAAAGTAATCAGTCTCTAAATGCGGATGAGTCCAATCAGCAGCAGATATTTATTTAATAAATAAAACAAAATTAAAGTTTTCGATAAATGTTTTATTCTAAAAAGGGAAATGGATTCGTGGAATGAAATTAAGATTTCTCAATAAGATATTGACATTTAAGTAATACATTTTAGTTTTTTTTTAGGAAAATAATTAATAGATTATGCTAAATTAAAGAAAATAACAAGGAACTTTAGCCGTTAAATATATTAATATATTACGGAAACTAAGAATGAAAGTATTTTCTTATACAACCTTAGAATGAATTCGAAGCGGGAAAATGACGATTTTTTTTTTACATATATATATATATATGTATATATATATGATTTATTATGTATATATATATGATTTTTTTTACATATATATATATATATATCATTATATATATATATATATATATATATTAGGGTGGACCTTATTTTTGAAGTTTCAAAATGTAATCTTCTCACCCTCTAAATTTGTTTCTTTTTATGAAAAAATAATTCTGGTAAAATATTAGCTCAATTGGACAATATTTAGAAATAACTCAATGATGTAGAAGTTTCCAATGTATGAGCAAGGATAAACGTATGCATTCTCGCATGCTATGTCATAGAAAATAAATTCTATCTTCTAAAATATTTTAAAATCATTTAGATTTACATTTTTATTTATAGATGGCAGTACTATGCACAATAATATTTAAAACAATAAACTGCATTTAGCAAATAGCAAAAATATAATATTCCATTAGTGTTGAATGAATTTTGAACTAGTGATTTATTTTGATAAACATTTCAAAAGCATTCTTTTTTGATTAGTTTAGAATTAAGAATTCATTGACACGCAGGATTAAAAATAATCTTGGATATAATTCTTCAGATAAGAATTTTATATATATCCAAAAACAAAAGTTAATAAATTATAGTATTATTAGCTACTGAATTTAATTTGAAAATACGACAACAGGTAAATAGGAAATAAACATACATTTGAAATCATGTATTAAAATTCATGATTTTAAATATGATATTTTTTTTAGATTTATTACTGATTAAAATGATTGAAGCAACAAGATCTAAAACTCAATTCTATATTCTTGGTGATTCAATTTCAGAATTAAATGGCAGCAAGTTGCCATCTTTACGAATGGCTCTTGGATTTTTTTTTTTTTTTTTTTTTTTTTTTTTTTTTTTTTTTTTTTTTTTACATTGCCATTTTAAAATGAAGGAGACTATAAGAGAAGCATCATCTACTACTATTAAGGAAATAGCAAAATTTTGGAATAGAGCTCGAATTCCCATGAAAGAACATCAACATTGCCAAAACAAACTTGAACAGTTATTTGAAGAGTGGCAATTTCTTAAGAAAAACAAAGCACGAGTTTCTCTCATTCAACAGAATAAGGAATTAGCTTTTGTTTCCAAGCTTGAAGATCTTTTTGACATAGCACATGCCGATGTACTGACAATGCCATCAGTATTACCAGAAGATAAGGAATTCTTGATAGTTCAAATAAAAAAGGGAAGATGAGGATCAATGGTTGGAATAGATAAAACACTCACTCTCAAAGAAAATATGAAAGGAACAAAATATTTCTTGCGAGACAACAATGAATGAAAAGCAAAAGACTATTAGATGATTCCGTTGAACTAATTTCATCTACAGATGACGAGTTTGAAAACAACTCGACAAAAAGAGATTTTGAAAAATTGGAAAAGACTGAAAACAATGCAGTCCATGTCGAAGAATTACGAAAAAGAAAACGAGGTGGTAAAACTATAGTTACTCCAGATCTTGCAGCAGCACTAGATCAAACTATATTAAATAAATTGTCACAATTAAATCATTAAAACATTTAAAATGCTTATTTATTTGTGTAGCTAATATTCTGATTTTTTTTCTAATTTTTATAAATTTCAGGTCAATTGAGCTACCTCTAAATATTTGAATTTATTGCTCAAACTTTTTACATAATGTTTTTGTATCAAAAGGAACAAAATAGGGGGGTGAGACTTGTAAAAATAATAATTTTAAAAAATCATGGCATTTAAGGTCCACCCTAATATATATATATATATATATATATATATATATATAATGAAAACTTTTCAAAATTGGTTTTCACAAAAGAGCTTATAATTTTTTTTTATATATAAAGAAAGAAATTGTTTATTGAAAACTATTTAAAACTTATTTAGATTATCTTACAAAGGCTGCCGCATAAATACAACAAGTAATGTTATATTTAAAATAGATTTTGTATCTCTTTAAATCAATAACTTAGAAAATTTATTTCTGTATTGTTTACTCTTTACCATAAGTTTCTTACCACCCACGGCGTCAGAGCACTCTCATTAACGGAATCCGTAAATCTGCTTTTTAAGTTACTCACAAACTATTATTAAGGATGGTACAAAAAGTAAAAAATTGTTTAGAAAACTGCTTCGGACAGTTCAATTTCTATGGGTTGTGTAACTTTTATTTTATCATACATGACATACAACTTATTGTGAATCAGGTAAGGTTACGTGTGTCAATTGACCAAGATTCTACAGTGTGATTATGAAGATTCTCCCAATTCATCTTCCAAAAGCTAATGCTCATTTGAATTAAAGTCTGAACTTTTGTAAATGTGTTCAGTCAGTCTTTGACAGAAATTTCCAAAATTACATTTTCAGATATAAATATATATAAAGTCACATGAGTATTTTAGGGAAAAAAATATTTCTGAATTGTTTACTTTTTACCTTAAGTTTTTCAGCTGCCACAGCATCAGTGCACTCACATAAACGAAATCAGTAAATCAGCTTTTTAAGTAATTCAGAAACTATTATTAAGGTTGGTACAGAAAGTAATAAATTGTTTTGAAAACTGCTTCTGATAGTTGAATTTCTATAGACTAGCCGCCCTTGGCGACCAGTTTGGTTTAACCTTGAATGTAAACTAAGCATTGAATCATATCGCTTTTATTAATAATTTATTTTAATTGCTCTTTTTTTGCCAAATTAGAAGATTCTGCTAGAGAAATAGACACAGATGCCACATGCGCACCAAATTAGAGTGATTGCAACAAAATGGCTATTATATATGTCTCACATGGTAACCCGGCATTGTTATTTATTTATTAATACATTGTTTGTTTGCTTTTATTTTCTTTTTTAAAATGATATAAATTGTTTTATTCTATAATTACTAACTAAACTTATGCTAAATACTGAGAACTCAGTATTTTTATGCTATAGATGCAAATATATAGCGGCGCAGATAACAAATCTTCAAATATAGTACAGTGACATTATTTCGTATTTCATTAATTATTTAAAATATAATATTATAATCCTTTCATTCATTTCATTTATAATACATAACTTTAATTTGATACTAAAATATTTAAAATTCATGACTTTTATTTTAAATAAATCCGATTTACCACAACATAAATCTTATCAAAGGACTTTTAAATAGTAACCCATAAGATGTGTTTCATTTGGATGTTGCAATTAAACAATTAACAAATAATCGTGGTTTTTGTGCCACATACGTTAGCGTAATATATATATATATATATAGATAATATAACATTTTTATCGTGCGAGACGCATAAATTATTGTAAATCAGTCAATTTTACGTGGGGTAATTGGGCCAAGCTTTTACAATGTGACTCTTAAGGTTCTGCTAATTCATCTTAAAAATATGTCATATAAATGTAACAAATAATGTTGCTTTTGAAATATAGTTGAATCTTTTTAAATCAAAAACTTAGAAAATTTTATTTCTGGAATGTTTACTCTTTAGCGTAAGTTTCTCATTAATTCATCTTCCAGACGTTAATGTTTATTTGAATTGAAGTCTAATCCTTTGTAAATGTGTTCATTAAGGCTCACTTTATCAGGCAAAAATTTTCGACACTACAGTTTAATGTATAAAAATGCACATAAATATGTTCTGAGTGTATAATATGCATATATTAATTATCTTTTTATTCCTTCTTTTATCTTATACTACTACTTTGAGTACTTAGGCTAATATTATCACATTAAATGAAATTAATTTCTATTTTTAATTTTATTATTTTTCCCTCTCTTTCTACAATCTATCTATCTAAGTATTGTGATATTAGTTTACAATTAATAATCATTATATTATTTGTTAAATAATTGTGATATGATAAAAGAATGATTTAATCATTGAGATTTTATAATATGGTACTATATAAGTATCATTATAGTGATTCATCCCTATTGAATTTTACATTTTTTTAATATTTAATAAATCAATTAGTTATTATTTGTACTAATGTTTTTCATTAAATAAATAATTTAAATTTTACTTATATATCTACTAAAAGTATATGCTGAAGGAATCTTCCAACATATATATAACGCATTTAATTTCATAACAATTTATTGGCTACATCATTTTAGGGGTAACTATAGTTCCTGGTTTGTTTTTTCCCATTTCTATCCATTTTAATAATGCTATTATGATTTATTTTTAATTTTTTTCTCCATTTTACTTTGTTTGTATGCCTGTTGGTAGCCCCAAATTAATATATATTTTTATTTTTATTTTTTATGGCTAATACGAAAATGAAACTACACACTTTATTTATAATTCCAAAGTATTTGTGAGCCTGAAGATTCTACTTTATGTTCTACAAATTTCAATTATATTCATTTTATTTATTTTATTTCCAGTTTTCAATGTGGTAATTTTGTATTAAATTTAATGGTTTATATGTATATAAAAAATCTGATGAATTTACCATGATTCTGCATACTTAGAGTATTCTTTTAATTCATTTTGTCATATTTGTTGATATGTATTGTTTAAAATTAAGAAACAAGTCTGTAAACTCGTTTTAGATATAAAATCATAAAAATGTAAAAACATTTAAAAATAATATCGAATAAAAACTAAAAACTAATTAATTTAAATTTCCGTTGGTTGCATTACAGTAAATATTGTATGTCTTTTTTTCTTTCGTGTGTGTGTATGTGTAGTTCATTTTTTTTAATTAAGCAGTATTCCTTATGAATTTCATCGTTAATTTTAGACTTAGATTTTATGTTTAAAAGTTTTAGTTACATTTATGTACTGAATGAACTTCCAGCCCAAAAAATTGACGAAATGGAGTTCATTAGAAGTTTTATGGCTGTAATTGTACTAATTCAAAATTGTTAATTTAACTTTTTTTTCTTCTTTAATTCTTCATTATTTCTATTTTAATGTTTTCTATAAAACTTGCATGTTTACCCATTCATTTAATCTTCATTTTAATTATTTTAAAATAAGAGTTCCTAAATGAGCTTATTCAAAAATTGAACCAAACATACAATTTCCACAGTTTTAATTGTTTAACCAAAGAATGTATTATTAATTTTTCAAATATTAAAAGATTTTTTTTTTCTTAAATAGTTAAAATTTCATAACTTTGTTATCTATTACAAAAAAAAAAAAAAAAAAAAAAAAAAAAAAAAACACATTCAATTATAACGTCATTCAATAACGTCACTCACATCATATTCAGATATAAATTGAAGAGAATTTCGTAATTGCTTCATTTAATAGCATCAATAATATTTCTTGACTTCGAGGAACACCTTTCTGTTCTTTAAAAACAAGTGGTTAAGTGTGATCTCAGATCGCACAGAGGGTTTTGTTTGATGTTTCTTTCAAAACAACTTATCTTTTGATTAATAAATGCGAATTTTTAATTTATAATTATTAAATTCTTACGTAGATGGTAGCACCAATAAATTTAATTTTAAAACAACTATGGAATGAAGTTATTTCTTTGAATCAGATTAAAAATGTTCAAATTATTTAAATAAAATACAAAACTCAAAATATTTTGAAAATCCAAAACTTAAAAATTTAGCTAAATATATATATAAAAAAAATTCTAAAAACGAAAAAAATTGTTTAAGTGAAGTTTAAAATGCTAAATCATTATTAAATCACAAAGTTTTTAAAATAGAAAGAAAAATGAATTTTGAAATATAATTCCGAATGTCAGTGATTATTGATTGCAGAGTAATAATAATAATAATAATAATAATAATAATAATAATAATAATAATAATAATAATAATAATAATAATAATAATAATAATAATAACTAGTCGTTGGGGGCCACCGTAACACTTACCCATCATAGATATGCATAATATAAAATATGAAAATAAAACATGTGTAAACTATTTATAAAATGCATTGCAATTCCAAAACAAAACTTAAACATACATTTTAATACTTTTAATATACATAGCTCTATATATATGCTCTATAATGAATTGCTGATGAACCCATTTCGACAAATTATACAAAACGCCAAAATACTCAAGTAAGTACCAGATTGCGTAAAGAAACATCCTTATAACTCCAAAAATAATAATCATATTAACTAAAAATTTACTGCGTCGAATTAAGCGTCTCATTTCCAATTAAAATATGTCTTTGTACTGAAATTTGAATGAAATACAGGGTCATGAAAAATCGAAGAATGTGAAAAACAGGATTACAGATATCTCGGCAACTAATAATCCGATCGACTTAGTTCTTTATATAAAATTTGTGTTATTTTATTGTATTTTATGTACACTTCTTAAAATAAAAAAATTTGAAAATTTTTATATACCTTTCATCAGAACGAATTTTTCGAGAGTCCGAAAAAAGTAGTTCCGGATAATCGAGGTTACTGATATTAAATAGGCTTCGTCCCATTCTTACATACTAAGTACATACAAAATTTCAAGTCTCTATCTCAATTTGTTCGGGACATAGAGCGGTTACAGACAGACAGACAGACACACAGACGGACGGACGGCAAAATTATTTTTCTAAAAATATGTTTTTCGGAATCTCCCGTATCTAAAACGTGTAAATCCGTCAAAAAAATTTTTCGATTTTCAAAACGATTGCAAGACTTACCCTATACTACGTATGATGGGTAAGTAATAATAATAATAATATAAAACCTTAAATTCTGAAAACATACAAAATTTGTTTTAATGAAATCCATCTGAATATAAACATTTCAACTTACAGCAGAAGGGTTTGAACCAAGATCCTTCTGCTTAATAGTGAGTTGCTTTACCTCCAAGCTTTGATGTCTACACGAAAAGCATTGAAAATCAGGTGCTCTTTTAAAATTTAAATCGTAAAAATTAAGGAATGACACTGAAAAAATAAAATAATAAACTGTTTTTTTATGCCTTGCCGGGTGACACGAGGTATTCAGCTGTGAGTACACAAACTTTGAAGTCTCTGACTGATACAGTTTTTGCGTACGGACTCTGTCGCAGATAGACAGAGGAGAGTCACGAATAGGGTTTCATTAGATGAACGAAACCTTAACAGCCCTTTTTATCTGTTATATTCCATACATTATCATGATCGCTTCTTTGTCAAATTCCTTATTACTATTATTATTTCTCTTATCTAAGTGTATTCTCTTGCACATGGTCTTTTAGAAGCAACTAACAAACGTGAACAATACACTGAAAGAAAAATATAGTTCTGGCATCTAGAATCTAAATTGTGGCTTTAGAAAAAATAGTTCCATGTCATCCCTATAAATTCCAACTCACTTAGCTTTAGAATTCTAGAGTCTCTTACTAGAATTCCGAAGCATTTTCCCATAATCTCGTTGTCCAATTTATTTAAAAATCTCTACAAATAAATGCGAACATAAGAGGTTTGATTTAAAAACTATAATTATAGTTTATGAAACCATTTCCGAAATTAAGCGAGTATTTCTCGTTACTGAAACGATTCAATATCGTTTTGTCACCAAGAAAACGAGAGCCTAGGAATGGTATGTTTTTTCATCTATTCAGCTTAGTTGTTTACCTGTTCGCATAGATTCTTCATCTATAGTTCTAGTTTAGGTATTCAGAAAGTGACTAACTATTCATTCTAGTTGAAGGAGGTACATTTTTTTTCTCAGTGTAGTTGAAGTAACTTTAATTGGGGGACATTTAATTTGATGTATTCTTTGCAAATTAAATTCTATGCACGCGTTTGGTTTTGCACGTTAATTCCATGTTTGAAAGTTTTAGTTGCATTTATAAACTAAAATCTTCTCTAAAATTCTCAGCCCGGCAATTGCTAAACTCTCTGGTTCATTTTCTGACTCATTTTTAAACAGAAAAGAACAAAATTAGTAAAACTAACTAGTGAAACGATTTCAAATCAAAATGCGTTTTCTATTTTTATTACTTATATGTATAAATTAGTTATTGAGTCATAAATAATTTTTGTCGTGTAACAACTTGCTTTTTCCTTACTTAACTTAACAACTTGCTTTTTCTTTACTCAATTTAACAACTTACTTTTCCTTGTCGAGAAATTCTGCTCAAAATTCTAATTTTGTCAATATTTTCGAAAGACCCTTCACGTCTACCAACAAATGAAAAACGGCTTCCGATTACGTAGTTTCTGTATAACACCTGCCAGTTTAACATGTTTCTGTTAAAAAATGAATTTTAAAAATGCGTCTTAAAGTATCTCCTTTAGATTTAAAACAGCCTCAATGAATTTTAACTCCTGAAAATTAAAAAACTGTAGTTTTTTGTAATTTTAGGAAGTAACAGAATAACAAAATTTAAATATCATTTAAAAACTAGATATATCTTTTTATTATTATTTTATCGTTCATTATTTGCTTTAGAGAGCTATATAGAAAAAAGAATACTGCCCAGTTAAACTGATGGCATTGAGCTCACAGGCTACAAATACTAATTGTACATTAAAGCCTTATATTTTCAAGGGTTAATTCCGTTCGAAAAAAAATTAAGAAGGGGAAACAGCTCTCCCCTTTCCTCTTTTTTTATACTTAATCATTGAAACTCCTATACTATCAAAGACATGCTTTATCATATAAAAAATCTATATCCAAAATTCAGAGCAAATGAGATAATTCTTAATAAAAACCCATTTAGCATTTATATAATTTAAAAGGAGTTATCCCCCTCTTTTATACTTAACCATTAAACTTCCAAAACTATTCAGAGATTTGAACGAAATCTGACAATTCTGCTTGAAAAACCCATTTATATAAATTAAGGGGGGGGGGGGCATTAGAACCCCTGTTCCCCTTATTTATACTTATTCAATTAACACCTAATAACAGTCACGGAATCGCCTCATCAGAATGATCCTAATCTAAATTTTGAACGAAAATTAATTCTGCATGAAAATCCCATTTATATCAACTAACGGGGGGGGGGGCATTAGAACCCCTGTTCCCCCTATTTATACTTATTCAATGAACACCTAATAACAGTCACGGAATCGCCTCATCAGAATGATCCTAATCTAAATTTTGAACGAAAACTTAATTCTGCATTAAAATCCCATTTATATCAACTAACGGGGGGGGGCATTAGAACCCCTGTTCCCCCTATTTATACTTATTCAATGAACAACTAATAACAGTCACTGAATCGCCTCATCAGAATGATCCTAATCTAAATTTTGAACGAAAACTTAATTCTGCATGAAGATCCCATTTATATCAACTAACGGGGGGGGGGCATTAGAACCCCTGTTCCCCCTATTTATACTTATTCAATGAACACCTAATAACAGTCACGGAATCGCCTCATCAGAATGATCCTAATCTAAATTTTGAAAACTTAATTCTGCATGAAAATCCCATTTATATCAACTAACGGGGGGGGGGCATTAGAACCCCTGTTCCCCCTATTTATACTTAATCAATGAACACCTAATAACAGTCACGGAATCGCCTCATCAGAATGATCCTAATCTAAATTTTGAAAACTTAATTCTGCATGAAAATCCCATCTATATCAACTAACGGGGGGCATGAGCCCCCCGTTCCCCCTCTTATACATATCGAATGAACTCCAAAAACTAATCAGGGAAGCGCCTTGTCAGGATATACCTACATACAAAATTTCAAGTGGATCGGATATTTTTATCATGAGTTATCGCGTTACGTACATACGAACATACATACAGAACGGACGGGCACATAAGCTCTCAGGCTATGATAGCTGTGAGCTAAAAAATAATGCGTTTACTTATTAAACTTACTTTCTTTAATTATTTTAAACCTTTCGGATCAGATTTACTTTCAATTTACAGAAAGGAATTACTTTTATGCTTATAATGTTTATAGCAGGCGCTCAAATATATTTACCGAAGTTTAACAAATATGCCATTGTCTTAAATATGACGAATGTAGTTAGCTTGAGTACTACTCAATTTATATTCGCAAGACAATAGGCTAAGGAAGAGTTTTTGGAGGCGTTTGAAAAATATTACAATAGGATTTAATATGTACAGTCGAGTCTCTATCCTATCAAAAACATGAATGTGAAAGAATGCCAAGTTCGTTAAAGGTTTTGCTAATAAAAGAAGTGAGATCTAACTGCAAACCAAGTTCTTTCGAAGGTTCTTAAATTTTAGCTCCTGTCATGCATAATATTCTTCAATTGCTTAAAATGATTTGGTATGTTACTTGTTATTCAATAGAGCGACTTGGCAAGTTTTCTCTTATTCAAATTTCTCTATTTAATTGATCAGAACTTAAAGTTGATCACTTAATTAATTTATCAGTACCTTAACTTCAATGTACTTATTCGAACACTCGATTGACTAGATCTTTGCAAATCAGATTCTAGATTAAATTATACTCTGACTGAAACGTTAAAGTTGGTGGCTGAAAACTTGCCAAGTCGCTCTATTGAAAAACAAGTAACTTACCAAATCATTTTAAGCAATTGAAGAATATTATGCATGACAGGAGCTAAAATTTAAGAACCTTCGAAAGAACTTGGTTTGCAGTTAGATCTCACTTCTTTTATTAGCAAAACCTTTAACGAACTTGGCATTCTTTCACATTCATGTTTTTGATAGGATATCATTATTTTTTGTCAAATCACTTCTTCTATTAGCGAAACTTTTAACAAACTTAGCATTTTTTCACATTCATGTTTTTGATAGGATATCATTTTTTTTCTGTCAAATAAATAGGTATTTGTTTCTTTTTTGAAATAAATAGGCTTAATATTAAATTAGGTTTATTTAATATTAATTAATCTTACAGCTTTTTCTTGCGTTTATTTACTGTTTTTTTCAAACAAATTTAAAATTTTTAACATTAGGACTGCTTATGTTCCTTTAAATTCCACTAATAAGGATGATTCTTTTATGTAATTGGGTACTACTTGATTATCTCGTCGACCGAAAAAGATTGTCGCCAACTAAACGATATATCGCGAAATTGACGCCAAAAGTGATGCTAATTTGGCGCTATTTCTGGTATTTCGCCAAATTCTCATACACTTTCATTGTAATCTGGCAATTTATCCAATACTTTTGTTAGAGCAAGGACTTTCGCTATCATTTTGACATCTTTTTTTTTTTTTAAATCGGTTCGCTAACTTCCCAATATTGCTTAAATATTGCTATTTAGAAAGTTTTTAGAATGCTTTTCGTGCATTTTTAACCTTCTAAATTTTGTATTTGTTAACAAATGTTCTTAGTGATCATTTATATCTTATAAGTAAAGAACATGGCAAATTTGATGTTTCTAGGCCCTTAACATACAGACATCGCATTTTTAGAAATTTTTTTACTCTTTTAACTCTTTTGGATTAGTGGCATCGGCATAATATATAGCCTATATTGGAGCAAGGACTGTCACCATCATTTTGATATCATTACTTTTAAGATCGGTTTGTTGTTTGCTGAGATTGCTTAAAAATCCCAATTTAAAACATTTTTAGAACGCTTTTCGCGCATTTTCATCCTTTTCGAATACCATATTTTTTAGCAAATGCCCTTAGAGATCATTTATATTTTATAAATAATTAACATGCCAAACTTTATGTTTCTAGGTCCTTCAGAATTACAAAAGTTGCATTTTTAGAATGTTTTTTGCTTCTTCACCCTCTTATGGTTAATGATATACTCATAAAATATAGCCTATGTTTGAACCGGGGCGAATACTATCATTTGTGTACCATTGATTTTGAAATCGGTTCATAGTTTCGCAAATTAGCTTTGATACTCGCAAAAAGTGACGCCAACTTGGCACTATTTCTGATATTTCGCGAAATTCCCATAAACTCTAAAATGCCAAACTTTATCATTCCAGTCCTTTAACATACAGACAAAGCATTTTTAGAAGGTTTTTTGCTCTTTTACCCACTTTGGGTTACTGGCACCGACATAAGATATAGCCTATGTTGGAGCAAGGACTGTCATTATCATTTTGATATAATTACTTTTAAGATCGGTTTGTTGTTTGCTGAGATTGCTTAAAATCGCTATTTAGAACGTTTTCGGAATGCTCTTCGCGGATTTCCACCCCTTTTAAATTTGGTATTTTTTAGCAAATATCATTAGTGAACATTTATATCTTATAAATAATTAGCATGCTAAATTTTGTGCTTCTAGGCCCTTCAGTAAAACAAAAATCACATTTTTATAATGTTTTTTACTTCTGAAGCTTCTTTTGGTTAGTGGAACAGACATAAAATATAGTCTATGTTTAAGCCGGGGCGAATACCATCATTTTGGTACCATTACTTTTGAAATCGGTTTGGTTGTTTCAGAGATTAGCCCCGATACTCGCCAAAAGTAAAGCCAACTTGGCACTATTTCTGGTATTTTGTGAAATTCTCATAAACTCCCATTGTAATCCAATAGTTATCGCCTAATTAACCATTAATATTTAATTAATGGTGATTTCTGATTTTTTTCCTATTTATAGATCCAATAACCTACCTCCACACCAAATTTCAACTTCCTAAGTCACCTTGAAGTAGCCAAACATTTCTATGAGTGAGTCAGTGAGTCAGTGAGTCAGTGAGTCAGTGGTAAAAACAGTGATTTTCAGATGTCAATTTCTCGTGAACGGTAAAAGATTTTTTAAAAAATTTATAGGATTCGGTAATTAGAAGATGGTCTTACACGACACGAAAAATTGCAATTGTGTAGGTCAAATAGAATTTAAGTTATTGAAGGGTCAAAAGTGTCCCGAAATGGTTCGGGTAATATAACCCACTGCCGGTGTGTCGCCTTTTACTTTGTGAACTTGGCTGACACACTGCCGTGTGTCTAGATATAACGAAATCCACCGTTCCAGTAAAAAATTCGTTATATAGAGAAATTCGATGTTTAGAGAATGATGTTAAAATCGTATTTAATGTGTGAAATTTGAACAAATGTTACATTGGATCTTTTGAATTAAGAATTTGAAGTGTTTAAAAGTAAATATTAACCTAACATTTTATTTCCTAATTATTTAAGCTGTTTCAAAAAAGAGAACAGACATTTATTTGAAAGCTTAGGAAGACTTGCATTAATTTCAGACGAAGAAATCTGTAATTTTTTGTTGTTTTGATTTTAAAATAGTTACGCTCGCAAAAAATGCTCAAATCTTACCATGGAATGAAAAATTGTAGTTAACATTTTCCTCCATTTGAAGGCCTCTCTTATGTACCTCTCATTGATTCCTCTCTTGCATGTGTATCAATCCAATTGACACTGTTTTGAGAAAGTTGTGGAAAGGTGTGTGGGAGGTGGGATGAATTCGTTGGATTAAAAGAGTAAAAATTAAAGTAATTAAAAAACAACCCTCAGCTCTGACGATAAATCAAAAATAAGTGATGGAAAATTGATTCCATATGATTTCGAAGCTTTTTAAAACTGTTTTTTATGACCAATTTCTGAAAAAAATCGTTATATGGAGATAGATATTTCGCTATATAGAGACTGCTTTTAATGTAATAATGCGAAAAGGGAACCGTTCCTACTAAAAATTCGATATATAGAGAAATTCGATGTATGGAGTTTCGTTATAGAGAGACTCGACTGTATTACAATAGGATAAAAGGATTACAATAGGATAGGAATAAAGGTATTACAATAGGATTTAATATGTATTACAACTTTCTAATATTTTTTTTTTGCTGTTCATCACATTTGATACGATCAGAGAAACAACCTATATTTTAACTTGCAAGAGAGAAATATGTGTTTAAAACAAAAGAGTCAGCAATGGTGCAAATAGAATTAATCAATTTAATATTATTATTCCTAAGTGCCAAATTATAAATGAAATCATAATAGGAAAGGCTTAGATACATATTATCATTACTAAATGTCGATAGTAAAAAAATCAGTTGTTAAGACAACATACTATTCAATAAAAATACATGTACTATAAATAGTAAACCAGACCCGAATGGATTAAACAGCAGTGACTTACAACAGATCAATTAGAAAATAAACCAAATATATAATCCAATAGTTTAACCAAAAAAATTTTTGTCGGTTTTTCTACCTCTAAGAAAATGCTTTTCGAAAATTGTTAAAATTATACAATTCTGTTATTCATTGCAATTGCTTATATTTAATACCACTTTAAATGACATTTAATGCTTGGCTAAATAGTTTTCTAAAGGAGATAAAGTACCCACAATCACTTTTATGGGGGAAAAATGTTCACTTGAAAAATTCTTTAAAGAATATGGTATATTATTCGAAATAATTTCGTAATTGCTTCATTTAACAGCATCAAAAATATTTCTTGGCTTCGGGGTAAATCTTTCACTTGTTTAAAAAACTGTCCCTTTTATGACTTATGTGCGGGACTTTGTACCAATACGAATAACAGATGCTTCTGTCAAATTCGATTTTTTTTTCTAATAATTGCACATATACTTTCTTGTATATTTTCTTTTGAAAAGCAATGAACATATGTGAACAATCTTAATGTTTTAATTCCTATTAATTTAATGTCCCTCGAATATTTATTTGTAATGAGGTTGCTGCTGATAATTTTTCATTGGAAAACATTTAATTCTGCAGTATTTCTTATGAATTGAATTCTATGCAAATTTTTTACTTTATACTTTAATCCCATGTTTGAATTTTTTTTATTTACATCTATGTACTTAATTAACTTTAATCATTTAAATATGATGGATTTTTTTTCGTACAGAATACATTAAAAACAGGAAGAAAAGACCACATTTTCGAACTAAAATAATTGCATTTTTATAATCGGAAATTGCTGTAAATTGATACAGTGAAGAGTACAATTAAAAATATGATGGCATCCAAAAATTTTAATAAAGATGCAAGCACCCTCTTCTAGTTTGAACGATGTTCGAGTAAAAGTATTTACAATTTGAGTGTCACGGTGGCAGACACTAAACTTTTCTTTTAGTCCGCTTCAGTCACCGATTATTGACAGTTTAAATTAGGATTTAAAACAAATATATATACATATATTGTTTTAAATAATGACTAAGAAAGTATGAAGGTATAATAAATAAAAGTTACGCAAACTTAAATACGTTAGCCGCCCTTGGCGACCTGTTTAGTCTCCCTTGAATGTATACTAAGCATAAAATCATGTTGCTTTTATTCATAATTTATTTTAATTGCTCACATTTTTTGCCAAACTAGAAGGTTCTGCTAGAGAAATAGACACAGATGCTATATGCGCACCACATTGGCGCAATTGCAAAAAAATGCAATTATATGTGGCGCACGTGGTAATCTGGCTATTGTTTTTTATTTATTAATAAACTGTTTGTCTGCTTTTATTTTCCTTTTTAAATGATACAAATTGTTTTATTCTATAATTATTAACTAAACTTCTTTTTAAATTATTATTTCCTTTTAAAAATAATATAAATTAGTTTTAAAATATGTATGTAACTTGTATTTGAAAGCGAATTTTCGCCAAATTGGCGTGAGAAAAATAACGCACCAATGTGGTGCATATATAACATCTGTGCTGATAAATCAAGAACTCGGTATTTTTATGCTACTCCGGCGCTGATGATAAATCGCTAAATACATAACTTTAATTTGAATCTGAAAAGTTTGAAATTCATGATTTTTATTTATATTTTTAAGAAAAAACAACAGAAAAAAATAAAAATAATGATATTTTGAAATTCTATAATTGCAGGGAAGGCACAAAGGATAAATAAATCCAATTTACCACAGCATAAATCTTACCAAAGGACTTTTGCATAGTAGTCTATAAGATGTGTTTCATTTTGATGTTGCCAATAAACAATTAACAAATAATTGTGATTTTTGTGGCACATACATTAGCGTAACGTATGCATAGATTTTCAATAATGCGCTGTAAAATAAATAAATAAAAAAGTAAGAGAAATCATGCATATAAGCATAGATTATGATGCACTTTCCAACGCTTCATGAAATCTTTAACAAAACTTCGTTATTTAGGTAAATAAGGATATAAAGCCAAATATATATTCCAGTACTATTGAAAAGCCCTGTATTTGATCTGTCAGCTAATGTACAAACTATATAATGGATAAATTTAGTTTAGCAAAAAATGCCTAGCAGCTCTTTCAGCAATTTAAACTAATAGATGGAAACATACTTGAATACTTTGTTCAGCCTTGTAGTTTGCCTGGTACCTTTATTATACATCAGTTTTAAGATAAAATTTATTTTAAACTGAAACACTTCTAAAACAACTGAAATTACTTTCTCATAAATTTCAATTCATAGGCTCCATGTACTAAATTCTTTGCGTGGTCCTGTATATCATTTTATCTATATTCTGCAAACATTTCTTAGTATGCAGTTCAGCGTAAAAATGCATAATTTATTTTAGAATCACCTTTTAGTAATTTATGTTCATATTCAGTAAAGTTGGTGAGCTCTTTTGGGGAGCCCTGTATATTAATTATAGCATTTATACATACCGTATAATACGCATAAATTCATTACTTATACGCGCATATCATAATTAAATGCATTTCATCCATCCATCAGCTATCATCGAATACATACTTCGGAAAGAATGTACTATTTGAAATATTTTGTGTGTCCCTGTAAATACTATGTACTTTATATTAGAGAAGGCAGTATCGTATAATTTATACTAAGCCTCATTGACATACATCAATTTTATTATACATGAAATAGTTTAATATATTTAAAATATGTCACACACAACTCCCCCTTTTACCATTATCTAATGGAATTCTTTTGAGTGGCGCTGTAAAAGAACAATAGCTATATTTCCTTTTTATAGAATGCATATTTTAATGCACGTCGTAAAAGCATATAAATTTTAATGTGTTTGACAGGGTATAACATCTTTACAATTCCTTTGAAACGGTTTTTCCTCATCGGCTGTAATGTAATGGGAAACTTTTGATTCTCCCTGTAGATAAACTAATCATGGTAGAAACTTCATTTTCAATAGGGTTCGTGCTCGAGTAAACGTCAATAACATCCTAAAATTTCATGTCAATCCAAGTATATTTACGTGAGTTAGAGCATGGACAGACGGACAGACAAACCCAATGCATAAGCACTTTTCAACATTGTTGGAGAGTGCTAAAAAAAGAAAAATATCCGTTAAATTTACGACAAAAACTGCTGGTAGCAATGTTGCCAGCAGTTTTTGCCCTAAAAATTGCAGTAAAATTAGATTTAATAAAAAAAATTTACATCAAATTTTACTGCAATTTTTAGGGCAAAAACTGCTGGCAACATTGCTTACCATAAATGTATATATATATATGTATATGTATATAGTTTTATTTCATATTCTACACTATCAGTCACTAGTCACAATCATCAGCCCAAGCAAAAAGTTCAGACGCAACACTAGTCATTGAAAAAGACCCGAATGATAATGTTAAGTCTATGGGGGCGTTATTTTCAAATATATATCTCACATTTTAAAATTTTTACATGATTTTTTTTCTTTTTTTATTGCATTGGGTAACTGGGGAAGTTCTACAACCGAGTTAGTTTTTACTTTTTCGATTTTGGTTATGTAATTGTTTTATATTAGAATAGTTTTAATTTCACAACCGGTTCAAACCGGTTCTGAAAGTTAAAGTATTTTTTTTAATCTGAAACCAAAATCAAAAAAGTAAAAACTAGCCCGGTTGTAGATAGTCATCAGCTATCATATGGAAAAAAATATGCAAAAATATTAAAATGTGAGCGAGATATTTGAAAATAACCTCTCCATAGACTTAAGATTATCACCCGGGTTTCTTTCCGTGACTATAGTGTGGCGTCTTACGTGTCATTCACCGGTGAATGACGTGGCTCTCAACGTGTTAAGTGTCTATCGAGGTGAAATTTTGATAAGCGTAGAGATGCCATGTTTCCGACTTCATGAATACCAGCCTTTTAATAAAGAAACTTCCATATTATTAAAGCATTCTGCAATAATAACAACAACAAAAAAAAAAAAAATACATTTTTATAACAAAATAATTGTATGGAAAAAAACAAAGCCTTGGCAACTCTGCGTTAGTAAAGTTACTTCAATAAAATTGCAAATTCACTGTTTTATAAAGCAATTTAATAGAACAGAGTTTCATTTCAAGAAATAATTATATGCAAAAAGCAAAAAATTGGCAACTCTGTATCAGCAATTTTATAGCAGTATCTACAATAATAATAAATTCAATTTAAAATATACATATTTTTTTTTTTATTTATTTATTTTTATTTTGAGGAATTTCTATAAAATTTTATCTATTTATTCATTTATCTTACCTTTATTATAATTAATTTAAACACCCGTTTCTTACGTCCATGTTATTTAAAAGTTAAACCAAACACACACATTTTAGACAGCTTCACTCATGTAATTAAGAACTCCAGTCAAATTTTCTATTTTTTAGAAATAGTTTTCCATAAATAGTTAAAATTCCATAAGTCTATTATTTATTACAATTGCGTCACATTTAATGCCACTTTAAACGATATTTAATGCTTGGCTAAATAGTTTACTAAAGCAGATGAAGCACCCACAATCTCTTTTATTGAAAAACTTTTTATTCACTTCAAAGATTCTTCAAAGGACACGTTTACGCTATCGAAGGAAATTTTGTAATTGCTTCATTTAACAGCATCAAAAATATTTCTTGCCCTCGAGGTAAATAGTTCATTTCTTTAAAAAAAATCCGTTTTAAGAGTTATGTGCTGGAGTTTATTTATCAATACGAACAAACGATTCTTTTGCCAGATTCCAAATTTTATTTCATCTAATAAATAAACACATTTTCTTGTATATGCAGTTTTCGAAAGTCAACCAACATAACTGAACAATTATGATGTTTCAATTCCTTGTCAATTTTACTCAAATTATACATATTTCATATTTATTAATAAATTTCAAATAACTTCTCAAAGAAAGCCATTCAGTTATGAAGTATTCGATGTAAATTAAATTCTGTTCCATTTTTGTTTTTGTTTTTTCCCTTTAACTCCATGATTGAAGGTTTTAGTCACATTTAGGAATTTAATGAAATTTAAATCATGAATATTAAAAAAAAAAGCTGTTCAACAGCAATTTTATCTTAGTAAATACACCAATGTAAAATTTAAATCGTTATTAAAAATACATATATCTTTTTTTGTACTTTATTAATTGCTTTTGAATAATTTCTATAAATTTATCTGTAACTTGCTTAATTTTAAAATTGTTAATTTAATTTGTTAATAAAACTGCCAACTCTCGGCCAACTGAGCTGTCTTGGGCAAATCTGGCGGACACATAATTCACCAATAGCCTTATTAATTATGACATTTCATCTAATGTTTAAACCAGCTCTACAGAATAAGTCGGAGACAATTTTACTCCATGAAATATTGGATACATATTACATAATTGCACTTGTAAACGAGGCACATTTTTGCCCAGGATAGCTCAATTGGCAGAAAATTGGCAGCTTTAGCCAAAAGTGCATTGTTAAAATCATGACCTGAACACTTTTTGACTCAGTTGGAAAATTACAACTCGTTTGTTTTGTATGGTTACTCATTCATCTAGTCTTTATTTTGAATATTTTAAGTAACTTTGCTTTACAACAGCTTATTTAAAAAATAAACCAAAAACACGATTTAAACATTATTCTATTTCTAGAGCTTCTATTGCTTAAAAAATTTTTTATTCATTAGCATTTTCATTTTAGTAGCTACACCAGTGCAAAATTTAAATCGTTATTTAAAAAAAAAATCCAACATTTTTTTATACTTTATTAATTGCTTTTGAAGAATTTCTATATATATATATCTGTAACTTGATTCCTTTTAACACTGTTAATCTAATATTTAAATAAATCACACAAGTTTTAATTTTCCAAGTGAGTGAAAAAGTGTCCAGACCTGGATTTGAAATCGGGAAATTTGGGCTAAAGCTGTCAATTCTCTGCCAGCTGAGCTATCTTGGGCAAATCTAGAAAAAACACAATTCTCAAATAACCTTGTTGATTATGCCATCTGATCTGATGTTTGAATCAGCTCAACAAAATAAGTCGGAGATAATGGTACTCCATGAAATATTGGATACATATTACATAATTACACTTGCAAACGATACACTTACTTGCTCAGGATATCTCAATTGGCAGAGAATTGGCAGCTTTAGCCAAAACTGTCTTGTTGGAATAATGACCTGAATACTTTTTCACCCAGTTTGAAAATTACACCTCCTATGTTTTATATGTTTACTCATTCATCTAGCCTTTATTTTAATTATATTGTTACTTTGTTTTACAACAGCTTATTTAAAAATTAAACCAAAAACACAATTTCAACATCACTTTATTTTTGGAATTCTTATTGTTTAACAAGACGTCTGTTCCACCTCAAAAAAATCTGTAAAGTTACAAAAAGTTTTTTTAGGAAACTGTGATTTCTAGAACTTCTTATGTAATGGCAACAGAAAAAATTCATATAACAGATACAGGTTTGCACTGAAAATCAAAAAATCTGTAAGGTTACTAACATTTTTTGGAAGCTTCGAATGCCTGGAATATATTATGTAATCGCAACCGGGGTTACAGATAAAATATTAGTAAGATAACTATAATTTTAGTAGATTCGTTTGTAAAGTTACAGATCAGCTTTACAAAAATTAGTTTTGTAGATTTGCAACTTTTCTTGTACAGATAAAATGTTAGTAAACATGCAGATTTCGGCAACTTTACATTTGTAGAATTACAGTTTTTTTTTTTTTTTTCTTTGCAGTATATTAGCTTTTCGGCCTCTAGGAAATGGTCTTTTATAAACAGTTAAAATTACATATGTCTGTTATTTATTACAATTGCATCACGTTTAACATTAGTTTAAAGGACATGTAATGCTTGACTAAACAATTTTCCAAGCCACATGAAGTACCCACACCACAGTCTTCTTTCTGAAAAACATTGCAATTCGTATCAAAGGTTCTTCAGAGGATATGGTATACTATTGGAGAGAATTGATTCGTAATTGAATCACTTAACAGAATCAAAATTATTTCTTGGCTTCGAGGTAAATCTTTCAATTCTTTAAAAAAAATCCATTTTATAAGTTTTATGATGAAGTTTATTAATATGAATATGAGATTCTTGTGCCAAATTCATTTTTTGTGTTTCTAATAACTGAATATGCTTCCTTTTATACGCTCTTTTGAAAGGCAATCAACATATGAGAACAATTTTAGTTTTTTAATTATTTGTCGATTATAATCGAATATTATTTGATACTGGTGTAGCTGTTCATAATTTCAAATATTTTTTCGGTGGAAAACATTTAATTATGTAGTACTAGTTATGAATTAATCTCTGTGCAGTGTTTTAATTTAGACTTTAAGTTTGAAAGTTTTAGTTACATTCATTTACTTAACTTTAAGCTCGGAAATTTGAAGAAAAATGGTCCATTAGCAATTTCATACACTGTAAAAAAAATCTGTAAATGTACTAAACATTTTCTAGGAAACTGGGATTTCCAACAACTTTTCCTGTAACGGTAACAACAAAAATTCAAGTTTCAGAATCGGTTACATGAATTTTTCCTGTTATCGTTACATGAAAAGTTCTTGGAATCTCAGTTTCCTAGAAAATGTTTAGTACATTTACAGATTTTTTTTTCAGGGTAGTAATCACAATATCAGGAATTGACAAATGTGGCATGGAGTTACTGACGACCAAGCTTTTTTTTTTAATTTAAAGACGAAACTCTTTTTTTCATGGCAACCAAGTTTTATTATTATTATTATTATTATTATTATTATTATTATTATTATTATTATTATTATTATTATTATTATTATTTGGCAACAAAATATTTTTTCTCTTGGGACCACGCCTTTTAATCTGGTAGGTAATTCTTTACAAAAATCATCTTGAGAAATTAGTATATAAAAACCATTTTTTCTCTCCAAGACATCTAATCGTCCGTGGCAAGTAGTGATTTTCCTTTTATCCTGTACTTTAAATGTAATAACCGAGTCTAAAAAGTATTTGCATCTCATGCAAAGAAAATGCTATATTTTTTTTTAACTCTAGACAGCTAGCATGCCACAAATTGTTCACACATGATTACAAAGTGGAGGTGTTGGGGTTAATTGTATTAAAAATGTAAGGAATAGTACTAATACAGCATCTATGGCATCTAATATTACATACAAAAGTAAAATATACTTACTTTTTTTTTCTAAATTACAAACCACCTTTTGTGCTCAGAATAAAAACATATTAATCTACTGAATTCATTGTAGAGAGTAATTATGTTTATAAGTAATATCTTTCAAGTTAAACTGTAAAATTTAATTACATTTACAAGAATTATTATTTTAAATAAAATTAACAAACAATGCGTATTTTTATTTTTATTTTTTTTTTTATCTCTTGGCATTTTTTGGTGGCAGGGATAATTTTAGTGCGATTGGAATTTTTTGCTGGCTTCCGAATTTCATCAAATTTGTAAAGCCCTAAAAAGCAATAATACAAAATTGAAATGTTAATTAAATAATAGATATATTTTATTAGCGCCCAATTATGCTGTTGCGTTTCGGCAACAATTTAGATTCCGTCACTAAAAGATTATGCTACGATACACAAGCCAACCGTACAGCAATGCAGATATACCATTGTAAGGTTAAATACTGATAATCATTGCTGCAATTTTTTTAATATTTAAGCATCGCGCATTTTCAGTTTATACATGTTGGTATAGAGAAAAAATGTACTTTTAACTGTAATTTTTTTGAAAACTGTATTACAATTTATTTTTGAGATAATAGTTCTTTTGTAGCTTTTTTAATGCCATTTTTGTAATGGTGGCAACTCAAGCACTACATTCCTCTAAAAAGTAAAGAAAGAATAGATTATTATACACTTTTTACACGATTTTTTATGATAACTGAAAAATAAAATAAACGCCTTATTCGTAATCTTAAAACAGAAATATGTTTTGTAGAAGAGCATAGTTTTCACTACAGCAATTTGAAATTCTTCACAGGTGGAATGCTTCACTTTTGAAAATAACGCAACAGTACTCACACAATGATAAAATGCAAAATTTTACAAAAATTTAAAGTGCCTTTATAGAAAAATAGTTATCTTTTATTTTTTAAATATTTGCTTCGAAGTTAGACTAACCAATATAAGATGCATTTTTTATCGTAGCTAATTTAGAAATTTGAACTATTTTGAAAAGTTTATTATAAATTAATGAAACCCTCCCTTCTTAAACATATTCTTTCGAGCGAAATTCGACAGGCTCCTCTCCTCGTAATAATATATATATGTATATATATATATATATGCATGCATATATATAATCACTCAAGAGCCAAAACATTATGACCACCTATCTAATAATCCACCTATGTTGGTCCACCTTTGATCAGCAAAACAGTTGCAATGTTCCTTGGCATGGATTCCACAAATTCTTGGTAGATGACTGGAGATAAATTGTATTAATTGTTCAAACAGTGGTCATGCATATCCGAGATATTCCAAAATGGTTGTTTTTGAGTTCTAAGCTGACGTTGAATGACATCTGAAACTTGCTCTGTCGGATTAAGATCCGTTGAATTAGGCGACCAGGGTGTTAACTAAAATTCTTTCGACCAGTCGAGTTCACTTTAAAATGTTGTCTGGTACGACGACTCCATTTCCATTTCGGAAGACATATACCATGAGATATAGTGAAAATGACAGGGATGACCGCCCCGGGTACACTGCTTTCGCTTTAGAGTATAAGTGCAAATCGGGGGGAAGACTCAATTCCAATGCATGTGGTCAGATACATTAACAATTATTAGCTTTTGCCACATTATTCAACAGTTTCCGCAATGATGTTCAGACAGTCCGTGGCTTTCATGGTCTGTTTTACGATAACCACAGGTCCCAGACGTGCCCACAACATTCCCCAAAGTTTAATATCGCCACAACTGGACTGCATATCACATGTTGAGGGGGTAACAGTTCCCATAGAAAACGAAGTACCCAAATGTGGTCATCGCCGTGTTGAAGGATGAATTGTTTCATCCGACGAGACAACTCTCCCCCTATGTTCCATAATCCTGTCATGATGTTTCCTTGCTTAAGGACCAGACAAATAGCACTAACTTCTTGCGGTCAGGCGTCGCTATTTTTGATCTTTCGTGTCAGCGCTTTGATGCATAAATTGCTTTTTCAGTGAACTTTTTTGAACTTCAAGAGAGAAATCGAACTCGAAATCAGTTGACAGCTTTACGACTGAAGATGGGGTAGATAAAACTTTCCCTTCCTTTGTCAATTTGGTAGGGTCAGTCCCTCAAAAATCATTTAAAGAGGTTTCACCTTTGTTCCGTTCGGAAACAAAGATAGATTTATTGCTCTTTTAGTGTAATAAAAGGTAATGCTGTTTGCTCGCAGCCTTAGTGTAGGAGTATTTGGGGATGGTGCTTGGTCAATCGGAGTACATGAGTGGGACGTTAGTCTTCTAGTCTTACATTCAACAGTGTTAGCCTAACTGCGTGCTTTGAAAGAACTCCACCTGGACCTGTATTGGCTTAGGATGTAAGTTGAGCCAGTCTATCGCGCAAATTTTCTTTATCAAGGAGGAGAGGGGGGGGGGGGGTCTCCGATATCTTTTTTATTTGCTAACTCCTAAAGCTGCTATTAGATTCACGGACTTTAGGCGAGAAAAACTTTTCAGCTTATTTTAACTCCAACAGTTTCCCATTCAAAGAGAGAAAAAGGTTTACAATTGTCTTTGAAAAAGTCGGAGGAAAAGCCAGAAAACCAGTTTCTACTCGTGCCAGGCGTTAATATTAATCGCCTACTCGTATCAATCGCTTATCTCTGATTCGTCGAAACGTTCGATGTTGGATGAAAAATCTAAGCTAGCCCAGACGTTTTTGAACCTGTGGAAAAAAGTTGGGGAGACATTGCAGTTTGCTATCACACTGGATGTTGGGAGGATATTTCACGAAAAGTTGGAGGAAATCAAGTGTTGGCTCAAAAGTCTTACGGAATGTTGGTGAATCTGATAGCAGTTTAAGCGTCCAACACGATAGCTTTTACTGATATTTTCATCTTCATTCATACGATTTGTACAAATCAATAACATATGCCTCGAACAAGCCATAAACCTGCAGCTTCAAGGTTACTCTTTCTAAGTCGTCGGGCGACTGAATTCTGTCCTTTATCAAAATGGCTTAGATTAACCCCTTAACCACTTAACCGGCGAAGGGTATGGGGAAACAGTGCTTTTACCCCCAACTTATCTCGGGGCAGCCGGTTAAGTGGTTAACGCGCAGTGTTGCCGAGTCGGCAACACCTATAGTTCCCATTGTTTAGAGACACAAAAACTCCGTGAATTTTTAAAAAAAAACTACTCTAATGGCTACTTTAAATCTTTATGAATTCTAGATGGCAGCACCACAGAGATCAAACTCTACTGTTTTTAAATAATAGGTACAATATTTTACTGTTATACGCGCTTCACAGCAATGTTCTTCTCACTGCGCTTATCAATGCTTTACTTATGGGAGGTTACTTTTTCGGCAACAGCTGTATAATTAAAATAGTTAGTGCAATCTTTACAAAACAATACCTGTGTACTTCTCTAGGCCTAAATAGATTGCCTAATTTTTTTTCTTTAAATTCCAACTTTAAAGAGTAGTGCGCAGGAAAGGGTTAACATCCTTTACCCTCACAAGTAGACATAAGCTCAAAAATGATTCCCAAGGCTATCTAGCAGCATTTAAATGCTATTCCCACCGGATTATCTGCCTTCCATGTCATTCAGGCGAGTTCATTGCAAAAAGTGAAAGTGGTCACAATGTTTTAGCTCTTGAATGCAATTTCCTGATCGAGTGCGATAAGAAATTCTGAAAAAGTAAAACTCCTGCTAATTTTATTATTATTTCATCCTTTATTATTTGATTTTAATGAACTTCTATAAAGTTTTATGAGTTTTACTAATTTTTTTTAACCGTTATTTTAGTTATTTTAAATAATCTTGCCTTACAAAAACTTATTTATTCAAAAGTTTAAAAAAAAATACGCTATTTTGATAGCTTTAATTTTCTAATAAGAAATCTGTGGTCAATTTTTCTGGGTTTAGAAAATTGTTTTCCATAAATTGTTAAAATAATATTTAATCTGTTATTTATTCCACTTTAAATGACATTTAACGTTCGGCTGAATAGTTTTCGGAAGCACATAAAGCACCCAAAATCTCTTTTCTAAAAAATATTACTATTCACTTCAAAGGCTCTACAAAGGATGTGGTATACTCTTGGAAAGTATTTCGTAATTGCTTCATTTAACAGCATCAAAAATATTTCTTGGCTTCGAGGTTAATCTTTAAATTCTTTTTTAAAAAATATACTGTATGAGACATGTGCTGGAGTTTATTAGTCAGTGCGAACAAATGATTTGTCTATTAAATTTGATTTTCTGTATTTCTAATAACTGAACGTATTTTCTTGTATATTCTTTTCCTAAAAGCAACTAACATATCTGTACAATATTAGAAATTTAATTCCCCGTCAATATTCTCGAATAGTATTTGATATTAGTGTTGCTGTTGACAAATTTATGTATATTTTCATTGGGTGACATTTAATTATGCAGTTTTCCTTGTGACTTACCGTATTTACTCGTGTATAGGGCGCACGCGTGTATAAGGCGCACCCCTACTTTACAAGTAAAAATGGCGATTTCTTAAAATCTCGTATATACGAAAATGCATTTTTAGACTTCGGGTTGTAAGAGAATGACGGGAAATAGGAGTGAGTGACGGTAAAGAGAATTGCTAATTAGCGTTTAGATGGTGTCATTAGCTCTGTTGTATAAAAAAACTGCAAGGAGTGAAATAAATATGCAGTAATTCTTCAATTAAGTAACATTATCTGAGTTTTATTATCTTTGAATAAATTCTTGTTTCATATGTATATCGTTCGGCTGCATTCAACAGTAAAAAATTATTCCGTGTATAAGGCGCACCTAGGAGTTTTATCCTAATTTTTCGGAAAAAAAAGTGAGCCTTATACACGAGTAAATACGGTAAATCATATGCAAACTTATTATTTTAGATTATAATTCTATGTTTGAAAGTTTTAATTAGATTTATGAATTTAATGAACTTTTAATCCTTGACATTTCAAGAAATATGATGCATTAGGAATTTTATGATTGTACCTACTCTAATACAAAATTTAAATGTTAATTAATGTATATATATGTGTGTGTGTATATTCTATTAGTCTTTCTTATTTGCTTTTGATGAAAATCTATAAAATTTTGTATGCTCCCTCCAGTGATTTTTTTAAAATTATTTTAAATAATGTTGCCTTACAACAACTTACTCAAAAGTTGAACAAAATAAACGATTTTGACAGGTTCATTTGTTTAATCAAGAAATATGTTGCCAATTTTCATACGTTTAAATTTTTTTTTTTGAAATAATGTAAATCTGTTATTTATTCCCCTTTAAATGACATTTAATGTTTAGTTAAACAGTTTTCAAAAGCAGATGATCCACCTAAAATCTCTTTTCTAAAAAAAATGCCTTTCACTTCAAAGATTCTTCAAAGGATGTGGTACACACTTGGAAAAAATTTCGTAATTGCTTCATTTAACAACATCAAAAATATCGCTTGGCTTCGAAGTTAATCTTCAAATTATTTTAAAAAATACATACTTCATGAATCATGTGCTGGAGTTTATTAGTCAATCCGAGCAAGTAATTTATCTATTAAATTCGATTTTTTGTATTTATAATAACTGAATGTATTACCTATGCTTCTTTTTAAAGCAACAAGCATATCTGTACAATTTTAGTATTTTAGTTCTCGTCAATTATGTTCGAATAGTATTTGATATTGGTGCTGCTGTTGACAAATTTGAAATGTCTATTTATTAGGAGACATTTTAATTATGCAGTTATCCACGTGATTTAAAACCTATGCAAACTTATTATTTTAGACTATAATTCTATGTTTAAAGGTTTTAGTTAGAATTGTATATTTAATGAACTTAAAGTCTTTAAATTTCAGGAAATGTGATTCAGTAGCAATTTTGTGATAGTAACTGCTCTAATAAACATTTAACTGTTAATTAAAATATATATATGTATGTATGTATGTGACGTTTTAAGGAGAAACTCGAAATATCTTCACTGGTTCCCCCTTTTTTAAACACACAGTCGTGGCAAGCGAGGGAAAAAACAAAATAAAATAATAAATGTAGAAGATTCATTAAATTACACATTGGCTGTTGCAACTTAATTTATTAAACTGTAGTCATATAGAGAGGGAAATGCTCCCTTTGCAAGCCGTCTTGAACCGAATCATCGAAAAGAATATTCCATCATTACTTCCGCAAGCCGTCTTTTAACATACTCATCGAAGAAAAATCAAAGAATACCTATCACCATCTGCCGGCTTCCTTCTTAAATCTAAAACAAACTTCTAGAAAATTCTCTACTCTCTAACCATCAATTTTCCATGTAAACATAATTCATGTCCAGCGTCGAGATTTTTATTTCATTCAGACGTTAATTTTTATTTAAAAAAATATTATTGTTTAACTAATTTATAATCGAGCTCAGAATTTTGAATACCCTGCAGACGATATTTTAATAGAAAAATGAAAAGAAATGAATTTATTGATCTGCACAAATATCAAATGTTGAAGGAGGGGGGAAATAAATAAATAAAAATAATGATATTTTTTAAAAGGTATGGTTTTGGAATAAATTTAGTAAGACTTTCTTAAAAAGGGTTGATAAAAACAGGGAAAAATGAGTTTTATTTGGAATATTAAGAAATAAAACTTAATTAAGAATATTTTTAATTTAGAGCCATCTATTTAAATTTACGCATATTGGAATAAATGTTTTTTAAAGGCGAATTAAGAATTTATATCGTTTCCATAAAGATTAGATCTAGAAACAAGATTTTAATTTAATAAGTTGAAATAAGTACGGAATATTGTTATAAGGAAATTACTATAGAATAAAAATTTATTTTGGCGAAAAAAAATTTAAATTTGTAATATATATATATATATATGTAAATACTTTTAAAAATATAACCAAAGTAACTCAGATATTACCATAACAACACGCTAATTAATCTAGTATTTTTACAGTCATCCTATTAAAATCATCGAAGCATGAAGTGATAGAGAAGGCAGATTACCAAAATCATGAAATGCAAATGGATAAATAGACAGTAGAAGGCTCTCTTATTAAATCACTCATCAGGGATGCATGGTTTAATAAAAAAGCAAAAACAACTAACCAATTTCTGTTATACGTCGTGCTATAAGCTAAGAAATTCGACCTATTATGCACCCGACTGGTCGGATATTAATTACTATATCAAATTAGGAAAAAATGAATTCTCTGAAAATAACATTATTATATAATAACAGTAATAAAAGATATATATATATATACGATAATATTTACAAACATATATCTAGAATCAGCGATATTTCAAGTGAAAATGATCAGTTATAAACTATGTCAGAATATTTACATTAAAAAATTCCCATTCTCGAATTTAAAAGTAATCCCGTAATAAATAAATTATGCAATAAATTATGCAATACAGACAAACATAATTTCTAATAAATTAAGCCCCAATTTTAATCTCAGATTTTACGTTTATATTTGTATTTATATATACATATATAAATATGTCTTTTTTTTTTTTACTTTTATTCGTTATTATTTGCTTTTCATGAACTTCTATAATGTTTTGTGTGTCAGGCAGTTTGTATTCAGTCATTCTTTTTTAAAACTATTTTAAACAAGATAGCCTTGCAAAAGCTAAATTTAAATATAAATTAAAAATACAATCCGCTGAAGAAAATCAGCAGAAATCTGCTGTCAAATTTTCACATTTTAAGAAATTGCTTTTCGGAAATATTTAAAGTTACATAAGAATGTTTTTTATTACAATTGTATCACATTTAACGCCACTTTAAATGATATTTTATGCTCGTCTAAGTAGTTTTCTGAAACAGATAAAGCAGCCACAAACTTTTTTTCTAAAATAGTTGTCATTAACTTCAAAGATTCTTCAAAGGGAGCAGTACCCTTTCGAAGGGAATTCTGCAATTGCTTCATAAATATCAAAAAACATTCTGTTAAGCATCAACAATATTTCTTGACTTCGGGGTTAATCTTTAAATTTTTTAAAAAGATATATACTTTATGAGTCATTGGCTGAAGTTTATTAGTCAATACGGACAAATAATTTGTCTATTAAATTTGATTTTTCGTTTTACTTCTACCATCATACGTAGTATAGGGTAAGTCTTAGAGGTTTGCACGGGCACGGGCCCGGGCTTGGCCCGTGGCCCGTACCCGGCCCGGCGGAATCGTTTCAAATTTTCTAACGGGCCGGGCCGGCAGAAAGTTTGATGTTTTTTAAATTAATTTCTCAATAACGCGAAAGTTTGATGGTTTTTAGATTAATTTCTCAATAACGTGAAAGTTTGACACATTTTCAGAATAATTTTTAATTGAAAAAATATAAAAGTGATAAGCCTGACTGTTGAAGGCGTTTGGAATCGAATAGCATTTTTCATTTTTAATGAATAAAACACTTGCATAAATTTGTTCAGATACAATAGTTTCTCAAATGGTTGCAGGTTTTTCTCACTTCCCATGCTATCGCTTCCGGAAATTCTATAGAAAATGCTAACTATAACAATAATTTATTTCCTTTCAGTATTCTTAAATTGCTTGCATCAAAAAACGGATAATGCCACTTGATTATATAGTTTCTGAATAAAGATACCTGCTGTGCGTTTCTGAGAAAAAATGAATTTACAAATGTATCAGAAAGGCGCATACTTGAGTTAACGAATGAATTTGGATTTAAAATCTTTAATAAAATGATATAGAAATATTTTTATAAATCTTCTTTTATTAAACAGCTTCAAAAGTTACGATGTTTTTAACTTTCTTTCTTTTTTCTTTTATTCTAAGCCATATTAATTTTTTGATGAATCTTTATTTGATTGTTGAAAGCCTAAGAATCTTAGTGATCACTAATGTTGCTAATGTGTATTTCCCGTAAAATATACTGTAAAATCATTCCATAGATATGTATGCAGTATTCTTTAAAGAAATCTTAATTATATGAAAAAAATCTGAATTTTTTAGAAATTGTAGAATTGTAACGGGCCAAAACGGGCCGGGCCTGAAAATTCCGGCCCTTGAAGACCTCTAGTAAGTCTTGCAATCGTTTTGAAAATCGAAAAATTTTTTTTGACGGATTTACACGTTTCAGATAGTAGAGATTCCGAAAAACATATTTTTAGAAAAAAAAATTGCCGTCCATCTCTCTCCGTCTGTCTGTCTGTCTGTCTGTCTCTGTGTGTGTCCTTAAACGCTCTATCTCCCGAACAAACTGAGATAGAGACTTGAAATTCTGTATATACTTAGTATGTAAGAATGGGGGGAAGCCTATTTAATATCAGTAATCTCGATTATCCGGAACTATTTTTTTTCGGACTCTCGAAAAATTCTTTCTAATGAAAGGTACATAAAATTTTTTTAATTTATTTTATTTTAAGGAATGGACGTAAAAGGAAATAAAATTACACAAATTTTGCATAAAGAACGAAGTTAATCGGATTATTAGTTGCCGAGATATTTGTAATCCATTTTTTCATATTCTTCGATTTTTCATGACCCTGTATTTTATTCAAATTTCAATTCAAAGGTATATTTTAATTGAAAATGAGACACTTAATCCAACCCAGTAAACTGTTAATTAATAATATAATTTTTTGGAGATATTAGGATGCTTCTTTTACGCAGTTCGGTACTATTTGAGTAGTTTGGCATTTTATATAATTTGTCGAAATTAGTACATCAGCGATTCTTAAATAGAGCATTACTATGTATATTAACAATAGTTAAATTTTGTTTTGGAATTACAATGCATTGCATAAATAGTTTTCACATGTTTTATTTTCATATCCATATTCATGATGGGTAAGTATTACGGTGGCCCCCAACGACTAGGTTCTCATAGCTGAACGTATTTCTTTGTATATTCTTTTTCTAAAAGCAATCAACATATTTGTACAGTTTTAGTATTTTAATTCCTCGTCAATTGTACTCAAGTAGTATTTAATATTGGAGTTGCTGTTGACAAATTTGAAATATATATTCAGTGGGAGACATTTAATTATGCAGTTTTACTTGAGACTTAAATCCTATGTGTACGGAGGTGTACTAAATTAAAAAGAAAAACTAAATTAAAAAGAAATAGCAAGTAGACTGTAAATTTTTAATGGAATGTTTATTTTGTTAGAGTCGCCGCTTGTTGCAGCATTCAGAGCTTGTTGCTAAGAGACCGTTTTTCTAAACCAACTGCGTCACACAACACGTGAGTAGGGTTACACTAAATTGCCGATTGGCGTATAATTGGCGTGGACTGTGTTTGTCGCCAAGGCGATGTTACAAAGTTACAATACAGGAGCGGAACATCCCGCCCGGCGTTGATATATTTTTATATTTCAAGATACATATGCAATGCAAATAATAACACAACATGATACAAACTATAAGCAAAAATAAATAAATAAATAAATAAACACAAATAATACATAAAAAATTAATACATGAAAAATTAATACATAATAAAGCACATTTAAGGTTTAGGATCTATGATGTTGTCCTCAATGGGTAATATACTTATTTTTGAAATAGGTCGTTTAAAATTACCTTTAGCGGTACGAACTTCAACTACCCTGACTATCCTGTCCGCGCCTGGGAAAAACCTTATTAATGCGGCCTAGTGACCAAGTGCAAATGGGTAGTTGTGAGTCCTTAAGCAAAACTAGCATTCCTGGCAGAATATTAGGCTTTTTAAATAGCCACTTATTTCTTTCTTGTAACTGGCTCAGATAATTATTCTGCCAACGTTTCCATATTAACTGCGTTAATTTTTGAGTCCTTTCCCATTTATTTAGCAAATTATCTTTGACCTCACTTAAATTGGGTTCTGGAATTAAATTAAGAGGCTTTCCTATGAGGAAGTGACCAGGAGTCAACACCTGAAGATCGTCAGGATCTGTTGACAAAGGACAAAGTGGTCGCGAATTTAAAATAGCCTCTATCTGTGTGATAATTGTCAGGAATTCCTCGATCGTGAGATGAGCTGAGCCCACAGCTCTTTTTAAGTGGTATTTGAAAGATTTGACTCCTGCCTCCCAAAGGCCACCAAAATTTGGCGCCCTAGGAGGGGAGAACTTTCAGTTAATACCTTCACAAGCTAAAGAGTTCGAAACTTCATCACTCGTAACAAGTCTGCGTAACCGTTTTAGTTCTGCTGAAGCCCCAACGAAATTTGTAGCATTGTCTCTAAAGATTACAGAGCTTTTCCCACGAAGAGCGAAGAATCTTTTTAGAGTTGCTATTATAGCCTCGGATATCAAATCCGAGACAAAATCCAAGTTCACAGCTTTAGTGACCATACATACAAATATGGCAACATAGATTTTCTGAAAAGTACCCTTTCTTTGATCTTTATATTTTATTTCAAAAGGCCCACTTAAATATAATCCCACATTTGAAAATGGGGAACTTGGGCACTATTCTTTCAGGCGGGAGATCTCCCATCATTTGACTAGCCGTTATAGGTTTCATTTTAAAGCATTGTAAACACTCATGTACAATTTTACGGGCAATATTTCTGCCACCATGCGGCCAATGTTTTTGACGCACAGTGTTCAAAAGAGCTTGGGGTTCTACATGAAAATCTCGTTTATGATAATATTGAAAAATTAATTTCGTCAAGCGACAGCTCGCAGGAAGTACAATGGGGTGTTTAAGGTCAAAATTCAAATTTGATTTTGCTAGTCTTCCTCCCACCCTCAATGAGCTATCTTCATCTAAAAAGGGATTTAAGAATTTTAACTTACTTGCGCGATGAACCGAAGATCCCGTTTGGAGGGCCGAAATTTCATTTTTGAAATACTTTACCTGTATATCTTTTATTAAATAATTCTCTGCCTTTCTTAATTCCTCCAGCAACAGAGGGCCGGTTGCAGATGTTACTTTTTTACATTTATGTATGAATCTGAAAATATAAGCTAAAATTCTAATTAATTTTTGGAAATTATTGCTAAGATTAATTAAATTATCACACAAATTGGATTCATTATGTATAGCGAATGTCAAGTTGTTGGAAGCTTTAAGCTCACTAGAATAATGTTCAATTTTAATGTCACTTATATTAGAGTCAGTTTTTGCTATTGTTTCTTCAAGAATTGAAAGAGGCGGGCCATGCCACCACAACTGGTTAGAAGACAGGTTTTCCACACTTGCACCTCTTAATATCAAATCAGCTGGATTGTGTTCTGACGAAATATGAAACTATGGAAAGTTCTTAGTTTGTTCCTTAATTTGCACAACGCGGTTTCCCACAAACGTTTTCAGGAGATGAGCAGCAGTGTCTATCCAAGCTAAAGCAATAGTTGAATCAGAAAACAAATTGACTGAAGCTACCTGTTTGTCTAATGAATTTAAAACCTTGTTAGTGAGTTTAGCCAGAAGAAGACATGCTGACAGTTCGAGACGTGGCACAGTTATTACTTTGGTTGGACACACGCGGGATTTACTACATAATAAGTGACTGATGGTTTCAGTAGAATTAGATGTTTGCATGTATATCCCTGCGCCATAAGCCTTGGAAGACGCATCTGCGAAACCATTTAGCACCACTAGCCCTAAGAGACCGAGAGGATCATAAATGCGGGCAATTTGCGGAAGTACATCTCTTTTTGTGAAATCACTTTTTGTGTTAATATTAACTTTATACCTAAAAGTATTATTGAAACTGTTCCACAACATCCCTAATGTTTTAACAGTTATTTCTTCAGAATTTCTGTCCAGGGGAAACACGTGATTATCAGTAGATTGGACCTCATTGGTGCACCATTTGTGTAAAACCATCCCTCCCTTTAGGAGGCGTTCTGTTAATTGCGATTTCATTAATCTGAATTCTTCTAAATTGGATGAGCCCGATAGGCAATCATCCATATAAAAGTCCTTCAAAACAATTTTCGATGCTAACGAGAATTCCTTTTTCTCATCTAGAGCTAATTGTTGTAATACTTTGGTGGCTAAGTAGGGGGCACAAGATGTTCCATACGAAACTGTTGTTAGCTGAAATACCTTAACCGGGGATGACATACTGTCTTTCCACAAAATTTTTAAATATTTGTACTGGTATGGATTTATTTCTATCATCCTAAACATTTGTTTAATATCCGCAGTAAAAGCATTAATATGCTTTCTAAATCTAATTAATATCGAAAAAGATCATCTTGCAGAACTCCACCCTTACATAATAAATCGTCCAAAGATTTTCCGTTGGTTGACTTGGCACTAGCGTCAAAAACGACGCGTAGTTTTGTAGTTTTACTAGAGGGTCGTAAAACGCCGTGATGTGGTAAGTAATAGCCATCATTAAAGTTCGTGTTTTCTTTTATTTCATGCATGTGATTTAAATCTCTATATTCTTTAATAAATTCTGTGTATACATTTTTCATAACAGGATCTCGATCTAAACGTTGCCACAGAGAGTTTAATCTTTTCAAAGCAAGATTTTTGGAATTTCCCAAATCGGGTTCTAAAACCTGTGGTTTAAACGGCATTGTGACCACAAACCTACCATCCGGTTTTCTGAAGTGAATTTTATCGAAGTGATCATTAAAATATTCTAATTCTTCACTGTTACAGGGTTTTAAATTTTGTACTTCTTCAATTTCCCAGAAAGACTTCAAAGTGTCATTAAGTATTTCAAGATTTTTTGTTAAGAAACAATAATTAGTATTATTATTTACTGTTTTGTCATAAATACAACCAGATACAATATAACCGAAAATACTTGATGGCAAATATAAATTATTGCCTAACTTTATTTTTTCTTCATTTAAAAGAGAAAAATACAGTTCAGCACCGATAATTATCTCCACACTGCTTGGAATGTTAAATTTTTTATCCGCTAAACAAATATTTGCTGGAATTTTTAAATCTGATATGTTTATCTTTTTCGAGGGCGTGAAGTCACAGATGTTTGGAACGATTAATAACTCAATATCATAACTGGTACTATTCATTTTATTTGAAAACTTTGATTTGATTCTAGATTTAATGTAAATAGGCAGTTTATTTATTCCACTTAGAGGAATATTTATTTTCTCTTTTTTCAAGCCTAATATTTGTGCTGCTTTAAATGTACAAAAACAATTCTGCGATGCGGAATCCAATATTGCCCTGAAAGGAATTTTAATGCCATTTACATCTGTCAAATAAATTATTGCAGTGCTAATTAAAACAGATTTATTATTATCATTTTCATACGAAAAAATGAATGAGCAGTAGTTTCGTTTTGTGATAAATCGTCCGAAACAAAATTGCTATTTATTGTTTCGTGTATTGAGAGATTGTTTATAGGATTGTTTACTGGTGTTGTATAATTATGTAATGATGAATGATGGCTTGCGCTCTCTCAAACATGACAAGTGCTTTTTGAATTACAATAATTAATGAGGTGGGCTGAACTTAAACAATTGAAGCAAAGTTTATTTTTCTTAACAAGGTTAATTCGCTCACTTAACATCATGTTTTTATATTTAACACAATGATATAAGGGGTGGTTTTCGGTTTTACAGATTACGCAACATTTACTTTAAGGTTTGTTTGTTTTTATAAATAAGGATTTTGCAGTATATTTAGAGGATACGTTAGAACTTATACTATTTAAGATTTGACATCTTCGCTCAAGAAATTCTAAAAATTCATCAAAATTAGGCACTTCATTATCCTTTAATGTTAGTTCGTATTGTTTACGAGTTTCGTTATCTAGTTTATTTAGAATAATATTCAGCAAAATTGCGTTCGAGAAATTATCTCTATCATACTTTAAGATCTTTAGAGCCCTTAAATTCTTCTTAACGTTATCTAATAAAATGCGCAGATCCTTAGCGGATTCTTGTTTAATTACACAAAGATTTAAAATAGTCTTTATATGACAATCTACCATAACTCTTTTATTCTCGTATCTTTGTTCTAACGCATTAAAAAGTGAAACATAATTTTCATCTGGTTTAAGCAAACTCCTCGCTTCACCAGTCAAAGCAGAACGCAAATAAAATAATTTTTCATTATCTTTTAAATTTGAATTATCATTAATAAGCTCATTAAAAGTACTTTTAAATACGGACCATTCTTCAATTCTGCCATTAAAAACCGGCAATATGACCCTAGGTAGCTAGACGTTTTAGCTTGGTCCTGTTCAATGGATTTTTTATTTGAATCAGTATTTTCATAATAAGCATTAATAGAGGATTTTAAGCTTACCTCTAGTTTTAGAATATCTTCGTCCAGTTTCGAGAGTATTCTTTCAGTTTTTTCCAATTTTTCTTCTTCTATTATTCTGTAATATTCAAGCTTGAGAGCTTCAAGCTTTTCTTCAGTTTTCGACAAAGAGTCCAGATGGGCTTTCCATTCAGATAAATTGAAGTTTTTTCCATCCGTTGCGTTAAATATCCTGGTGGCTTGGGCCTTGATATTCCCTCGCCTTCTGTTCAACGCTGTTATTTCAGTTTCCGACATTATTCATCTTGTTGACGAAATTCGATAAATTCAAGTATTTAACTCAATAGAAAAATGCTGGCTCGGTCATACCTCCGGATCGCTAGGACCAAAATGTACGGAGGTGTACTAAATTAAAAAGAAAAACTAAATTAAAAAGAAATAGCAAGTAGACTGTAAAATTTTAATGGAATGTTTATTTTGTTAGAGTCGCCGCTTGTTGCAGCATTCAGAGCTTGTTGCTAAGAGACCGTTTTTCTAAGCCAATTGCGTCACACAACACGTGAGCAGGGTTACACTAAATTGCCGATTGGAGTATAATTGGCGTGGGCTGTGTTTGTCGCCAAGGCGATGTTACAAAGTTACAATACAGGAGCGGAACACTATGCAAACTTATTATTTTAGACTACTATTCTATGTTTTAATGTTTTAGTTACAATAATGTAGTTAATTAACTTTAAACCTTGAAATTTCAAGAAATGCTATGCAATAGCAATTTTTTTGGTAGTAACTGCTCTAATACAAAATTTAAAAGTTAATTAATGTATAGATATAAATATAATGTGTTCTGGTGTAATAACGCCAAGAGGGGTAATAACGCCAAGTGCTAATATTATGCATGATTATGAAATAATCCGGAAAATGTCACCTGTGGGCTCTGCGCAGAAGGGCTCTGAGTCATATAAAACACAAACAACAGCTTAAAGTTAATTTGTTTCATTTGTCGGTCTTATCGCTTTTAGAAGAAACTAATATTAATGCTTGATCTAAAATTTGCGAGGAAAGTTCTGTGATGCGAAGACTGTAGACCTATTTCCTAGGGACCTATTTCAGACCAATTTCCTAGTAAATATACTAGTATTTACTAGGAAATATTTTGTTTACTGTTTAAATTTGTAGTGCATTTCATGTACTTTCAAAATGTTATAGAAGATTTTGGATATGCTCGCGAGATAAATTGTAATTTAATATGAACTGTGCAATAAGTATATCGGATTAATAACGCCATTCCTTGGCACTAATACCCGGATTGATTTCTTACAGTGGCGGAACTACATACAAAAACGGTTTATTTATTACTTTACGTATGAGACAGCATTATTGTCATTGTTAAAATTGTTAGATCAAAGGGAAGGAACGGGGGGCGTCCGATACCCATAAATGATCTTTCTTTTTTTAATAACTAATGTAAAACTATTTTAAACTCTTATAAATAAAACGATATCAAAATGTTTTCGATATTCTAATTCATACATTTTCAAAATCAGGTTTTTATTAAATTCCCACTTGATTGTCAATTGAATTTTAAATTTTAATTGTCCTCTTTCTCAGCCTTCTCTTTTTCAAAATTTTTAAAATTTAACCTTTAACTGATGTGATATAAACTGTAACGTAACTAATGTGAAGGGGTCTGTGAGACCGTAAGAACAAAAGATGAATAAAAGGCATTATTAACATATAGGATGGTATTTTCTACTAAACATTTTGTACAAGACGATTATAATTAATATGCATCTATTTAAAAGTGTCTGGTAATAGTACTAAATTTCCAAATGAAACAAAATTTCGATAGTGTTTGTAGTTAAACTGAAAATTATAAGTTAAACTATAAAAATTGCAAAAAGAAATGGTCTGTAAGACCGGTAAGACAGGATCAAGTTTAATTAAGTTTAATCTATTTAAATATTTCTAAAAATAGTACGAGGACATCAAACAGAAGAGAATTTCAGTTGTACCTATAGTTAAATTGGAAACTACAAGTTAAAATCTGAAATTTGACCCCCCTCCAAAAAAATAATAATAAATAAAAAAATAAAAAAAATTAGCATTTAGTGAGAGCGCTAACAGCAGTTAAAGGTTGATTTTGTTGCTAATATAGAGATGACGAAATATAACCACACGAATCATGTGTAAAATTTAATAAAGAATCTCACAGGGATATTGATAATAGGGAAATCTTATTTACTTAATTAAAAATACAAATTTGTTAAAGAATGTTTAATATAACGCCGACATTTTAACTTTACGGTTCAGCTTATCCACATTAGTGTGGGGTTTACGGGTTAAAAAATATTTTAAAAACTTGTATAACGGTGTTAACAAAAATATTTATTACACATAACTCCAGTTATTATAAAATTTCACATAATAAAAATATTACATTATGATTAGAAATAAGTTTAAAACCGTGCAATTTCTTTTTATAATTATATTTAGGCGGGGCTTTTTTAGTAAACAGAAGCTCAGGATGTTATAGACTGTAAATGCTCTCCCAATCTCTTTTTCCCTCACTTTCATAAAAAAATGAATATTTTCTATCACATAGAATGCATATATGTGAACATAAATATTTATTTACACTGTTAAAAATCTGCTGCATTTTGCTGCAACGCACTCCCCTGCTTGTATAGAAAACGGTTACTTGGCCGTGAAATGGCGCTTTCTCATTGGTTGGAATAGAGATATTATATACAAGTGGTGGAGGGCGTTGCAGCAAAATGCAGCAGATTTTTAACAGTGTAGATAAACAATTCAAATAAACACAGTTAAAACCATGCAATGTTTCTAATAATTTTATTTCGGCAGTCCTTTTTAGGCAAAAAGAAGCTCAGGGTCTGATATTCTTTTGCCCCCTCCCCTTCTTTTACTTGCATTTTCACAAAAAATTTAACATTTTCTATCGCTTAGAATTTTTTTTTCAACAATTTGTCAATTACTAGGTCTGTAGAGTTTGTATTTTTAGAAATGGGCAATCTATATGGGATTATTCCATCTTTTTTTATAGATTTGTTTGCATGGCGTTATTACCCGCATAGGGGGTAATAACGCCAAATAGCATTGTTCAAGAAACCACACCATTATATTTTATGAATGCATATCTGTTAAATTATTTTTTTTTCTATAGATAGACAATGAGTTGCTGTATCAAATCATATATTTGTTTGAAAAATACAATCTAAAATTAAGCCGTGAAAATTGGTAGAACCTTAACATGGCGTTATTACCCCCATTATACCTTATATAAATATATATCTTTTTTTTTTTTTTTACTTTCGTCTTAAATTACTTTAAACAAGCTCGCCTTGCAACACCTAAATTAAAAATACAATTTCAACAGCTTCAATTGCTTAACCAAGATTTCTGCTGTCAAATTTTCTACCTTTAAGAAATTATTTTTCGTAAGTATTTAAAGTTACATATGGCTGTTTCTTACAATTGCATCACATTTAACGCCGCTTTAGATGATATTTTATAAATGGATAAATAGTTTCTAAAGCAGATGAAGCAGCCACAATTTCTTTTCTAAAAAAATTGTCATTCACTTCAAAGATTCTTCAAAGGACACAGTACCCTATCGAAGGGAATTTCGTAATTGCTTCATTTAACAGCATCAAAAATATTTCTCTGCTTCGAGGTAAATCTTTCAGTTCTTTTAAAAAATCAATTTTATGATTTATGTATTAGAGTTTATTTATGAATACGAAATTTCTTACATCATTGCGATTTTTCTAATAAGTTTGACTTTTTGTGTTTTGTCTGGAATTTCTAAGCAACTGAAAGTATACTTTCATTTATATGTTTCTCAGATAGGTAAAGCAAATTCAAACAAGCTTAGTGGTTTAATTACACGTCGATTAATGTCAAATATTTATTTTAAAGTTTATTTGTCGTTGATAAATTGGAAATAATTATTCAATGACGTTTCATTATACAGAAAATTGAAGAAAACACAGATTTCAAGAAAGGATATTTTGTAGTGCCTAAATTATTTTAGCTTTAGACAATCTTCATTCCTGGTTTATAGATCATAATTATATGTTTAGTTAAAATTTATGTGTTTAATTAACATTAAGTCTTAAAATTTCAGGAAATCTAATGCAGTATCAATTTTATGGTAGTAACTACAGATATACAAAATTTAAATGTTAATAAATGTGTATATATATAAGCACTAAAAGTAACCTGCTACTAATTTTGATGTAGAAGTAAATATTGGTTATAAGCTAATGATTATAATTATATCATTAATAATTATATTAAATAGTAACAATAATATGGGTATTGATTATTAATTTTGATCGTAACATTAGTGGAACAATGTATTATATATATTGCATGTTCTACTAAATATTTTTATTAATTTTTATTTTATCATTTATTTCAGTTTTACTTACTGTAACTGACAATCTTTATACTGGTGGTAAATTTACATTATTAGAAGTAATTTAAGGTGTACTATTTATAGATTTATACTTTAATAATTTTCTACAGGATAAACAGGTATAAATTATTATTTTAATACAATATTAATATTTTTCATTTAATTTTTTTTCTATTTTGTTTTGTTGTTTCATCTAGTCAGTAGGGTACATAATAGGTCAAATTTGATTAGATCGACCTATTACAGAAACTGACTATGAGACTAGTAGATTATTGATTATACTAGTAAATTATGTACCCCTGGTGAGTGGTTTGCTGTATAAGCTTATCTATTGTTTTTTAATCCATTTGTCTTTCATATTTCTGTTAATATTCATACCATTGAACTTCATATTTCAAATGATGTTTTATTTTGTTTATTTTAATAGGAATTCATTTTTTCCTGTTCATTATACATACAGACAGTTTATATATTGTTTCACTGATTTTTAAATTTTGGTAATATCTTTGTTGCATTGGATCTACATAATAATAATAATAATAATAATAATAATAATAATAATAATAATAATAATAATAAACCGTTTTTGATCCACTGCTGGATGTAGGTTTCCCCCAGATTTTTTCAATGTTTCCTGTCAAGTGCTTTCGTCATCCAATTTATACCGGCTACTATTCTGATTTTGCCAGCTTATTTGGGATCGTCTTCTTGATCGTTTTACATCTCTGGGATACCACTGTAGGATATTAGTGCTCCACCTATTATCTTTTCTTTTTGCAATGTGCCCAGCCCATTTCCATTTTAGCTGTTTAATTATTTCAATGGTGACAAAAACTTTTGTCTGGTTTCTTATCCAGATTATCCTTTTTCTGCCTCTTCAAATAATAAAAAGTATACATCTTTCCATACTAAGCTATATCATCGTTTGTAGTCTTTGTATCATCCTTATTGATAAAGTCCATATTTCTGCTCCGTAATTTAGTGCAGGCAAAACATATTGATTAAACACCTTTCTTTTCAAACAAAGAGGTATATTACTCTTCAGAATAATATTCTCCTTCCCAAAAGTACTCCACCCATTTCTTATTCTTCTATTGATTTCATTCATGATACTATTATTTGATGATATTTCCTGTCTAAGGTACACATAACTTTGCACTTTTTTAATCTCAATATTCTTGTAAACAATTTCCTTTTTTGATGTAAATGAATTGAACATCACCTTAGTTTTTCCAAATTTATTTTTAATCCCATATTAATGCTAGCTTCTGCTAAATCTTTTAGCATATTTTTCAATTCTTCAGGGCTTTTCCTGAAAATTACAATGTCGTCATGAACCGGAGATGACTTAAATATTCCCTATTTAATCTAATCCCTGTATTTTCCCAATCCAACTTCCTGAAAATATTTTCTAAAACAGCACTAAAAAGCTTAGGTGAAATGGTATTTCCTTGTCTCGCTCCTCTTCCGAGCTTGATCTTCACTTTTCCTTTATCTGAACGGATGGTTACTGTGGCTTTCTTGTAAATCTCCTTTACATTGATATAATTTTAGTCTATACAAATGTCTTCCAGAAATTCTATTACTGCTGACGTGTAGACGGAATCAAATGCTTTTTCATAATCAATAAAGGCGAGGCAGAAAGTGTAATTATATTCTTTGTGTTTTCCTATGCGTTCCTTTACTTTTTGGATATGATCCATTGTGCTGAATCCACTTCGTAATCCTATTTGTTCTCTTGGTTGAGCTGAGTCCAGAGCTAATTCAAGACTTGTCGTTAAAATTTTGGTTAAAATTTTACAAATCACTGATAGTAAACTGATCGGACGGTAATTTTTATTGTTTTCCTTTTCCCCTTTCTAGTACAGTAGTAGCACAATCACAACATTTTCTTATTTTCTGGCACATCTGACTTCTCGAGGCATTTGGAAAACAATAAGGATAGCCTTTTTTGCAAATTCTTCTCCTGCTTCTCTGTTAAGGTCAATTTTAATTTCATCATCCCTAGGACATTTACCTTTTTTCATAAATCTAATTGCTTGTAAAACTTCACCGGTCATCACTGGGATTATCTCTTCAGTTTCTGTTAAGTTTTCTTCTTGATTACATAGGTTGATTTCCCCTTCTTCTTCATATTTATATAGATCATCATTGAATTTTTCAACAATGTGGACTATTTCGTTACTGATTTTGGTGATTGTTCCATCTACTCTCTTCAGTTCAAAAATACCTTTTCTTCCAACACATATCATGCGCTTAGCTGATTTTAAACTTTTGTTATCTTCTAGAACTTTTTTAACAAGATCGCAGTTAAATTTTCTAATATTTTCTGCAACACATTCTCTTACTATTTTATATAATTCAGGATATTCAACTCTTGATTTAGGATCATTTTTCTTCATTTTAAAATCTCTGCGTTTCTTCATCAATCTTCTTGTTTCTTCTGTTACCCGTAAGGCATGGTAACGTCACTGCGACGTCGTTGTGAAGACACATTGTGACTTTTTGACCATCGATTGTCGATGTGACGTCACGTGACGTCGATGTGAAGTCACAGTGAGTAAAATGTGAAGTCGTTATGGCCGTTTTAGAGCTTTTTTGTGACGTCACATTCTGACCACTTTGTGAAGTCACGGTGTGACCAATTTGTGAAAAATGTGTCATTTGTGACTACTTTAACATTAATATTGTGCCGAAACTGTGACAAAAGCGACGATATTTAAATTGCCAGAAACATGTTTTTTAAAGTAAATGACATGTTTTGAAGAATATTTCCAGTTTTCTAAAAAATTTTAAGAAAGTCACATCTCAGTCACAATGTGACGTCACTGAGTGGTGGTATTTTGGTCACAGATGTGATGGGACCAAAGTGACTCACAGCGACGTCATTTTGACGTCACTGTGACCATGCATCCTATGGGGGTATTTTCTTTGTCTGTTTTACTTGTGCATCGCCATTCTTTGCAATTTCTTTTAGAGTATTGGTCAATTTTTTGTTCACTATTCTAACATCTTGCTCATCTTCTAAAGTTGTTTGAAGTACTTGGAAACAGTTTTTAAGTTCCAAATGAAATTCTTCTTTATGTTTCTGGATGTTTATAACATCGATTGACTTCGCAAAAGCTTCATTTTTTTTTCCACTTTAGTATTTAACAGCAGTTTGCATCCAACCAATCTGTGATCGCTTCCTGTATTGAAGTTATTGAGAAGCTGCAGTCCCGAATAAGATACTTTTTTTTAAAATATATATATTACTTTCATCTTTTATTATTTGTTTTTGAAGGATTTCTATAAAGTTGTGTGTCTTTTCTCCAGTTATATTTTTAAAATTATTTTAAAGAAATGCGCATTGCATCAGCTAAATTTAATAACAAATTGAAAAGCCCATTTGGGCAGCTTCCATTGCTTAATCATGAAGTCTGCTGACAAATATTCTAGCTTTAAGAAATTGTTTTTCGTAAATAAACAAAATTATATAAAACTATTATTTATTACAATTGTATCAAATTTAGCGTCACTTTAAATGAAATTTTATGCTTGGCTAAATAGTGTTCTAAAGCAGATAAAGCTGCCACAATCTGCTTTCAACAAAAATTGTTATTCACTTCAAAGATTCTTTAAAGGACGCAGTACCTTATCGAAGGGAATTTCCTAATTGTTTCATTTAACAGCATCAAAAATATTTCTCTGCTTCGAGGTAAATCTTTCAATTCTTTATAAAAAATCAATTTTTTGATTTTGCCCTAACGTTTATTTATGAATACGAATTTTCTCATATCAACAAGGTTTTTCCGACAAATTTCCGACCTTTTTTTTTTTTTTTTGGCATTTCTAAGTAACTGAACATACATTTTCTTTTATACCTTTCTTTGATGGGTAAAGAAAATTCAAACAAGTTTAGTAGTTTAATTCCACGTCGATTAAATTCAAATATTTATTTCAAAGTGAAGTTGTTGTTGATAAGTTAGAAATAATTTTCCAATGACGTTTAATTACACAGCATTTCTTGAAAGGGTGTTTTGTAGCGCCTAAAATATTTTAGCTTCTAACAACATTCATTCCTTGTTTTAAGGGTGTGCGGGACACAAAAATCTTAAAAAAATTTTAAAAATTTATTGCATACATTTTTTTTCTTTTTTTCTGCTTAAATTATATTTAAATCATGCTTCTATCTTAATTTGAACAGGAAATATTATTTTTGTTTCGTTTGGTTTGTTTGCTTTCAAAATCTAATTTTAAATAAATGGTTATCATGGAAATGACTTCTTGGAAAAATGCGGTTTCTTTTATTTTTGTGATGGGTTTTTAACCATTTCTCGTATGCAAATTGTTGTAAGTTAAGAACCATTAAAGATAAATGATTCAAACTAGGAACATTGTTTTTCTGTCAGTTGTTTTACTTTAATTTTAATTCAGCAAATTAAAAAAATTACTTTTAAAAATATGATTTTATTTTTTAATTACATAATAATATTTAAACTTTTACTTTAAATACTTTAAATTAATATTTTTAAAAATACTGAATAAGAATTAAAATTTAAGTAGGTAAGATTTCGAGTTAAATATCTTATTAGTTTTGACATTTTAATTGTTTTTTTTTCTTTTTTCCTAGATGCATTTAAATTATGTGTAAATGTTAGTCAGAGATACTTTGTAAAATGATAAATGTGCACAATTCAGGAAAAAGGTTAATTAAGCATACATTTTATTTAACCGCAGTAAGGATGAGTTTGGAAAAGTTTTTCGATTAAAAAAAAATAAATAAATAAAGTAAAATATTTTTAATACTATAAGAAGGAAAAAAAATATTCAATTTTAGACAGATGTACGTGCTATCATGAGCACCATATCGTAGGACCATATCGAATGCCGTAATTGTGCTATCGAATCATTTTAAAGAAACTTTCCTTTAACCCCTTCGCGACGGGAGCCTTTTACGAAATTTTAAATGTTTTGTCAGCGGTTTTTAACCCCTTAACGCGCAGTGTTTCCGGGTCGGCAACACCTAAAGTTCCCCCTGTTTAGAGACACAAAAACTCCGTGAACATTTCAAAAACTACTCTAATGGCTACTTTAAATCTTTCTTATGAGTTCTAGATGGCAGCATTACAGAGATCAAACTCTACTGTTTTTAAATATTAGGTAAAATGTTTTAGTGTAATACGCGCTTCACAGCAATGCTCTTCTCACTGCGCTTATCAATGCTTTACTTATGGGAGGTTACCACTTCGGTAACAGCTGTATAATTAAAATGGTTAGTACAATCTTTACAAAACAATACCTGTGTACTGATTTAGGCCTAAATAGATTGCCTAATTTTTTTTATCTTTAAATTCCAACTTTAAAGAGTAGTGCGCCGGAAAGGATTAAAAACAGAAATTTGTGCCTAATTTAATCGAGAAAATGTTCCGATTAAATAAGGCAAATTTTACAGTAAAATTGTACTGGTAGGGATAAACAAGGTTTTTTAAGTCTTTTTGCGGCACGTATACGTGTCGCTCATACCCAAGGGGTTAAACTTACCTCCGTTAAATCTCGTTGAGGACTTTTTCATTTTCCACAGGTTTAACTGTACTTCGTGCAGTGTATTCTGATAACCTGGTACCGTATTCTTTTGAAGAAATTTATCATCTAAATCAAGTTCATTATCTTCTTCAGACCTGAGGTACACAAATGTGTGCCTCCATTCTTTTTCTTGTAAAAACTAAACTGTTCGAATTTTTTGTATTTTTACTTTACTTCTATACAGCTGAATGTTTTTGCTTTAAGACAAAACCAATAAATGTCAGCACTGATGAATATTACCTCATAAAATAAATATTATTTTCATCCTAGTTTCGAAAATACCTCCAACACATTGCGGCCCAAGAAAGTTAGAAATGTTCGTGATTACTTAACTTAAATGCTTTACAATAAAAAATTTTGAGGATTTGCTGATCATTTACTTGATTAAAGACCTTAATTTTGTTATTTCGTAAATTTATATTACTGATAGTTAATCTGATGTTTTAAGGGGATTAGTACTTTTATATCTATATTTGTAAAACTAAATTATCAGTCCTCTAAAGTACTAATTTCATGAAAATGACTCTTTTTATCATCTATGGAGTTATTTCGATTATGCAAAAGCAACAACCCGTAAAGCATGGTGACGTCACTGCAACGTCGTTGTGAAGTCACATTGTGACTTTGTGACTATCGATTGTCGATGTGAAGTCACAGTGACTAAAATGTGAAGTCGTTATGGCCGTTTTAAAGCTCTTTTGTGACGTTTCACAATGTAGTCACAATGTGACAAATTTGTGACAAATCTGTCATTTGTGACTAATTTGACATTAACATTGTGACGAAACTGTGACAAAAGCGACGATATTTAAATTGCCAGAAACATGTTTTTAAAAGTAAATAACATGTTTTGAAGGATATTTAAAAATTTCTAAAGATTTTTAAGAAAGTCACATCTCAGTCACAATGTGACGTCAATGAGTGGTGGCATTTTGGTCACAGATGTGATGTGATGAAAATTACTCACAGTGACGTCACTTTGACCATGCATGCTATTAGGTAAATATATATTTGTAGAGTTATTTTATGCTCAGGTCTGAAGAGGTTAAAGTTCGTTCTGGACGTGCTCATTTTTCTACAAGTTTAACTCTTGTTGTTCTTGTAAACCGAGTATTATATTGTTTTGAACAACGTTTCCGTTTAAGTTAACTCATGTGAACTTATTTTTTTGTGCCAGGTATTACTGTACTTGGATCTATATACGGCAAAACCTAAAGACATATTAAGAAATTATTTGTACAAATCAGCCAACCGAGAGGGAGGGGAAAAAAGGGCTGCGCGGCACCACAGGCAGGGTGGCGCACATATATTACGACATAAAAGAATACAATAGCTTACAAATACTGCCTTATTATTTGAAGGCAGTGTGTATACATATACATTAATTTAAAATGAATAAAAATAGAAAAAGGAAAAAAATGTATACAAGTTAAATACAATGCAAAAAATTAGAAAAATAAATTATGATTTAGCCAAAGTCGGTAATTTGGAAATTCCATCCCTAACAATCTCACAGAAATCATAATTTATAAAATGTTTAGAATGTTTTTAGCATGTTTATCACTCTTTCTTCTTTCAATTTTTGAATTTTTTAGAAACTTTTCTGAAAGATCATTTACATATCATAAGTAAGTTTCTAAATTGGCATGACAAAAAATTTCTGTTAAATTTGTTTTTATCTAAAATTAAAGTTATGTGTTTTATTTAAATAAAAAGTATTTTAATCTTTTTAGTGACATTACTTTAGCTGAATAAATTTTCATGTTATTCCACATAGGTTTGAGGTTAAAAACAATTCTATTCAACGTTCTAGATGCAAAAAGATAGTAATTAACACATATACCTAATATTAAGTTTCTAGTTCCTTCAGTATCACAAATATCTTAATTTTAGAATGTGTTTTATTCTTACAGTCGCCTGAGGGCAGTGGCACCGGCATAAAATATATCCAATGTTAGAGAAGGGATTATAACCATCAGTTTGCCACCGCTACTTTTGGAATCGGTTACCGAGTTACAGAGATTTTACAAATAAATAAACAAAAAAAGATTACATTTTTATAATATTAGTATATATAAGAACAAAAATGGTAATCGTTATTAATTAAAAATATGTCTGAAATCTTTTTATAAAATGTTTCATTATAAATATTAATGTGCAATGTATGCAGTTCGCCGGAAGAAAGTTTATCAGATTTTGTACTTCTAAAAAGAAACAAAAATATAAAAAATTTCTGAGAATCATCATTTGTTAGTTTATATACTTTCAATGCAATTTAGAAAAAAAATACATGTAGAAAGATTACAAATTAATATTAAAAAAAAGCAAATCTTTTATTGGTTTGTTAGTCATGAATTTCTCAAAAGAAATAAAATCTTTTAGATGCAATTTCTTCATACGATCAACCATTTCTGAGGGCTTTAAAATTACAATGTATTTTTTATAAGTAAATAAATAAAAATTAAAAACAGTTTCAAACAAAAAGTTATCAGGTTAAGCAAAACTTATATATTTCCGCAAACAAAACAAAAAAAAATACACGACGGCATTAAATTTAAAAACATATTCATAATTCTTTGAATTTGATTTTATACTACGTAAAAATATCTTTTAAATCACTGTTATTTGGAAAAGTAAGAAAAAAAAGTCCAACTCGTCTTTAGAATATTCTTTTAAGTGTTTACAATGCATGCTTGGCTTATATTTATTTGTCGGCAAAAATGATTATTTCTTGCTGAAGGCAGTTTGCTTCTTTTTCAGACAAATCTTCAAACATAGTTATTCGGCTGTCAATTAAAGGAATAAAACTGATTACACATTTAGAAAATAAAACTAGATCCCTTTTTTTGTTTTGCAAAAAGAAAATCTGTAAACTCTTTCCAATTTTGGTATTTTTAAACAAATATTTTAATATTTCAAAAGTTTTGAAATAAATGTTAGAAAAAAAATAAACTTTTTATTTAAAGAAAACATTTATATGTTTCTCTTTTATTTTTGTACTGTAAAGTTAGTGGTTTTAAACACAAAAAGACGTTTTTATGCATTTTTTTTAAGTGCATTCGGTTACCTTAACTTTAATTATGTATGTTCATTTGTTTTTTGTGGAACTTTTATTTGTTTTTAAGTTTGTTTCACTGTACAGGCTCCAACGTATTTAGTTATATTTTTTAATGATTGGTTAAGAATAAAACTAGAAATTGTACTTAAATTAATTGAATAATTTTTAAGAAATGATAATAAAAATGATATTATGCTTTATTAATTCTCATTGCGAATGATGTTTAATTTTTATTGACAAAAGAAAAATTATGTATTTCAAATATGAACATTTTGAATTCTGAGCTATTGAAAAATGTAAAATAACGAAAAAAATCTTATTTTTACTTTTGAATAAATCTTCTATTCTTTTTGAATAAGCTTTTCTCTTTTTAAAAGTCCTTTTATTATACATTATTTCTTTAAACAACTTAACATTGCTTTTTGTACATTTTCATTATTTCTTTAATATTCTATTTGTAGAAAAACCTTGCAACTTTCATACTTTTCAGTGTAAAATTTTACAATCTAATGTTAGATTTTAGATAGTAAATTTCTAATTATTTACCCCCCCCCCCCTCACATACACACACACAACTTTCATTTTTTTACACATATTTTATTTCACTATTCTGGATATCAGAAAATATGTGACTACAGGAGACATTACAAGCATAATAAATTATTATTCTTATTATTCAGTTATTTGTTATTTTCAGAAATATAAACAACGACTGAAAAAATATAGCTGGAATCATGAATTCCTCAACAGGAACAGAATTTTTAATACACGATTTCTTTGCGAAATACATTATTTATAAGCGGTTAAAAATACGTTTTTTAAAGTATATTTTCAAATCAAAGCAGACAAAGGTTAAACAAGACATAAGTCTCTAGATATCGTTTAAAATATGTATTAGTATAGTAGTTTTACTTTTTAACTCGAACAAGTGATATAGATTTACATTCCTAAGCGAATATCAGCATAATAATGTTATATTGTTTTGTAAGAAAACTATATTGCAATGTAGTTATAATGTAAAAATCGGAATCCTTGAGTCTTTTTTCTTTAAATAACAGTTTATTAATTTAATTTCTCATTTTTTACCCAACCACACATACACAGCTTTCATTTTTTTTACACATATTCTATTACACTACTCTGGATATCAAAAAATATGTGACAATAGGAAAATTTTTAAGCATAACGAATTATTATTATTATTTAATTATTTATTATTCTCAGAAATATAAACAACGACTGAAAAAATATAACTGGAATCATGAATTTCTCAACTGAACAGAATCTTTAATACACGATTTCAGCGGTTAAAAATCAGTTTTTCTAAAAGTCAATTTTCAAATCAAATAAGGCAATGGTTAAACAAGATGTAAGTCTCAAGATATCGTTTAAAAAATATGTATTCACGTTTCATCGAAGATAAATTATTACATAAAAAATAGATTCAGAATCATGTTTATTTGTAAAACGGGAAAAATGTTCAACTCATATGTAAAATATTCTTTTAAATTGTTACAATGCATGCTTGGTTTACATTTATTTGTTGGAAAAAGCGATTACTCTTTGCTGTAGGCGATTTTCTCCCTTTTCAAACAAATTTTCAAATACACTCAGTTGCTTGTCAATTAAAGGAGTAAAACTGATTATCCATTTAGGAAAGAGTTTGCAGTCGTTTTTTTATATAAAAGCAAGTATAAATTATCTTCGTCATGTTTGTCTTAAATCAAATATTTTAATATTTTTGGATTTTTGAAATAAAAAAAGCCCTTTAAAAACTTTTATTTGATGAACGCTTTGATAGAATTTATTTCTTTTCGGTTTATTTCTTTAAAAGGCTTATTTTGTGTAAAAGATGGTTTTTTGTGCGTTTTTGTAAAAGCTACATTCCGTTTGCGTTAATCTTAAATATGAATCTCTGTTTTTCTTTTATATAAGTCTTTTATTTACTTTGCTTTTGTTAGTTTTTATATAATAAAAATTCCTAGTTTCATTTTCTTATCTAATGTTTACGAATGCATTTAAAAAATGCAATTAATTTAATTGAATAGCAAAATATAAACTTGATTTTATTTACTTAGTTTTTAGATGTTCGTGGTATTTGATTTTGATTGATAAAAAGCATTTCTATTTTTGAATATCGCTTTGTAGTTGCTAAACCTATTTTTAAAAAAAACACCTTTAGTATATTTCTAAAACAACAGTTTTTATTTGTTTCAATAAAAATGAGAAAAAAGAAATAGAAAGAAAAAAAAATTAAAAAAGTCCTTCCGGCAATGCCGGGAGGAAAAGGTAGCTTTCATATACTTATATACACTATATTGCCATTGATTATTGGACACTTGCGATTTTAGACATTTTACTAAATATCTAGAAAAATACATGAGGAATCATCTCGAAACTCTTAGTGTATAAATATAATAGTATACGCCATACATCGCCGTGAAGATTTTTTACCGAAACTCCATAGGGGACCGTCAACAAATTAAAAAAGAATGAATACCTTTTGTATAACCATGTCAAAACTAATGTAGCAAAAGCGCTCAAACTCTAGATTATGATTGAATGCCTTATTGTAATACACTGTGTTCATTTTTATGCAAATAGCATGCATACTCGCAGAGTAATTAAGGTTTTTATAAAAATGGTCCCAAATTTTTCCAAGTTTTTTTCCTTATAATTTTCAGAATTCTTAATATAAAATAATATTTTTTTTTTCAGAAAATATGACAAACAACATTGCATACAGTACCTTGTAATCAGAATTAAAAAATAATGAAAATTGTGTACAAAATGAGTAGGTTTACTAAATAATTTTTTACTGCGCATGCGTCAACGATATCAAAATTTCATTTTCATATTATGTTAGTTAAATGTATAGAGCAACTTTTGTGAAAGTCACAATTTTTCAATTTTTAATTTTTTCGCATTTAATTTTAAATTTTAATTTTTTTTTAATTTAAAATGGCCACCATTTTAAAACAAAATGGTGGATGATGCTGGCCAACGAACTCGGTCGAGACATTTGTATGTACTATGTACATCCCAAGTTTCATTGAAATCGGTTCATAAATACGCGTGTTATCACGTGACAAAAATCAGATCGTTTCAAAATGTCAGACATAAGAAAAATTCAAAGTGCTATAACTCAATCATTTTGTAAGATATAGAGAAAATAAAAAGTGTTCTGGAATCGTTGTTTTAAGTTCTAACACGTAAAAGGAAAATATTTTTCAACTTTTGATTTTTTTGCATTTAATTTTAAATTTTAAATTTTTTAAAAAAATTAAAATGGCCGCCATTTTGAAACAAAATGGCGGGTGATGCTGACCAACGAACTCGGTCGAGACATTTGTATTTGCTATGTACATACCAAGTTTCATTTAAATCGGTTCTTAAATACGTTAGTTATCGCATGACAAAAATCAGATATATATATATATATATATATATATATATATGTCAACATTTGAACGTAGGGTGGTTTTGGGGTCTGTGGGTCATGATCGGTGAAAATATACCAAAATTTTTCGGAAGTGCTTTCCTCCGGACGGCTGCAATAGGTAGCTTTTTACTTTTTGTAATGAAAGCTACCTAAAACTAAGCTTCACAAATAATACTTTTGTATTCTATTTTTTGTTTATCTTTTCATATTGGGCTTTAATAAATTTCCTTGTAAACTGCAATAGTTTCTATGTCGTTATTCAATCATTTATTTATTTCATATAACTATATTTCATTATACGTGTGAGAAAAAGTATTTAATAGATCACTAAACTGTAAAAATTCAAATAAGTATTTCCTCAACATTCACATAAAAAAATTATGATTTATTTTTTATTTGTTTTGTTTATCTTTTTAGTATAAGAAAGTTACAATGCTTTAAAGCTGTAATTTTAACAAAGATAATTTAATAATACTATTTCTCATTAAACTTTCATTTTTCATTATATTTATTAGTTTAAATTTGATCAATTTTTTTTAAATCATCATTACTGAAAATCATCATAATACACTGTTAAAAGTCTTGTCCTAGTTTGAACCAAATTTTGGTGCTCAGTAGCTCCCACTGAAAGAGGGTGAAATCTTGAACCAATATTTGGAATTCCTATTGAAGCATAGTTCCAATAGTTGGAAATGCCAGTACCGTGATAACATAATGGGCTTTTTTTTAAAAAAAAAAGGGTAAATATTTTAACACTTATCCGCAACAAGGTTAAAATTTTGTCAATCCGAGATATTCTCCTTTTTCCGACTGTACGATTTGAATAAATGACATTGAACTAACGGTAACGCAAGTTCTATTTACATTTTTTCTCTATAAAACTGATCATTACTTGCTATAGGCCTTTTTCAAGCCCCTTTGCAAATACAACCTGAACTATCATTTGAAGGAGAAAAATGTATCCATAAAATAATAATAATATTAATAATAATAATAACAATATTAATAATAATAATAAATCCATGGTACTTTTTTCAGTAAATCTCTAAAGCTCTTTTCAATATTTGTATTATTAATGCACTATTTTCAAATTTTATTAAATATCAGAAAAATATGTTCTGTGAATGATTTTTTCTTAAAAATGCTCTTATGTTGTAAGTCCCCCCCCCTTTCGTTCCCTTGAAAGCAGTACTTTAGTATAAAATGCAGTTTAAATGCGTTTTTGTGAGTAGCGCATTTGGTTGAATTTATTTTAATTATATATCTTCATCTATATTTTTTATAGAACTTTACTGTTTGTTTTATTTATTTTTGCAATTTTAAAAACTCTTAATTGCATGTTATTTCTCAGTGATTACGAATGCAATTAACAAAATGTATCCAAATTAAATAAATAAAATAATACATTACATTTAATGCAATTTTTATTGATGATTGATTATATTTAATTTTGTTTGAAACAAGTAATTTTGCTTTAAAGTGCATAATTTTCCGTAAACTAAGCTGATTAAAAACTGTACTTATTATAAAAACGTAAAGATGTAAAATAAAATGAAAATTAATTAAATTTGATAAAAAAATTATATTAATCGCTTTCTTATCTTGTGAAAAAAGCCCATTCAACATTCATGTTAACCAAATTTTCTATTTTAAAGAAAAAAATCATCTTAGCTTACCCTATGAAAACCTCGTAACTTTATTTTTATTTTAAAAATTCATGTGAAGAAAGCAATTATAATATTCTTTTCTCTTCTGTAATTAAATATGTAATAAATTTGTATTTTGTTGCCACTTAAAAAAAGTTACACATTTTATTTTACATAATTATAGTTACTTATAATTAAATTATAAATAACTTTTTTGGTGTAGAAAAACGTATCCTTAAAAAAGTAAAAATCTTTTAATGTAATTAACATTTTTTAAAACACTTATCTGATAAAAGTTAAAGTATGCTTAACATTTCTTTTTACAAAAAATATTTATAAAATAATGTATAGTTTTATAAAATATTTACTGTTTTAAGAATGTGGTGGTTTTAAAATGAACTTTAAATTTTTTATAGATTTTTTTTATGATCATTTAGAAACCTAATGATCATTTATAATCCTGATGATATGATCATTTAGAAACCTAAATGCTAACAAAAGACTTGACTTTGATCGTGTAGTAGTTTAAATATCCCAAGTAGTATTTGTGCGCCTAAATTTATTGGAAGAAATTATATAGCTACTGGTCGCTCAAGAAATACTAATAAAATCACAGTTTGACTAAACTTCATTAATGCCCTGCATCAAGCAAATACGAAGCTTAAATTAAAGAAAATACTTTAAACTAATTCTTAATAAATGACAATTTAGAATGCACTTTGTAGCTCTTGCGCTTTCACTTTTCATTTAAAGTTATCTATTTTTTTTATAAAACATTCTTAGCAAGTATTTAAATCTTATGAGTAACCATCATGCGACATTCGAAATTTCTAGTACAACGGTCAACCACCTTCATAATAATAGTACCACGAACATAAAATATAACCTATGTTGGAGCAAAGACTGTTATCATCAATTTGACAATATTACTTTAATTTCTCATTATCCCCCCCCCCCTCTCCAACCTCCTTTTTTTACAACCTTTATATTTTATTACACTATTCTGAATAAGAGAAATTATGTGACTATAGGAAAAGCATAACATATTATGAATATTATTATTTAATTATTTGTTGCTCTCAGAAATATTAAAAACGATTGAAAAAATATAACTGGAATCATGAATTTCTCAACTGGAACAAAATCTTCGGTTTCTTCGTGAAATGCGTTATTTCTAAGAGGTTAAAAATACGTTTTTTTTTAAAGTCAATTTTCAAAAAAAAATCAGATAAAGGTTAAACAAGACATAAGTCTCAAGATATCGTTTAAAAAATATGTATTCACGCTTCGTCGAAGATAAATTTTTGCATAAAAAAAATTCCAGAGTCAGTTTGTTTGTAAAACGGGAAAAACAATTCAACTCATATGTAAAATACTCTTTTAAATTGTTACAATGCATGCTTGGATAACATTTATTTATCGGAAAAAGTGATTACTCTTTGCTGTAGGCGATTTTCTCCTTTTTCAAACAAAATTTTCAAATACAGTCACTTGCTTGTCAATTAAAGGAGTAAAACTGATTATCCATTTAGGAAATCGGTTTGCAGTCTTTTTTTACATAAAAACAAGTATAAATTACCTTCGACATTCTTGTCTTAAATCAAATATTTTAATATTTTTGAATTTTTGAAATAGAAAAAAAAACTTTAAAAATTTTTATTTGATGTATGCTTTGATAGAACTTATTTCTTTTCGGTTTATTTCTTTAAAGAGCTAATTTTGTGTAAAAGATGTTTTTTTGTGCACTTTTGTAAAAGCTACATTCCGTTTGCGTTAATCTTAAATATGAATCTCTATCTTTTTTTTTTTTTTCATAAGTCTTTTATTTACTTTGCTTTTGTTAGTTTTTATATAATAAAAATTCTTAGTCTTGTCTTCTTATCCAATGTTTACGAATCATCTAAAAAATGCAATTAATTTAATTGAATAGCAAAATATAAACTTGATTTTATTTTCTTAATTTTTAGATGTTCGTGGTATTTGATTGTAATTGATAAAATGCATTTCTATTTTTGAATATCGCTTTGTAATTGTTAAACCTATTACAAAAAACCAACTTTAATATATTTGTAAAATATCAGTTTTTATTTAATTATATAAAATAAATAAAAAAGAAACAGAAAGAAAAAAAAATGAAAATTTTTTATTTCATAAATAATAGTTTTGTGTTGTGTTTTCTTGTTTACTTTTTCATATAGGGCTTTAGTAAATTTCCGTATGAAATGCAATAGTTTAATGCTGTTATTCATTCCTTTATTTATTTCGCATAAATATATTTCATTATCAATGAGAAAAATTACTTAATAATCACTAAATTGCCAAATTTCAAAAACGTTTTTATTCAACTTTTGCATTAAAAAATATATGATTTATTTTTAATTTTTTTTTATCTGTTTACTACAATAAAAATTTAAATACTTTAAAGCTAGTATTTTAACAGAGAAAATTTAATAATTCTATTTCTTACTAAACTTTCATTTTTTTATTCTGTTATTAGTGTAAATTTGATAATATTTAAAGAAAAAATCATCATCACACGCTTACAATATAAATATTTTTATCTCTAATAGACCTTTCAATTTGCTTAACCTATAGCCTCTATTTTTGGCTATTTTTATTTCCAACTTTCTGTAAGAGGTTATTAATTTCATTATATCATGCAATGCCTTACCATTTTCTATGTAAATGAAAAATAACAAATCTGACATATAAAAATGTAATCAATGAATAAATAGCGATATTATCATTAAAATTGTGTTAAATTATTTAATAAAGTTTACAGTGTTATGCATTTTATATGCTATATAGTATACTACACCGACAAAAAGGTTGATTTTATAGTATAATACCGGCAGCAAGGATGCCAGTTTAAAAAAGTAAAATTAACTGTAATATTACCGTAAGGTTAGTACGTAATATACCGTTAAACAGTGATATAATGTTTAATTCATTTATACTGCGTATTTTACTGTATAATACTAGCGCCCAAGCTGCCAGTGTTATATTGTAAAAGCAACAATTTTTTTTTTTCAGTGCATTTATTTTACCATGTACTAATTTTTCTCAAAATATCTAAAAACAAGAAACAAAAGTAAAGGGTAAAATAGAACTGATTTTTTCAAAAATAAATTTTATAAGTAGTTCTCGTAATTGCATTTATTCAAAAATATATTCACAATTAATTGAATGTAACTCAAATTAAGTAATTATTTCAGGATTGAGTTTTTTCAAATGAAAAAATAATAAAAGAAAGGCTATTCAATTTATACAAAAAGGATAAGTAAAAGTGGGGGTAAATCCGTTACCTTATTATTAATCTATTTTTGAAGCCAGAATTTCCAATAGAATCACCCGATTTTAGATTACAGAAGTGAAACGACATGGATAAACTAACAGGAATGAAAAATTTAGAATTTCTTTTAAAATGAAACAATATATTTTGTTTTACAAATATAGGTTAGGAATTCAATTAATATTATGTAAATTACAATGATGATAAAATATTTGAATATAAAATAAAAATAATTATCATCATTGCAATTTGAGAAACAATAAAAAAGAAGCTTACATCTTTATCAAAAATCACGTTTTATTTGTAAAAATCCCAATCGCTCCTTCCATGTTGTTTAGATTGCCTTTACTTCAAATTATTTTACTCGCTCTTCAATTATTGTCCTTCAATATCCGTTATTATCCTGAATAGGAGATCCAGTTTTACCTCATGAGGATAGAAGTTGCAAATCAAGTCGTAAAATTTCATCTGAAAATACCGACGAAAGTTACAGTGTAGCAAATAAATCATTATTAAATCTATTATACACATTAATGTAAAAATGTTCAACAATTTTAAATGTGTTCACATTTAGAAATTTTGAAAATTAGCTTGAAATATTTTTTTTAACCGTCCGACATGGATACTACACAAATGTCAGTATCATAGTACCGTACTAAGCTTTAAAAAAGAAAAAAAAAAACTAAATATTTAACCATTATTTGCTACAAAGTTCAAATTGAGTCAATCCGGGGTACTCTCTTTTTCGCGATTGACTGTACAATTCTACCATATTTTCCTGTATATTTAAATAATGGTAAAGTAACTTTGACTTACATTTATTTCTCTGTAAAACTGGTCATATCTTGCTATAAGCATTTTTCAAGAAACTATGGAAATACAGCCTGAACTGTCATTTGAAAAAGGAAAAATGTATCCACAAAAAATAGTAATAATAATTACAAGGCTATTTTTTAAGTAAATCTGTAAAACTATTTTCGATAATTCAATTATTAATGAAACATTTCCAACTTTTAAAAAAAATCGCAGAAAAATATGTTCTGGGAATGATTTTTGTTTAAAATGCTCTTATGTAAGAATCCCTCCCCCCCCCCCCTTCTTTTCGTCCCTTAAAAACAAAACTTTAGTATAAAATGGAGTTTTTGTAAATAGCGCATTTGGTTGAATTTATTTTAATTATATATCATCTATATTTTTTATAGAACTTTACTGTTTGTTTTATTTATTTTTGCAATTCTAAAAACTCTTAATTGCATTTTATTTCTCAGCGATTACGAATGCAATTAACAAAATGTATCCAAATTAAATAAATAAAATAATAAATTACACTTAATGCAATTTTTATTGATGATTGATTATATTTAATTTTGCTTGAAAAAAAGTAATTTTGCTTTAAAGTACATAATTTTTCGTAAACTAAGCTGATTAAAAACTGTACTTATTATAAAAACGTAAAAATATTAAGTAAAATGAAAATTAATTAAATTTGATAAAGAATTATATTACTCGCTTTCTTCTCCTCGGAAAAAAGACCATTCAACATTCGAGTTTAACCAAGTTTTCAATAAAAAAAATCATTTTAGCTTACGCTATAAAAATCTCATAACTTTATTTTTATTCAAAAAATTCATGTAAAGAAAACAATTATAATATTCTTTTCTCTTCTGTAATTAAATATGTAATAAATTTGTATTTTGTTGCCACTTTAAAAAAGTTGCAAATTTTATTTTACATAATTATAGTTATAATTAAATTATAAATAACTTTCTCGGTATAGAAAAACATATACTTTTAAAAGAAAAAACTTTCTTATGTAATTAACATTTTTTAAACACGTTTCTGATGATTAAGGTATTTAAAAAAAAAAAAATTATAAAATATAAATAGTTTTATAAAATATTCAATGTTTTAATAATGTGAGGATTTTAGAACGAGCTTCAGAATTTTGAACAACATATAATGCCATACCATAATTATGTGTGATCATTTAGAAACTTGAAAAATAAAATGCATAAAAGTCAAATTTTATTATACTTGTAATTGAATCTTTATGATATCCATACGTACACAAGCATCAAATAATATGTAGACATTTTTTTTATCCATATATCTAAATTACTTCCTAGTGATAATTAGAGCTTTACGATACCCTATGTATAAATATTTTCTTAAAATTTACTTTAAAATTTTATTATATTTATAAACCTTAAAAGTTTGTTATTCTACTTAAAAATAAATACATATATATACTTATTTTTTATAATGTTATTATGATTATTGTAACGTAGCCATATCATTATCATTCATACAAATATATGCATATCACATAATAACCTATGATTAGATAAATAAACTCTCAATCATTTAGTCAAATAAGAGATATCATCTAATAATAAACAAGAAATTACCTTTTTAATTAAATAATAATTAGTGTCACTGAAAACCAAAATCTTGTTTTATGTTTGTTGACAAAAGATAATTTTATCAAAGAAATTAAAGTTTTTAAGTTTAATCTATATGTTTAATCCATTTATATTCAACAAGTCACAAATAATTCGCAATTCATTATTTAAAATTAGTACTTGATGTTTTATTAGTTTTAAGCGTATGGTGCGATTTGCATTTTTTACAGAAAAATACACCATGTTTCAATTCACAAACATATTTTTCTCTTTTCAAATTTATTATAATGAGTAAAATTGAATATATATAACTAAATATACTTTTTAATTCTTTTAATTTAATGATCATTAAATTATTTTTCATTTATCAAGTTCATTTAATTACGAGTATTTGGCATTATCACAGCTATTTAATTCATTTTAATTGAAAACGGTCTTTTATGATTTGTTAATGTCATTTTATAAAAATTCAAATTTCATTTGATAAACATGTGTGCTTATGAACAATCACATTTTATAAAAATAAAAATGAATCATTACGCCTTTATTCAAATAAAAGTTAATATCTAATAAAAGTCTAAATTTATATTTTTAAGTAAATAGTTATTACAGGAATTGAAAAACAAAATCTTGGTTTACGCCAGTTATCAAATGATTATTTTATGAAAGAAATCACGGGTAGTTTACGGGTTATAAAATCCCATAACATATTAAAAAATAAAACATTATTATTTTAATCAAAGAGGAAGTAATCTATAATAAAAATAAAAATTTATATTTTTAAATAAATACTTATCCGATCAATTGAAAATCAAAACTTTTTTTTCGGTTGTTAATAAAAGATAATTTTATCAAAGAAAGTTTACGATTTATGCAATCACATTGTGTATATATATGTATATAAACATTACGCATTTAATTAAAGAAGGTATAAAATATAAAAAAAAAATCAAATTTATATATTTTATTTAAACACTTACTGCATACATTTAAAATCAAAATCTTGGTTTATGCGTGTTAATAAAGGATAAATTTATGAAAGAAATCATAAATTTACAAGTTATACAGTCACATTATGTACAAAAAAAAAATAAAACATTACACCTTTAATCAAGAAGAGGAAATATCTAATAAAAGTCAAATTTTATATTTTCAAATAAATACTTATTAAAGCAATTGAAAACCAAGTTTACGCCTATTAACAAAAGATAATTTTATGAAAAAATTATAAATTTACAAGTTATACAATCACATTATGTGTTAACAAAATAATAATAATAGTAAATAAATAAACATTACGCCTTTAATCAAAGAAAAGGCAATAACAAATAAAAGTCAAAATTTATATCTTCAAATAAATTATTATTAAAGCAATTGAAAACCAAGTTTACGCCTGTTAACAAAAGATAATTTTATAAAAGAAAACACAAGTTAACCAGTTTTACATTTCTATTATACATTAAAAAATAAAAAATTATGCCTTTCATCAAAGAACAGGTAACATCAAATAAAAGTCAAAATTTATATTTTCAAATAAACACTTATTAAAGCAATTGAAAACCAAGTTTACGCCTGTTAACAAAAGACAATTTTATGAAAGAAAACACAAGTTTTTAAACCCATTTTCGTAATGAGAAATACGCATTACTTAAATGAAAACCTCTTTTTTTTTCTAACTCTCTATCTCACAGCTAGATTTACATACGATACTATGTTTTCTTTAGAGTGCATTACATAAAATGACACATCTTAATTCTGTGACCTCCTTAGATCCAGAACATGACTAATTTCCGATTTGTGAGCGGCGGTCTCATTAAAAGCATTATATCTCCTTTTCTTGCTTTCAATTACGGCGAAAATCTTGCCGAATGATTTAATTACCCCTTTGTTTTCCCCGGTATTTTCTTTCCCATTTTTTACTCATCTGCTCCTAATTTATCCGCCGTTGTTAATTTCCTAAACCTTAATACTTGTTAATAAGATTACGAAGGGGGAATTGTTTTAAGGCACCGGTGGCTGGCAGCACTTTAAAAGGGTTTTTCTCCTAAAAATACTGCTTAATGATTAGACTCCTTTTCTGAAAATAAATGACGAGGATAAAAAGAAAAAAAAATCAGCGATGGAGAAAAAGAAAATTGTATCGCGGGTTAATTACTAGTTGTTTAACGCGCGGGGCCTCTGGGGGCTGCCACTCGCCATAAAATTAACACTTGTTTAATCATTAACATTAGCTGCAAATTAAAGACTCTGCCTTATTGACTTTGAGGATCGGGGGAGGGGGGAGGGAGAGATGAAGGGAAAAGGGCCATCCTTTATGGAATAAAAAAAGTGGGGTATAGAACTAAAAATGGATGCATTCAAGAATTGAGATTTATTAGGTTAAGTTAAATATGTACGTAGTCTATGAATACTTATTGTTAAGAAAAATAAAAATGGCAGTTTGGATAATATATAAAGTAACCGGACTCAAAGAAGCTTTTTTAAAAATAATTATTAAATAATCGATAGTAAATCATTTTAATAAATAATTGAACATTACATATGAGATTTATGTGTTTTACAGCCAATAAAAATATTTTCTAGTTATTTAAATGTAATTTTTAAAAAAATATTTGAAGAATTATCCAATGTTTTAAAAAGGGAATAATAAAAAACGGCTGAAGGAAAAAAATTGGTTTTACAATTGTTGAAGATTCACAACTAAAAAAAATAAATAATTACTTTAAAATTTTGTGATGCACGTGAAAATTGTATGACTAAAATAAATAATAAAATTAACAGTTGTGTGGTCATTAACATTTGCTGCAAATTAAAGACTCTGCCTTATTGACTTTGAGGATTGGGGGGGGGGGGGAGGAGAGATGAAGGGAAAAGGGCCATTCTTTATGGAATAAAAAAAAAGTGGGGTATAGAACTAAAAATGGATGCATTCAAGAATTGAGATTTATTAGGTTAAGTTAATATGTACGTAGTCTATGAATACTTATTGTTAAGAAAAATAAAAATGGCAGTTTGGATAATATATAAAGTAACCGACTCAAAGAAGCTTTTTTAATAATAATTATTAAATAATCGATAGTAACTATTTTTAATAAATAACTGAACATTTCCTGTGAAATTTATATGTTTTACAGTCAATAAAATTTTTTCTGGTTATTTAAATGTGATTTTAAAAATATTATTTGAAGTATTAATGAATGATTTAAAAAGAGAATAATAAAGCCGTCTGAAAGAAAAAATTTGGTTTTACAATTATTAAACATTAACAACTAAAAGAAATAAATAATTAATTTAAAATGTTGTGATGCACGTGAAAATTTTATGACTAAAATAAACATAAAATTAACAGTTGTGTGGTCATTAACATTTGGTGCAAATTAAAGACTCTGTCTTGTTGACTTTGAGTCCTTAGGGGAAGAGATGAAGGGAAAGAGGCCATTCTTTATGGAATAAAAAAATGAGGTCTAGAACTAAAAATGGGTCTATTCAAGAATTGAGATTTATTACTTTAAGATAAATATGTACTTAGTCTATGAATACTTATTGTTCAGAAAAATAAAATGGTAGTTTGGATATTATGTAAAGTAACCGGACACAAACAAGCTTTAAAAAATAATTATTAAATAATAGACAGTAGATTATTTTAATAAATAACTGAACACATCATATGAGACTTAGGTGTTTTACATTCAATAAAAATGTTTTCTAGTTATTTAAATGCAATTTTTAAAATATTATTTGAAGAATCATCCAATGATTTAAAAAGAGAATAATAAAATCGGCTGAAGGAAAAAATTGGTTTTACAATTGTTAAACATTCACAACTAAAAGAAATAAATTATTAATTTAAAATTTTGGGATGCACGTGAAAATTGTATGACTAAAATATATATAAAACTAATAGTTGTGTGATCATTAACATGAGCTGCAAATTAAAGACTCTGCCTTATTGACTTTGAGGATTGGGGGAGGGAAGAAGAGATGAAGGGAAGGGCCATTCTTTATGAAATATGAAAAAGAAGTTAAGAACTAAAAATGGGTTCATTTAAGAATCGATATTTATTAGTTTAAGATAAATACATACGTAGCCTATGAATACTTATTATTAAGAAAAATAAAAATGGCAGTTTGGATAATATGTAAGGGTAACCAATGAAGGCGAGCTTAAAAAAAAGCAGTTATTAAATAATAGGAAGTAAATCTTTTTAATAAATAATTCAACATTTCATGTGTTTTATAATCAATAAAAATATTTTTATCGCTATTTAAATGTAATTTTAAAAATACTATTCCAAAAGATAATCAACGATGATTTTAAAAAAGTAATGAGATATGTCAATTAGAGGAAAGTTTTACAATATAATATTAAGAGTTAAAATAAATAAATAAATAAATAATTTAAAATTATGTAATGCATGTAAACATTTAACGATTAAAATAGGCATACAATTAAAACTCGTTTTGATCATGAACTGCCAATTAATAAAATCTGCTTTATTGACTTTGAGTATTGGGGAGAGGTGTAGGAAAAAGTTTATTTTTGATGGAATACTTAATAATAATTATATAAAAAAAGATGAGATATGGAATTAAAAATGGAAAAATTAAAGAATTAAGATTTATTAGTTTAAGATAAATATATACATGACCTATGAGTGCTTAATGTTAATAAAAAGAAAAATGGCAGATTAAATATAATATTTAAAAAAAATCAACTCAAAAAAGCTTTTTTTTCAAAAAAATAATTTTTAAATAATAAACAGTAAACCATTTTAATAAATAATTGAATATTTCATATGACACTTTGTGTTTTACAATCAATAAAAAAAATTCTCGTTATTTAAACGTGTAAGAATTCGCCTTACAAATGTAGAAGAGAAGAAAGAAAGAAGTGATAACTTATCTTAATAAATATCTCGGGGCTTGCATTATTCTTTATAAACTTTTTATTACTTGAAAAGACGTCACTCACATATAGTAGACTAACACAAATAACATACAAATAAAAAATTTTTACATGATTCTGGCGCACGCCACCATCACAAGATATGAACTACAGTTTACAACCAACATTCGAATATCACTAAGAAAAGAACATTTTTTTAATAGAACTAGTGTTGCCAGATTTCTTTTAAACGCGAAATATTACAACTACATTTTTTTTTAATTTAGCAAAACTCAGGTCACGTGACGCGTGAGTCTATTTTTTTTTCTTTTATTCCTTTGGAAAGCGCGTGTTACATCCTCCCCCTCTGTTTCCGATATACGTCTCGGAGAGGAAACAGGATGCTTTTTTGGTCTTCCTCTTTTTCTCAAGGGTGCAACTGGAATAGTTTCAGATTTTTGGAAAGGCAACAAGGCAGAAACGTGGTAAGATCCAATTCGTTCAGTAGGATTTTCTAGACTAGCAATGTCATATGTCACTAGTGACTTTTGAGTCAAAATTATGTATGGCCCATCTCTCTTAGGCATAAATTTTGCTGTTTTATTTTTAGTTGCCTTGCTCACTGGGTGTAGGTTAACCCATACTTTTTCACCAGGCTTGAAATATATTCGTCTAGGATTTTTATTGTAATATCTCTTTCGCTGATCTCGTTTCATTTGAATACGTTCTTTCACACTTTCTGAAATATTTACAGGACGTTTAAGATATGGGGTCGTCGCTCCCCCTGGTTGAAAACATTTTCCATACCTTTTCGGAAAATCATTAAATATCTTCCTTTTATTGGAATTTAAATTTTTACGTTCATCTTCAGGTAAGGCATACGGACAGACTTCGACCGCATGAGCAGACGTACTTATTTCTTCTTCGTATACATCTACAAAATAGAACTTTTTCTGTGGTTTATCACTAAAATGCCATCTTTTGTTAGCTATGTCTAACACTATGTTAGCTTTGCGCAGGAAGTCCATTCCTAAAAGAGTTCTGTTACCTTTGGCATTTGGTACTACAATAAACTCTGTTTTGAAAACTCGGCCTTCAATCTTTACACGCACAGTGGCAGAAAGAGTTTTTCTGGTCATCGTTGTTCCATCAGCTAAGGTTACTTCATGAGTATGAGGATTCATTGCAACACCAGCTTTCAAAAATAATTTATACATACGTTCTCCTGCAATAGAACGATTCGCTCCTGTATCTGCACACACTACCTTCTTATTGCAGATCGTAATAGGTACATTTAGAGCTGAAACTGTTGATGTATTTAAACTATACAGCTTGAGACGTTGAGCTTGCACTGTTTGTTTTTCAATCGTAGGGGAACAATCTGGGCATTTCCTCTTTATAAATCCCACTTTGCCACAACCATAGCAGAATATCTCGGATTCTGAGCGACGATTATCAAACGTGGGGGAAGATCTGTCTTCTTTTGGAGGCTTACTCTGCTTCCATGTATTTTCTCGACGAGAATAATCTTTTTTCTTCTGGGGTACAACCGGGTCTTCTTTAGAAAACGTAGACCTGATAGTATAATACGCGTCTAATTTTCCGGCAAGGTCGACTGGCGAATTTAAATGTTCCCAATCATCCAGCATATGTTGTTTGCATTCGACAGACACTCGCCTTTTCATCTGATCCGCTATGATCAGATCCTGAAGAGCTTCAAAAGACGTTACATTTAACTCTTTAAGCCAGTTTTCAAAGTAAGCACGTAACTCGAAGTAATAATCTCTCCAAGTAATTTCTTTGCAATGCATGAAAAACAGCTGCCTAAACCTTTCAGCACTAAGTTTAAACCTTTTTAGAAGTAGACCTTTAACATGTGAAAAATCTGAAGCGTTTTCTTCTTTTTCACGAGCAATAAGCGTAGATATAGAAGAGGGTACAACACTTAGTAAATAAGAAACCCAGAGGTGCTCTGGTACCTTCGAAAGCTTTAACTGTCGTTCCAGGAGCACCAGAAACAATGTTACATCATCTGTCTCTGGCTTAAATGTAGGCAACAGCTTCTGGATATCTATTTTACTCTCTGGATGAGAGACTATCCCTGCCGCATTACCACCTACCGCTCCACTGGAAACACTTTGGCTCTGAGCCTGTAACTTAAGCTTCTCAAGCTCAAAATTCATCTCGAACTTTTTTAATTCCAGTTCTTCCGAACGACGTTTTTCTTCTACTTCTAATTTACGCTGTTCTAATTCAGCTGCTTTTTGCTTTTCCTCTAAGTCTCGTTTACGCTGTTCTTCCTCGCGAGTCGCAATTTGGTTTCTGACTAACGAATTTATGAAATCAACTTCATACGAGGGAGAGGATTTAATCTTATCACGCAATGTGACAACAGTCATAGAGGGTTGTACATCTAATTTCATTTCTAAAGCGACCTGAAATAGGTCTTCTTTTCGTGCTTTGTTGAGGTCGGACAATCTTACCTTTAGCAAAACAACAAAATATATACCCCACAAATGCTAAAAATTCGATTTAAATAAATTGTTCCCCGGACGTGAGCTTTGCTTTACAACTCATATAAACAAGACATTAATAAAACAAAACAGTGAACTTTAACGTTAGCAAAATATACTTTTAAAATAATTAAACTTCATAAAACTTCATAAAAGTATCTTTAAAATTTAAACTTTATTATTTTTTTTAAAGAAAATATACTTTAAATTACGTGTCATTTAATCAAAACATTATTTTAACTGATATAAAACTAGTACTGAATTGTTGGCAACATTCATAAACAATGTTCTAAATAAGTCAAAATATATCTGAATAATTAAAATGTCAAGCAATATTATTATCATATTATCAAGACAAGACTACGTAATATAGTTTTTTTCAATATAACTTTAAAAGAAAAGAAAGTCTTATTTCATAAAAATAAATAAATAAATAAATGCAAAAACTTACTCAATCTGTTTTAAAAATCGTATTCAATGCTATTTCAAAATATATCAAGAACTCTAAATTAAATGCTTAAAACAACTAACAATAGAACACTCAAATAAAATTTCTAATTAAATTCTGTTACCTTGCGAAACCAACAACAAAACAAACAAAAAAATAATTAATAAACACATACCGTATGACACTTGAAATACAAAGTATAAATACCTTTTAATATATTTTTCCCTTTTTTTCACTCAATTTATTTCCCTATTTGTAAAAAAAAAGAAAAATAATATCAACGTAAATAAATGCTTATTTTATTATTTATCAACCCTTTTTTTATTGTTTTTCTTTTTTATTCGAAGTAAGAAAAGTTGTTATTTAATCAAGATAAAAATTAAACATGCATGCAGAGAATGAAAATAAACAAAAGAATAAAAAATATAAGCATGGGGAGGGAAGGGGAATTACACAATATATAAATGAACTGTAAAATAAATCAATAAATTAAAACTAAAAATATGAAAAATTTTACAAATAGAAAACAAAATATAGACACTTGTGGAAAGATTGCATTCTTTTGATAAACATATGGATCCATTTTAAGAAAGTAACTTGAAGATTAAATAAATATTGTCGAGCTACACCTGCAGGCACAAGAACTGAAAGTTTTTAAAAGCACAGAAATCGTAGAATTCACCATAATTCACAAACAAATATAAATGGCGTTATCGAAGCAAGATTAAATTCGAGAACATATATCGCAAACAAATGAAAATGGTGCTTGGCATAAGATTATTCCGTGGAATTTTTTTCACAGCATTAAAGAACACATTTCACAGCATTGAAGAACACATTTCACAAACAAACGAGCAACGACTGCTCGTGCCATTTTCTTGCATTAAACATGCATGCATTTTTATTTCGTACATATTTCACAATCGAATGATTTCACATCAACGAAACAAACTTACTATGTTAATCATTTAAAATATACTTCACAAAAAGACGAGCACGACCGCTCGAGCCATTTTTTTTCATTCTTATTAATCATATTTCATTATCAAAATATCGAATTTTTCTGGAACTAAGATTGCTGAATACTTTGGAATTGATTCGTAGCCCCACGTTGGGCGCCATTTTGTAAGAATTCGCCTTACAAATGTAGAAGAGAAGAAAGAAAGAAGTGATAACTTATCTTAATAAATATCTCGGGGCTTGCATTATTCTTTATAAACTTTTTATTACTTGAAAAGACGTCACTCACATATAGTAGACTAACACAAATAACATACAAATAAAAATTTTTTACATAATTCTGGCGCACGCCACCATCACAAGATATGAACTACAGTTTACAACCAACATTCGAATATCACTAAGAAAAGAACATTTTTTTTAATAGAACTAGTGTTGCCAGATTTCTTTTAAACGCGAAATATTACAACTACATTTTTTTTTAATTTAGCAAAACTCAGGTCACGTGACGCGTGAGTCTATTTTTTTTTCTTTTATTCCTTTGGAAAGCGCGTGTTACAAACGCATTTTTCTTTTATCTATTTTAAACTGATAATGAACAAAAGAAAATAAGACGAACAAGTAGGGAAAAGTTTTCGGTTATAGAATTATTAAACAATGACAATTAAAAATAATAATTAATTAATTTAAATTTTGTGATGTACGTTAAAGTTGTATGACTAAAACAAGCATAAAATTATCACTTGTTTTATTATTAACTGCAAATTAATGATTCTGTCTTACTGGTTTTCAGGATGAGGGGGTTGGGGGGGTCCCATTCTTTATGGAACATAAAAAAAGATAATGTAGATAACTAAAAATCGACACATTCAAGAATTGAGATTTATTAGTTCAACATAAATATTTACATAAACTAAGGAGCATTATTGTTAAGAAAAATAAAAATGGATATTATATAAGGGAAATAGACTCAAGCAAGCTTTTTTGAAAAAAAAATAATAATTATTAAATAATAGAGGAAATAAATTATTTTAATAAATTATACAACCTGGATTAATTTTAATTGAACGTGAATCAATTTTAATAAATAATTTCATATTACACTTATGTATTTTACAATCAATAAAACGCATTTATAAACATTTTAATGCGATTTTTAAAATATTTTTTGAAGTGTTAAGCTACGATGATTAAAATAAATAATGATAAATAATAATAATAAAACAATTAAATTGAAAAAAAAATTCTGTTTTGCGGTTATTAAAAACAAACAAAAAAATTGATAATTAATTTAATGTTTTGTGATTACATAAGAAACGTATGGCAAAAATAAGTATAACTTATTTGAAAATTATCATAGTGTTAATTTATTTTTGTATATCTTTGTATGATAATCATATAAAAATATTCATACAAAATATGATTATCATATTTGATAGTTATAGGTGTTTGATCAATAAAGTTGATTACAAATTAAAAAAAGTTTTTTATTGAATTGGGACAATGGGGGAAGGGGAGGGGATCTAGGGATAAGTGTCATTTTTTATAGAATAATAAAGAGAGTGCATAAAAGTAAAAATGGGCATATTCAGGATTTGATATTTATTAGTTTGAGATAAGTGTATTCATAACCTATAAATAATTATTGTTAAGAAAAAAAGTGGCAGTTTGCATTTAATATAAGGGTAACTGACTCACGCTACCTTTTTTTTATGTAAAAAATAATTTTTAGAAAATGTACAGTAAATCATTTTAATAAATAATTTAAATTTCATATTGAATAATTGAAATAAAACATTTTAACACATAATTAAAAAACTCATATATATTTATGTCTTTTACAATTAATAAAAATAACTTCATTATTTAGAAATTATTTTAAATGCACTATTTGAAGTAATAAGCAACGATACTTTAAAAAAGAAATGAGAAACAACTTTTGAAGGAAAATTTTAAGTTTATGAATTATTAACCACAAAAAAACTTAAAAGAAAAAAAAAAAAAACTAAAATTTTGTAATGCACATTTTCTTTTACAATTTCTTTTACAAATAATAAAAATAACTTCTTTAATTATTTCAAATGCATTATTTGAAGTAATAGGTAACGATACTTAAAAAAAGAAATGAGAAAAAAACATTTGAAGGAAAATTTTAAGATTAAAAATTATTAAACATAAACCACTAAAAAACATAAAAAGAAACTAAAATATTTTTAATGCACATGAAAATTTTATGATAGAAATAAGCATAATATAAACACTGGTTTAATTATTAAATCTAGTTTAAAATTAAAAACTTTGTCTTACTAACTTCGACGTTTATGAGAAAAATCGACACAATGTCATTCTTTATAGAAGATTTAAAAAAAAAAAAAAAAGACGTGTGGCACTCGGGGACTGCCGCGGTAAAACTATTGCATAGCATTTTTTATCAACTTATGCAATCATAATTATTTATTTACTTTTTATTTATGCAGTTTTTTTTTTTTTTTTTTTTTTTTTTTTTTTTTTTTTTTTTTTTTTTGTTTATGATAATAATTTAAGTTATACTTTTTGAGCGTGATGACCGATAACAAAACATTTCTTTTTCTTTTATTGAATAAATGAGAAATTAATATCGTTTAAAATATTTTTATTATCTTACAATACATGTAGGTTAATCAGGAATTTTTATCATTGAAACTATACGTTTATGGTAGCTGAAATAAAAAACATAAGTTTGAGACTTGATATTCTCAAAATATCTGAAAAATACCGCTTTAATGTCTGCCGAAGTCTACAGAAGGAAACCGTGCCGAAGTCTGAAAAACTCAAGCGACGATAGCCGGAGTGTTAGGTTTTTTTCTCGTTACGGAATTTCTAGATTCTTTCTCCGCGCTCAAAGCCCGCGATAAAAGATATGCAATACATTAATAAATTACCAAACAAAATTTGGCCGCACTATGAAAATTAGATCGCGAGTTATAAGCATTATAAATTTTCCGATCCTTACCGTGGAGGTCTCCTGTCACCAAAAATTAACATTGTCTCATTAAAAATTACCAAACGAAATTTAGCCGCGCTACGAAAATTAGATCGCGAGTTATAAGCATTTTAAATTTTACGACCTTCACCGTGGGGAGGGGGGGGGGAGGTCTCCTGTCACCAAAAGTAACACTGTCTCATAATCAATTATCAAACAAAATTCGGCCGCGCTACGAAAATTAGATCGCGAGTTATAAGCATTTTAAATTTTTCGACCCTCACCATGGGGATCTCCTGTCACTAAAATTAACATTGTCTCATTATAAATTACCAAACACAATTTGGCGCCCTACGAAAATCAGAGCCCGTATTATAAGCATTTAAAATTTTTCGACCCTCACCGTGGGGGGTCTCCTGTCACCAAAAGTAACACTTACCAAAGAAAATTGGCCGCGCTACGAAAATTAGATCACGAGTTATAAGCATTTTACCTTTCTCGACCCTCACCGTGGGTGTCTCCTGTCACCAAAAATTAACACTGTCTCATAATAAATTACCAAACAAAATTTGGCCGCGCTACGAAAATTAGATCGCGAGTTATAAGCATTTTAAATTTTTCGACCCTCACCGTGGGGGGGGGGGGGTCTGCTGTCACCAAAAATTAACACTGTCTCATAATAAATTACCAAACAAAATTTGGACGCGCTACAAAAATTGATCGCGAGTTATAAACATTTTAAATTTTTCGACCCTCACCGTAGGGGGTCTCCTGTCACGAAAAATTAACACCCTCTCATAATAAACTACCGAACAAAATATGGCCGCGCTACGAAACTTAGATCACGAGTTACAAGCATTTTAACTTTTTCGACCCTCACCGTGGGGGTTCTCCTGTTATCAAAATTTAACACTGTTTCATAATAAATCATTAAACAAAATTTGGCCGCGCTACGAAAATTGATCGCGAGTTATAAGCATTTTAAATTTTCCGACCCTCACCGTGGGGGGTCACCTGTCACCAAAAATTAACACTCTCGCATAAAAAATTACCAAACAAAATTTGGCTGCGATACGAAAATTGATCGCGAGTTATAAGTATTTTAAATTTTTCGACCCTCACCGTGGGGGGTCTCCTGTCACCAAAAATTAACACTCTCTCATAATAAATTACCAAACAAAATTTGGCCGTGCTACGAAAATTAGATCGCGAGTTATAAGCACTTTAAATTTTTCGACCCTCACCGTGGGGGGTCTCCTGTCACCAAAAGTAACACTGTCTTATAATAAATTACCAAACAAAATTTGGCCGCGCTGCGAAAATTAGATCGCGAGTTATAAGCATTTTAAATTTTTCGACCCTCACCATGGGAGATCTCCTGTCACCCAAAGTAACATTGTCTGATAATAAATTACCAAACAAAATTTGTCCGCGCTACGAAAATTAGATCGCGAGTTATAAGCATTTTAAATTTTTTACCCTCACCGCGGGGAGTCTCCTGTCACCAAAAGTAACACTCTCTCATAATAAATTACCAAACAAAATTTGGCCGCACTACGAAAATTAGATCGCGAGTTATAAGCATTTTAAATTTTTCGACCCTATCCATGGGGGATCGCCTGTCACCCAAAGTAACATTGTCTGATAATAAATTACCAAACAAAATATGTCCGCGCAACAAAAATTAGATCGCGAGTTATAAGCATTTTAAATTTTTGACCCTCACCGTGGGGGGTCTCCTGTCACCAAAAGTAACACTGTCTCATAATAAATTACCAAACAAAATTTGGCCGCACTACGAAAATTAGATCGCGAGTTATAAGCACTTTAAACTTTTCGACCCTCAGCGTGGGGGGTCACCTGTCCCTGTCACCAAAAGTAACACTGTCTCATAATAAATTACCAAACAAAATTTGGCCGCACTACGAATATTGGATCGCGAGTTATAAGCATTTTAAATTTTTCGACCCTCACCATGGGGGATCTCCTGTCACCAAAAGTAACACACTGTCTGATAATAAATTACCAAACAAAATTTGGCCGCGCTACGAAAATTAGATCGCGAGTTATAAGCATTTTAACTTTTTTGACCCTCACCGTGGGGGGGTCTCCTGTCACCAACAGTAACATTGTCTCATAATAAATTACCAAACAAAATTTGGCCGCGCTACGAAAATTGATCGCGAGTTATAAACATTTTAAATTTTTCGACCCTCACCTGGGGGGGGGGGTCTCCTGTCACCAAAAATTAACACTCTCTCATAAAAATTTACCAAACAAAATTTGGCCGCGCTACGAAAATTAGATCGCGAGTTATAAGCATTTTAAATTTTTCGATCCTCACCATTGGGCGGGTCTCCACTCACCAAAAGCTACCTTGTTTTATCTTAAGACGATTCTTTTCTATACACATTCTATCAGGAATTTTTATTATTGAAACTATAGATTTATAGTAACTGAAATAAGATATATAAGTTTGAGACTCTATATCCTCTAAATATTTGAAAAATACCGCGTCAATGTCTTCCGAAGTCTACCGAAGGATACCATGCCGAAGTCTGCCGAAGTTAGCCGAGTGTTAGGTTTTTTCGTTACCGATGTGTTAGGATTTTTCGCGTTACGGAATTTTTGGATTCGGTCGCCGCGCTCAAAGCCCGTGATAAAAGCTATGCAATAGCTTAAAAAAAAGATAAAACATTAAAAATGGATATATACAAGGAATTCAAATTTATTAGTTTTAGATAAATGTACACATAAATTATGGATATTTATTACTAAGAAAAAGGAAAGTGGCAGTTTGGGTATTACATATATAATTACACATATAAATATATGTATAAGGGTATTTTTTATAATTATTAAACCCGTTGAAGGTGAATCATTTTAATAAACAATTAAAATATTTATGTAAAACTTAAGTATTTTAGGGTAACATCCGCAGTAATTGGCACATTAAGAATTTGTTTTCAAACTTACTTCAATTTTTATTACAAAGAAATAAGATATTTACTAGAAAATATTTTTAAATCATAGAATGCATATCTGTGCATGTATTTTGCCCACTAAAAGCAAAAAAAAATTGAAAAAGTGTTTTTATAAAAATATATTTATAAAAAGTTGTTAAAATCACCAGTAATTGGCACCTGGAGCACCAATGTATGACACCTTGTGATCCAGTAATTGGCACATGTTTATATTAAAAATATATTTTACATTTTGTATTGGATTTAATCGCTTTAAATGAATTTACTATAGATGAAGATGCCATATTTCAGGTTTTTGAGAGTAAGAAATCAGCATATTAGTCTGAAATGTGAACACTTTAAAACGATACAATATACTTATATAATTACCCATTAATTGTCATGCTATCCCCAGTAATTGTCATATGAAGCTTTAATGGATTCCAATTGCTGATAATATTTCATATTTTCAAATAAAAACAAATGATAAACAAAATTAGTCTATAACTTTAAAAGTACTTCCAAAATAAGTGGTTTAATCTCAAATTTCTTGCGAATTCCTTGTAATTGTAATAGGTGCCAATTACTTGGAACTAGCAAAATTGAAGCACCATTAATTGGCATCTATCATTAATTCAGAAATCCAAATATGTGTGTCGAAAATACTTTTACACAATTAAAGTAATCCTTTATAACTAAACAAAACTGTTGTCAATTAAAATTTAAAATATATTATAAATCAGATAATAATGAACTGAAAAGTTTGCCTTCCTTAAGCGAAAGAAGAAGCTTTTGTAACAAAAATGGCTAATTTGATACAAGCCATAATTGTTTCTCTTTCTTGGGCACTACTGTCATCTAGTAGCATAAATGAAAGTTAAAACTTTAACGTAAATGAGCATATAACTGGTATATGGTCTTGCATTTTTAAAAGACTGGATATAAATCTTATTTTAGGGCATGTTTGTGGAATGTGCCAGTCATTGGTGTATGCCAATTACTGGGGATGCTACCCTACAATTAATTAAAAAACTCGTTACTTATAAATGTATATTGAATGTGTTATTTAAGATATAAAAAGAAAGAGACAGAATAGATATAATATAAAAAGAAAATGTATAACATTGTATATAAAAATGGATATATTCAAGAAATTGAGATTTATGAGTTTTAGATAAATGTACACATAATTTATGAATATTTATTAGTAAGAAAAAGAAAAGTAGCAGTTTGGATATTACATATAAGTAATCAAATATGTTTTAGGAATTTTTTTATAATTATTAAATAATATACGGTAAATCATTTTAATAAAAAATTAAAATATTTATGTGAACTTATTTAACAATTGATAAAAGAAAATCCTTTTTTAAGTGTAATATTTAATGTATTATTTAAAACATCTAAACTAATAATATTACTTTGAAGCTAAATTTAATTATTGATTTAAAAAAAGATAAATTTAAATTAAAAATGTTTTTATTATTATTATTATTATTCATAAACAAAAAAGTCATAGTCTGCTTTTTTCTAGCTTAGTATATTTATTAATCGGAACCATCCCACTAAAATTAAAAATTTAACAACATTCATTAAATTTTACAATATGGTATCACATACACATGCACATATTGCCCAATAAAGCCTATTGTTTCTCCAATAATTTCAGAGCAGCAAAAGTTATCGTCATAATAGTGAGGTCTAGGTATAGTAAAGTACCCTACTAAATGAGACTGTCTGCGATACCATCTGGTGGGAAACTGCGGAGTTAGAATTCCTATCTTGAGAAGGGAAAGAGATGCCGAAAAATAGTGATTTACAAAGATGTAGAATATCATAGATTTAGTACAAAAATATATTTTCTTAACATTAATGCGAATATTGGAGCAGTTAAAACGAACATTTTTTTTTTTTTGTGATTTCCTACATTATGACGTCACGAAACTTGAAGGAAAGGAGAAACGGTTATCTTTTGCACAAAACACAACACCCAATGCCACACAGTGGTAGCGCTTGTGATTCTAAATCAAAATTATTATAACTAGTTGCTTTTTCTTTTCTTTCTGAGATCGTTTTGTCATGTCACAGTGTAAAAAATCTCGAAATACGAATGTGAATTTTAACCGTTCTATTTTTCGCATTCACTTTCTTGTCCACAAGATGTCTTTCCGTGCTAAACCAATGATGCTTTACAACTTTGTAAATCATTTATTTTATACCTTTTAATTTTTGAGATAAGAATGCTAATTCCGAAGTTTTCCCCCATGTGGCACCGAAGCTGTTTCATTTTTTTACGTATGGCTACTTTAGTATTTGGAATATATCAATAGCCATCCCAAATTTAAGAGAGTGACTTGGGCGAGCTCACTGTATAACGTAACTAAAGTATATACTGTATAAAGTACTACCCACTGTATAAAACACACACAAAAAGTAAGCTTACTAAACTTTTTCTAGGAAACTGGGATTCCTGAAACTTTTTATGTAACGGTAGAAGCAAAAATTCATGTAATCGATTCTGTTATTAGAAATTTTGCTGTTACCGTTACATAAAAAATTCTAGAAATCCCAGTTTTCTAGAAAAAAAAATTGGTATTTTTACTTTTTTAAAGAGTGTATGTGCGTGTAATGTGAGTTAATCTAACAATATCTTATAAATAAATAAAATATTGAATTTTCTTTTCATTGTAAAGTAATTTTTGCAGAGTTCCACAGACTCGCATCTTGTTAATCTATACTTTTAAATTGAATATCACCTTACACATTATTTTTGATGAAAACACCCTTTTTCTAAAGATACGAAATGTGCGACGAAAAATATGTGAAATTTTTTCACAACATTTTGGAATAGTAAGGTCATATTTCTAGAAAACAAGTTGTTCTATTTAAATATATATTTAAATAGAACAACTTGTTTTCTATTATATATGTGTATATATATATATATATATATATATATATATATATATATAGTTTATTAAAAGTAAATGAAAAATGTATCGTAAAATAAACTTAAAAATTGTATTGTAAAGGCTTCGCATGGATCTACTGATAAGATATAACTCTATTAATTTTATCGCTATATTATTTAAACTCCTCAGTCCTGTGGCAAATATTATGAGTGACCACAAAAACCGATTTAAAATTTTTATACAGCATCTCCAAAGATGCATCAGTGGGTATATAGAATTTTATGATATGCACATATTTAATAATAAAGTCCAAAAAATTTTTAACAAATTTAGTGGCATTTAAATTAATTTAAAGTTGTTATATTTTGTCATCTCCAGTCGATATCAGGACTGAGAAAGTTATTCTTTTAGAGTATTTTCTAAGTCTATTTTCCTTATTGAACAGAATTTCAAAGAAAATTAACAATAAGTTTCATAAACTTACACTTGTCCTTGTACAAAAATTTTGTATTCGTATGCAATAAATAGAAAAAAAGGAATGACTGTTTAAATTAATACATAAATTGAAAGATTATAAAAACAATAATCATTTGTAATAATTATTCTACTTCTGTTTTCCATATTTTCAAAAGCATCACCCACTCAAAAGTTATCCTCATTGATCCAAAAGTAAAAATTGCATAATGATACCCAAATTCTTTTACTACTTTTTTTAAAATCCTCTAGCAGCATTACTTCTGGAGAATTATTCATAATTCTTTATATTATTCAAAAGAGGTAAAAAATATCAGAGCTCCTTGATAAACATGTCCAACTGCAGATAGTTTTTAATTTTAATTTGAATTAACATAACTGGAGAAAATAGAATTGATATCTGACAAAGAATTTAGACAGAAAAATGAGTGATAAGTTTGTATGAATGTATAATTTTTATGTATTCAAACAGAAAGTTTCATAATTAATGGAGCAAACGTTAAAAGAAAAAAAATAGTAAAACTCTATGTCATAAACATTTTTGAAAGAAAGATGATCGTAAATGTAGCGATAAGTGGCTAGAGAGTGGTATTTAATTGTCTATAAAAAAGCAATATTTACTTTACAATATACCCATAAGACATGGTGACGTCACTGCAACGTCGTTGTGAAGTCACACTGTGACTTTGTGACCATCGATTGTCGATGTGACGTCACGTGACGTCGATGTGAAGTCACAGTGACTAAAATGTGAAGTCGTTATGGCCGTTTTAGAGCTTTTTTGTGACGTCACATTGTGACCACTTTGTGACGTCACAATGTGACCAATTTGTGAAAAGTGTGTCATTTGTGACTACTTTGACATTAACATTGTGACGAAACTGTGACAAAAGCGACGATATTTAAATTTTTAGAAACATGTTTTTTAAAGTAAATAACATGTTTTGAAGAATATTTGTAATTTTCTAAAAATTTTTAAGAAAGTCACATCTCAGTCACTATGTGACGTCACTGAGTGGTGGAATTTTCGTCACAGATGTGATGTGACCAAAGTGACTCACGGTAACGTCACTGTGATCATGCATGTTATGAGGGTAGTGAAAACTATTACTGATTCTGGTAACACATTTATTAAAACCTTTATCTTTTCAGGTTTTCGTTCATCTAACGAAACCCTATTCGTCTTTGTCCTCTGTCTACCCATCAGTCACAGAATCCATATTCAAAAACTGTATAAGTCAGATACTTTAAATTTTCTGTACTTACAGCTGAAATATCTCGTGTCACTCGACAAATCATAAAATTTTACAAACGTCTATTATTTTAATTAAATTATTATTTTCGATATCATCCGTTCATTTTTGCAATTTATATTTCCTAAGCGAATCTTAATTTCTACTTTTGTGTGTGGACATAATGGCTTAGAGGCAAATTGTCTTGCTATTATAGACAATATACTTAGTTCGATGCTGGAACTGGAAATTTTCATCCTAAGATGGATTTAAAAAGAAGAAATTTTGTATTTTTGGCCAATTTAAAAATTTATATTATGAGGTTTCGTTCATCTGACATTCACAATAATTTTTAATTCAATTTTCTAACTATTTAAAAAACTTTTGCAATTTATTTATGATTCAGCCTTTTAAATTTAATTTTAAACATTCTATTTTCGCTTTTAGAAATTTAAAATTTTATTTAAATTTCTGCTAATTTTTAGGTAGATTTCGTATGAAATACTACCTATTGCGATCGCTCCTATGTTGGAATTTATGAAATTTTTTTGTAGATCTACGCAGATCATGACTCCCAGACCGCAGAACTACCATCAGTAAAAAAAGTTTATATACCTATCTATCTATCTATCTCTTCCTATATATATATATATATATATATATATATATATATATATATATATATATATATATATATATATATATATATAACTTTTTTATGAACACGGTAAATCCTATAATGCTGCTCAAATCTCTTCCAAACTGATACATAAAATGAAGGGACATAAAATCTCGGTCACATTCGTTAATGGGGAAACTCGGACAAGGGGGTAGAAATAAGGAGGTGTTTTGTGAAAACCGAAAATACCCCATAACTTCTTAATTAAAATAGATATCGAATCAGATTAAAGTTTATATTACTAGTAAATAATGGGCTCAAGGGGCGAAAAAAAATAGAGTTTTGGGAGAAAAAAACTCATAACTTCGTCAATTCATAAAATATCAAATCAAATTAATTTTTTTATAAATATACTTAATATTATCTAAAACTTTTCTAATGACAAATTTTTGATAGGAGCAACTCTTATCGCAATAAATAAATAAATAAAAACGAAAACAAAAAAGGGAATGGAAGAAAAAAAACCCCAAAACTTCGTGAAATCTTAAGATATCAAATCCGATTAAATTTACTATACATCTTCTCAATAATATCTACAACTTTTATACTGACGAGTTTTTGATAGAACAAATACTTATATCAAAAACAAATTAAACAAAAATAGGAGTTGAAGGAAAAATCGCATTAAGGATGTACTCAAATCAAACTGCTTATGATCTGACTCATTTTTAAATTTATTTTACTCTCAAACACATCCAATTGATAGATTGTGTTATTTAGGAACTATATAATGTGACATACTAGCCAGTTTTTTCATAAAGGCAGAATTTTTTTCAAAAAATGCTGTCAAAGTGGGCATTTTGAACAGAATTTCCTGAAGCGATCGTGATTGAAAAATTGAATTTGAGGATGTGTTCAAATAGCAAACTGCTTATTTTCTGACTCATTTTTAAATCCATTTTTGCTCTCAAACGCATCCAATTGGCAAGTTATCTTATTTAGAAACTGTATAATGTACCGTACTGGTCAGTTTTTGATAAAAGCAGAATGTATTTTAGAAACTGCTGCCAAAATGGGCATTTTGAGCAAAATTTCCCGAAACGATCGTGATTGAAGAATGAAGGATGTGTTCAAATAACAAAAATACTTATTTTATGACTCATTTTTAAATTCAATTTTGCTCTCAAACGCATTTAATTGGCAATTTCTCATATTTAAGAACTATACAAAGTGACGTATTGGTCAATTTTTTCATAAAGTCGGAATACATTTCAAAAAATGCTGTCAAAGTGAGCATTTGAGCCGGATTTTGCTTAAGTAGATTCTGATAAAACCAACTCTTACTGAAAAATGAAATTAAAAATTCTTTAAAAGCGGTCAAATACAGTTGTTATACTGGGTTTATCTCAATTTGATTAAAATTGTGTAGCTTAATAAGTAATATTCTTTAAAAAAATTTATGTAATAAAACATTTATAAAAATAAACAGATAAACAAACCCTTTAATGTTAAGTTCCCTATTGAATTATAGCTCCTATAATTTCCATTACTAAAAATGATATAATGTAATTAATAACATTGAGGCTCATTTTGCAACGACACAGCAGGCTTTATATAAATTTGTGTGTTCTTCATAGATGAAAAAAAAGAAAAAGAAAAGAAAAAACAAGCACAATTTGATTTTACATCCTTTGTCTTGGAAAATGCAAACGTAAAAATGTATAATACGACAATTTACTTATTCTTTTACCTGACCTTTTACCCGAAAAGACCCTAAAAGGTACAATGTACATAAAACATTAATGCTATAAGAATTATGCAATAAATGTTCTTAACACAGAATATTTTGAATTTGAAATTTATTAAACTTTACCCAACTACACTGTCATTTCAACTGGTAATGCAACTTCATTGAAGTCTAAATTAGCAATATAATAAAGTTACTGTGTATTTATTTATTTTTTATTTTTTTTAATTCTTGAACAGGAATATGATCTCTGAATCTTTTTGTCTCAATGACAATTATGTATAATAACGAGAAATAAATCTACGACTAATTAAACTAGCACAAATTATCAAATAGATGGGGGGGGGGGGGTTCTAAAATAGAATATGATTTCCCAATGAGATTAATTTTTTGTCCCATTGACAATTATGTATAGTAACGAGAAATAAATCTGGGCTTAATATGGCATTCATATGAGGAATAGCTCTAACATTTAAGCCCGCGTTATAAAGTAGTAACAACCACAGATTATAAATCTAGTACTAATCTCCAAATAATGAAATCTCTGCTACACATAGATTATATCTTCATTATCCAAAGTTGGTAAAAGAACGAAACCGCGCTTAAAAAATGATGCAAAGACTAAAGTAAAATTTACAGCTATTTTCTGTATACATTTTATTGTTACGCATGCATATTTATTCATAAGAAAATAATCCTCTTTACTTCATAAAATACTTGTATTGAAGATCTCTTTACATAATAGTGCCATTTACAATTCTTTTAATCAATCTCTACACTCTCAAAAAGACGGAAAAAAACCTTGCCCAAATACCAACATTTGTCTAAAAATCTACATTGTACATAAAACGTTAATTCTATCAAAATTATACAGTAAAGTTTCTTAACACACAATTTATTAAATTTTATTCAACTACATTGGAATTTCAACTGACAATGCAACTTCACTAGATTCAAAATTAGGACAAGTAAAGTGTATATATTTTTTTCCTGATCTGGAATATGATTTAAGATTTTTGTGTTCCCAATTACAGTTATATATAGTAACGAGAAATAAATCTACGCTTAATATGGCATTTACATGAGGAATAGCTGTAACATTAATGCACTCGTTATTAAGCGGCAACAACTAAAGATTATAAATCTAGTACTAATCCCCAAATAATGAATTCTCTTATACACATAGATTGTATATTCATTATCCAAAGCTGGGTAAAAGAACAAACCAGTGTTTGAAAAATGATGCAAAGACAAATGTAAAATTTACAGCTATTTTCTGTATGCATTTTATCGTTACGTATGCATATTTATTCATAAGAAAATAATCCTCTTCACTGTCATTCATAAAATACTTGTACTGAAGATCTCTTTACATAATATTGCATATAATATAGGGCCATTACAATTCTTTTAATCAATCTCTACACTCTCGAAAAGAAAAAAAAAAACCTAGCCCAAATACTCTCTTCTGTGCCAAGGGGCTCTGTTTAATTGCAGCTTCTAATTTCCGGTTCCTAAAAATAAAACCGATGACTTAATAACATCAATCTCTACACTCTCGAAAAAAAACCCCTTGCCCAAATACCAACATTTGTCTAAAAATCTACATTGTACATAAAACGTTAATATCAAAACTATACAGTAAAGTTTCTTAACACACAATTTATTAAAGTTTATTCAACTACATTGGAATTTCAACTGACAATGCAACTTCACTAGATTCAAAATTAGGACAAATAATAAAACTAATAAGGTAAGTGTATATATTTTTTTCCTGATCTGGAATATGATTTAAGATTTTTGTGTTCCTAATTACAGTTATATATAGTAGCGAGAAATAAATCTACGCTTAATATGGCACTTACATGAGGAATAGCTGTAACATTAATGCACTCGTTATTAAGCGGCAACAACTACAGATTATAAATCTAGTTCTAATCCCCAAATAATGAATTCTCTTATACACATAGATTGTATATTCATTATCCAAATCTGGTAAAAAAAAAAAAAAAAAAAAAACTGTGCTTGAAAAATGATGTAAAGACAAAAGTAAAATTTACAGCTATTTTCTGTGTACATTCTATCGTTACGTATGCTATTTATTTATAAGAAAATAATCCTCTTCATTTTCATTCATAAAATACTTGTACTGAAGATCTGTTTACATAATAGTACCATTTACAATTCTTTTAATCAATCTCTACACTCTCGAAAAGACGTAAAAAACCTTGCCCAAATACTAATACTTGTCTAAATATCTAGAATGTATATAAAACGTTAATATTATCAAAACTATACAGTAAAGTTTCTCAACACACAATTTATTGAAGTTTATTCAACTACATTGGCATTTCAACAAACAACTCAACTTCACTAGATTCAAAATTAGCACAAGTAATAAACTAAGTGTGTATTTTTTTCCTGCATTGGAATGTGATTTAAGATTTTTGTGTCCCAATTACAGGTATAGTAATGAGAAATAAATCTATGCTTAATATTGCATTCAAATGGGGCATAATTCTAACATTAAAGCCCTCGTTATTAAACAGCAACAGCCATAGATTATAAATCTAGTACTAATCCCCAAATAATGAAATCTCTTATACGCATAGATTATATATTCATTATCCAAAGCTGGGTAAAAGAACAAAGCAGTGTTTGAAAAATGATGCAAAGACAAATGTAAAATTTACAACTATTTTCTATATACATTTTATCGTTACGTATGCATATTTATTCATAAGAAAATAATCCTCTCCACTGTCATTCATAAAATACTTGTACTGAAGATCTCCTTACATAATAATGGCACTTACCATTCTTTTAATCAATCTCTACATTCTCGGAAATAAAAACTTGCCCAAATACTAATACTTGTCAAAAAACCTACAATGTGCATAAAACTTCCTGTATTGTCAAAACAGCCTAAATTTCTACAATGTACATAAAACGTTGATACCAACAAAACTATACAGGAAAGTTTCTCAACACACAATTTATTAAAGTTTATTCAACTACATTGAAATTTCAACTGACAATGCAACTTCACTAGATTCAAAATTATGACAAGTAATAAAACTAATAAGGTAAGTATATATATATTTTTTTTCTGATCTGGAATATGATTTAAGATTTTTGTGTTCCCAATTACAGTTATATATAGTAATGAGAAATAAATCTACGCTTAAAATTGCATTCAAATGGGGCATAATTCTAACATTAAAGCCCTCGTTATTAAACAGAAACAACCACATATTTTAAATCTAGTACTAATCCCCAAATAATGAAATCTCTTATACACATAGATTATATATGCATTATCCAAATCTGGGAAAAAAAACAAAACTGTGCTTGAAAAATGATATAAAACAAAAGTAAAATTTACAGCTATTTTTTGTATACATTTTATTGTTACGCATGCATATTTATTCATAAGAAAATAATCCTCTTCACTGAAATTCATAAAATACTTGTACTGAAGATCTCTTTAGATAATAGTGCCACTTACAATTATTTTAATCAGTCTCTACATTCTCGGAAAAAAAAGCTTGCCCAAATACTAATACTTGTCAAAAAAACTACAATGTACATAAAACGTCCTGTATTGTCAAAACAGCCTAAATATCTACAATGTACATAAAACGTTAATACCAACAAAACTATTCAGTAAAGTTTCTCAACACACAATTTATCAAAGTTTATTCAACTACATTGGCATTTAAAATGACATGACAATTTCACTAGATTCAAAATTAGGACAAGTAATAAAACTAATAAGGTAAGCGTGTAATTTTTTTCCTTGAACTGGAATATGATATAAGATTTTTGTGTCCCAATTACAGTCATTTATAGTAACGAGAAATAAATCTTAGCTTATTATGGCATTCACATGAGGAACAGTTCTAACATTAATATGTTCGTTATTAAACAGCAACAACGACAGATTATAAATCTAGTACTAATCCCCAAATAATGAAATCTCTTATACACATAGATTATATATTCACTATCCAACACTGGTAAAAGAACAAATATGATGCAAAGACAAAAGTAAAATTTACAGCCATGTTCTGTATACATTTTATCGTTACGTATGCATATTTATTCATAAGAAAATAATCCTCTTCAACTGTCATTCATAAAATACTTGTACTGAAGATCTCTTTACATAATAGTGCCACTTACAATTCTTTTAATCAATCTCTACACTCTCGAAAAGAAAAAAAAAACCTAGCCCAAATACTCTCTTTCTGTGCCAAGGGACTCTGTTTAATTGCAGCTTCTAATTTCCGATTCCTAAAAATAAAACCAGAGTAATTAATAACATCAAAGCGTAATTTGCAACGGCGTGAGCAACACAATTAGCGACTTGAGTCAGCATTTGTCTTGTACCCGGGACTTACAACAATCCTTCTTCTAAATCCACCCACTCTGTCGAGTAAACACAGGGAGTACCTTCCGGATCTTTACCTTTGTTGCCAGATCTTTTTTTTATTTTTTTACCCTTTTCGTTCCCGTTCGTTATTACCAGATCTGTCTGTCTGTTTCTCTCTTGGGGGTTTCAAGCGATTTTTCCCCATCCACAAACCCCTTTGCAGAAGGATGGAATACTGACTGGTCTCTTTCCATCCCTCCCGCGCTTCTTTTCTCTTTATATGAATCGTTGGGTTTTCTCCTCTCTTTCTCTCTCGCTACCGAATGCTTATTCTCTCTGTAAATGTTTCAGATAGGGGTTGGCTACAAATTGAGAGTTTTAAGCTCTTAAAATGCGTTTCGTTAATGTTCTGGATGTTTGTTTGAAAAAGAGTCATGGGAGCCGGTAGAGAAATACTGGGAGAGCAATATTTTTGAACAGATTTTGCTTGATGTACCTGCAGTACGCAGCATACTTTTTTTAAAAACAATGAAAAGCACAAATATGAATACAGTTTAACATAAGCCCTTTTTTTACCATAACCCGTGAAAAAAATAATTAAATGTATCAACATAATTTCAATAGAGTAATGAAAAAACAAGTGAGTAAAATCATAAAGGTAAGATTATAATAGCTTAAAAACATTCTTTTTTCTTTGTCGGTGAATTCTTTATTTCTTTAAACATATAAATGTTACAAGTTTTTTTTTTCTGGTGGCGGTTTATTGGCAAAAAATTATTATTATTATTATTATTTAATACTTTTAAAACACTCGAGAAATAAATTTTACTGATCTTTGTTGTTTTTCTAAAATCATTGGAGTAATTGAAAACTTGATTACTAATTACATTTCAAAATCTAAAAGTGGTAATGACATTTTTCTGGCTTTATATCCTTTTCTTATCTATTTTCAGGATGTTAAACTTGTTTCTTTCAAAGATTCTATGCTTTTAATTATCCAAACATAAGAAAAAGTTCAGATAATTAAAAAACAATATTGGGTGAAAAAAGTCCGGGCCAGGTACTCCCAATCTTTACTGTTTTAAAAATGCTAATGTTTTAAACAGTAAAGATTGGGAGTGCGGGCCCTGAAAAATGGAATAAATTACTTCTGTTATAATTAATTTACCGATTGAATAATCGTGTTTAAAATTAATCTAATGTAATTTCGTATGCAGCGATTTTCTGCAGTTCCATATACTGACCTTCGATTTATTCTGTTGAACTGATCCAGAGTATCAGACCAGATAAAGTGATCGTTGAGGTTAATTGGATGAAATAGTCCTCCAGTCTTCGTGTCCGGGATAGCTCAGTTGGTAGAGCATTGGCGGCTTCAGCCAATACATCCCTGGTTCGAATCCTGGCCCGGACTTTTTTCACCCAATATTGAAAAATGGAATAAATTACTTCTGTTATAATTAGTTTACAGATTGAATAATCGTGTTTAAAATTAATCTAACATACAATGTATTTCATAAATATATAGTTTTATTTTTTCTAACTTACGCATCACATATACATGTTCTTAATTTATACAGAATGATAAAAAATAATAGGAAAAATTTAAAAGGCTGCAATGTACTCCAAATCAAATCATATAATCATCATATCAATCATTTCAAATCATCCATACTAGTTTTTGTATAAGAAATCCAGATCGTATTCACTTTTCTTACTCAAAAATGAAAGGTATCTCAGTACAGCAATTTTTAACAGATTTCTCTTGCTATAGCGATATTATAAAATGTTACGGAAATATACAGTATTTCAGTAACTGAAACCCTATAAGCCATGAATTATATTATGAAATTACAGCGTCTGGTTCAACGTTGTTTGGGTAAGGATCGTAGCAAGTTCTAACATTTATCCAGATACCTTTATATTTAATTCAAGGAAACATCAGTCTGTTTCAAATTTCGCTAAAAAGTATTCTTTATTATTGTTGTTATAATAAAAAATCCATACAAAAATAGTGAGAAATCTTCCAAAATTTTTCAAATACATTTTCGAATAGCACTGACGGTAGATAGAAAATATATAATGTACTTTTAGAACTTTCCTTAAAGGGATGAATAACTTTTTGAACAATCTTGTTTATTTGTAAAAAACATGGTTCAAATGGTGAACTCACTACATTTCAATTTCGAAAAATTAATTTTTTAACTGCATATTTAAATAAAAAAATTTGAAAAAATTGCATATAAAAAAAATGTCTACTATTGTTTTAAATATTGATATTTATGTCCAAGGTTTCTTTTAAGATTTTCAAGTGAGTATTGCACAAGACTGTGCATGTATTTTTAGATACATCCAATATTACATTTGATATAATTTTTCGACTGATGTATATAGTGAAAGAAGAAGAAATCTAACACATCTTCATATACTTTTATTTGAAAATTATTATAATAATAATAACAACAAGAAATCTTAAAGCTAGCATTTATCATATATTATAGAAACATACACGAAAAATTTAAAACTCTATCTCAAACACAAAAAAAACATTAGCATTTTTAAAACAGTAAAGTGACGAAAATATAAATAAGCAGAAAAAGTCACTTAAAGTTTTAATTAAATGTGTAACTGCGCTAGGTGTATTAACAAAATTTACAATATCTGGCGATATAATTATCAAATGGGTAAAACTAAGGTATCAAAATATTCATAATGAAACAGGCTTTTTTTTAATATTAAAAAAATATTAAATTTAAAAGTTATTAATATTAAAATATTAAGAAAATCGACTTTTAACCAATTTTGAGGAAAACAACACTTTTTAAGTCCTTTCATCTATTGTGAAAAAGTAAGCATAAACATCATCACATTTTATGCTATGAAAACATAACTAAGCGTCTTTGCTTTAATATTCGCTATTTTTCAAAAAAATGTTTCCGTATAATAATATTTTGTGTGTGTGTTCCATCTAACTCTTTCTGATACGGCAGAATGAATGGAGATAGCTAAATTAATGATTGTAATAGTGGCTCTTTTATTATCAGCCAAATCAATCTATCAAATGAGCTATCTATTTATCCATCCAACTTTTCATCTATATATTTATCTACATATCTAGCAATAAATACATGAGCGTATGGGGTAAAGAAAAAAAGATTTTATTTCGCTCAGGTAGGAACACCGGAGATCAGTGGTTTCTTTCCACTACAGTGAATGTCTGATGATAAAAAGTGTCGAATTTCTGATTTAAAAAAAAAAAAAAAACCTCAGTAAGGCGTAAAGAAAAAGTTCTGATCTGGATAAGAATGTCATTAGTTCTGTTCGACCTTTAACAAAATTATTTATCTGCGAATACGGCAGTGATTGGTAGTTTTCCTTACTTTAATCTGATCGTTGTACGATCTGACGGTCTTCAAGTTAGTGTATCAAATGGAAATGCAGTAGACTTATTCAAATACATATAGCTTAGGGCCAGAGATCGGGCTAATTTTAGAATTTATTGAATTTCTGATCATTGCTTTGTTTAGACTTTTAAAACAGTAATTTGAATGTAATCATGCCATCGAAATTATAAAGAAATCTTGAAATATAAAAAATATTAAAATAATTTATTAAAGTAATAAAGCAAAATGATAAAAAGAAAGACTATTTAAAAACTAGCTAAATTATTAAAGTTAAAGTCAAGTAATAAATTAATAACGTATAATAAAATATGTATTATAAAGATGCGATACATTTACCATTAATTATTCAATGACACTTTACTCATAGAGATACCCTAATAATTGATATCAAAATTATAAAGCAAAGAGTTTTTACTTTTGATTTAGCCAGACTTAATAACCAAAAAAAGCTTAATTAATATATAAATATACATTAATTTGGTAAAAATATCGTAATTACTCTTGATATCAGCAATATTACCTTTTTTCAGAAATACATTTATACTTGCTGCATAAAAAACACCAATTCAATTATATTATCGAGAATTACATATTAAAATACGTATGAGATGATATAAAACTGAAAAATTCTGTAGTTTTGCCCCTACATTTGAATTTTTTTTAAATAAAATTAAAGTTTGATAGTAGTATACAATGTATTATTAAGACTTTCCTTTAAAGACCTATTTCTTAATCTTCTATTCTGAAAAAAAAGAATAAGCCCATTTTATGCTATGATTATTTAACTAAGCATTTTTTCTTTTATATTCGCTTTCATATTCCTAAAAAAATGTTTCCGTATAATATTTTTTGTGTGTGTGTTTCCATCTAACTCTTCCTTACTGATACGTCAGAATGAAAGAAGATAGCTAAATTGATGTTTGTAAGACAGGCTCTTTTATTATCAACCAGTCTATCTGTCAAATGAACTATCCATTTATCCATCCAGCATTTCATCTATATATTTATCTACATATCTAGCAATAAATACATGTGTGTATGAGGTAAAGAGAAAAAGATTTTATTTCGCTTCGATGGGAACACTGCAGATCAGTGGTTTCTTTCCACTACAGTGAATATCTGATGATAAAAAGTGTCGAATCTCTTTGATGAAAAAGAAAAAAACTTGGAAAGGCGTAAAAGAAAAGTTTTGATCTGGATAAGAATGCCATTAGTTCTGTTCTACCTTTAACAAAATTATTTATATGCGAATATGGCAATGATCGGTAGTTTTCGTCACTTTAATCAAATCGTTGTACAGATCGGTCCTTCTTCAAATTGCAGTATCCAATGGAAATGCAGTAGACTTCTTCAAATCTGCATAGCTTGAGACCAGAGGTTGTCCGGATTTCGGAATTTTGTGAATTTCAGGTCATTGTTTTGTTAACACTTTTGAAACAGTAATTTGAAATAATAATGCCATCAGAATCATAATGAAGGTTGGCAATATTGTAGCGAAAATAGCATCCAATGCTGTGCGAGCCGGTGGCCTCGCGGTAAAGCGCTGACCTGCGAAGCAGCTGACCTGCGAAGCAGCAGATTGTGAGTTCGATTCCAACTGAAGGCAAGTTACCTAAAATTTGTTTTTGTGTTAAAATTTCGTTTATGTTTTTTTCCTGTACTTTATAGAAAATTCTTATGTTAATTGTTATTCAGTTTCTAGAACTTTCCAAGTCTGGAATGTTCCTTTCGAGAAAATTCCTCGTCTGTATATAAGCTGGTGTAGCTTTCAGTTCAACAGAATAAAGTTTCAGAGTTTGGTGGATACTCGTTGTCTTCACTTGTTCATAGTGAATACACACTACGATTGAGAAATCTACGCGACAGATTTGGTGGAGGTGCTGGTTAAGATAAGCACGGAAGAGCTACGCAGAAGCCAGCGTGTTCAAGGACTACCACCTGAGTTTGGCTTATTGCCGGATCCAAGAAGAATTAGAAGGATGGCTAAGAATGAGGATGGAAAAAGCGGCATGTCAGCTAACATTGCGCCTGTGCCTGTTTTGACCTACCAGCTCCCTCGGAATCCATGCATCTTCTCCGGAGAAGATGAACAAGATGCGGATAGATGGCTACGAGATTTTAAGCGAATTGCCACCTATAACCGATGGGATGAGCAAATGTGCCTTGCAAACGTGATTTTCTATCTTGCCGGAACCGCACGGCAGTGGTTCGATAACAACGAGGACAGTTTCACTAATTGGACTGAATTCACAAAGGCTTTAGAAGCTACGTTTGGCCGAGCAGACGACCTGAGAAGACAAGCTGAAAGACTGTTGCTCACTCGAGCGCAGAAATCCGGCGAAATGGCCGAAGCCTATATTCAAGACGTCCTTGCCCTCTGTCGAAAAGTCAAACCCTCTATGCCAGAAGACGAGAAAATTGCTCACCTCATGAAGGGGATTTCAGAGGACTTGTACCAGATTCTCCTGACTCAAGAATATCAGACTGTTGATAGTAGTGCCGTCAAATAGAGAACCTTCGACGCAAACGTATAAACCGGCCAAAATTCCAGAGGCTCCTTAATGTGTCTACAGTGTCGGCCGAAGCAGACGTTGGTGACATTAGGTCACTGATACGGAGTATTGTACAGGAAGAACTCCAAAAGATTTTGCCGGAAGTGAATTGTGGCACAAACGACGAATGCGACTCTCCATTGGACATCGCGTCGGTTGTGAGAGAAGAAGTTATGGAGGCTCTAGCTCCACTTACGGTTCCAAAAAGACGTACCGTGACTACTCGAAGCTCAGTTCCAGTTAGACCTCAGCCAAGACGTGACACCAGAAACAGCGCCGTGCCAGAGCGAAAGACAGACGTTTGGAGAACTGCAAACAATGTACCCCTCTGTTACCATTGTGGACGTCCAGGGCACGTGTTAAGATATTGTCGAGAAAGACGTAGGATATTTGCAAACGCAAGAACCTTCAATGCATCCAATACACGCCGAGATATGGACACTGACTCTCTACGCAGCTTCGATGAGGATTATATACAGCCGAAAGCTCCTAGCCGCAGAAGTAGTTCACCTTATCCCCGCCGTTCTCCCAGCCGCCGACAGTCACCATCACCTCTGCGCCGTTCAAGCCGTTCTCCACGCCGAGCTAATGAGGAAAACTAACTCCAGCGACCTATGCAGGAGGTGAGGCCGCAATAGAAGTAAATCCTCCGACGTTCATCACCAAAAAGCTAAAAAAAAATACAACCTTCGTTACGGTAAATGGACTGCATATCAAAGCCCTCGTTGATTCCGGTGCCGATTACTCCGTCATATCGGAAGAATTACGCCGAAAATTGAATGTGCCCATGTTTGCAGAGAATGGACCTATGTTAAAGACTGCATCCGGCAAACCCGTTGCCGCTTCAGGACATTGCGTATTAAAAGTTAATTTGAATGGAACTGTGAAGCCATTTAACTTCCTTGTGTTTCCACAGTGCAGTCATCAAATGATACTTGGATGGGATTTTTTCCGTGCTACTGATGCCGTCATAGATTGTGGGAATGAAGAACTTCAACTGTCGGAAATACTCCCAAAGCACACAGTGACAAGCAAATCTGATTCCTCCTTCTTTGCCGCAGCAGATTACGTAATTGAAGCAAATTCAGTGAAGCAAATATGTGCCCTTACTCCAGGAATTCAAAAAATGGATGAAGCTATGATTGTTGGCAATAAACTTCTCATGTGGGAAAGACAGCTATCCATACCGGCATCGATAATTACTGTGGAAAATAGTCGTTGCAAAATATGGGTGACGAATTGCTCTGGACGAAAGCAAATGATACCAAAGGGGATGAATATCGACAATGTAACAGCAGTCGAAAATAATGCCATTTGTTCTCTCAACGAAGCAGACGGAAGGCCTACGATAGGACACAGATCCAGAAAGCGGGTGACTAGAGAGAAATTAAAAGAAACCTTGGATGCTGAGCTGACTGCTGCTGAAGAAGACGCATTATTGAATCTGCTAGAAGAATACAGTGATATTTTTGACATTAACAGAAAATCGAAGAAACCCAGAAGCAATAGTATTAAGCACAAGATCAACACAGGTGATAGCGCTCCCATCAAGCAGAGACCTTACCATACATCCGCTACTGAGAAACGCATAATTGAAGATGAAGTCCAACGAATGCTAAAAGCTGACGTGATTCAGCCATCGGACAGTCCTTGGTCATCTCCCGTCGTGCTTGTGAAGAAGAAAAATGGCGAATGGCGTTTCTGTGTCGATTACAGAAGATTAAACAAAGTCACTAAAAAAGATGTCTATCCGTTGCCACGTATTGATGATGCCTTGGATTGCCTCGCCGGTGCTAGAATTTTCTCAATGATGGATTTGAAGTCAGGTTATTGGCAAATAGAAGTGGATGAAAAAGACCGAGAGAAGACAGCTTTTGTGACATCAGACGGTCTCTACGAATTTAAGGTTATGCTATTTGGGCTATGCAATGCCCCCGCTACATTTGAACGCATGATGGATGCAGTATTACGAGGCCTCAAATGGAATATCTGTCTTTGCTATCTGGATGACATCATTGTGTATGCGCCGGATTTTCAAGAGCACCAGTCACGTCTGAGGAAGGTTTTGAAATGTATCCAAGAGGCGGGCTTGACGCTTAACACTAACAAATGTTGTTTCGGCAAAAAGAAACTTACCATACTGGGACACCTAGTGGATCAACATGGCATCTATCCCGATCCACAGAAGATAGCTGCTGTGAAAAATTTCCCTACTCCAGAAAATATCGCAGACGTCCGAAGTTTTCTGGGCCTGTGCTCGTATTCTCGACGATTCATCCGAAACTTTGCCGATATCGCAAAGCCGCTGCATGATTTATTAAAGAAAGATGTCAAATTTTCCTGGAACACGTCACAGAGGGAATCTTTCACAACTCTCAAGAAGTTACTGACGAGTAGCCCTGTTTTGGGACATTTCCTCCCAGACGCAAAAACGAAGATCCATACAGACGCTAGTGGCTATGGCATCGGGGCAGTATTAGTACAGGATCAAGATGGTAAGGAAAGACCAATAGCCTATGCATCCCGATCCCTGACTGCATCCGAAAAGAACTATTCTACAACAGAAAAAGAGTGCCTTGCTGTCATCTGGGCGATCAGTAAATTCAGACCGTACCTTTTCGGAAAACCCTTTACCGTGGTAACGGACCATCACTCTCTGTGCTGGTTGGCCAATATTAAAGATCCTTCTGGCAGACTTGCGCGATGGGCTTTGAGGTTACAGGAGTATGACATCAATATCGTCTACAAAAGTGGTCGCAAACATTCTGATGCCGATTCACTGTCAAGAAAACCGCTCGACGAAGCTGTAGTTGAGGATATAGAGGAAATCCCTTTCTTTGCAGTCATCACTGATTTTAGAAAAGAACAGCTCAAAGATAAACACTTGAAATCCTTAATGAAAACACTCCAGAGGGGCGACAACCACAGAAGTTACCAAATAAGAAGCGGTGTTCTTTATAAAAGAAATTATGACCCCATGGGACAGGAATGGCTATTAGTAGTACCGAGACAACACCGTCGCGATATTTTAAAGAGTCTTCATGATGCTCCAACTGCTGGTCATCTTGGATTCGCCAAGACCTATGATCGAATAAGGCGGAAGTATTATTGGCCAGGATTATATGGCAGCGTTAGCCGCTATGTGGCACATTGTTGAGAATGCCAAAGACGGAAATCTCCACCTCAACTTCACCCTGGACAACTTCATCCAATAAAGCCCCCTGATTCACCATTTGCAAACATTGGAATAGATCTACTTGGACGCTTCCCTGTCACCCGAAACGGCAACCGATGGATTATTGTTTGCACCGACTATCTGACGAGATTTACAGTTACAAAGGCATTACCAACTGCTGAGGCTACTGAAATTGCTAAATTTATAGTGGAAGAAATCATACTCAAGCACGGTGCCCCTAGAGAGATGATCAGTGATAGAGGACGCTCTTTCCTCTCTAGTATCGTGAAAGACATTAATCAACAGTGTCAAACATCTCATCTTCTGACGACAGCTTATCATCCACAAACAAACGGATTGACTGAGAGATTTAACAAAACATTAGCTGACATGCTATCTATGTACGTTGACGTTGAACAAAGAAACTGGGATACCATCTTGCCGTTTGTGGCCTTCGGCTACAATTCAGCAAAACAAGAAACTACCGGATTCAGCCCATTCTTTCTCGTACATGGTAGAGATATACAGACTCCTCTAGATGTGATTTTTCCTCACAGCTCCGATTCCTATGACAACAATTATGCACAACAACTGATTACCAGGGCTGAGGAAGCTAGACAGCTAGCAAGACTTCACATCCTTGACGCTCAAGCAACTGACAAACAAAGATATGACGAGAGGCATCGGCCAGTCAGTTACAATATCGGAGACTTCGTCTGGCTCTATACTCCCGTGTGAAAAGTGGGGTTGTCAGAAAAGCTGCTAAGACGTTATTTCGGTCCGTATCGAATCACACGTCGTTTATCTGACGTAACCTACGAAGTTCAAAGCATGGAAGAGGACAGAAAACGACGAAGTTCAAAGGACGTAGTCCATGTTCTGAGGTTAAAACCCTACTTTGACCCAAAGCAACAATTAGTTGAGAAAGAACGACGCAGCAGTGGCAGGAGACCTGTCACAAGGAGTCAAACTAAATTGCAGCGGGACGCTGCATCTTCCTAAGGAGGGGGAACTGTAGCGAAAATAGCATCCAATGCTGTGTGAGCCGGTGGCCTCGCGGTAAAGCGCTGACCTGCGAAGCAGCAGATTGTGAGTTCGATTCCAACTGAAAGCAAGTTACCTAAAATTTGTTTTGTGTTAAAATTTCGTTTATGTTTGTTTCCTGTACTTTCCAGAAAATTCTTATGTTAATTGTTATTCAGTTTCTAGAACTTTCCAAGTCTGGAATGTTCCTTTCGAGAAAATTCCTCGTCTGTATATAAGCTGGTGAAGCTTTCAGTTCAACAGAATAAAGTTTCAGAGTTTGGTGGATACTCGTTGTCTTCACTTGTTCATAGTGAATACACACTACGATTGAGAAATCTACGCGACAATATAGTAAAATATTAAAATAATTAATTAAAATAATAAGCTAAAATTATAAATAGTAAGGTCATTCTAAAAATGATTAAATTAATAAATATAAATGTCAAGTAAATAATTAATAATATGTAATAAAATATGTATTCAAATACATTTTCCTTGAATTATTGAATGAAACTCATATAGCTGTCTTAATAATTAACACCAAAACCATAAAGTAAAGAAGTTTTACTTAAAGTTTAGCTAGTCTTAATAACCAAAAAAACTTGATTAATATATAAATATATATTAATTCGGTAAAAACATTGTAATTATTAGTGATATCAGCAATATCTTCTTTTTTCCAAAAATAATTTTATACTAGCTTCATTAAAAAAAGTCATAAAAAAAGAAATTGTACATAAAAAATTCCACATAAAAAAAGAAATTGTAATGAAGGCTTGAAATATAGTAAAATATAAAAAAAAAATTAAGTAAAATAATAACCTCAAATGAAAAAAACCAAGAAATTTTAAAAAATGATTAAATTTTTTATGAAGCAAATCACATTATCGAGAATTACGTATTAAAATACATATAAGATGATATAAAACTAAAAAGTTCTGTAATTTTGGCCCTACATTTGAATAATTTGTAATAACATTAAAATTTGATAGTAATATAGAAAGTATCATTAGAATTTTCCTAATGACCTATTTCTTTTGCATCTATTTTGAAGACAATCAAAATAAGTATGAGCGTATTTTATGCTATGAATATTTAACTAAGCGTTTTTGCTTTTATATTAGCTATTCTCCAAAGAAATATTTCCGTATAATAAGTTGTGTGTGTGTTGTTTCCATCTAACTCTTTCTTACTGATTCATCGGAATGAAAGGAGATGGCTAAAATAATGTTTGTAAGACCGGCTCTTTTATTATCAGCCAATCTATCTATCAAATAAACTATCCATTTATACATCCAGCATTTCATGTATATATTTATCTATTTATCAAGCAATAAATACATGGGTGTATGAGGTGAACATTTTTTTTCTTCCTATAGTAACATTGGATATCAGTGGTTTCTTTCCACTCCAGTGAATATCTGATGATAAAAAGTGTCGAATCTCTGATGAAAAAGAAAAAAAAAATCATCAAGACGTAAAATAAAAGCTCTGATCTGGATAAGAATGTCGTTAGCTCTGTTCTACCTTTAACAAAATAATTTATCTGGGAAAATGGAAGTGATCGGTAGTTTTCGTTACTTTAATCAGATCTTTGTGCAGATTTCCCCTTCTTCAAGTTGGTGTATCCAATGAAAATGTAGTAGACATCTTCAAATCTGCATAGTTTGGAACTAGAGGTTCTGAGGATATTAGAATTTTGTGGATTTCTAGGCATTGCTTTGTTTAAACTTTTGAAACGGAAATTTGAATGTATTAATGCCATCGAAATTGTAATGAAGGCTTGCAATACAGTAAAATATTAAAATAATTAATAAAATAATAAACTAAAATGATAAAAAATAAGAAATTAAAAAATATTAAATTTAAAAAAATCAAGTAATTAACTAATAACATACAACAAAATTTTCATTGAGATACTTATATATAATATAATATATGATATATGATATGATATATGATACAATAATTTTTTTGTGATTCCATCAAATTCTTTCTTACTGATGCGGCAGAACGAAAGGAGATGACTAAATTAATGTTTGCAAGACTGGCTGACTATTCTTCAAAAATATGTTTCCGTATAATAATTTTTTTGTGTGTATATTTCCATCTAACTTTTTCTTTCTGATACGATAGAATGAAAGGAAATGGATAAATTAATGTTTGTAAGTCTGGCTCTTTTATTATTAGCCAATCTATCTATCAAATGAACTCTCCATTTATCCATCGAACATTTCATCTATACATTTATCTACATACCTAGCAATAAATACATGTGTGTATGAGGTGAAGATAAAAAGATTTTATTTCACTCCGATAGGAACAGCGGAGGTCAGTGGTTTCTTTCCACTACAGTGAATATCTGATGATAAAAAGTGTCGAATCTCTGATGAAAAAGAAAAAAAAAAACTCATCAAGACGTAAGAGTAAAGTTCTGATCTGGATAAGAATGTCGTTAGCTCTGTTCTACCTTTAACAAAATAATTTATCTGGGAAAATGGAAGTGATCGGTAGTTTTCGTCACTATAATCAGATCGTGCGTCGTACAGATCTGACCTTCTTTAAGTTAGTGTATCAAATGGTAATGCAGTAGACTTCCTCAAATCCGCATAGCTTGAGACCAGTAATTGTGTGGATTTTAGAGTTTTGTCGTTTTCCCGTCATTGCATTGTTTAGACTTTTGAAGCAGTAATTTGAAAGTATTTATGTCATCAAAATTATAATGAAGGTTTACAATAAAGCAAAATAATAAAATAATTGATTAAAAGTAATACAGTAAAATGATAAAAACTAACACAATTTTTAAAATGATTAAATTTTTTAAGAAAAAAGTTAAATAAATCATTAATAACTTACAATAAAATATGTATTTAGATACTGTTTATTAAAAATAATATATGATATATGAAATGATGTATGTGATATGATAATTTTTTGTGTTTCCATCAAATTCCTTCTTACTTATACGTCAGAATGAAAGAAGATGGTTAAATTAATGTTTGTAAGACTGGCTCTTTTATTATCAGCCAATCTTTCTATCAAAGGAACTATCCATTTATCCATTCAACTTTTCATCTATATATTTATCTACATATCTAGCAATAAATAAATGAGCGTATGAGATAAAGAGGAAAAAAAATTATTTCGCTCCGATAGGAACATTGGAGATCAGTGGTTTTTTACCACTAGAGTGAATATCTGATGATAAAAAGTGTCGAATCTCTGATAAAAAAGAAGAAAAAACTCAGCAAGGTGTAAAAGAAAAGTTCTTATCTGAATAAGAATGTTGTCAGTTCTGTTCTATCTCTAACAAAATTACTTATCAGCGCATTTGGCAGTGATTGGTAATTTTCGTCACTTTAACCACTTAACAAATCTGTATTTTTGAAAAATGCTTTCAAATAATGACATTTCTTTCATGTCTTTTACAGATTCTTCATTGTTTTTTCACCGGCTTTTTGAAAACAGAAATTTTCGCCTGATTGAATCAGAAAAATGTTTAGTTTAAATAATTCGAAATTTACAATAAAAATTTACTGGTGACAATGATAAATCATGACGGAATATAGATGTCCGTAAGCGGTACGGACAAATCATGATTGGCAAAAAACACTTTGCCCGTACGTCATACGGGCGAAGCACGGAAGTGATTAATAAGATCGTTGTATAGATCTGTCCTTCTTCAGTTTCAGTATCAAATGTAAATGCAGTAGACTACCTCAAATCCGCACAGCTTGAGGCCAGAGGTTGTGTGGACTTTAGAATTTTGTGAATTTCTGATCATTGCATTGTTTAGACTTTTGAAACAGTAATTTGAATGCAATCATGTTATCGAAATTGTAATGAAGGCTTGCAATATAGAAATATTAAAATAATTAATTAAAGTAATAAATTAAAATGATAAAAGAAAGATTATTTTAAAAAATAGCTAAATTATTAAAGGTAAAAGTCAAGTAAATAATTATAAACACATAAAATAGTTATAACACATAAAAAATATGTATGGAGATACATTTTCTTTCAATTATTTAATGAAACTTTTCTCATAGTGCTATTCTAAAATTTCAAATAAAAATTTTAAAGCAAATGAGTTTTGCTTTAGATTTAGCCAGTATAAATAACTAAAAATATCTTGATTAATATATAAATACATATTATTTGGTAAAAAGACAGTGTTTACCATTGATATCACAAATATCTACCTTTTTCAGAAATACATTTACACTTGTTTCATAAAACAACACCAGTTCAGTCATATTATCGAGAATTACATACTAAAATACATATAAGATGATATAAAATTCAAAAATCTATAATTTTGCCCCTACATCTGAATATTTTTTGAGAACATTAAAGTTTGATAGTAATATATAATGTATTATTAGAACTTTCCTTAAAGTCCTATTTCTTTTTCATCCATTCTGAAATATTAAAAATAAGTATAAGCCCATTTTATACTATGAATATTTAATTAAGCTTTTTTGCTTTTATATTCACTATTCTACAAAAAAATGCTTCCGTATAATAATTTGTGTGTGTGTGTTTTCATCTAAGTCTTTCTTACTGATACGGCAGAATGAAAAGAGATGCCTAAATTAATTTTTGTAAGACAAGCTCTTTTATTATCAGCCAATCAATCTATCAAATGAACTATCCATTTATCGATCCAACTTTTCATCTATATATTTATCTACATATCTAGCAATAAATACATGTGCGTATGAGGTAAAGAGAAAAAGATTTTATTTCGCTCCGATTGGAACACTGAAGATCAGTGGTTTCTTTCCACTACAGTGAATATCTGATGATGAAAAGTGTCGAATCGCTGATGAAAAAGAAAAAACTCAGCAAGGCGTAAAAGAAAAGTTCTGATCTGGGTAAGAATGTCTTTCGTTCTGATCTACGTTTAATAAAATAATTTGTCTGTGAATGTGGCAGTGATCAGTAGTTTTCGTCACTTTCTCACCGGAAATACCGGGAAGTTTGCGCATGTTTTATAAAAAAAATATTTATGCCCAAATTTTAATTTTAAAATGTTTAACTTATTTATTTTACTTGTTTTCCAATGTACCTACTAAATATTCTTTATAAAGAAATTTCTGAATAAAACAATAATATATTCTATGTATAATTATCATTCATAACTCTGATTGATATAAAGATATTTGGCATCAATTTTTAACAGCTTTACCTTGCTTCGTATAAAATATAACGATATCAGGAAAAACTATAGAAATTTACAGTAATATGTAACTGAAGCCCTAGTAACAATAAATTACATTCAGAAATTAGAGCGTCTGTTACAATGTTACTTGGAAGAAGATAACCATTTATTCAGATATCCTTATATTTCACTCTACGTACAGAGCTACCAAGGCTCCGGATTTTTTCGCACCACTATTATCTTAGAGAAAATGTTGTTCTTTGAATTCGCCCAAATGTCCCAATTAGATAAAAGAATTCTTTGAAATCGCCCAAATGTCCCAATTAGATAAAAGAAAATTTTATGAATTAAAACATTCATATCAAAAAAGAGTTGTAAGGTCTGAAAGTAAGATCAGTCTGTTTCAAATTCTGTTAAAATATCTTATTTGTAGTTAATGTTATGAAGGAAAACTCGTAAAGAAATAGTGAGAAGTCTTCGAAAATATTTCAAACACATTTTTAATAACATTAAAGTTTTATAGTAATGTATAATATATTATTAGATCTTTCTTTAATGACCAATTTTTTTTCATCTATTCTGGAAAAAATAAAAATAAATATGAGCGCATTTTATGTTTTAAATAGTTAACTAAACGTTTTTGCTTTTATATTTGCTATTCTACAAAGAAATGTTTCCGTATAATATCTTTTTTTCATGTGTGTGTGTGTTTCCATCTAACTCTTTCTTATTGATACGGCAGAATGAAAGGAGATGCCTAAATTAATGTTTCTAAGACTGGCTATTTTATTATCAGCCAATCTATCTGTCAAATAAACTCTCCATTTATCCATCCAACATTTCATCTATATATTTATCTACATATCTAGCAATAAATACATGTGTGTATGAGGTAAAGAGGAAAAGATTTTATTTCGCTCCGATAGGAACGTTGGAGATCAGTGATTGCATTCCACTATAGAGAATATCTCATGATAAAAAGTGTCGAATAACTGATGAAAAAGAAAAAAACTTAACAAGGCGTAAAGGAAAAATTCAGATCTGGATAAGAATGTCATTTGTTCTGTTCTACCTTTAACAAAATTATTTATCTGCAAATATGGCAGTGATCGGTAGTTTTCGTCACTTTAATCAGATCGTTGCACAGATCCGTCCTTCATCAAGTTGAGATATCAAATAGAAATGCGGTAGACATTCTAAAATCCGCATAGCTTGGGACCAGAGATTGTGCGGATTTTAGAATTTTGTGGATCTCTGGTCATTGCTTTTTTAACATTTTTGAAGCAGTAATTTGAATGTAATAATTTCATCAAAATTATAATGAAGGCTTGCAATATAGAAAAATAATAAAATAATTGATTAAAGTACTAACTGAAATGATAAAATGTAAGACAATTTAAAAAATAATTAAATTTTTAAGAAAAAAATTAAGTAAATAATTAATAACTACAATAAAATATTCATTGAGATACCGCATATATAATATAATAAATGACATATGATATGATACATGATATAATAATTTTTTATGATTCCACCAAACTCTTTCTTACTGATACGGCAGAATGACAGGAGATGGCTGAATTAATGTTTGTAAGACTGGCTCTTTTTTTATCAGCCAATCTATCTATCAAACGAGATATCCATTTATCCATGCAACTTTTCATCTATAAATATATCTGCATACCTAGCAATAAATACCTGTGTGTACGAGGTAAATAGAAAAAGATTTTATTTCGCTCCGATAGGAACAATGAAGATCAGTGGTTTCTTTCCACTACAGTGAATATCTGATGATAAAATGTGTCGAATCCTTGATGAAAAAGAAAAAAACTTAGCAAGGCGTAAAGGAAAAGTTCTGATCTATATAAGAATGTCTTTAATTCTATTCTACTTCTAACAAATTAATTTATCTTGGAATGTGGCAGTGATCGGTAGTTTTCGTGGCTTTAATCAGCTCGTTATACTAATCTGTCCTACTTCAAGTCGGAATATCAAAAGAAACAGTTTATAAAGAACCTATTTGCATAAAAAAAGATGTTTTTTATACAAATGGATGATTTATGTTAGTCTCAGGTTATTTTTGGAGACTTGTCCATTTACTTGCAGTTGTTGTTTCTCAAATGTTACCTATTTGGTAAATTTTATAAGCATATTATTTGAATATCATAGGATTCATGATAAAAAAAAATTTAGTGTTATGGTCTGCAAGTATGTGGTGATAATTACGGGCCTACTAATGAAAAAGTTGATTATCTGGAGGAAAAGTAAAAAACAAATCTGCAATACATAGGAGAAATTGTCTGGGTTGCTGAAGAATAGTGTTAGTGCTGGTTAATCTTTAATAAAATTCTTTATGCGCAAGAATAGCAGTGATCTATAGTTTTCGACGTTTTACCAACTCTTTGTACAGAATTGTTCTTGTTACAATTAGAAGTATTAAATGCAAATAACATTAAAGTATTTTTTATATGTTATTCTTAGGATATTTTGTGAGACATCTCCATTTGTTTGATTTTATTGTTTCTAAAACTTACTTTATTTGGTAGATTTTAATAGTATATTCTCTTTTTATTGTAGGTTTCCTGATAAATCCGTAATTCTTAGCAGCATCGTCTGCCATTATCTGCTGTTCAATCCATTAAATCTCTGAAAAAAAAGAAAAAGAAAAAAAAAAGAAAGAAAGAAAGAAAAGGAAAATTCAAGAGTTGAATCAGAATATCATTTGTACTATTGTACCTTCACAATATGATTTATTTGCGAGATTGGCAGTGATCAGTAATTTCCACTAATTTATGATCTTATAGTAAAGATCTATCTTTATTGATGTTGGAGGAATGTAATAGAAAATAGTATATAAGTATATATTTTTGTTATAAAAATATATTTGATGTGATCTCAGGCTATTTTTTGAGACCTTATTATTTATTTGCATTTGTTATTTTTCAAAAATATTTTTTTTTTGTGAATTATGTGGTGTGCTCAGTTCGTTATATATGAAAATATCCACTTTGAAAAAAAAAGTTATGTTTAGAATTATTATCTGCAAGTATTTGATGATGGAAAAGTTGAAACTCTCGTAAAGAAAAAAAAAGAAAGAACTCACCAATACGTAGAAAAGAAAATTATGAATCGAAGAAGAGTATCATTAGTCCTACAATACCTTTAAAAATATTTATTTCAGAGAATGAACGTGAGCGGCAGTTTACGCCACTTTATCATCTCGTGGTACAGCTATGTGCTTCTTCAGGTTGGCAATAACAAATGGGTATCTTTGGGAGTTTCCACAAGAGGATGAATAAGGGTACGAATTCTTACATTTTTCCATTCCAGCTGTTTCATACATTATTTTCGTAACATTTCTGAAAAAAGTCCATTTACTTTCAGTTCTTAAAAAATGTTTTGTTTGAAAGGTTTTATTCATAAGTTCATTTGATATAACAGACTTCATGAAGAAAAAAATAGTATACCAATATGGTCAGGATTTCTTTTTATAACAATATTATTTATTTGCAAAATTGGCATTGATCGGTAGTTTTCATCAATTTCTGAACTGAATTGATGAATTGTGCTTTTTGAAGTTGGGGGTATCAAATGAAAAATAATATATAAGAGTATACTTGTATTATAAAGCTATATTTTATACTAATCTCAGGATATTTCTGAGGCCATTCCATGTATTTGCATTTGTTATTTCTCAAAAATTACTCTGTTTGGTGGATTTTATTACCCAATTCATTGCACGTGAAAAGGTCCACATTGTAAAAAAAGATTTCTGTTTAGAAGTATTATCTGCGAGTATCTGATAATGGAAAAATTGAATCTCGTAAAGAAAAAAAAAAAAGGAAAAACTCACGAAGACGTATAAAAAAAATATATGAATCGAAGAAGAATATCATTAGCTCTACGATACCTTTAAAAATTTATTTATTTCTGTGAATGAAAGTGATCGGCAGTTTACGCCACTTTATCATCTCGTGGTACAGCTCTGTGCTTCTTCAGGTTGGCAATAACAAATGGGTGTCTTTGGGAGTTTCCACAAGAGGATGAATGAGGATACGAATTCTTACATTTTTCCATACCAGCTATTTCATACATTATTTTCGTAATATTTCTGAAAAAAGTCCATTTACTTTCAGTTCTTAAAAAATGTTTTGTTTGAAAGGTTTTATTCATAACTTCATTTGATATAACAGATTTCATGAAGAAAAAAAATAGTATACCAATATGGTCTAGATTTCTTTTTATAACAATATTATTTATTTGCAAGATTGGCATCGGTCGTTAGTTTTCATGAATTTCTGAACTGAATTGGTGAACTGTGCTTTTTGAAGTTCGGGGTATCAAACGAAAAATAATATATAAGAGTATACTTGTGTTATAAAGCTACATTTTATACTAATCTCAGGATATTTTTGAGGCCATTCCGTGTATTTGCATTTTTTATTTCTCAAAAATTACTCTGTTTGGTGGATTTTATTACTCAATTCATTGTACGTGAAAGGATCTACATTGTAAAAAAAGATTTATGTTTAGAAGTACAGTCGTGTCTCTCTATAACGAAACTCCATTTATCGAATTTCTCTATATAACGAATTTTTAGTAAGAACGGTGCCCTTTTCGCATGATTACATTAAAAACAGTCTCTATATACCGAATTATCTATCTCCATATAACGAATTTTTTCATAAATTGGTCTTAATTTATTCAGTTTTAAAAAAGCTTCGAAATCATTTGGAATCAATGTTCTATCTCTTTTTTTGGTTTATCGTCAGTGCTGAGTTTATATATATATATATATATATTACTTCTCTCCTTGTTCTTGAATTCCAACGAATTCATCCCACCTCCCACACACCTTTCCACATCCTTCTCAAAACAGAGTCAATTGGATTGATACACATGTAAGAGAGGAATCAGTGAGAGGCCTTCGAATGGAGGAAAATGTTAACTACAATTTTCCATTCCTTGCTAAAATTTGAGCCTTTTTTTTTTTTTTTTTGAGAGCGTAAAAGTTTTAAAATCAAAACAACAAAAAATTGCAGATTTCTTCGTCTAAAATTAATGCAATTCTTTCTTATTTGATTTTCATTAAGCTTTCAAATAAATGTATGTTCTCTTTTTTGAAACAGCTCAAATAATTAAGAAATAAAATGTTAGGTTAATATTTACTTTTAAACATTTCAAATTCTTAATTCAAAAGATCAAAAATAATATTTGTTCCAATTTCACACATTAAATACGGTTTTTAACATCATTGTCTATACATCGAATTTCTCTATATAACGAATTTTTTACTCGAACGGGGGATTTCGTTAAATAGAGACTCGACTATTATCTGCGAGTATCTGATAATGGAAAAATTGAATTGAAAAAAAGAAAAAACTCCCAAAGACGTAGACAAAAAAAATATGAATCGAAGAAGTATATCATTAGTTTTACGATACCTTTAAAAAGATATTTATTTCTGTGAATGAAAGTGAACGGCAGTTTACGCCACTTTATCATCTCGTGGTCAGAGATGGGCAGTATCGAAAATACATGTATTTGAAATACATTTTCAAAATACATTTGTATTTTGTATTTTGTATTTTAACCTCACTAAACGAAAGTATTTTGGTAATGTATTTTGAAATGATTTTTTTAAGTATTTTGTATTTTGAAAATACATTTCATATTCAAAATACATTTCTGTAGGTTTCCAGCTGCTTCCTTGAAACCGCAGATGTAAAATTCATAAAAGAATAATACGAGCCTTCTGTTTTCTTTGTCTTACAGGGTTCGTTTCTGAAAATTAATGCAAACATACTTTACAACTACTGATACGATAAGGATTAGAATCAATCTTCTGTTTTACTTAGGCATTTTTGCTGAACTGTTACAATTCTAAAGTTCTAGATTTTATAATTATAACGTTTCTAAGCGAACGACAAAAACTACTGTGTGATAAACAGGAACAATTATTTAGATTTTTGCTGTGTCTAGTGTTTTTTAAAGAACCATATAAAAAAAAAGTAATGTAGTAGTAGAGAAGAAATGTAATTTAATGTTTGTGTACGATTGCTGTACGAAGCCAAAGTTTGATTCTTTTTGAGTTTCGATTGTAAATGGAAGTTTTACAGATGAAAATTTTTAATATCAATGAGAATGTTAATTTGTTTAATTACAAAATTATCCCCCCTTTAGAAGAATATTTATGATTTTCAATATGCGGGAATGTGCATATATTTGTTTCGACTAAAATTTACAAAAGATTAATGAAACATTATTTTTTATTTTGTACAGATATATAAGCATAGAAATTTACACATTACTAATTGTGAAGTTATTTATGTATCCTGAGTATCCCGAGTATTTATGTATCAACCGAGATCAACGTTCATTGTTCAGAGAGTGTGTGTTAGAAATTTTTAACATTTAACTTTGCAAATTAATCAAAAATAAAAAAATCAATAAATGATTCTTTCAGAGAAAGCAGTGTTTTCATATTTAAATAGAAATAGGATTTTTTAATTTGCAATCATTATTTCAAGTATAGCATACTTATGTTTAAATACATCTTTGCAATAGAACTGAAGGAAAATTACGTTATGAGTATTTAAAGTATTTTTAACAGCGCCGTCAGAAAGGGAGGGGGAGAAGGGGACTGTTGTCCCGGCCGCGGGAATTGAGGGGGCGCCAAATTTATAGTACCAACGTTATTTTTGGCTTATTACAAGGAGAAGTTTTGGGTAGGAGGGGGGTGCGCCAAATTGAAACTTTGCCTGGGGCGCAGTTTTTTTTTTTTTTTTTTTTTTTTTTTTTTTTTTTTTTCGCACGCCTCTAATTTTTAATGCAACGACTCATTCAAGATTGGACGGTTTTCAAAACAGATCATGACGAAAAATGATGCATTGATAGAAGACATTTATTAAACACAAAAAACATGACTTTAAAAAAATAACTTAATAAACTTATTTGGTATCATGATACCCCAAACGTTGTATTTCTACACATTATGATATTCCCAAGATTTAAACGAAAATATTTAACATGTTTATTTAACATTCCTTTTTAAATTATTTCTTATTTATTATTCATGAGAAGCATGATTGTATTTGAGTAGTAGTATTTGAGGCATTATCGAATTGTATTTTTAATAAACCGAATTACGTATTTATTATTATACATATTAGTGGATATTTAACCTACGAAGGAGGCTGTACAATGCTTTTACATATATGTGTTTATGTATATGTCCAAGAATAACTATTGAACTGCCGTTTCGAATTTTACTCACTCGCACTTTTTTTACTTTTCCCTACCTTTATAACAAAAAAGTATTGGATTCGTGAAAAAATTCGACTTCAGATTGTTCGATGGATTTATATTTTTGAAGGTCCTGAACACTGACGGTTTTTAGGAAATGTCTACTTATGAGTTTATCAGTGTATGATACAAATTTTGTGGGCCCTCTATCTTAAGAATTAGTGCACAGAATTTAATAAAATTTTAGATTCTATTAGACATTTACATAAGTTATGTTAGATATTAGGTAATGGTATAACTCTTCCAAAAGGTGCCGCTGATATGTTTCGTCTTTCACAATTTTCGCAAAAACTGTATCTCAAAAACTAATGCACGGATTTTCATCAAATTTCTGATTCAGTTAGACGTTGACATAAGTTGTTGCCGATTAAGTTTTGGTGTGAATTGCTCAGCAGATGGGTGACCTTGCTATGCTACATTTTTCACGATTTCTGCACTATCTCTATCTCAAGTAGTAATGCATAGATTCTCAACGAATTTCAGATTTAGTTTGATCTTGATATAAATCGTCACTAATTAAGTGTTGGTGCTAATCGTCAAGCAGGTGGCGCTGTTATTCTGCATTTTTCAGGATTTACAGTATTTTAACAAGAACTAATGCACTAAATGTCACCAAACTTAATATTCTGTTATGTATTATTATTAACTATTACTTCCAATCACCGAAATTCAGTTTCGGCCTTTAAAACCTGCTCTGTCTATCCTTAATTATAAATTCTCCAAAAAGATATTTATGAAGTAATTTTCAATCTGAGAGTTTTTTTTCTTTTGAAGGCCAATTATAATTTCCAAGCATAATTTTGATTTATAGATTGTTTTGATAACACTTTACTCCTATGCTTAAAATGAAGCTGAATTATACCCAAGAAAGATTTTATATTTTTGTATACATTTCAACATTTTAAAGTATTATTCGTTTATTTTATAAAGAATATTTTCAAATAGATTGATTTGTTTTCTTTATCTATCTTTCCTTTTGCTTCTTTACTTTGATAATTTATAATTTCAAAGAATTTAATCGGTGTTACAAAAACGCCTAACAGTTGCTTTGTGCAAGTACAAATGAGAGGTCTACGCAGGCCGAAATTATTATGTCCGGTTTAAACCGAACAAAGACCTTTTTTGTTCGGCCCATTCCGACACAAACCAAACCAGTATAAAGTTTCGATCCGTAGAAAAGAAATATTAACACTGTCTGATACAAAAAGTAAAATCCCGGAATTAGTCCGGCTCGATATAAAAGCTAAAAGTTCGTCCAGGCCCTGTTCGTGCAAAAACTTCATTAGCACGGACCAATTAAATTTCCAAAAAACATAAATTTCTGTGTCGATGTGGTTAAAAATCATCTTGTACGAGGAATTCTAATCAAAAATACATATTTTTTTTCCATGTTTTTAAAAGAAAGTCTATAGACTTTCTTTTAAAAAATCACTTTGAACTGCGATATTTAATTTTAAAATGAATATTTATTTTTATGTAAATGTTTTTGTTATAATTAAGGCTGTTCTTAGTCAAAAAGGGCAACTTTATGACACATGTTTTAATTTATTTTTGTTTGAAAATGCATGAAGATAGAAGGTGCAGAAATTATTTAATCGCCACTCATTTTCACGTAATTTGCAAATACAATAGATTTTTCAGAAAATAATGTCAAAGTGGGCGTTTTGAATCGAATTTCCTCGCGAAAGAAGAATAACCACTGAAACTAGGGTGAAAATCGTGCTTGTCACGTGATCGAAATCATTATAACTCAACAGATAATTTATTGATACAAAAATGGAAAATTCAGTTCGATTCCAAATCACTTCCATATTTAGGCGTTCCAATTTTATAACTTTCCATTAAAAAATGGATTTGTAAATGTGTCAAAACATTTGCACTTGTTGAGCAGAACAGATGAGAGCAGTCTTAATATCATTTTATGCCTTGGAAACTTAAAAATCGAAAAATGCTATACAGTAAAATTTTCTGAGAACGATTTGCACAGAATAGGAGAAAAAATAGATTATAGACAGATTTATTTCTTAGCAGGGACGAGGAACGTAGCTTGTTCTAAATGTATCATATTCTTTTTTCTTGTTATCAAATTTATTTTGCATGAATCAATACATTTCCTGTTTAAGACAGAATTTATAGACAGATTCATTTTCAGAGTTCCCTTTGCTGTGCTTTAATTTTATTATCCAGAAATATATTTACTAGTTATAAAGAATAATAATAATTGTAATGGTAAAATTATAGCAATATAAAAATACGTACATTTAAAAAAAAGAAAAAAAAAATTGTCGGGTCGGGCCAGATTTTACTGATTTTTCCCATAGGCTGACCGAGATGGAATGAACCAATGGTTTTCATACGGGTTGGATCGGGATCTATACTAATAGTTTTGACTACCGCAATTAGTTCTCTAGAGAAAAAAATGAAACCCGATCCCGATCCGATCTGGAAGGAATTAGTCAGGCCCGAATCTGCAGAAAAAAGTAAAGCCGGGACCCGAAAAAGCGATGACGAGGCCCATCTGAGTTTATCTTTCTGAAAAAAAATAAAAATAAACTCGATACCCGACCCAGACAGGCCCGGAACGACTGAAAAACAGGTCCGGTCAGGCCCGACCCGAGTGTCTGGATTAAAATTGGCCAGCTAACTTTGTCGGACACATCTAATCTAATCTCATATACAAAACATCTAATCTCATATACATTTTTTTTTTCAAATGTATTTTGTATTTTGAATGTATTTTCAAAATACATGTATTTTGTATTTTGAACTTTTTCAATTTGAAAAGTATTTTGTATTTTGTATTTTAGATTCTAAAACTATTGTATTTTGTATTTTGTATCGAAAAGGATTTTTCGATGTATTTTGCCCAACTCTGCTCGTGGTACAGCTCTGTGCTTCTTCAGGTTGGCAATAACAAATGGGTGTCTTAAGGAGTTTCCACAGAAGGATGAATGAGGGTGCGGATTCTTACTTTTTTCCATCTCAGCTGTTTCATATGTTATTTATGTGATATTGTCTGAAAAAAGTCCATTTACTTTCAGTTCTTAAAAAATGTTTTGTTTGAAGGTTTTATTCATAACTTCATTTGATATAACAGATTTCATGAAGAAAAAAAATAGTATACCAATATGGTCTAGATTTCTTTTTATAACAATATTATTTATTTGCAAGATTGGCATTGATCGGTAGTTTTCATCAATTTCTGAGCTGATTTGGTGAAGTGTGCTTTTTGAAGTTCGGGGTATCAAATGAAAAATAATATATAAGAGTATACTTGTATTATAAAGCTATATTTTATACTAATCTCAGGATATTTCTGAGGCCATTCCATGTATTTGCAATTGTTATTTCTCAAAAATTACTCTGTTTGGTGGATTTTATTACTCAATTCATTGTACGTGAAAGGGCCTACATTGTAAAAAAAGATTTATGTTTAGAAGTACAGTCGAGTCTCTCTATAACGAAACTCCATACATCGAATTTCTCTATATAACGGATTTTTAGTAGGAACGGTGCCCTTTTCGCATGATTACATTAAAAACAGTCTCTATGTACCGAATTATCTATCTCCATATAACGAATTTTTTCATAAATTGGTCTTAATTTATTCAGTTTTAAAAAAGCTTCGAAATCATATGGAATCAATTTTCTATCTCTTATTTTTGATTTATCGTCAGTGCTGAGTTTATATATATATATATATTACTTCTCTCCTTGTTCTTGAAATCCAACGAATTTATCCCACCTCCTACACACCTTTCCACATCCTTCTAAAAACAGAGTCAATTGGATTGATACACATGTAAGAGAGGAATCAGTGAGAGGCACATAAGAGAGGCTTTCAAATGGAGGCAAATGTTAACTACAATTTTTCATTCCTTGCTAAAATTTGAGCCTTTTTTTTTGAGAGCGTAAAAATTTTAAAATCAAAACAACAAAAAATTGCAGATTTCTTCGTCTAAAATTAATGCAAGTCTTTCTTATTTGATTTTCATTAAGCTTTCAAATAAATGTATGTTCTCTTTTTTGAAACAGCTCAAATAATTAAGAAATAAAATGTTAGGTTAATATTTACTTTTAAACATTTCAAATTCTTAATTCAAAAGATCAAAAATAATATTTGTTCCAATTTCACACATTAAATACGATTTTTAACATCATTCTCTATACATCGAATTTCTCTATATAACGAATTTTTTACTGGAACGGGGGATTTCGTTATATAGAGACTCGACTATTATCTGCGAGTATCTGATAATGGAAAAATTGAAAAAAGAAAAACTCCCAAAGACGTAGAAAAAAAAATATGAATCGAAGAAGAATATCATTAGCTCTACATTACCTTTAAAAATATATTTATTTCTGTGAATGAAAGTGAGCGGCAGTTTACGCCACTTTATCATCTCGTGGTACAGCTCTGTGCTTCTTCAGGTTGGCAATAACAAATGGGTGTCTTAAGGAGTTTCCACAGAAGGATGAATGAGGATGCGGATTCTTACTTTTTTCCATCTCAGCTGTTTCATATGTTATTTTTGTGATATTTTCTTAAAATAGTCCATTTATTTTCATTTACTTTTAGTTCTTAAGAAATGTTTTGCCTGGAAAGTTTTATTCGTCACTTTATGTGATGTAACAGACTTCATAAACATAAAAATATGTATACCAAGAGGGGTTACATTTCTGCTTTTAACACTATTATTTATTTGCGAGATTGTCAGTGATTGGTAGTTCTTACCAATTTATAAACTCATAGTAATATATAAACTCATAAATGTGCTTTTTGAAGTTGGGGGTATCAAATGGAAAAAATTACATAAAAGTATACTTATATTATAAAGTTACATTTTATTTTAATCCCCAGATACTTCTGAGATCATCCCATTTATTTGCACTTGTTATTTCACAAAAATTACTTTATTTGGTTAATTTTATTACTCAATTCATTGAACATGAAAAAATCCAATATGGAAAAAAAATTATGTTTAGAATTATGATCTGCGAATTCCTGATAATAAAAAATTAAATGTCTCGTAAAAAAAAAAAAAAAAAAAAAAAAAAAAAGAAGAAGAAGAAGAAGAAGAAGAAGAAGATTTGTAAAAAAAATTGTGAATCGAAGAAGAATGACATTAGTCCTACAATACCTTTAAAAAATATTTATTCAGAGAATGAAAGTGATCGGCAGTTTTCGAAACTTTATAATATCGTGGTACAGCTCTGTGCTTCTTCAGGCTGGCAATGACAAATGGGTGTCTTTGGGAGTTTCCACAAGAGGATGAATGAGGGTACGAATTCTTACATTTTTCCATACCAGCTGTTTCGTACGTTATTTTTGTGAGATTTTCTGAAAATAGTCTATTTATTTTCATATACTTTTAGTTCTTAAAAAATGTTTCGCTTGGAAAGTTTTATTCGTGTTTGATGTAACAGACTTTATGAAGAAAAAACTATGTATACCAACATGCTCTGTGTTTCATCTGTTAATAAACTATTCTAGAAGCGTGTTGAATATAACAACAATAATTGAAAGAACCCTGTTGCTGTGTAAAAAATTATCCGAGAGCTGTTTTGTTTAAAATTTTCATAGAAGTTTCAATACTGTATAAACAAAAATAATGAAATAGGAGGAAAATATTGTCCTTTATAATTTGTTTCATTTATTTAATTTTTTTATGTGGTTATTTACATATTATTTATATGCACTCAGTTTAGAAGAACTATTTAGTTAAAAGTTATTTTGACATCCATGTGTTTATTGAACAACATGCATCTGAATTGTGTGCCTGACATGGAAGCCTGCTTATAAGTCATCGTCAATATACAGAGACGAGGTAGAACAAGAAAATTTTACAATACGAAAGAAATAGAACTAGGAGCTCCACACCAGAAGTGTGTGCAATGAAGCCAGTAGGAATCGAACACACAACCTCCTACAATCGCAAGCAATTAGCGGCGTGGTGCATTAACCACTCGGCCATAGAGAATTAGACCAAAACCTTGCGTTTATTTAATTTACGTACTTTATAATTTTACAAGATCTTTAAATTTATAATTAAGTATACGTTAAATAACATATCCAGGCCTCCGTAGCTGAGTGGTTAAGACATCACGTCACTAATCGCTTGCGAGCGTAGAAGGTTGTGGGTTCTAATCCCACTGGCTCCATTACACAAAGTCTTTGTGAGGAGCTCCTGGTTGTACTTGTCTTGTGTTGTAATATTTCCTTGTGTGCTATCTCGTTCCTATATATTGACGATGGCTTATAAGCAGGCTTCATGTAGAGCCTACAAGTCAGATGTATGTTGTTCAATAAAACAAACAAACAAAAAATATCTCTATTTTGTTTAGTAGTCGATCTTACAACGCAAAGTTCTTAATTATTTCAGCCTAAGTTCTTTTCAAATAGCCATATTTCTTAATTAGCCCAACGATATGTATATAAATTAGAGAAAAAAGTATTGTTTCTCTCCGTAAGAAGCATTGATCAACGAGTTCTTACCACTATAATGAGTATTTAAAGATAAAAAGTGTCGAATCTTTGATGAAAAAGAAAAGAACTCGGCAAAGAAAAAGGAAGAAATTTTCTGAGTTGAAGAAAAATGTCATTAGTTATCTGTTCTAGCTTTGACAAAGTTATTTATGTGCGAGAATGACAATGATCGGTAGTTCTTTGCCACTTTATCAAACAGCAGTAGAGCGCTATCCTTCTTCAGGTGGCAGTATCGAAAGACAATAATATAGATAAGGAGATTCCGTAAAAGAATGAATACAGATACAGATTCGAATATATTTCTTCAGTTTTACGAGCTCAAAAATAAATGTGTAAAGAAAAACCATTTGTAAAAAAGTTATTTCGTACGTTGGTATCGTGATATCTTTTTTTCGAATAGCTCTTTTATTGTCATTTGTTTTGTTTCTACAACTTACTTGTGTTGGCAAGTTTTTATAAATGTCTTTGATGCAAGTAACAGACTCCATATTTAAAAGAAGCTTATTATGTTTGATTATACTGGCTGAATTTCAGTTTTTAACGTGTAATTTTAGAATTGATTTTTCGAATAATTTGGCGTTCTTAACTAACAACGTGAAGTTTTTAACTATTAAAACCTAGGCTCTTTACAAACAGCCAGATTTCTCAGTTGGTCTTCAATATGTACACGATATAGAAAAGAGATTTTGTTTTGTTCTGTTGGGAGTGTTGATCAGATTCTTATGCGGGATGATGCAGTATGTAAATTGTTTCCTATTTATTTCTGTTATCCTAAAATTTTACTCTTGAAGATGGTTTTGAAGATTAGACCGAAACGTTGACTTTATTTATTTATGGGGGTTTTATATGTTTACATGATCTTTAAATTTATTAATAAAGTATACGTTGGATAGCAATCTGTATTTTGTTTAGTAGTCGATCTTTCAACGTAAAATTCTAAATTATTACAGCCTAGGCTCTTTACAATTAATCTAAGACACATACGATATTAGAGAAAAAAGACTTTACTACTTTCCAAAAGGAACGTTGATAAGTGAATTGTTCCCATTAAAATGGGTATTTGATGATAAAAAGTATCGAATCTCTGATGAAAAAGAACAGAACTCAGCAAAGCAAAAAGAAGAAATTTTCTGAGTTGAAGAAGAATGTCATTAGTTCTGTTCTATCGCTGACAAAGTTATTTATGTGCGAGAATGGCAATGATCTGTAGTTCTTTGCCACTTTATCAAACAGCAGTATAACAGCACTATCCTTCTTCAGGTGGCAGAGGGTATCGAAAGACAATAATATAGATAATGAGATTCCGTAAAAGAATGAATACAGATACAGATTCGAATATATTTCTTCAGTTTTACGCGCTCAAAAATAAATGTGTAAAGAAAAACCATTTGTAAAAAAGTTATTTCGTACGTTGGTATCGTGATATCTTTTTTTCGAATAGCTCTTATATTGTCATTTGTTTTGTTTCTACAGCTTACTTGTGTTAGCAGGTAAATGTCTTTGGTCCAAGTAAAAGGCTTCATGTTTAAAGAAACTTATTATGTTTGATTATATTGGCTGTATTTCAGTTTTAACGTATAATTTTAGAATTGTTTTTTTCGAATATTTTAGCGTTTGATACAAAAATGCTTTAAGATTTTACTAACAGTTTTACTATGCTTAAAAATTACCGGGAAATATAATGAGAATGGAAAAAATGAATTTCATTAGAAAATCTAATTTGAAAGGTACCAACTTAAAAATCTCAACGACAACTTTAAATGACCATCCTTACGATTGCTATCTTGAATAGTAGAGCGATAATTACCGAACTATGCGCATCATTTTGTCGATGAAAAATATTTCCTCACTTTAGATTTCCTGGTAACAGCATCGAATTATATTGAAATCGTACCTTTCTACTTACAAAGTCCAGTTACTACATGTTTTATGCGTATTTTGTTACACTATTCACAACTTAAAATTTGATAGCCAGTATTAACCACGAGCATAAATAAGATATAATTTCGATATTAATTTTTAATTTTGGATTAACTTTTTTTTTCAGAACTTGTATCTTACACTGTAAAACACTTGTGTCAACCTTATCCCATAAAATTGAATTTTAAGGAGTAATTCAAAAGTAACTGTTAATTAAACCGATATAACTTGTATTATATTACATCATAATAATGTGAAAATATCAAATTTCACATTATTATGATGTAATTTCCGCAAGAGATGTGTAACGTTGCATCGATTATACTGGTTAAATTATTTTATAAAATTGGAGGCAGCAACGCTGCCACCAATTCAATGGAGTAATGTTACACTAAGTGTTTCACAATGTTTAAGAAACAACTTTTGTTCAAAAATATCCTTGTATTTATATTTTATAAACAAGAGCTTAATAAAAATACTAGACAGCAAAAACTATCTGTTTTAAAAAAATTCAAAAATCAGCACACTGTTGGAACTTACATACACCTCCGTGTCAAATCTAAAAGTCCAGAGTTAGATCTGTTGATTTCTGTTTCTAGAATTACTCCAATTTCCTCCAAAAAACACTGCTTACACTTCTCTAATAATTTACTATATTTACCTTGAGGCTCTAAAAATACTTATGCAGTTACACTTTCTAAAAAACATATTTCAGAGATATTTGAAATTTGAAGAAATTTCTGACTTTATGGTATATCGAAGTTGTGATCATGGGTAATACTGTTAGTCTGTTTTAATTTAATAAATAATTCAACAAAAGCTGCATAACGCGTGTCGTAACTCAACTTTGTGAGTAGAAATGTGCAATTTCAATGCAGTTCGATGCGATTTCTAGAAACTCTACTGAGAGGAAACATTTTTTTAAAATTGCAAAATGGTACTTACTGTTCGGTAATGGTCACTGTAATATTTATTACGATGATCGTAAAGGGGAGTCGATCATTATGTTAAAAAGACGAATAATTGAATACATTAATAAACTAACTATTAAAGCATACGAATTATAACTAACAGTATCAATTTAGATAGCAGGTGGAGTGCATGGAGCAGGATGTGGGATTACATAGCACCAATTGCATAGAAAATTTAAAAATAAGACTTAAAGCTGTAGCTACATGTACAAATTTGATACTCTTAAAAAAGGGATGTTTGAAACTATTTCCATCATTTTTTTTTTGATTATATATAAAATAATTATTGCTAAATTGCAACTATTTTTTTTACTGACCTTTGTAACTCAGAAATTTTAATGCTTTCGTGCAGACTTTATGACGCGCTATGTTGAAACTTTAATACAACGATAACTTAAAGATTGAGGTTTTTCTACAAATCTTCATAAAGGAAATCGTGGATACTAATTATCTCAAATAGTTATAAGTGAAATTACATTATAATTATAATGTACATTATTTTTAAAATGAATGCAAGTTAAATACTTTTAATAAAAATATTTGTTGCATTCAAACAAACTTTCTAGAAATTACTATTATCCATGGCACTTTTTGGGGTACTTCTAGGTTATCCCGTCGACCAAAAAATTATCGCCAAACTATAAGATTAAATGCCAATAATGGATGATCGTGAATGTCACATTCAATGACATTAAATGCTATTCACGCGTTTAAAATGTTATTGACAGATTTTTATTTCGAATTTTTATTAATATTCTACTAATTATTTGTTTTTTCGTTATTTAAAATAAAAATTATGTCAACATGTATAATTTGGCTATTAAATTGGCGATTTGTATAATTTGGCGAAATTGGTCGACGAGATAACCTTGAAGTACCGTTTTTGTTTCCGTGGTCTTCAAATAAACTTATACTGTTTTAAACTCGAAAAGTTTAACCATTTCATTAAGCTGACTACAAGAACGTTTTCTGTTCAGACCTTCTGCAAGGACCATCCGGAAAAAACGATCTGAAGTTCTGTTTACAATTTACTAGCAGCTTTTGTGAGATCGCAATAACATTTAAACCATGGTGAAATAGGAAATACCATTGTTACAGAAAATAGCAGTTTGGATGTTCTTAGTAGTGGGTCTTAATGAATAATTCTACAAAATGTTGTGAATCCAGTGTTTGGATATAAAATATTTCTATGCATATACCTGAAACCTAATACGTAAGTGGTTCAATAATTGTTGTCCCTAGTATTTATAAAATATTTGTACTGCGATGGTTGACGTGGAATATCGAAGCCTAATATATTAAATGCCTATATGCTCATTTTCAGTACCGTATGTGCTATATCAATATAGTTCTGAAGTTAGGGGTGAAGTTTTAAAAGGTCTGTTGTTGTGGATTTTTTTAAGGAGGGGAGTGAGGGTGAAATACTGGCTTGGAGCTTATGAGGTTGCATTTGTGGAAGTTGATGAGATATAGCTACGTAACTAAGATCCCGAGTCAAAACGATAATAGTTACGTTTCACCCACTGTCATAAATCTAACTCTATAAACTAAAATCAGCCGTTCACCACCCACGCCTCAATCAAAAACTATGTGAATATAGCAGCTACGGTTCTCAAATTGAGCACATAGTAATTTAAAACAGCTTTGATATTACATAACAACCATCGCAACACAAATATTTTATGTACACTAAGGACAATAATTATTGAACTTCCCCCGTATATCTGATATAAATATATCTGATCTTATTTTTTCATACTGTGAGAAATTGTGTTAAGAATTACTTTGTTACCATTTAGTTAATTTTTAAAATTAATAATGTAACTCTTATATTAACTATACAATCAAAACAATTTACATCGTGCAAATAAGTAAAAGTTTCATTGGTTTGAAAAATATTCCATGGTTTATGTTAATGGATATTTTCCTAGTTATTGGTGCATAACTCGCATATTTCTTCAATTTAAAAAGTAAAATATGATAAAAAGTATGAAATGTTCGCACATTTTAAAATCCTAGATACATATTTTATTATTCAATTTTCCCTTTTATTCAGTGTTTATGTATACTTTTCTTGTTTGTCACTTGGTACAGGAAATAAGTGGATTCGAAACAAAAGAAAAATAAAGAAACGATACAACTAATCACATCTTCTTAGAAGGAACAATTAAATAGAAACAAATAAAGAAACCTGATGAAAGAAGCCTACTTTAAATAGTACAAAAGACTTTGAAAAAAGAAGTAAAAGAAGAGAAAAGGAAGTGTTAAGTAAGAAGGATCTTTTTTATCTTTGTAAACTTATGGATTTTGTCTTGTTTACTCTTTCATTTTCCACCTCAACAATGAAAAATAAAAATATTGGAAGTATGAATATAGCATCCAATAAAAGTTTAATCATTAATTGCTGTATTTACAGAGCTTGTTCAATTAAAAAATCAGTAAATAACACATATTTTTAAGGAGAATTATTAAATATTTTTATTGCAAACTGTGAATCTTGCCTGCATAAAATGAAGTTCTTCATTATAATTAAAGACAAATGCTTTAAATCCTTTGATTTTGCCTGGATAATCTCTACTAACATCTGATATTTTATTTTCCCATACCCCCTTTTTTTTACTCACACTCTATACATATATTAGTCTATATACCTCCCTATCTGTCTATTTATCTAGCTATGCGACTGTTTGAATTGCAACCTATTTGCCTATTTATAAAGTTAGTTATCTATCTGTCTTGAATTTCATATAAAAGTCAATGATCTCTTCTAGACAATTCTTGAATAATCGCGAAGTAAAATAACAATAACATTTAAATAACTATTGATGACGGCCGAGTGATGTCAAAAAGTGTTATGGATATTTAACAGTTTTTAATGTATTTTTAAGATACTTAAAACATATTTTAAATAATTTTATATTATATGTAAGCAATTGTAAATAATTTTAGTACATTCATTTGTGCTTTTATGTAAATTTTAGTTATTTACGGAAGATGAACTTAGCACTAGAATTTTAATTTTATATCTATGTATCTTTTTAAAATTAAATACTAACTTAGATTTAAAATTAAAAAATGAAAATCATGCTTTTACGAGTAGTTTCTAAGGTTGTGTTTTTATGAAAAAATTGAGTTTTTAAGCGTTTCTTGAATACACAGTTAAAATATTTTACTTTAAAATCGAATGTAACATTCTACAGTAACATACATTATTCAGTTTTGCATTCTTTCTCTAAACAATGTAAAATACTGCCATGTTATAAATAAACCTATTAGTAATTCTTTCGGTGTAAATTCAAACGAATAAATTATATTTAAGACTACTAGCAATACCTTTAGTGCTTTAAAATTTTATAAGAGTATTTTTCGTTTTGAAGCGTAAAATGAACATTTAATTACATTAGAAAAATAAGTCGAAAGAATAAATTACTAGCAAAAAAATTGCAACAGGTTCACTATTCTTTTATAGATTTCTTCACAAATCCTCCCTATCATTCTCATGACATTTGTGAAGGAATAAAGAATGATAGTAGCTCTATCATGGCTCAAAAGATGATAAAGTGGCAAATTAACGTCTATCATTATCACTGTCGCAGATAAATAGCACCTCTAGTGATATGCTGGAGAAAATGGCAAACTTCTCCCAAGGAAGACGTTTTCTCTTCTTTGTTGTTGTCCTTCTCTTACATTCAGTTGCTGATAATTTTGCTATTAAATAACATTAAGAAGACATATTATTTTGGCTTGTAACTTTATATATAAAAAGAGCCTTATATAAGGAAAGTGATAGTTTTGTTATTCAGAGATGAAAATATATTTCAAATCAGAAACTGTCTATTTAAGACTTATTATTCAAGGAATAAAAAATTCGTAATCGAGATGTGAAAATCAGAAATTTATTAAAGAAAAATTCAAGAAAATAAGTTACATTTAAGACTGCTAGTAATATTGTTAGTGCTTTAAAACTTTATAAGAGTAAATTTTGCTTTGAATCGTAAAATGAACATCTAATGACATTAGAAAAATAATTCGAAATAATAAATTAATGTCAAAAGATTCTAACAGGTTCACTATTTTTTTTCTTTATAAATTTCTTCACAACATCTCCCTATCATTTTCATGACATTTGTAAAGGAATAAAGAATGGTAGTAGCTCTATCATGGCTCAAAAGATGATAAAGGGGCAAATTAACGTCTATCATTATCACTGTCGCAGATAAATAGCACCTCTAGTGATATGCTGGGGAAAATGGCAAACTTCTCCGAAGGAAGACGTTTTCTCTTCTTTGTTGTTGTCTTTCTCTTATATTCAGTTGCTGATATTTTTGTTATTAAATAATGTTAAGAAAACGTATTATTTTTGCTTGTAACTTTTTATATAAAAAAGCCTTATATAAGGAAAGACATAGTTCTGTTTTTTAGAGATGAAAATGTATTTCAAATCAGAAACTGTCTATTTAAGACTGATTATTCAAGGAATTAAAAAAAATTGTAATCGAGATGTGAAAATCAGAAATTAAATAAAGAAAAAAATAAACAATATGAACTTTTAAAAGCTTACTATTTTACTTAAAAGGCCACAAGGATAATAATGATAGATATTACAAGTTAAAAATACACATTTCATTTAAATTTCCTTGTATTTTCGTCTTGCGATCCCGCTCAGAGAATATTTGTATTAATTGTTGTTCTATTCCTTCAAACACGTCACGTAATTTGAAAACGGAGACTGAATAATCATTAAAATAGCTTAAAGTAGAAATACCTTGGACTGAACTTATGCAATGAAAAATATTTAACTGCTGATCCATTCCTTTTAATTATTTTGTTTCTACATAATTTCAATCAAATATACTGCTACTTCTACTTCTAGTTACTCTAATTATTATTGACTATCCTTTTTCAAACTAATTGACGTTCTTTTAAATTTAAGAAAATAAGTTATAATTAAGACTGCTAGTAATGTCTTTAGTACTTTTAAAAATTTATAACAATAATTTTCTTTTTGAATCATAATATGAATATTTAATATATCATGCTCATCAATTATATCAAGCTCAATATTTACTGCACATGTCTGGAGTCATCCCCAACACACACACACACACAAAAAAAAAAAAAAACAGCCCAACAAATAAGCAGCCAGTCGATATTCATCGACTATCTCCTGATTCCAAAATGGAAACGCTTATCTGGCACATTCGAGTTATAAATAAACAGGAGGAAATATATAGTGTATTGTCTATCAATTTCCAGTGAAGTAATGAAGAGCTCGTCACAATATGACAGCTGTTTCTTTTAATGGGATCTACTGTGCCTGATTATCGCCGATGGAAATTTCTACCAGCAAATTTGAATAGAAAATTTCGTCTTATTTTACTGCCTTATCGATGGAAAATTTCTCACACAAACATGGTAAAAATTTCTATTTATTTTTACTGGTGTAAGCTTGCCCAAGTATAATCTTTCACTGACACTGACAAGCGGTTGCCTTGGTTGTCACAATGCAATGGATCTATTACCACCAACGTAAACACTTACTAGCAAAAATAAATTTCAGTTTTTCCCGTTATTTTTGATTGAAATTTTGTATTAATGAGGCGTTTAAATAAAGAGAAAATTTCTACACATATTTTCTGGTGGACGTTTGCCACGGGGATAATTAACCCCTGCGAAAGCGGTTACAGTTGAAGGTTCACTATTTTAAGGATACGTGTCATTTTCTTTATAGTTCCATGTGGAACAGAGTTTTATTCAAACAATGATGTAAAAAGAGGTACTCAGAACATGATTAATTGGCAGGCGCATGATTTCTACCATAGTGGCTTAAACAAATTGGTCCTGCGTTCAGATAAATGCCTAAATAGATTTGGTGGTTGGATATTTCCATGAGTACTTGTAGTGTAAGTCACAGACTACGATTTTTGGTTACCAGTATTTTAGTACGAAAAAAATGTGATTTATTTTATCGGTACATTCTCATTAATTGAATAAGGCCAAGCAGACTTTTCGAAAATAAAGGTGGCAAACAAGCATAGCAATTATAATGTAATGTGACATACACTTACAAAACCCATGGAACTAGCCGGTTATGTACAAAAGGGATCGATAAATATGCCTCTTAATCTCATTTTGTATTTTCTACAAATAAATATTTTTTTTTACATCGTCGTAACCTTTCTTTCTGATCAATTCTCGCAATAATATCAAAGCAGAATTGTGAAGTTAACATTCATGATAATACATAAAAATTCAGATCATCCAATGAATATTTCAAAATCATAAAATAAGGTCCCGCGATAATTCATTAACAGTACAGACTGACAGATTAATATTTCATGCCTAAGTCTATTTCTCTTTTGACGATTAGATTTTATAAAGCTGTTGAAAGATCTTATGTTTAAGGTTGTTATTTTTTTAATCTAAATTAAATTAATACATGTGAAGTGTTATTTTACACTTTGAAATGTAAATTTTTTCATTGCAGTTGTGCGTCTCATGGCATCCACCTTTTGAGACTTACATATATTTGAGATCATATTAGTTTTTATTAAATATATTCTAATATATCCGAATGATCCAATCTTACAGTATGAAATTTTAATTAAAAGCAGGATATTTAACATCTGACATGAAAATTATAGCTTTGCAGTAGGATTAATCTATAACCAGCTTTATTAATTTTTGGCATAATTACAAATTATAAAAGACGGATAATAAATACAAAATATATTGTAATTCTCCAAAAGAATATTAAAAAGGAATTTATTAATATATTTTCAGATTCTTAGATAATCCTATCGGAAAGTAATTTACTTCAGCAGAGATTTCTACAGTAAATTTTTAGTCTGTCGGAATTACTGAAAACATTCTTGACATTATCTGGCTCATACTATTCTTTATAATGACGAAAATGTAAATGCTTTTGGCATTTTTAATTATGTTTGAGTTTAGCTAATAACATGATTCTGGGATGCAATTTCAAAATGTATGTAGGAAGAAAATTCAAACATAATTAGAGAGTTTCTAATTTCAAGAAATGTTCCTTCGAATATCGGTAAAGTAATTCCGAAGTTTGAAATATTATTATTAGCTTTCATCTATGAAAAACAAGTAATTACAAACACAAGCGCATAATTATCTAGCGTTGGAAGTTTTTCTTTCTTCTGGTTGGATCTTCTTCAATGTATAATAGATTGGAACTAGAAGTTTCTCATGCAAAAACACTTCATGTTTTACCAAACTTTTACATGGTGAGATTTGTTTCCTCTCATTATTATTTTTCTTTCTTTTCGGAATATTTTTATGTCATTTAAAAAGAAGTATAGAAGAAAATTTCATCAAGAACGATTTGTCATTAAGAGAAGTCTTTGTTTATCAATGTTATTTAAGAAAATAGTAAATTTTATTTCCCTAGCTTTCAAAAAATAGACTGTTTTTTTTTTTTTTTTTTTTTTTTTTAGATTATGGCAAAAAGGAGGGAAGAGGAAAAAGATATCGCACGCAGATTTTCTGTTCAGGTTAAGCAGGTTACATAAGTTTCATTTATACATAATTACGTAGATTTTATTTTTTCATGATTTATGCAGTGATTTTTATCATTAGTTTATATTTAGTTGGTTTTTTTCCATTACAATTTTAGGGAAAAAAATTACTAATTGAATTTGACTACATTTGGATTATTTTTATTAGCGTATCAGTCTATTTTATCAGTCTTCTTGTAGTAGTTTTAATTCTTTATCTAACTAAAATCTATCTTTGTTTAGTATTTAATAAATCAATTATTTAATGAAGTTATAATTACCTAATGTGAAAGTTATTTTTTCTTCTGGATTAATCTTCAAAGTATAATAGATTGGAACTAGAAGTTTCTCATGCAAAAACACTTCATGTTTTACAAAACTTTTACATGGTGAGATTTGTTTCTCTCATTATTATTATTATTATTATTATTTTGGAATATTTTTATGTCATTTAAAAAAGAAGTATATAAGAAAACTTCATCAAGGATGCTTTGTCGTTAAGAGATGCTATTGTTTATCGAAGTTATTTAAGAAAATACTGAATTTCATTTCCCTAACTTTCACAAAGTTAACTGGGATATTTTTTAGATTATGATAAAGGAATAAGGGATAGGCAGTAGCGCACTCAGGATTAAGTTTTGAAGGGGGTTAGCATATTTTACACTCTTAAAACGAAAGAGTGGATTTGGCTTCTCAGGAAAGAGCTGTAATTTATTGAATCGTAAATGAATTGTTTTTTAAATGCTTTACTCATATTGATTTATATTGCTTATTTACACTCTTAAAACGAAAGAGCTGATTTGGCTTCTCATGAAAGAGCTGTAATTTTTTCGATCATAAAAGAGTTGTTTTTCAAACGATTAAATCTTCTTGATCTAAATTGGTTATTTAAATAGCTCAACTTCATTTAAATTGGTTAAAACTCGAGTTATTTCAACTCTTTTTTAAGAAGCTGCCTTTGAACATTGAGATGAGTGGATTTCAGCTCAACTTGAGCTATTTTGTGGCTGACTTATTAAGAGAGTATATTGCTTATTTAAATAACTCATCTTGATATTAATTGTTTAAAAACAACTAGCTCACTTGAGTTTTTTCAACTCTTTATGAGAAGCTGCCTTTCAAAACGTGAGATGAGCGAATTTTGGCTCAACTTGAGTTATTTTTTGCTGACATTTTAAGAGAGTAGAGATCTATGTTTTCGAAAATAATAGACCTCTAAAATATGCTAGCTCTAAATATTGGACGAGCTCGGTTCGATTTTTTTACATATCATTCAAAATGGACGAGATGGGTTGGGACCGATATTAATTTTTTTCTATTGACATGATGCAGAGTGACGAATGAGGGGGGGGGGGGCTGTCAGAGAAAACTGGAAGTGGGGCTTAGAAAATTTTTGATGGAGCTGATTATGAAGACTTAAATCTCTTTGATAAATAAAAAGAAAATATTGTAAAATGTATAATATGAACTTTAAAAATATTGAAGAAAATATTGTTTTAAGTGGTGAATATTAAAAGGGTAATATTTCAAATTTCTTAATCAAATTTATAAATAAGAAAAAAAAATTGTGTAGAGATTAGTATTTTTCAAAATTTCTATTTTCATAATTAAAAATAATAATTATTATTAGTCTAGTCTCACGGTATGGGAGGGGCTTCAGCCCCCTTAGCTCCCCACCTCCCTGGGTGTGCCAGTGGCAGAGAATAAATATATCTTACACAGATTTTCTGTTCACGAAAAAATTGCATGTTTCATTTATATTTAATTACGCAGATTTTTTAATGATTTATGCAGTGAATTTTATCATTAGTTTATTTTTTGTTAATGTGTTTCCATTACAATTTTAGTACAAAAAATTACTAGTTAAATTTGACTAAATTTGGATTATTTTTATTCGCGTATCAGTCTATTTTATCAGTCTTGATGTCGTAGTTTTAGCTCTTTGTCTAACTAAAATCTATCTTTGTATAGCATTTAATGAATAGTGTGAAAAGATTTTAAAATATCAACATAAAATTCGGGATTAAATAAAATTATTAGATCATAAAGGATTTTTTATGGTTTTTATATTAGTTATTATTATTATGACTATGTTGAAATTGCACAATTATGTGCCTATATTGAATTACAAAAAATATGCCGCATCTGCCCATATTGATGTGTACAGTGTGAATTACAGGGACACACAAAAGATTTCAAATAGTATATTCCTTCCGACAGACTGTATATGTTTCCGATGATGGCTGATGTATGGATGTATTACATTTTAATTATGATATACGCATTTAAGTTTCACTAAAAATTTGTAAATATAAAGGTGTATATAAATGTTATAGTTGATCTACAGGGCTAACCAAAAGAGCTCGCCAACGTTACTGACTATGAGCGTAAATTACTTAAAGGTGGATCTTAAATAAGGTATACATTTTTACGTTGAAAAACATTCAATTTACAAAGAAATGTTTGCAGAATATAGATAAAATGATATACAAGGCCACGCAAAGGATTGTGTACATGGGCTCCTATGAAGGATAATTTATAACAATGTGTTTTCAGTTGTTTTAAGGGGTCAGGTACCCTTTAAACTAAAAAATACGTGAAAAAATTACCTCTGTAAGAATTGCAGTTACTCTGTATCTAATTGTCTTTTAACTATAAAATTGAAACACATATTAAGAAGGATTTATTTTATTAGTTAAAGTTGTCAAAAAAGTATACACATATGTAATGATTTTTTAATTATTTTTAAAGATAATACAATTTTTACGAAAGAATAATTCTTGCATGCCTTGCGCGCACGATTTTTCAAATTTGAATGGCTAAAACAAACAAAAGATTTTTTTTATGAGTAGAGATATAATGTGTTTTCAAAATGACCTACGATGAAAAAATAAAATTTATAGATCGAGAGAAAAAAATTATTTAAAAAAAAATTTAAATATCGAAATATTTTTTACACAAAAATAGTCGTGAATTTTAAATTTCTAATTTGAGGAACATAATAATAGGTCATTTTGTGCCTGTATACGTTTAATACATTCAGCGAAAATTTTATGAAATTATACGCAGCCGGTTTCCAGAAATCGTGCGCGCAATAATCAAAATCGCTGTTTTGAGAAAATTGACGTTGAAGTATAAATCACCCATTGATCGTATAGGAAAAGCGCAAAGTTTTTTAAACAAAACTCTTCTTCTAATGCGAATTTTTGAATGCGGTTTGTTTTCAAATGTTTCCAAAGAATCATATTTAATTGTAAGCTATTTTTTTTTTAATCGATTTTTGGATTCTTGAAAGGGTACCTGACCCAATACAGGGCTGTTCAAAAGTGTTGGAATACATATTTGGCTATATATCCTTATTTCCCTAATTAACAAAGTTTGTTAAAGATTTCATGAAGTGTTGGAAAGTGCTTCATAATCTATGCTTAATGCATGATTTTTCTTACTTGTTTAATATGCTATGACAGTGGATGCTTGCATGAATCTCATTAATAAACGTATCTATACTCAGAAGACATCCAAATTCAAATGCTGTATTTTAGTAATACTGATATTGTTTTTTCATAACATTATTATTTTTCATGACTACATAATTATTCTTTAAACTTGCACTAGATAAAATTTTTATAAAAGATATTATGAGCAATTACAAAGATAATTATTATAAAAACATTTTTGAAAAGGAAATACAAAAAGTAATATCTTTTGAAAAAAAAAAAAAAGTCTAAAAAGTTATTTACTAAAAAATAACCAATTCCTTTTGTTTTAGCTATGTATTTTAAATGGCGGCCATATTTTCTGTTAATAAATGTAACCATTTGTTTAGAATTGAAATGACTGCGAAAGACATTCTATTCATTTAGACCCAAACATTTCCATTTCTATATTAATTTACTTTGTACAATTTCCTTCATTACATTTAAAATTCCTCCTTTAAAATTTTAATATTCATAGGAATTATACACTGAAAAATATCTGAAAATTATTCCAGACTCAAAATGTCGGAACTGCTTTTAACTCTTCATTTTCAAGAATCCTTTCGTTCGTGCCAAAACACATTAAACAGCAGCAGGAACCTGGACAACTCCACTCTTCTCAACAACGAAAACGCAACTATCAGCGATCACTGCTCACTGATTCGAATCCAAAGCCCAACGGAGCCGACATTTTCTGACCACTTCATAGCATTCTACCCACCCGACTGCCCTCCCCTACTTCGCACGAGCGGCGGTAAATTAGTTTGCATGTTGTCGACGCCGGGCTGGAATATTAAATTATTTACAGGCCGGCGGTCCGGTTAATTCCTGCCGCCGAAACGTTTGTCCGCATTAGCATAACGAGCGAATGTTCCCCCCGCACCCCCCTGCTGATTGTCTCGCGCCAATAACTGGCTTTAAATTGCGTGATTTGCGCTTGCCCCTCCGAAATTTGCATTCAACACCGTTGGGAGGGGCCGTCAGTGGGTCTTTTCGGATACCCCCTCTCCTCCCAACCCCATTTGCCCTGAATAGTTATAAGCATTCCAGATTGCTCTGAATCATATGCGATGGCGTTATAACTGGCGATCAACGCATGCACTAACGGCTGGAATTTGCTCGTATGAGTAGACTTTCGCTTGCCCAGTGGCTATTTAGAGAGCCTAAGTCTCTATAAAGCGCCGTTATAATCTCTTTTGAAAGCCGGTGACCACTCAAGTGGTAAATAGAAATATACGGTTGTTGGTTTTGCATATAAGTTGTGTAAAGGATATAACACGGGAATGCGAATTTTTCAGCATCTATTTCCTCGCTTGTTATTGGTCCCTGTTTTAATATCTTCGCTAATATTAGCAATATTTATGTTCATCACATCGACAAAGTTTGTACATTCATGAGCAATTTGTATGTAGAAATATATATTTATATATAAAAGGGAGAAATTGTAATAGGCTTGGATTTTCATTCAACGGCGAAATTCTAGTTAGTTCTATTCATACCTAATAGAAGTAAACATTAAATAAGCAGAATAAATACATAAGCAAAGGAAATCGTAAATATAATAAATTATAACACAGTTATAAATGAAATACGGCATAGTACGAAGTTGCGCATGAGAATATTAGTGTCTAATTTTCAAACGGAACCGTGATGTAAACTGCAATACTGAAAAATACACTGGATGAAACATTTTACTGGATTACTTAATGGGGAAACACCAATGCCGAATTCAAAAGAAGTCTGTATACAATGCGTTTATTAAACGCACTACAATTATTATGGGAAGAATAATTGTAGCCTCAATGAACTTTTGAAAATCCTTGATAACTTCGTTACGAAATTGTTTCGAAGAATTATGCAGGATGTTTTCTGTCGCTTAGAGTATACATTTATACCAAAATTCATCTTTAATAAATGTTTTAATTTTATTTTGAATTATTATTATTGTTACTATATCGCAAACCAAACTTTTATCAGTCTGACAATGTGCCTAGCTTAACGGGTTTTGTAAATAATCATGGGGCGGCAGTCGCCTGATTGCCTCAAGCGGAGATCTACCTAATAGTACCTTGGCTTTCGAGGCTATATCGTTATTTATTTTATTACTCGTACTTTTGTAACTAAGTTGGCCGGTTCTAGATTGTTATTAATTATGTTGTTTGGATTTGTTCGTACGTATTTGGAATCGGTAAATGAAAGAAAAGGGGGAAGGGTATGCTAATTCTTTTACAGAACTCATACAAGCCGCCTATAAGGATGACTATCGCTATTGGAGTTTGATCTCGCAATTTAAAACCTTGATCAGGTGAGTAGATAGTTATCTGACAGGTGTATAATTCATAGGGAACTTGAAAGATTTTGTACTGACGATGGATTTTACATTCATCAGGTGCCATTAGCATACATGGTAGGTTTTTAGCTAGTGGCGAGCCTCGAACCCGTGACCTTCCATCTACGAGCACAATGCCCTGCCACCTTAGCCACCACTATCCATATATGTCGATTTGCCTTGCTGCCAGCATTTCATGTATGCTTAAAATTCGTCATTGTCATTTGATTTTTGATCAAATTTGCTTCATTTGACCATTTTTGAATAATTATAAATTATGTGATAGTTTTTATATAAGTTGATTGCTATGTTTTCTTCTGTAGTCCCAATCTGGTCTAATTAACATTTTCATGCGATGACTTGTGTATTATTTTTCATATCTTGGTAGTTGTGTCACATATTTTGATTATTCTAGTCACAATCATGGGTAATTATAGTTTTCTCTAGATTCCAAGTTCACTCGTGGATTTTTTTTCCTTCTTAGTGCGCTATAGTGTGGAGGTCGTTGGTTGGCCTTTAGTTCGTCCTTTTTAGAGATGCCTGTTAACACATAAGATGCATTTGCATTTTTATTTATTGACTCTTCCTTGGATGTTTATATGAGTACCCAATTGATTTTAAATATATTATTGAATTTTTGATAGTTTATTGTTTTCTATCTAGTATTTTAATTCCGTTAAATGGTTTACTAAATGCTTGTATGGCGACATGCAGTCTGAATAAGCATGGGAGAAAAATAATCTTGTCTTTTATAATCTTGAAATAAGAGCTTAATTGTTCCTTATGATTATATTAATTACTTCTATAATAGTAAGAATAAGAAAATGTATTTTGTTTCTTACAAAATAAAAAATGTTTTGTTTCAATAAATGAAGCATTTTTTATGCAGCACTTAGTCAAAAAAATGCTTATTTCATACGATATTTTACAATAAGAACTAAGTATAAGGAGTTTTAAGAACACTTTTAAGAACATGTATCAGAACAAATATGAGTCTTTTTCGAAATGCAAAAATTTTACTGGTACTGTAAAATTTCCAAATTATTAAAACTATGGAGGCAAGCATGGTGGCACTGAAATTATAACCCCATATATCGAGTTGCTAATGTATAGCAATTTTTTTAAATCTTCTACTAGAATTTCCGAATAATAGTCTTTCGTTTATTTAATGGAAGTCATTACTTGATTAAATAAAGTAAAGATTACTATTTGTAAATTCAAGAAGATATTTTGAATAAAATAAAAACGCATTGAATTGACAGTAAAAGATATATTCCCTTTTAGAAACCACTCGATAGTTTGAAGAAGACGTATAAAAAATTAAATATTCCTAAAATGCCACTGATCGTGGTATTAGCATCGTTTCTCTAGATGCTTTAATTTTCAATGCACAAAAAGTTCTAAATTCAAGTTCATATGAGGGATAGTACTATACTCACAACTACTATACAATTACAAGTTCTATACTACACAACTACTATACAGCTACAAGTACTATACTGCACAACTATAGGAAACCAAATCCACTTTAAACTAGTTGGAAATTGCACGTGAAACGTAGCAAATGAGGTGCGTTCATACGATAACGAAGTTTTAAAACTATCACTCTCATATATCAATCTCGTAAAATTGTAAATAATTACAATTAAAATGTGCACCAAACAATGTTCTCCCTATACCATTATGCAATGGAATACATTTGTGTGGCCTTGTAAATCAATAACAAATATTCTTTGCACCACAGATTATGCAAAATGTATATTATAATATCTGCTTTATAGAAGCATATCAATTTTATTACGTTCGAATGAGTGTAACAACATTAAAATGCATTTGAAACATTTTCCCTCATTAACCGTAATGTAACGGAATACTTTTGATTGTCCCTGTAATTGAACTATGCATCCAATTTTGATAAAATTTGAAATAACTCGACAAAAATATGTAACAATTATGTATTTAAAATTTCAAACGATTAAAATGCATTTGAAACTTTTTTCCCCATTGACCGTAATCTAACGGAGTCCTTTTGATTGTCCCTGTAATTGATCTATGCATGCAATTTTCATAAAATTTGAAAAGACTCGACAAAATTATGTAATAATTATGTATTTTAAATTTCAAACGATTCAGTTGGGTAGTTTTTGCGTTGTTGTATGCGGACGGACAGACAGACGGATTGACAGACAGACGGACACACAGACGGACGGACAGACAGGCGGATAGACAGACGGAAAGACAGACGGACGGACTGAACGAAAACAATAGGTGCTACGTATTTACATAATTACGAACGCACCTTAAAATGTGATAGCTCTTATAAACGGTGCAATAAATTGTGTTTTATCTACTGCCATATTTCACCAAGTCTAGTTTACGTACTTTTTCATAGATTGCATCTTTATCAAGAGTTGAGAGAAGTTCTTCAAAAGTAAGACTTAAAAATTACCTTCTTTGGGATCTGTTATCCAATGGTTGAAAATGAATTTAACATTAAGAATTTAAAACTTTAAACATTTATAAATACTAAATTAATTGCCAGAATGATTTCTCGTTTCCTAGCCGAAGGTAATTTTTACTGAAGTATCCAAATATGCTATCAAAATTGAAAGTTCGTATTAAAAATTTCAGTGTCTGGTACAATTCCAGTATGAAGATGGCGATAAGAAAGAATTCTCCATCCAAATCCATCATAAATTGAAAGATGACATAATTATCAATCAAATGACTGTTTTCTTTTTTCTGTGCCGAACTTTGACGATTAAAATACATGGGGTTTATCTTTAATATCAAATATTAAAACTTCAAAAAATGTTCTAAAAAGCAACTCGCATTAAAAAAATCATTTTTTTTTCAGATATAAATCACATGCGTTAACTATACTCTGTTAAAATATTGAAACTTTTGCTGCATCATAACTCCACCGCTTTCATAGAATATTTCTATTTTGACCAATGAGAATGTTCCATAATACTGTGAAGTAATGGTTTTCTATAGAAGTGGTGGAATGACGATGCAGCAAATTCATTTTAATCAATTATTTCAATTTTTTAACAGTTATTGAGCAGAATCTGGACTTTTTTCCTTTAAAAACTACAAGAGAATATATTTATGCGTACCCCCCCCCCCCCCCCGCCCTAAAGAACTTTACACTTTTAAAGGCACTGTAAATCTATAAATTATATTCATTATAATAACTAAAAATAACTTTTCAAACTTTCTGAAGAAAATATAAAATTTCTCAACGATAATTTTGCAAATATGCCAAATGGCCGGTATAGTAATTCCAAATAATAAATTGTCAGTTTTATCATTGATCTGAATTAACAAATAAACAAAAAATAAATTATTAGACATATGATTTATTTCTGCTCATATTTTACTTTACCATTAATCGTCAAGTAATGATTATCATAATCCTGTTTAATGATTACATTCATAATAGTTTCTGACAACTTAGAAGCCTCTCCCTCCCCTCCAAAGAACTTTTCACTTTTATAATAACTAAATAACTAATATGTATCTGTTATAATAACTAAAAATATTTATTCAAACTTTTTGAGGAAAATTTAAAATTTCTTAACAATAGTTTTGTAAATGCATCAAACGGCTGGTATAGTAATTCCAAATAATAAATTGTAAGTTTTATCATTGATCTGAATTAACAAACAAAAAAAAACAACGTCATTAGACATATGATTTATTTCTGCTCATATTTTATGTTTCCATTAATCATCAGGTAATGATTATCATCATCCTGTTTAACATTTACATTCATAATACGGCATGCATAATATATACGAAAATGGACACCTAAGTTGAGGAAACGAAATCTGATAAAGCGATCTACTCCTGACTATTCTAATTAGAGAAAATTATTGAATTTTTTCTTCTTTTAGTTTTAATTTAAGAAGCAAACCCCTCAGGTAATTGTTTTGCATAACTAAAAAGAACAAAAAAGGACACAGGGAGAGGCGGGAGAACTGAAGGACAATTTTTTAACATGAAAAGTTGATAAAAGGAGAAAAAATGTAACTTTAGAAGAAAATGAGGTAAGAAATTATGGGATAATTTAGAAAAACCGATCCACTTTCTACTTTGTATTCATTTTTAAGGAAGACATCAACTTATTTTACAGCATAATTTTTTATCGATTTTTATGAAATCATTCATTTTTTTCCCTCCTTTCTTTTCTTAATTCCTTTTTATCGATTTTAGAGTAAGTTACGTAAAGATAGCAACGTTTATAGTTCAGCAGAAAGTATCTATTGTATACTAACTAATTTTAAGTATATGAATATTTCGTATAACTTACAACTTCAGATGATTTAATAATTGCAATAACTTAAATATCAATATAATTTGTCGAAAATGCCATCCCAAAACTTTTTTTTAATATCATGAATGCTTATGTTTCAAAAATTTACACATGTTGAATATTATTACTACCACTACAATATTGTCACACACTCTTCAATTTTATTACTTCTATACTACGTCACCTTTGATTTTCATTTTAAGCTTCATTTTTATAATCTGATGTATAAAACGAATTAACCTCGTTCATGATTTTACTTACCCATCATACGTAGTATAGGGTAAGTCTTGCAATCGTTTTGAAAATCGAAAAAAAAATTTTGACGGATTTACACGTTTTAGATAATGGAGATTACGAAAAACATATTTTTTTTAAAAAAAATTTTGCCGTCCGTCTGTCTGTCTGTAAACGCTCTATCTCCCGAACAAATTGAGATAGAGACCTGAAATTTTGTATGTAGTTAGTATGTAAGAATGGGACGAAGCCTATTTGATATCAGCAACCTCGATTATCCGGAACTATTTTTTTCGAACTCTCGAAAAATTCGTTCTGATGAAAGGTACATAAAAATTTTCGAATTTTTTTGTTCTAAGGAATGGACGTAAAAGGCAATAAAATAACACACATTTTGCATATAGAATGAAGTCGATCGGATTATTAGTTGTCGAGATATTTGTAATCCTGTTTACCACATTCTTCGATTTTTCATGACCCTGTATTTCATTCAAATTTCAATTCAGAGGTATATTTTAATTGGAAATGAGACGCTTAATCCGACGCAGTTAATTGTTAGTTAATAGAATTGTTATTTTTGGAGTTATAAGGATGTTTCTTTTACGTAGTTCTTTACTACTTGAGTAGTTTAGTGTTTTATATAATTTGTCGAAATCGGTACATCAGCAGCTCTTTAATAAAGCATTACTATGTATATTAACAATATTTAAATTTTGTTTATGAATTGCAATGCATTGTATAAATAGTTTTCACATGTTTTATTTTCATATACATATCCATGATGGGTAAGTATTGCGGTGGCCCCCAACGACTAGTTTCACAAAATCAATAATTTTTGTTATTCGGCGATATGTGGGTTGCTTTCTTTCTAAACGATGACTAGGCCCCTGCCTGCCGAGTTATCTCAGCTTAACGGGTTAGATACCTGGTATCGGGGCGGATTACTACCTAATTGCCGCGTAGCGGCAATAAACCTGATTTCTTTGCTTCGCATGCCATTATTTTTGCAGTACAGTAAAACCCCGATAATTCGGATTAATTGGAACCAGACCCAATCCGGATTATCGAAAATCCGGATTATCCGGAGAATTAGAAAAAAATGAAATAAAATAAAACATACTTACCGAAAATCACCTTTATGTTAAATTGAAAAGTACCTGAATTCAATGCTGCATCCTTATAAATATAAACAGCTTTCTGCAAGTGATATTGTAGAAGCGTTTTGCCACAGTAACAAGGAAACAGACATGTGGGCTGACAAAGATCGGAAAGCGATTCTTATCAGACAACATATCTTATAGGGACTATGTTACCTTGCTTTCTTGCAATGCTCTAAGTCAAAATTTATTGTGCAGTGATTTTTTATGACATTTCTAAAAGATTTAAATATAAATTGGGAAAATTGGAATTGCCAAGCCAATGATACAATTCCAAACTTAGTGATACTTAGTGCCAAATTTAGTGATACACGTGATTGTTGTTTCTTTGAAAGATAACATCAAAGGGTTTAAATAAGACAGCTTAAGGTATTATTCCAAAAAGGTTTCAGATGTTTTTTTAATTATTCAAAATATGATGATGAAACAAGTTAAAGTTATGAAAATTAGCCAATTGCTTCACAAACTTGAAAAACAATTGACCAAATCGATCCGGATTAACGGGGGGGGGGGGTCCGGATTTGCGGAGTTCTACTGTACTTGCTTCTCTTTGAGCATACTTTGTTTCGCTTGTTATTTAAAGTTACATCCTGTTGTTTGAACTGGAAATGGCTACTCAAGATGGTCTCGTATTTTAGAACCTTGATCAGATGACGAGACCTTCACCTGGCAAGGCAACCTCCAGAGGTATAATTCACAGGTAACTTGGAGGAGTTTGCACCCAAGACGGATTTTACGTACACCAGGCACCATTAGCGTACATGATGGAATTTTACCGGATAAGTGGCGAACCACTAAGACGAGTACCCGGGTCGGCAGTTTATGTTAAGTTCTTTGTTGGTAATCTTTGTGGTTTATTGCACATTTGGTTAACTATGTGATTTGCTGCCGCTCACCTTCTACTCATCATACCAGACGAAATGGAACTGGATGTTTTTGAGCCTAAACGATGGTACTGAACATAGCTGAAAGTGGGGGCAATTTTGGGGGAATTAAAAAGATCAGAGAAGAGCCAAAAAGCTAAGTCGTACCGCTGAAGGAAAAAATTTTGCGCCGAATAGCAAGGCAGACGAGAGCGTTGCAGAGGGAGACAAAACCCCGCTTTCTACTGTACCCCACCGAGAAAAACTAGGTCCATGGTCTGCCCCATTATAGCCGATTCATAAGCATCGGGTGCTTATGAATCATAGAGTTGTCTGCGAAGGACCTGCGAAGGACCCATCGTTGTACGAGCAGTTGTATAAAGAATTAAAAAATTCACAAAATCCGCTTTCACAGCTCCTCCTTGAGGGATATTTTTTTAATTTCAACTAGGACCATATGTAATTAAAAACATTTATATGAAGTTCGGTTTAATTGTATGTGTAACTTCATACACTGTTTGATGATTCAATAATGAAAATGACTCAAAAATCACTTTCACACAGCGCCGTCTTCCTACGGGATATTACCACATTCAACTAGGATTTGCTGACACTTGCTAACATGTATGGTATGAAATTTGTTCGATTTTTATTTACCCTCGTTTGAGAATGGATATGATGATTATCAGAGCTAGAAAATTTTAGTCTAACCTTTCAGTTTTTACAAGGATCTACCAAGTGGCGTATCCAGGATTACGCTTTGGAAGGGGCTAGAATATTTTAGAGGTTTATACACAGGGTCCGAATCACAAATTTTGGGGGCCTGGACATAGATACTTAAGGGGCCCCCTACACCGATGCTTACAGGACGAGTGAGTAAAAAATGTGCATATAGAAAAAGATACTTACTATGATAATCATTATTGATTTTAATAATTACTTTGAAATATTCAATTTAATAATAATTTATTTTTTAAACAATTATTTCACAATTATGAAATTTAAATGAATACACGTTTTATAATAAGCTGTGCTCTACTTATTAATCTTTTCATATTCAAGTCTATGTATTTGGAATGATAAAGTATGCAACAACAAATAATAAATTTTTCACAACACCAAATTAATTTTTTTTTTAATATTAGGGGCTCTGCCCCATACGAGCAACACTTACCGACCTCCAAATAATCTGACAAAAACAAAAACAGGATTTAACGCGAAAAAAGATAATATTTACTACATAAAAATAATCAAATAGGGATGTTACAAACTGTGAATATAGACAAAATATATTATGCTATAAAAAAATACTACAAACGAAAAAAAAAAAAAAAAAAAAAAAAAAAACGTAGAATGAAATGCAAAATTTCATAAGATTTTAAAACTATATAAAATTTTAGATAATAATTGAAAAACTTTCAGCAGCATTTGGGGGCCCCTGAAAGTCAGGGGCTCTGGGCTCGTGCCACGAATGCCCTGCCGAATCAGGCAATGCCTATATGCACCCAAATCTGGCCCGGCTAGCTGCCGAACTCTGTCTTTATTTGATTTGATTTGAAGGGACGTACCGGACCAGGTCCTGATTTACATTCGTAAGACCAGATTCGTAACTAATTAGAGAAGCCAGAGGAAATTCAGGAAAGTTTTCGTGGGGTTAGTTCTGAATGCTTTTACCATGTTTAAAAATGAAATATTGCATTAAAATGTATTTTAGTTTGCGTGATTTTTTTTGGTGTGTTTTTGTATTTGGATAACTCTAAAGAGTGTTTGAAATCACACGATTTAAAGTTTTATTATTAAATTATTGAAATACTATGATGATTAAAGAGAGCAAGAAGCTGCACGTGGTCTTAAATTTTCAATTAAGTAAATTTTAACTATGCTAATATTTTGAATTCCATAATATAATTCACAAAAGAGAAAAAAAATGAGTGGCAAAATTAATATCTTTACAAAAATTCCAACTTTTTAAAGGATCCATATAAAATAATAGTTCTTTTTCACAATTTAAGAAAAATTTAAACATCTAGTCCAGTCTGGGAGGGGTATTAATCCCCTACAATCACCGCGTAAATCCGCCAATGGATCTACTACAGTAATTAGAACTTTGTATCTCTAAATTACATCTTTATAGTTTATATAGATAAATTACAAGCAGTTTTTTAAATAAATGTTTCTAAAAATTTGCTTCTTTAATACGGGTTTAATAAGTTTATTAAATAAACCTGGAATGCTTTTACGAGTTTAATAAATTTATTAAATGAATTTTGCTTTATTAATAGTTGTAGGGTGAATTTTATTTGCACACTGTTGCGAATGCGCACAAGGCTTACCAAAGTTCGGAAATTTTAGTTTACCCTTTCAGTTTTTACAAGGATCTACCACAGCAACTGGAATTTTATTTCTCCCAATTATATCTTTATAGTTTACATCTTTAGATTAAATTCTGTTTTTTAAATAAACGTTTCTAAATTTTTTCTTTATTATTAAGAGCTTAGTAAAATTATTAAATAAATGAGCAATACTTTTACGAGCTTAATAAATTTATTTACTGAATTTTACTTTGTTAATATCCGTAGAGTGAATTCGATTTACATTCTGCTCTGTGAATGATCACGATGCTTATCAAAGCTTGTAAATTTTAGTTTAACATTTCAGTTTTTAGAAGGATCTATTACGGCAATTAGAGTTTTATATTTCAAAATTACATCTATATAGTTTTTATATCTAAATTATATACAGTTTTTTAAATTAACATTTCTAAAATTTTGCTTTATGAATGGTGGCTTAATAAATTTATTAAATAAAAGAGCTATACTTTTAGGAGCTAAATAACTTCATTTAATAAATAATAGATAATAAATAATTTAACAAATTTATTATCTTATTTTGCGATGTTAGTGTATAAAATTGTATATCAAGGAAAAATCCAAAAAGAAACTTATAAATCGATTTCTCAGAAACTGCTTCAGATGTATTTCCTTGAATCATGACAATGCACACTAACAACAACAAATGCATCGATCTTAAAAAAAGCAACGCTAATTTTAGAAATATATTGAAATTAGTAGTTCGCAAATTAGTATTTATTTCTTATTTTAATTTTACGCTTAGAAAATCTTCAATTCTTTATTAGTTTAAAGCAAGTTATTAGTAAATTTATACATACATACGTGATATGCAATTTCTCTCGGATTTCTTAAATAATTGAAAAAAAAAGAGCGTAATTATCTTTCCCGGGGAGATGCCAGAGTTAGGAGGCACAATTTATGATGAAAATAGCTTAAGAGCAGTAATTTTGTTTCTCTAAGCAAGGAGGGGAAAAAAAGAGATGGAAAAAAAATCTTTCAAGTTTTTTATCAGCCGACGCTCGGGGAGGGATTTTTTTTTTTTTATTCCATGCATTTTTTTCCCCTATTCATTCGAGTTAATTCTCTTTGACGCAGATAAATAATTAAATGAGTGAATCTTTGAAACGAGTTCCACTTTTATTAAAAATATTTTTGTTTTTTTATCGTTTGAGATGCACGAATAAAAAAAAAGTTTAAAGAAGAAAAAAAAGTTCTTTATTTTTATTGAATATTCTTTTTCTCCCTTAGGTGATATTTAGATGCTTTCAGAAAAAAAATAAAGAAGAAAAAAACAGAAACGTTTTCAAAATGTTTTTCCTCTACCAAGAAATGAATGTTTCTTAATATGCTGTTTAATGTAATTACGGATTGTTGTAAATACAGAAACTTTCTAAAGCAGCATATTTTAGTAAATTATTCTGCACGGTAAAAAATAAATAAATAAATTAAATTAAAAAAAATCTGTAAAGTTGCTAAACTTTTGCTTGTTGCATGAAGTTTTGCTGTTACCGTTACATAAAAAGTACTAGAAATCCAGATTTACTAGAAAAAATTTAGTGACTTTACAGATTTTTTTACAGTGTGACAGTTAAGGCTGAAAACAATGCATAAAATATACACGTACATAAAAAAAATATTGTAAGTATTCAAGAAAGACATTAAGCTTCTAGTATAAAATGAATACAAATTGAACGATTTATAAATTATATAATATGCAAATAATTGATTTTGCTGCTACGTGTTTATTAATTTTATTAATTAAGAGATGTCAAAACTTAAAAATTTTCAAAAAAGGTAAATTTCAGTTTATTGCAAAACGTCATCGCTTCATTTTTTGAAGTCATTTAGAACTCAGCTTAATTTAACTGAACTCACCCAAAACTTAAAACGCGACTTTTTAAGAAACAATGAAATGTGATGCTTCTACCTTAAACTACATATAAACGCATAATAAATTTAAAAGAATAAATAACATCTAAATTAAACGTTGTCTCATTTCTTGAAGTCATTTAAAACTAAGCTTAATTTAACTTAACTCAACCAAAAGTTGAAACCTGGATTTTTAAGAAACAATGAAATGTGATCTTTCTACCTTAAGCTACATATAAACATATAATAAAATTTAAAAATAAAATAAAATCTAAATTAAACGTCACCATATTTTTTTTTAATAATTCAAAAGTAAGATCATATCAACTAAACGCAACCAAAAGACTTTTAACCCGCGAGAACTCGCGCATGAGATTTTCGTTCTCCATCGTACCCATTTTAAGACAATTTTTCATTTTAATAAAATTTCAAAATGTGATTTCGATTACTTTACCTCTTTTTTGAATAAAAGTACTAAGCCAAACAAAAAATTTTATATTATGTGACTGTAAAGTAAAAGAAAAGAATTGGGCACCGTGAGAGAAATTCTCATAGCGAGTTCTCCCGGGTTAAGAAACAATAAAATGTGATGCTTCCACCTTAAACTATATATAAACGCATGCTAAATTAAAATAAAATAAAATCTAAATTAAACGCCACCTCATTTTTTAAAGCCGTTTAAAACTAAGCTTAATTTAATTGATCTCGAGCAAAAGTTACAACCTGACTTTTAAAACCCAAACATTTCATAAAATATTAAACATTACTTTCAGAATCCCCAAATTGACTCTTCGCTTTAACCTTAACTTTACACCATTCTAGAATCAAAGCTTTCCGAAAAATATATTATAAAAACCTTACTTTTTTACAAACAATGAAATATGATACTTCTGCCCTAATCTACATATGAACCCATCATAAATCAAAATAAAATAAAATCTAAATTAAACGCCACCTCATTTTTTGAAACTATTCAAAAATAAGCTTAATTTAATTGATCTCGAGCAAAAGTTACAACCCGACTTTTAAAACCCAAACATTTCATAAAATATTAAACATTACTTTCTGAATCCCAAATTCACTCTCCGCTTTAACCTTAACTTCGCACCATTTTGGAATCAAAGTTTTCCAAGGATATTCCCGGAAAGCGGCACTGGAAAGAATTCATCTAATTCCTCCTTTTCCCTAAAATTTCTCCCTTAACACGATCACAAGGCGTCCTTTTAGAGGTTCTGAAATTACGTTCTCCATTTCTAATTGGTACGTCAAAAAGATGGTTTGAAATCATTCAATTTATGACTGAAATTGCTTTAAGTTGGAAGACTTTTAATTCTGCGGATTGATTTATGAAGGAATGTGTTCTCCCTCGAAAGTTATCAACTGATGAAGGAACTTTCTATCTTAGAATTGAGAAACTTTTATTTTATTAGAATTCCAGTTTTAATGCAAATAATTAACTATGCGGAGAAGGCTATATAGAAGTGGCATCAGAGATGCATGCAATCTAAATTAAAGTTCCTTTGTTTAATATATAAATATAACTGTATTGATGAAAATATTTCTAGTTGAATTATTAACGAAATTATTGCTTTGAGGTTTATTTGCACGAATTTTCAGTTTCAGCATTTTAAGGAGTATTCATATTTTCTAATAGTTAACGTTTCTAATGGTTAGTTATTAAAATAAATTACTTTTCGTTATTAATTAAGGTTATTACATAATGCGTAATCACTCTTGGATTTACATGTAATAAATTATTTTACATTATAAATCAGTGAAATTATTTTTAACTAACTATAACAATAACCTTAGATTTTTCTTTTTGTAATACTTTTTTCCATATCTGTGTAATTTAATCAGTAGCATCAGAGATGCATGCAATCTAAATTAAAGTTTCTTTGTTTAATATATAAATATAACTGTATTGACGAAAACTATTTTCTAGTTGAATTATTAACGAAATTATTGCTTTCAGGTTTATTTGCACGAATTTTCAGTTTGAGAATATGCGTGCTTTTTAATAGTTAACGTTTCTAATGGTTAATTATTAAAATAAATTACTTTTCGTTATTAATTAAGGTTATTACATAATGCGTAATCACTCTTGGATTTACATGTTATAAATTATTTTAATTTGTAAATCAGTGAAATGAATTTAAACTTAGCTAGATCAATAACATGTGATTTTAGTTGTTAGAATTTTTTTTTTTTTTTTTTTTTTTTTTTTTTTTTTTTTTTTAATGCTTTTTTTATGTATGTGTAATTTAGTCAGTAATATCATATGCATGCAATTTAAATTTAAATTGCTTTGTTTAATATATAAATATAACTGTATTGGCGAAAATATTTCTAGTTGAATTATTAACGAAATTATTGCTTTGAGGTTTATTTGCACGAATTTTCAGTTTGAAAATATGCGTGCTTTTTAATAGTTAACATTTCTAATGGTTAATTATTAAAATAAATTACTTTTCGTTATTAATTAAGGTTATTACATAAAGCGTAATCACTCTTGGATTTACATGTTATAAAATATTTTACTTTGTAAATCAGTGAAATGAATTTAAACTTAGCTAGAACAATAACATGTGATTTTAGTTGTTAGAATTTTCGTTTTGCAATACTTTTTTCATGTACGCGTAATTTAGTCAGTGGTATCATACGCATGCAATTTAAATTAAAATTAATTTGTTTAATATATAAATATATCTGTATTGGCGAAAATATTTCTAGTTAAATTATTAACGAAATTATTGCTTTGAGGTTTATTTGCATAAATTTTCTGTTGGAGCATTTTAAAGCGATGCATATTTTCTAATAGTTAACGGTGCTAATGATTAACTATTTAACTAAATCATTTTTATTATTAATTAAGGTAATTATTAATAAAATGCTCACTCACTCTTGGATTTATATGCTATAAAATATAATACATTGTATATCAGTGAAATTAATTTCAACCTAACTATAACAATAACCTTAGATTTTTCTTTTTGTAATGTTTTTTCCATATATGTGTAATTTAGTCAGTTGCATCAGATGGATGCAATTTAAATTAAAGCTCATTTGCTTAATATATAAATATAACTATATTAATGAAAACATTTCTAATTGAATTACTAACAAAACTGCTGCTTTCAGGTTCACTTGCGCAAATTTTCTGCATGAGCATTTTAAAGAGTATGCATATTTTCTAATAGTTAACGTTTTTAATGGTTAATTATTAAAATAAACCATTTTTTCGATATATGTGTAATTTAGCTAGCAGCATCAGTGATGCATGCAATGTAAATTAAAGTTCCTTTGTTTAATATATAAATATAACTGCATTGACGAAAATATTTCTAGTTAAATTATTAACAAAATTATTGCTTTGAGGTTTATTTGCACGAATTTTCAGTTTGAGCATTTTAAGGAGTATTCATATTTTCTAATAGTTAATGTTTATAATGGTTAATCATTAAAATAAATCACTTTTCATTAAAATTAAAGTTAGTTTAAAATGCTTAATCACTCTCGGATTTATATATTATAATTATTTTACTTTATAAATCAGTGTAATGAATTTCAACATAACTATAACAACAACCTGTGGTTTTACTTTTTACTTTTTTTTTTTTTTTTTTTTTTTTTGTAATATTTTTCTATATATGTGTAATTTAGTTAAAGCATCATATACACATAATATAAATTAAAGCTCCTTTGTATAATATGTAAATATAACTGTATTGACGAAAATATTTCTAGTTGAATTATTAACAAAATTATTTCTTTGAGGTTTACTTGCATAAATTTTCTGTTCGAGCATTTTAAAGAATATGAATATTTTCTAATAGCTAACATTTCTAAAGGTTAATTACATTAAAGTAAATCACTTTCATTATTAATTAAGGTTATTATTAATAAAATGCTTAATCACTCTTGGATTTATATGTTATAAATTATATTACATCATAAATTAGTGAAATAAATTTCAACTTACCTATAACAATAACCTGTAATTTTACTTGTCAAAATTTTCTTTTTATAATACTTTTCTATATATGTGTAATTTTAATCAGTAACATCAAATGCGTGCGATTTAAATTAAAGCTCCTTTGTTTAATATAGAAATACAACTGAATTGACTAAAATATTGCTTTTTGAATTATTAACAAAGTTGCTGCTTTGAGGTTCATTTTCACAAATTTTCTGCTTGAGCATTTTAAAGAGTATGCATATTTTTTAATAGTTAACGTTTCTAATGGTTAACTATTAAAATAAATCACTTGCCATTATTATTTTAGGTTGTTATACATTAGTTAATCGCACTTGCATTTACATATAATAAATTATTTTACATTGTAAATCAATGAGATGAATTTTAATCTATTTATAACTTAGCATGCGTAATTTTATTTGTTAGGCTGTTTTTCTGTAATAATTTTACCTATATATGTGTAATTTAGTCTACTTTTTTCAAAATTCATAAAAAAAAAAAAAAATCACCTGAAATGTAACAGAGAGAATTGTAATTTGAGTATGCGTTTCTAATTGCTTAGTTAGATTTAGAGTAAAATGTATCTTCAAAACTAGAATATATGAACAAAATTTCTATGGCAAAATTTTAAATTAAAATCCTACCTTTTTAAGATAAGTTTCTGTTATTTATAATTAAAGGTTTTTTAATTTATTTAATTCATTCAAATCTCTTTAGTATATGAAATTTTATACGCAAAAAATCAAGTGAATTATGCATATTTTTTAAGTGCAACGTTCAAAAAATCTAAAACCATTTTCAAATCTACTTTTAATAAAATTTCTAATGAAATTTACCGCAAACTCATATTTAAAGGTCAAAACACGCAAAAGAAATTTGTTCAGAAGAAGTGTTAATTTTACCTTTCACGAATTTATAGTTTATTTATGCCTATCACCAGTAATTGCCTAATGTTCTTTTTATTTTAATGAAATATTTAAAAAATTATTTTTCTTTACTTTAAAAAATAAATTGTTTTTCATTTTGAAAACTTTAACAAGCCTAAAAATCTATAATTTATTTACATTTTTGACACAGTCCAGAGCAATTGAAAAGTATTTACGAATTCAGGTCTGTTTTTCTGACTCCCGTCTGTCCGTACTCTAACTCTCGTAAATATAGATAGATTGCCATGAAATTTTGTGTGTTATTTATATTTACTGTAGAATGCTTGATGTAATAAATGCTAGAATTTTTAGCTCGTTTACGTGTGCACAAAAAATGTTACGTTACATTATAGTCCTTTGAGAAAAATCGTTTCCGATGTATATAAATGATATTACAATGCCTTCAATCATACACTGTAAAAAAAATTTTGTAAAGGTACTAAACTTTTTCTTGGAAACTGGGATTCCTAGAACTTTTCCTGTAACGGTAACAGCAAAAATTGAAGTTTTAGAATCGGTTACATGGGTTTTTCCTGTTACCGTTACATGAAAAGTTCTTGGAATCCCAGTTTCCTAGAAAATGGTTAGTACCTTTACAGAATTTTTTTTACAGTGTAATGAAATCGATATAGATAAGTGAGGTGAACAAAAAAGTGCTTTCTCAGCTTGGTTGCTTTCATGTTTTACAATTTGATAAGATGACTATACAAAAAAAAAAAAAATCTCATTACATTATGATATGTGGAGAAAAATCGACTACAATTTGAATGATGTTTTAATATTTCAAACATAATAAAACTAAAAAAAACACTGCAAAAATAAAAATTGCAAATTTACGGTACTTTACCATGAATTACTCTAGTAAATTTACGGAAAATGACAGTTTTTATCGATAAACGGTTAACTTCCGTAACCTTTTATGTTTTCTGGACAAAATCTGTTTATTTAATGGCAAAATCCGTTAATCTAGGAACAAAAATCGTTTTTTTTTAGTGACATTGCCTGGATTCTTTGCTGTTGTAAAATTACTGCAACAATTTTTTACAGTGTATCATTAAAGGAAATATACATGTTTTCCATACATTAAAGACAGTGTAGCATTTATATTTATAGAGACGCGCAAAAGAATTCGATTACTGGACACTCTATGATAGATTTTACTGTGTGAATAAAAATAAAATTTCGGTACTCATTCCGTCAATCGCCTTCAATGGAAAAAACAAACAAACTACCACTTAACTAGGATTTGACACCAAAAATCATGATCATAGCTGTCGGACGTTCCTCTCAGTTCGCACAACTTTGAAGAAAGTCCGTGGTAGTTATAGCTGCCACCACCGATATTACTAGGTGATATCGGTCACCCACTGTGAGGATTGTGTAAATGAACACTGACGCTGTCAATTAACTGAATTAACAGTTTATTTAGAATATATGTACACACTAAATACGCTATTTACAATTATGTACAATTACAACTCGGATATAGGTGATCCGGTTCAACATTAAATTAAATACAGTAAAGGTTGGCTGTGTACTATTTAAATTACACCTTCCACCTCACACTCAATGCACGTTAGATTCACTTTATCGGAGATCAATCTCGAATCTCCCAACACATGTATACTCGGCCTGCCCTTCTCGGACCAGAGCACTAAACACCAGGACGTCTGTGTCCCTTGCTCTCCAGATACGCACTGCTCATGCTATACAACACAGAGAACACTCTCTAGGTACGAAACCCAGCTACGAACTTAACTAATCTGAGATAAGACTTGCTATTCTCAAATCACTGTGTTTTCCCAATGTCAACCCCCTTTGGAGCTTATCCATTGGACACATTCCACATACCTTTCTTGATTAGTGACATGTTGCTTGTCAGCTCATCATCCACATACCTCACTGACGGATGAACACACCTCTCAGCAATCTCCTCTTTTTCACAACACCACCAGTACAGGATTACCTGTCGATTCTCCCTTCAACAAAGAAAGAATGTCACCTTGAAAATTCTAGTACACAGCCATACAATACACAAAAGATTAAGATAGAGAAATATCGAAAATTCCAATCTTCAGCAGAGGTGGTCTCAGAACCTGACAATAGCATCCCACTATCTTGACGTCATGTGTTACACTCTTTCCCTAGGTCATCAAGTAATTTTTTGACAAATATCCATATTTTTAATCATACTTTACTGATTTATAAAATATTTGGTTAATTAAAATAATAATTATGTCCTTAAACGGCAACACTGTGTTATTTAATGTTACATGCAATAGATTAGTTTCAACCGAGTCAACCAATCAGTTTAGTAACCGAGGTTTTTCATAATTTCTTGAACTTTTCTGAGATTACAGTGACAACATTCTTAAATTTGTTTAATGGGAGTTACAATTTCGCTAATAGTTTCTTTTTTATGGAAAGTGGTCGATAAGATAAAGAAGCAAATCCAGAATTTCTTAATAGTATTCAGTTAGTATTGGGAGATGTTTCCTAATCTATGCGTGATGCATGATTCTTCATATTTGTTTATGATACATTTATTATAATTCTATTTTCAGACTCATAAAAATAATTTTCATAGCATAAAATTTAAATTTAAATCCATCGGTTTACTATTTATTTATAAACCTCAATGGTAGGATAAGCTATTTATTTTATTCAACTAGCTTTAATAAATGAGAATTTCTCGATACATTCCTGGGAATAGATCTGAAAAGCATTCATATGTTCGACGGGATAATAGATAAGTATACCAGAATTTCTTAATAATATTCTGTTAGTACTTCGAGTTGTCTCATAATTTATGCGTGATTCATGATAATTCATATTTGTTACTTTCCTACCAGTTGCTGTAATACATTTATCATAAATCCTATTTTCAAACACACAAAAATAACTTTGATAGCATAAAATTTAATTTTAAATCCATCAGTTTACTATTTATTTATAAACTTTAATGGTAGTATAAGCTATTTATTTTATTCAACAAGCTTTAATAAATGGAATATATGGAAAATATGGTTTATATGGAAAGTGGTCGATAGGATAATAGATAAGTATACCAGAATTTCTTAACAATACTCTGTTAGTATTGAGAGTTGCTTCATAATCTATGCGTGATGCATGATTCTTCATATTTGTTTCTTTCTTACCAGTTGCATAAATACATTTATCATTAATTCTATTTTCAGACTCATAAAAATAATTTTCCTAGTATATAAAATTTAAATTTAAATCCATCAGTTTACTATTTATTTATAAACTTCAATGGTAGAATAAGCTATTTATTTTATTCAACTAGCTTTAATAAATGAGAATTTCTCGATACATTCCTGGGAATAGATCTGAAAAGCATTCATATGTTCGACCTGTCTGAGTCTTCTCCCAAAACATGGTCAGTATAAAAGTCCCTTTTGAAAGTCAAGAATTACCCCCGCTATTATTCTTACTGGTACGCTGTAAAGTTATTCAATATATGACTAAAATTACCCAGACTTAGCCGTCTTTTAATTTCAGATGATTCATAAAGGAATGTGTACCTCCAAGTTATCTTTTAAAGGGAACTTTCTATCTCAGAATGAAAACTTGGATTCTATTGGCTTCGAGATTTAATGCAAATCATTAATTAGGTAGAAAAGGTACAGGAAACTGCTTTTGATGTATGCATCGAAATTAAACTTACTTATAAATTTCGCAATTTTGTTTCAAATAATTTCATCTAGAGTTAAGATTTTAGCTAGTGTTATAATTCAAATGTGTAGCAATCAGAGTAATGTACTGAATTTAAGTATGCTAAATACTATTACTAAATCATCTCCTTTTATGTCAGAAAACCTTAGATTCGTACAAAAATAAATTAAAGCAAAGATTTCGTTTAGATATTTGACAGAAAAGTTTTCTAGTAGTAACAATATTAAGTCAACATTGTTTGTTTACGCTATATTTGGGCTTATTTTCACGACCTATATCATGACCGGAATTGTCAATATTGGCATGGCATATTTCCACAACATTGGAATGTTTTATAATTTGCTGATATTGCATCAATTGATGTTAGCAGGAAATATTTCAAACTTAATTGCCAATATTTTCAAGGCTGTTTATAAAACACTGGCGTTTCATTGCATGTATACTATAGCTAGAATTAATGTTTAACTAATATTGATATTTCATTGGAAGAATTTCAGATGATTAAAGCCATATAACAAACATTGAACCTTAATATAAAAAATATTATTCTGGTGCTCAATTTGTTTCAAATTGGATAAATTAGAGACTAAAAATTTTAAATTATGATATCATATTGAATGTTATAAATAATTTAAACAGGAGTCACGAATGAACTTAAAGCCGAAGTCAAATACAGTTTATGTGTATTGGGAAGTGGTAGAAACGCTGTTGAAAACCAATATTTGTTCAAATGGCGCAGTTTAAAATGTAATCCCTAATAAAAGTTTTGTGCAGTTTTGAAATATCTTGTACTGATTTATTAGTTTTAACTGTAACCATAAGAAATTGAAATCTTGTTAAGCATTTGAATCAGTGGTTTAGTATGATATCTATATGTACTAACAAAGTTTCACCAACTTAGGGTAGCAGCTACTATAAAACCAAATGAAAGTTCATACTTGCACAAAATGTTTAACAATATTATATTGTCTATTATTGTGCATAAAATGGACTCTTTATTGCAAAATTTATGATAAAAATAAAAAATAAACATTGATTGATGCATTTAAATAGAAGTCAGTTTGCAATTGCTACAGTTGTAGTTCTCAAATTCCCTACTCAAAAACGTGAAACTTTCTGATTCATCTTCTCACACACTTTTTAAAAGGTAAAGGCATAAATTTGACAAAATCTGATTAATGAAGCTATTTGGAATCGAATATATTATTCAGTGTTTCAATATAAAAATTAATAATTGAATTAAAAAAATTTCTTATCACGTGACGACAAGTTTTTTCCGTTATTCGCACTTCTACGTCGATAATTTGGTTCAAAATATCCACTTTTCTAAAAGATCTTCTGCTTTTACCGAAACCGGACAATGCCTTTCAATTATCTATTTTTTCTGAATAAGAATATTACCAAATTCATTTGTTTCAGAACAAAAATTAATTCAAATATGTGTCAGTAACAAAGTAGCTCCTCTGAATATGAGGACAGACTTAATTGGGGAGGATGCGCGACGGGCCTGATGAATCCAGATTACATATGGCTTTTACAATTGCCACCACTACGATTTTTAAAGTAAGCATCGACTCATTTTATCGCAGAATTTGTAACAATTGTCTCCGACAAATAAGGTGACAATTATTATTTATACTTATTGGTGAAAAAATAAAAATCATTAATGCACTGAACGGTCTTGGGGTGTCAAAACACCCCGCGCCGGGTTAACGGGTGTATGTAACCTTCGGGGATTTATAGATTACATTTATATCTTAATATCCCTCTCGTAACCAAATTAATATAAAAGTAGAGGAAAAAAATCTTTCTAACTTTTAACACTTCCAAAATACCACTATAAATCATATACAAAAAGACTTTTTTTCTCACGAATTTTATGAGGTCCAAAACACTTTCACATTTTTTAATTATGCAAAAACACTTTTTTTTCCTCGAATTTCATATGATGCTCAAAACACTTCCACATTTTTTAACTATGGAAACAGACTTTTTTTCTCGAATTTTATATTATGTCCAAAACACTTCCACATTTTTAAATTATGCAAACAGACTTCTTTTTCTCGAATTTCATATGATGCTCAAAACACTTCCGCATTTTTTAACTAATCTGTCATGTTTAAAACTAATTTTAAAGCATTAACATATTAAGGAAAGATTAAAAAATAATAAAGCAATTTTTACCTTACAAAAAAATTAACCGATTTCTTATTTTGCCCGTTCGTCGTATAGGCAACGCATTTTGGCTGATCTTGATTTAATTCACCACATAGGTCATCCATACTTCAATCATAATTTATTATTCTCACCAGTGAAATTTTATTGTAAATTTTGTATTATTTAATCCAAGAATTTTTCTGATTCAATTAGGCGAAAATTTCTGTTCTGAAAAATCGGTATAAAAAGAAATCTGTAGACATGAAAGAAACTAGTCGTTGGGGGCCACTGTAATACTTACCCATAATGGATAGGCATATGAAAATAAAACATGTGAAAACTATTTATACAATGCATTGCAATTCCAAAACAAAATTTAAATATTGTTAATATGCATAGTAATGCTCTATTAATGAATTGCTGATGTACCAATTTCGACAAATTATATAAAACGCCAAACTACTAAGTAATACCGATCTTCGTAAAAGAAACATCCTTATAACTTCAAAAATAATTATAATATAAACTAACAATTTACTGAGTTAGATTAAGCGTCTCATTTTCAATTAAAATATACCCATGAATTGAAATTTGAATGAAATACAGGGTCATGAAAAATCGAGGAATGTAGAAAACAGGATTACAAATATCTCGGCAACTAATAATCCGATCGACTTTGTTCTATATGCAAAATGTGTGTTATTTTATTGCCTTTTTCGTCCATTCCTTAGAACAAAAACATTCGAAAATTTTTATATACCTTTCATCAGAACGAATTTTTCGAGAGTCCGAAAAAAAAGTTCCGGATAATCGAGGTTGCTGATATTAAATAGGCTTCGTCCCATTCTTACATACTAAGCACATACAAAATTCCAAGTCTCTATCTCAATTTGTTCGGAAGATAGAGCGTTTACAGACAGACAGACTGACAGACAGACAGACGGACGGGAAATTTTTTTTTCTAAAAATATGTTTATCGGAATCTCCACTATCTAAAACGTGTAAATCCGTCAAAAAAAATTTTTCGATTTTCAAAACGATTGCAAGACTAACCCTATACTACGTATGATGGGTAAGTAATAGACATTCCTTGAAAGTTTTTTCAAAAATATTGATCAGTTAAGTAGTTCAGCAACTCAAAAAATTAGTTGCTTCCTCTTGTAAAACAATAAAGCAATAATTGTAAATAATGCTAGAAAATATCTAGTACTGACATCTAAGTTCGAATAATGAAGCAATTTAGAAACCACCCATTTATTCTAAAAAAATTAATGGTATGTCTAAAGGAAAAAGAAAAAAATATTGATCAGTTAAGTAGTTCAGCAACTCAAAAAATTAGTTGCTTCCTCTTGTAAAACAATAAAGCAATAATTGTAAATAATGATAGAAAATATCTAGTACTGACATCTAAGTTCGAATAATGAAGCAATTTAGAAACCACCCATTTATTCTAAAAAAATTAATGGTATGTCTAAAGGAAAAAGAAAAAAATATTGATCAGTTAAGTAGTTCAGCAACTCAAAAAATTAGTTGCTTCCTCTTGTAAAACAATAAAGCAATAATTGTAAATAATGCTAGAAAATATCTAGTACTGACATCTAAGTTCGAATAATGAAGCAATTTAGAAACCACCCATTTATTCTAAAAAAATTAATGGTATGTCTAAAGGAAAAAGAAAAAAATATTGATCAGTTAAGTAGTTCAGCAACTCAAAAAATTAGTTGCTTCCTCTTGTAAAACAATAAAGCAATAATTGTAAATAATGCTAGAAAATATCTAGTACTGACATCTAAGTTCGAATAATGAAGCAATTTAGAAACGACCCATTTATTCTAAAAAAATTAATGGTATGTCTAAAGGAAAAAGAAAAAAATATTGATCAGTTAAGTAGTTCAGCAACTCAAAAAATTAGTTGCTTCCTCTTGTAAAACAATAAAGCAATAATTGTAAATAATGCTAGAAAATATCTAGTACTGACATCTAAATTCGAATAATGAAGCAATTTAGAAACCACCCATTTATTCTAAAAAAATTAATGGTATGTCTAAAGGAAAAAGAAAAAAATATTGATCATTTAAGTAGTTCAGCAACTCAAAAAATTAGTTGCTTCCTCTTGTAAAACAATAAAGCAATAATTGTAAATAATGCTAGAAAATATCTAGTACTGACATCTAAGTTCGAATAATGAAGCAATTTAGAAACCACCCATTTATTCTAAAAAAATTAATGGTATGTCTAAAGGAAAAAGAAAAAAATATTGATCATTTAAGTAGTTCAGCAACTCAAAAAATTAGTTGCTTCCTCTTGTAAAACAATAAAGCAATAATTGTAAATAATGCTAGAAAATATCTAGTACTGACATCTAAGTTCGAATAATGAAGCAATTTAGAAACCACCCATTTATTCTAAAAAAATTAATGGTATGTCTAAAGGTAAAAGAAAAAAATATTGATCAGTTAAGTAGTTCAGCAACTCAAAAAATTAGTTGCTTCCTCTTGTAAAACAATAAAGCAATAATTGTAAATAATGCTAGAAAATATCTAGTACTGACATCTAAGTTCGAATAATGAAGCAATTTAGAAACCACCCATTTATTCTAAAAAAATTAATGGTATGTCTAAAGGAAAAAGAAAAAAATATTGATCAGTTAAGTAGTTCAGCAACTCAAAAAATTAGTTGCTTCCTCTTGTAAAACAATAAAGCAATAATTGTAAATAATGCTAGAAAATATCTAGTACTGACATCTAAGTTCGAATAATGAAGCAATTTAGAAACCACCCATTTATTCTAAAAAAATTAATGGTATGTCTAAAGGAAAAAGAAAAAAATATTGATCAGTTAAGTAGTTCAGCAACTCAAAAAATTAGTTGCTTCCTCTTGTAAAACAATAAAGCAATAATTGTAAATAATGCTAGAAAATATCTAGTACTGACAACTAAGTTCGAATAATGAAGCAATTTAGAAACCACCCATTTATTCTAAAAAAATTAATGGTATGTCTAAAGGAAAAAGAAAAAAATATTGATCAGTTAAGTAGTTCAGCAACTCAAAAAATTAGTTGCTTCCTCTTATAAAACAATAAAGCAATAATTGTAAATAATGCTAGAAAATATCTAGTACTGACATCTAAGTTCGAATAATGAAGCAATTTAGAAACCACCCATTTATTCTAAAAAAATTAATGGTATGTCTAAAGGAAAAAGAAAAAAATATTGATCAGTTAAGTAGTTCAGCAACTCAAAAAATTAGTTGCTTCCTCTTGTAAAACAATAAAGCAATAATTGTAAATAATGCTAGAAAATATCTAGTACTGACATCTAAGTTCGAATAATGAAGCAATTTAGAAACCACCCATTTATTCTAAAAAAATTAATGGTATGTCTAAAGGAAAAAGAAAAAAATATTGATCAGTTAAGTAGTTCAGCAACTCAAAAAATTAGTTGCTTCCTCTTGTAAAACAATAAAGCAATAATTGTAAATAATGCTAGAAAATATCTAGTACTGACATCTAAGTTCGAATAATGAAGCAATTTAGAAACCACCCATTTATTCTAAAAAAATTAATGGTATGTCTAAAGGAAAAAGAAAAAAATATTGATCAGTTAAGTAGTTCAGCAACTCAAAAAATTAGTTGCTTCCTCTTGTAAAACAATAAAGCAATAATTGTAAATAATGCTAGAAAATATCTAGTACTGACATCTAAGTTCGAATAATGAAGCAATTTAGAAACCACCCATTTATTCTAAAAAAATTAATGGTATGTCTAAAGGAAAAAGAAAAAAATATTGATCAGTTAAGTAGTTCAGCAACTCAAAAAATTAGTTGCTTCCTCTTGTAAAACAATAAAGCAATAATTGTAAATAATGCTAGAAAATATCTAGTACTGACATCTAAGTTCGAATAATGAAGCAATTTAGAAACCACCCATTTATTCTAAAAAAATTAATGGTATGTCTAAAGGAAAAAGAAAAAAATCCGTATTTTTTTTTTCTTTCAAATATTACAATTTAAAGTAAGAGCCTCATATGAGGCTCATGGTGACGAAAAGGTTAAAGAACCTAAATATCTGTACATTAAAAGAAAATTTCTATTTTTATAAATGCATATGAAAATGTTTCATATTTTTTCATATACATGCATAATTTTCTTTTTAGTGGTTAGAATAATAAACAAATGTAAGTCAAATCTTAACATGTAATCTCAAGTTTCTTTTTTTTAATGACTTACTGCTAGATAATTTAAAATTCTTCTCTACAGCGACCCATGAGATTTTAAAACAAATTTGCTGGTTTTTCCATCTGTATGATATGCTTTAAAAACTTCCTTGGGAAGAAAAAATATTAAGAAATAGTATAAATCGAAGCAGGTGCGTGATTCGTCTTTATTCTGACTGCAGTGTATATATGAAGAAATTGAAAAAAGTCGTAGAAATGAAAAATATTCTTTTAATTCTTATTTCTGTCTTTAATAGAGAAAATTTAAAGCTAACTGTTAAGGCTACAGTGGACTCTCAAAACTAATTTTTTTAATTTTCAATGAATTTTTTTTTAATTTCTGGAAATAATCATAATATATATATATCTCTTATTTCACAATTTTTTAAAAAATATATATTCAATAGTTTTTGAGATACAGATTTTTCTTTTTTTAAATTAACAAAAAATGGCAATATTTCAAAATGCTCCATGCGAAATTCTTTATGCCCAATTTTTCTGATTTTTTGTTTAAAATGCTCTCTATGTATGTGTTAACAAATGTTACTAAGCATTTTTAGCATATTACTTGAAAAACATTTTAAAAAATGATTTTAACTTAATTCTTTTGTATTTTCCGTTAAAAAATCATAAAAATTTCATATAACTGAAATTTAAAAAATTTACATGCGTCTAAAAAAATGTATTTCTAGTAACATTTGTTAACACATACATAAAGAGCATTTTAAACAAAAAATCAGAAAAATTGGGCATAAAGAATTTCGCATGGAACATTTTGAATTCATGAAAACGACGATAATATTCATTCTGAGAAAAACAGGCTTTAGTAACTACAGTGGTTATAATTGCTTAATATTTTCCTACTGACACAGTTTCAGCTATTAAGGGATATAATATCATTTCTAGCTTATATGTAAGTGTTTTATGTTTTTATGGTAAATTCACATAAAATATGTGACTTCGACAGTAATTCATGCAAATGACGTGAAATATCGGAATTTTAAAAAATCTTCTCAAAAGTAACATTTTGTATTTTCTAATGAATTATTTTCAAACTTTACTAGAAATATTTATGGTATAAATACCTCTTATTGTACAAATTTTTGTTAAATATATTAAATATTTTTAATATTTTAAATGTATTAATTTTTTTTAATTTACGCTACAAAGATTGGGGACAAAAAGCAATTCCTCTAAATACATTGTAAAGAAACGCTTAAAGAAACAGTTAAAAGTTACAGTTAAAGTATTGTTTTGCGAAATCACAAAATTAATAATTTTAGTGCAAAATAGTAACATTTTGTATGGTAAAGCTAAAAACTAGGCTAAATTTTAAGGATGTGAATCGGTAAAAAAGTAAACAAAGGGGCGTGCCACAATCAGCTGATTAGACAAAAATGCTTCTAACTCCAGTAAAAATAGTCGAAATTGAAAAATTATTTTTGTGTTCAATAGCAGGAAGTTCATATAATGTTATTATGCTAAAAATGAAAATTCGACAATTTGATGATTTTTTGCGATTTTGAAAGTCCACTGTAGCTTTAATCACTTGAGGAAGAATAATTTTTTTTCTCGTCAAACAATTTTGCCAAATTTTCCCCAATAATTCTTTTATTGCTGAGCTTTTCATTTCCATTTTTAAAGCCTCTCTTGATTACATTGATCTATAGCATTTAAAAAGTATAATTAATACAAGTTTCTTCTTTTATGACTCTAGAGGGAATAATTTGAAATTCTGTTTGACAGTATCTCTAGAACAAATTTCAGATATGATCAGAAATTTTGAGGGTGAAAGATTATTAAGTGTCAGGAGAAATTGAAGCTGATAGGTGACAATTAAAAATAATATTACGCTCATGCGTAACAAATAATGGTACATTATTCTGATTATACTAAATTTTATAAAAATATTTTTTTTCTGAAGAATATTCTATAGCAGAAGTGCTTCTTAAATGTTTTATAATATTTTTCTTTTTTAGCACTTTCCAACAAAGTTGAAAAGTGCTTATGCATTCGGTTTGTCTGGCCGTCTGTCCGTCTGTCCGTCTGTCCGTCTGGCCGTCTGTCCGTCTGTCCGCGCTCTAACTCCCGTAAATATACTCGGATTGCTATGAAATTTTTATACGTTATTGAGGTTCACCCTAGCACGAACCCTATTGAAAATGAAATATCTACCATGATTAGTTTATCTACAGAGAGAATCAAAAGTTTCCCATTACATTACGGCCTATGGGGAAAAATCGTTAATATACTCGGATTGCCATGAAATTTTAGGACGTTATTGACGTTTACCCTAGCACGAACCCTATTCAAAATGAAGTTTCTATGATGATTAGCTTATCTACAGGGCGAATCAAAAGTTTCCCATTACATTACGGCCTATGGGGAAAAATCGTTAATATACTCGGATTGCCATGAAATTTTAGGACGTTATTGACGTTTACCCTAGCACGAACTCTACTGAAAATGAAGTATCTACCATGATTAGTTTATCTACAGAGAGAATCAAAAGTTTCCCATTACATTACGGCCCATGGGGAAAAACCGTTAATATACTCGGACTGCCATGAAATTTTAGGACGTTATTGACGTTTACCCTAGCACAAGTCCTATCGAAAATGAAGTTTCTACCATGATTAGTTTATCTACAAGGCGAATCAAAAGTTTCCTATTACATTACGGCCTATGGGGAAAAATCGTTTCAAAGGAATTTTAAAGATGTTATACCCTGTCAAACATATTAAAACATGCATTCTATAAAATATAAGGTGAAAATGTAGCTATTATTCATTTACAGGGCCACACAAAAGAATTCCATTGGATAATGGTAAAAGGGGGAATTGTGTGTGACATATTTTAAATATATTAAGCTTTTTCATGTATAATAAAATTGATATACAGGGTGAGTCATAAATATCGAAACAATAGGCTATCTCCTTAAATATTGCCCCTAGACCCATACTTCCAATTGTAAAAATTCATAAAAAAAGGTGAAATTTTTGATAATATAAATTGCGACTTCATGAGGGGTCTAGTAGAAAAAATACGAAAATTAAATTTTTATACGGCCCCCGTAGGATAAAATTTCCAATTAGAAAAATTGTCCTTATTCGGTCCTAAACAAGACACAAAAAGGTGCATCTTCTTAACTTTAAAACTCGCTAAGTTATAGCCGTTTAAAAAATTCATCAAGTTTTAAGGGATTAGATACAAATTGAAATGTGCACAATTCAAAAAACAAAGTTACATTAACAATTCTAGGAAACGCGCAAAAATCTATCTTTTGAGTTCGAATTTTGATTTTTTTTCTTTTTTTGTGATGATTAGCCTTATAGTTTGCTAAGAAAATCACATTCCAACAGTTCTCATATACTTTTTAAAAATGAGTTTCTTTCCATTTAATTAAAGATGAAAATCTGATTTTAGTTTTGTTCCAGAGTTTTGTTTTTTAATATTAATTTAAAAAATATTTAAAATATTTATTGAAAAAGTAATATAACTTTTTAAAAAATCATATTTTCAAAAGTAAATATTTTTTCAAATTTGCCGAAAGAAGACTAATGTAAAAAAAATAAAAAATGACGTGTTTCAAGTTCTTTTTTCTCTAAAAATTCTTACCATTTAATTATTTAAAGACAAGAATTAATGGGGGCGGGGGGGGAATTCATTATGCAGAAAAACGAAGTGGACTGTTTAAATGTCTGTCATTTATTTAAAATAATGCTTTTTCTAAGATGCAGATTAAGTCTTTTTTATAAATTTAGCTCTCACAACTTCAGGCTTTTTATCGTCCTGGAGAGGCTGTTAAAAAATCTGTATTCTGGGCCCAGGCCGGGCCAGGACCGAGAGGTTCCTTTTTTCTGAAGACATGCCAGGCCGACCTAACGTACTTTTCATAAAGGAGGAGACTGCTATCTTCTTTCTATGTGTACATTGGACGAAATTTTCAATCCCGGTGTCGACAAAATCCGTATTAAGCTTAATACGTGCTTAAAATAAATAAAATTCGGCTCAATCGAATTTTTTTCAAAAAACACAAAAATTTTATTTTATTTTATTTTATTTTTTTTTTTTTTTTTTTTTTACAAAATAAATAAATAAATAAATAAAATTATTTTTTTTAAAGAATAGTATATTCAAAGGCTGAAAAATTAAATACAATAAAACCAGTGAAAAAAAGTCTGCCTATTACGGAATACTGTCTTAAACGGAATATATGCTGACCCATGCAAAATAAATACAATGATACACGAGGAAAAGATTAAACTCTGATTCCGGCTTAAAAGGTTCTACTGTATAACATTTTTCAAAGTCTCCAACGCATGGGATGCGTTGGAGATTAACGATGTTAAGATATAAGTGATGCATTTATACATAAATATAGATTCATTGATAAAATATAAATATTATAGCCTTTTGCACTTCTTTAATAATAAAAAGTATAAATATAAAAAACTAAACGCTATAAAAGAAATTTTTGGTCAGAAATCTTCCTTACAAAACAATTTTTTCCCACACCGAAGTAAAAAACTATGTAGAAATTTGCGGCTGAACCGGACTATGATTTAAACTATTTTCCAGACCGGTCCGGGTTTTTCAGGCCGGGTCGAACTTTTTCCTCTACCCCTATAGGTCGGTTTGGGACCGGATCAAGATATTTCGATCCATGCAGACCTCAAGTGCAGACTACCAACATATTTGGAAAAAAGTTTAGACTTAATTGAATACACTGGTTTGTTATGTCCAAATGAGAGGCACTGTCTAAAATCGATATTTAAAAATGGACAATATAGGGATGACCCCTTACTTGCTTTGAAAATTAGCGAGAAATTCTTTGTTTCTGGGCATGGTAAACTGGTGTAAGTCACGAATTTTGGAGAAATTCAGATTTTATTATCTCTGTCAGATTTTTAGATATTTAGATGAAATTTTTTTGTTCATTTTAGGAATGGATAAAGAATAATTTCCTAATTGGGAATTTTGTCCTACGGGGGCCGTATAAAAATTTAATTTTCGTATTTTTTCAAATAGACCCCCCATGGAGTTGCAAATTATCTTATCTGAAACTTCATCTTTTTTTATGAATTTTTGCAATTGGAAGTATGGGTCTAGGAGCAATATTTAAGGAGATAGCCTATTGTTTCGATATTTATGACTCACCCTGTATGTCACTGAAGCTTAATATAAATTATACGCTACTGTCTTGCATAATATGAAGTACATAGCATTTACAGGGCCACACAAAAGATTTCAAATAGTTTATTCTTTCCGAAGTACTGTATACGTGTCCGATGATGGCTGATGGAGGGATGAAATGCATTTTAATTATGATATTCGCGTTTATATTTCGCTAAATATATGCACATTATATGGTGTGTATAAATGTTATAGTTGATATACAAAGCTACCCAAAAGAGCTCACCAACGTTACTGAATATGAGCGTAAATTATTTAAACGTGGTTCTTAAATAAGCTATGCATTTTTACGCTGAGCTGCATTCAATTTACTAAGAAATGTTTGCAGAATACAGATAAAGGGATATACAGGGCCACGCAAAGAATTCGGTACATGGACGCCTATGAATGATGATTTATGAGAATGTGATTTCAGTTGTTTTAAAAGTGTTTTAGTTTACAATAAATTTTATCCTAATGCTGACGTGTAATAAAGGTACAATGTAAACTACAGGGCTGAACAAAAGTATTCAAGTATGTTTCCAAGTAATAGTATGAATTGCTGAAAAAGAAATTTCAAGCTACTGGGTATTTTCTTGCTAAGCTAGATTTTCCCATTATATGAACTGACATATGAAATACAGGGCTGTTCTAATGTACTGGAATACAAATTTGGGTATATTTGACTATACACTGTTATTTCCCTAAATAACAAAGTTTTGTTAAAGATTTCATTAAGTGTTGGAAAGTGCTTCATAATCTGTGCTTAACGCATGATTTTTCTTACTTGTTAACAAATAAAAACAATTGACACTCTGTAATTAATAAAGAAAGTTTAAAATTCACTATAAATTTCTTGAACAAAGACAATTATCTTTCATCAGACTTTCTTGAACAATTGTTTCATCATTTAACCTCTAATTTTTACTTTTCAAACATCTTTTAATTACATTAATCTATAATACTTAAAAAGAAATTTTAACTCTAGTTCTTTTTTTATGACACCCGAGTGAATTATTTAAAATTCCTATCCATAAAAATGAGATTCTAAAAGAACTTTGCTATTTTGCATACATATAAACAATATATGCTTAAAAAATTTCCGGAGTGAAAGGATTAAAAATCACCATAAATTACTTGAGCAAGGACAATTATTTTATATTCAAGTTTTCTTGAATAATTATTTTATCTCTCAACTTTGAATTTTTTCTTTTAAAACATACACCCCTCATTACATTGATCCATAACAGTTAAAAAGAATATTTAGCTCAAATTACTTCTTTTATGATGCATGAATGTATTATTTATGATTATCTACGACTGGGGTCCATGAGATTCTAAAACAAATTTGCTGTTTTTTTTCTGGATAAAATGGGCTTAAAATTTTTCCAAGGTGAAAGGTAATAAGCAATCAGGAGAAACCGCAGTTGGTGGTGACAAAAATAATATTACTCTCCTTGCGTACCATTAAAATCGTTTATAATTACAAATGTACTGCTACAACTAAATATAATTAAATTTAAACTGAAAAATCTTCAATATTCGGAGTTCGTTTGCAATTTCTTATAATCTTATTATCTATTTCTTTAGTTTTTTCAACTAAAGTTATTCCATACATTTTTTTCTCCTGTCGTAAATAAAGAAAGTTTAAAAAACACCACAAATAACTTGAGCAAAGAAAATTGTTTTTCGTCAAATTTTCTTGAATAATTGTTTAGCTCTTAACCTTAAATTTTCACTTTTAAAACCTCATTGATCTATAACACTTTATTGTTTTATCTCTTAATCTTAAATTTTCACTTTTAAAATCTCATTAATCTATAACACTTAATAGTTTTATCTCTTAACCTTAAATTTTCTCTTTTAAAACCTCATTGATCTATTACACTTAATAGTTTTATCTCTTATTCTTAAATTTTCCCTTTAAAAACCTCATTGATCTATAACACTGAATTGTTTTAGCTCTTAACCTTAAATTTTCGCTTCTAAAACCTCATTCATCTATTACACTTAATAGTTTTATCTCTTAATCTTAAATTTTCACTTTTAAAGCCTCATTGATCTATAACACTTAAAAAGAATATTTAATTTTCCCTTTAAAAACCTCATTGATCTATAACACTTAATAGTTTTAGCTCTTAACCTTAAATTTTCGCTTTTAAAACCTCATTGATCTATAACAATTAATAGTTTTATCTCTTAATCTTAAATTTTCCCTTTTAAAGCCTCATTGATCTATAACAGTTAAAAAGAATATTTAACTCATTTCCCTTCTTTTATGACGCCCGGGTGAATAATTTAAGATTATCTTCCACAGCGACCCATGAGATTCTAAAACAAATTTGGTGTTTTTTCCCTCGATAAGCTATGCTTAAAAAATTTCCAGGGTGAAAAGTATATAAAGAATCTAGAGAAATCGAGGTTAGTGGTGACAAAAATAATAACAGGCTCCTTCCATAATATTGAATCGTATATAATGTTGAAAATCTTTATTAAATTTGTTGATATATTTATTGATATTTATTGATAAAAGATATCACTTTGCATGCCCATTATGCAACTTTGAAGTACTCCTGAGCAAGAGTTCACTCAAGGCATTTGCATGACGATACGCCTGGATAAACAAATGAGCCTTGACTCACGGCCGGATAGGGATGCAAAATGCTGCAGATGCCAATTGTTGGGACACACACACATGAGATTAGAAAAACTCGAAGACTTTCCTCCTTACATCAAACGAGTCATTCAAAAGAGCAGTTTTGTGCAAACGACTTATTATTTCTTTTCTGTTCTAGTTAATTTAGAGACCCCGAACACCAAATTGTATGTTATTTTATTTAAATTATTCTAGATTAATAAAGAAATTCAATATTGAATTTCTGGAATGTCAAATATGATTATAAGTATATTAAACAAGGCATTTCATGCCTCTTAAATAAATAATTTCATTGACCTGATTTTGAAAAAAAAAGATAGATCAATAAATAAATAAAATCGCGAAAAAAATTAGAAATATTGATATTTATAAATCTATTTTGAAAATCGATATCTTTTATCTACTAAAAATTAATAAAAATAAATTTAATCTAAAAAATCTTCGATAGTGGACGTTCCTTTACAATTTCCTTTGATAATGTCTTTACTACTAAAGTTATTCTATATATTTAACTTTTCATCTGTTGTAAATAAAAAAAGTTTTAAAAACACCATAAATAACTTAAGCAAGGACAATTGTTTTTCATCAAATTTTCTTGAATATTTGTTTACTCTCTTAACCTTAAATTTTCACTTTTAAAACCCCATTGATCTATAATAGCTAATTGTTTTATCTCTTAATCTTAAATTTTCACTTTATAAACGTCATTGATTTATAACATTTAATTGTTTTATTTTCTTAATCTTAAATTTTCACTTTTAAAACCTCATTGATCTGTAACACTTAATTGTTTTATTTCTTAATCTTAAATTTTCACTTTTAAAACCTCATTGATCTATAACACTTATTTGTTTTACCTCTTAATCTTAAATTTTCACTTTTAAAACCTTATTCATTTATAACACTTATTTGTTTTATCTCTTAACCTTAAATTTCACTTTTAAAACCTCATTCATCTATAACACTTAAAAAGAATATTTAACTCAAGTCGCTTCTTTTATGACGCACGGGTGAATAACTTAAGTTTATCTTCCACAGCGGGCTCATGAGATTTTTAAACAAATTTAGTGGTTTTTCCCTCGATATGATACGCTTAAAAAATTTCCAGGGTGAAAAGGATATAAAGAATCAGGAGAAATCGAAGCTGATGATGACAAAAATAATATTATACTCTTTGTGTAATATTGAATCTTACATAATATTTATTATACTTCTAAAATTTAATAAAAAATATCTTAAGCTAATATCTTAAACATCTTAATCTGAAAAATCTGCAATAGTCGGAGTTCCTTTACAATTTTTTATTATAATATTTTCTGGACAAACGTAATTCAGTATATTTAATCAAATAAAATAATAAAGAAAATTTAATGTAAATAAAGCAATAAATTTATGTGAATAAAGAAAATTTATAAACCACCATAAATAACTTGAGCAGGAACAATTTTGTTTCGTCAAATTTTCTTGAATAATTGTTTTATTTCTTAACCTTAAAATTTTCACTTTAAAAACCTGATTGAACTATAACACTTGAAAAGAACATTTAACTCAAGTCCCTTCTTTTATGATGCCCGGGTGAATAATTTAAGATTCTCTTCCACAGCAGGCCCATGAGATTCTAAAACAAATTTGGTGGTTTTTCCCTAGATAAGCTATGCTTAAAAAATTTTCCAGGGTGAAAAGGATATAAAGAATCAGGAGAAATCGAAGCTGATGGGTGATTTGACGTTATTCTGTGACTGCTGTATGTAGATGAAGAGTGCGAGAGAAGAAAAAAAATGAAGAAAAAGAAAAAGAAAAAAAAAGTCAAGGAAATCGAAAAAGAAATTTCTCAAACCCATTTTCTAGGCGAAAGAGGTTACAACTTCAATGGCCGAGTAAGAGCGGCATTTACATGTTAAAGCGACGCAGCAACCATTCATGGGATGGATGGACTCTGCGATCACGTGATAAATCACGGCCTGCTATTATGCACATTTTACGGACCCCGATTTGATATCCTCCTCCTCCCCCACTTTACGAAAAGGAAATGTCGGATCCCATAAAACGCCATTTTGTGACCTGCTGTGAGAATATCATTTGAAAAAAGGATAAAAGATTGCACAAAAGATGAATAGAAAAAAGCTATTAAGTATTATGAGTGTGCTGTTGTATAGCGTACAAAAATGTTTCTATATCAATTTTTTAAAAAATATGATTAATATTTATGTTGACTACAGGTGGGAGTTTTCGACAACAGTTCTGAAACATGAAGGTGAAAGGGGGAAGAGTGTGAAAGAAAATGGTAGGGGGAGTTTTTCAAAATGAACATTATTTAATCAAATATATGAACTTCTATATTGACTAGATGTTAAACAATTGTATATATTATTCCAGTCTACTAAATTTAAGCTTGCTGAAAATATGAATAGAAAATGCTATTAAACATCATGATTATACAGAATTATAACGCACCAAATTCTCTAAATATCATTTTTGAAATGCGATTAATACTTATATTTATTACAAATGGATGTTTTTGATAGCAGTTTTGAAACTTCAAGGTTTGAGGAGCGAAATTGTGAAAGAAAATAGTGGGAAAGGTTTTTCAAACTACATTTATAAATGAACATGATTGAATCGAATATATTAAATAAAGCTTAATTAAATGAAATACTAAATAATTGTATATAACATTCCAATCCACAAAATTTGAGCTTACTTAAAATATGAATAGGAAAGAATATTAAACATTAAGATTATGCAGTATAGAGTGCAAAAATATCTAAATATTAATTTTAAAATATGATTATTATTTATGTTTATTACAGGTGGAGCTTTTTAAACAATAGTTTTCAAACTTGAATTTGTTCCCCACCAGTGGCCGCGAGGTTCTGACCTCCAAACTGGTAGACGGTAGGTGCTGGGTTCGAACCCAATCGCGACCGTCGGCCTAACCGTTCGAAGTTTTCCGTGGTTTTCTTCGAACCTTGCGTAAATACGAGTTAGGTTCCCTTAGAAAGACCCCCACGGAGGGCAACCCACCCCATAGGGCCTATATCCCATAGCGTAGATAATCGGCCGACAAAAATACACCTACACCTACAAACTTGAATTTGTAAGGAGTAAGAGTGTGAAAGAATATGTTGAAGGGGGGGGGGGGGGGTTCAAACTACATTTAAAAATTAACATGATTAAATCAAATACAGTAAAATATCATAATCATTTCCACAGATTTGCTGTAGAATTCGTTGTGATTTTTAGCGAGCGCAAATTTTTTTTATTTCCCACACTGTTAAAAATCTCTATTTTTCGCTGTACAGTCACTGCACCTCTACTATAGAATATCCCTATTCTGACGAATGAGAATGCTCCATATACTCAAACGATCATTTTCTATATAAGTGGCGGATTGACTCTGCAGGAAAGCCATATATTTTTAATAGTGCAATTTCGCGGTAATTTCTGGGCTACTTTCCTGCAACATTGATTCAGAAATGTAGAAAATTTTCTCTCGGCAGTTCGAAATTATTTCCGAAAACTAATTTCATCTTATCATAACCTCTTATCATCTTATCATAACATCTTATCATCTTCAACGCTTATTTATAGATTCCAATATTACACCTTGAAACGTCTTTTCTAAATAACTGTAACTTTTTTTCTGAATGACATCTATTTGTTTACATTCACATTTGTAAACTGCTGTTTAGTTTCGTGCACTTACATCTTTTTTGCTATCCTGTATAACTTTTAATTTATCTCTTAAAGTTAAAATTCTTCACAATCGCAGTTGTAGTTAAAAAAAACATAACGTAAGAAAAATGTTGCAAGGTGTTCGAAATTCGTTTTTGGGAGGTTTAGAGTAATGTTATTTCTAAGAAAGAGATTCCGTAATACACAAAATATGACACGGTATTCGGAGGTTACCGTTGTTCAGAGTGACCGTTGTAGGAGGTTTCACTGTAGATAGCTAAAGCTTAATTGAACAGAATACTAAATAATTGTATGTAACATTCAAGCCCACAAAATTTAAGCTTGCATAAAGTATGAATAGACCATTTAACAATTATGATTCTTATGCCTTATTATTGTGCAGTAAAAATGTCTAAATAATATTTTTGAATATCATTCATATGCGTAATTACTACGAGCGGGCTTTTATTAATAAATGATGATAACTCGTTAGCAGCTTTCAAACGTATCAATTGAAAGTTTAAAAAAAAATTGGGAATATTTTAAAATTACATTTAGAAATAGATTGGATTAAATCAAATACGTAATTAAAGTTTTATTAAATGAAATATAGGAATGTTTCAGCTTCCGGAATATGCATTATAGTTGTATAGCGTTTCAAAGTGTCTAAATAACATTTTTAGTATGATTAATTTATATAAATGTTTCTTGCGGACAAGATAAATGATAATAGCTCAATAATAGTTCTTATCTAGAAAAGGGAAAAGCATAAGAGCAGGAAATAATTTGTGTAGATTTTTTAAAACTATATTTTGAAATGAACAAATTTAAATCAAATGCGTTAACTAAAGATTGATTGACCCTTTCGGGTCAGGTGTACTATTAATAGTACATGTCTTTCAATGGAGTATTATTTTGTTTTAAGAAATACTTTTGCTATTATTTACATGTACACTGTTAAAAATCTTGTTCCAGTTTGAACCAAAAAAAGTTTGTTTTTTGGTGCTCAATAGCTGCCACCATAAGATGGTGAAATCTCGTACCAACATTTGGAGCTTCCTATTTCAACCTCGTTCCAAATTTTGGAACTATGCTTCAATGGGAGCTCCTAATTTTGGTTCAAGATTTCACCATCTTACGGTGGCAGCTATTGAGCACCAAAAAACAAACTTTTTTTGGTTCAAACTACAACAAGATTTTTAACAGTGTAGTAATTTTAATATATGTCTATGCATATCATAAAATCTTAATTAACGTTTAGGCATTTAATAATAATATTAATTATTATTATTTGCTTAATTCTCTTTGCGCCATTTGAAATTCTTTTATTTTATACATATATTTCACTCTTTAAATTTAATATAAAAGTTACTTTCCGGAAAGAATAATGCGCAATAAAGCGCAAAAAGTACTAGAAATTTATAGTACTAGACTGTAATATAAGTTAAGTCTTATTGTAGTACAATATTTTCTAAGCATCTTCAAAAATTCTTCCTAAGCCTATTGTCATATGAATATGAATTGAATATTGAGAAACACCGAAATCACTGGCGATAAATTTATAAATAATCTAAAAAACTTTGTAAAATCACCATAAAAAAGAAAATTAAACAGGACGCGTTTCGAGCTTCAAAAATACCGCTCGTCATCAGCTAACCCAAACACGTGTCACAAGGGACAGAGTGACACCTTTTTTTTATGGTGATTTTACAAAGTTTTTTAGATTATTTATGAATTGAATAGTATGCAAAACAATAACAATCGTTATCTCTCAGAAAAATGGAACATTAGTTAAACATTATATGATCTATTTGGATGCTAGCATGAATGTTATTAATGCAAAAGTAATTTTTTCTCAAAATTGAAAAAGAATTCGGAGCCGAAAGGATTAAATGAAATGCAAAGAAACTAATTTAATAAAATGATAGATATGGCTCGAAGAGCACTTTTTTCTCAAAATTGAAAAAGAATTCGGAGCCGAAAGGATTAAATGAAATGCAAAGAAACTAATTTAATAAAATGATAGATATGGCTCGAAGAGCACTTTTTTCTCAAAATTGAAAAAGAATTCGGAGCCGAAAGGATTAAATGAAATGCAAAGAAACTAATTTAATAAAATGATAGATATGGCTCGAAGAGCACACGAAACTGGATTATAAAAGCCATTAATCATTATGAATATTCCATTGTACAAATGAAACAAAATATCTAAATACTATTGATGGAGGATAATAAAGTTTATTATTTTAAGCTTTTAAATGTTTTGATTATGCATTTTCATCTGTTATTTTTTTTATGCTTTTCTTATTTATTACCAGTGGAGTTTTATTGATAAGTGAACAAAGCCTGATAATAGCTTTCAAACGTGAAGTAAATTGTGCAAAAATTAAAAATAAATAAATAAATAAATAATACGGTAGGTAGGTAATTTTAATAGAATTAAATACTTAAACCAACACATATGATATTTAAAAGAATGTTTATTCCATTCATCGAAATATATCACACGAGAAAATTATGATTAAAAAAAAAATAAAAATGTATAGGATATTAAAATATAAAATTAATTATATTAAACAAAACTAAACGGTATTTCGAGTATATTCTGATGCAAAGTATCTTGGACAATTTTTAACTTAACCCTTTCAGGCTCAAAAAACCTTTTTGAGACTATTTAAAAGCTATTAATGTGAAATACATGTATAAAAGACCCCATTTTGAAATGATATAATAACTGGAATAATTGGTAAATACATGGATAGATAAATAAAAGTTTTTATTCGCTTACATTATTTAAAGGAAAGATTAATTCCTTATTTCTGGTAACAATGTGGCATTTGAAATTTATAATTAAGTGGTATATATAACATACCGGTGCCCTTCTGGGGGTTAACATGATATTAAGCTCTTCATACCCTTGTCCACATATGTCGATGTTTAGTTTTTGCATTTAAAATTACTATCAATAGTGAAAAGAACATAAATTGTATAATTACTTATTCATTACAAAACAGAAAGTTACTGGTGCCGAATGATAGGAAAGAAAGTTTACTTTTAAATTATAAATATAAAATTTGCTTAGGAAAACATCTACATATTAAAACGAAACCAAGATAATTTTTTTTAATTGCAATATGCAATAATAACAAGATATTTCAAATCGTTGGTTCAAGCTATTATGCCTAGACACCAAATTTCAAGTCATTTGAATGATAAGTTTTTGAATTATAAGTATTCAGAATTTAGTGCTTCTAATGTTAAATTACCGTTTTATATTTTAATTAATATTGCGTGCAATTATACTCCTAATGTGATAATTTTTTATGTAGCAATAATACTAAAATACCAAACATAAATAAGTTGAATTAGCAGTTTTTAAAATTTTAAATTAATTATTAAATTAGTATTCTAAAAAATTGCGAATTGCAACCTACAACGTTTTTGAGTACTGCTGTATAGAAATCCAAATTTTCAAAATTTCCTTTCAAATATTTTTTTAATTATACTTAAGAAACGGCAAAATAATAGTTTAAAGAGCCATCTATGATAGAAAAAAAGGTAAGAAAGTAATGTACTGTTATTTATAAGAAATATATATAAGATATAATAAGATATTATTTATAAGAAATCATTCCACTCATAAATTACCACTAAAGGCTCAGAGACCTTAAATCTGAATGTTATTATTTTTTTTTAACTTTACTTTTATTTCTTTTTATTTATTTCTCTTATTTATTTATTTATTTATTTATTTATTTATAATTTATATTTTTTTCCATTTTTTTTCCTTTTTCAATTCTTATTAAGGGGGCACAGTACCTTAAGATTGGTCAAAATATCAATTTTCTTTCTTTCTTTTTCTTTTTTTTAAATATTAACTGAAAGCTTCTTTGATTGTGAATATTTTGACACCTCATTTTTACCTATACGAAAATTATATCGCAAGATATTGTAAATTTTGTTAATTGATCCAGGGCAACTCATACAAATGAAAACTTTAAACTTATTTTTCTCCCTGATCATATTTTTATAACTTGCTTTTTCGATAAATATTAAGGCGATCGATACATATTACGTTAATTTACATAGAGATTTGAAAAAAAAAATCTTTTTCTTCATAGTGTTTTAATATTTTTGCGCATGGCTTTAACATTCAAATTTATAGTTTTATACAGGGTGTCCCTAAACTCATGGTATATACGCTAGTGGGTGATAGAACACATCAAGACGAGTAATAGTAAATAGGAAACCAAGGGTCCCAAACGAGAATCCCACACGAGGGTCCCAAGGAGATAGCCGCCATTAAAGTTTGGGGTCCAAAATTTCAAATACACATAAAAAACGGAAAAATTGGTCGATTGATTTGCGGTTTTCACTAAAACTATTCTTTATGTTGATGTTTTCTTGAAAATAAATTATAAAGATAAATTTCGAAAAATGACGATAGAGGGCGCTTTAGACTTTGAAATAATGAAAAACTATTTTTTGCCGTGATTTTTTGCATCTCATTAAATGGTTTGGTAAGCTTAGACTTAAACTTAAATTTTGAGCTTTAAATATGAATAGTCGGGAGAGGTTAAGTAGAACAAACTTAAATGTGTTCAGAGGGTTTGAATTTCATATAAACATAAAAAACGGAAAAATTGGTCGATTTATTTGCGGTTTTCGCTAAAACTATTATTTATGACGGTACTTTATTGAAAATGAATTATAAAGATAAATTTCAAAAAATGCCGATAGAGGGCGCTTTAAACTTTGGAGTAACGAACAAAACAACTATTTTTTACGTTATTTTTTCATCTGATTAAATGTTTTCGTAAACTTAGACTTAAACTTAAATTTTGAGCTCAAAATCGGAATACTTGAGTAGCACAAACTTAACTGAACTGTGTTCAGAGGGTTTAAATTTCAAACGATTATAAAAAACGAAAAAATTAGTCGATTCGTTTGTGGTTTTTGCTAAAACTACTCTTTAAATCAGTATTTTCTTGAAAATAAATTTTAAAGATAAATTTCACAAAATGCCGATAGAGGGCGCATTAGACATTGGAGTAGCGTACAACTATTTTTAACCTTTATTATCTTCTATCGCATTAAATGCTTTCAAATGCTTAGACTTAAATTTTGAGCTCAAATTCTGAATCGTTGGAAATCTTTAAGCAGCGCAAATTTAATTTTATTTAATCAAAATCATTTAATCAAAAGAGACTATTTTTTTAGTTACGAGGTTATTCATTGCTTCTTAATGACAATAATTTAACCCTTAACTGTATGATCTTTTTCTATTTTTATAAAAAAAAAAAAAAAAATATTTGAAAATTACATATCGATATAATAATGAAAAAATAGCAAAAAAATAAATTTCAAATTTTCAGCTAAAATTTGGTATTTTATGGCGTGTATTTCACCTACAAAATTTGGGTTTTTAAAAATTGTGTTGCTGTATTTTGCAATTAAATGGCCTTAAATTAATTGGTTTTATCTGCTTAACACTCTGCTACTTTCTTTATATTGATATATTTTAGTATTCAGTAAAAATAATAAAAGTAAATTTTGCCTTAATAGCTTGATCGAAATTTATTTTGTTTCCGAAGATCAAATTCTAATTTTTTGTAAAATAAAGCCATGTGACATGGACAAAGTAAATGTTAATTCATTCTTTAGACTGTTCTTGATCAGTAACAGCCATCATATTGTACAAATTCATGTCAAATAATATGTATTACAATGTTTTTAGGTATGTTCCAGGTGTGACACACGGGGCAGTGAAGGATTAATTGTCTTAAAATTTACAAACCTCTATATCTAGAATAAAATTTTAATATGTATTTCAAATATATATCATATTATACTGGAAGTACTTTCAAAATAATTTCAATCTTTATTGGGTTTTAAAAATTTTAATTGTAATACATAAAGATCAAAAATTTTTATTGTACAATTAAAGCAAATTTAAAAATAAAAAATGACGATGATTTAATAAAAAAAAGAGGTTCATTAAACAAATTACTGATGGTACTTTAAATCCATCTTACAGATAAAATAATCAAAGAAATATTCCCAGCAAAATGCTCACACAATTTTTTATACACGCCGTGTAAGGTATTAAAATTTAACGCTTTATCTATAATTAGGTCAACTCAAAAAGTATATTTAATTTGACTCTTTTTATCTCTTTTTTATGAAGAGTTCTAAATATGTATTCAGCAAGTTCTTAAATATCGAAGACATTTTGATAGTGCTATGAATTTAAATTTAAACTTTGTCCATAAGTTTTTTTAATATTTTTTGTTTGTCTGTTTCTGATGCAATACGATAATTATAGTGGTATCAGCAGTTGCATTTTTTTTTTAAATTCTATCCTCAAAGTTAATTTGAAAATATTCCGTTATTTTTTTGAAATACGAGGTTGTTAATTGCATATTAAAAACTATAATTTAATAGGTCTCGCAGTTTACAAACATCTGTGCTAAATATGTATTTCAGGTAAAGTGGCGTATAACACTGGAAGTAATTTGAAGTTACTTCAAACTTTATAGGCTGCGGAAAATTTTTATTTGTAATACGAAATGAACTTTTATTGTGTAATTTTAGCAAATTTAAACATAAAAAACGTTGATGACTTAAATTTCCATTCTATTCCGATGCAATTCAGTTTTTAACTTAACATTATATTAGATTTACATTCAATCAAAAAAAAAATCCCATATTCGAGTTAAGAGGTTCTTTGTTGCATTTTTAACAATGATAATTTAATAGGTCTTACACTTTTCAAATCTCTCTACTTAGAATAAAATTTCAATATGTATTTTAGATAAAAGGCACTGGAAGTATTTTAAAATAACTTAATTCTTTATCGAATACCGGAAAATTTAATTGTAATATTAAAAGAATGAAACTTTTATTATACAAATATAATAAATTTAAAGATAAAAATGATGATGATTTGAAAAAAAAGGTTTCGTTATACAAATTAATGATGACATTTAAAATCATTCTTGCGGATAAAATAATTTAAAAAATAGTCAATGCAAAATGTTCACACATCGTTTTAGCCATGCCTTCTAAGGTATTACAATATTAATTCTATAGTTATAATTAGGTCGGCAAAAAAAGTATGTTTAATCTCTCTCCTTTTTTTACTTTTTTTCATTTTTTTAATGAAGAGATTTAAATGCTTATTCAGCAAGTTTTTAATATCGAAAACATGATTATAGTGCTATGAATTTAAATTTAAACTTTGTCTAAATATTTCCTGAATATTTTTTTGGTTTTCATGTTTCAGGTGCCCTACGATAATTATAGTGGTATCAGCAATTAGAAATTTTTATAGTTCCATTTGCAAAGCTAATTCTATAATATTCCATTACTTTTTGAGTTACGAGATTATTCATTGAATCTTAAAATATATAAATTAATAGATGTTGCAGTTTACAAATTTCTGTGCTTAAAATAAAATTTCAAAATCTATTTCAGGTAAAGGGCGAATAACACTGGACATATTTTAAAGTAACTTCAGTCTTTGTTAGATGCGGGAAAATTTAATTTACAATAATGAAAAGAATTGATATTTTTATTGTATAATTACAGCAAATTAAAAAAAATATTGATGACTTTCGATTGTATTTTGATACAAAGTATTTTTACTCAGTTTTTAACTTAACATGATATCACATTTAAATTCAATTAAAAAAAACTCATTTTTGAATTGAGAGATTATTTATTGCATCTTAACAATGATAATTTAAAGATCTTAGTTTTCAAATCTACAGTCTCAAACAAAACAGTGGATATGGCTTCTCAGGAAAGAGCTGTAATTTATTGGATCTTGAATGAGTTGTTTTTTAAACATTTACTCCTCTTGATTTAATTTTCTTATTTAAATAACCCACTTTGATTTAAATTCCTTAAAAGCAACTCTTTTACTCGAGTTCTTTTAACTATTTATGAGAAGCTGACTTTCAAAACGTGAAATGGGTGGATTTCGGCTCAATTTGAGTTACTTTTTGGGTGATGTTTTAAGAGAGTATGTACCTAGAAAAACATTTCAATATATATTTTAGATAAAAGGCGTATAACACTGGGGGTATTTTAAAATAACTTTAATTTTTATGACTGTCAAAAAATTTAATTGTTATATGAAAATAAAATAAACTTCTATTATACGATTTAAACAAAATAAAAAATAAATATGATGATGACTTGAAAAGAAAAAGACTTGATTAAACAAATTAAAGTTGGTACATAAAATCAGAGAAAATAATTTAAAAAGTAGCCAGTGCAAAATGTTCAAACATTGTTTTAGATATGCTCTTTGGTATTGAAATCTTAATCCTACATTTATAATTAGGTCGGCCGAAAATGTATGTTTAATCCTCACCATTTTTTCACTTTTTTATGAAGAGATTTAAATGCGTATTCAGCAATTTCTTAAATATCAAAGACAAGATGACAGTGGTATGAATTTAAATTTAAACTTTGGACAAATGTTTCTGGAATATTTTTTTGGTTTCATGTTTCTGGTGCCCTACGATAAGTACAGTGGTATCAGCAATTACAATTTTTTTTTTATAATTCTATTTCCAAACTAAAATTTGAAATATTTCGTTATTTTTTGAGTTACAAGGTTATTCTATTGCATCTTAAAAACTATAATTTAGTAGGCACTGCATTTTATAAGTATCTGTCTCTAGAATAAAATTTCAATGTCTGTTTCAGGTAAAGGGAGTTTTAATACTAGAAGAATTTTAAGATAACTTCAATCTTTATAGACTGCCGAAAATTTTAATTGTAGTATGAAATGAATGGAAATTATTATACAATTGTAAAAAAAATTAAGGAAAAAAATAATGACAATTTAATCTTTTATCTACCGATTTATAAATTCATGAAAATTTTATATGCTAAAACATTTTACATAAATTGTTTAAATTAAATTAAAAGATTTACATAGTCTTTTAATTATTTTTGAAGGATTGAAGAATTTAGAAGGAATAATTAAATTTCTATTTACAGGGATTTTGAGTAATATTTATAACTCCACTCAAATCTTTTATTTTAAATTGTTTTCTTAGTATTCTGTAGAATTATAAAATGTGCAAATATGATGTTCTTACAATATAAATATAGAAATATTTCCGAATTGAAAAATCCCCATCACCCTCCCTCAATGCCAAGAAAACTGAAAAGATACAAAATCAAAAGAAATCATTCTTTTTAAACTATTTTCGTTTTGGGTAATCAATAATGCTTTTGGAACAAATAAAGTAATGTATCTACAGCTCATTCTAAACAGTATTATTACTAATTGACACATTAAAAGAATTTTATAATAAATAATTTTAATGGTACTTTTAAGTACCGTCGGTAGATAAAGGATTAAGGAAATACGTTTCTGAAAACAGTTGAATACAGCGTTGGCATCGACTTTATTCTAGCGCAAAATTTGTTCGATAGATATATAAATTCAAACAAAAAACTTTAAGAATGTTTTTTAGGCATATATTGAAAAATAGATTATGTGTTTGGGACTGTGCATAGCTAACTTTATCATTTTGGGGGGGAGAGGAGGGGTTTGGCAAATGATATCAAAATATATCTCTGGAGGGAGGGGAGGGGTTGTCTTTTGTTATCGTTATCAAAAAATTTGACCCAACCAACATTTTCTCTTTTTATTTGTAATTTTTTCCTTACTTCAAAATAGTCTATTATATATATTTATCTGTTTTATATTTTTATGAAAATACAAAGTTATTATTAAAACCATTATATCATTAGAAATGTGTCTAATTCCAAAATATGGAATGCCAGAAGATTTTGCATTCTTATTTTTCTATCATAAGTGTTATGAATGCATAATTTGTTATTCGAGAATTCAACTGCGAAGTATGCTTGAAATGATATTCATTGTGTTTACTGCTAAATAAATGAGAAATAATATTATCAATCTGAATCATGCCCATCAGCATACTATGTGTGGAGGCAAGTGTAAAAACATTAAGGGGGCTCAGGGGTTGAAAACTTTTCAAAAAATCGTTTTCTTTTTAATGATCTAATTTGATTATTCATTTAATTCTTAACTCAATGCAAAAAACCGCATAAAAATATTTGCATTTTTAACGGAGTTATAAGCATTTATGTATCAACACTTTCATAGCTGCATCCATATGATTTCAACTTTAAGTCGCGTTTTCTCAAAACTTGATTTTTGATGACTAACACCAAGATTTAAAAAAAAAATATTTGATGGAATGGCTTTTTTTTTTTTTTTTTTTTTTTTTTTTTTTTTTTTTTTTGCATGAATATAACATTATTATCTAGATTATAAATTAATATATTTTAGATAGTTTAATATTTTGAATATTTTTAATGGAAAAAAAAAGTTGTATTTTTTAGGGTTTTTTAAAATTTTCAACTTTGAGAGATTTTTTAATACTGTTTTTATTAAGTGATAGTTATATCCTAATTCATAATCTAGATTATGATGTTATATGCATGCAAAAAAAATTTAAGCCATTCCATCAAATAGTTTTTTTTTTCTTAAATCTTGGTGTTAGTCGTCAAAAATCAAGTTTTGAGAAAACACGACTTATAGTTGAAATTATATGGATGCGGCTATGTAAGTATTGATACATAAATGCTTATAACTCCGTTAAAAATGCTAATATTTTTGTGCGTTTTTTTTTTTTTTTTTTGCATTGAGTTAAGAATTAATTGAACAATCAAACTTGATCATAAAAAAATCGATTTCTTAAAAATTTTTTAACCTCTGAGCCTCCTTAATGCTGTTGAATGCATTACGTAATAAAAAGCAATTATATGTAAACATAATAAAAATCAGAGTAACGATTCCAGTGCGAATTCATCTATTGAATCACGCCTCTTTGCATTTAAACATTTGACAATTCAAATGCTTGATACGCCATCTAGTGTAGAAAAGCTGTAACTTATCTTTTCAGGAAAGTCCCATGCAAGTACATTGCTTTACAAATATTTTTAATTTGTTCAGGATGATTTTTTTTTTTTTGGGGGGGGGGGGGGAGGAGGACACAATTTCAAATGTTATGTGATTTTTATTCCAAATTATATGGCAAATAAAAATTTATCCTAATTTGAATATCTAATTCTTTCAATCGTATTTACAATAAAGAATTATTTCTATGGCATTTTAGCATTAGTTAAACAGACAATAAAGAGAGAATTTTCCTGTACCGAAGGCTGCGATCAACTCGTCCATATACCTTTTTAAGTCCCATTTGCACGAGATAATTTAGAGATTTCTATTCAAAATAGCGCAAAAAACATCACATTAACGCCGGTGTGTCCCAGACATCTGTGCCAATAATTTTATCAAGTATACCAAATTTTAATTAAAACTACGATTTTTATTTACGGTCCTAGAACGGGCATTTACATTAGTTTTTATGTATTTTTAAATAGTAATTATTACTTTTAAATGTTGTTTGATGTAAAGTTATTTCATATACAAAGTGTTATTTTATTGACTTATCTTCATTTGAATCAATAAAGTATGGAAATAATATTTCATGTGCAAAGTAATATTTTATTGACTTATCTTCATTTGAATCAATAAAGTATGGAAATAATATTTCATATACAAAGTGATATTTTATTGACTTATCTTCATTTGAATCAATAAAGTATGGAAATAATATTTCATGTACAAAGTAATCTTTTATTGACTTATCTTCATTTGAATCAATAAAGTATGGAAATAATATTTCATATACAAAGTGATATTTTATTGACTTATCTTCATTTGAATCAATAAAGTATGGAAATAATATTTCATGTACAAAGTAATCTTTTATTGACTTATCTTCATTTGAATCAATAAAGTATGGAAATAATATTTCATATACAAAGTGATATTTTATTGACTTATCTTCATTTGAATCAATAAAGTATGGAAATAGTATTTCATGTACAAAGTAATATTTTATTGACTTATCTTCATTTGAATCAATAAAGTATGGAAATAATATTTCATATACAAAGTGATATTTTATTGACTTATCTTCATTTGAATCAATAAAGTATGGAAATGATAAATGTAAAACTGTAGCTGTACATCACTCCAAACAAAAGAAAAAAAATAATTTGATTTTGAGACATTGAAATGATATCATTATGGAGAGGGAGGTATTCGAGGAATGATAACGTATCATATCGAAAGGGGAGTAGGGGTGGGGGTCAAAATTATCAAAAAGTAAATAACGTTACATAAGTATGGCCCCTTTAGATTAGTCAACCGAAAAATTTGGTTACAAGATGGATAATGATCAATTTCAAAGAATGAAAAAAAAATGAAATTTCTTAGTAGTATTCTATGTTAGTATTTTTAAGAGTTTCATTATTATGCATGATGCATAATTTTTCGCTTTAACATGTTACATATGGAAACAAAGTGGGTATTATGAATGTTATGTTTCACTACATCAGAGTATTACTGTATTACCATTGACTATAACATAGTACATCTCTAAAAGTATGGTAAAGTATTAAGATTACATTAGTGTACCTATTATAACTTGGATCTTATAGTTTTCTAAATATAGTATACCATATGTTTAAATATGGCATTTGTGTAGTATACCCATATGATTTTAGTATACTAACTAGAACCAAAATGGTGCAATTTAAGAAAAAATATGATGATGAAAAATTTGAGTGTATAACTAGTGCAATATTAAACATCGAGTTAGCTTCAAATGTGCAAATAGGATGAGCGAGAGTTGAAACACTTATTTTATTTACAATTTAGAATTTCTGAAAAACTGCGAAAGGGCTTCAAAACTAAATTAGATTTTAGAACAGAATTTCATTTGGATTTTCGGAACAGAAATTTATTTAGTACCCTTGGAATTTCTTCCAGAGGATTATCAAAATGTATTAATGGGGGTGCTGAGCCGCCCCTGGCATTCCCTTAACTATGGCCCTGATTCAGTCCATGTATATTAAAACTATTGTAAGAATCTACCGGTAAACAACAACAAAACAAGCTTCGTTTTCTTTGGAATGCACAGTTAAGGTGTGTAACTAATAACTTGGCTACCCCCTGTTTATCCCTTATGGTTTTAGTATACTAACTAGAACCAAAATGGCTCAACTCAAGAGGACTGGGTTTTTTTTTCCAGCAAGGCTGAATATTTTTTTTCTCCTCTACCTATTTTTTACTCCGCCGTGCTCTTCCACATCCCCGGGATCAGAAAAGACTTTATGTATTGGTGGAGGGATGGAAATAACGGGTTATTTATGTGATAATGAAGACCTTTTCTTCTGAATCTCAGGGACGAGACAAAAATGTTCCTGTAAAACGGCGACGCTTTTATAACGCTGTCTGACGGAATCTATAAATCTCTGTGAGTTTGAAAGCATTTTAAACTGCATATAGAAAATGTAATTTTTTTTAACCCATTGGGGGAATTGCGTCCTTTTAATATAGCGTGTTTTTTATTGACTGTTACCGATTATTTTTGTCGTTATATGCATGCTGTAATGATAGTATATGTCTATATATTAAGTATTGTGAGTTTATATAATATTTAATCTATATTACAAAGAGAAACTCTATGTCTGAGTAAATCTCACGTTATATCGATAGCAATGAACTAAACAACAAATTTTGTTTTTATTGAAAACTTATTTCAGCATTTGTTTTTGGCTAACATTCTAAATTGAATTTAACACTTCAACAACAAATGAATAAGTCGAAAAAATAATATAAATAAACCACAAACTGTAATAATAATATATGGCTATGTATCTTATACTATAATGTGAGCAAAAATTGTGTGTGTGTGTGTGTGTGTGTGTCTGTGTGGGTAAATTTTATCTCAAAAACGGCTCTAACGATTTTCGCAAAAATTTGGATTTTACCATTTTCGGGCACGAAAAGACCATTGGGCTAGGTCCCATGATCGGGAAAATTCGATTACTGGGTCATTTTGGGTCATAATGGGTCAGGATAAAGCATTTTAGATCTTGGTTTAAATTTTTCTCAATCTTGCAAACCTTCTCTCACCAAATTGATTGCTCCTATTAAGTCTTCCTTTAAACATAGTAAAGTTTCTCCTTTTCAAAAAGAAACCCTTCGTCACATTCTTGCTGATACTATTTCTTCTAATGTTTCTAAATATAAACCTAATCTCTCACGTCCTCAGCATATTGCTCTGAATGAGCTTAAGTCCAATGATAATCTTATTATTACTAAAGCTGATAAGGGGGGTCAAATTGTTCTTATGGATAAAAATGATTATTCTGATAAAGTTCATGCTCTCTTATCTGAAGGTCCTTATATTGAAGTTAAAAAAGATCCCACTAATTCGCATCTTGCCACTCTCACTAAAGCTGTTAAGAATTCTATTGTTCTAAATGACAACACTAAACATTGTGTTATTCTTTCTGCACCCATTTGTGCTCGTTTTTATGCTTTACCCAAAGTTCACAAAACCAATATTCCCTTAAGACCTATTGTCTCTAATATTGGTACTGTTACTTATCCTCTTGCCAAATTTTTAGCTTCCATATTCTCGCCTTTATGCATTTCTAATTCTCATACTGTAAAAAATTCTTATGATTTCGTTAGTAAATTAAAAAGTATTAATCCATCGAATTGTTCTATGCTTTCTCTTGATGTCAAATCTTTATTTACTAATGTCCCGATTGAAGGCGCTCTTTCTTGCTTGGAAAAAAGATTACGTGAATTTCATTTCTCTGATATTGAGGTCAAAGATTATGTTAATTTAATTAAAATTTGCTTAACTCTTACTACTTTTCAATTCGATAATAAATTTTTCAAACAGTTAGAAGGCTTAAGTATGGGTAATCCTTTATCTCCCATTCTTTGTGATATTTATATGCATTACTTTGAAGATAAATTATTAAATCTGATCAATTTTAAATGTTGGATACGTTATGTTGATGATACTTTCGTCCTATTGGATAATCCTTTTGATATTTCTACAATTCTTCAAACTGCCAATTCTATTGATCCTCATATTCAGTTTACTTTTGAGTTAGAGAATGATAATAAACTCCCTTTCCTTGATGTTTTAGTTACCAAATGTGATTCTTCTTTCAAAACTTGTGTTTATAGAAAACCTTTTTCTGTCTCTAATCCACCCCATGCTCTCTCAAATCATCCTGTCAATCAAAAGATCGGTGTTTTTTTATACATATGTTTATCGTGCTCTCAAAATTTGTTCCGATTTTGCATCTCTTAAGAATGAACTCAATTACTTAAAATCTGTTGCTGTAAAACGTGGATTCAATCCTTCTATCATTAATACTGCTGTGAGCAAATTCAATAGACCCCCTAACAATTCTACACTTTCTAATATTGATAAAAGTAAACCTGACAATTTGGTCATCCTCCCTTTTTATCCTCCTTTATGTTTTAAATTGGCTAAAGTTTTAAGACGTTTCAATTTTAATGTTATCTTTAAACCAGTCAATAAATTAAAATTTCCTTCTATGAAATGTCCTGTCCCTGACCTCCAAAAATGGGGTATTTATAATATTCCTTGTAATGGCTGTGATTTATCATATATTGGTCAAACTAAAAGAAATCTCGAAAAACGCCTAAAAGAACACTCTCGGTATGTCATTAATCAAGAAATTTCTAAATCTTCTGTTGCTAAACACTCTTGGGATTCCGGCCATAGTTTCAATTTTCAAACTGCTAAAATTATCTTTAATGCCAATAATTCCTCTGAGTTAGATTTTCTTGAAAATTTAGCTATTTATATTAATCGTGATATTATTGTTAATGATAAATCTGATTCTAAAACGCTCTCCGTTGCCTGGAAGAATCTTTTCAGCACTGCTTCATAATTAAGTTTATTATTTAATAATAATAATTATTATTATTTATATATATATATATATATTATGTATACAATTTTCAGGTTTATATATGTGTGTTTATAATTGTAAACAATTTTTTATTTTTATGTATTTTTTTAATTTTTTTAATACTAATTTATATATTTTTTACGTATATTTTATTTCATTTTAATCTCTCCTTTTAGTTCATTTTTTAATTTACCCCGCTTTTTTCCCCATTTCCCTTCCCCCCTTCTTCCTTTCCTCTCCTTCATTGTTTATCTAGTTTAGTTTATGTTCTTCCGTGATTGGCTGTTGCCTTCTTCTTTCCTATTGGCTGTTCCTTCTGCTTGCTCTCTCTCCCTCCCGCATTCCCCTTCAGTTGTGCCGCTACATTCATAGTAGACGCACGTCTTTTTTGCGCCTGACGAAGAAAGACTAAGTTCTTTCGAAAGGCCTTGCGCAGTTAACTTATTTTATGGTGTTTAAAGAAGTTTTTTCACTTCAATTCAGGATAAAGCTATTTATATCTATAGAACGGCTGGATCGATTTTAAGGAAACTTTGTACCCAATCGTTTTTCGGTACGAGAAAACTATTGGGCTGCGTCACATGTTCGAAAAATTTCGATTAGTGGGTAATTTTTGGGTCATTATGAGTCAAACCATTTTTATCTAAAAAACAGCTCTAACGATTTTGACCAAATTTTATATTGTATCGCTTTGGATTACAAGAAGACCATTGGGTTAGGTAACATGTTCGAGAAAATTCGGTTAGTGGGTCATTTTTGGGGTCATTGTGGATCATGCTATTTTTATCTAGAGATTTTCTCACTCAATTTTGATTAAAAATTGCATTTTATGGTTTTCGGGCACGAGAAAAACATTGGGCTAGGTTACATGTTCGAGAAAAAATTTTAATGGGTCATATTGGGTCATTAAGAGTCTGGGTCAAGTTATTTATATTTAAAGAACGGCGTGATGGATTATAACGAAATTTTGTATGTAACAGTTTTTTGACATGAGAAAACTAATGGGCTAAATCACATGTTTGAGAGATTTCGATTATGAGGGTCATTTGTGGGTCATGATGGGTCATAATGGGTCATGGTCAAGCTATATCTAAAGAACAGGTGGATCGATTTTAACGAAATTTTGTATGCAACATTTTTTTTTTTGGCACGACAAAATCATTGGACTAGGTTACATGTTCGAAAAATATCGATTAATGGGTGATTTTGGGTCATTAAGAGTCTGGGTCAAGCTATTTATATTTAAAGAACGGCGTGATGGATTATAACGAAATTTTGTATGTAACAGTTTTTTGACATGATAAAACTAATGGGCTAAATCACATGTTTGAGAGATTTCGACTATGAGGGTCATTTGTGGGTCATGATGGGTCACAATGAGTCATGGTCAAGCTATATCTAAAGAACAGGTGGATCGATTTTAACGAAATTTTGTATGCAACATTTTTTTTTTTTGGCACGATAAAATCATTGGACTAGGTTACATGTTCGAAAAATATCGATTAATGGGTGATTTTGGGTCATTAAGAGTCTGGGTCAAGCTATTTATATTTAAAGAACGGCGTGATGGATTATAACGAAATTTTGTATGTAACAGTTTTTTGACATGATAAAACTAATAGGCTAAATCACATGTTTGAGAGATTTCGACTATGAGGGTCATTTGTGGGTCATGATGGGTCATAATGGGTCATGGTCAAGCTATATCTAAAGAACAGGTGGACCGATTTTAATGGAATTTTGTTTGCAACATTTTTTTGGCACAATAAAATCATTGAACTAGGTTACATGTTCGAAAAATTTCGATTAATGGGTCATTTTGGATCATAAAGGGTCTGGGTCAAGCTATATATAATTAAAGAACGGCAGGATCAATTTTAACGAAATTCTGTATGTAACAATTTTTAAAATCGAGAAAACTAATGGACTAAGTCAGATATTCGAGAGCTTTCGATTATAAGGGTCATTTGTGGGTCTTAATGGGTCAAGGTCAAGCTATATCTAAAGAATGGATGGGTCGATTTTAACGAAATTTTGTATACAACATATTTTTGGCATGACAAAATCATTGGGGTAGGTCACATGTTCGAGAAATTTCGATTAGTGGGCCACTTTTGGGTCATTCCAATTTTATCTAGAAAACATTTCGCGCAATTTTGACTAAATTTTGTATTTTATCATTTTCGAGCACAAGAAAATCTTTGGGTTATGACAGATTTTTGAGAAAATTCGATCAATGGGTCATTTTGGATCATAAGGGGTCAGGGTCAAACTAACTATATCTAAAAAACGGCTCAATCGATTTTATCTAATTTTTGTATCTAATGTTTTTCGGCATGCTAAAACTAATGAGCTAGGCCACACGTTCGAGAGATTTCGATTATAAAGATCATTTGTTGGTCATGATGGGTCATGCTAATTTTATGTAGAAAATGGTACTCACCATTTTGACTATACTTTATATTATATCGTTTTTGAGCAAGAGAAAACCATTTGGCTTGGACACATGCTCGCGAAAATTCGATTAGTGGGTCATTTTGGGTCTTAATGAGCTAGGGTCATTCTAATTATATATAACAACCACTCAATCAATTTTACCTAAATTTTGAAACAAAACGTTTTTTGTCACGAGAAGACTATTGGGCTGAGTCGCATGTTAAACAAAATTATATTAGTGGGTCATTTCGCTTCATTGCTGAATGCTGCCAAGCTAATTTTACCTAAAAAATGGCTTAAACGATTTTGATTCAATTTTATATTCTACTGTTTTTGATTACCTGAAGACGATTGAGCTATGTCACATGCTTGATCAAATTTGATTAGTGGCTCATTTTGGGTAATACGGGTCAGGGTCACGAGAATATGGCAAAAGCCAATAACTTGGTGTTATTTGACAAAATATTGGCAACATATGGCCAAAAAATCGACTATAAAAATTACGAAAACCAAAACACGTATTTGGAGCCAAATGAAAGAATGCCTCCAAATTTGGCTATATCTAGCAAAAAATATTGTCTTTCAGAATGTAAAGAATTTTTTTATACATTCTTAAGAGGATTCGAGATGCATGGTTACACCGATCAGAGTCGAGCTAAAAAAGTGATTTAGATCGATGTCCTTTCGTTGTAAATTTTAAAATAAAGTAAAATTTATAAACATGCGCATAAAAACTCAGTTTTCTTATTGATTGTTTTTCTAAATAATACTATTATAAACATGTTTTACAATAATAAGACAGAGTTAATGATACAGTGAAAATACTATATCGAGTTAAACACAAAATTAATTTTGACCGAGCTAAGCTCGGTCTCCCTGCTAGTTAATTTTATGATTTCATTTAGTGTATTTAATCTGTATTATAAAGAAAAATTCTCCCTGTGAATAACACTAAACGTAAAGTTTTGTTTTAATCGAAAATTTATTTTAGCATTATGTCTGGTAAATGTACAATAACGATTTTAGCGCTTCAAAAACAAATAAATAGGTCGAAAAATATAAATAAAAAACAAATTATAATAATAGTATATATCTATACATTAAGTATCTTGACTTCATTCAATATTTAATCTATATTGCAAAGAAAAATCTTGTGTATGATTAAAACTGATGTTATATCGATAGCAACGAACTAAGCAACAATTTTTTTTTATTGAAAATTCTTTTCAGCATTTCTTTTTGGTTAATGTTCTATAACGAAGTTAACACTTCAACAACAAATAAATAATTTGAAAAAATAGTATAAATAAAACTCAAATTGTAATAATAGTATTTGTCTATACATTAAGTATTATGAATTTCACTTAATATTTAATCTATACTACAACGAAAAATCCTTTCAGTGAATAACGCTGGCGTTATATCGTCGATGATAGCAATGACTAATCAGGGAATTTTATTTTTATCGAAAATTTATTTCATCTTTTTTCTGGTTAATTTTCTATAAAGAAGTTAACAAATACATAACAAATGAATAAATGAATAATTCGAAAAAAATAATATAAATAAAACACAAATTGTAATAATAGTATTTGTCTATAAATTAAGTATTGTGAACTTCACTTAATATTTAATCTATACTACAAAGAAAAATCCTCTCCGTGAATAACGCTGGAGTTAAATCGTCGATAATAGCAATGAACTAAACAGAGAATTATATTTTTATCGAAAATTCATTCAATCTTTGTTTCTGGTTAATGTTCTATAACAAAGTTAACAATTAAATAACAAATAAATAATTCGGAAAAATAATATAAATAAAACACAAATTGCAATAATAGTATATGTGTATACATTAAGTGTTTTGACTTCATTTAGTATTTAAATTATATTGCGAAGAAAAATCCTGTCTATGAGTAACGCTGACGTCATATCATCGAAAGCAATAAACTAAACATTGAATTTTGTTTTTATCGAAAATTTATTTCAGCATTTGTTTCTGTTTAATGCTCTACAACAAAGTTAATCCTTCAAAAAAAAAAAAAAAAAAAAAAAGTCGAAAATATAATATAAATAAAACACAAATTGCAATAGTAGTATATATGTATACATTAAGTATTTTGACTTCATTTAGTATTTAATCTATATTACAAAAGAAAATAATGGCAATGAATAATGCTAGCGTCATATCGTCGATGATAGCAACAAACTAAACAGTGAATTTATCATTTTTTTTCTGGTTAATGGTCTATTATGAAGTTAAAGGGACTATAATAATTAATAAATAAATAAATAATTGGGAATAAATATAGCACAAATTTAATACATATGTAATTGAACTCTGTGTTTAAGTACTATAATAATCAGAAATTAAAAAGCTAGCTGAAAGTCGCGAAATCTTTGACGAAAGTCTTTTTCTTTCTTTAATAAAATTTTCAATTACTCGGGGTAACTATGGTGAAAATTGTGATTTGCAGACATACTATCCGAGAAAATAAAGCTATGAACTCTGAATGAAATTTTGAAATATACATGTTTCAAACATTTGTATTTTTCTTACTGTAATGGCATAATCTGAAACGCTAAAGAGAAATTTTAATTCCATTTTCGCTTGTCATGAAGACGAATGTAAATATAATAATAAATTTATGGGAAATAAAATTCGAAAAATGTTTAGTTCACTTTCTTTTCTTTTTTAATTAATAGCAGATTTTTAAAAAATCTTACTTTTTTTTAACAATAAAAAAATATTTTAATGCTAAAATCTGACTTCATAGATTTATCATTTTTTTTAATGAAGATTATTATAATTTTATCACAACTTGGCACTTATTTATCCATGATCTATTTTTTTTAACATGGCACGTAAGGATGTTTATTATCATTGTTATTATTATAAACAATTAGCATAATATTTGTACTTCATGCATACAATATAAAGATAACAATGTTTTTCCAAAATTTTAAAATATACGCGACTACTTACTGTGGTGATGCAATTTGAAACGGAGAACAAAAATTCTGGGAACAATTTCCAGTAGCCACTGGTGTTTTTTTTTAAGTTGTTCGAAATATGCATGTTTCCAATCTTTGTAATTAACATCAAATAATCTTTGATAGCTATTTTAGAACAGTATTGAATTGTAACAGCAAAATCTAACTGCAGAAGAAATTCTTTCCTTGAGCAATTTATGCTTCCATTTTTCCAGAATTTAATTATTGGGGGAATTGGTACGCACCAATTATTATAAGATAAATTACTGTAGTATTCAAATTTATCCATGATTATTTGCGATATCTGGTCTGGTGGCTTGTGATTTTCTTTAATGCGTGCAACAAAGTCTAAAGTCCCGTTCACTAAACCTTTTTCGGTCCACAAATAAGAACGTAACATTACTTTAGATCCAAATGATAAAGTAAGAAATGGTTAAAGTCCATTTGTCATTTCTGAATCGGCCAACTTTGCTTTAGTACATTTATAAACAGCTTGAATCGAGGCAACAACTTCACGCAGCTCTTTTAATTTTTTATTTATATAACAAATTTAACAATTAATTTTATTTGTTTACAATTCCTTTGTTGCCACTTTACAAAAAAAAAAAAAAAAAAAAAAAAAAAAAAAAAAAAAAAAAACCTGTCGGCTGGGCCTATAGGCGGAGGTAGATTTCGAAGAGTGCTCATTTCAACAAAAAAATATATATATATATATAAATATGATTAGAGATAAACCCAGTTTAATAACTTCATTTGGCCGTTTATGAAAAATTTTTAATTTCATTTTTCTGCAAAAACTGGTTTTATCAGAATCATCTTAAGAAAAATTCAGCTCAAATGCCCATTTTGACAACATATTTTGAAATAGATTCTGAATTTATTAAAAAATCGACCAAAACAGTACATTATTTAGTTCCTAAATAACAGAAAACTGTCAGTTGAATGCATTTGAGAAAAAAATTGAATTTAAAAATGAGTCATAAAATAACCGATTTGTTGTTTGAATACATCCTTAATTCTTTAATCATGATTGCTTAGGAAAATTTTGTGCGAAATAATCACTTTGACAGCATTTTTAAAAATATATTCTATCTTTATCAAAAAACTGGCCAATGCGTTACAGTATATAGTTCCTAAATAAGAGTATCTGTAAATTGCATGCGTTTGAAAGCGAAAATGGATTTTAAAACGAGTCATAAAAAACGCAATTTGCTATGTGAAAACTTTCTTAAATTTTCAAATCACGAAGACTTTGGGAAATTCTGTTCAAAATACCCTTTTTGGTAGCCTTTTTCAAAATATATTCTGTCTTTATCAAAAAACTGACCAATGCATCACATTATATAGTTCCTAAATAAGAGGATCTGTAAATTGGATGCGTTTGAGAACAAAAATTGATTTAAAAACGAGTCAGAAAAAAACGCAATTTCTTATTTGAATACTTCCTTCAATTTTCAGTCCCGATGACTTTCGGAAATTCTGTTCAAAATACCCTTTTTGGTATCAACTCAAACTCCTATTTTTGTTTAATTTCTTTTTGCTGTACGAATTGGTCCTATGAAAAACTTGTCAATATGAAAGTTGTAGATATTTTTGAAAAGATGTAAAATAAATTTAATCAGATTTGATATCTTAAATATTGACGGAGTTATGAATTTTTCTCTTTTTTCAGCGCCCTTTTTCTTTTCGTTTTTAATTTTTTTCATCGGTAAAAGTTGGTCCTACCAAAAACTTGCAAATACAAAAGTTTTAGATAATTTTAAGAACATTTACAAAAAATTTAGTTGGACTTGATATCTTAAAAATTGACGAAGTTATGAATTTTTTTCTATCAAAATCCCTGTTTTTTTCGCCCCTTGAGCCCACTTCTAAATTTATCAAAAATCTGTCATGCATATACTTTTGGCCCATTTTTAAGAAGTAATATAAACTTTAAAATATTCAATATCTACTTTAATTAAGAAGTTATAGCGTTTTTTCGGTTTTCACAAAAACGCCCCCTATTCCGACCCCCTTGGTCCAATTTTGCCCATTAACGAACTTAGCCAAGATTTTAACCCCTTTGATTTTATGTACCAGTTTGGTGGAGATTGGTGAAGAATTATAGAAGTTATCGTGTCCATAAAAAAGTGAGATATATAGATAGATAGATAGATAGATAGATAGATAAATTGGTGCGATTGTAATAGGTAGTATTTCTTACGAAATCTACCTAAAATCCATAATACAATTTTTTAAAAATGTTTAAGTGTCACCTGTGCAAACGATTTTGCGGAATAATGAAAACCTATTTTATTTTTTAAATTAATCATGATTCTATCTATAATTACTTACTCCATGATTTATATATTTTTTTTCTGAAAATGTGCTCGTTTAATTTTTTTATTTATTTGCTAAAATGCGTCCGTATTGGAAATGCATGTAAAATAAATTAATTAAATTAATAATTTTTTTTAACGTTTTACTGTAAAAAAATTATATTGTGCAAATCTTCAGTTCATAATTTATTTTTGTGTTTAATTTGAAGTTAAAATATTGAATAGTTTTTTTGTAAAGTGTACGACAAAATGTAATTTCAGTGGCCAAGTAGAGGATTCGCTTCGCTCATCCTAATAAATCATTTATAATAGTAACTAACTACCAGTACTAACTATAATATTATATAACTACCAGTATAAGTCTCATCAAAACCAGTGCTGTAGAGCTTTGTAAGGCTGTTCTCAAATGCGAAAAAGCTACTTTCTGAGCACATCGCTTAATTCATTTTTCTACGGTAATACACGAAATCGTCAATTGTTCTGTTTTAAAAACCATGTAATCGAAAGACCTTTTTCATTTTTGGGTAAAAGATGAAGATCTTTCAGGAAAGACTGTCTTTCAGACAGGGAGTTTGAACCCAATTTCCAGATGAAATACAACGAGAAAGAGAAAAACCGGTCGTCACGTGACCACGACTGCTTATGACTCGAAAAAAAATTATTTATTAAAATATATGAAACTCATTTCCAGTTTAAATCGCTTCAATAATCAGGACTTTAAGTTTTATGGCTTTACATGTAAAAATTAGTCAAAAAATGTGTCAGAAATAGTCATGTTGTTGAGCAAGGGATTTGAGAATCACCTTAAAAAGTCTAATCTCTCATAATCTGAATGTACAACTTATTTCATAGTTCTATAACTAAACGACGTAGAACGAAATGCATTATCCTAAAACCTTCCCTAAAAATATATATAACTGTCAGGTCAAATTTTTATCAAAATCATTTCTATCTAATTCCATTGAACGCAAGTTATAAGCAAACTCGACAAAATTCCCATTTGCCCTTTATGTGCACTATATATTACATTTTTCGATATTGTTTTAAATTATTATCATTTAAGTATTTGCCATTGCCCTATACACATTCTAAAATTTCACCATTTTATTTATTTTTATTTTTATTTATTTATTTATTTATTGCTACCCAGAAAATAATAATACATTATTTGAAAGTGTTTAAAGCCAAAAGACCTACAATCGTCGCAAACAACATTTATGTGGCTTAGAGTTTTTAGCTTCAAAACGTTAAGCGCACCCCTTTAAGATTCCAATAAATCTCTTCTTAACTCCTACTACATTTTTTACTCCGTTTTATTATTCAAAAACTGCATTTATATCTCTGATTTAAATCTAATCAAAATCATTTTTTCTAAAACAAAAGTACATAAATTCTAACCTTTTATCGTAAAAAAAATACACTGCATAAATTAGATAACGTATTTTTCGTCGACGTGGTGCTTAAAAGCAAATGGATAAAATCTATACTGTTACTGTAATTTACTTATATAAGTCATTTTTATGTTTTGAAAATATAGGAAAAGCACCCAGCTTACATAAATTCACATTTTTTAATGGATTCCTTTTTTAAATTTCAATACTACATTTAAAAATAACTTCCTCTCATTTTTCATATTTTAATAATTAAATTAATGATAACCTAATATTCAAACATAAGTAAGAATTGCATTATTTGTTAAAAATAAACATTGTCTTCTATTCTACAAACAATCAAAAATTTCCGTTGAATTAAATATTCATATTTTTTTTCTGCCTTTCTTTCTTTGCGGTTTGTTAAAATAAAATAATCTTTTAGAACAATCTTCACATACTAACATTCTTATAAGTTTTTCATGCATTTTTCTCCAAAGCTAATCTTTTACTGAAATCAGTAAAAGAACACTAATCCTTAGAAAATGTTTTTACAAAAGCAAACTTTTTACTTAAATTTCATATCAAAATGTTTTTAAAATAATATCCTGAAATATTTATTACATTTTTAAAAAGTGCTCTTAACTGATATTAATATACAAAGCAAAACGAAAGAGGGAGAAAAAAAAAGAAGAAGAAATTCAAATTGTGCTTTGAAAGAAAAACCTGATTTACTCTCGATCCAGTAATATCACATTCAAGAAAAAGCTAAATTTTTATATTAATTTTAAAACCCCATTCCTAAAATCAAGTGTAATCGGTTCTTGAAAGGAAAAATGGGAAAGTAAAAAAATAAAACAAATTGTACGGATGATTTGGAAGGTTCTCTTAGATATTTTAAAGATCTCTTGAAGATTCTAAAAAAATAATAATAAAATAATAAAAAAAAAAGATGGAGGAATTGGAAAGAATATTTCCAACGAATTCTTTGTCGAGGAGAACAATGGCTGCCATTATGAGTAAGATAAAATTTAAAAGCTATCGATTTTTTCTTCGAGGGCCGGTTTTGTCTCTTAACATCTTGATCCGCTTAAGGCTAGATTTTTAAAAGGATGGAAAAATCTTTCTTTTTCGGTATTTGGCTGCGAACTTAACCTTCCAAAGAAAAAGGACTTATATTCTCGCCATTTGTAAATGAAATCACATTTTTTTTTCTTTCTTTCATCCTTTTCTAAAATCTCTTTTGAGAGCGAAATCTTTTTCTATGCTTCAATTCGGAAGGAATTATTTAAAAAAGAAAAATTTCTAAAATAAAATCTAACTGAGATTAACCGATAAAATTTTTGCTCATGAATTACGTTTCGCTAAATGTGATCAGAGCCACTGATCATATCTGTGTTTATTTCTTTTGGTTATTTTTATGTTTTAAATGCAGCTAAAATGTATGTAATTTGGGGTTTAAATGATGGATTTTTATAGCTTTTTCTAGTTTAGAAGTAATCCTATGAAATGTTATTTGTGGAATAAACATTATGTTATTTTTAATAAGTTTATATGTATTTAGGAATGTTTTTGTATGCTTGTTTCTTTTTTTTACATAAATAAAAGGTGGATAATAAGTTGAATATGTTGCCTTTACATGCATAGAAAACGAATATTTAGTAAAATTATGATTATTTCTTAGGATTTTAAACCTTTTATAACAAGTTTCTTAAGAATTTAATCTTTTTAAAGCTCTTTAGACCTTATTAGATGGTTTTTCAAACATATTGTTCTTACAAATGTTTCTTTTTTGTTTAAAGATATGAAGACTTTTTTTTTATTTTCCAAGCATTTCAAATTGTAGATCGTTTAGATGGCATTTCTTTTAGTCATTTAGTACTCTTATTAGCTTACCAACAACGAAAGTTTTCCTAAAGTTTGATTTTTTTTCAAAATATTTCAGTGGAAAAATATGGACAGAATCCTACAAATATACAAGAATCAGATTACTGAGTTTATAATTATTTACCGACTGAGTATTTTTCACTTGCGTTATGAATTAATCAGAAGAAAGCAAGGGATGTTTTCTTAAAAGAATACATTAGGATTAACTTATTTAGATTACTGTTCTGTTTTAAATCTAATATAATGGCTACCAATTTTTTCCCAAACAATTTATAACATAAAGCATAAACAGGCTGACGTCACAGCTGCAATGACAGTGATCTTTCAAACAAACAATTTTATTTTATCGTAAATTTTTTAATTTCATTTTTTTAGCATCGCATTAATATATTTCCCAAGTTTAACACAACCCAACAGAAAAAAAAGTTTATTACTCAAATGCAATGTCTTTGAAATCTCTGTCTCAATTTCCTTTTTGTGTGTTTTTAAACTTTTTAAAAGCATATATGCATTTTCTATCTCAAAAAAGAACGTGCAACATTATTATAGAAGATTAACTTGTTTACACTTAAAGTTATGTAAATTATGCAGCACACTTTTAAAACTACAGGTGACACCTTGCACCTTTTAGGGGTGAAAGGCTTGTGGGAGCCAGAATGGCACCCTTAATTAAGGTGAAAAGATGGCACCCCTAATCCAGAGTGCCCAATAATAAAAAGAAATCATAAACTGACTTTTATCCCGTGAAGAATTCAAACCCACAACGTCTGATTGCAAGATCAACACTCTAACCGTGTGAGGGAGTGACCTTTGTCATAAAGGCACTCTAGTATTTCTGAGATCGTGACGTGAATAATTTAACATGTGTAAGCATAAAAGCGACATCTATCCTCTCTTTTACTTTAACTTTCTAGAGTGTGTGTGTCTCTTTCGGATTCTGCAGTTAGGCTCGCGGTTAGTAGTATTATGTAAATTTGAAGTATCTCAGTTTGCAACATATAAAAGCTTGGAGTTTGTGTGTGTGTGGTGAGTCTCTGGCGATAGCCAGCAGAGAGAGTGTGTCTAGCGATATTAGACAGCGAAGTGTGTTTCTAGCGGCGATTTCCCGCTGGTGTTTAGCAGAGTGTGTCTAGCGGCGTTGATTGATCCAGAGTGACTAGTATCAAGTAGCATCAAGTTGATAAGGAGTTTGAGAATTCGCCTAGAGAAGTTGGCCGGTGGTAAGAAATTTAATAGTAATTGTGTTGATTATCTCAACGTTAAATAAAGAGATATCTACAGCCACGGGCTGTCTAATTAGATTTTATCTAGCAGCTTAGCCGAAAGATAGTTTACAAGTAATATGAGGTGCCCTGATTGAGCTAGTTCCGGAGCTATGAGTATAAGTTTAATCCTTTAGTAGTATTCTCAGTTGTGAAATTTACAGACTTGCTCCACTCCCCTTGAGCCCTTATAGTTTTTAATAAACTGTGTTTTTATCTTAATTCCTGAGTATGTCTGCATTTAACTCCCAGCACGAGCACCCAACCGTTACAACCGTTTGGCCTTCGAGCTCACCTTCAAAGTCTCCCTGAAACGTTCAAATGTCCTGAAATTCAAAGGTTGCTTTATAAAAAAAGCTTGCCAAAAGTTTTCCATCCGAAGTTCTAAAAGAAATTGCGGGGTGATAGTATTCGTAGGGAGAAATTGCTGCTATGATCCACCAGAGACGGCGAGTTGAAGGGGAAGAACACACAGAGCATACGCAAATGACTAAGGGATAATAATCTTCCAAAGTAAAGGGGGGGGGGCGATCGAAAGGTATGCATTGCGCGGCATCCTAATTAGCGTGGATCGCCCAGTGAGGGATCAAACGGCACCCCAAACACATTTTGAAGCCCGCAAGTGTCAACTTGACACTTGTGGACATGACACTTGTCCAATGACCTTTTCACCCTTGGGAGCCAAATGCAACTGGTTTGTCATCTTTATTTTAACAGTGCATGTTTTTGTTTTTTCCCTACAATTATTCCATAATTAAATTACTAACTGAGATTAATATTTCACAAAAATATATATTACTAAAGGAAAGTTCTGCTCTGTGTGCATTTGTCTCTCTGTCTGTGAAGCGAATAAAGACCTTTATTTAATGGGGCAGGATATTAAGCAACACAGCAGTGGTGACATACAAGCACGCGGATTCGCAATGCATGTTGGCATATGGAACTTTAAAATAAAAATAAAAGTTTTATTAAGAAACAAGTATGAAATGTCTCAAAATGAAAGAATAAAAATAATTAGTAAGTTTTAGGAAGGGTGTTACGTTTGTTTCTTACAGATTAGGGGAGGCTGCGCATGGGTAGAAGAGATTGCGCACAGAGTAGACGATGCTGCTGTTAACATTAACCACAATTAAACTGCTATTTTGTAGATATGATTTTCAATTCTTGAAAATATGTCAATACGCTGCGTAATCTCTTCTAGCACGGAAACTTATGGGGATATACACTTTCTCACCGACAGTTCCCGTAAGGGACTCTAGTAGACAGTAACAGAGCTCTACTATTTTGGTAGGAGAAATTGCACGACCTTTTATTTAAATATAACCGCTTCTAAAGAGAATTGTTGTTTTTCGCATCCTTAATCAAGGTTATAGCTTATAAGAAATAGTTTAAGATCAAAATATTTTGTACTACTGACAATGTAAAAATATTTTGATGAACAGTTATGAAAATTGAAGCATTTACTTTAGTAATATATATATATATATATATATATATTTATATAAAACGGTCGGAACAATCAATGTGCGCATTCATGTAGACACTGCTCTAATGCTGCTTTTGGGGTCAATGCGTATGGCCTTCCTCTTTGTGGTCGAATCTCTTAGTGCGAGATCTCTCTTACCGCGCGATCTCTCTTAGCTTTATCTTATTATTTTGAAATTAGTATTAATAAAGTAAAAAAAAATAACAAAATTGAATTTATTTTAATATTTATTATGTATTCTGAAGTACTGAACATGACAGATAAGACATCAATTTTATCTCTATCTTACCTATCGCTATGTAATTCTGTCTTACAAAAATTCATAACTTTCTTGAAGAATTACCAAACAAGCATAATATTTATGCCTGTCATGTGTAATTAAATGGTATTAACTGTCTTAAATGACTCTCAAATTACTCAAAAATATTTTTTCCGATATACTTGCACTGTGAAATAAAAATTCTCTTGTTAGAAATCTTCAAACTAAAAACATATTAACATACTTCTTGGCAAATGTTTCTAATTATTTCTCTAAGCTTATGAAAATACTATATCTAAAATTTCCTTGTGCATATAACTCTACTAAGTAATCACGATATTAATTCTTCAAATGCATTATTCTTTTGAAATATCAAAATCACAAAACCGCTCTCTTATTAAAGAAAAATATAGAATGAAAAAAAAAAACAGTTGCAAGTTTTATTGCCAATTACAGCTAAATTGTGTAACTGTAGCTTTTATTTACAAATAATGGAAATTTGTTTCGTACCACTACTAAACAGAATACCAAGAATTGTTTTTAGCTTAAACAAATAAATAAATAACTTTGGATTATTTATCTTAATTGAAGGCAGTTCTCAAGTTCTCTATTCAATTCAACAAACGACAAATGCAAAAATGGCATGTACATTGTGCGAGTTATTTTTAAACTCAAATTGGCAGATCTGACTATTAAAGCGATTTGCATGAAAATGAGCTTTCTATTTTTCATAAAAATTTTAATTATGCAAGGATCTGTTCAGAATTTTCTCACAAGATCCTGTTTTTGTGAAATTGTGATTTTTTTTTTTTATATTTGTGAAAATTCTAGTCAGAATTTCGTGAATTTTAAATTATGGATGCATTCATGTTCTAATTTTCATTTATAAAAAGCTACGTAATATATTCTTTGGTGAATTCAATTGCTTATTTACAAGCCAGATTTTATTATTAAACGATTAAATTTGTGAAAAGTTCAATTTGAAAGTGAAAAAATTCTGTGAAAGATCTATTTAAGAGACAAATATTTTTGTGAAGAGTCCTGTTTTAAGGGTGTATTCGAAAAAACGCTTTTCCACCTTCAGCAGCTGCAAATTTTTTGATGCAATTTCAGACACATTTTTAAAAGTAGAAACACGAAACTTGCTGAGGGGATTCTTGAAGGAACTTACGAGGTGCCGTGTGATGTCTTTTTACGCTCAATTCATTAGAATTTGAGTTATAAACAATTACCTTATCAGTGTGACCCTTTTTTTTCGTTTCCAGATCTCCCGCTTGGGAAAAATCGGTTCGAAATGCCGTTTTTGATTGCTTTTTTTGCAATATTTTCTGCATTTATCAAAGAATCGACAATCACGGTACCTTGTGTGCTTTCTAGATAAGAGATTTTGGAAGTTTGGTGTATTTGAGAGCAAAAATGAATTCAAAAATGAATCGGAAAATAAGCAGTTTGAATCGAAATACACCCTTAAGATAAATTATTTCGTGAAGGGTCCTTTAAAGGACCTAAAATTTTCCTAAACACATCCCTGTCATGGAATTAAAAGAAATTTTCGTCAAGTTAGGAGCGTTGTTTTCTCTACGATATTTTATCGTCGATATTTTGTGTAATGCCAAAAAATGAAAAACATTTTAGTTTACATAGTTTCTCAAAAACAAAACTTGCCAATCTGATGCGCTTCCGGAAAGAAGTACACTCTTAAAACGAAAGAGCTGTAATTTTTTCGATCATAAAAGAGTTGTTTTTCAAACGATTGAATCTTCTTGATTTAAATTGGTTATTTAAATAGCTCAACTTCATTTAAATTGGTTAAAACAGCTCGTAAACTCGAGTTATTTCAACTCTTCTCGAGAAGCTGCCTTTCAAAACGTGAGATGAGTGGATTTCAGCTCAACTTGAGCTATTTTGTGGCTGACTTTTTAAGAGAGCAAACTGCAAAAATGTATCAGAAAGTAGCTTTCTTCTGATTTCAGAATAACGCTAAGTCAAAAGTAAGTAATAAGTATGTAAGTAATTCATAAATGCTATAAGGTTTGTTTGCTAATACCAATTTTTAATAACGTATACATTGTTCACGATCAATTATACTTAACCTATTTGATAACCGAAGCTAAAATAATTCTACAAACGCTCATTCAAAGTTTTAAACAGACAAAATAACAACATAGGTGACAGAAACAAGTGGATAGGGCGTTTCGTTTGATATCTCTTTTAAACAATTTATTCTTAAATTAAAAAGTAATTACTTTGTAAATATATGAGATTTCATAATTACACAAATAATCACAAAATCCAAACTCTAAAAAAAAGCTCTATATAGAGAATAAAGACACAAAACTACACATTTCAAGAATATTTTAAATGAATGTGTGCTGCATATGCTTAACCCTTTCCGGCGCACTACTCTTTAAAGTTGGAATTTAAAGGAAAAAAAATAGGCAATCTATTTAGGCCTAGAGGAGTACACAGGTATTGTTTTGTAAAGATTGCACTTACCATTTTAATTATACAGCTGTTGCCGAAGTGGTAACCTCCCATAAGTAAAGCATTGATAAGCGCAGTGAGAAGAGCATTGCTATGAAGCGCGTATTACAGTAAAACATTTTACCTATTATTTAATAACAGTAGAGTTTGATCTCTGTGGTGCTGCCATCTAGAACTCATAAGAAAGATTTAAAGTAGCCATTAGAGTAGTTTTTGAAATATGCACGGAGTTTTTGTGTCTCTAAACAGGGGGAATTTTAGGTGTTGCCGACCCGGCAACACTGTGCTTTAAAGGGTTAAATAAGAATGGGAAGTGTTATTACAGAGTAATGTTACGTTTCTTAATGCCACATTTTCATAATCTTTTCCATCTCTCATAAATAGTTATTTATTTCCCATATAAAAGTCACCCCTTTTTTCTCCTCATTATTATTATTTTTTCTTTTTGCCTGTTGCAATATTTCCTATGCCCCTGTAGCGAATTTCCATAAATAAACTCAATATTTCAAGGCAACATTTTGCACATCACGAGTAAACTGTCCATTTTAAATAGGAGATAAAATCAGGTTAAGGTAATTATAATTTTGTAAAATTTAGCCAAATGTATTACCGAATTCTTTTACACTTTTATCCAATCCCTTAAGAAAGCAAAAGATATCTCAGATGTTAATCTAACTTTAATTAGTTACCATACAAACACTGTCTGCAATAAATCCTTTGTTAATTATTTTTGTTTAATTAGCTTAAGTTTTTCAAAAATATGTATTTTCAGAGTTCTAAAATTTTTTTGGTTATATCAGACTATAATTCACATGAAAAGATTATTAAGTAAAAAAATATCAGTATCAATGAAAACAGTATAACAAATTAGTAAATTCATATAATGCATAAACATAGAAATAAGCCTAATGTAACTTAACAAATGTTCTTCCAACTCCAGATAACCCTTTTCTGCATTTTTATGCGCTGTAGATAATATAAGATTAAAAATTGCTAGCGTTGTCTTTCAAATGTTTTTATAAATGTCAGCTTTACTTGCTGAGTTCTGTGTATTGAGTATTCAAATAAGATGACTTCCCGCAATATTGACGAGTAACACTATGTCTTTTATTGCTATATCTTCATAAACTTTTACACCTCACGTGAATATGAATTAACCTTTTTATTTTTGATATTAATCAATTTCTCAATTAATTTTCAGCAGTGAAATTACGCTTGAAATTCTAGATACGTGAATATATACTTAAATAGAAGTATGAATATTCACGTATCTAGAATTTCAAGCGTAATTTCACTGCTGAAAATTAATTGAGAAATTGATTAATATCAAAAGTAAATGTGATTTACCGATGCTGAGTCTTTTGTGTCTCATGTTACGCCACAGGATTGTGTGCTCATGAATACGGTTACGGATCGAGTGCTGCGATTTGCAGCTTAACCAACATGTAAAGTGAAAAATGCTAAGTTGGGCATCGTAGTCGTAGCTTAAATGGTACACTGTAAAAAAAAAGGGTCGATCTACTAAAAAAACTTTAGTGATCCTTGTAATTACTAAAATATTTTTAGTAAACTTAGTCGTTACAAAAAAATCGTTACAAAAAAATCTGTAAGAATTACTAGAAAAAAGTTAGCAACGAATAGAGTTAATAGTTTTATATTTTTAATAGCTCTTACTAAAACTCAGCTGTTGTGGTCTTGATAGCATAGTGGTTATAGTAACGTACCCCAGGCTAAAAGGTCCCGGGTTCGAAACTTGCCACCGCCAAATACGCCCCCGAATGTATGTAGTGTCTCGTTAATAAAGGGATTATGAAAATCCTGTCGGAGTAGGTAGGAGTGTTTGGTGCTGCCATCTATTGCGGTTTTGCCGAAAATCTTCCGCTTCAGAAGTCTGGATGTAGCTCGAAGGAAACTCCTGCCCTTCGGGCGCACGTAATGGTTATTAAAAATAATTTTGAAGCTACTACTAAAATTTGCTTGGTGGCTCATACTAAAAACTTTTAAGTTAGTTATGCAAAAAATTCTTTTGTTCAGTTTACAAAAGAAATGTTTGTTTCACTTGCAAAAAAAAGTTTGTAATGGTTACTAAAAAATTCTGTGGAATACAAATTTACTAAGAAATTTTTAGTAACCTCTTGAATTTTTTTTTTTTTTTTTTTTTTTTTTTTTTTTTTTTTTACAGTGTAGAGCACTTGGAGCGCTATTCCATGGGTTCCGGGTTGGATTCCCGGCTTGGACATTTTTCACTAAGTTAGTATTACGCTTAGCAGAAGTATGAATATTCACGTATCTATGAATTAACCATCAGTATAAAAATTGTTTTTCCTTAATCCTGATTTTTTTTAATTACTTCGAAACCGGCGGTTTTTACACAAATTTTATTCTGTGATGCCATAAAAGAAAAAAAAAATACTTAACTTTTTTGGGCCCGATACTTTTTTAAAGATTACTTTTATGTTAATAACATTAGCATTAACTATCCAAATAGATTAATTAGAGTTTAACGATTACTTCATTCACTAAAATATACCAAATGTTGTTGTTTTGTGTTCTACTCAATTCATATTCTTATGAAAATAGGCTAAAGATGTGGTTTTGGAAATATTTAGAAAATATTATGTTACATAAATATTTAACTGATATTATGATTTTCTATTACTTTGTGCACTTTATTAAGCATGAATTTTTTTTAGGAAAGCAACCTTTATTTTAAATTTAAAGAGTTAAATATATGTTTAAAATAAAGGAATCTCAAAGTTGCAAAGAGAAATTAAGAAAATATTTATTATTATTACGAAATGTCCAAACGTTGAGGAAGTCATGTAGTAACTGAATAGACACATACTAACATTACTACATGAAAACAGTAACAAATGTATTTGAAAAAAAAAATCTCATATTAATTCAATTAAAAGGCATGTACTATTAATAGCACACCAGACCCGAAAGGGTTAAATAATCACGAAAATGTTCTAATTAAGAAAAGCAAATATACTTTTCTGTTTTACTGGTGTCAAAAGCAAATTCTGTGTGCTCTTTTTGAAGGTGCATATAGGCATCCATGTTCCGAACGGGTTAAGGAAATTCAAGAGAACTTGTTGCAATATTTAAATAGAATCCATTTTCCATAAGTAGTGAAACCATGTCATGATAACTGTAATTTTGTAAAATTTAGACATTGTCAAATTTCCTTGTGATTTGATCCTGATCCTTATCGAATCAGACGATATCTAAGCTATGAGCCAATCTTTATTTATTTCCATATATCTTCTATGTTTAAAAAATTAAATCCATTTTCATTTTTAAAAAAATAGCCTAAGAATAACTAGTTTTCTATAAATAGGAATATCCATAACACTGAAATTTTCCCTTTTGTACCAAACTATAAGTAACACGAAAAAATTGAATAAAGTGAATGAAATGAAAACAGTATAACAAATTAATATAAATCCATATATTGCATAAACATAGAATTAAGCCTATCTTAACTTAATAAATATTCTTCCAGTTCCGAATCATCCATTCTTACATTTTTCTAAGCAGAAAATCAAAAATTGATAGCGTTCGTTGTCCTTCAAATATTTTTCTAAATGTCGGCTTCACTTGCTGCGCCCTCTGTTCTGAGTATTCAAATAAAATCATTTCCCGCAGTGTTGACAAGTAACGCTACGCCTTTTAATGTCACATCTTCATAATCTCGTTATTCTAATTATCGTTACTTAAACAATCGCAAAAATGGTCTGATTAAAGAAAGCAAATATTACTTTTCTCTTTTACTGGTGTCAAAAGCAAACTCTGTTGTGCTCGGTTCCAAATGGGAACGAAGTCAGTATTTCAGGAGAACGTATTGCAATGTTACAAATGAATTCCATTTTCCAAAGGCAATAAAACAACGTTATGGTAATTGTAATTGGGCCATTGTCAAATTTTCTTACAATTTGATCCTGCCCCTCATCGAAGCATATGATATCTGAGTTATTAGCCAAACTTTATTTGTTGTCATATATCGTCTACATTTTTTTTTAAAAATCAATTTTAATTTTAAAAATATAGCCAAGGACTAATTAGTTTTCCAAAAATATGCATCTGCAGAATTCTGAAATTTTCCCATTTGCATCAAACTAAATGTAACACGAAAAAATTCTTCAGTTAAAAAAATAGTCAATATATATGAAAACAGTATAACAAATTAATAAATTCACATATTGCATAAACATAGAATTAAGTCGATCTTAACTTAATAAATATTCTTCCAGTTCCGAATCATCCATTCTTACATTTTTCTAAGCAGAAAAATCAAAAATTGATAGCGTTCGTTGTCCTTCAAATATTTTTCTAAATGTCGGCTTCACTTGCTGCGCCCTCTGTTCTGAGTATTCAAATAAAATCATTTCCCGCAGTGTTGACAAGTAACGCTACGCCTTTTAATGTCACATCTTCATAATCTTTTACATCTCTCATGAATATGAATTAACCTGCCGTATAAAAATTCTCCCCTCTTTGCTTCTGCCATTTTTTTTTTCTTCTTCTATCTCGTCTGTGAAACAAACAAATAAAAGGGATTTGGAGGAAGCTTTAATTTATTTCATTACGCAGCTTAGATATTCTTCGGAAACTGATGTTGCCAAAAAAGAAAATCAAATTTGCAATTTGTCTCTGCATTACGGAAAGACTAGATGACAATGTCAGAACTTTCTTTTTCATTTATGTTTTTATAAGAGCGTGGGTTTCCCGATTTTGATTTTTCTGAAAGAATAATGCGTTTAAAGTATTAATACCGTAATTGTTTAGCAGAGTTGTACATACTAAGAATTTAAGCTTTGAGGTTTCCCTAAGCTTATGCTTTCAGAAATAATTAGAAATCTTTGGCTGAGAAAAAAATATAGTTGTAGAAAATATAAGTTATTATGTTTTTAAGATGGAAGTTTTTAATTAGTGAATTTTTATTTCACAGTGGAATGAAAATTAATTGAGAGTAATTTGAAAGTAAATTAAGGCAGTTAGTATTTTTTGTTTTTTTCAGTTGTACAGAAATGATAGGAAAAAAAGTACTTGTTTTATAATTCATGATAAAAGTTATAAATTTTGTTAGGATAGCAGAAAAGTTCTAAAACGACTTATACATTTTTTTTTTCATATCGACGATGTTTGGCATCATAGTGCACATTCTTCATATGCATATTTAAATTACTTCACCTTTGTTATTCCTTATTATTTCACTTTGTCTCTTTTTACTACAAATTCAAGTATAATTGTTAGTAATCTGTGTATATCCTGTTAAATTTAGTATAAGCTCGAATACCCGAAATAATTCGTGAACTATTTACATTGTTTTAAAAGTATTAATTTAAATTAAGATGAAGAATTAAAAATTATTGTCATTGAAAAACTTTTATTATTATTATTATTATTATTATTATTATTATTATTATTATTATTATTATTATTATTATTTTACCAAAAAGATTTTTACTATTCTTTTTAACTGTGACATAAACGAATTTTCTTTATCTATAAATAAAAGCTACAGTTACGCAATATTGTTGTAATTGGCAATCAAATTTGTAATTGTCACAACTTTCTTTTTTATTCCGTTTTTACAAGAGCGTGGGTTGCCGATTTAAATTTTCTGAAAGAATAAATGCATCTAAAGTATTAATATCGTAACTGTTTAGCAGAGTTGTACATACTAGGAGTTTAAGCTTCTAGGTTTCTCCAAACTTGTGCTTTTTAGAAATAGTTTAAAACCTTTGCTGAGAGAGAAAAAAAGTTGTAGGAAATATAAGCTATTATGTTTTTTACGTTGAAAGTTTTTAATTAGTGAATTTTTAATTCATAGTGGAATGGAAATAAATTGAGAGTAATTGGCTGTAAATTAAGCCAGTTAATAATTTTTTTAATCATTCAGGAATAATCGAAAAAAATGTACTTATTTCACAATTCTTGAAGAAAGTTATAAACTTTGTTAAAATAGCAGAAAAGTTCTAAAATGACTGACACATTGCAAAATGGCTAAATTTTACAAAATTATAATCACCTTAATCTGATTTTATCCCCTATTTAAAATGCAGAGTTCATTCGTGGTGTGCAACATGTTGCCTTGAAATATTGAGTTCATTTACAGAAATTCGCTACAGGGGCAGAAAAAATATCGTAGCAGACAAAAAGGGGAAGAAAACAATCAGGAGAAAAAAAGGTAGAGTTTTTATATGGCAAGTAAATACTTATTACTAACATATGAAAAAGATTCTGAAGCTGTGACATTAAAAAACGTAACATTACTTTGTAATAAAAATTTTCCAATCTAATTCAAAAAGTTTTAGCATATAAGTACTTAGAATATTCTTGAAATGTGCAGTTTTGTATCTTTATTCTCTATATCGAGTATTTTTTATTTTTATTATTATTATTATTATTATTATTATTATTATTATTATTTTCATTCTAAGATTTTTTGTACAGTTATGAAATCTCGTATATTTACAAAGTAACTCTAAAAATTCATGTATGTGTACCAACTGTAATTATTGTGATTTATAACTTTAAATTTGTAAAAATTCATATAAAAACTACATGAAGGGGCGAGGGGGAGGAAGTTGTTTGATTTGTTGTCATTGCCTTTTTTATTTACATATTTATGTTCTTAAATTTTCTTATCACTAATTTCCATTTATTGATTTATTTTTTATTTAAAAGTGATTTCCCCAACACTTTTGAGAAAACTTTTGTATTCAAATGTGCTTTTATTAATGACATCATTACATGTGACTGATATTTTTTCAGTTCAAAAGAAAATTAGTAAAAAACTTAAATACACTTTATAAATGTTTAAATTCAAGCAGCTAATAATTCACAGCTTATATACTAAATCTTTCCATAACTTTAATACATAAAATGAATAATTTATTTTTTATCTTTTTTAAAAAAATATTTCTCTTAAGTAATTTTATAATTAATATTAATGAACATTTGACATTCCGAGTTGTAATAGTGAATTAAGTCCAAGAGGTTATTAAGCATGTCTCCCATCTTATTTGCTTAATAAAGAGGACTAACAAATTTCCTGTATATAATAGCTAAGACTTCCTTTATTAGTTCTAATTGCTTACTTAAGAAAAATAGATTATGATAAATTAAAAAAATAATTCGCCGGGATTAATTTTATTTGAGTTTATAGGCAAGTTAAAATGATTTACAATAACTCGATTTTTATGAAAATGTGCTGTGCTTTCGTAATATCCAAAATATTTTAGAACAGCCTTCATAAGCTCTTTGTAGAAATAAATTCGGTTTTTTAGATGCCATCAGTTCTCAACTAAACGTTTTCAGCAGCATAACTAAATTTGTGCATGTAAATGTTACAGGGCCATTTTCATCATTCGCTTACATTTCAGAATTTTACTTTTATTTTTCAAACTTAATAATTTCTTTTAAAAATGGAGACAGGTGTTAAAATAAATGTTTATGGTACATGAAAAAAAATTGGTTGTGCACTTTGCCCAATAATATAATATGTAAATGCTATTTAAAGTTGGTTTGTAAGGCAAATTGTCAACTCCGTTACCATACAAAATTACAGAAAATACTCTGCTTTAAATTTATTAAACTTTTTAAAATCAACTTATTTTGAAGTGACTTATGTCCCTAAATTTCAAAACATGATATTTTTCAATAATACTTAAATTAAATTGAAATGGAAGACAGTTTTAGCCACAAGATTTTGATCACATAGAAATTATACAAGAACCTTTACTAATAATTACAGTATATATTCATGTAGATTATTAAATTTTAAGGAAATTGCATATTTGTTTCTTAGTTGAATAAAAAATAAAAATAGAATGGTGAAAAAATGATAATTATTAAAATAACCGTGCGGTAACACACTTGACATTTGGCAAAGGACTTGACACCATGTTGAAAATGGCCGTGTTACAAAATAATGTTAATGTTAATTTTATTAATTCAGTATGTTTGTCAGTTAACAATTTTGCTGAACATGGAAATATTTCCTTGAGACCTAATAGCATTCGTGAAACCGATTTTTCAGGTAGAGAGAATTGATTAATGCCCTGTAAAACCTACTCGGAAACGTTTTCAAAAATTACGGACAGCTAATAAAAATTGATTTTTATAAATTCTTCTTTAAATTTCAAAAATAATCTCTTCTGTGAGACTTCTGAAGATGAAAGAAAGCTTTTTAGAATCTTGGGTGACTCGGGAGATTTTATGATACATTTTCACCCGTGATTATAGCAGATTTTTGTAAATTAAGAAAGATCTATCTTTTTTTAGGCTTCCGTTCATCTGAAGAAACCCTATTTGTCTTTGTCGTCTGTCTGTCTGTCACAGAGTCCGTGCACAAAAACTATATAAGTCAGATAATTCGAATTTTGCGTACTTACAGCTAAATACCTCTTGTCACGCTATTAACCATAAAAATTTAAAAAATATATTATTTTAAATAAAGTTAATTTTTTTAAATATTATCAGTTCATTTTTTTTTCTTTCTAATCATTGCACGAAAGTTTAAATAGGTATAAAAATTATTATGTATGTGACATGAATTAATGGATTAAATAAATCACATGAAAAAAGCCCTTATTTCATCATATTACATCATATTTATCTTCTATTTTGACACGCGAAGTAAAAGTAGTTTTTTATTTATTAAATTCCTATTCATTTTAAATTACTAGCCGTCTCTGGCGACCAATTTGATCTCCCTTAAATTTATGCTAAGCTTTGCAATGTTTTACTTTTATTCATAATTTTATTTACTTGCCTAACTTCACTAAATCTGCAGATTCTCATAGAGAAATCAACAAATCTATGCGATCAAGGTAGCCTTAGGGGAAGAATTCATTTAATCTAGTTGGCGCGATTGGCGAAGAAATCCAAAATAGCGCCGAAAAATTGTTTAGCAAACTCTTTCAAGAATTCGGAGTGAGAATTTAAAAAAAAAAAATGTGCCAACATTTCAATTTTCTATTGAAAATTCTCGTTTGTTAATTTAATGATAAAGTGTTTTGAAGGATATATTAAACGAAATCCTCTGTGCGATTTGCGATCACACTTACCACTTGTTTACAGTGTACTGAGCAGAATGGGTAGCTTAGCCTAATTTGACTAAAATTACAGCAAAACTCCTAACCGCAGTTTCTGAGAGCCACAGACACACTTCAAATCAGTCAGATATGGCGATCCCAAAACGTTCTTCTATCTTATACATGTTAATACTTCCAGGAAAATATCGCACAGCAGCTCCACCAGTTAGGTAATATACACCACAATATTGTCAGCAATATTTTATGCCAACTTTAAACTGAATATGAAATGTGGTGAAAATCCGTGCATTAATTTCAGAGATAGAGTTATAGCGGTAATCTAAAAAATGTCTGAATAACAGCGCTACCTGTTGAGATATGTACTCAAAAAACTAATCAAAATCAGTTTTTATAAAATACTAACTGAATCTGAAATTTGATGAAAATCCATACATTAGTTCTTGCAATACAGCTATCTCGAAATAGTGAAAAATTCAACATAGCAGCGCCATTTGTAGGGTGATTTACACCAAATTCTTAGCAATTTTTTTTTATGTCAAGTACTAACTGAATCTGAAGTTTGATGAATATTTGTACATTAGTTCTTTAGAAAGAGCTATTGTGATATTGATGAATAATGTAGTATAACAGTGCCATCTGTTCAGCGATGTACACCAAAACATTATCAGCACCAAATTAGATCAAGAACTAGCTGAATCTAAAGTTTTATGAAAATCTATACATTAGTTCTCAAAATACAGCTATTGTGAAAATTATGAATAATTCAGTACAGCAGAGCCACCTGATGAGAGATATACACCAAAAACTAACCAACTTCAGTATATATTAATGCCTAACTGTATCCAAAGTTTTGTGAAATTATATGCATTAAGTTTTGAGATAAAATGCCTACAAATTTTTTATCACGTGCAGAGTGACAGACAGACGTTTTCCAAAAGCATCAAATCTTGTTCAGGACCCCCTAAAACGTATAAATCCATCGAAAACCGGAAGTTGAAATTTTTCACAAATCCAATACTTTTTTCTTGTAAAGATAGAAAAAAGTATAAATTAAAATAAAATGATGGATATGTGTCGCTTTTGGGCGCACAGGTTAATATCGACATATCGTTCTCATTGAAAAAAAAAAACATTAATTTCCATTAATCAATTAGAAAAAGAAGATTATAAATTAAAAATATGAGCATATTGAATTAATTTAAATATTTCACAATACTGAGGACTATTTGAGAAAAATGTAATATTTACAAGTTCCGCAACATTTTCCAAGATTTTTCTAACAAATCTTTGTTTGAGAATAAAATTATGTTTTGAAAAATTTTAATTTAAAAACAGATTTTATGTTTTAAATTTAATATATATTAAGAAAAAAACACATTTATTTTTCACAGATGTTTACTTTTATATTTCTGAAATCTTTACTTGTTTTTGCGCTGTTTTTACTTCTGTTAATATTTGAACACATTATTTAGTCAAATATTAAATATTTTATATTTCGTAAACAACATATAAAAAAAGAGATATTCTAACATAAATTTAATTATTGTGTCTTGTGCACAAGTATTTAAAAACATATTTAATACAACGTCGTGATTTTTGTGAATAATTAACTTGCCAAAAATTCAAAATTAAGATTTTAAGGAATTAAAATTAGACACATAAATGATTAATCCTCTTGTCTAATCTTAACATACGCGAGGCTATGAATTAAAGTTTGCGTATTTCTAAGAATGTTTGCATCTAAAATTCAATTCTTTTTACGTAAAACAATTCTTTATTTCACCATTACCCGAAGAAAATGAAACAGAAAGTAGCTCTTTCTGTTGAATTATTAATACAATAAGAATATACTTCATGATTAACTAAGATAAAAATTTCCATTCCTTTCCCCAAAAAATAATGAAGCAGAGTCTTTCGTTCTAAAAATGTTATTCTCGCATCTTTTATCAATCCCAAGAATTGTAGTGTAAATTAGATTTTATTTTGTCGACTCTTGATTTTTTGAATACATTTAGCGATTAGTTGGATTTTAATTCGGTTACTTTTCAGAATTGTGAATTCATTTTCATTTCTGTATTCATCAAACAGCTTTATGTAAAACAGTTTCTCGTTACTTTGATATTTTTGAAAAAGATCTATTTTCTGCTGATGCCTTCAAACATAAATTACAAATTTGTATTTTATTTTAGAACAAATCTGGATAACTTTATATCCTAATTACGTGTAAGAGGCAGCAGCGAATGTAAATTTTATACAAAATTACAAAAATAATCAGAAACACATTTAAATTCACTTTTTTTTTTTTTTTTTTTTTTTTTTTTGCATTTGATGAGATTAAACAAAATTTTGTAAATGAATATAAGCGTAAAAATATGATTCTTTGTAGAGCATTTTATAGGTAGTTTAACTTTTGAAAGCATTTGCATTTTATGATGAAGTGGCAAAATCTATTGAAGTATGATGTGCATAATTCTTGTGTAAAGTACGGAAATGTTTCTTTCAAAAGCAATTTCAATGAACTTCTCGAAAAATAAACGAAAAAAAATCTATAATTATTGATGATGATATAATTATTGATATTTTGGTTATTAAAAAAGTAATAAGCTTCCATCAATTACAAATATTTGTAAGCAATTAAATACTAAAATTAAATAATTCGTTCCTTCTACTTATATCCCACGCTTTTTTTTTTCATTTTGCATATAAATATAAAGAAATATATGTTTTTTAATTATAAAAATTCCGTGTACTCTCTTATTAGGCGTTAATGCCTTTGCATTCACAGATACACAGATACAGTCATTGGCTTGTTTATTAACGACAAAATAGCATTTATTTGAATTTGGTATTTATATATCACCCGCTCAAGACGGTAGATAGTCAAGTGTGGTTGTCAGTCTCCAATTGTAGTCGATTTCGCGAATACTTTTTTACTGTTTCTTATGTCAAAATTAAATAATTCTATCAATATTTCTAAGCATCTTAACTTTACCGCATTAAAATCCTTCCATTTTGAATATTCTTTTTATTTGATGAGTCTTCTTTTATTTTATTTTATCTCTATTTTTTATTTTTTATTTTTTACAGGAAGTATATGAAAATCTTTTTGTCTTTATAAGGACCTTTTAATCTTCCATTTTCCCCAAACGACTACTTACTAGGGAACGTTCCTAGGATTGGATGAGTGTAATGCAAAAGTAAGATCTCGTTTTGTACATTAAAAAGTGCAATGAAACTACCTGTCCGAAAATAAACATTTTCAAAATATCAGCACTTGAAGTGTGAATGAATAAAAAAATAAACTGACAGGCAGGTATATAAATTGTTCGCAAGTTAAAAGTTTCTTTGCATTGATTTTAATCCTCCTGGCAATACCTTACCCAGACCTACAAGCAAAATCCTTTACATTCACATATTGCCGGTTATTCCTCTGGCTGCATTCGGAGAGTTTTTCCGTCTGTTTTTGTTATTTCCAGCACCTTGTTTTATGCAAATTTTTCAGCAAATGTGTGGCCTGTAATGGATAAACTGTATGCATATATAGTGTGTAAAATGAAAGGTTTTTCTTAGGCTGGCGATTATTTTAGCTCTGTTGTTCGTATGTAAATGGGTGGTTTAACGTATTGATGTTTCTACTATTATGTTTGTTATTAAGTTTTTAATTTTTAACAGATATTGCATTTTGACATCAAAGTAATGATGCATATTCTTGTGATTTTAAATAAAATTATGAAAAGTTCAAGACGCTGTCATCTTTTAAACAGCGGGTACTGACTGTTCACTAAAATGGAGTGAAAAAGACCAAAAAAAAATTTTTTTTCGGATTTTTTTCTTTGGATACGTCTAAAAAGTTGCCTTTTGGCACACTGAATATAAGGTTAAAATTTCATTTCGTTTGGAATTCATCTTTAGTCCCCTACCAGCTCTTAAAGATTATGCTCTTTATGTGTGAAAATCCAAATTTCACTATGTAGTGTAAATGACCAAAAAAAAAAATTTTTTTTGGAATTTTTTCTTTGAATAGGTCTAAAATGTTGCTTTTTGGCACACTGAATATATTGTTAAAGTTTCATTTCAATTGGAATTAATTTCAGTTCCCTACCAGCTCTTAAATATTATGCCCTTTTTGTGTAAAAATCAAGATTTCACAATGTAGTGTAAATTAATCAACTTTTTTTTTTTTTTTTTTTTTGAAAACTAAATTTCTGATTTCAGTCAAATAACCCACAAAATTGACTTCTTAAAGTATTACTTGTGAACGATCTAAGTATAGTTGTGTTTTAACTCTTTGAATCGCGAATAAAACCCTAAAATGTGAATCGTATTATCGTAGAGAAGAGAAAACACAATAATTAGACATGCTTTCACTTTTATTTTTCGAATGCACATGAAAGATAGTTCTCTAAATATAAAGGAAATGTAGTTTTCTGAATATATAGTAATTAAATGAAAAGAATATATACGATGTATTGTAAAACGATCTTTCATTTCATTCAAATTTATATTGGTCTTTGTTATCAAAATTAGGTATTACCTTACGTGATTTGATTTTGCTCATATATATCCGGCTCTTGCCTCTACTACTACAGCCGCTAATGGAGCTTCAACAATTAAGTTTACGCATCTTTCGAATACTTGAATCTAACAGGGAAATTTTTCAACTGAAAAGATGGGACTTTCGATTTTTTTTCTGAGAATTTCCAGTTTCTCTCTTGGTATTCTTTTAAGAATGTGGGGTGATTTCACATTCTTGCCAGTTAATAATGTTTATATAGTTTGTAACACTGAATTTCAATATTGGAATATGAAACTGTCTTATTGTAGAACATATAATATTCTTCATCTTCAATATTCTTCGGAATGCAAATTCTCCAACATGATTTTTTTTAATCAGTTATCGTTCCTGTAAATTTCCATCTCAATGACAGAAGTATACGTTTTATTGAATAACGGGATTGAGAATTTTCTTTAAATATCCCCTCAAATAACAAAACAACTTAATAGTTTATAAAAAACATTTTGAGCTTTATTGTTGCAAGAAGAATCTTTTTTGAAGTGAAACAACATAGACAAATGTACTTTCATTACAAATTCAGCCATAATCTTCAGATTTTGGGATGAATTCTGACTTCCAATCTGCAAACCAAGTAATGAATTGGCAGTTGTCAATCATTTAGAGTGTGACGTTCTTGCTGGATTACGATTTACCAGATTTGAGGAACATTAACCAGATGCAAATGTTTGACACATGTCATAAAGATAATTTTTGTCTGCACTTAACTCTCCAGAGTTCATTTCTGTGTGATAGGAGCAGATATTTTTTAATTTCCATAACTGTCTATTGTTCACATTGATCCAACGACTTTCCAATTAGAACAGGAAAAGCTCGTAAGCCTTTATTTTGTTTATCAGTTTAATGACTTGATAAACAATCGGTAGCGTCAAATCGTTTGCAGAGAGCTGACATATTAACCACTAAAACGGACGACTAAATCTTAGTTTCAAAAATCTATTAGCATGATTTTTTTATCTTAATTTTTACAGTTGTTCCGTCACAACATATTGCCATAAATTTATCAAGGTTTAAATGTTTTTCAGTGCAATATTCTAATAATTCCTGCAATGATCTTTCCTGGTCCAAAAGATGGTGTAATGTGTCCCAAATACAATTCATTTGACTGTTAAAATCAGAGATTATATTTGTAATTTATAGTTCTTTAATGTATCTCCAATTTTCTATAATTTCCTTTGATTTTGGGGTATTGAATAAGCTTCTGATATTCAGAAAAATTGTTGTCTATCATTTGATAAATACGTCTTTGGGAAACTACAATAATTGATGCCTTCGATGTTTTCTCTCAGGATTTTTTTTTACCTCTGGTTTTGACGAAACTTTACAATTACTGATGTGTTTTATTTATTGTTTTGTATAATAATAATTTATAGCATTCTGCTATTGTTGGAAAAACAGCTTTATTTAGTTTTGAAGAATCACCAACTTCTAGTAATGGTAAACTTCGATTTGTTTACACACGTACTCATTTTGACTGTAAAAATGACAACATACAATTTTTAAAACTCAATAAACCGTTTCAAATATTTAAAAATAAAGATTTAAAGTTTGAAAATGATGAAAGGAATTACACTATACATTTTAAATATAAAAATATCAAACGATATTACCAAAAAATCCTGTTAATGTACAATATATGGTAAAAACCTATCGTATAAATCAATGAAAATATAAATGTCGTGGTAGGGGACTCAAGAACCTTTTCAAAATTCATGAAATTTTGCACGTGTATTAGAGGTACAAAAAGGCAACTTTTGGCTGCTATCCAAAATCAAAATTCCAACTTTCGATTTTTCACTCCACCCTACTGTTCACACTGCTCTGGTCGGAGTCAGATTTCATCTCGCCGAATTTTTTTCATAAATAAATAAATAAATAATAGACTACAACGAGTATGCAAATGCACCCTGTGAGGAGGTGACAAAAATGGCAATGAGGTAGAAGGGTGTAATTGAAAGTATTGTGTGCTAAACTATGTGGTAGTGTCGATGAACGAAAAATTGTATGGAACATAAATGTTTTCAACACCAAATGCATACGATAATAATAAACACGTTTTCAAACTTGTTTCAAGTGTTATTTCGTATGTTAAAACTTGTTTGTTTCGTTGTCCGAAATACTGGATCATTAACTTGGATCAGAGATTTCTGAAAAGTGTATTGTCGCATATTACCAAACGTGGGAGAAGAAAATTGGTTGAAAACCAAAAAGTGCAATTGTATTACATTTTCTCTTGTGGGGAGGTCAATATTTCCGCAGAGGTTTTCATGAGTGTTGCAGAATTCCACTACTCTCTTTACCATAGATTTATAATCTTGGAAAAAAGAAATGTCTAACAGCTATAGGGATTTTGTGGTGTTAGCAGGAATAATTACAAAGTCAACATTATCTCCCATTTTTTCCTTGACGAATTTTGTATCTCTTTGATCAGCGCAGGAGTCCAAGAGCAGGAGTATTTTCTGATCTTGAAAACATTCCTTTAATTTCTCAAAATATAAGCAAGTAATTTATTTATATGAAAAATTCGGTAAGATCAAATCAGACTCCGATCAGAGCAGAGTAAGCACAGAGTGAACAGCCAGTACCAGTTGTTTAAAAGATAACGACGTCTTGAACGTTTCATAATATTATTTAAAATCACAAGAATAAGCATCATTACTTTGATCTCAAAGCGTAAAATCTGTTAAAAATTAAAAACTTGATAACAAATTTAATAACGTCGTTAGCTTAAAACACCCATTTTCATAAGAACAATAGAGCTATTACGCATCTAACCTAACCGTCAGCCGAAGGAAAATCTTCTACCAGTGTGACCGTTTTTTCAAGCTAAAAGCAGGCTAGATTTGGACTGACAACATACTAAAAATAAATTCGATGGTCCTGCCATCTATTGATCGTCAGTATATCGATAGACTGACAACTATCTTTTAGCCTGAGTTTTTAGCTTGATTTAGCTTGTTGTAAGTCCTACAACAGTCCAGATTTCCTACAACAATCCAAAAACGGTCACACTGCCTTCTACTTTTCACACTATACATACATACAGTTTATCCATTACGTCACGTCACATATTTGCCGAAATATTTGCATTAAACAAAGTGCTGGAAATAACAAAAACTGATGGAAAAACACTCCAAATGCAGCCGTACGTGAAAACTTCGCAGAATACGAAGTGCTTGTTTAAAAGAGGGGAAATAACCAGCAATGTGTGGGTGTGAAGGTTTTTGCTCGTAGTTTGGGAAAGTTATCGGCAGAAAGATTAAAAATAATGCAAAAAAAAATAAACTTAAATGCAGTGTTTTGCTGTTTCTGTTTTGTCTTTTTCATTGCTTTATTTATTTATTTAAAGATAAATTTTCATTCGATTAAGGCTGTGTTGCCCTAGTGGCATGATCAGTCACGCCGAGGGTTCCTGGTTCGAATCCGGGTAAGACATGGATAATGTGTTGTCCCTTTGTAGAGAAATAAATATGTAACGGATATGTGAAATCGGGCCTCCGTGGCTGAGTGGTTAAGACATCACGCCGCTAATCGTGAGGTTGTGGGTTCGAATCCCACTGGCTCCATTGCACACACACTTTGTGTGGAGCTCCTGGTTGTACTTCTCTTGTGTTGTAATATTTCCTTGTGTGCTATCTCGTCCCTGTATATTGACGATGGCTTATAAGCAGGCTTCATGTCGAGAACACAAATCAGATGTATGTTGTTCAATAAACAAACAAACAATATGTGAAATAAAAATTGTTCTGAATTGTCTTTGTTTGTGTGTGTAATGGATCATTCGAGGCGAAAGCCATAGCTGCTAAAGGCCTCAAAGCAATGTCAACTCAAACATAAACCAAAACATAGGCCGCTTTTGGGTTTCTCTGCTCAACAAGCGCGAAATTTTCTGACACACAGACGTACATATTTTTAAACGTAAAAGTATGAAATTGGCAGTCCTAACTCTAATAACCATTTTTTTGGGGGGAGGGGGTTAAATAAATTACCTATTGAATTATTAACACTTTTGATTGCTTTTTGATTGCCCTTTTCTGCCTTCGTTGACTGGTTTTTCAGCTTTGGTTGGGAAATTTGTTTCAAAACGCTAACTTACAGTATTTTCTGAAAGATTGTGCTTACAAAAAAAAAGAGGGAAACGTCTTTCGATTACATAGTTTAATGATAACAACATTACGCGTTTCCGAACAAAAATGAATTAAAACTTATGGTTTAAAGTTGCCCATTTGTATTTGAGATCAGCCTTTAGAAAAATCAACTTGTTTTATTTATTTATTTATTTATTTATTTATTTATTTTCTATTGCTGCATAGTTTAAAAAATACCTAGATAGCTGAACTCAAAATATTTAAGATTTTATTACGCTATGTAATTTATAACCTTTTATGATCTCAACTCTTTCTGATTTTAATCATGAAAATTGAGGAACTATCGGATTATCAGGGCAAACATTTATTTTTTTTCTTCGAATCCCTAGGGTATTATTATTTATACAAAAGTTAGAGATTTCTAATTCTTAATATTTAACAATTAAAAATGTTTATTTTCAAAAGGCTTAGTGAAATAAATCAATAAATACAACTAATGTTTTCCTTTTTTCATATATATATATATATATATTTCATTTAACAAAAACAATATTTTTTCTATTGCTACATAGTTAAAATTAACGCAGCTAAATAGTTAACAATTACACATGTAACTTTTAATTATACTATGTAATTTATAAAATATTAAAACCCCTTTCATTTGTGATTTTCGCGATGAAAATTATACTATAATCTAGAACTGTCGGATTATAAGCGTAAATATTTCATTCTTCGGATCCCTTGGGTATTATTGTATATTACATAGTGTTGGCATTTCTAGTTCTTAATATTTAGCAATGAAAAATCGTCATTTTCAAAGAGTATAATGAAATAAAACAAAAAATATGCACAAATCTTTTTTTATTATTTTTTTTTTTAATTAAGTCAAAATTTTTTTTTTCTATTGCTTTTTATCTGAAAAAATAATAGCTAAATAGTTGGCCCGAACACATTTAGCATTATATTATATTATATTATTTATAAAAATCTTTCCTCTTTCTTATTTTAATGATGGAAATTACATTATACTGTACAGCTATCGGATTACAAGTGCAAATATTTATTTTTTTTTTCCTTCAAACCCTTAGGGTATTCTTATTTATTACAAAAGCTAGAAATTCCTAATTCATATTATTTAGCAATTAAAAATGTTTATTTTTGAAAGGGCTTAATGAAGTAAAGCAAGAAATACACACTGACTAAATACTTGATAAATACGTGCGGTTGAAGTAAAAGATTAATTGTTGAAGTATATTTAATAGATGGAAAAAAAGTATTATATGAGAACTGCGCCAATTTTGTTCTTTTTTAATATGTTTATTTATATGAATAATCGCTTCGTAATTTTGTAAAAATTTATGAAAATGTTAAATGAATTATTTTTCGCAAATAAATACTTTTGACTTAGAACGACGATTAAATTTCATGAGAATAAAAGGGATAAGTTTTCTAATAAATTGTAATTTTGCGTTTTAATTAATGGTGAGTACTTTGTTTAATTCTTCATAACTAAGCTCAAATTAGATTATCAGCTTATAAAAAATTTTATATAATAATTTCGTATTTTAAATAAATGGGATTTTTTAATTGTTTAGAAATAATTTTTGCATTAAGTTTTACTGAGAGAAAAATGATTTTATTAAAATATTTTATCAAAACATGAGTAAAGAAAATGTGCAAAGTATAGTGTTTGAATGTAGCAATAATTTTCATGAATAACCCTATTTTTTTTTTTTTTTTGTGACTTTGTAAAAATATCCATTTATTTATTTATTTCACACATTATGGATTTATTTTGATTATATTTCTACTAATTTGTTTAAAAAAATTAACGTCTTTAAAGCCTGTTGGTTTGTGCTGTGTACAAGGGAATATATAAGTTACCATAAACAGATCTACATGGAATAAAAATAACTGCGTCAATGGAGTATTTTCATTGAATATGAATAATTCAAAATTCAAAGTATTGTATTTCAATGCAGGAATAGTTTTTAATAATGACATTACTGTACTATTTTTATATGAACAATAAAAGTATTTTTTTGTTTGCTTCGTACAGTCGTTGTGGGGGAAAAAAGTATACACCCTCTAGTAACTCTGCGAAAAATTATTGTAGAACAAAGATACTGCTACCAAGCGATTGTAAATAAAGTCTACTTTTAAAATATGTATATAAAACTTCCTTAGGGGACCATCTACATATAACCTATATACTATATAAAACCTACATTTTTTTTTTCAATAGCAGTGCCCATTTCTGACAGCATAAATATACTCTACGGTCTACAATTTTCAATTAGTTTAAAAACAGGGTCTCGTGCAATTCGTACGAAAAGTTTCCGAGAAATTAATTATTTTAAAACGGGCAAATATTTAGGGGGCTATATCCAAATTGAAATTCGGTACTCGGTTGTTGACCGAGAGAGCTCCCTTCTTGATCAAAGAGTCTTAAGCACCACTCAAGCAGTCATTGAAAGCTTCTAGATTACAATATAGCATAAAAAGTTTCAAAATATTGTTACAGCGTATATAGGGTTCTTTTGATCTCATGGTTAGACAACTTCAAACTCTTGTCTCTTAGAAAAGTAGAAAATAATTTATTTGCAGCTCTTCAGAACAACAGAGTCTTTGAAACTCACAAATATTACTAGATATTCAAAAATAACTGCTCAAATCTATCGTACAAGTACAGATATAGGTCCCAGAGACTCTTTATACAACGTCTCAACACTAAATAACATTCAAAACAACGTAGATAAAACTGAAGCAAACTTGCTTAACAATCGCCTAGTTGTTCACTCAATGACTGACTGATAAATAATAACCACAACAGCTCGTATTGCTCTCCTTATATAGGCTCGCAGCATGCGCTGGAAATTTCCACAGGCTTCTTGAATATTCCAGAAAACCACGGAATAACATTCAATGTATCAGCATATCTAAAGGGGGGTTACCATAGAGAGGGAAGGGTTACCATCGCCAACAATCGCCAAGTTTGTCGCCAACTTGGTGATATATTGCCAAATTTGGCGATCAAAATTAGTCGTCAAAAGTGACGCCAACTTGGCGATATCTGTAATATTTCGCCAAGCTGCCATAGACATTCACTGAAAATAATAGACAAGATTGCTTGATAACAGAGACAATGTAACAAAAACTAATATTAGTAAAGAAATGGAGCTTAATAAGATTATTTGCATTATTTTACAGTACAAACACTAACTATTTACAAAATTCGTAACAATATCTAATAACTTCTATCAAAGACAGCCCCTTCAACCATCATGTCGCCATTTTTTAAGCATAATTTAAAACCATTTTGAAGAAAATTTTTTAAATTTTGGATTTTTATAAAGCAGGACTTAATAAATCTAAATCCATCAAAAAATTAAGGGTTGAAATTCATTTTTTAATATTAATTTCATAAGTTATATAGCAAAATTATAAAAATTACAAATTTAACGTATTTATGTTTGGGGATTTTAGTATTATTGCTACATAAAAAAATCTTCACTTTAGCAGAGATATTTTAGGAGATATTAATAAAAATATGAAAATGTAATTTAACATTAGAAGCACCTAATTTCGAATGTTAATAATTCAAACACTTATCATTCAAATGACTTGAGATTTGGTATCTAGCCATAGTTTGAACCGAAGATTTGAAATAGCTTCTTAAAATTGGGTATTGCTATTGAAAATTTTGAAGTTTGGATTCGTTTTGATTTATAGATGGCCACCTAAGCAAATTTTATATGTATAATTTAAAAGTAGACTTTATTTCCTATCTTTCGGTACCATACTGTTAAAACTAATGGTGACACATTGCACCTTTTAGGGGTGAAAAGCTTGTCTCACTGGTGACATCCCTAAAGGAGCCAGAATGACACCTTTAATTAGGATGAAAAGATGGCACCCTTAATCCAGAGTGTCCAATAATAAAAAATTAAAAAATATACACTGTAAAAAAAAATCTGGAAGACTACAAAACTAGTTTTTGTAAAGGTGCAGAAATCTGCATGTTTACTAAAATTTTATTTGTAACCAGGTATAATATTTACCACCCGCATAGTACAAATACATGAAATGTCGTAGTTTCACCTGTCAGCCAATCAGAAAGAGCTTCAGTAGTGACGTAATCGCTATTTACGAAGCCACAGAGGCGTGAAATGCATCCATCTTGAATCCGGTATGGATAAACATTTCTAGTTATTACTGAGTAAGTAAAGTTTTATTCTGTATGATTTACATTTTATTACATTTCCTTTTTGCTTCATTCATAATAAGTAAAAATCAAAACTCAGAAAAGACTATTTGATTTTTAGTTATTGGCAAGCTAATCTGCAATTATGTTCTGCTTATTACCTATTTATTTTTCGGTGAAATAACTATTCTTTACATCTGTGTTTAATACATGTGAAATTTCTAATGTTTTATGTAATAAATCAAATTTATCTGCTCTTTTTCTAAAATTTCACTTTCCTTTATTGCCTTCTTCTCCACAATGCCAAAATTTAAAGTGTTTAAAACTTGCTTTTAAAAAATATTACTCAACTGTGTCTTCATAGTGAATAAATTTCATTAATCATTCTTACATCACATTCATTTCATTAAAACTTCATATGTATTTCGCTTTTAAAATTTTGCTTCCGAATTTTCTTCAAATCTTTTCAAAACTGCTTAATTTAAAATAACATAAAAAGTACAATCTGTGCTCTATGTGTTAATTTATTATCGTAATGAAATATCAATTAAGTCTTTCCTGTTCTTCCCCCCACCCCTTTTTTAACTAAAAGAACGCATAGAATTACACGCAGAAAGTATAAAACTCTTTTAAACTCCAGTGGTAGGAGAGGAAAAAGCCTAAATCAGAATTATTTAAAGGAAAGCTGGAAATTATGTAAATTCATTTAGTTTAGGTCTAGAATGAATGTATTAAGTTTTCCCCCCTCTTGCTAGGTTGCGTTACAATTTTTTTAATTACCATTAAAATATCTATTAAAAAAACCTAATGAAAAACACTGTCAATGCAAATGTTGTAGAACTTAAAATTATAAATAAAATGATAATCGATATTTAACATTTTTGTTTAATTTTCAACAATTTTACTTCAAAGTATTGGCTAAATCGCTAAACAAGAACTTGAAACGCGAAAAGACAAGGTTATCAGTTTACCGTGATTGTTATTATGTACATGCAACTTTTTTTAGTTATTGATGCATTATTTAGAATGGATATTTTTGAGAAATATGGCTTAATCTCTTCATTGCGGATTATAGCCCAGTGGTGGGGTATACAAGAAAGGCCAAAATTCTGGTTTAATTCAAAGAAATCTGGAAATTGTTTTAATCCTATCGACATAGATTAGAAATTAATGTATCAAGTTTCCTCCTTTTGTAAGTGAGCTTTAGCCACTACAAACAAATTAACTTTAAAAAGTGGATATTTTCATAATTTTTAGAATATTTCAAAAATGACTCGTAAATGATGGGAAATGTTGCTTATTACTTCCGATATTGTATTTAAAATATGTATAGCATTTAATATGATGCATATAGAGTGAACAACAATGCGTATGTATTAAAATTAAGGATATTGAAAATAAAGAGCAAGGATAGGGGGAAGCGGGGTAGAGGAACAAATGAGTGTGCATAAGACTTTTCTCTAGAGGAATTCAAGGTCAAATAATAGCACGATTATAAATTTCGATATTTGCGTAAAGGACAAAGATGGTAATAATAAAATGATTTTTGACAAGTATACATGAATCTGCAGTTAAATTCATAAAAGTTTCAAATCTTACAAACATTGAAAAAAAAGTATTATAATCTTTACGTAAAAAATCTTTCACTTTAAACTATGGTTTAAGGTTGGCGGTGTTCGCTGCGAAATGAAATGGAAAACAGCTATCATTTAAGCAACACTTTGCCCGAAAACTACTAAATTATAATTTTCAAAATAGACAAAATAAATTCCTAACGTAATTACCATAACATCGTGAAGGCCTCAAGAATTAAAAATGTATCTGTACACGTATGTAACAAATGTAGAGAGGATGAATGGGTAACTTGGTGTCTCCTTTGGATTAGCGGTTAAGGCAAAATTTTGAAATAGAATTGCGACAAAATTATGAACATGGGTATTCATTTTATTGCAAATTTTAAACTCTAAGACATTTGAATTGTCAATTATTTTTACAGTATTACTTGTTTTGCGATATTAAGATAATTAAAAAAAATGTATTTCTAACGTAAATTTAGAACATGGGGGGGGGGGGGTTCTAGATCTAAACTGGAGGGATTAAAATAATTTCCAGTTTCCCCTAATTAATTTTTAGTTAAACCTCCTGACCACTACGGTTAAGCTTTGAAAGAGAATTGTGGCATTAATGTTCAGCAAAAATATTAAATGTAGATGGTCATTTTACTCAGAATTTTAAACTTTACAACATCCGTATTGACAATGTTATTTAAAGTTAATTCTTTTGAGATATTTTTATGATATTAAAAAAAATTACTGTGCATCTATATCTTTTTTCTAATTCTCACCTCGTAGGGGAGAAAAATTAAATACATTCATTTTAGATCTAAGCTGAAGGGATTAAACCAATTTCCTACTTTACCCTAATAACGAGCTCTGCAAACTAATCACTGGGATATTAGTATTTTACTTATTTCTAATTTTTAACTTATGTAAATAAGTCATCTAATACTCTCTCTTTCTTAAAAAAAAAATCCTGATCTGTTACTTTATTGTACCAATAAGTAATAGATCATATGCTTTACCCCTCCTATCACCGAAAATGACGTTATCTCTTCCCCTCTCTCCTTAAAAACATACAAAGTTTAGTTTTTTACAGCGATTAATTTTCATTTTTTGCACAATTTGTAAGTCTTCAGTAAGTTAAATTGTCAACCGTTTGGAAATTCTACCCTCCCCTCCTTCAATAATAAAAAAAAGAAAATATGGTTATCTTTGTCGCCATTCTTACTTTTTAAAATTATAAATCTTTAAATGTCTATTTTCTTCCTGCTGTATTTGTTACTTTATTATGACAGTAATTAACTACCTGAAATCTTCCCTAAGTCTCTCAACCTAAGATTTTATTACTTAGTAAGGGAGAGTGGGAGTAAAGGAGAGTGGAGTGGAATGGGACAGGAGATTTTTCTGTTTGTTTCATTTATAAGTATTTCACCAGTCACGTATTAGATTAAGGAAAAGCATCCCCAATGTTTAGTTGAATAAAGTAGCGAATTTGCACAAACTTGTAATTGTAAAAAGAAAAAGATTATTTCAAGAACCAAAAGTAAATTTGCTTTATAATTTTTTATGCTTTCTGTATATTAATGACTTGTTTATGTATATATGTAATTGTTTCCCTATTTATAGAGCATTATACTATATATCATCCATAATTTAAACTATGTCTAAAAGCAGCATTTCTGTCTATACAAGAAATGTAACGTAGAGTATAGGGAGGAATGGGACATGCCAGCAAATGAAGAATTAGGACAAATCCAATTTCTTTACTTTTTTTCTCTTAGTTACAATTTCATTATAATTATAAAATCGTTTTGAAAATTGTTTCTATAATGTTCAAAAACATTTAAAATGTTTCATTTTGTATTTTATAAATCGAAATTTTGGTTTTTGTGTCAAATTTGATTTTCTCATCTTTGAAAGTTGTCTCATTCCTCCTCACTCTCCCTTTTTTTTTTTTTTTTTTTTTTTTTTTTTTTAATATTCAGGTAATTTCAGAGCTTTAAGCGAGTAATTCAGTTGCATGTCTGTTAATTTAATTATTTATAGAGGAAGTTTTATTTTTATGTAAAATTAGAAAAAAAGAACTCTTTATGTTTTAAGAGCAAACAAATTAATCTTTGGGGCTAAACAAATATAACGTTATATATATATTTTTTGTTTGGAGGGCGGTTGTTATTTGACATCGATGTCATTTCTGATCATCAATTTTTTCTCTTTTTATTTGTAACATGGTCTTTGGTACAAAATAGCATGTTATCTTTTTAGCCTGTTATTTATTTTTATGAAAATACAAAGTTATTAAAATAACTGAATTATTATAAAATTATTTAATTCTAAAATATAGTATACCCGAACGTTTAAGATTCCTATTTTTCTTCATATGTGTATGCATATCGCAGTTCGAGAATCCGTATAAAAAATGTACTTGAAATGAAGCTGTGTTTACTAATAAAGAAAAAGAATGTTGTCCTTCTTTTGCTTGTATGAATTTCGATTTGCACCTCACCCCTCTCTGTTCGGTGCAAGTACGACAGTTCTTTATTATTGTTGCGAAGTGATCTGCGTTTACCAGTGTATTTGAAAGAGTTAAAATTCATATTTTAATAATCAACTGCACTATCAATTTTAGCATTTCAGCTTTTAAAGCATATATTTTGTTTATCGGAACTTTAAAATAGCATCTTGTAGTTGCTTAGGGAGTAAAAAGATTTTGGAGAAATAGTTTTTTTTTTTTTTTTTTTTTTTTTTCAAACGGCTTACTGTGGGGGCTTGTAGATATCAGAAATTTAATATCAGAATATATAAACATGTTAAAATTGGTACTGATGATATATTGCGATAACTATCTTAAACTGTATGGGAATAGAAAAATTGCCAATTTTAAAAGATAAATGTATAGCAGATATTTATGTACAAATAGATGCAAAAAGCAGCTAATCATTTTTTATACTATTTGCTCCTTAAGCATCTTTTAAGTCTGTGTGTATTTTTACTTAATAGAAGTATTTTTAAGCAAGCACTATAAATCAATTTAAAACCATAGATTATAAAACACTTTCCAACGCATTCAGAATTTTATCTAAAATTTCCACCGCTTAAAAAGGTTAAGTATGATGGCTAAGTAAGCATTTTATAAAACACATAACGCATTTGAAAACTTAATTAAAAAAATTGCTATCAGTTATCGGAAAAATATCCGAATTATTTTGTAGAACACTGTATATGAATAGATTTGTATGTACACTAAATGGCCAAAGATGACCGGTCACTTGCGATTTTAGACATTTCGATAAATATCTAGAAAAATACATGAGGAATTATCTTCAAACTCTAAATGTGTAAATATAATAGTAAGTCATACATTTCCATGAAGTTTTTTTTTTTCCCGAAACTCCAAAGGGGGCCGTCAACAAATTAAAAAAATAATGTTTTAGATAACCCTGTCAAAACTAATGTATCAAAAGCGTTCGAACTGTATATTATGATTAAGTGGGTTATTCTAATAAACTGTGCTTATTTTTATGTGGATAGCATGTACACTCTTAGAAAAATTAAGGTTTTTATAAAAACAGTCCTAAATTTTTCCAAGTTTTGACGGAATCTATCAGCTAATTTTGAAATAGTTGTAACATTCGATACTAAGATGAATATTAGTTTTTCTATAATAATATTCATTATAAATTTTATTTAATTTATGTTAACATTTATCTTTTCTTTTTAGATGCATGAAGAAACTGAAGTACATCTTAAAAACAATGTGAGCCTGCTTGACGGCGAAATTTGAGGGAAAATCTCGTGAACATCATTCTTGCGCTTTAATATATTCTGAAGCACTGAAGTTTTTCAGTAGTTTTATTGTAATGACATTTTGACAATCATTGTCTAATAGTGTTTTAGCATACATATACATATGAGTTTGATTATTAATATTTAGACAAAGCATGACTTCAAAAATATAAAGTATGAAATCCATAGGCATTTGTATAAATACTAATTATGTAATACTTGCAAAATGTGAGTTGTATAAAAAATATGTTTTTTTATTGCAATGAATTTAATAAATAGTTATTTAATAAATTTACTCATATATTTCATTGTATTTTGTTATTTATTCATATTGCATTTATTGGTTGTACAGATATGGATATTATATTTATATCAAACGACAGTTTATAATATTTTCCAAAGCAATATACATTTTTTTTCTTTCCATTTTAGTTTCCATAAGCTTTCTACTTTTATAAAATTGCTTAGTTATACTGATAATACCATACTGATAAACATTAAAGAGTTCGAAACCTGCCCACAATTACTGTTGATGTATCAAAGGTGTATTTTTTCCATATATATGTTAAGGTGTATATCAACTCTCATATATGTAACTATTTGAGTTAAAGATTCTAATTCCAAAGGAATGTTAACCACATAAGAATTCTGCTAAATTCATACATATTTGATCCATTCTTCGGGATCTTTAAGTTAGGTTAGTTTAAAATTCCTGGTCTTGTCAATAATTTTTTCCTCTTTAATATTTCAATTTGAAACAAAACTCTCAAGCAAATAAAGTATTAAAGACATATGTAAAATATGTAATGTATTAAGTGTAGGCGGTGCAATAAATATATGAAGAATAAGTCGTGGAAAAAGATCACCCCTCCTCACAAAAAAGGGGGGGGGGAGAAAGATTCTAATAATTAGTTATAACTTCACTGCATATTCACCTGAAATAAGAATATATAAGATGTAAAAAAATCTAAAATGCGACATTCAGGTAAATACATTAATTTTTTTGCAGATTTCCTATCTGTTTTTGTGTCATTGAATCGGTTATTATGTAGTGTTCAAATATATGTACCAGGAGTTAATGAAGTTCTTACGACCATAGAACCGAACAAAACTTCTCTAAAAAATATATATGACTAAATATATATATTTTATTTCTAGTTTAGTTTAGTAGCATATTTACATAAAATGAACAGATAATATTTTCTCACAATATAAAAGTTTTTAAATCATATATTGGATTAGATGAGGCACAGTGCTTAATTATGTATATATATATATATATATATATAGAGAGAGAGAGAGAGAGAGAGAGAGAGAGATAATATAGTCCATACAATTTGTAATTTTTTTTTTTGTCACAATTATACCACTAACATTTTTAGGCATATTTTAAAACTCAATGATGTACCTTACTTTGTTTTTATTTGCTTTTTTTAATTTAACTAAAAACCGTAAGATCTGCTTCAGCTTATCTGCTCATTTAGTGCTGTTGTTATAATGCCCATTTAATATAAAATGTGATTTTGCACCTATTGAAATGTCTAAAGTAAAACTTTAGTGCATAACATACAAATATTTGTGTCAATTGCTGCGGTAATATTGAAACACATGTCAGGCCATATTGTTTATTTTATTTGGAAGTATTTTGATACATGAGGAAAACTTCACTCTGGATATCTAAAACTCTAAAAAATCAACTTCATATTGAAAGAATTCGTAACAACTCCAATTAATAGAAGTATTAGTATACAATATATTTATATACACGTAAATTTTTTTCGGAATATTGCTGGTAAACCACTGGTAATACAACTGGAAAAATATTTTACAGTTACAAATATATTTTGGAAGTGCAAATAAAATGTTTTAAATACAATACTAAAAAATCATTAGCATTTTAATGTATTAATTCTTGTACTGTTGCAAAGAACTTTCTGGCGAGAATACAAAAACTGGCTCAACAACATATAAAACAAAAAAAGGTAATTTTTCTGACGGTGCCTTAATAAATTTCCTTTTTTTTATAAGTACATTAAAAGTTTAGTTTGCAATTTTGAAAAGTTCCAAGTAAATGTGCCATGAAGTCCCTTGCAAATGTACAAGAAAATTCTCAATAAATTTACTACAAAATCATTTGTAAGAATACTAAAAATCAATAGAAAACTCGCAAAATATTGTTTAGAAAACTCCCTAAAAATTCATTTGTACGTTTACTAAATAAATCTTAGGAAATTTACCAAAATATATTTAGTAATCGCCCTAAAATATCGCTAGTAAGCTTACTAAACAATATTTAGTACTTTTATAAAAACTAATATGAGAAACTCCCTTAAAAATCATTAGTAAATTAGCTAAAAATTCTTTAGTAAACTCCCTGAACAATCATTAGTAAGATTACTAAGTAATATTTAGTAAATTTACAGGCGATTCTTTGGGAAACTCGCTAAAAAAAGGTTAGTATGTTTCCTAAACAATATTTAGTAACAGTTACTAAAGCAACTTTTGTAATATTACACGATTTTCTTGTGTTGCGGTTACATAAAAAATTCTAGGCATCCCAGTTTCCTAGAAAATTCTTAGTAACCTCACAGAATTTTTTTTACAGTGTACAAACCGACTTTTGGCCGTTGAAGGATTCGAATTCATAACGTCTGAATACAAGCTCAGCGTTCTAACTGCTCGGCAATCGAGCTCACCTTCATTCACTCATAGTCATAGATTTTACTTGCCGTCACAGAAAACAGAAACACACACGTCACAGCGCATGCGCATGGTTCCAGTCACTCGATGAGGTGCCATATTGCTGCCAATACGAAGTGTATGTCACCTTATTTAGCTCCAATCACCCAGTAAGAGACCTTTCGGCACTGCAACTACATATCCAAGCCCCTATGGCACCCTAGGGTTCCAAATGCCCCGGGTTCCAATGGACCCTAGGGCCTTTTCACCTCCGGGTCTCAAATGGCACCGGTTTGTCACCTTCACTTTTAACAGTGCAGTAACTTTCTCCTACGATAACTTGTAGATGAGTTAGTAGGGGGTATTTACATTTTTTTCACGTACATAAATAAGCCATACAATGATACTCAATTGGAAGGGCATACATACTTTAAAAAATTTCTAACAATTCAGTAAAGAAATATATTAAGAGGTTCTTATTGCAAACACTTTTCCTCAATTTCGAACTATATATATTGCATTTCAAGATATGTTTCCCCAACCTTCAACTGTATATTATAACCACTTTCACAGATTATTAACTTATTATTATTGTTATTAGTATTTCTTTCAGAAGATGGAATAATTTTTTGCTTGTGTTAAAGTTATAGCATCTTTTTCTGCCATTAGTAAATAATAATAAAAAATAGGCATACTCGAAATTTTTAAAGCGAAATATATGCATGTATAGTAATTTAACAGACACAACTTTTGAAAGATGAAAATAATAGGATCATGTGTTTTAATTATGACCAGGGGATAATTGTGACCTTGTCCATAATGGACAAAACTTTCTATGGCAAAATTTTGCTTCATGTTTTGATATTAACCTCATAAGGTATTTTTATTTTAAGTATTTTTTATTGCTGGTCTGAAACAGTTTTCATATCCGAATTGCAATTATAAACAAAATCGACCAAAATTTTCGATAAACAGATTTTTCAGTTTGGAGTTCTAATGGTCTCAATTACCCCAAACAAATGTGTATAGGCAAGTAGAAAGAGAAAATATAGTGCTCAGAATTTTCCCACTAGTAGTCATAATTGTCCGAATATTTGTGATTGTAAATTTTTGACAGGGTAATTACAAGGGGTGATTAAATGAAAAGGTACGAAATGACGTAAAAACGAAACAGTTAAATATTTGCATATTCCGCCATTGGGAGAACGTAGCGAAACATCTCGGGATGCGATTGGAGTCTTTGACAGGGATCGGAGCATGAGCGGGCGCCCGCATGCGCAGTAGACAGCAGAGGCTCTTATCAAAAGCATCGTCCAAATGATGCGGCAGTCCGTATGAGGACAGGATGACGTTCGCGTTGCAAAATTTGACGATTGAGGATCAGCGAGGTGTTATCCGATTTCTGACAGATGAAGGTGAAAAACCGGCAGCTATTCATTGCCGGATGGTGACAGTTTAGGGGGAGGAATGTTTCTCTGACAAGTCCGTCAGAAAATGGAGTGCCCGTTTCCAGAGTCACACACATGGAACTGACCAAGTTCAAGTCGGAGACGTTGGGTCATCCGCCCTACAGTCCGGACATGTCGCCCTGTGATTTCCATGTGTTTGGTCCGCTGAAAAAAACCTGAAAGGGAAGCTCTTCAACTCGGACAACGTACTCAAAGAAGCTGTGAAGGAGTGGGTCTCGTCACGACAGTAATTCTGGGAACAAGGATTCCTGCGGCTTGTTCATCAGTGGGATCGTTGCGCTCAGGCCTATGGTGAATATTTTGAATAAAGTCTACATTTATACCCACCGTGTCGTTTCGTACCTTTTCATTTGATCACCCCTTGTATAACCATCCTTTTAACTTAAAAAAATAGCTGTCAGAATTAAAATTTTAAGAGGTGTTCTTAACCTCTTCAGACCTGACACATTTTAGGCCATCGTAAAAATTATTTAACACTTTGTTCCATCTATTTATATGTATAGAAACATAATTTTGTAATAAAAAGTAAAATAATTATTTTTAGTTTATATTTACTAGCAGGTACACATATGTGTACCTCGGGTTCATACTGCAAAAAAACACTTCATTTTTAAAAAATTTATTTAAACGAGAAATTTGGTGGACAATTGATACATATAAGCTTATTTGACGTGCTATTTTCGAAAAAAAAATTATATTTTTATAGAGAGATATATATTGCATTTTATACAAATAACCCTCGTTCTTGATTTGCAGCATTCATACTTACATTTTGAAGTTAAGTTATCATTTGTTGAAAGAGGAAACTGTTGAATTTTGTCATATCTAATGTGGTAAATTGGCTTTTAAATACCCTTACGTTGTTTTTGCTGTGGTTTATTTGCGGAATCGTCTTCAAAATCGTTTTCAGATGAATAAATTTTGCGTGGTCTCCACGGTCGTAATTCTTCACTTACTTCGCTCTTATATTTCACGAATACTTATGTAATCTCTAAAAATACCGCAGGAGAGACAATCTGTCTTTTCGAGAAACTTCACCTGTTTTGCAATTTCTGATATACATTATCCAACAAATGGAAATAACCAAATCTATAAAATGTATAAAAACTCTTGTTGACTACTTTTTTGTGTGAATAGAACAACGGTAGTAAGCTAAACACTTATCCTTTAAATCTGTACAACCATACACGTTTTGTATTCACATTTCGTTTGTATTGCAGGTTGCGTTACATTAATTTTACATTTTTTATCTTTAGACCACCTAACACAATTCCTCTCGGGATTGCTATCGATGCAAGTCGAAAGCAAAGTTACACATTTGCTATCTTTCCAGTTTACTATACACATATTCTTCCCTTCCCTTTGTTTCTCATCCCACTCTCCGCGTTACAAATCTCGATCACAAATTTTTTTTATCTGTTCCTCCAAGTCTTTTGTTCATAATCATTCCAGTTTGGTAGATATTGTTCCTCAATAAAAAGTCGACACATTTTACACTAGTACAAAAAACTGCTGTAGTAAATCACCCGTGTGTTGTCTTTTAGTATAAATTTAAAAAACAATTTGACAATGCCTCTACCTATACCTAATCATAATTATTTTGAATAATCAGCTGGTACCCTTTTCCATGAGCCTTTTCCATGATATGTTTGGCAGTCAAGGGCATGGTCATCCCTGGCGGATAAAATAAAGTTTTTTAATCTCAACGGATTAGGTTTAACGGCACATAATGTCTAAATCCACAACGTCCAGCAAATGGGATCTAGTGATAAAGGTTTTGGCTTGGGCAGGGACAAACATTTAATTCTTAATGCATTCAAGATTAGATTTATTTCCTATAATTTGTAATCTGCTTATTGATCAATTGATTTATCTGCAAAATGAAGAAATTTTCTGATCTCAAAAAATCGAACACGTGACATAGTAGCTGCAATTCTAAGTACTGACAAGTCTTTTTGCCAATAGAAGCTTGCTTGGAGATATATTAAAGTTCCCATGTGTATGTGTACGGCTGCAACTTTTATAATTTCACATTTAGATTCATTTATTGAGCGACGGTTTCGTGTTTGAACAGAATATAACAGAATTGGAATTGTTTGAACGGAATTTGTTTCATATGAAACTTTTTCCCCAAAATCTTCATTTAACTAATCTAGAAATGATTCAAAAAGATTTACGATGCTGGAAAATCTGATTTAGATAATCCTCATCAATCAATAAACCTCGGAATACTATTAGAAGAAAAAAAGTTTGAATAAATGTTTGCGAACCGATAAAGTTTTATTCTCAGCATTATTATTCTACTGTGCGGTAACACAAGTTTTAAAAATTTACTTTCAGCTTTCCATAACAAAGACTTTTTAGGTTAAACTTTATTATTACATGGATTCGGGATAGATACGGGAGCAATATCCTCAATAGTTATATCTGTGTGATCTAAATTTTTATTGACAGAAGACTCACCATCACCATCGGCCTCATCAGTTTATTTACTCTTAAAAAGATATAATAATTATGATTTTTAAAAATTAATGTTTAATTTAAAACATCAATGAATCAAATGAATTCTTATTTATAATTAAGTATAATATTTTCAATAATTCCACAACTTTAGCACTGCACCAATTAGATATCATTCAGTACAATTTTTTTGTGTGAGATGACTTCTTTCCAAAAACACAGAATTGAAACCGGAGGTGCACATATATGAACCTTACAAATTGCAACTAATTTAAACAGATATTATGATCTAGCTAAAAAATTTAAATGATTTATGCAATACTGAAGAGTTTATAAGCATACTTAAAAATGATTATGAATAAATATTAATTTTCTAATTATAAAAATGTATTTACTTTTTCGACATTTTATATTTTTCGCCATTGCTCGTTTTTTTCCTCCAAAATCATATGAATTAAGACTGCTAGCGCCATTTCTTGCTGAAACTAGGAAAAGCTAACGTACACAAATAACATCCACTCGTCTCAATAAAAAAATTTCAAATATTAAATGAGATATGCAGTTGAAATCAGAGGTACACAAATGTGCACCTCGGGTCTGAAGAGTTTAAAGGGTCAAAATTACTTCCAATATATTAAAAACACAACTTTTCCAAATAGAAAAAGAAAAGATAATCAAAATGTTGAAAATATACAAAGTGGACATAATTACTCAGCCTGACCATATGGTTGTTAAAAATAAAAATCGTAATTTCGAGTATTTTACGATTTAAGTATAGATTTATACATAAAAAAAATACGGAAATTAAATAATTCATTATTGCGATTTTATAAAAAAGATTGCGGTAATCCTTTTTTTCCGCAAGTAACAAGACAAAAATTCATTGCTTAAGTTCAGTTTCATTAATTTTCTTTAAAAACAGTTAAATATTCGGATATAAGAATAAGCAAAATGACAAATAACATGATTACAGGGTGATTTTAAAAGGAATAGCGGAACATCAAAGAATGGCTGGAAAACAATTTACAACACACAATTCATTTTTATTTAAAATTATGTTTTATTATGTTTTAGGGAAAAAAAACTAAACACCAGGAAGAAACAATGTATAACATAACACAAAACACTTTTTTTAAAAGGAAAGGGAAGCTGTTTTTAGCAGTTTTTTAAACCTGTTCTTTATTGAAAAGGGTTTTTCCCTTTTTTTTTTCTTTTTTTTTTTTTTTTAACTACTTTATAATATTTTATTCATCTTGTATTATTTTATTCTTTTTATTTTGTAAATTTTTATTTCAGCCTTGTTTTATTAGTGCTAAATCGCATTATAATTATAAGTTGTCACTTTTAATGATGGTTACGATTTGTTTATAAGTTTAAAGATTTATACCCGTTAAAAATATTTATAGAGTACTTATTGTCAGCATATTTCTTTATTCTCTGCAGGATATACATAACAAATATCTGCACAAAAAATATTGATTTTATATGAGGAATAGCTACCTGCAAGGATATAAACAAAATATTTTATTTGCTTGATTTGTTTATTTTATTGGAAAAAATATGAAAAAAGTTCATTTTATGTCAAAATTTGTTTTAATACCAAAATTAAATATTTTTATGCTAATACATTCGCACAATAACGAAGTTTTGAAAATATTCAGATCTTAGTGTTAAAATTATGCAATACTTTGGATACAATATAGCATTCGAAATCTTTTGTATGTCCCTGTAAATACTATCTGCTTTCTATTATGCCGGAAGTAAATTGTAGTAAACCTCAGTAAAGTACATCAGTTTCATAAAATGTGAAATAGTTTAATACAATTAAAATATGCCCCAAACAATGTTTCCCCTTATATCATTATGTAATGAAATACTTTTGTGTGTCCTGTAAATGAATAACATATACACCCTTTGCGCACCTGATTGTACAGAATGTATATTTCAGTGTATATTTCTTAGATGCATATCCGTTTTATTATGTTCGAAAGATTGTAACACCATTAAATGCACTTGAAACTGTTATTTCCAATTGATCGTAATATAACAGAATAATTTTGATTGTCCCTGTAATTGATCTATGCATCCGATTTTCATAAAATTTGAAATGACTCGACAAAATTATGCATCACTTATATATTTTTAATTTTAACTACTTATATATTTTTAATTTTAATTTTAATTTTAATTTAAACTGTTTGACACTGGCACCTGCATTGTGTGGTATAGCCTATGTTTCGATAATTTCAGCCCTTGTGTTAAGACAAAATACAGATCAATAATTGCAAAAAAAAATCAAAACGTGACTTGATGCAAGAAATTAAAAAAATTATTTCTTAAAAGTTTCAAAATTTTATTTTAACCTCTTCAGACCTGGGATACATAAATGTGTACCCCCATTCTTTTCCTCATAAAAACTAAACTGTTCGATTTTTTTGCATTTTTACTTTATTTCTATACAGCTGAATGTATTTTGCTTTAAACAAAACCAATAACTATCAGCACTGATGAATATTACATCATAAAATAAATATTATTTTGATCTGAGTTTCGAAAATACCTTCAAGACATCATGGACAAGAAAGTAAGAAATATTCATGATTAAATGCATTACAATAAAAATTTTTGAGGATTTGCTGATCATTTACTTGTTTAAAGACCTTAATTTTGTTATTGCGTCAATTTATATTACTGATAGTTAAAATGATTTTTTAAGGGGATTAGTACTTTTATATCCATATTTGCAAACCTAAATTACCAGTCCCCTAAAATACTGATTTCATAAAAATGACTCTTTATGTCATCTATGGTGTCATTTCGATCATGCAAAAGCAATAAATATATATTTTTTGAGTTATTTGATGCTCAGGTCTGAAGAGGTTAAGTGAAATTTTTTCTAGGAAGTCTTAAAGCTTCAACAAAAAATGTGTTAAGAAAACAATAAAATGTAACCCTGTGAAGGTGTTCGTCACTTTAAATACAAAACACAGGTTAAACAGTCACATTTTTAACCAAGACGCCACAAACAATATTTTCAAATTGCGTAACAAAACACTTAACGTAAATTGAAGCTTCATAAAACGGATCATAGCACTTAAATACAGCTCTAAGTGGGATTAATTCCAAACAAACACTGAACCGTGCCAAATTACATTCACTTCACTTCACGTACAGCAAAATATCATGATATATTTAGCCGAAAGGGGCAACAGCGCCATTTATATATTATACAACTTTAAGGACGGCAGTCATTTTGTTACAACCCTTCATTGATGAGAATTCCCAAATTTGAAAGAGAAATTGAAGCAGCAACTTTCAATTACATGAATAATTATAAACAAAAGTTGTGTTCTTTCGTACAACCGTGTATCAATATTTTTTTAATTATCAACTAGCCACTAAACATTGTAGAATACATTTATAATTATTGAAATTTATTTCCAACATGGGCTTTTTAATGATTAATAAATATAATTGTACGTTTTAATTCGTTTTTCAATTTAAGTAATAATCTAATCAAATCTAATCAAAATAAATCTAATCCTATTTCATAAATCTAATCAAAAAACCTAACTGAATCCTGTTTTTTGCGCGGAAAGGTAGTTTCAACATTAACGATTTTCACATTTGTGGAGGATTCTGCGAACCTAAACCTCATGAATGTTAAAGAATTACTGTATTAAAATAGATATTTTTTCCGTTCTATAAAAATATTTTACTCCAGTCTAGACAAAAATTCATTTTTTCTCAGAATTAAATAAAGAATACTGCCCAGTTAAACTGATGGCATTGAGCTCACAGGCTACAAATACTAATTGTACATTAAAGCCTTATATTTTCAAGGGTTAATTCCGTTCGAAAAAAGTTAAGAAGGGAAAACAGCTCTCCACTTAATCATTTAACCTCCTATACTATCAAAGACATGCTTTATCATATAAAAAATCTATATCCAAAATTCAGAGCAAATGAGATAATTCTTAATAAAAACCCATTTAGCATTTATATAATTTAAAAGGAGTTATCCCCCTCTTTTATACTTAACCATTAAACTTCCAAAACTATTCAGAGATTTGAACGAAATCTGAAAATTCTGCTTGAAAAACCCATTTATATAAATTAAGGGGGGGGGGCATTAGAACCCCTGTTCCCCCTATTTATACTTATTCAATGAACACCTAATAGCAGTCACGGAATCGCCTCATCAGAATGATCCTAATCTAAATTTTGAACGAAAACTTAATTCTGCATGAAAATCCCATTTATATCAACTAAGGGGAGGGGCATGAGCTCCCCGTTCCCCCTCTTATACACATCGAATGAACTCCAAAAACTAATCAGGGAAGCGCCTTGTCAGGATATACCTACATACAAAATTTCAAGTGGATCGGATATTTTTATCATGAGTTATCGCGTTACGCACGAACGTACGAACGATCATACATACAGAACGGACGGGCACATAAGCTCTCAGGCTATGATAGCCTGTGAGCTAAAAAGGAACGCACTGTATAATAGATCATAGCTTCATTATTCATAAGTTATGAAAAATAATCATGCTATCAAGTTTTTGTTTTGATGAAAATACTTGCGTTCACAAAATTTCTGTAAAATCCAACTTATTTTTCAGCGCATAAAATAATAATTGATACATTCCACATACAGTCAGTCGGTTATTGTTTCATTAATTGCAAGTTATTAAAAATAATCACACTATAAGGCTTGTGTTGTGATAAAAATTAAAATAAACTAATTTTTCATAATCAAAAGTAATGAAAAGTGTATCATTGATTATCATTAATTTTTTTAACAATATAATCTGTACAATAATCCATACATCAAAAAAAAATCTATCATTCATTAAGCCACAACATAATGCGTAATTTCAATTATTATTTAAATAAACAATTTCTTTACTTTCGCTCGGAAATTTTTCATTTCTATAAAAGTAATGTACTTTCCTCAAGGGATTTTACTCTCTTTGTTACAGAAAAAAAAACAAAAAGCATTTTAAAGAGATCAGCAATAAGCTTTTCGAAACGCATTCAAAAATGTATTTATTTCAACCTCACACTTCAGTGAGCCTTTCTTAAAAATATGCAAATTAAATATTTTACAGAACGCCAAACTCAACAATAAAATTACATAAAATCCCATTTCCTTTCAAACAGAACTGTTTAATAATTGCTACAGATGTTTCAGGGATAAACTAATGAAGACAGCTCATTTAGTTTAATGGAACAGCCTAAGTCTAATAAATTAAAAATTGTCGCAATTATTTGAAGTTTCATTAAACACGACGTGTCATGAAAAAAAGTACCTTGACGACAATGAAAGAAGAAAAAATAATAAAAGATGAAATAAAGTATTCAAGGAACGGGGTAACTTAATTACATACTAGAATGAAGTTAATTGGATTATGAAAATTAAGTTTTACAAAGTTGAAAAATTACCAGTCAGGATTTAAAAAACAAGGAGGGAGGAAGTAAGTGAAGAATCTGTATAAACGTGTTTTAGTTTTTTACAGATTTTTATTTTGTTTTCCCTCCTTTTTGAGATCATTTTCCACTTGAAAATTAAAACAAATAGTACGCCTAACATATTTGTGAGAAAAGTTGTCAGCTTTAAAATTAAGAGCGTAATTATTCTAAATTTAAACCATATGCTTAATTTATATTTTTAAAGAAATGTTTGTCTGGAAATTACTTACGTGAAAAAAGTGTTTTGTAAAGTAAAAAGGTACTTTTCAACGTTACTTAAATTTTTGTAAACATAAATATGGGAAAATGTGTGTAGAAAACTTAACTGTGTAATAAATAAAATATTTCAGTTAAGAGCGAACTTATAAACAGATTTTTAAGCAAACTTCTTTTTAAATATATTAACAGTTCTCAGTTATATTCTTTCTCATCACTTATTCACATACACATCTTGGTATTCTTCTTTTGTTTTCATATATATCTGCTAATGAGAACGAAACTTTATATTCTGAATAATAGCATATTTTTACATTAGCATGAAAAAATTATTGTGCTGAAACATATAATTAAATTACTCTTGCTTTTAGCGTTATTTAAAAAAAGTGGTTAAATAACTAAAAATTACATTTTACAAGTCGACAATGGAAATATTATTCTAACAAAGATATTCATTTGAATAATTTGGAATTTTCTTGTTTAAAAATTTGCAAATATATGCAATAAATCAAGAAAGAAAACCATGCTTTAATATTAAGGCCATTTCACTCTTAAATTTGTATTTGTTCAGTAAAATAGTTTAATTTTTTTATTCAATTCATAATTTAAAATTTAAAAGTGTTTATTAAATGTTTAAAAAAATCTTAGCAAATATTATTTTCAAAGTATTTTTTAATATAATAATACTATACAAAATAAATTAGAAAAAAATCGTTAATTCAAAAATGTAAACTAGTTATATAAACCAAATATGCATTGCTTTTTTAAATGCATATTTTTTTTTCAAAAAATTCAATTAAAATACTTGATTTTGTTTAATTTTTGTTTAAACAAACATAAATCAGTCATCATTCAATAAATCAATCATTTTATAAATCAATCCTTTGAAGATTATGAAAGTGCATTTATATAAAATAAATATAAATTATAAAGTTTCAGTTTAAAAAAATTTTCGTTATTTGTCGATTTAAACATTTAAAAATAGCAGCGTTCTGCGAAACAATAGTAAATATTATGTGGTTGTCATATGAAACTTTTATTGACTTCTACGAAAATTAATTTCTTAAATTATTCTGTTAAATTTTAATAAAACTATCATTTCATTTAGAAATTAAAAATTTTTCGCATGGCACAATTTCAATTGCTAGACAAAATTTAATGGAGGGGAAACAATACAAAGATAAATCCATTTACTGAAAACATTACTTGTTTCCTTATGCAAATGTTTCAAATATTTAAATAGTGAAGATGTAAATGCAAGAAAAAATGCAATATGTTCATGATAATCTGATTAAAAATATCTGCATCTTCACTAAACAATTATAACTGACTTTGCTTTGTCTAAGTAAACATTTGAAATGAGCTGAATTAGCCAAAAATTAAAAAATGAAATTTACACCGAAGCTGCTTTTGAAGGTTTTGACATGTTTATTTTCAAATGATTAATAAAAACTATTCGAAATAACAATGCGGTCCAAAATCAAAAATTCATCAGAATAAATATTTTTAAGTAAAGGAAATTGAGTAAAAAAAAACGGAGGATAAGCACATAAAATATGTACTTAGGCTTTCATATCTGAAAATCACTTCAAGTAATATTTCAAAATGAATAGCATAAATAATTTCATTTTGTTCAAATATTATAACGGATAAACTAAAAGAAAACAAAACCCTTCAACGGAACTTCATAAAATGCTATCAACACTGCCAAGTTCTATTTCAATAGCAGTTTTTAAAGAACAACGAAATCGCAAACAAATATTTGTTTTTAAGCATTAAAGTTCTGAAAATATGACTTTCAACAAAAATCCAAACATCCAACTGCTCATTATATCTATATACATCCCAACTATTTAATGCCATGTAATACTTGAGCTAATTTCAATGACTGCATTATCTGCTTGTTCCCAAACAAAACGGGGAGAAAAAAGTTTTTCATTATCAAGAAATGTTTCATTTTGACACAGTAAACAATAAACAAAGACATTTGAAATTAATTTTGATTAAAATCTAGATGCAAAGAAAGATGATTATTTTTCTCCGGCAACTTTCTGATTTTCAACAGGAGTGGGTTTTGTTTTAATATGCTGCTCATTTAAAGGCTTTTAATAAATCCTGAAGACTTTGAAAATTAAAAGAAGCTCTGTGTATGCAATAAATTAATATTTACATTAATTATATTTTCGGGACACAATAAGAGAGAGAGAGAAATGAGAATCATGATTTGAATATTTTAAAAATATTTCTCGCTGTTTGGATGTTTTTCGAAAAATTTTCCAAACAAAGAACGATGAGTTATTCAAAAGGGAACCATTTTCATCTGAGAAGATTGCAGCGACATTTATGTATCTGTGAGCAACTCGTATTCATAAACTATTTCTATTTGGTAAAATGTGTAAAATTAAAACTTTAAAAACAGTGAAATAGTTTTATTTGTTTATTGACATGTTTCGAATCTACCATTTTGAAACCAATTCTACCATGTCTATACCATTTTACCATAGACCATTTTACTATTTGCCATTTTACCATTTACCATTTTACCATTTCTAATCATTTTCAAAACAAATAAATAATAATATTCTGAATTTGTATGATTTATGATGCAATGATCCGAAATGCTATCATTCAGTTTTTCATGTAATGCACTTTTTTTCTTTCCCAATTGGATATTTATTTTTAATTTTCTAACAAATGTGAAACTACCATATTTTTACTGTTTTACCATTTACCATTTTACCCTTTTATCATTTACCATTTTACTATTTCTAGTCATTTTCAAAACAAATAAATAATAATATTCTGAAATTGTATGATCTATGATGCAATATCCGAAATGCATATTTCAGATGTGTATATTGCTGGGACGATTACTGTTTCTAAACCAATAGGAGAGCGTCATTATCACGGTCAAGTACACGCCCACACAGTTTGATTGACAGGAACTCGTGGACAATTGACGGTGCTAATTATAACGATAATCCGTTGCGGATGAAAGTGAGCTGACTGGCTGAATGGTTAGAGCGTCGAGCTTGAAACCGGAGGATATGGGTTCGAGTCCATCGCGGGCCGAGAGTCCGTTGGTGATTTTTTTTTTTTAATTATTGGAGGCTGTCTTTTATTAATAAATAAGACATTTTAAAAACAAATATTTCAAACCCTTTTAATATTCTAAATATCGTTCCAAAATGATTTATATATATATTAAACAAATAGGAAAAAAAGCATTCTGCGAAAATATCCGTATAAGCAAAATTCTTACTTTAATTTTTATTTATTTATTTATTTATTTATTTCAGGATCAGAGGAAGTATAATTTCTAATTGAAATAAATAAAATTCAGTCATTTTGAAAAAAAAAAATTCTTTCGTACCTTTAATTTTTAATTACCGAGTACAAATTCAAACAATCCGAGTACAAATAAATAATAAACACACACGATCAATTGTCCACGAGTTCCTGTCAATCAAACTGTGTGGGCGTGTACTTGACCGTGATAATGACGGTCTCCTATTGGTTTAGAAACAGTAATCGTCCCAGCAATATACACATCTGAAATATGCATCCGAAATGCTATCATTCCAGCTTTTCATGTAACGCACTTTTTTTCTTTCCTATTTGGATGTTTATTTCTATTTTTGTAACAAATGCGTAACAACCATATTTCACACATTTTACTATTTACCATTTTACCATTCCTTGTTATTTTCAAATCAAATAATTAATAATATTCTGAAATTGCACGATCTATGATACAATGATCTGAAACGCTCGAGCTACAATTTTGGTAAGCTAAGACATTTCAAATTAATTTCGTTTAAAATCTAAGCACAAAGAAGATTACTTTTTTAAACAAATTTCTGGTTTTGTCATTATTTTAAAAATGTTTCCAGTATAGTCGAAACATGTTAGCGGTGAAATACAACTATTTTACTGTTTTTGAAGTTTTAATATTAAATCTATTAGCAGTTAGAAGCAGTATGTTATTACAAAGTATTAATTTTTTATATATTCAACTCGTATTCGGTTTCAAGAAAAAAAAAAACAGAAAAATTTAACTTTTATAGACTAAAAAACTTTAAAAATTCAAAATAGTTTGATATTTTTTAATGCATATTCTCATCTGCATTTACATGGAAATAAACAAATGTTTTATTTCTCAGAACAATGACCCTCCTAGCACACTGATGCACTCTGACAGGTACTGGAGTGTGGTACAAAAATTTTTAGTAAAACTATACCGTGATATTACGAACGAACAAAAGTATTTTAAAATTGGAAGATTTTAGTCATTAAATTTTTATCAAGATTCTACGAACTGTCAAAAGTATTTTAAAATGCATCAAACTGATTCGGTAAAGTTGTATACAGATTCAACGGACAAATAAAAGTACTTTAAAATACAATATTCTAAAAAAAAGGCAGAAAATTTTCGGTTTTATGGACTAAAATACTCTGAAAAACCGAAAGAGTTTAATTTTTTTCGTAATGTTTATTCTCATATGCTATTATACAGAAATAAATGAATATTTTGTTCCTTAGAGCAATGACTAATTGAAAATCTCACACTAATTTAAAATCAGAAATACTCAAGTGTTCCGCGAAAACTTTCAGTAAAAATTTACCAAGATTCTGCAAACTTAAGAGGCTACTTCACTCAAAGGAAAAGACCCGTTCGCTAATGCTAATCCTATGGGAGAAATTTATAAAAATATCTTGGTTGCATTTCAATATTTTTAGATGATTCTTTTTGCATTGGATAACTCAGATTGATCTGAATGGAGCTCGTTTTTTAGTTTTTCGATTTTGGTTGCAGATATTTTTTATGGGGTTGCTTTCGCTTTCCAAACCGGTTCCAAAAATGAAAGCGTCCCTGTGAAAAATAACTGTAAACAAAATGAAAAAAGTAACTAACGTCATGCATACAGATCGATCTCAGATATTCAAAGCCAAAAAATCATTTTGAGATATTGAAATGCAACCGAGATATCTGTATAAATTTCTTCCATAGGATTAGCATTAGTGAATGGGTCTTTTCATTTGACTGAAGTAGCCCCTTAAAAACCTTTTTTAAGATAGAAAAATTTGAGTCAATAAATTTATAATAAAATTTTAAGAACTAACAAAAATACTTTAAAATGCATCATATTGAGTCGGTAATGTTGTATACTAGATTCAACTGACTAACAAAAATACATCATTATTTTATTAAAATACATCATTCTGAATAAAGTTAGAAATTTTTCAGTTTTATGGACTAAAAAACTTTTAAAAGCCGAAAGACTTGAATATTTTTTAATGCGTATTCTCATCTTCTGTTATGTAGAAAATATGGATATTTTATTCCTTAGAGCAATAATTCTAAGTGTACCGCGAAAACTTTTAGTAATTGTACCATGTTTATACCATGATACTACGAACAAACAAAAGTATTTTAAAATGGAATGTTTTTAGTCATTAAATTTATATCAAGATTCAATGAACTAACAAAAATATTTCAAAATGCACCAATCGGAGTCGGTAAAGTTGTATACGGATTCTACGTAGAAACAAAAGTATTTTAAAATGCAATATTCTGAAAAGAAGGCAGACAAATTTCGGTTTTATGAGTTATTGAGTTATAAACAATTACCTTATCAGCATGACCCTTTTTTGTTCCCAGATCTTCCGCTTGGGAAAAATCGGTTCGAAATGGCGTTTTTGATTCCTTTTTTTGTAATATTTTCTGCATTTATCAAAGAATCGACAATCACGGCACCTTTTGTACTTTCCAAATAAGAGATTTTGAAAGTTTGGAGTATTTGAGAGTAAAATAGAATTCAACAATAAATCGGAAAATAAGCAGTTTGAATCAAAATACACCGTTAATTTCACAAACAATTTAATTTTATTAGTATTTTAAAAAAGAAAATTCTGAATTTGCAAAGTTATACCAAGATGCTACGAGTTGACAATAGTCTAAGAGTACAATTAAAGGACCAGAACAAAATTTTCGAAAATTGCTCATTTAATTTCCGTTATTCTATGAACTAACAAAAGTATTTCAAAATGCACCAATCGGAGTCGGTAAAGTTGTATACGGATTCTACGGAGAAACAAAAGTATTTTAAAATGCAATATTCTGAAAAGAAGGCAGACAATTTTCGGTTTTATGGACTAAAATACTTTGAAATGCCGAAAGAGTTTAATATTTTTTCTTAATGTTTATTCTCATCTGCAGTTACATAGAAGAAAAATATATGTTTTATTCCATTTTCATTTTAAAACAATAGATCTTTTAACCCACTGATGAGGAATGATAGGAATGAATCGCGAAAATTTTCAGTAAAGTTATACTAAGATTCTACGAACAAACAATTTTATTCGACAATTTAAGGGTGTATTCGAAAAAACGCTAATCCACCTTCAACAGCTCGAAATTTTTCGATACAATTTCAGACACATTTTTAAAAGTAGAAACATGAAACTTGCTGTGGAAATTCTTGAAGGGACGTATGAGGTGCCGTGTGATGTAATTTTTCGCTGATTTAATTACAATTTGATTTATAAGCAATTATTCCGCTTGGGAAAAATCGGTTCGAAATGGCGTTTTTGATTGCTTTTTCTGCAATATTTTCTGCATTTATCAAAGAATCGAAAATTACGGCACCTTGTGTACTTTCCAAATAAGAGATTTTGGAAGTTTGGAGTATTTGAGAGCAAAAGTGAATTCAACAATAAATCGGAAAATAAGCAGTTTGAATCGAAATACACCCTTAATTTCACAAACAATTTAATTTTATTAGTATTTTAAAAAAGAAAATTCTGAATTTGCAAAGTTATATCAAGATGCTACGAGTTGACAATAGTCTAAGGGTACAATTAAAGGGCCAGAACAAAATTTTCGGAAATTGCTCATTTAATTTCCATTATTATATGTATTTGTTTATTTGCACAAGTATGTAATACGTTATACTCTTTACTACACAATATTATTTCTTTTGCGTATAGTATATTTCGTGCATTAGTTCAACATTATTACATGGTTATGGAGTTCCATTACTTGCGGTCTATTCTGCTGAGCTGGCTAAATGACAGACCAGATGTAATGACCTATAAGGTTATCGGAGCGAAAAATTCCAGCTGGCTATCGCCCAGGTAGCTTAACAGGTAAAGCATTGGCCTTGTAAGCCAAGTATCTGGGTTCGATTCCCAGCCTGGACAATTTTTCGCTCAGTTGGAAATATTCAATTCGTATGATTACTTTACCAATCAGTTAGATTGTGTTGAAAATAATAGTACATTATTACATATTAGAATAATGCAGGGCTTGTGAAAATGTGAAAAATTATTTAAATTACTGTAAGCAAAATTTGTGATCTAACACTTTCGGGTCTGGTGTACTATTAATAGTACATGTCTTTTAATGGAGTACTATTTTGTTTTAAGAAATACTTTTGTAACTATTTACACATAGTAATATTCGTATATGTCTATGCATTTACTATATGACTTCATTTATGTTTAGGCATTTAGTAATAATAATTATTATTATTATTATTTGTTTAATTCTCTTGGTGCCGTTTCCGATTCTTTTATTTTAAACATATATTTCACTATAACAGATGTAATTTTTCCATTTTTGAATTTTGGGTGAAAAAAGTCCGGGCCAGGATTCGAACCAGGGATGTACTGGCTGAAGTCGCCAATGCTCTACTAACTGAGCTATCCCGGACACGAACACTGGAGGACTATTTCACCCAATTAACCTCAATGATCACTTTATCTGATCTGATACTCTGAATCAGTTCCACAGAATAAATCGAAGGTCAATATATGGAACTGCAGAAAGTCGCTGCATACGAAATTACGGACTTTTTTCACCCAAAATTCAAAAATGGAAAAATTACATCTGTTATAATAACTTTACCGATTGAATAATCGTGTTTAAAAATTAATCTAATATATTTCACTCTTTATATTCAAAATAAAAGTTGGTTTTCTGAAAGAACCATGTGTAATAAAGCGTAAAAAGAATTGTAATATAAGTTAAATCTTACTGTAATACACTATTTTCTAAGCATCTCCGAAAATTCTTCCTTAGCCAGTTGTCATATGAATATTAATTAAATGGTATACAAAACAGAAACATTCGCTATCCTTCAGACAATAAAATATTCGTTAAACACTAATTAATCTATTTAGATAGCTAGTGTTAATTTTATTAAAATAAATGTATTTTTTTCTAAAAACTGAAAACAGAATCCGGATCCGACAGGGCTAAAATTAGAACATGCCAATTGTTTCAACTACAAACTTATTATCGTTAATTAACTATTCAGTTTTAAAGTTCAAATGGACCTGCAGTTCTTTCTTTAATATTTTTTAAAAAAATGTAACGCATAAAACTTTAAATTTATTAAACTTTAAAAAATTAAACACTTCCACTGCAATAGAGATTTTCTTTACCTTTTAATAGTAGCTTTAATTCTTTAAAATTGAGACATCATAAATGTCATATTGATAGCTAAAACAAAAAGGATTATTTGTAAGCGGATTTAAATGTATGTTCTCCGACAAATGGTTCTTAGAAGGCATTTTTCTTAGGTTATGATTTGAAGTCGATAAAAATGCTAATTTTGCAAAATGGCAGATTTAAGTGATCGAAGCGATTATGAGGGGGAAGCTTTAGTATGAATTAAGAGGGAAGAAAGTGGAAGACCTTAAAGTTATCTGAAAGTATGAGGCTTTAAAAATATGCACTCTGGTTAGACATACAGTCAACTCGCGTTAATTCGAACTCGTCGGGACCACAAGAAATGTTCGAATTATCCGAAGTTCGAATTACGGAAAATAAATGAAAACATGCTTAATATGGTACTATTACAAAATAATTAATGTTATAGTGGTTTTTTTTAAGTTTATTTCGTCTGTTATCATTATAGTATGACTTAATATTAAATTAGAATGCATAAATACATAAACTAATTAAAAGATTAGAAACAATCACAGTGAAAGAAAACTTTAAAGCGTCACTGATGGACATACGAGACTCTAAGAAAGTGGATATAAAATGCATTGTATTATATGTATACTCGTTCGGAACAATTTTCACAAAAATCAAAGAAAGAGAGTTATTCAAATAATCTGGAATCAGTAAGAAAGAAACGAAAAATGAAAAGTCGTAATTCTCGTTAGTTCGAATTTTACGATGTCAAGAGAGAATGAGTTCGAATTAATGAAAATTGTTAACGTTATTCTGCCATTGAATATTTCGGGACTGAATGTTTAGTTTGAATTAAGCGAAGATTCGAATTAGCGAGAGCCGACTGTATATGAATAAAAGGTCATTCTTGTGACGGTGGTGGTGGTCTTTGATTTATATTTTCATAAATGATTGATCATAAGAAGGATCGTAAGAAGAAAGCTACCAGGAAAATTTAAGGTTAATGGTCAGTGAAATCTCAACTTTCCCTTGTCGATGTTTCCGATGGGCATGTGTTCAATTGTATTTTTTGAGTTATGTTCATCTGACGAAACCCTATTCGTCTGTATCTCCGTCTGTTTGTCCGTCACAGAGTCCGGCCTCACCAGTGGCCGAGAGGTTCTGACCTCTCAACTGGTAGACGGCAGGTGCTGGGTTCGAACCCAATCGCGGCTGCCGGCCTAACCGTTCGGAGTTTTCGTGGTTTTCTTCGAACCTTGCGTAAATACGGGTTAGGTTCCCTTAGAAAGAACCCCACGAAGGGCACTCCCCCCCCCCCCTGGGCCTATATACCTAGCGTAGATAATCGGCCGACAAAAATAAAACCAAACCAAACCAAACCGTCACAGAGTCCATACACAAAAACTGTACAATTCAAAGATTTCCAAATTTGCGTACTTGTCTGTGTATATTTTAGTATTTAAATAGTAATTAAAACGCGTCCCAAACAAAGTTTTTCCCTATATCATTATGTAATGGAATAATTTTGTGTGGCCCTGTAAATTAATAGAAAATATTCTTTGCTCAAGAATGTATATGTTGGTATGTACTTCATAGATGAACATCAATTTTATTATTTTAGTAAGAAAGCAGCATCATTTAAATGCACTTGAAACTATTTTTTTTTCATTGGCCGTAATGTAACGGAATACTTTTGATTCTCCCTGTAATTGAACTGTGCATCTGATTTTCATACCATTAGAAATGACTCGACAAAATTATGTAACAATTATACATTTTGAATTTCAAGTTATTCGGTTGGGTAATTCTTGCGTTGTTATATGCGGACAGACAGACGGGCAGAACGACGACATTAGGTGCTGGGTATTTATATAATTACGAATGTACCTAAAAACGTAATAAAAGTGGACAATAAATTCAGGAATTATATCAAAAATTAAATAAGTGTGAAATTTAACTTTTAATTTCAGATTTTTCAAAGTCTTTTTATCTGAAAAGTAATCTTTATATAAAGTTACATTTTAGGGAAAAAAACGTTAAAAATGAATAAAATAAAATTTTGTCCAACAGAGTCTTTTGAAGCATTTTAATTTGTTCTATAGTCCTGAAGTAATTTTACTGATTCAGAATCATGCATTTTAAAATACAGTTCATAGAATCTTCAAGTAATTTTATTGGCTTAGAATATTGCATTTTAAAGTACATTTGCTAGTTCATGTAGTCTTAAAATTAATTAAATGACTCGAAAGTTTTATTTTAAAGAGCTTTTTATAGTTTTTAAAATATACAAATATTTTTACTGACTCAAAATGTCGCATTTTAAACTACATGTATTAGTTCATAGAATCTTCATACAAATTGAACGATGTCCAATCTCAACGGCGTCCAATGGCTAACCCCTAAACCGATAGTAAGAGACATATAGTTCCAGCTACAAAAATGTTATAGATGAGATAAAGAAATATTTTTAAAGCGATTTGGGTCAAGAAAAACATGTCTTAAAAAGTTACGAAATTTAAACTTTTATGTCCCCCCCCCCTGATCCCATCAGTTATATTTAGTAAAATTTTCCTAATACACTGACTGACAAGTAATGTAAAAAAAAAGCCTGGAAAAATTAGGCTGATTCATGTTTTGTAGCTTTTGATGATCCATTCTTATGTATTTTGTATCACTGAATCTGAAATTGACATTCATTTTTCACCATCATGTAAAATTTTTTTGTAAATCGTAAATTTTAAAGCTAAAAAAATAGCAAAAATTTGATACTATAAAATAAACATGATTGTTGTGTTTTAACTTCTGGTAATTGATTTTTATGTATTTTTTACAGCTGAATCCAAAATTGATTTTTATTTTTTTACCATCACGTAAAAATTTTTTGTAAATCGTAAATTTTAAAAATTAAAAAATTTCTTTAAAAAAAAGCAAAAATTTGATTCTATAAAATAGATGTAATTGTTGTGATTTTAACTTTTGGTAATTGATTTTTATGTATTTTATACCACTGAATACAAAAATGATTTCCATTTTTTTACCATCACGTAAAAATTTTTTGTAAATCGTAAATTTTAAAGCTAAAAAATGAAAAAGATAGCGAAAATTTAATTCTATAAAATAAATGTGATTTTTGTGTTTTTACCTTTTTTTTTTTTTTTTTTTTTTTTTTTTTTTAATAACTGAATCTACAAATGACCTACATTTTTTAACCATCACTCCAAGATTTTTCGCAAATTGTAAATTTCAAAGTTAAAATCGAACCTCCTCATCCACTTCATCGGATCACTCAGCTGTTTAGCTGTAAAAATCCCAGTATAAGCCAAAAAAAAGTTTGAAAAAATTATTGAATTAAATAAAATTTAATAAAAAAAAAGCTTTACATACATTTTATAGTATCCAATTTTCGTTACATTTTAACTTCGACAATTACGATTTGCAAAGAAATTCTAATGTGATGGTTAAATATTATGTTAATTTTCAGATTTAGTGTGAAAAAGTACATAGAAACCAATTACCAAAAGTTAAAAAAGCTGACTGAGCTATAGAAGCTGTTGGTATTGAGTACAAAGTATGTGTTTTATGATTGAGTGGGGAAAATCTATTGATGCTTAAGAGTGTATTTCGATTCAAACTGCTTATTTTCCGATTTATTTTTGAATTCATTATTGCTCTCAAATACACCAAACTTTCAAAATCTCTTATTTGGAAAGTACACAAGTCGCCGTGATTGTCGATTCTTTGATAAATGCAGAAAATATTGCAATAAAAGCAATCAAAAACGGCATTTCGAACCGTTTTTTTCCCAAGCGGGAGATTTGGGAACGAAAAAAAAGGGTCATACTGATAAGGTAATTGTTTATAACTCATATTCTAATGAATTGAACGTAAAAAGACATCACACGGCACCTGATACGTCCCTTCAAGAATCCCCTCAGCAAGTTTCATGTTTTTATGTTTAAAAATGAGTCTGAAAATGTATCGGAAAATTTCAAGCTGTTGAAGGTGGAAAATCATTTTTTCGAACACACCCTTAAGACGCCACACTACTGACTGAAAAAGACCCGGATGATAATGTAAAGTCTATAGGGGCGTTCTTTTCAAATATCTCGATCAAATTTTAATATTTTGACGTGATTTTTTTTCATAGCATAGCTGAGGACAAACCACAACCGGCCTAGTTTCTACTTTTTCGATTTTGGTGTCAAATAATAATAAAAAAAAAAAATACTTTAACTTTCAGAACCAGTTTGAACCGGTTATGAAACTAAAACTATCCTAATATAAAATTAATGTAACCAAAATCAAAAAAGTAAACGCTAGGCCCCTGGTTGTAAACCGTCCTCAGCTATCCTATGCCAAAAAAAAAAAAAATGAAAAAAAATTAAAATTTGAGCGAGATATTTAAAAAGAACGCCTCCATAGACTTTACATTATCATCCGGGTTTTTTTTTTTTTTTTTTTTTTTTTTTTTTTTTTTTTTAGTCAGTATTGTGGGCTCTTAATATTATTGATAAAAATCCCCACTAACTCCGAGAAGATGATTTTTCCCATTCTAAGCTTTAGAAAAACAATTTTTAAACTGGATTTTCTTCTTTAATATGTTTAATAAAATTGAAAAAGAATTTTAAATGTGTGTATTTTAAATTATAAGTTTAACAAAAAATAAAAGTATTTTTAAATGAAGACATGAAAATCACTACTGAGAATTAGATATAAGAATTGTGAAATGATGACTGAAAAACTCAATCAAATACAGTCGGCTCTCGTTAATTCGAACTTGTCGGGACCACAAGAAATATTCGAAATATCCGAAGTTCGAATTATGGAAAATCTGAAAGGGAAACATGTTTAATATGGTACTTTTACAAAAAAAATTAATGTTATAGTATTATTTAAATTTATTTCTTCTGTTACCATTAGAATATGACTTAATATTAAATTAGAATGTATAAATACATAAACTAATTAAAAGATTAGACACAAGCACAATGGAAGAAAAATTTAAAGCGTCACTGATCGACAGACGGGGCACTAAGAAAGTAGATATCAAATGCATTGGATTATATGTATACTTGTTCCGAAAAATTTTCACAAAAGTAAAAAAAAAAAAAAAGTTATTTAAAGGATCCGAGATCCGTGAGAAAGAATCGATAAATGAAAAATCGGAATTCTCGTTAGTTCGAATTAACCGAAGTCAAGAGAAAATGAGTTCGAATTAATGAAAATTTTTAACGTTATTCTGCCATTGAAAATTTCGGGACTTCATGTTTAGTTCGAATTAAGCGAAGATTCGAATTATCCGATTTCGAATTAACAAGAGTCGATTGTACATTGAACTGAGAACTGGTATAAATTTACAGAAATTTTCGCTTTTTTTTCTGTTTTTTCACAGAATTTTTTAAAAGTGCGTACTATATCAAGACCATTTTGTTAAAAAGAATAAAAAATAAAAATGAGATAGTCCATGTAGAAGGAGAATAAATTCTTTTTTATCCACCCATTTTGTAAACCTAGTCTAAAAACAGATCAAATATAGGAGAAAGTATATGAAAACAGACTTGTTTGACTGTTTGAGTGGATAAAACAGATTTTATGCACCTTCTCAATAGACTCGTTCTCGAACATTTTTTTTTTTTTTTCAAAATCGACTTACAAGGAAGGTCTCCATACTGGGCATACTCAGATTTTTTTGAAAAAAATACTAATTAAGCTACTCATGTATGTAATAAAGGATCAGTGAAAATTACTGGCGGAATTACAGAAGAAAACATGTAAAAAAATAAAATACTTTCGAATATTTGGCGTGAAAAGACAAAAGTGTCACGCGATTTGGCGAGCAGCAATTTACCCCGCCAAGAGCAAACGATTTTAATGCAACTGAGAACTTTTGGATTTTTAGAATCCGCGTAAATGGTGTTTGATGAATTTAAACATAAACAATGAGAGAGTTTAATATATTTTATACATATATATATTAAATTGCATATGTATACATTATTGGTTGCTATAGTTATGTAATTTACCTTTGAAAAAAAAAAAACATTTTCATATATAAAAAATTCTTATTCGGTAAAATTATTTTCAAACATTTAAGCGTATTTAAAAATCAAAGCTAAATGTTTCCATAGCAACAAAATGGAATTGACAATGTTCAACTGGACTTTGAACTTGAAAAAAATTTAATTAATTTAAATTTGAATTTCATTTCAAATCGCAATTTTTGATGGTTAAATTTAAATTAAATACATATAAATATCAATATAACGAAATTATACTTAAAACAAACAAAAACAAAGATATTTTATTCATCTAAACACATTGAACATGAAACCTTTTCCTTTAAAATGCATTTGACATAAAAAAGAAACATTTTTTGAAATTGCTTTTCATTGCCAACCGATGATAAATCGCCAAATAACGAAATTTTCTTTATTTTTTAACGGACAGGGAACGGAGGTTCCGCCGAAATTTTTTTTATAAACGTATATATCCACATGAGAAGAACATTTTGTGATTTTTTCAGAATTTTCGGAGTATGCCCGTATGGAGACCTTCCTTGTTAATGTTACTATGGTTGTGATCTCCTCATATAGCATTACATTTTATTTTAACCCTTTCAAGTCTGGTGTACTATTAATAATACCATGTCATTTAATGGGGTACAGCAAAACCCCGATAATTTGGATTAATTGAGACCGGACCCAATCCGGATTATCAAAAATCCGGATTTTCCGGAGAATTATAAAAAAATGAAATAAAATATAACATACTAACAGAAAATCACCTTTATGTTTAATTTTTTGTATATTTGCAGACAGTAATAATGTTTACTTTGCTTAATTATTTCGAAAACATGTCAGAAAAAGTTTTTTTATTTAGATTACGACGATGAAACAAGTTAATGTTATGGAAATTAGCCAATCGCTTCTCAAACTTGAAAAAAAAAAATGACCAAACCGATCCGAATTATCCGGAGATCCGGATTATCGGGGTCCGAATTAGCGGGGTTCTACTGTATTATTTTGTTTTAAGAAATACTTTTGCTACTACTATACACATAGTAATGTTAGTATATGCCTATGCATTTACTATACGACTTCATTTATGTTTAGGTATTTGGTAATAACAATCATTATTATTTGCTGAATTCTCTTTTCGCCGTTTGCGATTCTTTTATTTTAAACATATATTTCACTCTTTAAATTTAAAATAAAACCAATTTTTCTGAAAGAATCATGTGTAATAAAGCGCAAAAAGTATTAGAAAGTTGTAATGGAAGTTAAATCTTCTTATTTTATTACAATATTTTCTAAACATCTCCAAAAATTCTTCCTTATCCTATTTTCATATGAATAATAATAGAACAGTACGCAAAACAACAACATTCGTTATCTTTCTGACAAAAAATATTTGTTAAACACTAATTAATCTATTTGTATAGCTAGTGTTAATGTTATTAACGTAAAAGTAATTGTTTCTAAAAACTGACCAAAAAAAATCGGACCCGAAAGGGTTAAAATCTTGTTTAAAATTAATAAACTAAGCCGGTATTTATAGGGAATTCGTTTAATATTAACAGTACAGTTCTATCCCTATAATTTCTATTAAGTCCCCACACTAGGCACAGAAAAAGACCCGGATGATAATGTAAAGTCTATGGGAGCGTTCTTTTTAAATATCTCGCTCAAATTTTAATATTTTGACGTGATTTTTTAGCACAAAATATCTGAGGACAATCTACAACCGGCCTAGTTTTTTACTTTTTCGATTTCGCTTATATATTTTTTAAATTTCGATAGTTTCTATTTCAGAACCGGTTTAAACCGGTTTCGTAAGTTAAAGTAATTAAAAAAAAAAAAATCTGAAACCAAAACTGAAAAAGTAAAAACTAGGCCGGTTATGGATCGTTCTCAGCCATTTTGTGCAAAAAAATCATTTAAAAATATTAAAATTTGGGCGAAATATTAGAAAAGAACGCCCCCATAGACTTTACAGTATCATCCGGGTATTTTTCTGTGCCTAATGTTGCGCCTTAACCCCTTAACGCCCAGTGTTGCCGGGTCGGCAACACCTAAAGTTCCCCTTGTTTAGAGACACAAAAACTCCGTGAATATTTAAAAAACTACTCTAATGGCTACTTTAAATCTTTCTTATGAGTTCTAGATGGCAGCACCACAGAGATCAAACTCTACTGTTTTTAAATAATAGGTAAAATGTTTTACTGTAATACGCGTTTCACAGCAATGCTCTTCTCACTGCGCTTATCAATGCTTTACTTATGGGAGGTTACCCCTTCGGCAACAGCTGTATAATTAAAATGGTTAGTGCAATCTTTACAAAACAATACCTGTGTACTCCTCTAGGCCTAAATAGATTGCCTAATTTGTTTTTCTTTAAATTCCAACTTTAAAGAGTAGTGCGCCGGAAAGGGTTAAAGCTGCTTGTCACTCATATTCTAAGTTCTCCTCATCTATGCGCATTTGATGTACTCTTACATTTAAAATGTCTCCATCGGAAATTAATATTTTTAACAGTTCTATACCAATAATTTCTGTAAAGGCATCACCGAGATTCCGAATTCCCCTCGGTAATTTTAAGCCTATGGCCATTCCATGCATTCTTATATTTAAAATATTTAGTTAAATTAATATTTCTGATTTTTTTTTCTGTATACTTTTCTCAATAGATGCCTTTTTTTTTCGATAGTTCTCAAAATAATACTATAACCTATGCTTAATTCGGAAATTAATATTTTTAACAGTTCTATACCAATAATTTCTGTAAAGGCATCACCGAGATTCCGAATTCCCCTTGGTAATTTTAAGCCTATGGGCATTTCATGCATTCTTATATTTAAAATATTTAGTTAAATTAATATTTCTGATTTTTTTTCTGTATACTTTTCTCAATAGATGCCTTTTTTTTCGATAGTTCTCAAAATAATACTATAACCTATGCTTAATTCGGAAATTAATATTTTTAACAGTTCTATACCAATAATTTCTGTAAAGGCATCACCGAGATTCCGAATTCCCCTCGGTAATTTTAAGCCTATGGGCATTTCATGCATTCTTATATTTAAAATATTTAGTTAAATTAATATTTCTGATTTTTTTTCTGTATACTTTTCTCAATAGATGCCTTTTTTTTCGATAGTTCTCAAAATAATACTATAACCTATGCTTAATTCGGAAATTAATATTTTTAACAGTTCTATACCAATAATTTCTGTAAAGGCATCACCGAGATTCCGAATTCCCCTTGGTAATTTTAAGCCTATGGGCATTTCATGCATTCTTATATTTAAAATATTTAGTTAAATTAATATTTCTGATTTTTTTTCTGTATACTTTTCTCAATAGATGCCTTTTTTTTCGATAGTTCTCAAAATAATACTATAACCTATGCTTAATTCGGAAATTAATATTTTTAACAGTTCTATACCAATAATTTCTGTAAAGGCATCACCGAGATTCCGAATTCCCCTTGGTAATTTTAAGCCTATGGGCATTTCATGCATTCTTATATTTAAAATATTTAGTTAAATTAATATTTCTGATTTTTTTTCTGTATACTTTTCTCAATAGATGCCTTTTTTTTCGATAGTTCTCAAAATAATACTATAACCTATGCTTAATTCGGAAATTAATATTTTTAACAGTTCTATACCAATAATTTCTGTAAAGGCATCACCGAGATTCCGAATTCCCCTTGGTAATTTTAAGCCTATGGGCATTTGATGCATTCTTATATTTAATATATTTCTGAGTTAAATTAATATTTCTGATTTTTTTTCTGTATACTTTTCTCAATAGATGCCTCTTTTTCTATAGTTCTCAAAGTAATACTATAACCTATGCTTAATTTTATATGAAGTTTTAAAATTCTACTCCCAGTTCGTCTGCTTTTAACACATAATATTTTAAATTAATCACAGATTTTGGAAATATTCTGACAACTGAGGAAGAAAAAGACATCCTTTTAGGAGAATACACAAAAATCAGAAATGCAAAATATTAATATCCTGAAGAAACATTTTAAATATAAAGCGTCAAACACCCATAGGCTTACCATTACCGAGAGAAATTCGAATATATAGCAATATGCATTATACAGCGTATGACCAAAAATGGATGACGTCAAAAGCTTCCCACCTTTCTCGGAAATATCACTAGAGATATTAAAATGAGCATATTTTAAAAAATCCACTTGATTAAATTGCTATTATTAAATATTCATTTAAAGCAATGAAAGATAGTGCTAAGGCTTCTCAGAAATTACTTTTTTTTTTTAATTCTCTGCATAAAATAAATACAGAATAACATATTATTTAAATTTTTAGTCAAAAAATCTGTTCCAGCAGAAAGCAAAGCGTTTATAACCGCATAACATTCACGTAAATTTTGATCGAATTGAAAAACAAAACTGTATCTATAATCCTGTAAAAATTCCCATTCCGCTTCTTTAAACTCGCTGATGATAATCTTTTTTAAAAAATCTACAATTCACAAAAGAGAAGAAATAAAACACCATTTTATTCCAAAATAACATCAGAAGCTTAAAGCAATCTATTATATGAAATTCCCAAAAGATAAATTTCAAATATTAATGAACAACAAATCTAGCATTAACAAACGATTTCTTTGAAGCGAGAGATATTTTTGGTTCCTTTATGAATAGTTTGTCCAATTAATATTCATTTGCAAAGAAAATAGAACAGCAAACAACTGCAAGCAAAATTTGTCTCTTTGTCGACATAAAACACTATTCTAAAGGAGAATAAATGCCACAAAAGTAAAGTTACTTAACAATTGAAAACTGCGATTTAAAAAATATCTTAGTTACTAACTGTGTGCATCTGTTTAAAAAAGTATTTTTCCAAGCAGTTTTTTAAAAAATGTTGTGCAGTTTATGGGTTTTCAAAAAGTACCTTAAATGTGGAATATTATTTTAAATGTAATAGAACGCGGAACATGTAATTGTAGAAATAAAATTCGTTGTGCTTTTAAATGAAATATATTTATTTTATTGAAATAAAGCAAATATTTTTTACTTAAAATATTTATAAATTTTAGATTGTTGGTAGGTACATCAGATTCCTTATGATTTTTTCGTTTTAATAATATGCAGAAACCTTTTATTTTCTCGCGCATTTGTAATTTTAAGTGAATCCTGTAAAATAAAAACATCATTGACCATAAATCCATATTTAGTATACAAAAAATATTTTTTTATCAAGAAAAACAAGTAACTTTTTATCTCCTTTTTTACAAACAAGTATTCATTTTCACAAAGATTATCAACATTTTTTTTAAATTATTTTTATGTATGAATAAATCTTCATTTTTTGCTGAAATATTAACTTGACAATGAAAAACATATAGTTTAATATATTTATATGAACAATTACTTTTTTTTACAAACTGTAGTAAAAAATGTCTACACATTTCAATTAATTTTCTAATTATTTGATTCCTTGATTTGTGTGCATATGTGTGTAAACATATACACTATGTGGCCATTAATGACATTTTGAAGGGCCTATCCAATTAATATTCATTTGCAAAGAAAATAGAACAGCAAACAATTGCAAGCAAAATTTGTCTCTTTGTCGACGTAAAACACTATTCAAAAGGAGAATAAATGCCACAAAAGTAGAATTAGTTAACAATTGAAAACTGCGATTTAAAAAGTATTTTATTTACTAACTGCGTGCATCTGTTTAAAAAAATATTTTTCCAAGCAGTTTTTTTTTTTTTTTTTTTTTTTTTTTTTTTTTTTTTTTTTAATGCTGTGCAGTAAATGTGGAATATTGTTTATAATGTAATAGAACACGAATCGTGTAATTGTAAAAATATAATTCGCTGTGCTTTTAAATGAGATATATTTATTTTATTAAAATAAAGCAAATATTTTTTACTACTTATGAATTTTAGATTTTAAGTAGGCATATCGGATTCCTTATGATTTTATTGTTTTAATAGTAAGCAGAAACATTATTTTATTTTAAAGTTTGTTTTTTTTTTTTTTTTTTTTTTTTTCAATTTGTATTTGTGATTTTAAATTGTAGAACAAAAATTAGAATAAAAGCCTCTTCAACAATAAATCCATATTTAGAACACAAAAAATATGTTTTTTTTTAATTAAGAAAAAAAAAGCAATTTTTTTCTTTCTTTTTTAAAAAACAAGTATTCATTTTCATAAAAACTATCAGTATCCATTTTTTATCGATATTATGTATGAATAACTTTTCCTTTTTTGCTGAAACATCATTTTGAGAATGAAAAATACATAATGTAATGTATTTTTTATGAATAATTGCTTTGTTTCACAAACTGTGGTAAAAATTGCACCCGCGTTTCTTTTAATTTTGTAATTATTTGATTTCTGGATTTGTGTGTAAGTGTGTGTAAGCATATACTAGGGGCGATTAAATGAAAAGGTACGAAACGCCCTAACTACCAAACTGGTTAAAATTTGAATATGCCGCTTTGGAATAAAGTAGTGAGACATGGAGAGATGCGATTGGAGTACCCAGCGTAGTTGTAAACATGCGTAGGCGCTTATGCATGAAGGTCGGAGAGAAGCAGACAGCAAGTGAGTTCCGTCCAATTGATGCGGCAGTGCCTGTGAGGCCATCATGGCTTTCCCATTGCAAAATTCGCAGCAAAAGAGCAGCGAAGTGTCTGATCCAAGTCTGACCCAGTGTGAAATCTGATAACAGCTCGCTGCTCTTTAATAATCGGATTTTGCAATGGGAAAGTCATGATGGCCTCACAGGCACTGCCGCGTCAATTGGACGGAACTCACTTGTTGTCTGCTTCTCTCCCCCTTCATGCGCAAGCTCCTACTCATGTTCACAACTACGCTGGGTACTCCAATCGCATCTCTCCATGTCTCACTACTTTATTCCAAAGCGGCATATTCAAATTTCAACCGGTTTGGTAGTTAGGGTGTTTCGTACCTTTTCATTTAATCGCCCCTAGTAGACTATATGGCCATTAATGACCTTTCTGAATGGTCTATTCAATTAATGTTCATTTGAAAAGAAAAGAGAGCGGCAAACAACTGCAAGCAAAATTGTCTCTTTGTCGACGTAAAACACTATTCAAAAGGAGTATAAATGCCACAAAAGCAAAGTTACTTAAGGGTGTATTCGAAAAAAAAGTTTCTCCACCTTCAACAACTCGAAATTTTCTGATACAATTTCAGAAGCATTTTTTAAAGTAGAAACATGAAACTTTCTGAGGGGATTTTTGAAGAGACGTATAAGGTGTCGTGTGATGTCATTTTACGCTCAGTTCATTATAATTTCATTTATAAACTATTACCTTCTCAATATGACTGGGTTTTTTTTTTCGTTCCCAAATCTCCCATTTCGGATAAATCGGTTCAAAATGCCGTTTTTGATTGCTTTTTTTTTTTTGCAATATTTTCTGCAATTATCAAAGAATCGACAATCATGGTACCTTGTGTACTTCCTAAATAAAGCAATTTGTCAGTATCATGCATATGAGAAGAATAATGAATTTAAAAATAAATCGGAAAATAAGCAGTTTGAATCGAAGTACATACCCCCTTAACAATTAAAAATGCGATTTAAAAAGTATGTAGACACTAATTGTGTGCATCTGTTTAAAAAAGTATTTTTCCAAGCAATTTAAAAAAAAAATGTTGTGCAATTTATGTGTTTTCAAAAAGTATTTTGAATGTGGAATATTATTTTAAGTGTAATAGAACGCAATGCGTGTAATTGTAAAAATATAATTCATTGTGCTTTTAAATGAAATTTATTTATTTTATTGAAATAAAGCAAATATTTTTTAGTTAAGATACTTATGGATTTTAGGTTGTAGGTAGATATATCGAATTCCTTTTGATTTTATTGTTTTAATAGTATGCAGAAACATTTCATTTTAATGCGCATTTATAATTTTAAGTACACCCTGTAGAATAAAAGCTTCATACACCATAAATCCATATTTAGTACACACAAAATATTTTTTATCAAGTAAAACAAGTAACTTTTAATTTTTATTTTATTTTTATTTTTTTATTTTTATCTTTATTTTTTTTATTATTATTATTTTTTTATGAAGAAGTATTTATTTTCACAAAAACTATCAACATCTACTTTCTTTTCATTTTTTTAATCATTTTTATTTATGAGTAAATCTTCATTTTTTAAATCATTTTAATCATTTTAATAATTTTCTTTCATTTTTTTATAATTTTTTTCTGTAACATTATTTTGACAGTAAAAAACATAAAATAATTTTTTTATGAACAATTGTTTTGTTTCACAAACTGAGATTTTTAAAAAAATGCATACACGTCTCTTTTAATTTTCTAATTATTTTTAATTCTGGATTTGTGAGAGCATCTGTGTAAGCATATATGTTAGACATTATGATGATTTTAACTGACATACTTCCAAATCTAATGCTATATTTCTCTAAAAAGAAAAAAAAAAGGAATTGACTCGGTTTAATTTATATGCAACCAATCAAGTCCCCCGACATATCTCCAACGGATTACAGTGCATTTGGAACATTAAAATAAACAAAGGACGATTGTGGTTGAAGTCTGGGTGAAATTCAGAAAAAAAAATCGTGCCAACGTGGTGTATATACAACATCAATTAAATTATTAAATATTTCAGACGTTACTCATAATTATAAAAAAAAAAATTATGTTTATCACTTCACCGATAAGGACTTTAATTTTATCTTAAACTTGTCACAAGTTTCTGCATCATGTCGATTTCGATATTCCATCTTATCCTTTGAATGCAGCCCTGCCAACATATAAAAGTGAGGAGTACCATGCTTGAATATCATCCGATTGTTTCAGTTAGTCGAGCGCTATATCAATGTCCCGGGTTCGAGTCCCGTCTTAGGTATTTTTTCACGTTGTTAGCTACACACTTCTTTAACAATGCAAAAAATAAATTCATGCAATTAAAAAAACCTCTGTATAACTCTTTATACTTCCATTAAACTTCGTACATAATTTTATAGAAATTGTTTTATGCAATCCGTAACAAATATCTCGGTCCCTTGAGACCCTCTTGTGAATTTTTATCGTATTTATTTAATTTGATTCAAAATAACTTTCTAAAAGATTTTAATTGATGTATTTAGAAAAGCAGTATAATTAACCATTAAAAGGTTTAAAGAGCCAATAAAGGAAAATACGAAATGGAATTAAACAAACTACTATAAATTCTTTAAATTTACTTAAGGTGCAATTCATCTCACTTTAGTATCCTCTTTTCCTAAATTTCGAACTGATGAAAACTTCAACAAATTCTTCATGTCAAACATTTCATTGATTTTATTTTATAATCTTCACAGAAATTTAAGCACATTCTTACAGGGTTTCTATAGTTCTTACTTTTCAGCACCACTATTTCCGAACTATCATATTCGCCTTAAGGGTTTTCGCAAGTTCCCTGCTCAACAACGTGAAATTTTCGGACATATATGCAGATTCATTTATAAATAAATGTAAAGGCATAAATGTGGTCATAAAAAAGTAAATGGACTTTAATTAATAATAATATGTATCATTTCTCATTAAGTTTAATCCAAAAAAATTACTTCTGCTTTCAACTGTACTAATTAACTCGTTCGTTTTCGAAACGAAATCATGTAATTGTATAAATAAGCAAAAATATTCTCTGAGGAAGAGCTTGATTAAAGCTTGAAAGTACTAAGATGTTTTCAATAAAATTAAACATTAACATCATTATTTTATTATTTTAATTGCTTTTAAGTAAACCTGAACATTTTAAAGTTCATATTTTATATTTTCGTTAAAAACAAGGTGAAAATTCTGTCCCGCCATATTTTTTATTTTATTTACAAATGTAACTTTATGAATTATAATAAAGTAATTTTAAAAACTGGGAGAGTGGCTCATCGGTGCCAAGTCTGGAATTACAGTTTACAAATATTTTTTTCTTCCATAACTTTGGTTCTTTAAAGTATGGCATTGTTTTTATTTTTTAATATTTAAATTTAACTAACTTGCTATATAATTTAGAACCAAATTAAAATATTAATCCTTTCAGTGAAAACTAATTGCACTTCTGTAATGTTGAATTCACTGCAAAATTTCGGAAAAAATTAAAAACATTTTTAAACTTAAAATTACATTTGAAAGCACAGGTTAAAAAAAAAAAAAAAAAAAAAAAAAAAAAAAAAAAAAAAAAAGTGTGACATTTTTAAAAACAGAGAGTTGGTGAAATTAATTTATTCTATGCGCAATTTAAAATAAGAGTTTTTTAAAATAATAAAGCAATTGTATATTAAAAAATTTTTGGTATGTCCAGTGAGAAATAATATTTTTGGTACTTATGAACAGAAAAATTTTATTGTATGAATATAACAAATTAAATTGAACGCAATATAAACGCATATAACAAACCACAGACATTACTATAAAATTATTTGCTTGAAATTGTAAAGGAATCACGTATTTATCACATCATTTTACCCCCTTTAAATCTTCAAAAACTCAGATCTCAAAAAATTTAATTATTCTACATGCAATTTTAAAAAAAAAGTTTTTTAAAAGTCTAAAGAATTGAATTTTTAAAAATCTGTGTAAAAGCCGGTAAGTAATATATTTTTATCTTTTCTGAAAATAAAATTTTATTGTATAAATATATTAAATTAAATTGAATTTATATCAATAAATTTAATAAACAATAAGAAGACATTTTATCCTCTTTAAATCTTAAAAAACTCTGTTCTTAAGGAATTTAATTATTCTAAGGCAATTTTTTTAAAGTTTTTTAAAACTCTAAAGCAATTGAACTTACTTCTAAAATTATTCTTAAATTAAATTTTTTGCTGCTACAATTTATGAAATAATTTAATAATTATACATTAACTATTTGAATTTATGAACTAAACGACAGGTTGCTTTGAAAGAAATAAACGAAATCCTCTGTGCGATCTGCGATCTCAGTTACCCCCTTGTTTTTATGTAAGGTTAATGTGACTTGCGAAAACAATAGAATGATTTTCGTTGATAACTATCAATACAGAACATAATGCATCTAATTTCCCATGCATTAAAATTTACACAGTGACTACACCTATTATAGTATCTTAAAAGAAAGATATTAAAGGAAATATAAGTATAAAAATTTTCAGTAATTCGTGGCAATTACACCAGGTAATTTTAAATATTTTCAAATATCCGACAGTACCTTTTGATGGCATGGTGGACTTCCAGAACAAGTAAGAACAAAGGAAAGCCGACTGAAAAGCTTTGTCTCTTGAGCTACGATTGATTTTCAGAACAAAGCAGTGCATGAAAAATAAATTTGTTTGCCAACACCAACAATCTTCAGAGAAGCATAAAACAAAAACAGAGCAATCTGTTCAAATGTAAATAACAAGAATCCATTTCCATCGGCGTGCATTGTTCTTCGGATGATTCACGAATGGATTCCGAAATTTGTTTGTTCGTTTATCTTTTCTTTACTAATGCAATTTATTCAGAGCAATTTTCGATTAAGTGTTTCTTTGTTTAACAATTTATCGCCGTCTTTGTTTAATTAGGAATTAAAATCCTTAGCTTGTCATCCGCCATTGTTCTAAAATGAATGCGATTTCCCTGCACACGAACTTTTTGTATTCGCTGTGGAAAAATGCATTTTGGGGGAAAAACGAGTTGATAAACATGTGATCCCTTTTTGCAATTTCAAGTGAATAATTTTCAAGTAATGACTGTTGATTTGTTAGATGTGTTCATATTGCATTCAATTTAGGACATTATATTTATACAATAAAGTTTTACTTTCAACAAAAATCAGGAAAAACATTATTGATCAGGTTTTACACAGATTTTTAAAAATTCGATTGCTTTAGAGTTTAAAAAAAAACTTCTTTTTTTCAACTGCACGTAGAATAATTTTCTTAAGATCTGCTTTTTTGAAGATTTAAAGGAGGGGAAATGATTTGATAAATACGTGATTCCTTTATACAATTTCAAGTGAATATTTTTCTTGTAAATATCTGTAGTTTCTTATATGTGTTCATATTGCGTTCAATTTATTTTATATATTCATACAGTAAAATTTTACTTTCATAAAGATTCAAAAGAATATTTCTCACTGGGTTTTACACATTTTTCTAAAAATATACTATTGCTTTATTGTTTTAAAAAACTCCTGTTTTAAAAAGCTTAATGAGACTTGCGAAAGCAATAGAATAAGTTTACTTGGTAACTATCAACAGAGAGCATAATACATATAATTTCCCATGCATTGCGATTTACATAGTGAATATACATATTATAGTATCATAAACGAAAGATGTTAAACGAAATATACGTTTCAAAATTTTGAGTAATTCGAGAAAATCATACCAGGTAATTTTAAATCTTTTCAAATATCCGACTTTTGATGGCATTGTGGACTTCCAGAAAAGGTAAGAAAAAAGCAAAGCCTCCCTAAAAGCTTCGTCTCTTGACCTACGAGTAATTTTAAGAACAAAGCAGTGTATGAAAAATAAATTTGTTTGCCAACAACAACAATCTTCAGAGGAGCATAAAACAAAAATAGAGCAAAAACAGAGCAATTATATTAGTTTTTAAATAAGAACACCTACCAATAGCATGCATTTCCGAACAAAAATGAATTTAAAAAATCCCTTTCGGCATGGCCTATAGGCGGAGGTAGATTTCGGAAAGTTTTCATCTCTAAAAAAAATAAATAAATAAATAAAAAAAAAAATAAAAAAAAAATGATTAGAGATAAACCCAGTTTAACTACTTTATTCAACCGCTTTAAAAAAATTTTAATTTCATTTTTCTGTAAGAACTGGTTTTATCAAAATCCTCTTAAACGAAATTCTACTCAAATGCCCATTTTGGCAACATATTTTGAATTATATTCTTACTTTATTAAAAAAATTGACCAATATGCACATTATATAGTTCCTAAATAACAAAAAACTGTTAATTAAATTCGCTTGACAGCAAAATTGAATTTAAAAATGAGTCATAAAATAACCAATTTATTATTTTAATACATCCACAATTCTTTAATCAAGATTGCTTTGAGAAATTTTGTACGAAGTGCCCACTTTGACAGATTTTTTTAAATATATATTTAGCCTTTATCAAAAATCTGACCAATACGGCACATTACACAATACACAGTTCCTAAATAACAAAAAACTGTCAATTGAATGCGTTTGAGAGCAAAATTGAATTTAAAAATGAGTCATAAAATAAACAATTTGTTCTTTGAATACAACCTCAATTCTTTTATCATGATCGCTTTGGGAAATTTCTTTGCGAAGTGCTTACTTTGACAGCTTTTAAAAATATATATATTCACCCTTTATCAAAAAATCGAAGAATACGCACATTATATAGTTCGTAAGTAACAAAAAACTGTCATTTCAATGCGTTTCAGAGCAAAATTGGATTTAAAAATGAGTCATAAAATAACCAATTTGTTAATTTGAATACCCAGAGTTCATTAATCATGATCGCTTTGGAAATTTGGTGCGAAGTGCCCTTTTTGGCAGTCTTTTTTTGAAATATATTCCGCCTTTATCAAAACACTGGCCACTCCGTCACATAATATAGTTCCTAAATAAGAGAACCTGTAAATTGGATGCGTTTGAGAACAAAAAAAGATTTAAAAATGACTCGGTAAAAACGCAATTTTTTTAATTTCCTCAAATTTCGATCACGATAACTTCGTGAAATTCTGTTCAAAATACCCTTTTTGGCAGCCTTTTTAAAAATATATTCTGCCTTTATCAAAAAACTGGTCAATACGTCGCATTATATAGTTCCTAAATAATAGGACCTGTAAATTGGATGGGTTTGAGAACAAAAATGAATTTAAAAATGACTCAGAAAAAACGCAATTTGTTACACTTAATCAATTTTTAATGACGATAATTTCGGGAAATCTGTTCAAAATACCTTTTTTGGCAGCCTTTTAAAAAATATATTCTGCCTTTATCAAAAAATTGGCCAATACGTCGCATTATATAGTTCCTAAATCAGAGGATCTGTCATTTGGATGCGTTTAAAATCAAAAATGAATTTTAAAATGAGTCAGAATATAAGCAGTTTGGATTTAAGGTTTTTTCTCCAACTCCTATTTTTGTTTAATTTATTTTTGCTATAAGAATTGGTTCTATGAAAAACTTGTCAGTATAAAAGTTGTAGATCTTATTGTGAAGATGTAAAATAAATTTAATTAGATTTGATTGCTTAAGAATTGAGTAAGTTATGGGTTTTTTTCTTTTTCCTCCCCCCTTTTTCTTTTCGTTTTTAATTTTTTTCATCGGCAAAAATTGGTCCTATCAAAAACTTGTAAATGCAAAAGTTTTAGATAATATTGAATACATTTATATAAAATTTAGTTGGATTTGATATTTTGAGAATTGACGAAGTTATGAATTTTTTTCTCCCCAAAACCATGTTTTTTTCGCCCATTGAGCCCATTTTTAACTTTATCAAAAATCTGTCATGCATAAACTTTTTGCCCATTGTTTAGAAGTAATATAAACTTTAAACTGATTCGATATCTATTTTAATTAAGAAGTTATCGCGTTTTTTCTGTTTTCACAAAAACCCTCCCTATTTCCACTCCCTTGGTCCAATTTTGACCATTAACGAACTCGACCGAGATTTTAGGCTCCTTGATTTTATGTAAAAGTTTGAAGAAGATCTGAGCATAATTATGGAAGTTATCGTGTCTAGAAGAAAGTGATATACACCGATAGATAGATAGATAGACAGATAGATAGGTAGATAGATAGATATATAAACTTTTTTTACTGATGGTGGTTTTGGGATCTAGGAGTCATGATTCGTGTAGATCCGCAAAAATTTTTCAGAAATTCCAACATGGGAGAGAATGCAATAGGTAGTATTTCATACGAAATCTACCTAAAAATGCCAGAAAGTAAACATTTGAATTTAAAAATAGCCTTTAAACAATTTTTAACGGACTTAGCGAAGAATTTTTTAATGTTCGTTTAATGCGTCTTGCGAAAACAATAGAATGAGTTTCGTTGGTAATTATGAATAGAGAACATAATGTATCTAATTTCCCATGCATTACAATTTTCTCGGTGAACACACCTATTATAGTATCCTAAACGAAATATATTAAAGGAAATACACGTTTAAAAATTTTGAATAATTCGTGGCAATCATACCAGGTAATTTTAAATCTTTTCACATATCCTACGGAAACTTTTGATGGCATAGTGGACTTCCAGAACAAGCAAAAGCAAAGCAAAGCCGTTCGAAAAGTTTTGCCTCTTGAACTTCTTCTCTCTACGCTTAATTTTGAGAACAAAGCAGTGTATGAAAAATAAATTTGTTTGCCAACACCAACAATCTTCAGAGAAGCGTAAAACAAAAACAGAACAATCTGTTCAAATGTAAATAACAAGAATCCATCTCTTTCGGCGTGCATTGTTCTTTAGATGATTCACATATGGATTCCGAAATTTGTTTGTTCGTTTATCTTCCGCTTGCTAATGCAATTTATTCAGAGCGATTTTCGCTTAAGTGTTTCTTTGTTTAACAATTTATTGCAGTCTTAGTTTAATTAGGAATTAAAATCTTTAGCTTGCCGTCCGCCATTCTTCTAAAATGAATGCGATTTCACATCACACGAACTTTTTATATTCGCTGTTGAAAAATGCATTTAGGGGGTAAAATGAGTTAATAAACATATGATCCCTCTTTGCAATTTCAAGTAGCGTTGCAAAGGATAGAAAAAACCCGGTTTAAACCCGGGAATAAACCGGGTTTTTAGGAATAAACCTGGAAAAAACCCGGGATTGTTTGGAATGATTCGGTTTTTTGGGAATAAACCTGGGAATAAACCTGGTCTATCGGAAATAAACCCGGGAATAAACTGACGTTTTGCAACTCTAATTTCAAGTGAATAATTTTCACGTAATGACTGTTGATTTGTTAGATGTGTTCATATTGCATTAAATTTAATTTATTACATTCATACAATAAAATTTTACTTTCCCTAAAGACCAAAAAAATATTTCTCACTGGGTTTTACACGGATTTTAAAATTTTAATTGCTTTAGAGTTAAAAAAAATTTTAATTAAAGGTAGAATAATTTTCTTAAGATCTGCGTTTTTGAAGATTTAAAGGGGGTAAAATGATTTGATAAATACCTGATTCCTTTTTAAAATTTCGAGCGAATAATTTTCTTGTAAATATCTGTAGTTTCTTAAATTTGTTAATATTGCATTCAATTTATTTTTTATATTCATACAGTAAAATTTTTCTTTTCATAAAGATTAAAAAGAATATTTCTGACTGGACTTTACACATTTTTTTTAAATATACAATTGCTTTATTGTTTTAAAAAACTCCTGTTTTAAAAAGCTTAATGTGACTTGTGAAAACAAGATAATAAATTTACTTGGTAATTACAATAAAGAACATAATACATCTAATTTCCCATGCATTGCGATTTACGCAGTGAATACACATATTATAGTATCATAAACGAAAGATACTAAACGAAATATACGTTTCAAAATTTTGAGTAATTCGAGGAAATCATACCAGGTAATTTTAAATCCTTTCAAATATCCAACGGTATCTTTTGATGGCATGGTGGACTTCCAGAAAAAGATAAGAACAAAGTAAAGCCGCCCGAAAAGCTTCGCCTCTTGAGCTACGATTAATTTTGAGAACAAAGCAGTGTATGAAAAATAAATTTGTTTGCCAACACCTACAATCTTCAGAGGAGCGTAAAACAAAAATAGAGCAATCTGTTCAAATGTAAATAACAAGAATCCATCTCCATCGGCGTGCATTGTTCTTCGGATGATTCACAAATGGATTCCAAAATTTGTTTGTTCGTTTATCTTTCCTTTTGCTAATGCAATTTATTCAGAGAAATTTTCGCTTAAGTGTTTCTTTGTTTAACAATTTATTGCAGTCTTTGTTTAATTAGGAATTAAAATCCTTAACTTGTCGTTCGCCATTGTTCCAAAATGAATGCGATTTCACCCCACATGAATTTTTCTATTCGCTGTGGAAAAATACATTTTGAGGGATAAAGTGAGTTGATAAACATGTGATTCCTTTTTATGATTTCACATGAATAATTTTCTAGTAATATCTATGGTTTGTTAGATGTGTTCATATTGCATTCAATTTAATTTATTATATTCATACAATAAAATTTTACTTCCGATAAAGACCAAAAGATATTTCTCACTGAGCTTTACACAGATTTTTAAAAATACAATTGTTTTATTATTTCAAAAAAAAAAAATCCTTTTTTAAATTGTGGGTAGAATAATGAATTTCACAAACCCTCTGTTTTTGAAGAATTAATTGGGTTTAAAAAAATGTTTAAAGAATTGAATTTTGTTAGAAACTGTATAATCAGCTATTTAAATTTTTAAAAAATCAAGAAGTAAATACTTATTTCAGAAAACGAAAGTTATAAAAAATATATCTGCGTATCAAAATTGCATTAACTCTCCATTTTACTAAAATATACTAAATTTTGTTATAAAATGCATTATCAGACAGCTAAATTTTAAATGGTCAAAAAATACTTACATATTTCATAAAACGAAAGAAATATATTTATATACTGAAACTTCATAAATTCTCCACTTTTGAAGATGTAATAGGTCCACATATTGTTTTTTATCCGTGTTTTTAAAAGTAATGTTGAGCTAAAAAAATTTTAAAGAAACTAAATTTTTTTATTAACTATTTGATAAGCTAGTTAGATTTTAACTAAACCAAAAGTAATTACTTATTTCATCAAATGAAATTTATAAAAAATATTTGTAAAAATATTTAGCAATTGCAATAATTAAACCTACAATTCTTTCATTTATTTTTAAACTCTGTTTAAAAAAGAAATGTACGTCACATGCAACATAAGATATAAATTTTGTTATAAATTGTATAATACCATAGTTAAATTTTAACTAATCAAAAAGTTATTATTTATTTCCTAATACTAATGCAAGTGAAAAAAAATTGTATCTTGAAATTTATAAAGTTATTTACCTACTGAAATCTATAAACTTATAATTACTTATTTATTTTCAAAACTTTAACGGTACATAATATAATTTAATATTATTAATTTTGCTCTATTTATTGCTTGTTTTTTTAAATATATTTGCTGAATATACCCATTGACGGGCGGTGGCTAATTTTACTCATTGTTATTGTTACAGAATTTTTTAACAAATCCAAATGAATTACTCAAAACATTTAAAGACATATTTTCGTTTATAATGATGTAATAAATGTATTCACCAAGAATATTGTTTTGCATGTAAAATAGCCGTAGTATATTTTTTTATTGATAGCTTTCAACGAATCTCATTCCATTGATTTTGAAAGTATCATTAAGAGCACATAAAAAAATAAAAAATAAAACTAGTCGGATGTGGCAATACCAAAACTTTCATCTATCTCATACATGCTAATATTTCAAAATTCACTATCACAGTGCCAAAATTAATTGACAATCTATGCCCATTGCAAGGATTATAAAGGTATGAAATTCCACCCCTTAGTTCCTGAAATACGGCTTTTGTGGATATCGTATGAATCGTACTAAATGCAGCTTAAAGGCGCCATCTATTGGGCCATTAACACCAAAACTTAATCAGCAACAATTTGTGCCAACGTCTAACTGAATCCTAAGTTAGATGAACATTCGTGCTTTAATTCATAAGATAGAGCTAGTGTATCGAAAAAAAATACAACATAGCAGCACCACCTGTAAAATGGTTTACACTAAAATGTAAAAAAATGTTCAATCATACCAAGGGCAAACCTAATTTGAAATTTGATGAAAATCCGTGCAATAGTTCTTGAGATAGAGCTATTGTCGAAATCGTAAAAAATCCAGTGTAGCAGCGCCATCTGTTGAGAGATTTATTCCAAAATAGAAAGAAACGTCAACTTATGTTAAGGACTAACTGAATCTGAAATTTGATAAAATTCAGCGCAATAATTCTGATGATAGAACTATTTTGTTTAAAATGCATACTTTAGTTCTGGAAATTAAGCGATTGTGGAAATCGTAAAAATTTTACATAGTAGTGCCATCTGTTAAGCGATTTACACCAAAAACTAATTAGCACCAATTTATATTATGGACTAATTGAATATAAATCTTTATTAGATATTTAGTTTTTCAGATAGAGCGCCCACAAAATTTATGTCACATACAGACACACAGACTCACAGACAACATTTTGTAAGAACATGTATCTTTTTCCTTGCAACGATAGAAGAACGAAAAAAACATAAATTCTTCACAAATGTAGTTAAGGAAAAATTTTAAAGCTCAATAGGAAAAGCTTCAGTGCTCATAAAATTCTTTTTAATGATTTTTACAAAAAAAAAATGTTTTAAATTCTAGAAAATATATGTGGTTACATTCCTATACTTAATTTTATATAAGTTAAAAAAATGTGAATGTAAATAAGTATAATTTCAAAATCCAAATTATGTAGTTAAAAATAAATTTAAAGAAGAATAGCAGAAATTTCATTTGATATAAAATTATTTTCAATATTTTTTACAAAAAATAGTTTTTATTCTATAAAAAGAATAATGTAGCATTGAACTTATTCTTATAAAAATATATATGAATATATGCAAATAGTTTGAGAATCATTTTTTTAATACCGCGTTTACTTATGTTAAAAGAAAAAAAAATGGCGAAAAGGGTTCGCTTCTGTTAACTGAGGTTTTTTCGCATATTTGCTTCATTTATCGCAACCCTTACTTTTTTCCTATTTTTTACCCCTTTAGTTCCCTGTTATTTGAAGACCTTCATTTTTTATTCGCACAATTTTTTTTCTTTTTTGTAGTTTTTATGTTACTACTTTCTTTTCTATATTTTTTTATGGATTATGATTTTCCTTTTTGCTCAAGAATAGCTTTTTAGCTACTTAAATTCCTAATAAACAACAGATACCATAAAAAATATGATAAAAATATAGATTGAATAAACAAAGAAAAAATATCAATTGAGTATATTATTCCTTAATTAAAAATGCCTGAAATCATTAATTTAAGATGATAAATCTCTTCAGGAATTTAAACAATCGTAACGCTATGGATTTACATAATTTAAATTAAACATTTAACACCTTCTTTTGTTCCTGGAAACTGTATTATTTACTTAATACTGAGAAGTACATTCTAAAAAAGGTCTTCGAAAAAAAAAATGCGGTAGCAAATCGTTAAAACCCCTTTGCGATTAACTTTTTTTTTTTTTTAAGAACATTTTCTTTTTTAACTAAAGAAATTTAGGAAAATCTGAGCGTGTATTTTTTAATCTTTTGCATATTCAATGGAAAAAACAATACAATAAAGCCCTGCTATTCCGAATATCCGCTTATTCAGAACAGAGCTAAAGAAATACTGATTTCTTTTGTTCAATTTCTTCAATTGGTTCTTGGATCCTATATGTTATGCATTGAAATATTTTTTTCAAATTCTGACAAACACCACGGTAAATTTTCCATTGTTCTTCAACTAAAACACACGAGTTATGATAGTTTTAACTTTATGTAATTTTCGAGCTAACTGATTGTTAAAAAAAAGATCTATCAGTTTTTCGTGTCGGAAGGTTCTAAAATTTGATAGAATTAAAAATGACATAATTCAGCAAGTTTCTGTTTTAGAAGTATGGAATTTATACTGCTGTCTTTGCCAGTGATTGGAGTGAATACAAAACTTATAGGAACCAACTATCGTCTAATTTATTTTTTAGTGTCATTTGGTGAAAATTAATAGCGGGACTAACTCATGAACATAATCTTTTTTGTATATTGTTTTTAACAGATTTATGCTTTATTTTTGTCTACGTATCGCTAACAGGTAATATATATATATATATATATATATATATAATTCACATTATGCAATGAAAATTCAAAATTTTCAAGGAAAGAGTGTATGTCAAAAAAGTAAACAATGAACTATGAATTAAAAAAAAAAAAAATTAAAAAACAAACAAATACAGGCAAGGAAAAACAGTCTGTTCTTCTTCAGAGGGAGGACAGACGAAACCTAGCCCCACCCCCCTTCTTCAAAAAAATGAAATGTTTTAGGTTTCTGAACGCCCACCAAACCTGCATTCAAAATAACAACAAAAAAATATATACCGAATTTCCAAAAACAAAACCAGTGATATGAAATATATGAAAAAATCTTTACTATATAAAAAATCAGTGTAGTAGCTTATAAAGTATTTCAAAATGAATGGAGAGTTTGGCAAGCGTCCCCCCCTGAACTAAAACAAAACGTTGAAATAAAGAACAATCATACCTACTTCAAACTCTTGCTTGTGAAAACAACAAAATAACTAGAATGCTCTCTCCATGTCCAAATTGCATAAAACTTCAAAAGCCAGGTCTGCATTACTTTCCTGAAACTCGAAACATCCAGTCATACTCGTTCTAAAAATATAGACTTTAGAATAAAACTTTCAAAAAGAATGTCAGGGAAGCATGCTATCAAATTACAAGCTACGCCAACAGTCCGCAGTGTTGCCAGTTATTTTTTACAATAGTTTTTACATAATATCTTAAAAAATTAATTGGATAATTGTTATTATAAAAAAGATTTGCCGTAAATTTATAAACCTGCTTAAAAAATGTTTTTCATTATTACAAATTTTATAAAATCGAATTAGTTGATTAATTATTATATTTATATAATTTTTTTTATGTAAGTTAGAGTACCAGTGTGGCATACTTCTTGTGAAAAAAGTAAAACTGTTTCTTTTATCATATAAATCTATATTTACTGTATCATTCAAAATAGCAAAAGAAATATCCAAAAAATCAACATGATAATCATCATTGTTTGCTTTATTTAATTTTAAACAATCTGGATAAACATTATTGAATTCATGAGTAAAATCAAAATTAAAAATTAAAATGTCGTCGATGTACCTAAAGATTTTTAAAGATTTATTGTAATTTATTGTATAACTAAATTCATAAAAAAATAAAAACAAATTGGCTGCAGTAGATGAATAATTAGTTCCCATACCTATACCACAAATCTGTTTATATATGTTATTGTTGAAATTTACATAATTATTGTATAAACAAAAATGACATAAACTTAAAAACAAATCCCTATTTATGTTCAATTCATCTTCTAAATTAAATAAATCAATTGATTTATTTAATACTGGTACTCTAACTTACATAAAAAAATTTATATAAATATAATAATTAATCAACTAATTCGATTTTATAAAATTTGTAATAATGAAAAACATTTTTTTAAGCAGGTTTATAAATTTACGGCAAATCTTTTTTATAATAACAATTATCCAATTAATTTTTTAAGATATTATGTAAAAACTATTGTAAAAAATAATTGGCAACACTGCGGACTGTTGGCGTAGCTTGTAATTTGATAGCATGCTTCCCTGACATTCTTTTTGAAAATTTTATTCTAAAGTCTATATTTTTAGAACGAGTATGACTGGATGTTATGTTTCGAGTTTAAGGAAAGTAATGCAGACCTGGCTTTTGAAGTTTTATGCAATTTGGACATGGAGAGAGCATTCTAGTTATTTTGTTGTTTTTACAGACAAGAGTTTGAAGCAGGTATGATTGTTCTTTATTTCAACGTTTTGTTTTAGGTCAGGGGGGGACGCTTGCCAAACTTTCTATTCATTTTGAAATACTTTATAAGCTACTACACTGATTTTTTATATAATAAAGATTTTTTCATATATTTCATATCACTGGTTTTGTTTTTGGAAATTCGGTATATATATATATTTTTTTTGTTATTTTGAATGCAGGTTTGGTGGGCGTTCAGAAACCTAAAACATTTCATTTTTTTGAAGTAGGGGGGTGGGGCTAGGTTTCGTCTGTCCTCCCTCTGAAGAAGAACAGACTGTTTTTTCTTGCCTGTATTTGTTTGTTTTTTAATTTTTTTTTTTTAATTTATAGTTCATTGTTTACTTTTTTGACATACACTCTTTCCTTGAAAATTTTGAACTTTCATTGCATAATGTGAATTATAACTTGTGGCATTATATATGAGCTGCTTAAAGCGCCAATGGTGCTGCAATGTTTTCATGGTGAATTGACACTATATATATATATATATATATATATATATATATATATATATATATATATACCTGTATAATTATGTATATATAATATATATATAATATATATATATATAATTAAATATATATATATATATATTTAATTTTTTTTAAATAAAAAAAATATTTAAAATATTTCGATATTATCGTGAAAAAAGAAATTAAGCATCCTACTGCCTACAGATATACGTATAGTATACATGATGTCTTTTTATTCATAATTCATACAAATATAACAAAATAACAAACTCTGACAGAAAAGAAAAAAGTACAAAATTCCCTAAATAATTCTTCAAGTATAAAAGTATTATTACACAAACTCAGGAATTTGGAGCAGTCATCGCGCTATTTATTTACAAAATTTAAATTAAACTTTTAACACCCTCTTCTGGTTAGTGTATAGGATATATTTATTTAATGCTGAAGATAACACTCGGGTAATTATCACCTAATACTTTGGCAGTTTCAATAACATTCTTTCCTCAAAAGAGTTTGTAAACTACTCCAAGTTACTTAGACACGAATACTGCGCGAAAACTCATCGTGATAAATTAAGTTTTAAAGGGAACAGAAGACAATTTATCTTTTGAATAAAATAATCCTTAAAATTCTTCTCTCTTCCATAAGACGGCTTTTATTGCACCTTGTTGATCCCTCGCTCCCGACGAACAAGACCAAATTAAGTGGGTGCTTTGTCTTCTGTCTTCATCTTCGCTTTGTCTTCATTTCCATACCCCGGATGGATTCCCCATCCGAGTTATCGACAGTTACAACTTGAGTAGCTCTAAGTCCTACGACAAAACAAAGAAATTGACTCAATTCTTGAAAGTTCTGTTTTAAGTGGATTGTAGAAGCGAGTACTTTGTCACGTACTTGAAGAGTGTCGTCGAAGAAAAGGTATGGTATGTGTGTATGTGTGTGCCTATGAAGGATAAAACTCACCAGTCTGTCTATAATGCAGCGCCGCAGTTTTATATGAGCGGTTTTCTTAGGCTGTAATTATTTAGAATAAACCCAGATATGCGAAAATTTTCCGTGGAAGGTTTCATAATCATTTCCGTCAAAGTTTTGAGCGCTTTATTGTTGCACAATTAACGATTTGTTTGGAATTCAATATAATCGCGTAGTAAAGTATATTTGCTTTATAATTATATTGTACTTCGGTTGCTTTGTTATAATTTTGAAAAGAAACGAACATACGTGTGTTTTAAAATTTTGTGAGGTAATGATTTTCATTTCCAATTCTTGCTGAGACACCTTGAGGTTACGGAGAGAACTTTTAGAAGTCATTCCTTGTTACAGTTCAACAGCTAGAAGAATAAGAATATTTTGATTAAATTCTAATAGAAATTAGTTCGACGTAATAGTTAAGAAACTCTATTTAAACCCAAACGAAAAGAAATATATTTCACTTTGTGATTAGATTCATTATTTACCAATTCTAAAAGTAGTTCAGGTATGTTTAAATTTTAGGAAGAAATACTTTTAAATATAGATAAATATAGATACACCCTTCAATTACAAAATACACTCAGAAAAATCTCATTCTTCAATTCATTAACCGCAATAATATGAATAATTTATTCCTATCTTATTTAATTTATTGAAGTAATCGAGAATCTTCAATTAACACACAAGGGATATTTGCATAATAAAACATATGCATGATAATTTTACATATTATTAACAAATACTAAAGACAGTATAAATGTAAGATACCACAGGCAATCGAACTATGAATTATCAAGCAGCAATTGTAAAAATGTTGTTACAAATTAAATTGATTGTTGTACAATTAACAATTGTTTATACTTCAATATAATCGTTCAGCAAAATATATTCGCTTATAATTATTGCATTGTAGTTTGGTCGCTTTGTTACAGTTTTAAAGTAAACGAACGTGTGTTTCAATTTTCTGAGGCAGTGGTTTTCATTTCTTATTTTTATACAGACTCCTTTAGATATGAAATGAACTTTTAAAAGTCACTTCATGATTCAGTTCCACCATCACAAGAATATGAATAATTTATCAAGATTCTATTGAATTCATTGAAGTAATTGAGAAACTTCATTTAACGTATAAAGTATATTTATACAATAAACTTATACATGGTAATTTTACATGTTATTCACAAATACTAAAGACAAGGGCGTGCGAAGAGAAAATTGCACCCGGGGCAAATTTCCAATTTGGTGCTCCCCCGCCCCAAATTTTCTTGTGACAGGCCAAAAATGACGTCGGTAGTATAAATTTGGTGCTCCTTAAAAAGGTCCACGCACATAGCACTAACCTCTTGCGCTATCTTTGATCTTTCGTGTCGGCGCTTTGATCTAAAACTGCTTTTTTATTGCACTGGATCTGAACTTCAAGAGAGGAATCTAACGCGAAATCAGTTGACAGCTTTACGACTGAAGATGGGGTAGATAAAAGTTCTCCTTCCTTTGTCAATTAGGTAGGGTCAGTCACTCAAAAATCATTTAAAGAGGTTTCACCCTTGTTCCGTTCGGAAACAAAGATTGATTGATTGCTCTTTTAGTGTAATAAAAACTAGTGCTGTTCGCTCGCAGCCGCCCGGGACGACGGCCCCCTTTGCCCTCTCCCCCTTTCGCAGGGCGTTGATTAAAGACAATCTAAATGTAATATGCCAGGTATCCGGTGTAAAATTATCCTAGAGCAATTGTATATTTTTTGTTAATAATTAAATTTATTGTTGTGCAATTAACAATTGTATGTAATTCAATGTAATTGTGCATTGTTTTAAATCATATTATACTTTAATTACTTTGTTAAAATCTTGAAGGAAACGAGTGTGTATTTTAAATTTCTGAGACAGTGGTTTTCATCTCTGATTCTCACAAAAACACCTTCAGGTACGAAATGAGATTTTAAAAGTCTTTTCATCGCTCAGTTCAACAGTCACGATAATATCGGTAATTTACTCAACCTAATAAAAATTAATTCGGCATAATAGTTAAGAAACTTTGTGTAGAACACAAAGGAATATATTTATTAAGTGTTTACAATTTCACAATTGCCTCATATATATTATATTACAAATAAATTGTCTGGGGATATACGTTTCAATTATGCATGTAGAATGTAGTAAAAATGCTATTACAAATTAAATTAATTGTTGTACAATTAACAATTATTTGTAATTCAATATAATCGTTCAGCAAAATACATTCGCTTATAATTATGTTGGACTTTAGTTGCTTTGTTACAATTTTAAAGGAAATTAACGTGTATTTCAATTTTCTGTAGCAGTGGTTTTCATTCTTGATTTTTATTATAGACGCCTTTAGATATGAAATGAACTTTTAAATCACTTCATGATTCAATTCAACTGTCACAAGAATGTGAATAATTTATTGAAATTCTATTGAATTCAATGAAGAAATTGAGAAACTCCATTTAACATATAAGGAATATTTATACACTAAAACTTATGTAGAGTAATTTTACAAATTATGCTCAAATACCAAATATAGTCTAAATGTAAGATGTCTCGGTTATACGGGCTAATATTATCAAAGAGCAATTGTAAAATTGTAAAAACATTTTTAAATTTTTTACCACACTTAAACGGAAAAAAATAATTAAAATTTCAATGTAGAATATTTAAAAAAAATATTTTAAATAAAAGCGATATTACATTGTCTACATTAAAAGTTCAATGCATTTATGTTCTTTAGATACTGAGAAAAAAATTAATGTGATATGTTGCTAAATTGAACCATCAGATAAAAGTAAGACTCCTGAGGCCTCTTAATATGAAATAACATCTTGTCTGTAAAATTAATTTTATTAAAAAGCTTGTATAAAAATATATGCTAAAAAAAAGCTTGATAAAAATAATCGGCAATTGTTGAAAAAGCTACAGGATAAACAGTAAAATCTGTAAAATAACGAAATTAATTAAAATATTTTATTTTAAGGAATTTTACATTATGTATTTTATTTAGCATACTTCACCTTACACGGTTTTTTAATTGCTTAAACATATATTTTTTGCAGCATTAAGTTTATATTTAATATATTTTTCTTCTTATTTTTTAAATAAACAATAACTACACATAAAAAATATAAAGAATAAATAACAACCGTTAAATATTAAAAAATATGAGTATATATGAAATGGTTAAATAAATAGTTACTTTCCAGAAAATGATTATAGTAAAAAAACATACTTAGCTATTTCATTATTTACAAAGAGATGAGAAAAAAGGGTAGATTTAAAGCATGTAAACAGGTGAAAAACGAACTAAAATATAAACCTAATTTATTTTTCATTGTATTCAGTCGATATCTGTCTATAAAGAAATGGAGTAAAAAACTTCAAATGAATATTTTTTTCAAAAAAGAAAACATAAAAAAGGGTTGGTCTACGACAAATATAGTTTTTGTATCCATGACAAGTGAAAAAAATTCAGACTTTTATCAGATTCAGGTTTTTTTTTTAGATTATTCTATTGTAAAAGTTCTTTTTAAGTAAACATTGAGATCATATTTAATTTAATGGATCTGTTTTTATTTGTTCCTGGATACAGTGAAAATGTTATGAAAGATTTAAAAGAAACTTTTTTTCATAACAGTATTGAATTTGACATTTTTTTTTCCTCTATGAATTATGAGCTTACTGAGTTTTTGCCTCTTTCCCCTTTTTTTCTAGGTAATGTCAAATTTATCTGGAAGTAAACTTAAAAATAAAATAATTTTGAGTTATAATTCAAGTAGAAACTAAACATTCTACTTAAATCAACGGAAATCAGAATTATTTAAATTGTATAAGTTTGTTTATCCGGATTTTTTTTTTTTTATATATATATTTTGAGTGGTAGTTAGTTTAATACTTTTGCTAAATTTAAATGTAAGAAATGTTATTTTATTTGAGCTAATCATATTCGGGTTTTTTTATTGATATATTTTTCAGAATTCTACATTTTAAAAGTAAAATCGAGATCATTATAAGATCATTCGTGCGTTGTGTCTGTCTGTCTGCCACAGTCAATTTGCTCAAAAACTATGGAATGTGAAAAGCTCAAGCTATTCACAAATATTTTTAAGAATTATTTAGGAGGGCTAATTAAATGTTTCGACAAAAAAAGAAACAAAATGGAATTTAACAAATTACAGCAACCATTGGAAAATAATATTTTCAAAGACTAAAATTTTAGACGTGTAAAGAAGCTCTATAAATAATAATAATAAATATAGTTTTTATGATGATCAAAATGTGGTTTATGTAAACAGAGTCATATATTACGTACGCCATGTATTAAATATTAATATTCCTGGACCTATAATAAATAAAGATTAAATGAAATTTCATATCTACAATTTTCGGAACTGCTAATTTTAAAACTTGTAAACATCGCATATTTTCAATTTTTACACCGTCGTATAGGGAGAAAAATATATCTTTAAATGCAATTTTTTAGAGCTGTATCTGAATTTATTTTTGAGTTATTAATATTTCTGTAGTTTTTAATACTTTTTGTCAATGTGGCAACAGAAATATTACATTTCTAGACATTAAACAAAGACACACACAGAAAAAGAATAAAATCCAGACATCACAAGGATTCAGATATGTCTGTGTCAAATCTATCTCTTTCATTTTGAAAGCGAAATCATGTATTTGTATAAATAAACAAAAATATTCTCTAAGAAAGAGTCTGATTAAGGCTTGAAAGTAGTAAGATGTTCTAAACCAAATTAAGTATTAACCCTTTAAATCCCTTGATAGAACACGTTCTAGAAATTATGTAGTTCAGAAAATCTGACTTTAAACCAGAAAAATTCAATGGCTAATTTCGTTCAATATGGTATAAATAATAAAAATCTACGTTAAATACGTAATGGTTGTAGGTATCTAAGAAAATCTACTATTCGTAGAGACCTAAACACCACCTCTCTTAAAAAACGAATAAATCAGCTATCTAAAAATTTTTATAAATTTTTACATAACCCAATGAAATTGTTGCGGAGCTTCCAGATTATGAAGTTTCCGACCCAATAAATAGGAAACTCCCAGATACACTCTATTATTGGAAGAGGACGATTGAGTTTCCCCCAACCCCAAAATAAACCTATCTCTCTTTGTTTGTTTCTGTCTATATTTTACATAAAATGTAAAAAAAAAAAAAAAAAAAAAAAAAATTGTTAGTCTGTTTGTGTTATACTAACTTTACAATTTTTCTTTCTTTAAAAATGTATGGTCTCCGTAAAGAGTCTTTTTTTTTTCTAGTTGGGGCACCCCTTCGGTAGCTTTTTCGCCCTTTGCTTATTTGAACTTAATGAACATTTTTATCCTGAAACATTTCTTTTTTTGATTTTTCTTTTTATTATTTTTCCTTTTCCTTAATTTAAATTTCTACTCTATCCTTTTTATAATATGTTAGCTAATCTTAAATATTTTTATTGTGGCTTGCCACAACTAAACATTATTTTTATTTTTTTTTCTTATGGCTCCCTAAGCCCTTGCAACACGGCTTATATTGTTACCCTGGATTTTAAGTTATTCTTCAACTAGAAAGTCCAATTCTACGAATACATTGTTCATTGTTCTGTTATTAATTAAAACAAATATTGCCGTTTTAATTTTCTGGCGGGAATTAAAATATACGAATTAAAATATCTCAAAAGAATTCATGCGGTTTGGGATCCAGAGGGCCAATATCTCTATTTGATTATCTTAATCGCCTTTCAAGTAAACCTGAACATTTTAAAGTTCATATTATATTTTTTGTTAAAAACAAGGTGAAAATTTCGTTCCGTCTTATGTTTTTATTTTTATTTTATTTAAAATACATAGTTTCTTTTGAATAAGGCATCATTTACATTTGAAATAAGTCCTCTGAATAAATGATTTTGCTGTTGTTGGTAGTTAATTGTGCAGGAATAAATGAATATCTGAATTTTACAGGGCTATTAACCCTCTCACTGATAACCTGTGTTAACACGTTCACTAAGTTCCAGGTTTCTCCAGAACACAAGCAATATTTAAAATAATATAATTCAATTGATTTTATGTATTTTTAATACATTTAACAATGATTAATACTCTCAAAGATAAAATTCAGATTCATAAATAAGATTTTTTGGTACTTACGTATTAACGCCATAGCAGCAGAAGTTCGCTAATGCGCCAATAAAGTGCAATCGGTACTACTTGGTTATCTCGTCGACCATATTCACCAAATTATACAAATCGCCAAACTAATAACCAAATTATGCATTTTGACATAATTTTTATTTTAAATAACGAAAAAAAAATAAATAATTAGTCGAATAATTAATAAAAATATTGATAAAAAGTCGAAATGAAAATCACATAATGACGTTTCAACCACGTTTATCGTACTTAATGTCACTGAATGTGAAATTCACGATCATACATTATTGGAATTTAATCTTATATTTAGGCGATAATTTTTTGGTCGACGGGATTATCAAGTAGTATCGGGCAATCTATTGCTCGCACGCACACAGAGTTATCTTTTGGATTCCTTGTGCCTTGTTGTTTGCTGATTTTTGACGCCATTTTTGGAGTTTTTCTTTTTCTCATTTTTTAACGCCTTTTTTTTTTTTTTTTTTTTTTTTTATTTATTTATTTTTTTTTCGCATGCGAACAAGATTGTTCTTTATTGCATTAGCACAACTTCTGCTGCGGTAGCGTTAATATGTAAGTATCGATTTTTCTATAACGTTGAAAGAACCATATTTTTTAACATTAAAAAAATGCTGAGAAAACAACATTACAATTACAATTTTGCCCTTTTGCAAGACTGTCAGTGGATAAAAAGAAAACAAAAAAAAGTACAATCTTGTTTTCATTAAAAGTCAAAAATAAAACTTGAAAGTTTAAATTCGACATGGTTATAAGAATTCGATATGAGCCCCTCCAGAAACACTAACGAAATCGAGGTATCGACTAGTGGGCACCAGTCGCTACGTGGAGGCTAAATTTTTTGACATGGTGATTAATGTTATGCGTCTAAGTCGCCATCCTTTGGCAAATTTTGCGTTTTTTCCCGTGATCATTTAACGAAAATTGCATTTTTCCGCACTCCTCCGACTAAAATTGAACGTTTGTTCTCGTTTCTCTGACAAAAAACGGGTGTTTTTTCAGTAATCCTTCAACTAAAACCACGTTTTTTCTGCGATCATTTTAAGAAAATTGCATTTTTCAGCAATTTTTTGACGAATGTAGCGGCGTGTTTTGCGATCTTTTGGTAAAATTAGCTTTTTTTCTGCGTTCTTTTACCGAAATTCGCATTGTTTCTCCGTTTTTTCGTGTAGTTTCTTAATTTTTCTTAGAAATTAAGCCCTCGTGGCGACTGGAAGTTTTACTATCTACTTAAAAAGGTTGGAAATCTGCATCTGTAAGTCGAGATGGTATGGTAACTCATCTTACACTGTTCTCAACATGATTTGTTTTTGAAGGGACTGGGGGGGGGGGGGGGGTTCTTAAAGATATATTTTTTACCACTACCACCTGTCGTTCACGAACTTAGGACATGCTAAAAAAATGTAGGATGAGTTATCGTACCATCTCGATAACGTTCATGTTTCTGGATTTTCTCAAGCTCAAATTGAACACTTGTAACTGTGTTAAATTTAAACTTTCAACTCTTATTTTTCATTTTCAATTAAGAACACGGTGTTACTGTCTTTTGTTTTACTGTAATAGTCCTGTAAATTTGGGATATATTTATTTATAATCACTCTGTATTACAACCTTTACAAAATGAAAATTTTCATAGCCAAATATTTGAATATATCCATTAAAATAATTATGAATTACACTGGGGAACACGCATTTTTTTACTTAGATCTGGCACTTGTTTTTGTCTAATTATTGGTATCTAAATCTAAAAATGACCCCAGTTTTTTTTCTGTCACGTCAATTTTTAAGCTACAAGATGTCTTCAAAATCATAATTAGTGTAGATACAAAGAAAAATAAAGAAAATATTCCTAAATATATTATTCATACGACGGTTTACATACTTACTACAAGCTACATTATGTTCATACAAGTAGTAAAATTCTTTTACAAAACAAAAAGGAGCATATTAAGGTTAAAATCTTCTCTTTTAGATGCTCCTGGAGTATTCAATTCGTAAACAATCTCGCTTGATGCTCCAACAATGGTAGTTTTCATATCTTCATTGCATCTATCGTACACTATTCTTCCATAAACTTCGAATCTTGGTGAAATCACTCAATCTGCTCATCATTGATTACATCAAAATTTTTCGGACATTATCAAGTTGGCTGCGCAAAAAAATCACGTGTGATGCTCATGTTGCAACCAAACATTTTGAAACTATCTAAAAGCTGCTGGAATATTCTGGAGCAATTTTCAACTTGCGTATTTCCAAAAATGTCTTTGATAAGGTTTTGAATGCCAACCAAACATTATTTTGGAGTTTTGATATTGTTCCGATGAAATTTTTATCTCTAATGAGCTGCAGAGTATGTAGACAGTCAAATACACCTTCCTTTATCTTTAAAAAACACAGATTTTATAATTCGAAATGAGTAACTTGCAATAGTCTCCTTCAGTTGATAAAGCTTTCACGAACTTCTTCATTAGACCCAGTTTTAACAGCAGCTTTCGATATATAATGCTCTTTCTGTTGTTAAGGGTGTATTCGAAAAAACTCTTTTCCACCTTCAGCAGCTCGAAATTTTCCGATACAATTTCAGACACATTTTTAAAAGTAGAATCATGAAACTTGCTGTGGGGATTCTTGAAAGGCCATATGAGGTGCCGAGTAAAGCCTTTTTACGCTCAATTCATCAGAATTTGATTTATAAGCAATTAACTTCTCTGGAAGGCCCTTTTTTTCGTTCCCTTATCTCCCACTTCGGAAAAATCTGTTCAAATTGCCGTTTTTGATTGCTTTTTTTTGCAATATTTTGTACACTTATCAAAGAATTGACCTTTACGGCACCTTGTGCACTTTCTAAATAAGAGAATCTGCGAGTTTCATGTGTTTGAGAGCAAAAGTGAATTCAAAAATAAATCGGAAAACAAGCAGTTTGAATCGAAATACACCCTTAAGTGTCTCATGCAAAATGTTTGGAACATCAGGTTTTAAGTCAGATCTTGGATTCCTGTTCGACTGGAATCAACGCTTCTCACGAACTTTGCTGTCTCATATACAGCAAAACAGTAAAAAGCTTAGTGTATCTATGTTGAATTCACCCCTAATCAATCGGAAAATATTTACTTCAGCCACTAGTAGAAATCTAAAGATCCCTAAGAGTCACGCAGGATTCAACGTAGAGTGGTCACATTAATATTAAGCTGAAGAAAAAAGACTTCATGTGTTAGAAGAAAACTAATTTCAGATTTGAAATCAGCAGACTTTTTTGACATAAAAACAACTGAAAATTCGAAATCAACAGAAATTGTGATAAAAGTTGTTTCCCAGTATTATTTAGCAGAAAGACTTCTGCAATCGCCTATGTGAAAAGATGCAAGAAAATACAAATTACATATTTAAAAAAAATTATCACTCTTCCACTGACTATACATTTACTATCAGTAACAACATAATTTTCATTTTACGTTACCGAGAATGCAAATACTAAATACTTACTTGGTGTTCTAACACAATCATATGTGTAAAGCTCCGGGCATTAGAACATAGTTATATGAAAACGGATGTGTTTTTTTTTATTAGATATAAGTACTTCTGTCTAACATATTTTACAGAACATTCGATATTCACTGTGAAAATAAGAAGTGATGTCATGGATATTGTATCTGCCACAAAATGAATTAAGTATCTCATTTCATAATGAAAAACTAGATTATTCATATAATGACAAACTATCTATTAAAATACTAAAAATTTAGAGACTAACGTTAAGACCCGATTTTCCCATTCTTGGATATGTATAAAAAGGCATTTCCTCATGATGGTGAAAATAAAACTTTCCTCTGATGACTCCTGTCTTCCTAGAACGTGTGATCAGTTCTGAACAATAAAACCCAATTTATAGGAGGAAGAACAGTCAAAGATCAGTTTTATTAGACATCGTAAACTATTCTACCTTACATTAGAAGTTCGTTAATTTCCGAAATAAAGTAGAATTGGAGCTGAAAGACATTTCTATTGCGGAGATTTTAGTTCTAATGAGGAAGAATTCTGTAATTTTGTTGCAATCTACTTTGAATTGTTGTTTGGTATTCTTAAACTTTCAACAGAAATCTCTAAATATTTTTGTTCTTTTTTCGTAGCTAAATAAACATACTGAATGACTTTTTTCAGTGATAAAGCAACTGAAAAACACTAGCCAACTATTTTGAAAAAACTTTTATCAGCAACCTACCAAATTCGGTAAACCAAAACATATTTTTCAAAAAAAAAAAAAAAAATTAGATTGAATTTTTATTATGTATTTGTCATATATCTGAGCATCTAATGATGCATGATTTAACATTAAAACAATTAATAATAAATACGAACTATTTATCAAAAGTCATCTGAAATTGAACATGTGAAAAGATAAACATTTTAAAACTATATATTAGAAGAATATTTTTATCACTCTTCAAATAATAACATATTTAACATCAGTAATAAGATAGTTTTCATTACTGTGAATGTAAATATTACTTAGTACATCAAAACAATCACGATTTTAAGGTTTTGTCAGTTACTTATAAGTATAAACGTGTGTTTTTAGGGGATTTAAGTACTTCTGTTTAACATATCCAAACTCAGAATAGTAGATATTAACTCTAAAAATAACATATAAAATTTCCTGCGCACAGTATCTCCCACAAAAATTGTTATGGATACCTCATTTCATAATAAAAGACTAATTTATTTATGCAATGACAAACTAGTTATTGTCATACTAAAAATTTAGTGACCAACGTTAAGACAAGTTCTAACTATTTTCCCATTCTTGGATATGTATAAAAAGACATTTCCTCACGATGATGAAAATAAAACTTTCCTCTAACGACTCCCGTCTTTATAGAACGTGTGATCAGTTCTTAACAATAAAACCCAATTTATAGGAGGACGAACAGTTAAAGAACACTTTTATTAGACATCATAAACTATTGTACCTTCCATTAGAAGTTCGTTAATTTCCGAAATAAAGTGAAATTGGAGCTTAAAGCCATTTCTCTTGTAGAGATTTTAGTTCTAATGAGAAAGACTTCTGTAGTTTTGTTGTAATCTACTTTTAGTTGGTAGGTATTCTTAAACTTTTAACAAAAATCGCCAAACATTTTTGTTCTTTTTTTCAAAGCTAAATAAATGTATCGATTGATTTTCTTTTTCAGTCATAAAGCAACTGAAATCACTATCCAACAATTTCAGAAACACTTTTATCAGTAACCAACCAACTTCGATTATACCAAAACACAATAGTTTAAAAATTGCTTTGGATTAAATTTATATTATATATTTGCCGTAAGTTCAAGATTCTAGTAAAGTCTTGAATTATAGAATGCGTCATGTCTTCATTGATTCATTCATTAAAGGAAACAGGATTGCAAAAGTTGCCAGATACATTTATTTATATATTTTTCATGTAAATCCCGCGACACTTTGATATATGCTGATATCTAGTGATCAGCAAAATGATTCAGTTATAATTTTGCTTCTTTTTTGCATTTGTTTACCATTTAACATTGTCTTACAGAAAATTTTCATAACCATAACTATAAACTTAATGAATCTCTCTGTTTTTATGGGATAAAAATGCTGTAATTCTATCATTCACTTCGAAAATCATTGTAATCTCACAAGCAATATAATGTATGAATACATTGTATTAAAATGTACTTTGTAATATTTGTTACGTATTTCTATTTTTTTTTTCGTTTGATAGAATAAAAAACTGTAGAAAACATTCAATGGTGTACATTGTACAATGATTAGGCACTAAAATGAAATGTGAATTACAAGCAAGTGCACCACATTTGCAGCACTTTACAAAAGTTTGTTATCAGTATGTGGGTACAAGTGAGATCTTCTCCTTTTGTCGTTGCTTGTTACATTTCCGGGTGTTTCTAGTCGATGTCCAGATTGTCCTATTTTTCGAATACTTACGCACGTATTCATTAACTACTTCGACTTCGCGTTATACGGGAAACCTTGGTCTAACGCTCAGTTGGCATTCAATTTTAATCCTCATCGGACGTCTCCCTGATAATGTCCAATGAAATGTTATCAAGAATTTCATTTGATCGTTCGACTGAGGTTTTCTAGGTTCAAGTAGATGGTGAATACGAACAATACAGGTTCACGCCTAATTATCGGACAACCTTTGCACTTAGGATGTACTTTTTGCCATTGTGAGAAACTAAAATAATGGCAAGCTTTTCAGTAAAGCTATGATTAGCATTTGATCGACAGAAACGATATGACTGCTTGCTATATTGATATGGTTAGTATTTGATAGCCAGAACGTGATATGATTTCCTGATATAACTCATATGACGGCTTGGTATAGTTTATTAATATATTTGCTATGATTGCTTGATATACTTGATATAATTAGCATTTGGTAGACAGGTAAACAAAAGAATTACATTACATTGCAAGCTTATTTACATTAGTATTCGTGATTAATATGATCTGATTGTTTGATATACTTGATATAATTAATGCTTGATAGGCAGGATGTAATACACTGTTAAAAATCTTGTCCTAGGTTTGAATCAAATTTTGGTGCTCAATAGCTGTCAATATAAGATTATGAAATCTTGAACCAATATTTGGAGCTCCTGTTGAAACATAGTCCCAATAATTGGGACGAAGATGAAATAATAAGTTCTAAATATTGGTGCGAGATTTCACCATTTTATGGTGGCAGCTGCTGAACATTAAAATTTGGTTCGAATTAGAGCAAATTTTTTAAAAGTGTATGATTGTTGATATACTTGATATAATCAATATTTGGTAAACAGGATATGATATGATTGCTTGATATACTTGATATGATTAGAATTTGATAGACGTGTAACCAAAAGAAAGAAGCCTAATTTAAATAAAATGAAACGAAAGAAAATCATGCAATGTCTCAAAAAGCGTTTCTACAATAAATTTCAAAGATAAAACTTGATAAAAATTTAAATCATGAATGAATTTCAAATTCAGTGAAAAGGTTCGTTCATTTAGCTTTAAGAAATCCTAGATTTCATTCAGTTCAGCTTGCGAGAATGTACTAAACTCACTTTCTCTACGATATTAAAAATCTTGTCCTAGATTGAACCAAAGTTTGGTGCTAAATTACTGCTATTGTAAGATATTGAAATCTTGAACCAATATTTCGAGCTCCTTTTGAAGCATAGTTCCAATAGTTGGAACGAGGTTGAAATAGGAAGCTCCAAATGTTGATACGAGATTTCACCATCTTATAGTGGCAGCTACTTTGCACCAAAATTTGGTTCAAACTAGAGCATCATTTTTAACAGTGTATGATCATGTTCCTTTATTGTAAAATGCGAAGTTTCATTAAATTAATGTTCTGTGATTAATTTTTAATTTTTTTATTTAATAACTTCTCTTAAATTACGCTTACGGGTTTTTTATTCATTCAAAACTTTCGGACGAAAATCTATCGGTTGAAAATTCACAGAAAACCTTTTTTTGAAATATTTATTGGAACCGATTAACAGCAAGAATAAACAAAAGTGCGTTTCACTCGACCTTTTCAGTTAAATAAAATGGAAACAGTGTCATGTTAATGCTAAACTGATTCAATTTTATTTAAAGTTTGAAAATCTTAAAAGAAAACTACGTTATATAAAGCATGAAAAATTATTAAGAATAAGACTGCAGTGTTAAAATTTTCAAGAAAGAATACTTATGAAACAAAGGCCAAAAGGACGCTCAATATAACATTAACTTAGTTTTGATTAACATAGTCGATTGACTTATAAGCAGTTAAAATGGCATTCTTTTTTTAAGAATATTATGAAAACATAATTAAAAATAGAAAATCAGGATTGTTTGATAGCAATAAAAGTTTCTAAATCTCAATAATATATCATGAAATACAATGAAATTTAACATTGAAACGTTATATTTTCATTTCAGCTAACTAGTGTTAAACAGCGTAGAGGGATGGATCACGAAAAAGTAAGAAATATGTTATGGATATTAAAACATGGGGTAGAGTGTAACTTGGACTACTCAGATCATTTTGAGAGTTAACCTGTAAAAAAGAAAAATGTTTCTTTATGTAAGAAAATATAATATAATCATGAACAAAAATATACAAACATAAAATGTAACCCAAATTTCTACGATAACTATATCTCAAGAACTAATCCATAGAATTTCACCTGCTAGACCTTGACGTAAGTAGATCTTTATTAGCTTTCAAAATCTCTGTTAAAAATCTGCAACTTTTCCTGCAAAGTCACTCCAACACTTTTATAGAATATCTCTATTCTTTGCAAATAAGAATGCTCCCTAGTATAGACAAGTTACCGTTTTCTACAGTGGTGTAGCCCTAAAAAAGCAGAGGGTATACCCTAAAGTGTATTTACTTTAGCTTTGTTGAGAAACAGGGGTATACTATGTTCCATAAAAAAAAAATTCTAAAGGTATAAGGTATATACTACCGTATATCCTCCACTACATTGCTGGTTTTCTAAAAAAGCGGCTCAATGACTATATAACAAAAATTCCAGATTTTTATCAGTATATAGCGCCCGGTATTGCTTCTTTGTTCTGTTTTTCAGGATTTTCACTATAGAAAATCTCTGAAGAAAGAATAGATTGTCTTTTAATTTTTGTTGCAAAGCTTTATATATATATATATTTGGAAGAGAGTTTTGTGATGGCGACAATATTCTAGTTTTGTACAGATGCATAATCATATACAATTTTCTGTAGTTATGGATTGCACCAGACATATTTATATTGTAAATATACATGAATTTTCGCATTGCTAACTGGATGTATACCCAACAGAGTGAAAAAGTGTGCAAGTCGGTCTTCGAACCCGGGTCAGTCGTACAGTGCACCAACGTTCTGCCAACTGAAACACTCAGACAATACTCAGCCGGCCAATTCTCACTCATATATGTTGACAATGCTGGACCCGCAGGACAAGACAAAATATCTTCCTGAATCCCAATTCCGTGGCAAACATGAGACGATCGCGGCGTCGATGATAGGTGACATATTGTGTATCTTACGGGGGTAGTCAGTTTGTAGAACGTTAGTGACAAGTTCTAATGAACCGAGTTCGAATCGCCTTTTGCACTATATTGGCAATACGCCCAGTAGGCAATCTAAAATTCACAGAATTAAAATATAGTAGTTGTGTTTTGGGTAAAAATAGTACCCCAGGATCCAATATATTGTCGTTTCTGTTAGAATTAAGTAACTTGTTAAGTTGCTTAGTATGAAAGAACTGAAAAAAAAACTCTGTATATGGATGCTTCTTGAATTATGCTTTGTTGTGGTTTTTATACAATTACAGAATCTATTCTAACTATTTCAATATATAAGGATTTATTAGCTAAATATTTACACTGTATGGATTGCGATAAATATCCCGAATGAATTAACAGTTGTGAATTCTCATTTTTCAATTTAATGGAGGGCAAGAAATTATTTTAAACTATGTATTATACTATATTTAAACTACTATCAAAACAGAAAAAAGGCCATAAAATATGCATTATTAAGTATGATAATATTATATCATGTATACTAAAATTTAAAAATATACTTCATGTTCAACGCATTCTTTTTCCTTCTCACTTTTTCAGACAATAACATTTGTGAGATAATTAAATTAACAGTCAATTAAATTACAACAAACTCTTTTCCACGAAGAAGATAATGAAGCGGAGTTTTTTTTCTGTTGCTTTAAAATTTCCACCTTATTTTTTAAATTTTCTAATCTATTACGTAGCAATTTGTCTCCGAGTAAAATAATAAATATTAATTACAAGAATAATTAAAACCTTGGAAGAACTTTTCATTTTTTTTTTACTCCACTCTCTCTCCCTCTCCCTCTCATGTCATTATATCACACAGCTCGTTAACTTTAAGCCCAGCTTGTCAGTTCTTAAAATGACCTATCTGTTTTGCTGATGAAACAAGATGGACGCTTAAAAAGTCTTTGTACGTAACAAAGGGGATCAGAAAGATTCAATGAAGTTCTATTTAAAGAGAAATGAAAGGATTAAATCAAGTTCTTGCTGTTTGAATTTAATGCTCCGTCTATTATAATTTCGTTAATTTGCAAAAAGAAAAATTGGATTTGCGGGCAGAATCTTTTAAGACTTATTGTACTCCATCAAAGAATGTGCCGAAAAATATAAAAAGCTAATTCAAGAAGGATTAAAAGGGATAATGTAGCAATTAACTAATGACTATTTTTAAAGGATGAGATATTGTGATTCATTTTCCAAACTTTGTCAACTTGTTTTAATTAAATTTTTAGCAAAAGAGATAAAAGTGAGACCTGCCGGTCTACATAAATTGACGAAATCTTCAACGATAAATCCCCTTGATGAATTAGTAGTAATGCTTTAACATCGAAATTGATGAATAGGTGCAAAATAATTGGGAGTTAAAAAAAAGTAGAATCCGTGAAAATAATGATGTGGCTTTTTCAGGCATGCGATTCATCATATGACGCAATTCTTTTTTAATTGTTATTCCATTAATGATTATAAGATTGTCAGCAGTGTCTTCTTTAGTAAATTCACATCTTGTTTAGTTAAATTTTGATTATCTATGGTGTAATGGACCAACATTGTTTATAATTGTTTATATTATTGTATTTCATCAAAGAACGTGCAGAAAAATATAAAAAGCTAATTCAAGAAAGATTAAAAGAGATAATGTAGCAATCAACTAAGAACTATATTTAAGGATGGGATATTGTGATTCATTTCTAAGCTGTGTCAACTTGCTTTAATTAAATTTTTAGTAAAAGAGATAAGAGTAAGCTCTGCCGGTCTACATAAATAGACAAAATGTTTATGATAAATCTCCTTGATGAGTTGTAATAATTCTGATGAACATATTCTTAATAATTAGAAATGGGACATAAAGTTTGATTTATTGAAAATAATGATGTGCGTTTTTCCGCGACCGGAATAATCATATAACGCAATTCTTTTTTAATTATTATTCCCTAAATGAATCTAAGTTTGTCACCAATGTACTCTTTAGTAAATTCGCTCTTTAGAATTCAAATTATAAATTACAGATTAGATTATGTGAGACTTATGTACGAATCCCTAATTTACACAATTACACTTCTTGATAAAATTCTGCATTTTGTTAAGTATGTTAGTTTTGTTTTAATCTATATTTATTTATTTATTTATTTGTTTATTTTTGTAACCGTAAAGTATTTAAGAATATGCCAGTTGTTGCACAGACATGACCATTTCTTAACATTGTAAAAAATGTTTACTATAATAATTATATAGGAATGGCATTCTTTCCACTAATAGGCGTACATATTTCATTCTCCACATCAAAACTCTCATCATACAGGTTCTCTAGGTATCGGCTGAATAAAGTAGGTATGGTTTGAAGCCAGCCGCAACAAAACGAGTTGTTTTGGAAGAGTTGCTGCGAGTTCGCAGGACAGAAAAGAATGAAGTACGACGACTTGAGATGCTAGAATATTTTAACTGATGACGAAACCAAAAAACTACGATGTTTAGGACGTATAGAAGTAACTTGTAAATAGAGTTCATTTTTGTAAATAAGTGGCTCTGTAATATAAGTTCTAAACTTTTAACAGTGTCAGTGTGGAATTTATGTGTTTGTGTTTACTGTTCTTCCTATAAAAGGTTGCAAGTATGTTTAATGTTACTTTCAACTAAACTTTGTATGATTTGCAATAAACAAAAAAAAATGAGAGTTTCCTTTTTTTTTTTTTTTTTTTTTTTTTTGTTAAAAAAGATTATTACATTAAATGTTTATATTTAAATCTGAAAAAAAAAAACACGAAAATGATTAACACCGTGATTGTTTTGTGCCCATAAAGAAAAAGAGAAATATATTCAGTAAATTCAGCAACCTCACTGTATAGGAAGAGGAACCTCAAACTGTATGAATGCATTAAAACTGCGACCACTGTATCTCATATAAATAGACATTCCTGCAACAAAAACAACAACAGCAAAATAATAATTAAGTTGCTTGCGTTACAAATATTTTTTTTAATTCAGTGGATTTGGTGATGGCACTCACTGTTCAAAGTTCGAATCAAAATTCGTCCGATTTAATTTTCTAGGATCGAGTCGTTTCGCAAATTAGGTTGTTCAAGAACCAATGTTCTACTATACTTTGATTTATCCAATACTTATATGATAGTGTTAAATAAACGTGTTTCAATAGGATAGAGTTATTTACATGATTACGAATATAATATAGCCAGACAATTTAGTTTTATCAATGTAACTTCTTTTCTAATTTAGACATATTTTTCACAAGCTAAACTTTTCTTATAACTTTTTTTTTTTTTTCAAATTCTGTTTAAAAAAATTAATAAAACCAGCAAAAACGTTTTGTTTGAAACTTTATATTCGTATCAAGTTTGATACTTTATGAGAATTTACAATTTCCTGATTTACTTTTTTATGATTAAGGTGGTCTGGTGTAATAACGCCAGGCGGGGTAATATCGCCAAATCCTAATATTTTGCATAATTATGAAATAATCTGGTAAATGACACCCATGTGCTCTGCGCAGAAGGTTTTTGAGTCATATAAATCGCAAAAAACAGCTTAAAGTTAATTTGTTTCATTTTTAGCTCTTATTGTTTTTACAAGCAACTAAAATTAACGCTTGATCCAAAATTTGCGAGATACGTTTTGTGATGTGAAGACTAATTTATTTATCCGGAAATACTTTGTTAATTACATAAATTTGTAGTACATTTCATGGACTTTTAAAATGTTGTTGAAAATTTTGGATGTCTTCTCGAGATAATTTGTAATTTAAAATGTACAGCGCAATAACTATAACGGGGTCAATCCTTGGCATTAATACCCCGGTTGATTCCCTACAGTGGCCGAGCTACGTCCTAAATACTGATTCAAATAAATACAGTTAAAACTGTGCAATGTTTCTAATAATTCTATTTAAGCGGTCCTTTTTAAGCATATACCCATATGCAGGTTATTACCCATATAGGTGGGTAATAACGCCAAATAGCATTGGTCAAGAAATCACGCCATTACATTTTAAGAATACATATCTGTTAAATTATTTTTTTTACATAGATAGTCAATTAGTTGCTGTATCAAATCATATATTTGTTTGAAAAATACAAACAAAAATTGAGCCGTGAAAATTGGTAGAACCTTAAAGTGGCGTTATTACCCCAGGGTACCTTATAATCGATAATTTAGTTTCTAAATTAGAATATGACAAAAATCTTTAAAAGTTTAAATTTACATTTGAATTTAAGAAAAATTAACAAGACGCCTGAATAGACAAAAAATAATTCATTTTTACGCAAAACATAAAGAACCCCATATGTGTTCTTTTGTTGGTACATACATGGAGCATTACATACCTGTGAAAGCTTAAATAATTGTTTTCACCGCGATAATGTCAATTATAAAGTTACTAAAATAAAAAGAGAAAAATTATTTATTTTTATCAAAAAAAATCTGAAAAGTAACAAATAAACACTATTTAAAGAAGTGGATGCAAGTCCAGGGCACTAGTTTTTGCCGTGAAAAGTGCAGTAAAATTAGATGTAATAAAAAAATTATATCTTATTTTACTGCAGTTTTTACGGCAATAACTGCTGGCAACATTGCTGCCAGTGGTTTTTGCCATAAATTTAGCGGATGTTTTTGTGCAGTGTAACAGCAATTTAAACTCGAATTATTAAGCTACAAAAGTGAAAAGAGGAGATATTTTTATTTTCAGCAAAAAAAATTCTGAAAAGTGGCAAATAAACAGTATTTAGAGTAAGGGACAAAAGTTCAAGACATAAGTAACAGAAGTTTAAATTCGAATTATGGAGCTATTAAAGGGAAAAGAGAAAAACTGTTTATTTTCAGCAAAAAATTCTGAAAAGTGAAAAATAAACGCTGCTTAGAAAAGGGGTGCAAGTTTAAAGAGCAAGTAACAGCCGTTGAAACTCGAATTATGAAGCTACTAAAGTGAAAAGGGGGAAATTGTTTATTTTCAGCCCCTTGCCCCCGAAAAAAATAAAATAAAATAAAATCTGAAAAAAGACAAACACTACTTAGAAAAATACAAAGCCAAGGCATAAGTAAAAGCTGTTTGAACTATAATTAGGAAGCTACTAAAATGGAAGGAAATGAACTGTTTATTTTTAGTAAAAACATTTTTTTGAAAAATGACTAATAAATACTACCTAAAAACATACAAGGGCAATGCAGAACTAGTAGCAGTTTGCACTCGAATTATGAAGCTACTAAAATGAGCAGAGGATAATTTTTTATTTTCAATAAAAGAAAAAAGAAAAAAAAAGAATTAAAAAGTGACAAATAAACACTACTTAGAAACACAAGGCCAGACACTTGTAATAACAGTTTAAAGTTCAAATTATGAAGCTATTAAAATGAAAAGAGAAGAACTGTTTAGTTTATTTTCAGCAAAAAAAATATCTGAAAAGGGACAAATAAACACTACTTAGAGCCATACAAGGTACAGCACTATTAACAGCAGTTTGAACTCAAATTATGAAACTACAAAAATGAAAAGAGAAGAATTGTTTATTTTCATAAAAAAAAGTTCTGAAAAGCGTCAAATAAATACTGTATCAAAACTACAAGGATAAGTAAGAACTAATAGCAGTTTCATCTAGAACTATAAAGATATTAAAATGAAAAGATAAGGTTTTTTTTTAATTCAGAAAAAAATACTGGCTGAGAAGTGGCAAATAAACACTGCTTAGATACACAAAGTCAAGCATTAGTAACAAGAATTTAAACTCACATTATGAAGCTACTAAAATGAAAAGAGAAGAATTGTTTATTTTCAGCAAAAAAATTCTGAAAAGTGACAAATAAACACTACTTAGGGTCACAGATGGCCAAGGCGCAAGTAACAACAGTTTGAACTCTAACTCTTTCAAAGATCAATCTCATGTGCCTAATCATTCCAACAAATAAGAAATTGTTTTCGCCATACAATTATTCGTTTATTTATAATGCTTGCACTAATTTCATTATAATTCCTAGAAGGCAGAAAATTAAACTTGCCTAACTAAGAAATCAACAGTAATGCGCTTTTACCGATTCTGGAAATCATCGAGAGAGAATTATTTCGTAAATCTTGGTTTGCTTCAAGAAAATTAAAGAATTTCTAATGGCAGATATCCTGATTTATGTCTGCAAATAAAAATAGTCCTTTAATCCTCCTCCCGTCCTCTTTGAAGCGCTTTTAATTCCGCCATGTTGATTCCTGAATCCTTCATAAGCATCTGATAAGCAAGTTCTTTGTCTTCGTTAAGTCCAGATGGTGCTCCGCCGAATTCTGCTTTGCATATACTTGAATTCATCTAACGATGTCTAATATCTTTTAGAGTTATTGATCTAAATTCATAAATTCCAAGTAATATCTAACTTTAAATATATCTTTTTGAATCCCATTTAAGTTATCTATTCAGCTCCAAATGGCGTTCATAACATTCAAGAGAGAAGCATTTCGCTGAAAGCAGACTTTTAATTACGATCTAATATCGCAGAGCAATCTTCGAAAGCATACTTTAATTACCTTAAACTAAGCTCTTGGATATAACGAAGGCTTTAAAAGAGAGGAAGTGGCAATTTCGGACAAGGATTAATGAAATGCCTTTATCTCTTACTGACATTTCAAATATTGCTAATTTAAGTCTATGGATCAGTAATCTTATGATCGGTCTGAAATTCTTTATGGGATCTGATTGTTGTAGGGCGAATACTTTAATTTTCTTATTTAGCCAGTGAAATGCATTTCTACAAAAGGTTATTTAATTAAAATTTTGAAATTACCAGATTTGTATAAATATGGGATAAAAATTTATATATTATGTAAAGGAGAATCACAACCTGAGTACTCGAGTTACAGAATGTATTACCCGATGTATAAGAGTCTAAATGAAATTATTTTTTAATTTAAAACTCTGATAGATTTGTTTACGTTTAATATATATATTATTTAAAGGATTCATAACTATAATATAAGAAATGAGATAGTTCATTTAGAAAGTATAGTCGTGGAGAAAAAAAAGTAAATACTCTCCTATTAATTTTGAAAAACAGAAGAAAGTTACTGGTATCAAACGATTGGAAATAAGTTTTAATTTATGCTTATACAATTTCCTTAGTGGGCCATCTACGTATTAAAATGAACCCTAACATTTTTTTCAGTATCAGTACTCAATTTTGATAGCATAAATAAACTCTACACCTTTCAATCAGCCTAAAGACAAAGTTTTTTGCAATCCGTATGATAAGTTTACGACAAAAATACAATAGTTTTAAAACGCGCACATTTTAGGGGCTGTATCCAAACTAAAGTTCGTTATACGATTGCCGACCGAGAGAGCTCATTTCTTGATCAAGGCACCTTCGGCGCCCCTCAAGCAAGCATTGAAAACTGCTACTAGATTACCGGACAGCATTAGAAGTTTCAAAATATCTAGTTACTTCCATCGTAGAACTTTTTATTTAAATTATCATTTTGCCGTTTTTTAGGCATAATTTGAATTTAGGAATAATTGAAAGAAGAATTTGAAATTTTGGATTTCCGTAAAGCAAGACTTAATAAATCTAAATTCATCAAAAAATTGTTGGTTGCAATTCATAATTTTTTCAAATATTAATTTCATAATTCATATCATAAAATTACAAAAATTGCAAATTCAATGCATTTATGTTTGGATATTTTAGTATTATTGTTACATAAAAAATTAGCATATTAGGAATAAAATTTCAAGGATTATTAATAAAAAATATGAAAATGTAATTTAACATTCGAAGCACTAAATTTTGAATGTTTACAATTCAAAAACCTATCATGCCAATGGCATGAAATTTGGTATCTAGACATAGTTTGAACCAAAGATTTGAAATAACTTGTTAAAATTGGGTATTGTTATTGAAAAAAAGAAAGGTTGGTTCTTTTTAATATGGAGATAGCCCACTAAGGAAATTTTATATACATTATTTAAAAGTAGACTTTATTTCCAATCGTTCAGCACCAGTAATTTTTTCCTGCGATAATTTGTTGAGTACTTAGTAGAGGTTTAAAAGGGGTCCATCATATCCGCATTCAATTTGTTGCATGAAAATCCTATTTCAGATATCATTTTAACTATCCAATTTTGCAATATTTTTTTTTCGGAAAGCATTATGTTTCGGCTTCACCATAATCATGTATATCGCGTCTCCATGGCGCATTCTTTTGTAATGGCTTCACCACAACCTTGGATGCCGCGCGTCTCCTTGGCGCATTCTACTGTACTTTAGGTTTGCCGTTTTGGCAACATTGGAATATCGTTTGTTATTGTTTTGGTTTCGGCGATCTTAGCGGACCTATCGTGTGTTTCGCTAGATCTGTATTCTTTATTCGAAATGTAAATAATGTGTAAATAATTTGTATATAAAGAATTTTTAAGTAATTAGTAGTATTAATTGAACCAGCGACCTAATGAGTATTAAAGATACTCGCAACATTCGACAGTTCCTTACATTGGTCCGTCGAGCCGGAGGACTTTCGTTTTTAATTCGAACTTGTTCTCCTTGTTCTATTTAAATTAAAATGGCTTCGTTAATTAGCTTGAATAGGACTAGAGGCTCTTTAAAAGCCCAGTTAACAAGGTTAGAAAATTCTGTAAATGAAAAAACCGATGAATTGTCTAGAATTCAAATTGAAACGAAAATCAAGAATCTTCAAAAACTGTCTACAAACATCGATATACTACGTCGCGATTATTATACATCAGCACCTGAAGATCAGTATTTATCGGAAATTGATGCTTCATTGGTCGAAATGGAAGAGCGAGTAGAACAGCTAGAGGTAAGTTTCAATCAATTATTATATTCTAATAATTTAGAAACTAAAAATTCAGAATTAAAGATAAATAACTGTAAAATAAAACTTCCTGATATATGTCTTCCGCTATTTAGTGGAAAATATGAAGACTGGAACATGTTTAAAATAGAGTTTAATAATATTGTTACGAATAATGAAGAATTGACTGATGTTCAAAAATTACATTATTTGCATTCCGCTCTAAGAGATGAGGCTAAATTATTAGAAAATCCAGATGATACATTTGATTCGTTATTTAAAGCGTTAGAAAATAGATTTGAGAACAAAAGAATTGTGGTTAGTATACATTTAAAGGCTGTGTTAGATTTTGAAAAAATTACACATGAATCATCTAAAGAATTAAGGCGTTTATTAGATGTTATAAACAAAAATATCAGGGCTCTAAATAATTTAGGATTTGAGAGAAATAACCTCTCTGACATTTTGTTTACAACTATAATTTTAGAAAAACTAGATAAGGAAACAAAAAAAACAATTTGAATTGTCAATAAAGACATCTGAAGTTCCTAGTTTTGACAGTTTAATGGACTTTTTAGAAAAAAGAAGCCAATCTCTCGAAAGCATAAATAGAAGTAATTTAGCTAGACCAAAAATTTCTAGTGAAATAAAATCAAAATCTCTTTTAGTAAATACAAGTTCTGAAAAACAGTGTATTATTTGTGATTCATTTCATCCCCTATATAAATGTAACAAATTCTTAAATATGAATTTTGGTGAAAGATTTGCTATCGTTAAAAAAATAAACTTTGTCTCATATGCTTTAACAAATCACATTTAGCAGCTAACTGTGTTTCGAAACATTTATGTAAACATTGCAAATCCCCTCACAACACTTTATTACATAGAGATAAAGAAATAGGTTCCAGTAATGAAACTCATTTCCAAAAACCAGGTGTTGATCAGACAGTACGTCGCCCAGAATCAAATCCGACGCCTTCAGTCTCACAAAATCTTTCTAATTGCTTATTCGCTTCAAATAAAACTGTTATCTTGTCAACTGCAGTTATTGACATAAAAACAAATAAAGGAAATTTTATCCAGGCAAGAACTCTCTTAGATTCTTGTAGCCAAATAAATTGTGTGTCGCTTGAATTTGCAAAGAAATTGGGCTTAAAGAAATCAAAGGTTTTTGCTCCAATATCCGGTTTGAATAACACAACCACAACATTAAATTATAAAATTAAAACTGTGATTTCAAATAAAAATAGAGATTTCACAAGGGAACTGGAATTTCTTGTAGTACCAAAAATTACAGAAATAACCCCACTTACACCTATTCGTATAGAAATTGCTGATATTCCTACAAATATTTCGTTAGCAGAAGCTGAATTTTATATCCCTGGGAGGATAGACCTGTTGGTCGGCGCGCAATGTTTCTTCGATTTATTAAAATCTGGTAAAATTCGCAGCTCATCTCAAAATTTGTTATTTCAAGAAACAGTGTTCGGATATGTTGCTAGCGGTGTTGTGAATAATTCCTCAGATGATTCCCAATATTGTGGTTTATTAACCAATGAAAAAATAGACGAATCCTTAAGAAAATTTTGGGAAATCGAAAATATTAATGATTCTAGTTCTTTACTTAGTAATGAAGAGAAATTTTGCGAAAATCATTTTGAAACAACTCATTATCGAACTTCCAATGGTCAATATGTTGTTAGGATGCCTATGGAGGATGCTACACTTTTAGAAGAATCCAAAAAACTAGCCGAAAAAAGGCTCGATCAAGTTTGGCACCGATTAGATAGGGATTCGAATTTACAACCTCTCTATTCGGAATTTATGGAAGAATACAAAAACTTAAATCATATGGAATTAGTAGAAGAATCAAAACCCGTAAAGAACCTTTATTATATACCACATCATGGGGTCTACAGGCCAGAAAAAAGTACAACACGCTTGCGAGTCGTTTTTAACGCTTCAACGCCAACGATATCTGGTTTGTCATTGAATGATATTCTTTTAAAAGGAAAAATTCCTCAACAAGAATTATTCGTAATTATGATACGTTTCCGAAAACATCGATATGCATTCACAGCGGATGTAGAAAAAATGTATAGAAGGGTATTAATTGATTCATCCCAACGAGACTTTCTTAGAATCTTGTGGAAGGACAGTATTAACGCGCCAGTGAATACTTATAAGCTTAATACAGTTACTTATGAGACATCTAATGCTCCTTATTTAGCAACTCGTGCTCTTAAACAATTAGCTCTTGATGAGCAACCAAACTTACCTCTAGCATCGTCAGTCGTTTTAAAAGATTTTTATGAAGACGACCTTCTTTCCGGGGAATCGACTCTCGAAAAGGCGAAAATTTTAAAGTCCCAATTGATTGAACTTTTGAAGCGTGGAAATATGAAATTGCACAAATGGTGTGCAAACCACCGAGAATTACTTGAACCTAATACTATGGCTGCCACCGAATATAATTTCGATGATCAAACAGATTGTAGTTCAGTAAAAACTTTGGGTGTTCTCTGGGAACCTTTAAGTGACTGTTTTCTGTATAAATTAAAGATTCATAACAAGGAATTGTATAGCAAACGAAATGTTCTCTCTTTGATTTCAAAAATCTTCGATCCAATCGGATTAATTGGCCCTGTAGTAACAAGGGTTAAGATCTTCATGCAATAAACCTGGCTAGCTAAGATAGATTGGAATGAGCCATTACTAGATTCCATAGCGATAGAATGGAGTGATTTTGTTTCCACTCTTTCAGAATTAGAAAATTTAAAAATTTCTAGATTTGTTTTTCGTGAAGAGCGCATAATCGTACATGGCTTCGCAGATGCCTCTTCTTTGGCATATGAAGCCGCCATATACATCCAGTATATACCAACTGAAGGTTCTCCTGATGCACATTTACTCTGTAGCAAGTCTAGAGTATCCCCCATAAAAACAGTGACAATCCCTCGTCTTGAACTGTGCTCATGTCTTCTCTTAGCAAAATTAATTCATAAAGTTGTACCGTCACTTGACATTCCAATAGAAACTGTTCTTTTCTGGAGTGACTCCACAATATCACTGGCATGGATTAGAAAATCTCCCCACCAACTGAAAACATCTGTGAGTAATAGAGTGGCTGCTATACAAGACCTCAGGGACTCTTATCAGTGGCAACACGTATCATCGGAAAATAATCCTGCTGACGTCCTATCTCGAGGTCTAGATGCTAAAGAACTGACTAACTGCAAATTTTGGTTTAGTGGAGCAAATTTTCTTCGGGACAGAATTCAGTATGCAGAAAATTATCCAGTAAAACTGGAAAACAACACTGACTATGAGTCCGAATTTAGAATTGAAAATAATAGTAACTTTTCACTTAGAACTCAAAATTGTTTTTATAATTGTTTATTCTCCTTAACTAATAATTTTTTGAAATTAATTCGTATTACTAGTTATATTTTTAGATTTCTAAATAATTGTCGAAAGGGTAAGGAAAAAAACTGTGGTGCCTTATCTGCAAATGAATTGAAATTTGGAGAAATTTTCCTGATTAATCAGGTACAGTATTCAGCCTTCTCTGAAGAGCTTAAGCATTTGAAAAACCAGAGAAGCATTTCAGGTAACAGTAAATTAAAATTTCTAAATCATTATATAGATTCCAATAATTTAATTAGAGTTGGAGGTCGTTTAGACAATTCCAGTCTGACCTATGAGAGGAAACACCCTATAGTGTTACCACATGATCATAAAATAAGTGAAATGATTTTTGAATATTTTCATTCCAAATTTTTCCATTTAGGGCCACAATCATTGTTACATCATGTCCGGCAAAAATATTGGGTAATAAATGGGCGATCCTTGGCTCGTAAAATAGTTCACAAATGTGTAACGTGTTTTAAAAACAAACCAATAGGGGCAAATCAAATTATGGGAAATTTGCCAGCTGAACGAGTAAATCCTAGCCCGCCATTTCAAAAATGTTCTGTTGACTTTTGTGGACCCTTTATGATTAAGTATAAAAATCAGGGAAAGGGGATATATAATAAAATTTACGTCGCGATTTTTGTTTGTTTTGCCACAAAGGCAATCCATTTAGATATAGTGACAGATTTAAAATCTGAATCATTTATTGCCACACTGAAACGATTTTTCGCTAGAAGAGGTAAAAGCTCAACCATAATGTCGGATAATGGGACTACTTTTGTAGGTACAAATAAAGAATTAAAGAAATTACATGCTCTTGTATGCAAACCCGATGAAGCTTTGTCAAATTTTTTGCCTTCCGAGGCTGTCGATTGGAAATTCATCCCTCCTCGTGAACCAAATTTTGGTGGATTATGGGAGGCTGGGGTGAAATCCTTTAAACATCATCTCAAAAGAACTTTGGGCAATTCTCGAGTCACGCTCGAAGAATTTTGGACATTAATCACCGAAATCGAAGGGGTTCTAAATTCTCGTCCCTTAGTATCTTTGTCATCAGATCCAAATGAAATTGAAGTCTTGACCCCTGCCCATTTTTTGGTAGGTCGACCCATAACTTCAATTCCTGAACCGAATTTGACTAAAATTGATGATAATAAATTATCACATTGGCAAAAATTAACAAAAATGACCCAAATTTTGTGGAAAAAATGGAGCACTGAATATTTAGTTAATTTACAGCAACGGAATAGGTGGTATATTGAGAAGGACAACCTAAAGGAAGGGTGTATGGTTATCCTAAAGGAGGACAATTTACCTCCTGGCAAATGGGCATTAGGTCGTGTCATTAAAGTAACATATGGATCTGACAAAAAAGTTAGAGTATTAGAAATAAAAACAGCAACGGGTATAGTTAGGAGATGTGTCTCTAAAGTTTGCCCACTTCCTTTAAAGAACTGATGAATTCTGTTATTTTGAAAGATTCAAATAATTATATTATAGTTACCATTATTGTATTTGTATTGAACTGTTTATAATGTATAGCAATTTCATTTGAGATTTAAAATTTGTTTTAATTCTTAGCTGCATAATTTGGTAGCTTAGCTTCATAAACATAAGTGTAAACTTACGTGTCTTCGCCTCTATATATTCTTGATTAACTATTATTAACTTGTTAAATTTATTAGATTGTTACATTTATTGAGTGTTCATTTGATAACTATCTTGCATACTATTCAAGTGTAATTATTGTTTGTATTATAACTTATCTATTTGCATTTGGTAAACTTATATTAAGTAATATATGAAGTAATAATATTGAAGAAGTATATTGTATTTTATCGAAAATACTGTATTATTGATTGTAGAATTGAAATTTCTATTATTTGCAATTGTTTATTGTTACATTTAGTATTATTGCTGAATGTTGGCACATATCAACGGGGGCCGGTATGTTACGGCTTCACCATAATCATGTATATCGCGTCTCCATGGCGCATTCTTTTGTAACGGCTTCACCACAACCTTGGATGCCGCGCGTCTCCTTGGCGCATTCTACAGTACTTTAGGTTTGCCGTTTTGGCAACATTGGAATATCGTTTGTTATTGTTTTGGTTTCGGCGATCTTAGCGGACCTATCGTGTGTTTCGCTAGATCTGTATTCTTTATTCGAAATGTAAATAATGTGTAAATAATTTGTATATAAAGAATTTTTAAGTAATTAGTAGTATTAATTGAACCAGCGACCTAATGAGTATTAAAGATACTCGCAACATTCGACAGTTCCTTACACATTATTTTTTTTAATACAATCTTTTGGAAAACAGATATAACAGATATAACAGATTCTATTCATTATTATAGCTCGTATCAAAGTGCATAACGCTAGAATATTAATAATAATAATTTTTCCAACTACAGCTATTGTCATTTTAAGCATAAATGCAAGTTATTCATTCTGCTGTAAGCTGGAAAGACTATAAATTGCTCATTAGATTTCATGTCTAATCGAAACAAAATTCCTAATATCCATGAGGGACCATCATGTCTGCATCCAATGTTGTAGTATGAAAGTCGCATTTCAAATGTGATTTTAACAATCCAGTTTTGCAAACAAAATTCGCAAATTATTATTTTTCTAACACAGGCTTTTAGATGAAAGATTCCTTTTCATTATAAATAAATGCACCAATGTGTATAATGCTAGAAAATTAAATCCCTGTAATATGTTGACGACTGAATTTTAAATCTAATTGTAAATTATTCATTTGACTGTAAGTTGGAAGACCACAAAACAGCTCATTAAATATAATGTTTAATGTTAAACAAAATTTCCTAACATCAGTGGGGGACTATCATATCTGCACCCAGTGTTGTTGCATAAAAGTCTCATTTCAAATGTCATTTTAACAATCCATTTTTGCAAAAAAATTTCGCAAAATAGTATTTTTCTAACAAAAATTTTTGTATGAAAGATTCTTTTTCATATTTTTAATAAATATATCAATGTGCATAAAGCTAAAAAATTAAAGCTGTATAATATGTTTCCATCCACGGCTATTGACGAGTGAATTTTAAACCTAACTGTAGGTTATTCATTTTACTGTAAGCTGGGAAGATCACAAAATAGCTCATTAAATATTATGTCTAATTAAAATAAAGTTACTAATATCAATGGGGGGCCATTATATCCACATGCGATTTTAAATATGTTCAAATAACCAGATAAATTCTCACTTTAATTTTCAAATTTTTCGAATTTTTATCTTTTACGATCGTGGAATCCTGTGAATAGACTTCATAATTTACATAAACCATCTAAAGGCTTTGGACAGTGGTCTTTACTCAGTTCCTAATTGATACTCTCTAATGGGGCGAGTTGTCAGGAAATCCAAATCAGAACGACCACCCCTTTTAACGACTGGATATTCCGGGGTGGTAAGTTTAATAGGGGACAATAAAAGGATCTTTATGTGAGAGGAAAGACTTAAAAGGACCTTCTTATTTGACGCCATGAATTATAAATGCATCAATGTGTATAATGCTAGAAAATTAAAACCGTACAATATGTTTCCATCCACAGCTATTGACGACTGAATTTTAAACCTAACTGTAGGATTCATTTTATTATAAGCTGGTAAAACAAGAAAACAGCTTATTAAATGTAATGTCTAATTGAAACAAAATTCATAATATCAATGGGACACCATCCTTTCTGCATCCAATGTTGTTACATGGAAATCACAATTCAAATGTCATTTTAACAATCCAATTTTTAAAAAAAATGCAAAGTATTATTTTTGTATTATTTTTCTAACAAATACTTTTGGATGAAAGATACCTTTTCATTAAAAATAAATGCATCAATGTGTATAATGTTAGAAAACTAAAACCGTATAATATGTTTCCATAACAGCGAATGACGACTAAATTTTAAACCTAACTATAGGTTATTCATTTTACTGTAACCTGGAAAGATCACAAAATAGCTCATTAAACATTAAGTCTAATTAAAACGAAATTCCTAATATCAATGGGGAACCATCATATCCACATCCAATTTTAAATATATTCAAATAACCAGATAAATTCTTACTTTAATTTCAAATTTTTGGAATTTTGATTCTTTTACGATCGTCGAATCGCTTGAACTGACTTCATAATTTACATAAACCATCTAAAAGCTTTGGACAGTGGTCTTTACGCAGTTCCTAATTGATACTCTCTAATGGGGCGAGTTGTCAGGAAATCCAAATCAGAACGACCGTCCCTTTTAACGACTGTCTATTCCGGGGTGGTAAGTTTAATAGGGGGCAATAAAAGGCTCTTTATGTGAAAGGAAAGACTTAAAAGGACCTTCTTATTTGATGCCGTAAATTATAAATCCATTTATTAAGAAGTTCGTTACTTTGCAGGAATTTTCAAACTTATTACAGAGCGAGGACCACCTAATCATATCAGTAGAATAATAGAAGTTTTAAAAGTATTAATCAGAAAACAATATTCATCAGGTTAGAAAAAAGAAATCGGAAATTGCACGTCAAACGTTAAAATAACGTTAAAATTTTAATATAATTAAAATAACGTTAATCCTTTTAAGTCTTAAATAAGGTGCGTTCATGCTATAACTAGTTTTATAAATATTCAGATCTTGGTGAAATAGCTGTTGTAATCATATGCAAAATTGCTTGAATACAAAATTTATTGTGATTATGTAACTAAATTCAGTAATATGGGAATAATAGGACCGCACATTAAATAGGGCGTAATCAGTTGTTACCTATCATGGAAATCATTAAATTAATTACGCACGACAGGATTTGCTGAAATGAAAAAAACTTTTGTTAATATATTTTTTAATTTTGATTTGATTTTCATAAAACGTGAAAATACAAGAGTCTGAAACGGTTATATATATTAAATTTCAAACTATTTGGTTGGGCAGTTTGTTATGCTTTTATATGCGGACAGATGGACGGAATAGACTATATTTATGTGTGTTTATATAATTAAATCTCACCTAAAAAAAGAAATAACCGGTTAAGCTAGAATATTTTAATGTTTACCAAATAGTTGCATATAGTCGAATTCTTGAATAAATTGATTTCGAGAAAGAAAAATTGCTTCATGATCTAATATGAATCTAAATATAAATAGCAAATACACTAAAAGTTGTGAAAGCAGAATTGCATAGAGATCAGGAATAAAATTCTATTACACACATTTCCCTCTCTTGCATGCAAAAGTGTATGGTTTTCCTACAACAAGCTCATGAAAGTTTTTTGCTTTAGAAAGGATTTCGTTCTATATTAATTATATTTTGAATAATATCGGCATGTAGTATTTAAACATCTTAAGGGTGTATTTCTATTCAAACTGCTTTTTTCCTATTTATTTTTAAATCCATTTTTGCTCTCAAATGCACCAAACTAGCAAATTGTCTTATTTAGAAAGTGCACAAGGTGCCGTAATTGTCGATTCTTTGGTAAATGCAGAAAATATTGCAAAAAAAGCAATCAAAAACGGCATTTTGAACAGATTTTTCCGAAGTGGGAGATCTGTGAACGAAAAAATGGGTCATGCTGAGAAGATATTTTTTTATAAATCAAATTCTAATGAATTGAGCGTAAAATGACATCACACGGCACCTTATAGGTCTCTTCAAAAAAACTCTCAGCAAGTTTCATGTTTCTACTTTTAAAAATATGTCTGAAATTGTATCGGAAAATTTCGAGCTGTTTGAAGGTGGAAAAGCGTTTTTTCGAATACACCCTTAATTGCAAATATTTTCATTGCGAAGCCAATAGTTTTGTAAGTGTCATTTAGCTGCAAACATTTTTAGTGCAAATTAAATGTTTAACCAATATTGGTTATTCACTCTAAGCATTTCTGAGGAGTAACATAGTGGTGTAAAATTCTGTATTTATGTAAGCGATATAGGTTTTCTATTAAGCGTTCATACAAGAATATTCTTTTCATTAATAATTTCATTTTTTGCCAGCTATTGCGATTGACATCAATGATGTGGTACATCAAAGTTGCTTTTTCCAAAAATAATATCCTAAAACAATTTAGATTGTATTGTGTCAGTGCGTGAAAAAAAGGACCCGTATTATCCGATGAATTGTATATTTTAAGCGATGTCTATATAGACAGGGAGGCGGCAGCACAGATAATCACCTCATCGAGTTCACGGCTGAAATTCTAAAATTAGTTAAAATTCGATTCGCATATTAAAACTCATTCAGTCTGACAAGTGATATCTTGGTAGAAAATACTTAAAAATCCGATTTTATCGGTTAATTCACATAGATTTACCCCTGTGTTTCCCTGCTTCCAAACGTCCATCCCTAATAGCATGCATGGTCACAGTGACGTCACAGTGACGTCACTGTGAGTCACTTTGGTCACATCACATTTGTGACCAAAATGCCACCACTCGGTGACGTCACATTTTGACTGAGATGTGACTTTCTTAAAAATGTTTAGAAATTTATAAATATCCTTCAAAACATGTTATTTACTTTAAAAAACATGTTTCTGGCATTTTAAATATGCCACAGTTTCGTCACAATCTTGATATCAAATTAGTCACAAATGGCACATTTTTCACAAATTTGTCACATTGTGACCACTTTGTGAAACGTCACAAAAGAGCCCTAAAACGGCCATAACGACTTCACATTTTAGTCACTGTGAATTCACATCGACGTCACGTGACGTCACATCGACAATCGATGGTCACAAAGTCACAACGTGATTTCACAACGACGTTGCAGTGACGTCACCATGCTTTACGGGATGTTTTCATACATTTTAGTACAGGAAAGCACAATGATAAATCTACGAGTCAGCCGCTAAAATCGGGTTTATAAGTGTTTTCCACAAAGATATGACTTGGCAGACCGAATGCGTTTTAATATGTGAGTCGAGTTTTAACTAACTCTAAAATTTCAGCCGTGAGCTCGATGAGATGATTGTCTGTGCTGCCGCCTACCGGTTTAGTAGGTTTACAACAGACAGATTATGAAAACATAATTGTTTTCATTAATCAGAGATAAAATTGAAGTGACGCATTAACCACAGTCCACTGTATAACAAGAAAAATAATAAAGGAAGCAACAGTATTAAATGAAATTTATCGATATTCTCTTTTTTTCCTTTCTAATATAATTGAGCTAATAAAAATATCCGTTTATCTGGAGTCAATCAGTCTCAGCAGAAATCAATCTATCTTGTATTAATAAATATCATTTTTCAACCCAAATTATTGGCGTACTTAATCATTCTAAAATAACACATTGCAAAACCAATCACCCTTCATATGCTTCAAGCAAAACTGGATCAATTATACTCTCTTATTACCACAAATTTAAAAAAATTAATAGAAAAAAAACGAGAAAAAAGGAAGGAAAAAATAAATGCCCAAAAAATATTGTTCTAAAGCAATTTAGATTGTATTCTGTCAGTGTGTAGAAAAAAAGTGTCCGTATTATCCCATGAACGTTTTAAGCGATGTGTTTAGCTTTGCAATAGACGAATGATTATGAAAACGAAATAGTTATCATTATACAGATAAAATTGAAGTGATGCATTAACAAGAGTCCACCGTATAACAAGAAAAATAATAACGAAAGCAACAATATATTAACTAAAATTTATCTTTTAATTAATCTTTTAATTAAAATATTAAATAAAATTATCTACATTTTATTTTTCATTTCTAAAATAATTGAACTAATGAAAATATTTTTTTTCCTGTCTTTAATCAAACTTGGCAGAAATCAATCTGTCTTGTAACAATAAATATCATTTTCAACCCAAATTATTGGCATACTTAATGATTCTAAAATAACGCATTTCAAAATCAATCACTGTTCATATGTTTCAAGCAAAACTGGATCAATTATACTCTCTTATAACCACAAATTCAAAGATAAAAATGAAATAGAAAAAAAAAAGAAAAAAAAAAGAAGAAAAAAAATAAATGTCCGAAGAAAAATTTATGTCTTAAAAATTACTTTTTTCTTTAAAGAAATAAGACATTTTGTGTAATAGAAATGGAGCGACCAAAAATCAGCAAAAAAAAAGGCATCAGCCGTTACAGCATCTACACTCGTAAACTTGCAGCTATAAATGACACAAGTTAAGTCTCCGTGTTTTGCTACCATCAACATTGAAAGGGTGGTTTTCCCATTTACTTGGTAACTCCCTTCCGTTGAATACAGGGTTTTTCACGCCACTAAAACATAGATGTATCAGAAAAAAAAAAGAAAAATGGATCTTTTTTTATAGCTTTCCTGTAACTTTTTTTGTGTTGCTTTTACACAGTGTTCTAGAAAAAATATTTTCTGGAATTTGTGTCGAGAAGTAATCAGGAGCTATTAAATCTTAAAGAAAAATCTTTTTTTAGAGAAAAGAAAGAAAAAATAATGAACGTATATCTTCTGACCTTTTTTTTCCCACAAGTAAATAAAAAGATATATTAGATTTGTTTTTTGATAATTAATTAATGTATCAGGATTATTTATGTTTATGAGTATTTACTTCAGGGATAGTGTACTGTTCAGTTGAGGCGTAACGAAAGCTTCTGGAAAATTTAAACAGTATTACTGTTAAAATTTATTATGTATACCCATTGAATTGCAGGTTTATATATATCCTAATAATATTATAAATGTTAAAATGTGTGTGACTGTTTAGCTAAAGTCAGTACCCTCATAGCATGCATGGTCACAGTGACGTCACAATGACGTCACTGTGAGTCTCTTTGGTCTCATCACATCTGTGACCAAAATGCCACCACTCAGTGACGTCACATTGTGACTGAGATGTGACTTTCTTAAAAATTTTTAGAAAATCGTCACAATGTTAATATCAAAGTAGTCACAAATGACACACTTTTCACAAATTGGTCACATTGTGACGTTACAAAGTGGTCACAATGTGATGTCACAAAAAAGCTCTAAAACGGCCATAACGACTTCACATTTTAGTCACTGTGACTTCACATCGACGTCACGTGACGTCACATTAAGAGCCCACAATAGTCACAGAAAAAGTACACAAAAAGACCCGGATGATCATGTAAAGTCTATGGGAGCGTTCTTTTCTAATATCTCGCTCAAATTTTAATATTTTTACAAGTTTTTTTTGCATAGGCTAGCTGAGGACGATCCACAACCGGGCTAGTTTTTACTTTTTCAATTTTGGTTTCAGATTTTTTAAAAAAAATATTTTAACTTTCAAAACCGGTTTAAACCGGTTCTGAAATTGAAACTATCATAATATAAAAAATATATGAGCAAAATCGAAAAAGTGAAAACTAGGCCGGTTGTAGATCGTCCTAAGCTGTCCTATGCAAAAAAATCATGTAAAAATATTAAAATTTGAGCGAGATATTAGAAAAGAACGCTCCCATAGACTTTACATAATCATCCGGGTCTTTTTGCGTACTTTTTCTGTGACTATTGTGGGCTCTTAACAATCGATGGTCACAAAGTCACAATGTGATTCCCAACGACGTTGCAGTGACGTCACCATGCCTTACGGGTATCAACATTAATATTATAATATCTTTGAATCTTTGAATATATGGGAATTATAATTTAATAAATGCATTAGGTTATTTTTTTAAGTAAGAATCATAGAAGTAAATTCTGAAGCATGTTAAACGTTAATTCATTTTATGTGCTTTTCTTGGAGAAACATTAAATTTTAATATTTAATTGTTTCGCTTAATATATAGTACTCAAAATAGCTTTAATTTTTCACATAGATTTATAAAACTAAACTACATGGAAACCGATTCATAAATCACATATTCGTAACGAATTCTAAAATAATTTTCTATTCTGACAACTAGCTTGATTTCTAATTAATCCCAGAAAAGCAGAAAAAATTGCTTTTTGGCAAAAATTTCGTAACAGTTTTACACAATCCTTTCCAAAATTTTCAAGAGTTTAATTGTTGAAATTCTTGAAAAAGCATTCCTCATTTTTAAACTTTGCTCCACAGTTTGGATTACATTTTATTACGCACATCTATAACTAATAAGCTGTTATGGAAGTGAATAGTTTAATAGTTATTTATATTTTCTGATAAATCAATAATTCATTACTCATAAAATGGATTTTAAAGTCCCTTCATATTCCTTCGAGAATTCACCAGAACCGGTGGTGATAAATTGCTAGAGGTTCTTTGCTATACAGCCATCGTTAGCTCTTGACTTCACAGTTCACATTTTCCATTTTTTATTTATTATAGCTAATATTTAATATATAAAACCTTAAATAACAGAAACGGAATTCAGTCTTCTATCGTTTCTTAACTTTGTTCTACAATCACAATCTGTCTTACATCTATAGCACACACACACACACACACACACACACACAAAAAAAAAAAAAAAAAAAAAAAAAAGAAAAAAGAAAAAAAAAGAAAAAGAAAAAAAAAAAAAGTTTCACATTTTCAACATACGGTTATAGAAGGGTATACTTCAACAGTATCTATATTTGATGAGGAAACAATCATTTTCAATACAATATATTTAAAGGTCGCTTCATACTGCTCGAAAACCCGTATTAATTGTTGCTCTTCTTTTATTCTTTTATTTTATTTTTATTTATTTATTTATATATTATTTTATTATTTTTATTTATTCATTTTATTTATTATTCTATTTATTTATTATTATTATTATTATTATTATATTGCAATTCGACTGCAGCAGGTTTTTAGCTTCCCAATTGCATTTTCAACTTATCATAGATAAAATTTAACATTAAATCGCAAAAACAAACAAAAACAATGCACAGAATGATTCTTATAAGTTTTAATTCCTAGAAAAAAAATCTTCATAAATTTATAACTATGAAATGTACACAGAATCACATATACATTTTTTCTCTTCTCAACATATTTTTATTTCTTTTCTTCTTCATGTGGAAAGAAATAGAATTGTTTGTATTTCTTTTAAATAAAACAAGTTGGAAATTGCACGTGAAGCGTAGCAAATGAGGTGCTTTCGTACGATAACGAAGTTTTATAAATATCACTCTCATGTATCAATTTCATAAAATTGTAAATAATTACAATTAAAATGCGCACCAAACAATGTTATCCCTTTACCATTATGCAATGGAATACTTTTGTGTGGCCTTGTAAATCAATAACAAATATTCTTTGCAACACAGATTATGCAAAATGTATATTATAATATGTACTTTATAGTGCATATCAATTTTATTACGTTCGAGTAAACGTAACACCATTAAAATGCATTTAAAACATTTTTCCCTATTAGCCGTAATGTAACGGAATACTTTTGATTGTCCCTGTAATTGAACTATGCATCCTATTTTGATAAAATTTGAAATAACTCGAGAAAATTATGTAATAATTATGTATTTAAAATTTCAAACGGTTAAAATGCATTTGAAACTTTTTTCGCCATTGACAGTAATGTAACCGAATCCTTTTGATTGTCCCTGTAATTGATCTATGCATCCGATTTTCATAAAATTTGAAATTACTCGACCAAAATTATGTAATAATTATATATTTTAATTTTCAAACGATTCGGTTGGGCAGTTTTTGCGTTGTTATATGCGGACGGACAGACAGACGGACGGAGAGACAGACGGACAGACAGACAGGCGGACAGACGGACGAACTGAACGACAACAATAGGTGCTACGTATTTACATAATTAGGAACGCACCTAAAAAGATAACAATAATAGCTCACTTTGGTTGCTGTAATGTTTTTTCATTCCATCATTTTTATAAAATATTCCATTAAAATAAGGAAAAAGGTGCAACTGCTAAAATTAATACCTGTATGAATTCTAGAAAAAAATATTTATATTTTTTATAAATTCATACAGAGTATTTCACTCCCCTCGTTAGATGTTTATATATTTGCGGTATAATAAATGGAAAACGAGGGTTATGAAACCCAAAGCTTACACAAGTGGTCTCGAAACAATTCATCATTACCCGATGTGATAAATTTTCAGAGCGGTATGAACAGTTCTCGGAATCCATAATTTACTGACAATAAACCCTCTGCAAATATAAATAATGATTTAACTATTCAGTATCACTGCCATTCCTCAAAGGAAGTTGAGCAATGTGTTTTTCAGTTCATAGATATAAACGAAAATCTACCGATAAAAGTTAGAAAAATGTGGAATGTTCAATAATATCAATAAATGGGATACATTAATCATGCATTTTAATTAATATCTCTCTGTGTCTCATTGTAATCGCTCTTCAAACTGTATAAGTGAAGGACTTGATTTTCAGATGCTACCAGTTGAATAACTCCGATCATAAATAATGTTTAAGCATTTTTATTTTTATTTTATTTTATTTTATTTTTGTATGTCTGTGATAGTGATACATAAAAAGTTAAAAATAATTGTAAAAAATTATAATTGGTAATAGCCCGCATTCAAAACGCCTATAATAATAACAAGAATAAAGTTAATAAATAAATAAATAATCAATATGCTTTGATTATTTTTTTGGAATAGTAAATAAGAAATAAATCATAAAATGTCTTAAAAATGGGGAAAAAAAGTTCAACTAATACAATTAATATCTGTATGAATTCCAGAACAAAATATAGTATTTTTTATAGGTTCATACAGAATGTCTCACTCCCCTTTTTAGATGTTTATATGTTTGCTGTATAATAAATGGAAAACGATAATTATGAAACCCAGAGCTTACAGATGTGGCCTCTAAACAATTCATCATCAGCCTGTGCGATAAATTTTCAGAGCGGTATGAAAAGCTCTCGGAATCCATTATTTATTGAAAATGATCACTCTGCAACTATAAATAATGATTGAACTATCCAGTATCAAGGCCATTTCTCAGACGAATATGAGCAATGTTTTTTTCCCAACACATAGGTATAAACGAATCTACAGATAAAAGTTAGAAAAGGTGGAATACTCAATGATTTCAAGAAATGGGATATTCTTAACTATACATTTTAATAGATACCTGTTTGTCGTTCACTGAGTTCGTTCTTAAAATTGTATAAGTTAAGGACTTGAATTTTCAGATACATCTAGTTGAATAACTCCGATAATAAAAAATAAGTTTTTGATTTCTGATTTTTATATAGCTTTCATTACAAAAAGTAAAAAGCTACATATTGTAGCCATCCGGACGAAAGCACTTCCAGAAAATTTTAGTATATTTTCACCGACAACAACCCCAACCCTAAAAATTATGTTTTTACATTCTATTTTTGTATGTGTGTGATAGTGATCGAAAAAAATTTAAAATAATTGTAAAAAATTATAATTAACAATAGTCCGCATTCCAAATACCTAAAATAATTATAAAACAAAAGTTTAAAAATTTGATTGATTAATGATTTGATTAATTATTTGATTTTTTGATTGATTTTTTGATTAATTTAATTAATTATGATTGATTAATTATGACTTTGATTAATTTTTTTCATCACTATATAAGAAAAAACTCCTAAAATATCATTGAAAAATAATTTAAGAAAAGCATTCCGTGCATAATCTTTCACTCCCATATTTAAATGTTTATATATCTCCGGTATAATAAATTGAAAACGAGGATTAAGAAACCCAAAGATTATATAAGTATCGAAACAATTCATCATCACCCGAAGTGATAAATTTTCAAAGCGGTATGAAGAGCCCTCGGAATCCATAATTTATTGACAATGATCCCTCTGCAACTACCGGGTGTCCCAAAAATGACTGATGGATTTTAAAATTCAATAACTTGCGAACGGTGACAGTTATTTAAAAAATTTTTGCAGGAGGGTTATGTAAAATGTCAGGAGTTTTTTTACCGTAATTTTTTATTTTAGTTCGCATCTCAAACAATAGGTGGCGCTGACGGCGATTGAAGACCAGGTGATCAGTGCTGAGTGAAGCGTCGACCTGGCCTTCAATCGCCGTCAGCGCCACCTATTGTTTGAGATACGAACTAAAATACAAAATTACGGTAAAAAAAACTCCTGACATTTTACATAACCCTCCTGCAAAAATTTTTTAAATAGCTGTCACCGTTTGCAAGTAACTGAATTTTAACATCCATCAGTCATTTTTGGGACACCCGGTATAAATAAATAATGACTGACCTATCCAGTATCACTGCCATTCCTCCCCAAAAATGAGCTTTTTTTTTTCTTTTCTTTTCTTTTTTTTTTTTTTTTTTTTTTTTTTTTGCGCATGAATATAAACGAAACTACAGACAAAAGTGACAAAAAGAGTATAATGTTCAATGATCTCAATAAATGGGATACTTTTAACCATATATACTAATTAATGTCTGTCTGTCTCTCACAGAGATCATTCGTGAAACTGTATGAGATAAGGACTTGAATTTTAAGATATTTCCAGTTGAATAAATTCAATCAAAAAAATTACGTTTTTTGATTTTGATTTGATTTGGTTTCATTTTTGTGAGTATGTGACAATGTTAGATAAAAAATTAAAAATTAATGTAAAAAATTATAATTTTCAATATTCCGCTTTCCGAACACCTATAATAATTACAATAAGAAAGTAAAAAAAATCAATATGTTTCGATTTTTTTTTTTTTTTTTTTACATTATTAAGAGTGTTTTCAACTACTCCGCTCAACAAGCCCAAAATGTTTTGACACATTAGCAAATTCATTTTTAACAAAAAGTTATAAAATTTGAATGTCTGACTATGGAAGCGATTTCGAATCGAACTTATTTTTTCATTTAATAATAATTAAATTACCTATCCATTTCCAAGCTACTTCGATAACGCGATCACCCGTTTTTCTCCTGCTTTTCGACCGGTTTTTCTGCTTTTGTCGGGAAATGTGCTCAAAAACGTCATCTTTGAAGGCTTCTTATGAAAGATCTATTGTGTTTTTTAAAAAACAGAAAAATGAGTGCAATTAAACAGTTTTTGAATAACAACACCTGCTATTTTCATGCATTTCCGAACAAAAATATATTAAAGCATGTGTCACAAAGTTGCCCTTTTTGATTTAAGAACACCCTTAAATAAGAAAAAAATTTCAAAAATATCTGTAAAAATAGTGAAAAAACAGTTCATATGATTAAATTAATATCTTTATAAGTTCCAGAACAAAATAATTTTATTTTTTATAGGTTCATACAGAGTAATTCACCTTTTTTTAGATTTTAATATGTTTGCGGTATAATAAATGGAGAAGGAGGATTAAGTATCCCAAAGCTCACACAAATGGTCTCGAAATAATTCATCAGCAGCAGATGTGATAAATTTTCAGAGCGGTATGAAGAATTCTTCGAATCCATAATTTATTGACAGTGATCCCTCTGCAACTATAAATAATTATTGGAATATACAGTATCACTGCCATTTCTTAGATGAAAGTGAACAATTTTTTTTCCACCTTATAGATATAAGTGAATCTATAGACGAAAGTTTAAAAAAGTAGAATACCCAATGATTTCAAGAACTGGAATATTTTTAACCATACATTTTAATTAATGTTTGTTTGTCTCTGCCTGAATACGTTCTTGAAACTGTATAAGTAAAGAGCTTGAATTTATACTTGCAATACTTCCAGTTTAATAATTTCAATCCTAAAAATTATGTTTTTATTTTTATTTTTTATTTATTTATTTATTTTTGTGTGTGTGATATTGTTTGATATATTCTTAAAATTATTGTACAAAATTATAACTATCAATGGTCCAGATTCCGAGCACCTATAAATAATTACAAGAAGAAAGTAAAAAATAAATAAAAATTCTATATACTTTGATTATTTTTTTCATCAGTAAATAAGATTAAAAAACCCCTAAAATAATGAACGAAAATTTTAAAAATAATGAACAAAAATTTTAATTGATAAAATTAATATCTTTATGAATTCTAGAACAAAATATATTTTATTTTTATAGATTCATACAGAGTATTTCACTCCCCGTTTTAGATGTTTATATGTTTTAGGTATAATAAATGGAAAACGAGGATTATGAAACCTAAATCTTACACTAGTTGTCTCGAAACAATTCATCATTACTCGATGTGATAAATTTTCAGAACGGTATGGAGAGTTCTCAGAATCCATAATTTAAGACAATGATCCCTCTGCAACTATAAATAATGATTGAACTATCCGGTATCACTGCCATTTCTCAGAGGAAGGTGAGCAATGTTTTTATTCACCGCATAGATACAAAGGAATCTACAGATAAAAGTTAGGAAAAGGTGGAAATGTTCAATGATTTCAAGAAATGGGATACATTTAACCATACATTTTAATTAATGTCTGTCTATCTCTCACTGAGTTCGTTCTTGAAACTGTATAAGTTAAGGGTGTATTCGAAAAAACGCTTTTCCACCTTCAACAGCTCGAAATTTTCCGATACAATTTCAGACATATTTTTAAAAATAGAAACGTGAAACTTACTGAGGGGATTCTTAAAGGGACGTATGATGTGCCGTGTGATGTCTTTTTACGCTCAATTCATTAGAATTGGATTTATAAAACAATTACCTTATCAGTATGACCCTTTTTTTCGTTCCCATATCTCCCGGTAGGGGAAAATCGGTTCGAAATGCCGTTTTTGATTGCTTTTTTTTTTTTTTTTTTTTTTTTTTTTTCAATATTTTCTGCATTTATCAAAGAATCGACAATCACGGCACCCTGTGTACTTTCCAAATAAGAGATTTTGAAAGTTTGGTGTATTTGAGTGCAAAAATGAATTCAAAAATGAATTGGAAAATAAGCAGTTTGAATTGAAATACACCCTTAAGGACTGGAATTTTCAGATACTTTCAGCTGAATAACTCCTATTATTAATATTATGTTTTAGGTTTTTTATTTTTATTTTTCATTTTTTAATTTTTTTTATTTCTTTTTTTATTTATTTTTGTTTGTATATGTGCCAGTGATAAATAAAAAATTATAATTATTAATAATCTGCATTTCGAACACTTATACTAATTGTAAAAAGAAAGTATAAAAAATGCTTTGATTATTATTTTTTACATCACTAAATAAGACATAAATCGTAAAATATCTTAAAAAAAATAATAAAAAAAATTTTCAACTCATAAAACTAATATCTGTATGAATTCTAGAACAAAATATTTTTATTTTTTATAGGCTCATACAGAATGTTCTTTTTTTTTTTTTCCTTTTTAGATGCTTTTATATTTGCGGCATAATAAATTGAAAACGAGGATTATGAAACCCAAAGCTTACACAAGTGGTCTCGAAACAATTCATCATCACCCGAGATGATAAATTTTCAGAGCGGTATGAAGAGTTCCCTCCGCAACTATAAATAATGATTGAACTATCCAGTATCACTGCCATTTCTCAACGGAAGGTAAGCAATTTCTTTTATTATTATTTAGAGCATAAATATAAACAAATATGCATACAAACGTTAGAAAAAAAAATGGAATTCTCAATGATTTCAAAAAATGATATACTTTTAACCATACATTTTAATTAATGTGTGTCTGTCTCGCACTGAGATCGTTCTTAAGAGTGTATTCGATAAAATGATTTTCCACCTTCAACAGCTCGAAATTTTCAGATACAATTTTGGACATATTTTTAGAAGTAGAAGCATGAAACTTGGTGAGGGGATTTTTGAAGTGACGTACAAGGTGCCGTGTGATGTAATTTTTCGCTGATTTAATTAGAATTTGATTTATAAGCAATTATTTTCTCAGCGTGACCCTTTTTTTTCGTTCGCAGACCCCCCGCTTTGGAATATTTGGTCCAAAACGCCCTTTTTGACAGCATTTTCTGCATTTATCAAGGAATTGATAATCACGGCACCTTGTATAGTTTCTAAATAAGAGAATTCGAAAGTTTGGTGCATTTGAGAGCAAAAATGAATCTAAAAATAAATCTGAAAAAAGGCATTTTGAATCGGAATACACCCTTAACTGCATAAGGACTTGATATTTAGATACTTTCATTTGAATAACTCATAAAAATCATAGATCATCAAAAATTATCTTTTTATATTTTCTTTTTTATTTTATTGTTATTATTTGTGTCTGTGTGACAGGGTTAGATAAAAAAAATTAAAAATAATTGTAAAAAATTATGATTAGCAATAGACCGTATTTCCGACACCTGTAGTAATTACAAGAAGAAAGTGGAAAGAAATCAATATGCTTTGATTATTTTTTTAATTTCCCTAACTAAGAAAAAAATCCTAAAAGTCTTAAAAAATAATAGAAAAAAGTTCAACTGATAAAATTAATATATGTATGAACTTTAGAACAAAATAGTTTTACTTTTATAGCCTCATACAGAATGTTTGTTTCTCTTCCCTTTTTAGATGTCCGTAACTGTAAATTAAAATCTGTAAAATTGTTATCTGTATGTATCTAAAACAAAATACTTTTCTTTTTTATAGGCTCATACAGAATGTTTTTGTCACCTTGATAGATGTTTACATACATGTGGTATAATAAACGGAAAACGAGGATTATGAAACCTAAAGTTTACACAATTGGTCTTGAAGCAATTCATCATCACCCGATGTGATAAGTTTTCAGAGCGGTATGAAGAGTTCTCGGAATCCATAATTTATTGACAATGATCACTCCGCAGCTATAAATAATGATTGAACTATCCAGTATCACTGCTATTTCTCAAAGGTAGGTGAGCAATGTTTTTTCAGAGCATAGATAAAAACGAATCTGCAGATAAAAGTTAGAAAAATATGGTGTACTCAATGATTTCTAAAAATGTGATATTTTTCATTATATATTTTGAATAATGTCTGTCTCTCTCTCTCTGAAATCGTTCTTGGAACTGTATAAGTTAAGGGTGTATTCGAAAAAATGCTTTTCCATCTTCAACAGCTCAAAATTTTCAGATACAATTTCAGACTCATTTTTAAAAGTAGAAACATGAAACTTGCTGAGGTGATTTTTGAAGAGATTTAAAAGGTGCCGTGTGATGTCATTTTACGCTCCATTTATTAGAATTTGATTTATAAGCAATTTTCTTTTCCGTATAATCCTTTTTTTTCGTTCACAGATCTCCCGCTTCAGAAAAATCGGTTCAAACTGCCGTTTTTGATTGCTTTTATTGCAATATTTTCTGTAATTATCAAATAATTGACAATCACGGCACCTCGTGTACTTTCTAAATAAGACAATTTGCCAGTTTGATGCATAAGGGAACAAAAATGAATTTAAAAATAAATCGTAAAATAAGCAGTTTGGATCGAAATACACCCTTAAGGACTTGAATTTTCAGATACTTCCAGCTAAATAACTCCGATCATAAAAATTTTCTTTTTGATTTTTGTTTTCTGATTTTATTTTATTTTATTTTTTGGTATGTGTGTGATAGTGTTAGATAAAAAATTAAAAATTATTGTAAAAAATTATAATTAGCAATAGTCCACATTCCAAATACCTATAATAATTATAAGAAGAAAATAAAAAAAAGAAAATCAATATGTTTTGATTAATTTTTTTACACCCCTAAATAAGAAAAAACTCCTAAAATGTCTTTAAAAAATAATGAAAAAAAAGTTTAACTGATAAAATTAATATCTGTATGAATTCCGGAACAGTTTTTTTTTTATTAAAATAGTATTAAAGCCTTTGTGCAAAAATGTTTAAAGATAGAAAACCAGCGAATATAAATGCTCAAATGAAGTATGAAAATGTAGCAAACAGCTGTTCGGAATCTACTATCGAGATTCTTTATCAGTGCAAGACTCAGCGAGCTAGAAAAAGCAAAACTGAGCAAAGAGACAAAAAAACGCAGGTTAATATACCCGCTACGGGAACGATCCCGCCTAAAGAAAAGTAACCAATGAGAAGAAAGTAGTCAGACAACTGGGTGGACAAGTAGCGACATCTACCGGATAACAAACAAAACAAAACTAAAAAGCGAGGGAAAAAAGTATTAAATTAATGTTTTCCAAATGCTTGGAAAATAAGGAGTACTTGATAAGTCATTGACTAAGGAGTGAGAATTTTTTATGATGTGGTTAGCTTCCCAAAAATTAAGATCAAAAAATTGATTTTAATTTTTTTATCTTAATTTTTGGGAAGCTTACCACATCATTAAAAATTCTCACTCCTTAGTCAATGACTTATCAAGTACTCCTTATTTTCCAAGCATTTGGAAAACTTTAATTTAATACTTTTTTTTAATCACTTTTTAGATTTGTTTTGTTTGTTCTCCGGTAGATGTCACTACTTGTCAACCCAGTTGTTCTGACTACTTTCTTCTCATTGGTTACTTTTCTTTAGGCGGGATCGTTCTCGTAGCGGGTTTATAAGCCCGCGTTTCTTTGTCTCTTTGCTCAGTTTTGCTTTTTCTAGCTCGCTGAGTCTTGCACCGATGAAAAATCTCGAAAGTAGATTCGAAACAGCTGTTTGCTACATTTTCATACTTTATTTGTGCATTTATATTCGTTGGTTTTCCATCTTTAACAATTTTTTTGTTGTTTTTTATAAGTTCATGTAGAATGTTTCACTCCCCTTTTTAGATATTTATACGTTTGCGGTATAATAAATGGGAAACGAGGATTATGAAACCCAAAGCTTACATATGTGGCCTCGAAGCAATTCATCATCACCCGATGTGATAAATTTTCAGAGCGGTATGAATCCATAATTTATTGACAATGATCACTCTGCTACTATAAATAATGATGGAACTAAGCAGTATCACTGACATTTCTCCTAGGAAGGTGAGCAATGTTTTTTCAGAGCATCGATATAAACAAATCTGCAGATAAAAGTTAGAAAAAAAATGGAATGTTCAATTATTTCAAGAAATTGGATAATTTTAAAAATACATTTTAATCAATGTCTATCTCTTACTGAGTTTGTTCTTGAAACTGTATAATGTAAAGACTTGTATTTTAAGATACTTGCAGTTGAAAATTTCTGACCATAAAAATTATGTTTTATATTTTTTACTTTTTATTTTATTTTATTTTTATAGATGTGTGATGGTGTTAAACAAAAAATTTAAAATAATTGTAAAAAATTATAATTAGCAATAGTCCGCATTCAACACCTATAATAATTACAAGAAGAAAGTAAAAAAAAAAAAAAAAAAAAAAAAAATCAATATGCTTTCATTATTTCTTTACTTCACTAAGTAAGAGAAAAAAATCTAAAATATATTTTTAAAATATTTAAAAAAAAGTTCAACTTATAAAATTAATATCTGTATGAATTCTAGAACAAAATATTTTTATTTTTTTATAGGCTAATACAGAATGTTTCTCTCCACTTTTTAGATGTTTATATGTTTGCGGTATAATCAATGGAAAACGAGGATTATGAAACCCAAAGCTTACACAAGTGGTCTCGAAACAATTCATCATCACTTAATATAAATTTACAGGGCTGTATGAAGAGCTCTCGGAATCCATAATTTATTGACAATGATCACTTTGCAACTATAAATAATGACTGAACTATCCAGTATCACTGCCATTTCTCATAGGAAGGGGAGCAATGTTTTTTCAATACACAGATATAAACGAATCTACAAAGGAAAGTTAGAAAAAAGTGGAATGTTCAATTATTTCATGAAATAGGATATTTTTAATCATACATTTTAATTAATGTCTGTCTGTCTCTCACTGAGTTCGTTCTTGAAATTGTATAAGTTAAGGACTTGAATTTTCAGATGCTTCCAGTTGAATAAATCCGATCATTAAGATTATATTTTTGATTTCTGATTTCTATTTTATTTTATTGTATTGTATTTGTTTGTGTGTAACAGTGTTAGTTAAAAATTTAAAAATAACGGTAAAAAATTATAATTATCAATAGCGCATTTTGAACACCTATGACAATTACAAAAATAAAGAAAAAACAATATGTCTTTGATTATTTTTTTAAATCACTAAATTAGGAAATATTCCTAAAATGTTTTTAAAAAAATAATGAAAAAAAAAAGTTCAACATATAAAATTTGTATCGATATGAGTTCTAGGACAAAATATTTTTATTTTTTATAGGTTCACACAGAGTATTTTACTCCCCTTTTTAGGTGTTTATATATTTGCTGAAAAATAAAATGGAAAACGAGGTTTATGAAACTCAAAGCTTAGAAAAGTGGTCTCGAACAAAATTCATCATCACCTTATGCGATAAATTTTCAGAGCGGTATGAAGAGTTCTCGGAATCCATAATTTATTGACAATTATCCCTCTGCAACTATAAATAAATGATGATTGAACTATCCAGTATCACAGCCATTTCTCAGATATAGGAAAACAATGTTTTTTCAGGGCATAGATATAAACAAATCTACAGATAAAAAGTTAGCAAAAAATGGAATGTTCAATGATTTCAAGAAATAGAATATTTTTAACCATACATTTTAATTTAATGTACTGTTGTTAACTATCACTGAAAATTTCACAGACGGTTTCGTTTAATTTTCTTTCAAAAGACTTTATCTTTTGATTAAAAATTCAAATCATTCATTTGTAATTATTAAATTCTTAATCCTTTCCAATAAGAACATAGATGGCAGTACCATTGAATTCAAATTTAAAATTATAACAATTAAAAGTTATATATTTTTAAGTCAATTAAAAAGATTTAAGAACTTCTTTTTAGATAATTGTAACAGCTTAAATTTGTAAATTTGAAAGACATATTTGATTACATGATTTATTTTTAATCTAAAAAAAAGAAAGACATTTTTAAAATGGAAAAAAATACAAAAATTCATCTAATTAAATCTGTCCGACAAAGAAATGTAGTTAATTTTAAATTTCACAACATCCCAAAACGAATTCTTCAATTAAGAAATATTTTACAACATCTTTTAGCCTTTCAATGATGTAAAAAAATTACATATATATATATATATATATAAATCTATTCGGAGGGGGGGGGGGTTCCAAACTGCCATTGCCGTGTTCCCGGAACTTTTTGTGCAAACCTAGAACTTTTAGCAGGCAAATGCGCTACCACGGAGCGATCTACACTGTAAAAAAAAATCTGCAAAGGTACTAAACCTTTTCTAGGAAACTGGGATTCCAAGAACTTTTCCTGTAACGGTAACAGCAAAAATTCAAGTTTCAGAATCGATTACATGAATTTTTCCTGTTATCGTTACATTAAAAGTTCTTGGAATCCCAGTTTCCTAGAAAATGTTTAGTACCTTCACGGATTTTTTTTACAGTGTAGCCTGCGCAAAAAAAGACTGAAATTAAAGTTATGTTTTAAAATCTGAGTCGTAAAATTAGTTGATTGTCAATAAATTAATTCACTTAATTAAAATAATGTAAGGCTTTTTTGAGATTTTATGATATGATCTGTGTGAAGGTGCTAAATCATGAGGGGAAATAAAATTGTCACCGCACAGATCTTTTGAAATGCACGATATCAAGGATTTATTGATATATATCAGAATTAATTCTTTTGTTTACAGTACATAGCCTTTCAGTATCATCTGCAGTCATGCAAGTTCATACCATTACACTGGCTTTATCAGTACATGAAACTGAAATCTAATTTAATGGAGTAAACTGAAAAAAAACTGTAATTTTACAGATATAAAGATGCCGAAATCTGTATGCTTACTAACACTGTATCTGTACACCGTACAAGAAAAAATGTAAATCTACAAAACTATTTTTTGTAAATTTACAGAAATCTGTGAATGTGTTTTTGCTTTGCCGGTATATAAAAAGTTCTAGGAACCGCAGTTTCCAAGAAAACTTTTAGTAACTTTACAGATTTTTTTTTTACAGTGTAGATCGCGGAATTCATAATTTATTGACAATGATCCCTCTGAAACTATAAATAACGATTGAACAATCCGGTATCGCTGCCATTTATAAGGGATAGGCGAGCAATGTTATTTCAGAGCATATATGCGGGCCTCAGAAGCCAAGGGGTACAAGTGACAAAATTCAGATTTCGAGTAAATTGAGTTCAAAGTTAAACATCAATTGTAATTCAATGAATTGAGATATAAACCTTTTGCTTATTTCGTAGTGAACTTTGAACTCTTATTTCATAACTGTTTTAAAATAAATGGAATACAATTTTTCTTTTTATTTATAACTAAGCAACGTTTATCAGCATTCGGCACTTGTACCCCTTGGCTTCCAATCAGTAATGAAAAGTGCTTGGAAGTTAAAGGGTACAAATGCCGAATGAGCAAAAGAAATGAAAAATTATGAAATAAAAAATTGTATTTTTGAAAAAATTAAGAACAATGTTGATACAAATAAATGAAAGGACAAAATTTTGTTTTAATATAAATTCTAAAAAAGGAAAAATTATTAAAAAAAAAAAAAAAAAAAAAATGAATGATATTGATATTGATATAAATGAATAAAAGGAAAAATTTTTGTTCTAATATAAGTTTTAAAATTTTATTATAAATTTTAAAACATTGAAATTTTATATTTTTTAACACTTTCGAACAAAGTTGAAAAATGACTATGATTTTAATTTGTCTGTCCGTCTGTCCGCGCCCTAACTCTCGTAAATATATTCGGATTGCCTGAAATTTTTGGGAATAATTCACGTTTACCTCAACACGAAACTATTGCAAATGAAGTTTCCAACACGATTAGTTTATTTACAGAGACAATCAAAAGTTTTCCGTTGCATTACGAATTATGGGAAAAATCGTTTCAAATGAATTTTAAAGATGTTACACCTTGTCACATATTAAAGTTTATATGCATTTACGAATTGCATTAAAATAAACATTCTGTAAAATATGAGGTGAAAAGAATAGATATTTTTTATTTACAAAGCTACACAAAAGATTTACATTACCTAATAATAAAGAGGGAATTTTTTACAGCATATTTTAATTATATTACAATTTTCATGTATAATAAAATTGATATACATCGCTGAAGCTTAATATAAGTTATTTCGCACATAATACGAAGTACACAGTATTTACAGGGACACAAAAAAGATTTCAAATGCTATATTCTATCCGAAGTACTGTATATTATCGATGATGATCGATGGATGGACGAAATGCCTTTTTAATTATGATTTGCACTTTTAAGTTTCACAATATTTATACATATTAATATGTATGCTATAGTTCATATAAATGCTATAGTTCATATACAGGACTATACAAAAGATTTAGTAAAGGTTACTGAATATGAGCGTAATTTACTTAAAGATTGCTTTTTAATAAGTAATATATTTCTATGCTGAACTGCATTCAATTTACTAAGAAATGCTTGTAAAATATAGATAAAATGATATACAAGGTCACGCACAAAATTTTATATATGGTCATCTATGAATAATAATTTCTGGAAATGTGATTCCAGTAGTCTTAAGAGTGTTTTAGTTTGAACTAAATTTTAGCTAAATACTGGCGTATAATAAAGGTTCAAAGTAATCTACAGGATAAACAAAATTATACAAGTGTGTTTCCATCTATTAGTATAAACTGCTGAAAGAGAAATTTCAAACTGTTATGCGTTTCTAAACAAATTTTCCTCATTATGCAGTATATATCAATCGACAGGTGAAACATAGGGCTGTTTAAAATTATTAGAATACATATTTGGCTATGGACAGTAACACTTTATTACCCTAAATGGCAAAGATTTTAAAAGATTGAAGAGAGTGTTGGTAAGTGTTTCATAATCTACGCTTAACGCATGACTTTCTTACATGTTAACGGTTAAAGTGCATTTATTTAATGAATATAAAAGTAAATGGACTTGTATGTCGTTGGTCGCGCTTCTGCGATAGACGTTAACGGATACAACTGTACTTATACCCTTTGGCCTCCACGCATTTCAGTTTTGGGAAAGAGGTTAAGTAACTGACCCCTAAAACGCAGCATATAATTAAAAAATCACTCAAAACTTCTTACCTACAAAGAAATAGACTTATTTCCAGATAGTCTGTGCACTTAACTCATTTTTTTTTTTTTTTTTTCAATTTTGTCACTTATACCTCTTGGCTTCTGGGCTCTTCATATATAAACGAATCTGCAGATAAAAGTTTAAAAAAATGGAATGTTCAATTATTTCAAGAAATGGAATACTTTTAACCATATATTTTAATCTGATGTGCAATCGGTTAAATGGAAACAAATTCGTAACTATGATCGTAAATTGAACAGACGGTTTTGTTTATTATTCCTTTCAAAACCTTTTATATTTTGATTAAAAAATCAAATCGTTTATTTACAATTATTAAATGCTTTAATCTTTTACAATAAGAACATAGATGACAGTATCAGTAAATTTAAATTTAAAATTATTACAATTAGAAGTTTTTTACTTTCTTCTATTTTTACCAGAAGAAAGTATTGAATTCCTCAAAATGTTCGAAATCCGGTTTTTGACGGATATACACGTCCTAGGGATCAGAGAACTCGAAAATCATATTTTTACAAAAAGGTCTGTCTTTGAGACTGTCAGTCTATCTGTATATGACGAAACTTTTATAGGCGCTCTACTTCAAGAACTAATGCACGGAATTTTACAAAACTTTAGATTCTGTAAGGCCTTGATATAAATAGATCTGAGTAGTTTTTGGTACATATCTCTCTCAACAGATGGCGCTGCTGTGCTGCATTATTTACAGTTTCCACAATAGTCATATCTCAAGAACTAGTGCATGGATTTTCAAAAACTTTACGTTTAGTTAGTACGTGATATAACATCGTAGAAATTACGTTTTTGTACAAATCTCTCAACACGTGGTGCTGCCATGAGGCATTATTCGCAATTATCGCAATAGCACTATCTCAAGAACTAATGCACAAATTTTTTTTAAACTTCAGATTCAGTTAGTTCCTGATATAGATAAATATCGTTTAATTTTTGGTGTAAATCGTCCTTCAGATGGCTCTGCTTTGCTGAATTTTTCATGATTTCGCAATAAATGTACCTCAAGAACAAATGCCCCCAAACTTCAGGATCAGTTAGTACCTGATAAAAAATTGATTCTGATTAATTTTTGATGTACATCACAAAACATGTGACGCTTTTATGTATTTTTTTAAATATTTTGCTACATATTTATCTCAAAAACTAATTCACGGATTTACATCAAATTTCAGATGTAGTTATAAGTTGACAAAAGTTCTTGGAGAGACTAGATTCTGGTTTAAACCACCTAACCGGTGGCACTGCAATGCTGCATTTTTTTCAGGAAGTTTTAACATGCCTGAGAAAGAAGAAAGTTTTGTGAAGTTTATCGCTATGTCTGTTAAAATCTCATACTCATTCAGTGCTAAAATCGACAGGATTTTAGCGATAGAGCAAAAATGCTGGCAATTACTTTTTTGATTTTTTTTTTTTTCAATTTTATTTATGTTTCCTTTGATTTTGAAAAATATATTTTTTCAAAATATATACACTCATAAACAGAAAATTTTCGTAATTTAAAAATTAACAATTTAAAAGTCTAAAACTTCAAACAAATAAAAATTACTCAACGCGTCATAGTATGAAACTCTTAAGATGTACCGTAATTTACCTGACTTATTTTTCACGTTATTTTATAAACAATTTTTTAAATACACTTTACCTCTACAAGCAGCTAAAACAGTGTCAGGAAGAACTGCGCAATTTATATAATAACGACGATTTCTATATTTCCTCTAAAAATTATTCTCGCTGAGAAAATTTAAATTCCAAATGAGATGCTGTTTGGACAGTAGTTTCCCAGATTTTTCAAGGGATTACCATACTTGCTTAAAGACTTGTTCGCCATTAACTTCACCTTTAGGATTCGGACGAATATTCAAAACGATGTAGAATTTATTTATACAATTAAATATTTTGTAGTTCGTATTTGCATTTAAATTATACTCATAGGAAACAATACAACACCAAAATATTTAATAATACAGTAGACAAATGAGGAAACATTGCCTTTTAAATAGTTATTGGATGTAAAGTATTTTTAATGCAAAATATGTGAAGATTTTTATGGTTTAAATATTTCAATTAATCGTACATTAAGCTTGCTTTCGAAAAATCTGGCTCTTTTTTAAATGTTTAGTATGACATGAAAAAATTATTTTGATTTTAATCATTTTTACTTTCTCCTATCTTTACAAGAAAAAATTATTGGATTCCTGAAATTTTTCAGATTCCGATTTTTGACGGATTTACAAGTTTTAGAGATCAGATAACACAAAAGAAAACATGTTTTTAAAAACTTTCTACACTATAAAAAAATCCGTTAAGTTTACGTCAAAAACTGCTAACAGAATTGTTACTCGTGCCACGCTAAGAAAAAAGCTTTTA